>CM060934.1:762416039-763910206 GCA_030765085.1 Allium cepa | reverse complement strand
GTTAAATAGGATACAATAGGAGAGTAACGAGATACATCAGGTACAAATCAGAATACATCACTAGAATCACTAGATACTGAAAGCAAAACAGATGGCTGGATCTTCAAGAATAGCTCCAACTCTGATGGTGAGTCTTGAATGCTGAATCACTCAACCTGACTCGAGTGTAAAGCAAAACACAAAACACTCGAGTCAGGACATAAATACTTATGAACTGTTAATCAACTCAAGTGAACAACAACAAAAATGCAATAGTAACTTAAAGGATGCTTGGGATCGCCCATCCTTTAAGGATTCGTTAAACTATTTACTATGTAGTAATATTTCGCTATTATAATAATGTCTATAGTAAAATAAACTTACTTTAAAATAGCATTAAAGGGTTACCCATATAGCCCTCAACACATAATAGTCCCAGTAGTCCATCTAGTATTAGCATACCTCCAGATCGGGAGGCTACCTTAAATACTCCATGAACTACGGGATAAAAACAAACTCGTAGTAAGTCTCGCTATGGTAGGTGACACGGCACAACTAGACAATGCTAGGGTAGATATACCATTTACTCTTTCGGGCTGGTGGTAACGCATAACAGCCACTACCGCCCACCTTGAAACACACTCCCAATCAAAATCGGAGGATGGCCATCAAATCAACCATAAGTAAGAGTATAGTATCGAAGAAGTGCGTCCAGTTGGAGGAATGACCTCGCTTGGCCCGTCGACCGCTTTTGTTTTAGCCACCTTAAGCCAACTCACGGGAGTCGGGTCCATGTTCATACCTCAATAGGACATCGTCACCATCCTACTTCATTATGGAATCTCCACCGCGTACACGGTTGTTAAAGTGGTTTTCGGAGTTGGCAGAGAGTATGACAACTTCCGATCTCGGTCTCTTTAACAACCAATCGTTATTATAACGCCGTGGTCATTTCAAATTAGTTCATACTTCAAAAATCAAATCATTTCATTCCCAAACTGTATTCCATTCAAAATAGTTTATACTTCGAAACCAAACCCATTTTTATTTCAAACTATATTCAAATCAAGACGATATCATTTCCATTTCAAACATATATTCACTTTTCAAAAAATCACAATACTTTCGAAGTTATAACTCTTTTGAAACCAAAATACTTGAAATCATTAAACTTTGAAAATCATAACATTTCGAAATCATACATTTGAAATCATGAAACATTCCTTTAATTCTTTACATTTTAAAAATTTATTCAAATCAACTCAAATTTTCAAATTTCCAATTTAATTAAATTCAGTCCATCATTTTCAATTCAATTTAGTTTCCCAACAAACCATTTCAAATCTTACAAATTTAAAATATAGATTTGATCCACAAAATAAACTATTCAATCTTTAATATGTTTCAAAGCTTTAATATCCCACATTTCAAAACTAAATTTTGTAATTTCATATATCTCAAATTTAACTTCATTATTACTTAGTTTTGAAATGTTCATAAAATCAATATCATTTAAACAAACCCAAATTACAAGTAAACCAAACATCCTTTCATACTAATATAAACTTCAAATATTCATTTTTCAAATAGATCGAAATCAAATATCATTCCAAATTCACATTCTTTATCGACATAAAGATCATATCATTCAAAACCATTTCAAAATCATTTCCTTTCAAATCCTTTATAAATTCATTATCATTCTAAAATTCAAATATTAAATTTTAAATATCATTTTAAAATCAGAGATATCATTTAAATATCATTTCAAAACACATTCCAAAATTTCATTCAAAAATTCATTTATCTCATTTTATTTCATTCCAATTAACACATAACCAAGTAAATCTTATTTAAATTCAAATTCAATTTAAATTCATTGAAAATTCAAATTTAAATATTAAAATATGTATTCCCAAACTCCTTAAATTTCACAAATAATAAATTCCAAAAGTTAAATCATCTAACATTTTAAAATATAACTCAAAATAGTGTTAATATCTATAACATTTCAAAACATTGTTAAATTATAGCAACGACAGCATTTATAAAGTGCTATTGTAGCTTATAGTTTCCAAAATAGTTTAGTTCAGGAACAACGGCATTCATAAAATGTCGTAATAGATATTTAGTTATTTCAAACATAGTTAAAATTCAAAACAACAGCACTTAAAAATGCCGTCATAGGACCACAACATTTTTTTTTGAAATGCTATTAATAAAATTCCATATTTTATTATAACTTCAAAAACATTAACACTCAAAAATTTTGTTATTTCAAATTTATAAATCATATTTCTAGACTTCAAAATTCCACATTTAAATATTTTTAACATATGATTTATCACAACAAAATTTTATAATTAAATATCCAATTTAAAACTCAATTCATTTGTTAAGTCAAAATTTCACTATTTTCTTAACTTATTAATTTAACTAAACTTTAACATTTTACTTCAAATATCATTTCAAAACTTTAAATTAAATTTTCATTATTACTTACATTTTTCAAATATAATTTAAAGTCAACAATCACATTTACTTCAAATTTACATACATAAATTCACAAATTCAAAACTTAGTATATAGCTTTCCTAAACCATAAAATATATATTTTTAAATCAAAATTTCATACTTTAAAAATACATATCTTAAGAAATATCATTTAAAAATATACTTCGAGGTCTGCATATAATTTTCTAACCTAGCCAAGTGATACAGATACATATATCATTTCAATCCGCATTTAAAAAGAAACCCGGGTTCTATCATTTCAAACCCGTAATCCCAAGTCAAATAAAATACAATAAAAATCACTTGAGCCTATCATTTCAGCTCAAAATGATTTTTCCCTATTCTAATGTCCATTCGGGTATGTATCATATCAACCCATAGTGATTCTATTCTAACAGGGAACATACAGTGTGAACATATGCATAAACAATATAAACAATTATACTAACATGTCAATGTCACAATATACTGTCATATATCATATGTCAAGTGATAATTAACAAAGTTAACATGGTAATAACATGAAACAACATATCATATAACATCGTTAACTTGCATAAACATTTTAGTAACTAATAATTTGTCATCCATTTACCATTTCATAAGTAAAAATGTCAAAGTGAGAAAGATTCACCTTTATCAAAGCTAGAGACCACTACGACACACAAGAACGATTGCAAAGGCACGACAAGCACGATACATCACGACATTTGATTTGAATGAATGGAGAGCCTTGTAAACAACACAAGATATAACATACATAAGTCCGTATATTTAATTTTTCATAAAAATAAAATCAACAAACTTTTTAATTTGTAAAACAATTGTAAAGCAAGAAATAGCAAAACTTAGAAACATAAAATCTTGAACATGACAACATGACTTGTCACATGATCAAATGGGCTTGATCTCACCACACTAGGCTCAGCCTAGGTATCAACATGGCTCGGCCATGACCTAGATGCAAGGTTAATGGCATGAAAGTGGGAGGTAAAGGAAAAATAAGAGGAAGGTAAAGGAGGCAAGGGGTTTTGGATGAAAGCATGGACCTATGGGCTCGGCCTATGGTCATATGGCTCGGTCTGGTGCATCTTCAGGTGAGGTCAGGTGATGTGGAGGCCAGTGGTGATGTCCACGGCGACTGGTGGTGGAGCTAGAGGTGCTGGCTGAGGCAAACTATGGGATGGTGATGGCGTAAAGGAGTTCGGCTAGGCAATATGGAAAAGGGTTTGCAACTTTTGAGGTGATGGCTTACCTAGGTGGTCACGACCAGATCTGGACCGGGGAAGAGGAGGTGCTGTAGGCCGTGTATGATGAGGAGGAGATGCTGGTGGTTATGGCCGAGGCGACTAGGGGTGATGGCCAAGCAAACATGTGAAGAGATCAAGCAAAACCAATGGAAAATGAATAAGAAAATAAAGAAAATGGAAGCCATTAACTTACCAAAATATTCTCTCAAAGAGATAGCCGTGAGATTTGCAATGATGGGAAAGTTTTTCACGTGATTTAGAAAATGAAATACATGGCTAACAAAAGGAATGGACGGCCAAAGCATGAAAAGACAAAGAAATGAAATGACTAGAAAATGAAAAGGCAAAGAAATGAAAAGGCTTTGTCTTTTGAATTTCCATTTTCTTTTGATCAAAATAAACAAAATAAAATTCAGTAAATAAAAATAAAAGACAAACAAAAATAAAGTGAAAAAGAAAATAAACAATTATTCTTAGGAAAAATAAAAAGTAAATAAAGAAAATAGTTTACTATATTGAAACTAGAATTAAAAATTGTAAACAAAATACAATAAACATTTGAAAATTATAACTATACTTTTAAAATGTTTTAAAAATAAAATATATGCATAACATGTCATTTTACACATATACATAAATTACAATATGATATGATAAACAAAAAGATTATTTATATAAATTAAAATAAACAATTTACATACAATGGTTTTAAAAAGCATAACTTTCACAATATTAATCAAATTTCAACGAAACGAAAAGCAGTATACTTGAAATTTTATTTATTTCATAACAAAAGAAAATTTTCAAAAATTCAAAAATTTAAATTTTAAATTAAAAGTCAATGTTTGAACATATTGACCAAAATTCACATTTCTGGAAAATATTCTATTTATTCATGTTTGAAATTATAATTCACATAAAAAATCAAAATTTATATTTAAAATAACAATATTCATCCATTTTAATAAATAAAATAAAAAAATTTAATCAGGAAACAATTAAAATAATCATAAAATACAGGGTTGTTATAGGAATGTGTGTTAAGCTAAGAGAAGTTGCCTTCTCCGCCACTTAACATATGATACGTTCATAGAGATTACTTATGTAACTAGAAATGCAATATCAAGCATTCGTCCATATAAGTTGCCGAGGAACGTGACAACCGAAGGCACTCTCCTACCACGTCCTATCGGGACTTCCCCCTAGGATTAGTAGCGAGAAATCCTTGCATCGAATATCTTAAATGAAAAACTACTACCACATAATATGATATAGGAAATCCTCCCGAAGGGTCGGTGACAAGCAGTCATACATTCCATCTTCCAAATCATATCCATATCTTCATTTCCAATACGTAAATTGGTTCGAAGTGGTATTCAGATTGGAATTATCAAAATCCAACACAGGTTCCTTTGAGCCAATCATCAATAAAAAGAAGTTTTATGACTAGGGAATCATTCTTTAATTGATTAAGTTCTTTTTATTTGAAGATATATATTTTCGAAACATTTTTTTCGGTATATACGAAATCATTAAACATCTCTAATCAAATCATTTGATAACTTAAAATCCTTTTAAACTGGGAGTACATTTGAAATCATTTCACTTTTCACTTAGGAAAATGTAGATTCGAGAAAACCAAATTTACTATCCCCTCCGTCGGGCCAGTTTAGATAGCCAGGGAGAACAGAAATCTAGTTTGTCAAACTCAAGCCTAGACACTATTTCTCTAACAACTATACGGCGGTCAAGTTATTTGATCGAATCTAAATCATTTAACATATAACCATTCCATAAATCCTTCAAAATCATCTTTAAAATATTTTTATTAATTATTTAAAAACATTTATCAAAGATTAGGAAAATAATGGTTGCATTTAAAACTGTATTTTCAAAATTTATAGAAAAGTGTCGTAGAAAGTGCTTTTTAAGCTATATTGATCAAACGACTTTATGGAAATTCTTTTTTAATACTCAAATCACTTTTAAAACATTTTAAAAGATTTTTAGAATTTATTTCATTTTTTTAAATAATGTTAAATTATGAATTTCAAAGAAATCCTGTTATGGATTCCATACTGCAAAACCGCTATTTTTCCAAAAACTTATTTTGCTCATATTTCAAAATCTACTGGTCAAAATCTCACTTTTATTTATTTGTTTGAAAACTATGGATAGGGTAGTTCAGAAAATTATTATCTCGAATAATTCCAAACTATATTCTAGCTTATATACTCTTCTGACTTGTTATGGCGCGAAATCGTGAACCGCAGTTACGCGACGCGCAAAGTTCACCAAAACACTTTCTATGCTTAATAAACATTTCAAACTCATTTTTAAACCATTTTAAAGAGGTTTAACATCCCATGTACACCATTTTATTAAATAAAGGAATTGATTTCCTTTGTGTTTATCAACATGTATTTCCGTAACTTGCATATATATACGACAACAATATTAAACAACCAAACTTGATGATCAAGGCATATAAAATATCCTTTGCAAACATCATATCATCATCCAAGAATATATTATAAATTGGGTTAAAACAATTAACTAAAAATCGGCCATTGCTTCGCTATTTTGATTTCAAAGCTCACGATCCTTTGGACTTTACCTCCTAGGTGACTTGCTTAAGCTTGGGATAGCTTGAAAAACACACGGCCTAGGGTAGAGGAAGAAGAAGGCTCGTCCTTCAATGGAGGAGGTCGAGGCCGTGAATGTAACGAGGAAGAGTGGAGTTTTGGAATTGTTTTGAGGTGCTTAAATTTATTTAAGTATATACTAAAATTTTAAATTCTTTTTGAGAAATATTTTTCATAGGAAGCCATGAACGTATGGAGAGAGAGCCTAGGAAATGAATAGGAAGATGAATGAAAATGAAGAATAGAGTAAAAAATATCTATGCATGCATCACCATCGCATGCACCCTCATCATCACTTCCTCCCCCTTATGCATGGCTAGAACTACATAATCCATGTTCCCATCACTTCCATCACTTTAAGGCATGCGTTTGTTGACCTTTGCATACTTAAGAAGCAAGAAAACTTGAAAATATCTTATATATTTTATATAATATTTATGGACTTAAATATATGTGTATATGTATGTTTAGGTGCATGTGAATATGTTTTCATTTATGCACATATACATGTGTATGTTATATATCTCTATAACTTTGCACAACTTCTATAAGTTGTATCATTACAAATCCTGGTTTTGATTCTCGGTCATTTATTCTTTTTAGTAAATATGTATATATTTGTAAAAAAAATTTGAAAATAAATTCCTTATCATTTTTAACTAAATAAAATGATCATATTTCATTTATAAAACCATATAAATTAATATGAATAGTTATTTACAAAATTGTTGTTATATCGATAAAGCAAAACGAATTTTTCTTATGATTTTAAATCAAGTATGTATCATTATAAAATTTATGATAAATTATTACTCTATAACTATTTGAAATGAGTTATCAACATCATTATAATTATCAAATCAATACGTTTATTAAAGTGATATATTTGTGGGTCGTTATATTGGGGGGTGGGTGTGTGTGTGTATGTATGTATATGTAGCCTAGGTAAGTATATATTACGTGCATCTTAACTTCTATTCAATTCAATTGTTTCTTCCTTTTATCTATTAAATAATGCAATATATGAATAAAATTATTCATAGTTTTACTCAGTAATACTTTGATGACTATAAATTTATGTTGCACTAAATAATACTTATTTTTGATAATTATAGTTCAGTATATTAAAATAGGGTGAAAAAGGTAATTGTATGTCATAAATAACTAAGCTTACCAATCAATAATTTTTCCATCACAAGCATTATTTTGATTCGATGGAATTTAATATAGAGCGATAGTTTCAAAAATAATACCATAGTATGCATACATGCATGATATATTACTTGGATGGATCTATGGTAGACAACATGAGGGAATTAATCTATCAAATCATATTTTATGATAAATAAATATTGTTAAAAACACTTGATTTCTCAACAACGACTTTATGTGGCATTTTATGTATATCCATTTATACAATTTTTGGTTAATCCATATTTTTAGTTTAGTATGTTTGTCCATGTAACAACCTGCACCGTTGGACACACCGATCCAAAGTCCGAAAATGGCGTTTGAACTCGTGTCATGTCAATAAGTACAAATTTTAGGTTTTGATGGTTTATATGATATAGAGGTAAATATAACTTTAGACATTACACTTTCAGGTTTCACGATGGAAGGAATAAAATATAAATATTGAATACATTCTAATTTCGTTCCTATATAAAATAGAAAGTTGTTCGTACAAGAAATGTCTAAATTGCATCTTCGAATATAAATGCAACAAAGTCTGAGCAATAAATATAATAAGGTGCATGGCGAAAATGACTGTAAATAAATATATCTCCAAGTGTCAAGTCGCCTTCTTCACGCATATTTTCCTTGTCACATTACCTACTGCTATGTCCTCTTATAATAGATATAAAGGGAGGAGATGAAGGAGATAGGACAAGGTTTGGCGAGTGAATTATATCATTAGTTGTAATGATTCCTATTTTTGAGTCAAATTGAATTGGTAATTGATTTAAATTTTAGAATTAAATTATGAATTAATTGAGAATTTATTTGGATTTGGATTTTTCAAATTTAAATATATTAGAAAATAACATTGTATTTGGATGTTTGAAATTAAATAAGATATATTTATTTATAAAAATGGATTTTAATTTGGAATTTGATTTAAAATAATTCAAGGATAAGTATCTTATAAATAATATTAAATTTATTAAAATTTATGTTTCGAGGAATTAATATAGATAATTTTTATGAGCAATTAATAGTTTGATTTCAAATCATTTGTTATAAAATTATGTAAGTACAAAACAAAATGAGATTTTGAAATTAAATAAATATATTGGAAATAAAATTTGATTTAATAAAATTTGATTTAAAAAAGCTTTGTAAATCAAGAATTATATATGTATGATTATTTATTAATTGTTTTCAATCACTTTCTTTATAAATTGTGTAAGTATAAGTTATTGGGAAATGTATGTAAAAATGTATATATATCTTTTGAAATAAATATAGTTGTAAATATAAAAGATTAAAACATTAATCATGAATATATTAACATGAAGATTTGAAAACAAAATGTATAAATAAATTTAAGAGGAAGGACTTAAACGTAATATGTAAATTACAATAAAGTAAGGTTTAAAATATAATTTGTAAATGAATTCAAGAAAAAGTTTAAAACATAAATCTACTTGTTATTGACAAATGTAAGGTTAATATTTTATATATTAACATCTGTTGTTTAATGATAAATTTGCATTGACAAGGGTAAATAAATCATTATGCAAATTTTACAAGTGGCTTAAATTCTTTAAAATAAAAAAATATAGGAATACATGCAAAGAAAGAAAAAGAACTGGCTACTTCATTTTCAGTTCAAAATTTTTAAAATCCTTTTTCTCTTCATATTCCTCTTTCATTCATCTCAAAACATCAACCTGGAAATCAAAAAGAAAAAAAAACTGCAAAGCAAAACTCAAATATGAAACACTTTAATCTTCATATTCAAACCCTCTCAAATCTGAAAGCTTTCAAGCCTGGAATTCTAACCCAGAAAACAAGCTTGAGTTCATTTCAAAATTCCGAAACAAACAGCAATCAAAGCAAAGCAGAATCAAACTGAATCGAAGATAAAACTGATCAAATATTTCAAGTCCTTTGTTTAAATCAGCAGCTTTCAAATTTTTAATCTGGAAGCAAATTCAACATGATCAAGATTTTGAATCCGGAAACCCCATATCCAAATTCAACTCAAAAAATTAAAAACAAAAATAAGACCAAGTTTTCTAGCTTGGAATCCAAGGCAAAAACAAAAAAAAGAAATCAAAGTTTTCAACCTGGAAGCTTTTGAAACAAAACTAGAATTCAAGCAAAACAAAATCAAGATCAAAACTAGGTCCTCTGTCCATTCTTGAAGGTGAGCAAATTTTTTAGTCCCTATATTTATTCTGGTTTGCATGTGATCTAAATTGGATATATGTTGTTAAATGATGTGTTGTTAAATGATGTTGTTTAGAATGAAATTACATTGGAACATATATCTTAGGAGGTATAAATATATAGATACAGGCATATATGCCTATTCCTATGTTTACTGGCTAGAAACAAGAGTAAAAATCTAAATCTCTTCGATAAATCATTTATAAGCTTAGTTGTATAAATAAAAGATGTTTGAAATCACAAGGTAATTGTTTTAGAAATGGTTTCCAACAAAAATATTTGCTAATATTCTGGAAATTTGTTAAATAACAGTGGAAAAATAAAATTTGATCAAAAATTACACATCTGGATTTCAAGCTTTAACTACGTAAATGGATTTGTATTGAAAATTTATGAATTTTGATGCAAGTTTCAAGAATTTTAAGAATGTATTTAGCGAGAGGTTTCAAGTTGAACAGAAAACTTGTTTTCGTCAATATCAGATGAACGACGATGATGTGGTCACCGGAATTTAAGCCGGAGGTGGCTGGAGGTTTGTAGATCATAAGAAAAATACTTGATGATTTTATAATTCATTGTGGTAGGGTGTCGAGATCGAACTAGGGCTTAAGCTCGTACTCTTATACTGGTCAAGTAATCAAGCTACTGCAGCGCCTCAGGTGAATCGAGTGTCATCAGACCAAAGCGAGAGGGTGCGTGGGCCTTCGGCGAGTTTGTGGACGAAGTTGCATGGTAGTTGGTGAACTAAGCGTCGTCGATCAGTTTTTCTGATCTAGGTTGGTTCCAGGAAGGAGTTTGAACAACTCAATTTTTTTTAGGTCGTTTTCATCAGAATGAGGTGGTCAGGGAAGTTCAGTGGATCAATGATGATGGGACGGAGGATTCAGAGTTGATCGACGATGATCAAATAAAACGTGCACGTGCATGAGTTCATTAGCATGTCTGTTAATTTAAGCTTAGGGAAGATGAAGTAGAAGCTCGGGTCGATCTCGGGGTATTCGTGAAAATGTTCGAAGCAAATGGAACGTGGGTTAACCCAGTGTTGGACGAGGGTAAAACGAAAACTGGCTCGGGTTTTTGTTTGAGTTAAGTTTAACAGATTTTAAGTCAAAAGAAACATAAAAAAATAACATTAAGTTTTGAAGTTATTTGAAGGTATAATTTTTCAAAGGAATACTGCCAGGTTTTGAAAACAAAATGTTGCAAGTTTAAATCAGTTTTCAAAAGATTTACAATGTTTTGAAATCTTTGTTTAAAAATAATTATATAAAGGGTAGTAATATACAATAAATTTCCTAATGTTTTTCAAATCAAATTTAAAGATAAAATTTGAAGTTGATTAATTTACTTATGAAAATAGTTAGACGATGATTACTTAATGAAAACAATTAAGTATAATAACATAATTTAATTGATAATAATTTTTTTTACTTGATTTAAAGATAATTACTTTATGTAATCACATTAAAAGATGATTAATTATGTAAAATATTAAGTAATTAAAGGTAATTAATTACTAAAAGAAAATTATTTAATTAAAAGTAATTAATTAATGATTTAAAAATGATTAATCAAGTGATTATAGAATAAATATAGAATAATTAATTTATGTGACAATTTAATTAATTTGAGGATAATTAATTGATTTAAGATTAATCAATTAATGAAGGTGATTAAGGGATGATAATTTATTAAGGGTTAATTAATTTATGTGATTAATTAACAATGATTAAATAATTAAAGGTTAATTATTTAATGATTAAGGGTTAATTAATTTACTAATTAAAGGTTAATTGATTTATTAATTAAGGATAATTAATTAATAGTAATTAATTCAGGGCTAATTAATTAATGTGATTAATTAAATAATTAAAGGTTAATTAAATATTAATAAAGATTAATTCTTTTATTAAAAGATAATTGATTAAATGGGTTGTAACTAATTAATGTTAATTAACCTGGATTAGTGATTAATCTGGTTTCAATTAATCAAATGATCAATTAATCTTACTTATGGATGTTTGAATCATATGAACTGCTATGAATTGTTTGATACCTCTGTTGTGTGATGCTTTGTTATTTGAATTGTTTTAATTCAAGCTGTGATGAATGTAATTTATTTACCTGTGATGAATGGATATTATTTATCTGTGAATGAAAGATAAGCGTTATAGACTATACCGCTTATCGATATTGATATGATTGAACCTGTGATGATTGATGATGTTGCACTATTGTGTAAAAGCCCTAGACTACACCATACACACACAAATATGGATTTCACGAGGAAATTGGTTAAGTCACAGATTTTTGAAAAGATTTTTAAAATTAAATTTTGAATCTAAATGGTTTTGGGAATAGAATTAGGTTAAACATGAAAAGCTTTTGAAATGGGAGTTTTAAAGATAAAAGTTATTTTGAATAACTTAATAAAGTTTTGAAATTTAAATAATTTGATTTAAATTTGAATTCAAGATTTGAAATTGAATTCTATATTTGGAAATTATGGTTTAAAAAGGTTATACAAGTTATAACTGTGTTTATATGGGTTTAAACCATTTTAAAAGTATTATTTTGAAAATTTAAATTTAACCCAAGTTTGAAGGGCTTTAACTCGTGCAAATGTAGTTGGATTTTTTTCGAGAAAAAAACTATTTAATAATAGCTTTTATATAAAGAAAGGATTTCCAATTTGTGTAGAAAGATTTCAAGTTTGAAATGGAATTGAAATATTTTTGAGAGCTATGAATGAATCTTTGTGAAAGATGGTTGAACCTTGTTTTGAAATTGAAGAGGATTTAAATGGTGTATCTTTTACATAAAAGATTTGAAATGAGAATTGTTTTGAAAGTTATGAATGGATCTTTGGAAATAGTTTTGAAACTTATGAATGGATCTTTGGAAATAGTTTTGAAAGCTATAAATTGTGTCTGTGATTTAATAATTGTTGAGTTAATCCGATTTGAAAAGGAGAATTGTTCTGAAAGCTGTAAATGAATCTTTGTGAAATGTGGGTGAACTTTGTGAAGTAAATCTTTTTATTTAAAAGATTTGAAATGGTAATTTGTTTTAAACCATTTGAAAAGAAATGTTTTCGGTAATAAGTTGTGACTTAACTGAAATCCCGATATCCATATGTTTTTAAATATTGCGCTCATTATTCGGTTTAGTCGGGAGAGGACCTTGTGTCATATAACCCATTTCAAATAATGATACAACGATATGGATAGCATTTTAAGACCAGTGGTGAAAACCAGATATTTTCGAAAGCGAAAGGATAACTCGTCGAATGTCTCTGCACTGGTTGATCCTCAGTATAGAGATTTTATCATCCTTTGTGATGGGGATTCCGGACGTGATTACTAAATATCCGAATTTGCATGGGCTTCTTTGGAAGTTCCTTCGGTTCTGTTTGAACCCGGAACAGACTTGTATGGATGTGCGTCTGACATTACACTTTGAGATGTAATACTAGCTTCTATCAAACACATTTCTGTTTAGTGGCGGAAAATTTATTCTCTTAGCTTAACACCCTTCTCTGAGACGTACGAGCTCAGATGTTATGTAGTTGATATTTACTAGTGATACATTCCCAATTTGGTAATGTGGCATACGAAGTGCTGCTGATCATTTGTTGATCAAAGCATGGCTTTGTGAAAAAGTGTAGCTTTGTGGATGAGATTGCATCAGGACCTCACACCCCAGAAATGGTCGAAACATGAAAGATGCGGCAAGGTTATGAGGGTCGCGCCCTTTAGGGTGTGTCATTCCCTTCTGAAAAAGGGTGGTATCATGGTATGGAGCCCAGATACTTAACTCATGTGGTCATTGCAAATCTATTACTTTGTGATTGGTTTGTGGTTTTTGGTGTAGAGGTACCTCGGATAAAGATCGCAAATGACCAGGGGATGGCATGCTCGAGTAGTAGTTACCTAGTTACAGAGGTAACCCGGCCTTGTGTTGGCAGAGAGCTGGGTAGGTTCTCGGGGCGTCCCTCCAAAGGCGTACCCATGTGGCAGTGGGAAGTTCCTTATCCTGACCATTTGTTGGCAATCCAATTTCCAATACGCACCTTGTACGGTTTTAGTTATAGAACCTGCCATCTAATATGGTGGCGCCAGTAGGCATACAATAATTGTTGTGTGCTGGCTAAGATTAATATTATACTTTCGAAATTATTTCTGCACTATGCACTAATAATAATATCAAGGAGTTTTTGCGTATCAAGCATGTTTGACTATCATAAGGAGAAATCTCCTCCAATTCTGCGTTTGCATTGTGTGTGTGGCGGGAGGCCTTATGGTAGTTTCGTTTTCCAAAAAAGCATTGCGGATTTCAATTTTAAATTCTTTTGTTGTTTGTTTTAAAAGATAAACTGTTTTTTTGCTCATACCAGTCTCATGACTGACCTGAAGTTTATTGTTCCCTGCCTAAACTCTAGGTGCCCACAATTTTCCGTACGGGTAGTTTAGAGTTGGGTTTTTCAGATAACCAAATTGAAGGTGTAGATTCGATAGCGTCCAGCCTTTGGATTTGGTGATAGCAATTGTTCACTTGGACCGGACTTGCTTAAGTCAACCTTAATTTGGAGTTTGAGCTATCTTTGGATTAGAGATTAGTGATGGAGTTGCAGACATTGGAGTTCCATTTGGAGTTCAAGTTGTTTTTGCCGCTGGTGCCTTTATGTTTCCACTGTGTTGTTGTAGATCTCTGATTTGTATTTGTGATCATTGTTGTATATCATTGGATATTGTATCATTAGAGTTATATGATATATTCTTTTCTTCCGATGTGTTGTTATACTTAATGTGTTATAAGCTCCAATGAACCAGATTCGACGTTTGAATCTGCGGCATTAAGTACTAGTGAAGTACGGTTGTCGATTTTCAAAGGTCGAGTCAGGGTCGTTTCGTTAGTGGTACGATATTGACATCTAATTATATTTTAGTTATAATCTACACAAACCAAGGGTGTTCATTTATGTACGTGCGCTACATTTAAAGGATTGGTCACTTTACATAATGTACTTTAACAATTTTTAATAAGCCTAAATCCAATAGTGACTTACGAAGGTTTCTACCCCAAGGTTGGGCATCTAGGAACTAAGTAGACTTAAGGACATCCCTAGTGTATAGTCCCGACAATGGATATACTTTTCATCGAGTTAATATACTCAACAGTAAATTATTTAATTGTACATTTCGTCAACATACTCAATATCGAATCGCTTAATTTGCACCTTTCTGAATTGTAACGTTCCCGGATTTTAGCCGAGTTTAATTTGATAATTAATTTAATCTTTGGAATTTAACTTTGAAATATTTAGTAATTAATAATTTCTGGATTTAATTGTGAAATTAATTGTAAAACTTAATTGAAAATTTGAGAATTAAAAAAGATATATTGAAAAATAAATTTTGATTTAGGATTCTATGTTTTAAGGAATATATATATATAATAATTCATTAAGTGTATAAATTGTTTTTAATTCATTTTTCTTTAAAAAAGTTATATAAGTATAAATGATTGAAAAAAATGTGTGTATATATGCAATTAAATAGTAAGCTTTGGTATGATTATATCTTTTTAAATTATAAGTATATTTTTGAAACTATATATATATATATATATATATATATATATATATATATATATATCTTTTTGAATTAAGGAGTTAAATATGATTTGTATATATATATTTAACATTAAAATATATATGATAGAGTTCATAAATCAATAACACATATTTCATAAATTAAATTGAAATAGGGATATAAAAAAGTTATAAATAAATAAGAAAAGAGGGTTTAAACATAATTTTAACAATAAAGGACATTTGTAAAATAGGTAACAATATGCATTAACCAGTGTTAAACTAATTCTACAAGTGGCACTTCATTATTTTTTTCTTTAGGTTTAATTTATATAAAAATGATTAAAATAAAATAGGCTGATCATTATTTTCCTTATACTTCACAAAACTGAAAATCAAAAACAAAATTTTATCTCAATATCAAAACAAAGCTTCAATCTGAATTCAGACCGGAAAAAAAAACAGTTCAAAAGAAACTAGGCTACTTATTTCATATCTCTTTTCCCAAACGCTTTTCATCTTCATTTCTAAAATCAAAACTAAAGGAAATTATACAAACAACATCTCAAAACCTGAAGCAAATTCAGGCAAAGAAAAGATCAAAGATCAGTTCAAAAAATCATGTGGCAAATCAAGTTCAACAACAACTACTTCAACTCGAATCAAACATTAAAGTAAAAAAAAATCAAAGCTCAGTAATCAAGTTCAGAATCAAAGTAAATCAACAGATCAGGTAGAGATCAAAACCTGAAATGATCAACTCAAGTAAATGAAACCAAAATCTAAAAGCATGAGCAAAACAAGTGCAAGGATCAGATATATTTAAACTTAATAATCATCAAAAGCATCAGATCAAAGATCAAAATTTCAAGCTTCCAATTTTCAAATGATCAATTTCCATTTCCAGGCCCAAAATCTATTCCTCTGTCCTCTGTCTTCATTTTTAAGGTGAGTAAACTTCCTTTATTGAAATCTTCAGCCTATTTTATCTTGATAATCCTTGAAGTATGATGTGGAATCTGCTTGTATGGTTGTGTGAATACAACTTCATGTTTGTAAATGTCTGTGCGTATGCCTGTATAGAGGAAAATTACCTCTGTTCTTACTTTCAGGTTTGAAACCTGTTCAAAAATGCAAACCATCCCACTTAAAACTCTTTTAGGGTTTAATCTCTGAATGGAAAGTGTTTGCATATATGTAATAACATTTTTAAAAATATATTCAGGCGGAAATATTGATCAAATATCTTGAAATTTTGGATATACAGTGAAACACAGAAGCATGTCAAAAATTTAAGTGTTTTAATTTCTTGATTCGATTATATAATATGTTTTGTTTTCAGAAGCAATGATTTTTGAAAGAAAAATCATGATTTTTAAGATTGGGAATCACGAGTATTTGCGAGATGAATGAAATCGACATTTTTGTCGATTTCTGGCGATCACGACAATATTGAACTTCGGGGTTGTTGTCAGAAATGGCGGGGAGGAAGGCGATCGAGGGAAAAATAGTAAATGAATTTTTAGATCATTGTGGTATCGTATCGAGATCGATTTAGGGTTTAAAAGCTCGTTTTGGTCAGTGATGATTTTCGAGTTTGTTCGTTACCATGGAGAGATCGAGGGTGGCCGGACATTGGGGAATCGAAGCATCAGACGTCGGCGAGTTTTGGGCTGCGATCGCATAGCCTCTGGTGGCCTGAGGTGGCGAGGCGCAATGTCGTTCTGGTGATTAGTGTGGTTCCAGTTTGAGCTCAGTGTCGAATTTCAAATTTTGACAATGTCTTGAGTTTCTGGGTGGAAGGATGTTTAGAGTAGGGTTTCGTCGGCGTGTGGAGGGCGGTGATGGTGACCGGAGGTAGTCTGAGTGGCGTGCAACGTGCATGTACACGTTTTCGTATCTAAGGACATTCAAGTTTAGGAAGGCGAGGAAATTCTCGGGCCCAAGCACGTGAAAGTGATGAGTTGACTCGAAGGCAAGAGTGAGAAGGAAAATAGTAGTTGGTCTCGGGATTGCACTCGGGGGTTTTCGAGTTTGGCACGGGGATTTTTGAAGTTTGGCTCGGGGTTTTATTTTAGAGTTTCCAAGTTTTAAAATTTGGAAAGAAAATGTGTTCCAGGATTTTAAAAATAAAAAGAAACTATAGTTTTGAAGTTTAAAAGCAAAATATTTAGTAACAAAGTTTTTCAAAGCTGGTTAGTGATAAGTTTTCAAAGAATAAATAATTATCAACTTTCAAAACAAGTTTCCAAATATTTAATTTTTAAAATTAAAAATGTGTTTAAAATTTATTTTATGATTTTGAGTAATTAGAATGGGTAATTATTTAAAATACTCTTAAGTATTTAAAATATAATTTAATGAGGTGGTTAAAATAAACGATTAAGATAAATGGTTTGTCTTAAATTAATTAAGGCCTTGAGTAATTAAAGGATCATTTATTAATGTAATTACTTAAAGGTTAATTACTTTAAAGTAATTAAATGTAACAACCCGCATATTTTACGATTGAATATTTAAATATTTTATTTTAATATTTTATCGTTAGTCGGAATTTAGTCCGAAAAGTTACTTTTTGCGTACGGTCGAATTAGGACTCGGAACCACTTCCATTGGGTCCAAAACACCGTTTGCGATCTTTTTGAGTATAAACTTTGATATGTTTGGAGTTAAGGGAATTTTTCCACTTTTTTTTACTTTGGGCTTTGGGTTTGGTTTAGCCCATTAGCCTAAACTATTAACTCTAGCTCAACCCCCTTTCCTTCATAACTTCACTTTCATTTCCTAACACTCAAGCTTCATCAAAAATGGAGGAAGGAATGGGAAACTAAAACTCCAAGCTCAAGTTCATTTGCAAATCCAACATCCAACTCCAAATTCTAAGAGAAGCCATTGATTCTTCCTTTGCTTTCAAGCTTCTTCTTCATTGATCTTGTATAAAGGTGAGATTTTTATCTCACATCTTTATCTATAACTATCGTTGATTGTTGGGTGTGAATTCCTAACACTTATTCATGTGCATTTGCTTTTGGTTTGGATTGAATTGGTGAAAATCCCAAATTTTAGTGTTTTGGGTTCAAATCTTTAAAAATCCAATCTTTGATGTTTGAACACGCTTTTGGTGATGCATCGAGGAGCCAATAGGACCGGGTAGCTGATAGGCGTAATCCCCTAGCGTTCATGAGGCACGTGAGGGGGCCTACACGACCAATTCCAGAAAGTTTTGACTCGATATGTGATCGATACGAAATCATTTCGTATCGATCAAGATCATGTCCGATGTAGCTGAAATTCGTTAACATTCCTTGGCTTGTATGCAATCTTTTATGAAAATCTCATGGCATTTGGATCAGTGGATTTTGAGATATGATCGATACGAGTTGAGATTTCTCGGATGGCTGTTTTATTCGACTCCATAGCTTCGAATCAATCCCCCGTATCGATGGTTGCACATGTTTTTGAGATGATGTGGCACGCGTATTACGAACAGATCCACCTTTCTCTCTGGTTTGACCGTGTCGCATCCATGGTTCTCGCCTCGTTTGTATCGAGTGTCGTTATCCAATTCGTGTTGATGGACAGAAGCAGTGTTAACTCGATGGATTCGAGCGGTAGCAGCATCGATGGATACGAAGTGATGAAGACTGATGGTTACGAAGAAGGACTTTCCTCGATGGATACGAACCAGGTAGATACTTGATGGATGCGAAGGAGGCCTTAGCCGATCAGTACGTAATGCATGCTCTGTAGATGGATTCGAACTGGACCGACGCGAACTGGATGGATACGAAATTGGGCTCACTAATGGATACGAACCCTTGCTTGGTGATGGATTCGAACGAACAAAGGAGGATGGAGGCGAAAGGAGGTAGTTACTTCATGGATACGAAATAACGACCCGTGTCAGTTGATGGAGGTGAAGGTGATGGATACGAAAATGGGGTTATCACCTTCAATTCGCATCGATCATAACTTGAGCGTACGAACTCGGATTGACTTGAAACTTGGAATGCGGGCTTCCATGGCTTCTCTTGTCCTGTCTTCTTAATTATAGCCCAATCTGGACTCGAACAAAATTCGTCGATAGCCATAGCGAGCCTGTGCATACTGGACATCCAGGACGTTTAATCTTGAGCTTGTAATCAGTTCTTTGATATCTCGGCCTTGCCAAAAGGCGGGATAACAATTGCCTCCCAAAGTACGTCTTGTGGAAACATGATGTGCTTTGAAAAGCTACAGTCTTCACTCTGAACAGCCATTGCTCTTTTGTCGAAGGTTGTAACCTTGCGTTGCTATAACCGATTGTCGTATGATAGTGCTTAGCTGTTTATCGCCGTAATCATTATTAAATGAATACCCGATTTGAGTTGTTGTCAGTTTTCTTGTATTGAATTTCGTGTCGATCCTCTCCTGAACCGATGTGAAATTTGAGTTGCAACAATAATTAATAGTCGTTTTTAGCATTCCTTCATATCGTTCCTCTCCTAGATCGATATAGAGGTTTGAAAATTTGTTCTCGCATCGATATGTTTGGCAGTGATGGACGTTCATCACTCTTTTCATATCCATGAACCATGCGGTTTGTCACGGATAGGCGATTCACAATTCGTATCGATGCTAATGTATAAGTTATGATGGATACGAAATCGTTGTTCGTATCGATGGGCAGTGTATAAGTTATGATGGATACGAAATAGCTATTCGTATCGATGTGCAGTGGATGGAGTTGCGAACTCGTCGATGCGAACAAGGGAATCGAGTCGATGGGCTTCATCATCTTCGGCCGTCTTCGCTGTGTGCTTCGTATCGATGGATTCATTGTCCATTTCGAATCGATGGAAATTTTTGGTTAGATGGATTCGACCAAGGCATTCGACACGATCCGTGGATTGACTGGTTACGACCGGTCACATGGACTGGGAGGCGAATCGACCCAGTTTCTCTCTGGGATCCATATAAATACTCTGGACTTCATCCATTTTCACTTTTCACTTTTTACCTTTTTATTGCTGCCTTTTGCTTTTCGCATCGCTCTAGAAACTTGAGAGAGAGAACTGCGTCGTGTTTTCGACTCGATCAAACTCAACCCATCAAATCTTCGAATTCCAATTTTAAGTTAGGTAATTAATCACGAATCCCAACAACGAAGTTATCTCAGATCCACTCCTTCTTCATCGATTATCCATTCTGGCAATTGGTAAAACCAGATCAGGGTCAAAGCTCGGTCGTGAATGTCCATGGCGGTTCTCCTGTAAATTGGAGAAGAAAGAGTGGAAAAGACAAGAAATAGATCGATCTGGGGGCTTGCGTTCGAATCGATGAAGGCAATGATATTTCTCCTTGGATTTCGCATCGATCCCTGGAATATTCTAATGGAGATGTTGCAGTTCGTACCGAATGCTATGGCGGTGGATCGTATCGATACGAAATGATCGATACGAGAAATAAGTAATCGGCCGTTTCGAAGTTCTCAGCTTTAGGTCGATACGAATTTTACTTTTATATTCGATACGAAAAGTATCGACTCGATCGTGATCGATGTTTAGCCGAGACCTTCCTGATCGGTACGAACCAGGCAATCAAGGATCGATTCGAAGTCATCCTTTTCTGATCGATACGAATTCTGACGATCGATTCGAAACATGCCCCCTGGGATCGATACGAACGTGTATCCTGATGGATTCGAACATGCTCCCTGTGATCGATTCGAACCCATCTCATGATGGATATGAAATTTTGATCTCTTCAGCACAATTCCGACGAGCTTCACTCTTGCATATCTGGACTTGATAGTTGAACTGCATACTTAACTGCCTTTCGAAGCTCGTCGATGGAATTGTAACTTAATGACACGACGAAGAACTTTAATTCAAATTGATCACCAGCATTTTAATAGTACGGTTGTGACTGTCAGCGACGACGGTCATTATAACTGGACTTCTACGCTTTGTCGTTTGCATATTTTCTTTAACTCTGCAAAATCTTTTCAAGTAATGCACAACACTGTACTGCACAACTGACACTCTACATGAGGGGAACACACGGGCTCTTCAGCGTCTAATGATGATTTCTCGTGAGTTAGCTAGTTATGGAAACTTCAAGCTCGCAGCCGCAAGAAACTCAGAGTTCGACCCCTCCTAGACTTGAAATACCGAACATCGAGGCCGAAGTCATCGGTCAAGCCCCGAACGAGTTACCTGACGCATCCTTCATTAGTAACCCATCATACTCTGTACCGTCTCACATTTCGGAAGACATGCGGGGAAGAATATGCTTAAGGCATGGTCTGGCGATGGATGACGTATTATTGCCAAGACCAAGCGACAGACCGCACAATCCACCGAAGGGATATACCGCATTCAATCATCATGCATGTGCAGCTGGGACACTCCCTCAGTTTAACCAGTATATAAGAGAAGTATTGTCGTTTTTGGGGATCGCCCCCTCTCAGCTACACCTGAACGGATATGCCTCACTCAATAGCTTGTTCATTGCATTTATGGAGTATCTTTATCGACCACCAAACCCGACCAAGATTAGGTATATGTTCAACTTCAAGAGTCGAACTGATAGTCCGTCTTTCACATTCCTGGAAGCGGTAAGAAACTGCCAAGTGATTACGAGGTCTTGGACTAGACTGAACTACTTCAAGACGGAGTGGTTCTATGTTAGATGCCTCCCAGGGTTTGCTAGGCGATGGCTATTTAGACATGAGTATTGCTATCTTCTCGGGTGGTTGATAAGACATATATAGATGAATTCGGACTCACATCTCTTTTTCTTTACAGCGATAATTCAGCAACCTGAAGGTGGGTATTTCAAGGAGATAGTCCGGGTTTTCCAAGAAATCCCAAACGAAGAGAGGAACATCTATTTGCTCCTGACGGATAGGAATCTCAAAACTCTTAGGCTGATTGAGCGAGGACAAAGTATAATGCTCGACGGTGCATTGAGAACTGCCTAGAAAGAACGAATTAAATGAAGAAAGCCTAGAGTTGTCATAATCGAGCAGGCTGACTCCGAGAGAACTCACAGTGATGAGGAACCGTTGGGTGAACCTGCGGATGTATCCCAGGATATCGAAGAGCAGAGAAAAGGCAAGGCGGCCGTTGTTAAGCCATCTAAAAAGGGTAGATGGAAATCTGTTGTCACGTCCCAGCCCGCCTCCAGAATTAGAATTTCGGAGATGTCTCCCCCAAGATCGGAGAATCTTTTTGAAGGGTTCGCCAATCTTCCAATTCCGGACGACGTGTCCCTACATCATGATGCCGGATTGGATGAGCTCCAGCAAGCTTTAGTTTTAAGCGAGTCTCTGCTCACTAGTGTGGTTGACACATCCGGTTGGTCGGGGGGTTGCACATACATTCATTCTTCACGACACTACACGATTTCTGAATGTAATATGCTCACTGTGAGAGATTACTAACTTTTGTCTCCGTTTTGACATGCAGATACCATGTCTGGTCGAAGCTCGATGCTTGGCAGTCTTCGCAGCAAACGCAAGTCTTCATCATATTATGAATCATATATGAGAGAAGGAGATGGAGACTATGACCAGGGGTACTCGAGTCATGAACGCTCTGACAGAGATAAAGAGTATAGGCTTCGGTCTCGATCTCGTACACCACCTCCCAGAGTCTTTGCACAACCTCCTGCCCACGCCTCGCGACCTTTCGAAGCTCCGTGACACAAGCCATCTTCCCAGTCGTCAAGGTCTGAAACTCTCCGTAGGACTGAGATTGTGGCCTCCGCAACAACAGAGCAGGTACTAACCGAGCCTTCGGGGGAAGGAGCAGTGAGGCTTGCTCAGATGAAGAAAGATTTTCCTGACATTTGCTTCGATGGGTTTATCTTCCCTCCGCGTTTAAAAAGGGTACCAACGTCGGTCGAACCCATAGTGCATGATTATATTGCCGATATATTTTTCCAGTATCAGGAATGGTCGAAAACAGCGAAAAAGGTGTCAAAGGTGTTCGACCGGGCGGTCATGATCGAGAAGCTAGAGAAAGGAATTGGTCAAAAAGACCGGACTATTCAGGTGCTCAACAGCGAGGCCAAGTCTTCTCGCAAATCATAAATCGAGGCCCTTAAAAAAGCCGATGAGGCCCAGGCGGCGATGGAAAGGATGAAGCGTGAGCATTATGTCACGGTGGAGGACATGGGCCACCGAAACACCATCATAACCGTCAAGCGGGATGCGGCCTTGAAAGAGCTAAATGAGCTTAAGGCCAAAGTTTCAGAAATCATGAAGGAGAGGGACGTCGCTAACGTTTCCGCACAGGAAGCATGCGATCAGGCGGTGGAGTTTCGGAGGGAAAGAGATGCGGTCGTGAAAAAGGTCCGCGAGGTGGAGGCCAAAGTTGATGAGAAAGTTCGACAGGCAGAGATCAAGCTCGAGATGGAGATAGAAGAGCTTCTCATCACTTATACCACCAATGTGTTGAAACACAGGAATCTGGCTTGGCTTAATTATTACTCGACACATTTATTCAACGCCTAGAACTTGGTGATCGAGGAAGAGAAAGCGGTGCTGTCGGGTGGTTCCCTTGACGAATTTGAGCTGGAGAACCGCATTTTAAGCGAAGATGAAAAGAAAGTTCTCCATGATTCTATGATCTCTCATACAAGCAGAGGCTAGCACCCAGCACTTAGAAACCGGGGAAGGTTCCGGAGTCGAGCATTCTGCTACAAGTTCTGAGATTATAACTTCATCTCGATCCGAGCCCACTCCAGTTATCGAGCCCCAGCCCATCCCGGCCTATGATCCTGAACAGCCACGCTTATCTCCTATTAGGGAGCATTCATCCGAAGCTGTTCAGCCAGCCGCAAGCCGCACCGAGGAAGGTATTTTGAACAAATTTTATGTCTATTTGAAGTAAAGGGCTTGTTTTTGAAGTGTGTTCCAACAACTTCTTTTCTTTCTTGTCCGGTGAGTGAAGTTACACTGACAGCGCCTCTTGCAAGCCAAGAATCACATCAAGTGCATGGGGCCATTATTATTAAGGCGATTACCACGACTGCGGTCGTGCAGACGGAGATGACACAGGGGAGCTCCTTGTCGTCGGACGAGCAGATGATGAATGAGCTCCTAGGTCAAAGCAGCGATCCTTTTGCAGACATGCCATTCGTTCTTGGCGCATTCCCACCTGTTTCCATTGCTTCATCACAGTCCACCACTGCCTAACGCGAATCCCGGGCCGCTCGTGAAACCGAGATACTGGCTCAAATCAATGCAGTTGGCCCCACTCCTCTTATGAGGATATCTCCGGGGACACGCTTGTCGATACCAGCATCCCCATTCTGCCCTCGGTGGTAGACCTAACTCCTCTCGAAGAGAATATTCCTTTAAGTTCAAGTTCGGAGGAAGATGTTGATGTCATGCCTTCATCAGAGGATGATCCACCAAAGGGTAAGGGCTCGAAGCGAAAGACTGTTAGCAGTTTCAGTGGTTCCGCGTCGAAGAAAAAGCCGAAGAAGAAAAAGTAGACAATTCCACACTGGCGCATTTTTGGTAGTTAGGAAGTTATCTGTATCTTTCTTTCACAGGCCATGTATAGATGCAAGCCCGACCCCCTGCTAGTAGGAGTTTTTTTTGGAATAACTTATACATGAATCTTCACATGCAGTTTAGTTGAAATGACATTTAGTTTCTTTGCTTCAACTCTCATTTCTTTTATGCTTAAGTATTTGCAGTATTTGAATTTCAGTCCAGTGCACTTGTGGTGTTTTTACCTCAAAGTGGAGTTCATTTTATTTGCCAAGTCTAAAAATCTTGATCACACGTCGTAATCGATGAATGAGTTGAATT
Source organism: Allium cepa (assembly GCA_030765085.1). Classification (NCBI taxonomy): domain Eukaryota; kingdom Viridiplantae; phylum Streptophyta; class Magnoliopsida; order Asparagales; family Amaryllidaceae; genus Allium; species Allium cepa. The sequence continues at coordinate 763,885,021 of CM060934.1, read as the reverse complement.
TTGGACATTGTATCGCTTCGGGTAGTGATTAACACGTATGCTTTTGACCCCAGTTCCGGGGACCAACATTTGTATTTCGGTGGTCAATCGCACCTATTGCAAATCTTGAGCACATGTCCACACTCCGGGGACTTAGGATAATCTGTGATCGATAATCTAGTTCGCGCTCTGGGAATTCGAGAGTTATCGATGTTTGTAACACAGTTCGCACTCCAGGAACTTTGACTTGGTATTTGTACTCTAATTCACACTCTGGGAATTTGGAGTCGACCTTTTCACTTCGGTTCGCACTCCGGGAACCTGGAATTGATGTTTGTACTCCAATTCATGCTCTGGGAACTTGGAGTTAGCATTTATATTTCGGTTCGTACTCCGGGAACCTGGAATTGATGTTTATACTCCAATTCACGCTCTGGGAATTTGGAGTTAGCATGTACATTTCGGTTCGCACTCCGGGAACCTGGAATTGATGTTTATACTCCAATTCACGCTCTGGGAACTTGGAGTTAGCCGACAGATGGTCAGTCACATCTGTTTGGGATTTTTAGGAATTCATTCACACTCTAGGAACGATGGATTTATCGGGATCGTGGATGGTCGGATCACATCCACCTCGAGTTAACAAGCGAGGTCGTTATACGGACGGGTCCATCCTCCTCAAACTTGGTTAGGATATGGCCGAAGCCGTTAGGCGGACAGGTCCACCCTCTCCGGAACCGCATTTATATGTTTATACTCCAACTCGCACTCTGGGAGTTTGGAGTTAGTGTTTATGCTCCAGTTTGCACTCTGGGAACCTAGAGTTGATGTTTATACTCCAATTCGCACTGTGGGAATTTGGAGTTGGTTTTTATACTTCGGTCCGCACTCTGGGGACCTAGAGTTGATGTTTACACTCCAATTCGCACTCCGGGAATTTGGAGTTAGTGTTTATACTCCGGTTCGCACTCTAGGAACCTAGAGTTGACGATTATACTCCAATTCGCACTCTGGGAATTTGGAGTTAGTTATAGGACTGTCGTGTGTCGGTCCAGTTCAGCCTTTGATGTGATGGTTTTCCCCCGAGCTAAGGTTTCACTTAGTGAGTGGCCGGTCATATCATAGTCACTCGCTATTTGAATAAATTCCATCGTGCGATAGAACTTAGCTCTTCGTGCGTCGTGATTGTTGAATGTCGCATTCGGTGAATCATAGCTCTAGCTTGAAGAGATAGTAATTTATTGGTGGAACGGAAAAACATAGCAAAGTCAGTGCCTTATTACAAATTCAAACTTTAGAATGCAAAGAAAATTGCAAAGTATTCATAGACTAAATGACGCCTATCATGTGTAACAGTGACGAAGATCCTTCTCGTTCCAGGCTCCTAACAAAGTGGGTCCACCACTGCGGCGTTTATCACTAATCTTCCGCCAGGACAGGTTGAGTCCTCCTGTCTCGGTCGATCGGGTTCATTATTTTGATTCGATGGGCCCGCTCCTCTAGGCTGCGGTGCCCGCACAAACTGTTACAGCTTTTTTCTCTAATCAATTTTTCCACGAGATCTTGCAAGTGACGACATTCATTCGTATTGTGCCCATAACTTTCATGAAACCTGCAAAATTTTCCCATCTGTATTTGCCTTTCTGATGACGATTTTGGAGCAGGTTTTTTGTATTGAACTGTATTACAGGTTTGTAGATACAAGTTCTCCAGTGATGTATTCAAAGGAGTCTAATTGTCAAACATAGGATTCTTGCGCCGTGGGCCACGATTTTGATCTCGCTTTCTATTTTGATTCACGTTCTCCCTCTGTTGAGTTTGTTTGTTTTGAACGTTCAGCTGAACTTTTCCAGAACTCTCACCGGACTGTCTGATCGCGACATTGCTTTGGATCCCTTCCTTGCTTGGCCCTGCATCAGTTTGCTTCCTAGACTGTTTCGCATCTTCCCTTCTCAGGAATTGAGCCACCTTGGCGTAGAAATGGCCCAATGATGCATGAGGGTTTCCAGCCAACCAGTTGCCATACTCAGAATCGGGGTCAATCCTGTTAGTCAATGCCATAAGAATGGAGTTATCGTTCGGATTGCTGATTTCCGCACATGCAGCATGGAATCTCTCTAAGTAGTGTCGGAGCGTCTCTCTAGGAGCTTGGGTGATGCTAGATAGAGTGTTGACATCTTTCGGCCTAGTGACGTGCATGCGGAATTGCTCAATAAATTTTGTGGCCAACTGGTCGAAGGAGGAGATGGATCGCGGCGGCAGTCGGGTGAACCACATGGTAGCGATGCCCCCCAAGGAAATGGAAAAACTATGACACTTCACTGCATTGTCAGCTCTAGCAGCGCTCATCGGCCATTCATATTTCAGAATATGTTGGTTGGTGTCGGAGTTTCCCTCGTACATGGGTAGAGTCGGCATCCTGAATCGCTGAGGGGGTTCAGCTGTAAGTATATCATCTGTAAAAGGAGTATAACTTCGGGAGATTCCCCTGTCGTCATTTGTGAGACCCTGGCTCTCACGGATCATCTGACGTATCATGGTCCGGAGATCCGACATTTATACGTTCTGTGTGTGTTGAGCCAAAATTTAGTTGGGTCCCACATTCTAAGGTTGGATCGGATGTTGTCGACAGTCCAATTCTCGCATTCTCGGCTCATCGTCTTCCGGGACGTATGGTTCAGGAGTACGTCCATGATGACGACGGTCCAAGTTCGACTGATTTTGGGCAATGACCCCTGGTTCATCCGCGGTGGTCGTAGCACGGTAATCTATGGTGTAGTGAGGAGTGGTACACCCTTGGGAGGAGGGCCCAGTCTAGAAACTGGCCGATGGACCAACTCTCAGCTGTCTAACGGTCATTGCTGGTTGATGTCCAGCAGTTGAATGTGACTCCGATCTAGTCGGGGTCGTGGAGATCGATGATGATAATCAGAAGAGGAAGAACTTTCTCTAGAGGAGTGAGAAGCATGATCTTACCTAGATCTCCTCCGCTTCTGAAGATTCAGCTGATTGGTCAGCTCGGCATTGGCGCGTAGTAGTTCTTTTAGTTGTTGCCGACTTTGGGTCAGCTCTTGAAGTAGCAGCTGGAACTCTTGTCGGGTAACCGGACCTGATGGTTCCGAGTCTCCGGTAGTGTCTTGGTTAGAGGGAGTTAGTGGGGCGGGATTCTGTCTATCCTGGTCTTCTTGATTGACAACATTGGAGGTGGTCCTTGTGCTAACCATCTTGGGGGTTGAACTCCTTTTCTAGACTTTATACAAATCTGAATAGAAGAGAAGGAACTCGAATTAGTGATCTGGATCTATCTCTTAGATTTATGCAATCTGGTATCGACGACAGATCCAACGAGCAGGAGAAAATATGGGTTTTTCTCGGTGAAAGAACCAAAGTGTTTGTACCAAAATTGGGCACAACACTCTTTGGAAGTTTTTGAAGAGATTACAGTGAAGAGTATAAATTTAAAATGAGGGTTATCTAACAAAAACTCCAAACAACAAGAAAGAAAATGCACAGACAAGCGATTTAGAGTGGTTCGGCGTGTTGCCTATGTCCACTATGAAGTTTTTGCAACTTTATTGATTCTCTTTCAATGGTTACAAGTGATTACAGCAAACAATAGCAAGATACAACTTGAAATTCGAATTTGACAGCAAAAATATGATGTAAATCTCGATCCGGCAGAGTCTGGGCGCTTGAGAATCAAAAGACCCCTCTTTTGTAGGCTCTGGGGCTCTATTTATAGGCGTAGGAGGCCGAGACTTCGCTCAAACTTCGAGAGAATCTCTCTGGCACGTGAGGGGGCCTACACGACCAATTCCAGAAAATTTTGACTCGATCTGTGATCGATACGAAATCATTTCGTATCGATCAAGATCATGTCCGATGTAGCTGAAATTCGTTGTGAACATTCCTTGGCTTGTATGCAATCTTTTGTGAAATTCTTATGGCATTTGGATCAGTGGATTTTGGGATATGATCAAAACGAGTTGAAATTTCTCGTATGGATGTTTTGTTCGACTCCATAGCTTCGAATCGATCCCCTCGTATCGATGGTTGCACGTGTTTCTGAGATGACGTGGCGTGCGTATTTCGAACCGATCCATCTTTCTCTCCGGTTTGGCCGTGTCACATCCATGGTTCTCGCCTCGTTTGTATCGAGTGCCGTCATCCAATTCGTTTTGATGGACACGAAGCAGTGTTAACTTGATGGATTAGAGCAGTAGTAACATCGATGGATATGAAGTGACGAAGGCTGATGGTTACGAAGAAGGACTTTCCTCGATGGATGCGAAGGAGGCCTTAGCCGATCAATACGTAATGCATGCTCTGTAGATGGATTCGAACTGGATCGACGCGAAGTGGATGGATACGAAAGAGGGCTCACTAATGGATACGAACCCTTGCTTGGTGATGGATTCAAACGAACAAAGGAGGATGGAAGTGAAAGGAGGTAGTTACTTCATGGATACAAAATAACGACCCGTATCAGCTGATGGAGGCGAAGGTGATGGATACGAAAACGGGGTTATCACCTTAAATTCGCATCGATCATAACTTGAGCGTACGAACTCGGATTAGCTTGAAATTTGGAATGCGGGCTTCCATGGCTTCGCTTGTCTTGTCTTCTTAATAATAGCCCGATCCGGACTCGGACAAAATTCGTCGATATCCATAGCGAGCCTGTGCATACTGGACATTCAGGACGTTTAATCTTGAGCTTGTAATCAGTTCTTTGATATCTCGGCCTTGCCAAAAGGCGGGATAACACTCACTACTTGAGTATATTATTCTTGTGTTATTTTTATTATTATACTGCTTTTATATTCCGCACTATTTACTATATTGCTATCATCTCTGTATTCTACATTATTGTATACCCATATTACACGATCTATAACACACTTTCATTTAAATGCTTTTGGAAATTCATGTTTTCAAACTATTTGCAAGTTTAATTGAAAGAGAGAAAATGATTTTTGACAAAAAATGAAAATTTCTTTTTTTCTAGTGCCAAGGCATAATGTAGGGAAGATCGACTTGTTAGTGAATATGAATTTTACTGTTTGATAAGGGTGACGGTATAAAAAACATAGGGAATAAAAAAAGTTGCTTTAGCTTCATATTTATATGTTCATACTTTGTTGATAGTGAACAAAAAGTTGCGTTTTGGATAATTATGTTAAACATACAAAATAAACCTCCTTATCCAAATTGTACTAGGAATAGTTGGAAAAGATTTGGACGCAAAAGAGAAGGTTCCAATGTACAATGAAATATGTATTTAAATGAAGGATGAGAATATAAAATTCTCCATCTGAATTCCTTTTTCAGCATAGGATTATAGATTCAAAATACTAGGTTTTCAAAAAATTTGAATGTTAGAAATTGTATGTTAAGTATTGGATGGTGAAACCATACTCCTATTCGTAGGATTGTGGAAATTATTATGTGAAAAAGGATTTTTTTTTTTTTTTTTTGAAAAACTTGCATACATATAGTACTGCCAGTATACATGGGTTATTTGCGTCATATTTTAAAAAATATTTTTAAAAGAATGCATTCATATAGGTGGCGCGATTTAGAATTATTCTGCATACATATCATATGTGTTGTGACATACCATGCACTTGTACATGATAAGCTGCAAAATTGGTTGTACAATAGTTGGTTAATAGTTTAGAATGGTTGTCTGCTATGTTATGTGATTCACCTCTTTAGGAATTTCTTGCACGAAATTCATTTATTTAAGGGGGAGAATGTAACACCTGGTAAAATTAATGGTACTTAATAAATAATTATTAAAGCTCAAAAACATAGTTAAAGAAAACATCAGAATTTGGCCACAAAACTTGCATCATTGCGTTCGTGGAAATTTTCATATTTGGAGTTTTGCAATCGGAGCTCAAACAAAGAAGTTATTAGCCTTCGAAGTTTTCAAAACGAAAATAATTAAAAAAGAAAATAGGAAATAAATAACAATAAATGCAGGACGACATCGGTCAACCCCTTCCTTGGGCTGGTTGACCGCCTATAGGGAAGCGGTCGACTGGTCCTTATGGTGGTGGCTAGGGTCGAAGCTTAGCCGAACCGCTCAGATTTCATTATTTTAATCTAGTGGCTATGATTAATTCGAGCACCTGTAAATACAAGCATAACCCCTCAATTCTCTTCACATAATTTCTAATCAAAGCAGCAAAGCTCTACCATTTTTCTTCTACACTATTTTTATTAATTATAAAATATTATATTATTTATATATAATAGGAGAAGGGTAGAAAAAAAGAAGAGAAGAAGTGATCAACGATGCCAAAAAAGGTAAATTCTATATTATAATTTATATTCTCCTTAACCCCAAATCTCTTCTCAAATCTCTAATTCTAATGATATGTATATATTTTGTTATACATATTCCATTTGATCAAAATGGAAAAGAAGTCAAGTAAAGAGATGAATTCGGATAATGTAGATTTGGAAGGCTTGAAAGTTGAGTGGAAAATTATATGATTTATTTATAACACTGAAATTTATATCATTGAATTTTATTTAATTATTATGCATATATAATATATGATGAGTTACAGACTTAAAACGAACGTGTTTAACTGAAACCTTTCCAACATACTTCGTAAGTTAGGTAATTGGAATATAGTTTACACCATAATCTAAAAATTTGGAAATCGATCGCTAATTTTGTCAAAATTGTATGTTGATATTGTTGTAAAGTTAATTTAAAATTTATATTTGGATTGTAAAATATTAGTATTAGTTTAGATTAACTTAATTTGACATGGAGTGTGATATATTTTAATTTATTGGAAGCGAGGTATAATTTAATTGTTTCTATTTCCGTGTAAATTCCATAAATTATCTAACTTCCAAAAATATGTGTAAAAAGTGCGTCGTTTGAATTAACAAGGAATATACCAAAAATGAAAGGGATGTGTAAAGTATGGATATTCTTCTTCTAGTTTGCACTGTCTATTTCAATAAAACAAAATAGATAATTTCTTGTAATTTCAAATGAAGCGAAAGTCTCATTTTTAGGTGATTTATGAAAAATTATAACGGTGATCCTTTTCGAAAAGGATAACTCTAATATACTAAAATATGGAAATTAATATTTTGAAACTCCTAAGTGTAGGAATTAATGTATCAAGAATAGCTATATATATATGTAAGTATAACTGCACCAACCGATTAAAAATAAATATACTTTTATAGTGTATTATACATTGATTTTCGCATGAGTTATGTTTAGGACACCTAGTTATAAATATGCAGATAATAGGGAGTTACAGGAATTAAATAGGGACATAAATGTGTTAAATGGGACTGATTAAAGGATACAATATGGCATTTCTGGGAAATGAATAGGTATAATAGGTTGAATTTGATCAAATAAATAAATATTATTATAAATTGTTCAATTAGAATAACAATGACCATTTATTACGGACAATTGATATTAATGGAATATAGTAAATAAGCGTATAAATATGAATTAGACCCTAGAAGGCAGTATAATATTCATAGTGAAAAATTATACACCCTTAATTATACGTTTAGGACAAACATGAATTAAGTGGCTTAGCCTAATATTTAGGCCTATAATAATTGGTTTGGTTTAGAATGGGTTGGGATACGAGGTCAGTAGAGTTATACAATAGAATTCTGCCCTTCACCAAGAGGCTACTAGTTGTTATGTATACTTACTACTGATATGGGAGATTCACAATTATAGGACCCATGCAGAAGGGATACGTGTTGTGGATAGAGGGGAAATTATACCAAGGGTTCGCCTCAGATTTGAAGTATTAAATGACTCGGTACTTTTAAGGAAATGAGTTCTGCTTCATTTCTAGTAAGAGGCGTTAAGTAACTGAAAGAGATATTTTCCTTATATTACATTAGGTTAGTCTAATGGGATTTCGACAGTGGAAGGTCGGCGGGTTATGTTGGTATTATTGTTGAACTAGTATTTAGTAATAATTGGCTGACATTTAATTTATGACCACCGGTGGTCCCGAGTGGTTGTTAGCATATGCTCGGGTTATGCCCAAACGGATTTCACTTCCTACTAGTGTAGAATCCTGTATGGGGTATGCATATACCTCAAAATTTAGTTAGTTAGTTGTTTGTTTATCGAAGGTGGACTAGTTAACCCTTAATGGGCCTTTGAGATGCATTAGTAGTATGACAACTAAGTTATAAATTATTTGACTGTATATAAGGATTATCAGTCTCTGTAGTTAGGACAGATTGATTAGCATTTACATTGCAGGGGGCTGCTTCGAGGTTGAGGTATTAAATGGTAATTGGGTTTGCCTCCTCCATATTTAAGAAGTATTAAGTGGCTATGGTTTTTAGGTAGTACAACGTTTAAATATATATGTACATGTATATAGGAATATATATAGTTATACCTTGGAGGAGGTTAGGCATATCGTACATACATATAGGATTGAACGAATTAGCCATAAATAATAGACATATCACTTAAATAGAAATCAATCAACATAAATTAATATTATGGTTAAGTGTGTAATTATCCAGTCACTAGAACGTTGTTTTGGCCCTCTCCTCATTACAACCCAAAAGATAGATTTAGAGTGACAAGCTACTAGTACAAGACGGGAACTGCAGATGGTGGAGTATTCTCTTTCATGCTCGACACTGAAAAGATGACTAGATATCCAAGGAATAATATTGATTCTAAGGTAGTAACCTTAGTCTGTACATATGTTCTATTATATTTTTCCATTTCGCTGTCATTTTATATTGATCACTTTTTGATATGGCTATGTTTATTGCAAGTTACCAAAACCAATGATTCGTGCCCTAACGGACATGGGTTTCAATTTAGTCGAAATTTTAGCATATTAAGGTGCAAGTTGTGACAAGAAACATATCATCCTCTTCCCAAAACTTTACCCAAATCTCATTTTCCATGAAAATTGCATCTGCGTTCTCAATGCATGCAAACATTGATATTTTTTTCTTGATTCTCCAAATTCCTTGCTCTAAGCATTCCTTTATGCAATCCCATTCATAGAATGTTTTTCGAACTTAAGTTCTCATAATCATACCTTAACTGCTCTATGGTTGAGACAACTCAAGATGGAATGGCATTCTGCCATTTTGATCTAATAGGCATAATATTTAGTGCTTGAATAGAGTAGTACCCCCCAAAACTCCTTGAGGAATATCTAAAATGGACAATGTCCTAGCCTAATGAACATGATATGGAAACCCTTATAGCCTTGAGAATTTGGAATTTCGAGGGATGAAGAAGGTTCAGATGGATTAAAAGGATTTGGAATTCATATATTCAAAAGAAAGTTAACTTCTTATTGAATGTGGTAAGGAATGGGTTACATACACTGAGTAATCTATAAATAAGGGTTGAATGTTGCTAATTGATGTTTTTCTCCAATGACAAGGAGGAATATATTCTCCACTTTTATTTAAACCATCCTATAATTCATAACGTTTTGGGTAGATATTATCGAAAGGAAAGTTGCACATGCCTATGTGGGATAATAAGGTGAAGAAACTATATTTTCAAGGCCACTACATGAAGAAGCAAACGAATCTTTTGTGCTCTTAATTATTTTGAAGATATTCGTTATGGAAATATGGAAATGAAGAAATTATAGGATATTTGAATATAAAAACTGCAAGAATGGTCCTATATTACTCTACTCTACATGAAGCGAGGAAAGACAAAGTAATTCTGTTATAGAGTTTGATGAAGAAGAACTTGTGTGCTAAGCTTGAGGCTTCTATGTTTCCTGATGTTTGGTTGTTTCTATGCTTCCTCTTCTTTTTTATTTCCATATCTCCCTTTCCTTTTTCTTTAGGTGGTTGCCTTTTTTGTTTTATCTATGCTTGTATTTGTGTGTTTTAGTGTTGTTTCCTATGGGTATGAGCATGTTTGTACTCATTTTTTATTTCTCTTTTTATAAATTTGAAAAGAGCTCATTTAACTATGCTATCTTTGCAATGATGTGAAACTCATGTCATCTCAGCCCTAAAAAATCTACTTGCAGTTGCAACGATGACTCAGCCATCAATATTATAGGGACTTACAACTTATGAACAACTCAATTCACCTCCAAGACTTGAGAGCAAAACAACAGTTGTCATCTTAAGATCATGGGTTCGATAATTTTTCAATGTGCTTTCAACTGTCGACTAGTATAACAATCATCTCTACTTCCTACATCAAAATTATGTCCCGTCCTGTACCGCAAGCATCGATATATATATAGTTAATGCCCAAAAACCGTCAACGAGTACTAAAATAGGTATACAAGTCAATAGCTCCATTAATTTAATAAAAACATGCTCACATTCCGAGCTCCATGAGAAAACTAATTTCTTATTAGTAAGGCGCATCAATGGTGCAAAATTCTTTGTGAACTTTTTAATAAGCTTCCTATAATAGCTGGCGGAACCAAGAAAACCCTTATCTCTATAACATTTTTGGGTACATGCCAATCTTATACTATAATAACTTTACTTAAAATTAGATAATCCTTATCCAAATCACACCTTGGGCTAAGCTTCGACAACTCAAACCATATTTAGGTAGAAAAATCCAAAGTGGTGTTCACTCTTTATTATTATTGGAAATTAGCTAATCTACCATTTCAATTCAACGCCGATTGAAATTGCCACAAAATTCCTGTTTTAACTCTTTTTTTGTTTATCCAAAATCTTCCATTACTTCACCATTCTGTTCAATACTATCTTAATTATCATGTTATGATTATTATTATTGTTTTAAAAATATAAACAAATTTAAATATAATATGTACAGATATGTTTGAAAAGTGTATAAACAAGCAAAGGAATAACTCTGTTTCAGCATAGAAAAAACCTTCAAGATTTATTAAGCTTGTACAAAGCCTCACATAGAACATAATATTCTTAAGAGAAGCGACCGACTTATCAAGAATGCAATTGCAAATTTGTATGAAAGATTTAGAGCCACATCATAAAACTATACAAGATATCATGCAAAGAAATACCTAGACCAGTGCAAAATTAATGGATACAACATAAATGGAGTAGTAGAAAGTTTGGTAAGATTTGACTTCAACCTAGTTCAATCATTACATCGTTAAGTACTTTAAGAATTTTTTTTTGTTTGATGCTTATACAAAATTCAACAATATTCTCAACATTCACTCTCTATTATGATTAAGAAGTGATAATGTCATTACAGTTGGTGGAAAAGTGCAAGCATAGCAAAAGAATTAAAAAGTGCATGAAATCAACCAGCGAAATGTTACCTGTGGCCAATGACTGTGATTCCTGAACCATGTTTCTCTTATTGTAGAATCCAAATGACAAAAATTATTGTGACGATTTGCGTTACCAATGACATATTTGATGTCTATGGCTTTCCAAAAGAACTTGACCAATTGACAAAAATCTATTAATGAGTAAGATATATGCATAATGAAACACTAAATAATATAATATTGATTTGTCAATGATCTCTAGCTCAAGTGGTTAGAGGTATGTTCTTTAGACAAAGATTCTAAAGGTCATAGCTTCAAGCCTCTAGGGCATAATATTGAGTGCTCTACTTGAATAAATATAACTCTTGTTATAAAAATAGTAATATTGACTGATAATTTAATAACGGATGGAACCTTTCTTGTATAGACACACTTCCTTGTTACATGCATCAATGCTATAAGACATTGTAAAAAACTACCACTAAGATTGTATGAACCATCACAAATGAACAAAATTTCTATGCTATTGCTTCTTTGACAAAATTGGTATACTCTGCATTCTATATTTTCAGTTCATGCATAGTTCATCTCATCGAAAATACTAATATATGGACCTTGTATTTATAAATAATGGTCAGCGGTCAAAATTGGTCAATGCATTTTTATAGGAATCAAGATGGTTTGGATCCAAGCACACGCCGAAACTAGAATAATACATGAAAATTGTTGTGGTTAGCACTGGAGCACAACTGTATTAATGCACACATATTTTCTTTTAGGGAAAAGAATTACTGATGAAAATGTTGAGAGTGATCCTCCTATATTTTCTTGTCTTGCAATAATTCTTTATCTTTGGGATGATTTAGGAAGTTCCAAGAAATAATTCTATTCTAAAATTTTCATAATATAACGCAAATTTAATTTCTTCAAGCATGACGTCCATATCTTTCAATGTTACCAAGGATGAAATCAAGATGGGTTTGATGGTTCATACGTCGAATGCTTACTAATTCAAAATTGAAAATACTCTACTCAAACTGTGAGGAAGCACGTTGGGCGTATAATTACAAAGAAATGTGAAAAACTAAATAAAGAATGCTTCTTAAGAAACCATTTCTCTCTTAATCTATTGACAGTGTCCTAAAATAGTGTAAAGATGGTTGAAGTGATGTATAAATATGATAAAAATCATAACTTTCTTATTCCTGAAGGTTATGTCAATGATTTTCTCTTCAAAAGAACATGATTATAGAAATTTATAATAAAATACCGAGACAACCATACCATATATATGCATATACAGATACATATATGTATATAAACATCTATGTGTACATATATGTGTATACACACACATATATGTATACATGCGCATGTGTCTTGTTCATCTACGTATATATTAATATAAGTGTGTAAATATACAAGTATATTTTATGAATGAATAGTTTCTCATCAAAAAGTACATATGAGCATATAGATTAAATGGTTTCAATGTGGAGACTTGATATGGGGCTAGGTATCAGTTTAATTGGTTAGAAAAGCATATACTTCTCGGTATATTGGAAATTATAAGTTTTATTTATTATGTGTTCTATTTTATTATTGTGCACCAATTTCATTTAAAGAATTAATGAAAAGACATCCGAATTATTAATGGAAAAATTCAGATTGCTAATAATAATTATACTGGTCCCAAAGGTTGTTTCAAAATATATGTGGATCCCTTCTCTATTTCGACTGATGATATTCCAAAACTTAAAACCTTCTTCTGCCCATTTTTTATTTAAGGGATCATTTCTGGGAAGTTTTAAAAAAGAAGTCCAATAAGTTCACAAAAGGAAAGAGGAAAAGAAAATGCAAAAGTGTCTCCATCATCATATCTGAGGAAAACCATTAAAGGTTTGTATTAATGCTTCCCCCTAAAGATGTCTTCACTTCAGAACTGTAAGATTTAATTTTATTTACTATTTTATTTTGGATTTACGAATTCTAGATTGATCATGTTCTAACTATAAAACTGTAACGACCCGATTTTTCGACGCCCAAAAATCGACATCAATACGTCCACTGTATCCAATGCCGAACAATTGAATGCTGGAAAACCGAACCGTCAGGGTTAAAGAAGAATAAAATAGAAGAAGAAAATAGAAATAATATCAGAATCTCACATTTGCAGTGGAACAATATATAATAGATAAATGAATAATCTTTAAACAAAAGAACTATATCAGTTTATACATTACATTATCAGAGTATGTACAACACAACAGCGGAAAAATAACATCAAATATGTGATACGCCTCTCCATCCAGCTTGCCTTCAGATCTCCATAGCATACTTTCCTAACTTCGCTCCAAAACAATGATAACCTGACTCTAGCTGCCCTTGTGGAAAATTATGGGCACTCGGATTAGAAAGGGAACAATAAACTCCAAGTCAGTCGTGGGACTGGTGTGAGATCTTAAAACAGTTATTTGCAAAAAAGAAAAGAAATCCGTTGATGCTTTTGAAAAATGAAACTACCATAAGGCCTCCCGGCACACACACAATGCAATCGCACACTTGGGGGAGATTTCTCCTTATGATAGTCAAACATGCTTGATATGCGATAATCCTTTTGATATTATTATAAGTGCATAGTGTGGAAAACATTTTGAAAGTATAATATAAATTTAGAAAGCATATGTACCATTATAGTATGCCTACTGTAGCTACCATGTTAAATGGCAGGTCCAACAACTAAAACCGTACAGGGCACGTATTGGGTGATTGGATTTCCAAAAAAGGGTCAAGGCTAAGGAACTTCCTTCATTGAATAGGTATGCCTCTGGAGGGACATCCTGAGAACCTAACCGGATCTTTGCCAACACAAGGCCGGGTTACCTCTGTAACTAGTTAACTAACTATCACGAGTATGCCATCCCCCGATCTAGACCGACCTTTTCCAAGGCGCCTCACAACCAACAACCACATAAGTAAATAATCTAGGCTTCATACCAGAATACCACTTTTTTTATCTACACAAGTTAAATATCTGGACTCCATACCAGATACCACTTTTTATCCAAAATGAAATGCACATACCCTGAGGGGCGCGACCCCCATAACCTTGTTGCATCTTTTCCTGTTTCAACCATTTCCAAGGTGTGAGGTTCGACGAAGTCTCGTCCACAAAGCTACGCTTTTCACAAAAGCCATGCTTCGATCAAAAAATGATCAACACTTAGTATGCCACATTACCAAATTGGAAATGTATCACTAGTAACCATCAACTACATAATCTCTGAGCTCGTACGTCTCAAAGAAGAGTATTAAGCTAAGAGGATAAATTCTCCGCTACCGATAGAAATGTATTTGATAGAAACCAGCTCTACATCTCAAAGTGTAATGTCAGACATAGAAATGTATTTGATAGAAACCAGCTCTACATCTCAAAGTGTAATGTCAGACATACATCCATACAAGTCCATTCCGGGTTCGAACGGAACCGAAGGCACTTCCTCCAATTAAGGAAAGAAACCCTTACAAATTCGGATATTCCCTAATCATGTCCGGATTCCACATCACAAAGGGTGATATAAATCTCAATACCGGAGCAACTTGGTGTTGAGACATTCGATAGGTAATCCTTTCGATTTTGAGAATACCCGATCTTCAACACCATCTTCAAATGCAATCCATCTCATCATATCATTATTCGGAATGGGTTTTATTACTGTAACAGCTCGAAATTTTCGAACTCGAAAATTCCAGATAGTTATGGAAAAGAAGAAAGAGATAGAAGAAGAAGAACAGAAACACCAAACATCTCACATTCGCAGCGGATAAAATATAATGATAAATAATAATAGTTGACAAAAGAATACTATATCTGTCGATTACAATTTAATACATCAGAGTTTCACATTATATACAGTCACTGAATACTTACAATTATCATGTCTCAGATTAACAATAATATCAATACAGCGGAAATACTCTATACGATATTGCCATCCAGCTCGCCCCCTGAGCTCCAAAACGTCCTAACCTGAAATCTGTAATACTCGGTCTGACCCGAGCATTACACCAAAGTAACACCTGGGTCAGGCTGGAAACCAGCGTGAGTAAATCTAACTAACATGGAATACAAATTATACAACCTACATAAAACCCGGGGTAACTCATTTCAATTCACACAGTCACAATTTACTATAGTCATTACTATTCCACTCATAAGTTTTCTAAGTGCCAACAATTAGATCAAATAGTCCGATTCCTTTTAATCATTTCACCCCAGCATATAGGTTTCACATATCAATCCATAAAAATATTCGAAGTGGTTTCGGGTATTCCCAATACCCGATCCCGGTCTCTTCGAGTCTCACATCATCTTATTCCAATTTATCCATACGAAATACACAACATTTCATATTAGAGGTATCAACTCATTCAAGCATCCAATCCATTTAATCATCCATACGCAAAGCTTAATCGCATACAAGCCAATTCAATTTACTTCAGTTGAATTTCAAACTTCAATTACTTAGATTTCTTCATTAATTGATTTCCAAGCCAATTCATTAATCAATCCTTCCATATTCATTCATTTTAATTAATCACCCTGGATTAATTATCTTCCAATTTCATTCAAGTAATTATCTTTAATTCATTTCACGATATTAATTTATTCTTAACCCAAAATCAAAAGAAATCTTAATTATTTCACAATTTAATTAACTATATTAATTACATAAATCCTAAATATCTTATATTACTTAGTTTCTCATAAGTCGCATATTATGGATTAATCAATCTTAATTTACCAATCTTTAATTACATCATTAATTATATAAATTATTGATTTCCAATATATTTCAATTTACCTAAATCTAAATTAAGTATACTAATTAAACCACAATACTACTCATTCTTGTTTATCTCAACTTTTAAATTAACTATCTATGTATTTACTCCTTTAAATAAATCAATTTCATTTTAATTAATCGTCTTAATTAATCTCTTGATTAATTACAAAAAGTAACTATATTTTATTAATTACATTAAGTAACTATTTATCACACCATCAAATGATTATTCTGAATTATTTATACTTAGTTAATTAACTTACAACTTAATTTATTATTTATTCAAACCTTTAATTACTGAATTAAATAACCCGAATCATTAATTAATTAAATTAATTAATTA
Source organism: Allium cepa (assembly GCA_030765085.1). Classification (NCBI taxonomy): domain Eukaryota; kingdom Viridiplantae; phylum Streptophyta; class Magnoliopsida; order Asparagales; family Amaryllidaceae; genus Allium; species Allium cepa. Next base: position 763,868,603 of record CM060934.1, on the reverse strand, counting down.
TCCATTTTAATTATCCCATTAATTTAATGTATCACAAATCAGTAAGTCGTTAATAACTTTTAAACGGAAACATCTTCTTATTTATGTTTAAGTTTAAAACAACTTAAAATTCCCAATACTTCGAGTTAAGCAACAATTAACTAGAGAACCATCCAAAACTAAATCACCAGATCATCAATTCACAGTGCATATCAAATCAATTCAATCATTCAACCAAATATTTAAATTTAAATAGAAATCTAACAGAGTGAGATTTACTCACCTTTGGTTTTCCATTAGCAATCCATTTTCACTACGCCTTGCTTCTTCACAGTTTTCAAACCTTAAATAAACATCATACAATTTATTAATAATTTGATTTAATTTGACAACTTATGTTTAACACTAAATAAATTTTAATTAACCAAATATTTCCTTTTAAACCAATTTCCATCTATAGAATATTTAGCAGCTAAACAAATTAAATAAGTTAATTAAATAAATAAATTTCCAAAAATACTCTATTATAATATATATATATATATATATATATATATATATATAAATCCAGCTATTTTTATAAAATTCTTCGGTATTAAAAATCCTTACATACTTTTACTTGAACTAATTTTCTCATAAATAAGTTTTATCAAACAAATTTAATCTCCATAATATTAAAAATTTTCCTTACTGTTAAAAAATTTCAAAATCAAAATCAGATAAACCATAAACCCTAAAACAACTCACCATACAACGTCGCCACCCCATCGCGATCGACGCTTCTTCCCTCCACTGCAACGAACACAGCCAACACTCCCTAGGTCTTCACGCGCTCCAATGCCTTGCTCGATCCCTCCTCTCTCAAACCCGGTGAACGCGAAACCCTCAAACCAAATCGTGCCCAAATCACGCTCGAACGCGACAATCTACTACCAGCTGCGCCTTCAGTGCCGTGCGCGAGAGTGCAAAAACCGTACTAGATAACTACTCGATTACTTCTTGCCATGCGTGATGCTTCCCTATCTAATAACGGCTTCGGCCATGATTGAAATTCTAAAGAGAAGAAAGGGTCGCGGCCCGTTATTTCTTTTATTTCTGTTTTAAAGATGTAGAGCGGCCATTATCAATTATCAATTTTTTTTATTAGCGTTTGAATCTGCTCAAAGAATTCAGAGGGGAACGGGAGAGGTATTGACGGTGTGAGGCTTCTCGAGCACGCGTTGAAGTGAAAATATCTCTGACTATATGTACTTCAAATTTTATTATTATTATTATTATTATTATTATTATTATTTTATAAAACTCTCAAACCGTCTCGTTAATTTCCATTTAAAATTCCAAACTCCACTTAAGGAATGCCGCTAGGCGATTTCAGGGTTTTACCCGCGTTCCGAACACGATGGAAAATGTTGCGGAAGCTAATTCAATCATATGCACGCGTTACAAAAGAAAACGATCAATATAAAATTAAATTAATTAAAATAGTTCTAAGCGTTTCAAGCTGCCAGGGTCAAACGAAAACTCCGATGGCTACGAAAATTGAAATCCGATAATAACTAGCTATTACGGATCCAATGGAACTGGTTTCGTCAAATTCCGAGACTGTGCCTCGGAAGGCTATTTTCAAATTCCAATTTAAAAGATATATTATTAAAATTGAACAAATTACCTTTAAATTTAAATTCAACTATTCTATTATCTTCAGTATCATCATTATAGATTTTATAAGCCTTCAAATTATTTTTAACAGGCTTAAAATCTCATATTCAATAATTTACCCAATTTCAATTATTAAATTCAATATTTAAACTATATAACTCAATAATTAAATTATCAAGTAAATATTAATATTTTGAAATTCAAATTATAATTGACCTTTAAGTATTTAAAATCAATTAATTATTTCATTTTAAATTGTTAAAATTCCGGGTCGTCACATTCCTGCCCCCTTAAAAGAATTTCGTCTCCGAAATTACTTTACTATTTAGGAAGAATGGTTCAAAACCCGTTTACCTTTCCCAAAACTCACAATTCAACATCCTACCAACTATTTTTAATTAAAGACCTACTATCACTTTGGTCAATTTCCCAAAACCTTCTATCGTTTCCAAACACTGTCCTTCCGCTCCAACATTTAGGTTTCAATTTAAAACCAATTTTGAATTATCAAAATTTCTTCAAAAATTTTCTAACTCTCTAAATTTCCGAAAATTTTTGCCAGCGTCTCCTTTGCGCGGCTAGCTCGGTACAACTACAAAAGGCCTCTACGGGCTCCCAAATACCAAAAAGAAAACAGAAAAGCCAAGTGGCTAGATAAAAAAACCCAAACCAATTCATATAGAAATTTAAATACGTACCTTTTTTGTCGGGCAATACAAATTTATCTTTTGGAATCAAATCCAATTTCTTTTCCCCTTTTTAATACCTGCATATCTTATTTAGCAATAATATTCAATCGCAAATTTTCAAATTATTTTATACTTCTCTTTATATAAGTTTCATACCCACTTCTATTCAAATTAGTTTTCACCGTTTCATATGAATTTAATTTATTTTCGATTTCTAATATTTGATTTTATCTCTCATTTAAACTGATTCGTATTAATTTCATTTACTAGTTTACTTAAATTTCCAATTTGAAATTGTTTTGTCATTAACCAAAATTTTCCAAAAATTTTCTAACTCTCAAAATTTTCAGAAAATTTTAGCAGAGTCCCCTTTGTACGGAGGAGCTTTTGCAATTTGACAAAAGATATAAATATATATACATCGACCCACACGGTCGAAAAAAGCAAAAACAGTTCATATTTCCTATTTTTATTGCGTAGGCGTACCTTATTTAGCATTTTAAGCAAGCAGCTTATTAATTTTAGCAATTAGTGCAATCCAAATCCAGCCAAATGGCCTTCAGGTACCTGTACTTACTCAATTTAAACATATAAGTATCATATATATGAAGTTTATAACATTTCTCTTACATTCCATATCTCTTTATATGTTTATAACACTTCAATTCTAGAAGATATGCATTCAAAATAACTTCCACAAGCAATTTATATGTTTTCAAAACTAATTCAATTGTTTCAACCAATTTATATACCGTTTCGTTCAATTCAATGGTTTGCAACTCAATTTCTTACATACCATTGATTTTTAATCCAAACAAACTCATATTCACTTCAAATGATTCAGAACCAATTTTATTTAATCTCTATTGACTCATAGCATTTAAATTACTTTTATTTACGCCGAACGACAACCATTTTCATGCAATTTCGACGATATTCGTTTAATAGAGTATCTATTTCAGATTATAACTACTTTAAATTAATTTTCAACTCAATTTATATTTAATTCCATTTCATTTCTAATTTATTCGCCAACCATTCATTTAGCCCGACACATTTCATTCTTGTATACTACTAACCATTTCCAAATTAATTCAATCCAGGCTTTTATTTAATGGGCTTTCACTTTTATTCAAAACCAAACTTCCATGAATTTTAAACTTAAGTTAATTTACTTTAATTGATTCCAACATCAAACTTAAGTTTACTTCTATTTGATTCTCATTTAATCTCATTCCATTAAATTCAGTTAGCCCATCCATTAAATTTTAATTTTACTTCACCTTCTCCATTTATTAAAATAATATTCAAGCACATATGCCACCGAATTTAAGTTTAGTCTGATAATTCAATTCCAATTACAACTTTGATTTAGTTTTTATTTAATCAGACTTCATCTATTTATTTTATTTTTAATTCGATTAACCCATTTTAAAATTTAAATTTGCTTACTTAGTTTATTTTCGAATTTATTCCATTAATACAAAGCCATTCTCGAACTATTTCTAATCATTTGGATTTTATTTGCAACTCAAACTATTTTTATTATAATTCTCTTCCATTATATCCAATTTACTTACAAATTTCATTAAATATTATTCAAATCACACTTGAATTTTATTTGTAATTCAAACCATCTCATTTTCAATCCAACTCTATTTTATTTTTATTTTACAACATCCCTTCTTATTTATTTCATTATCAAATCCAACTCGAATTCTATTTATAATTTGAATTCATTGTCAAATTCCATTATTAGCTTACCATTTATTTTATTTCCCCAAGTTAAATTTTATTAATATACTCAATCAAATAATTATTTAACCAATTAGCTTATTTCCAATTTCTAAATCAATATTCGATTTTAATTACAAAATCACTTCATTTAAAATTCAGTTTGGATTTCCTTTTATTTCCTAAAAATTCTAACATCCTTATTTAAAAGTTTTGGAAATGCTTTTAAATTCACATCATACTTAATAAAATAGCTCTTCATAAAAATACTTCTTATAACTCGATGTTTCAACCAGTCCATCCTTGTTCTCACGGAAATTCAGTCATACGTTGATCAGACGTAGGACTGAAAATCTATAAGTACTTGGTAAACCCGTTTTCAACACCCAGTGAAAATACTTGGAAAATAATTTTATTGAAAATATAGAAAACAGTTTTTGAAAATAGAGGAAATATCTTTGGTGAGAATGCTCTGGAAATCATCACCCCCATCCATGGTCGCAGTTAACCCGATGGTTACGTTGCCATCCCGACAAAATCCATAGATAACTGTAGGCCTCCGCGCCCCTCGATTACACCATGGAACCCACGACAGATCGCAGCTACAACTAGGGTTACGTAGCTATCACAACAAAAACCCATATAACTGTAGGCATCAACGCCATCGAATTTCGCTGCCAAAAATGAAACTTCTCCACTCCACTTGACCATAGATCAAAGCCTACCGATGTTGCGTTGCCTTCCCGGCAAAATCAAGTGTAGACTGTTGGCACTCATCCTCCACACGATTTCGCTATGGTCCCCATAGTAGATCGCAGCGACATCTAGTTACACTGTCGTCACAGCATAACCCAAATGCCTCTGTAGGCATCAGCGCCCTCGACTTTCGCTACCCAATAATCCTCAGGAACTAGTTTTGTCCGGACTCCTCACAGGATCAACTTTAGAACCCGCCTTGGGGCTCAAGGCAGCACCACCCGGTGGCACTCTTGAGAAGTTCATTTCAAGAGAGCGCCTTTTTCCCCAGAGCCATCATCAAAATATTTTACACTATACATATAGTATCTTTCAAATCATACACCTAGTATGATCTCATACAAGGCTCCTTTGCACACAATCAATTATCCCAAAATCGATAAATTCTCAAACCAGGCTTTCCAAATTCAATATTGATTTTACCCAAAATCAAAAGCCTTTCCAAATTCAAAGGATCCTAAAACCTTTTCCAGAATCCTCATAAGATCATATATATATATATATATATATTCAAAAATATATATAATTTTAAAAACTTTGGATCATTTCAAGCTTGTATAAAATCCCTTTATACTTCAAACATTTTCAAAAACATTTTTCTTCCAGCAATAAATTCAACAAGGGAAGATTTATCTTATATAACAAAGTTATACAACTTTGTTTATTCAAAACCAAACATCCCAATTTAATTTCTCTTTCCAGTATCAATTTTATTCAAATCCGTACGATGTACACATACCATCTGTATGCTATATCGACCTGATCGCTCGCTCGATCACACAATTTCACTTCCGAACTAGTGTCGTCCACCCGACTTCCTAGTGTGGACTCAGATCTGGTTTCTTGATCAGAAACCTTCATTCTCCATGCATAGCTGTAACTATGATAGAGAACATCCAGAACCAATCAACAATCCATATCTAGGTTCGTCGTCGAAAATCGAGTGAAAAATCCCAACTCGGATCGATAAACTATCTCGAAATTCTGTGCTCGAATCTTGATCAAATCATTATGTGAATAGAGTAATATACGTACATCCTACGCATTTATTTTCATTGGTTATTAGCCAAATCAATCCCATTTCTATTCTTATTCACTTGAATTTTCATTCACTTAGTTACAATTGTCTCAATTCCATTGAATTATCACTTCAATTCTTATCTCAGTTGGGTATTTAATCAATAACAGCATGAACTCCAACCAGTTTGTATTTAGAAAATAGCTTGAAAATTTTAAAAATAGATAAGTAGTTGAAAAATAATTATTAGTTTGCAAAATAACTGTAAAATAGTTAACTAATAGTAAAATAGTTGGAAAATAGTTAAATAATTTCAGAAATTTTAGATAATTGCAAAATAGTTGTAAAATAATAATTAGTTTGTGAAATAGTTGAAAAATAGTAATTAGTTTAGAAAACAGTTGAAAAATGGTTAAATAGCCCCAAAAATAATCGTAAAACAAGTATATAAAATAATTTGGCTTAAAGGAAAAAAGGTTGTATATATTTAATAGCTTAGTAAAATAAGTTTATATCAAAACAATTTTTATTGAAAATAGTTAAGAGCCAATTGTTCATCTCCCCAACAATTCAATTTAAATCTTCATTTAAATTGACCCAATTCTAATTCAAATAACTCCAAATTCCGTTGGACTTGATTAATCCTCAATTCAAGTTGAATCAATCTTGATTCCTTCCCCAATTTAAATCAAATTCAATTTTGAACTAATTCAATTTCAATCTTGAATTTAAACTATCTCGAATTATGTAGATTCGAGTTAAATTCTCAATGGTTGGTTTAACTCTTTTAAACCAAATTAGCTTTTATTAAAAGTTTTTAATCAATTTAATTTCTGAGTTCAATTCTCAAAATTCCATTTTTAAATTATCTTTACTTATGTTTGTCGAGGTTCAAATAAGAATTCAATACAATTTTATTTTAAAAATTTTAATTTATTATTCAATTTTTTTTATCTTCCAGTTTGAAGCCAGTTCTTAAACAAGTATATTTTACAAACTTAATTATTCAAATTTAATTTATTTATACACTACCATTCTCAATTTAAAGATTTTTATTAACAATAGGATGATATCATCCAATTTATTTTAAAACGTCCATCCCTTTTTAATTTTTAAATCTGAAACCCATTTTGAGATCACACAAATTCCCAATTCAAACCAACCATTTAACTTTCCAAGTTAAATTCCAATTTCATCTTAAAATCTCCAATTCGAGTTGATCATTCAAACTTATTTAACCTCTCCTAAGTTAAATTCAATTTATTTAATCTAGTCAACCTCATTCTCAAATTGAATTCCCACTTCAAACTTCAAAATGCTTTCCCTTTTATAAGTTCAAAACTTATATCACTTTGGGTTTTTATATCACATCTCAGGGAAAAATCAAAACTCACCCTCTTAGAGTTTATTCTAAATTATCTTTGATATCATGTACATCCATACATACATACAAATTTATTTCTTGGCCCTCCCAGCCATATTTTAAAATTTTAAACCACTCTTGGTTTTAAATTCAAATAAATTTTCAAACAACCCATTGTTTGCAACAAGTCCCAGTTATCCAAATAATACTCATTTATTATTTTTCGTTATTTTAAAACAAAATTTTCAAATTCTAGGATTAGATTTAGAATTTCATTTTCAAGTGATTTAAATTTTAATATGGTTGTATTATATTACTTCTAAATTTTAATTTCAATAATTGAACAACCAATCACCTTAATGATTTATTAGAAGAAAATATTGCTTTATATATCAAAATATATTTTATATAAAATCATTTAAAATCTTTATATAAGAAAATAACAAGTACGCTCTCATATATATATATATATATATATATATATATATATATATTCCCAACTCATTTTAGAGTACTACAGACTCTATTAAATGAGTAATCCCCACCAGAGCCAAGGTTCTCGCTTAACCTTTCAGCTCTGATACCAAATGTAACAACCCGAAATTTTCGAACCCGAAAATTCCAGATAGTTATGGAAAAGAAAAAAGAGATAGAAGAAGAAGAAGAACAGAAACACCAAAATCTCACATTCGCAGCGGATAAAATATAATGATAAATAATAATAGTTGACAAAAGAATACTATATCTGTCGATTACAATTTAATACATCAGAGTTTCACATTATATACAGTCACTGAATATTTACAATTATCATGTATCAGATTAACAATAATATCAATACAGCGGAAATACTCTATACGATATTGCCATCCAGCTCGCCTCCTGAGCTCCAAAACGTCCTAACCTAAAATCTGTAATACTCGGTCTGACCCAAGAATTACACCAAAGTAACACCCGGGTCAGGCTGGAAACCAGCGTGAGTAAATCTAACTAACATGGAATACAAATTATACAACCTACATAGAACCCGGGGTAACTCATTTCAATTCACACAGTCACAATTTACTATAGTCATTACTATTCCACACATAAGTTTTCTAAGTGCCAACACTTAGATCAAATAGTCCGATTCCTTTTAATCATTTCACCCCAGCATATAGGTTTCACATATCAATCCATAAAAATATTCGAAGTGGTTTCGGGTGTTTTCCAATACCCGATCCCGGTCTTTTCGAGTCTCACATCATCTTATTCCAATTTATCCATACGAAATACACAACATTTCATATTAGAGGTATCAACTCATTCAAGCATCCAATCCATTTAATCATCCATACGCAAAGCTTAATCGCATACAAGCCAATTCAATTTACTTCAGTTGAATTTCAAACCTCAATTACTTAGATTTCTTCGTTAATTGATTTCCAAGCCAATTCATTAATCAATCCTTCCATATTCATTCATTTTAATTAATCACCCTGGATTAATTATCTTCCAATTTCATTCAAGTAATTATCTTTAATTCATTTCACGATATTAATTTATTCTTAACCCAAAATCAAAAGAAATCTTAATTATTTCACAATTTAATTAACTATATTAATTACATAAATCCTTAATATCTTATATTACTTAGTTTCTCATAAATCGCATATTATGGATTAATCGATCTTAATTTACCAATCTTTAATTACATCATTAATTATATAAATTATTGATTTCCAATATATTTCAATTTACCTAAATCTAAATTAAGTATACTAATTAAACCACAATACTACTCATTCTTGGTTTATCTCAACTTTTAAATTAACTATCTATGTATTTACTCCTTTAAATAAATCAATTTCATTTTAATTAATCGTCTTAATTAATCTCTTGATTAATTGCACAAAGTAACTATATTTTATTAATTAAATTAAGTAATTATTTATCACACTATCAAATGATTATTATGAATTATTTATACTTAGTTAATTAACTTACAACTTAATTTATTATTTATTCAAACCTTTAATTACTGAATTAAATAACCCGAACCATTAATTAATTTAATTAATTAATTATCGATTTAAATTATCCCACTAATTTAATGTATCACAAATCAGTAAGTCGTTAATAACTTTTAAACGGAAACATCTTCTTATTTATGTTTAAGTTTAAAACAACTTAAAATTCCCAATACTTCGAGTTAAGCAACAATTAACTAGAGAACCATCCAAAACTAAATCACCAGATCATCAATTCACGGTGCATATCAAATCAATTCAATCATTCAACCAAATATTTAAATTTAAATAGAAATCCAACAGAGTGAGATTTACTCACCTTTGGTTTTCCATTAGCAATCCATTTTCACTACGCCTTGCTTCTTCATAGTTTTCAAACCTTAAATAAACATCATACAATTTATTAATAATTTGATTTAATTTGACAACTTATGTTTAACACTAGATAAATTTTAATTAACCAAATATTTCCTTTTAAACCAATTTCCATCTACAGAATATTTAGCAGCTAAACAAATTAATTAAGTTAATTAAATAAATAAATTTCCAAAAATACTCTATTATTATATATATATATTTTTATAAAAATCCAGCTATTTTTATAAAATTCTTCGGTATTAAAAATCCTTAAATACTTTTACTTGATAATTTTCTCATAAATAAGTTTTATCAAACAAACTTAATCTCCCTAATATTAAAATTTTTCCTTACTGTTAAAAAATTTCAAAATCAAAATCAGATAAACCATAAACCCTAAAACAACTCACCAGACAACGTCGCCACCCCATCGCGATCGACGCTTCTTCCCTCCACCGCAACGAACACAGCCAACACTCCCTAGGTCTTCACGCGCTCCAATGCCTTGCTCGATCCCTCCTCTCTCAAACCCGGTGAACGCGAAACCCTCAAACCAAATCGTGCCCAAATTACGCTCGAACGCGACAATCTACTACCAGCTGCGCCTTCAGTGCCGTGCGCGAGAGTGCGAAAACCCTACTAGATAACTACTCGATTACTGCTTACCGTGCGTGATGCTTCCCTATCTAATAACGGCTTTGGCCATGATTGAAATTCTGAAGAGAAGAAAGGGTTGCGGCCCGTTATTTCTTTTATTTCTGTTTTAAAGATGTAGAGCGGCCATTATCAATTTTCAATTTTTTTTATTTGCGTTTGAATCTGCTCAAAGAATTCAGAGGGGAACGGGAGAGATATTAATGGTGTGAGGCTTCTCGAGCACGCGTTGAAGTGAAAATATCTCTGACTATATGTACTTCAATTTTTTTTTTATAAAACTCTCAAACCGTCTCGTTAATTGCCATTTAAAATTCCAAACTCCACTTAAGGAATGCCGCTAGGCGATTTTAGGGTTTTACCCGCGTTCCGAACACGATGGAACATGTTGCGGAAGCTAATTCAATCATATGCACGAGTTACAAAAGAAAACGACCAATTTAAAATTAAATTGATTAAAATAGTTCTAAGCGTTTCGAGCTGCCATGGTCAAACGACAACTCCGATGGCTACGAAAATTGAAATCCGATAATAACTAGCTATTAGGGATCCAATGGAACTGGTTTCGTCGAATTCCGAGACTGTGCCTCGGAAGGCTATTTCCAAATTCCAATTTAAACGATATATTATTAAAATTGAACAAATTACCTTTAAATTTAAATTCAACTATTCTATTATCTTCAGTATCATCATTATAGATTTTATAAGCCTTCAAATTATTTTTAACAGGCTTAAAATCTCAGATTCAATAATTTACCCAATTTCAATTATTAAATTCAATATTTAAACTATATAACTCAATAATTAAATTATCAAGTAAATATTAATATTTTGAAATTCAAATTAAAATTAACCTTTAAGTATTTAAAATCAATTAATTATTTCATTTTAAATTGTTAAAAATTCCGGGTCGTCACAATTACTCAATGTCCTCTCCTGCTAATCCAAATAACGAGCGCTTATTTTAAAAATAAGTGGTTACATTCAGATTTCAAGTAAGTCACAACAAATTTCCACTTTGATCTTTTAAACAAATGATCCATCACAAAGATTTGATGTGGTTTTTGGATGACCATTTGGAATCCGACACCCATCGCGTCGAAATTCAAATGTCGTTTAAAGGCCATTATTGATAGTCGGTTATTTAACTATTAAACAACATTCACAACAACCATCAAATTTAAATAATTTCCCCAAATTATTTTTTTAAAATATATTTGCAAGATATATTTTCACACTTCAACCCTTTGAAAACAAATTTCAAATCACTTTCCCCACGCGGAATAAATTTGCAAATATTATTTATTTCCACTGTAAATTTGCCAAGTTCGAATACTTTAAAATAATTTAAATCACTTATCCAAAATATACTTGGAAATACTGAAAATGAAAAATATTTTTAAACACTTTATTTAAAATATTTATTATAAAATTTTTTATACTAATATCTCATATAAAACTTTAGCCCAAAACAAATTTTAAAAGTAAAAATAGAGTGTAATTATTTAAAAAACCGACTTTGAAACTTTAAATTTATATTTAAAAGCTACTTTGAAAACATACTCGACTTTCTAGGGAAAATACACATTCTATTTCAAAATGGTCCATTTAAACTTATTAATAAATCCTTCAAGATTTATTCAATTTATATTCCAAATTCGTAAATTTTCTTTCCACACTTTTAAAAATAAACCAATATTTATTTTCAAAACAAATCACCCGTTCCTTTATATATTCCACTTGTGAATTAATATTTTCCAAATATCCACTTATATACAACTTGCAAATCGATTTCCAAAAAAATTTACTTTCAAACACCAAATTAAATCGATTTTCCAAAAATTTATTTTCAAACACCAAATCGATTTCCAAATTGATTTCCAAATTTTACTTCATTTAAGAATTTCCCTTTTTACTTATCCAAATTTATTTCGAAAATCATAAATCCAATATTCACACCTTTATTTAGATTTTAAAATTCGAATTTTAAAATAAATTCTTCAACTTTTAAACAGTATTACTTAAGCTCTCAAAATTCATTTATTTTAATTTATTAAAATATTTTCCCATACTTGGGATTTATTTGATAGAATTTCAAAAATCAACCTTTACCCATTTAAAATTCCTCCTTTAATATTTATCCAATTCTCTAAATTAATTTACTCAAAATTTTCTACTTTAATTTCCAAAAATCCAATTTTATATTTCTGGTATCCTACGATACCAAAAATATATTCGGCCAAACCATAACCTTCAGTGATTTCAATCACCAATATAATCATTCACAAATTACTAATAAATCACATCACAACATATAAAATAAATCCAATCAATTTAAGGAATCCAGTTGGATCCCTCCAACCTGTCCCCTGCATCCACATATGTTAGCACGACAATAAAATACCAATTCCACTTCGAGGTGGAATATCGCGGTATATGGGATTGTATTATATCATCCGCTATTATGCGGCGCATAGGGTCTCATCCGCTATTTAATGCACGAAATCCATCACTCGAATATATATATATATATATATATATATATATATAATATCACCAATAGATAAATTACCAAATTCATCCAAGCACATCTAGAATTTAAATTTAACTATTTAAATTAAACAAGGAAATCCAATCGAATGAGAAGATCTCACCTTTGCTTTTGTTGTTTGCAATCCATTTCCCTTCCAACTTATTTCACGATTTTTAAACCTTGTATAAACATTTATACAATTTATTAATACTCAAACTAATCGAACAAATTAAATTTAAAGCTAAATTTCCTTTAATAAATTATTTTTAGTAGTTAAAATAATTAAACAGGTTAATAAAACAAATTAATCACCAACCCTTTATTTAAAAATAAATTAGCAATTTAAAATATGTAAACGTAAATTCATTGCATTTTTTTATTATTTTTTATACACAAACTTCTTATATTTAAATCGAATAAGAAATTTATACCTTGCTGCTCAAAGCCTAAACCTGAGATGCCAAAACACAAATCGCAGCACCATCACCACATCATCGCGACCATCGCGAAACTCTACTCGCCGAAGCCTCAGATTCGCTCGAACCCGCCTATTGCGAGCACGATCGTCACATGAACCTCTGAACATTGTCGTTCGAAGAAGACTAACGCGAATGCAACCTCCTGACGAGGTACTCGTCGACCCCTATTTCCTCTGAGATCCGAAGCCCTAGCCTTGCACGCGCGCCACCGCGGCCTTCACCGACATCGCGACCGACCTCGCGACCACCATTCAACAGCGCCTCCCTACCATGCGCGCCTCCAAGACTTGTGAACCACGTGTGCGGACATCAATGGTCGACATCGCGACCATTGTCTTCGGCACCCAAGACTTCGTGCTCGTGACCTTAATCTCGCGATTTCCCTCTCTATATTTTTTTTTAATATTTTTTCTCTAAAACTCGAGTGGAACTGAAAAGTGGAGGGGGAGAAGGTGCGATTCGATCAATGCCTGCCATTTTTATCTTGATTTTTTTCCTTTTCGTTTGATTTTAAAGGAGATCGGCCATTGATCTCTGATTTGAAACAAAGAAAAGTGATTTTCAAATAGGAACGAACGAAATATTCTATATATACTAAATCACAACTTTCCTATTTTCTTTTTCTTTCCCACGCGTGTAAAAATATTCAGAAAGAAGAAAACGCGTGGTTGAAAAGATGGTACGTGTTTTAATTTGTCTGATGAAATATTATTATATTAAACATATATAAATATTTAATTTAAATTCAAATTCAAATCGTTTCGATATCCGCAACTTACAATCTCGATCTTCAATCGAGACATGCCACTAGGCGTTTATAATGTTATATGCTTATTCCAAGAGCAATGGAAAAGATTTCAAGTCCAAATTCGATCGTATGGAGAAGATAGCTTTTTGGACCAGTTATTTATTTTAAATTTCGATACAAATTTCAGCGCGTTTTCCCATCGTACAATCACACGACAACTCCGAATGCTATAGAAATTGAAATTCGACAATAATACAATATTATGGATCTAATGGAACTGGTTTCGTCGAATTTCGAGACTATGCCATGGAAGGCTATTTTTAAATATCGATTTAAAAGATATAAATTCAAAACTGAACAAATCATTTTCAAATTCAATTCCAAAGCTTCCATTATCTTCAGTACTATCAATAGAATTTTCTAAGCCTTTAAAATATTTTTAACACGCCAGGAACATCAAGGTTCAATATTTTTCCCAATTTCCTATTATTAAATTCAAAATTTAATTGTTAAATAAACAGTGATATTTGAAATTCAAGTTAAACTAACATTCAAATATTAAAAATCAATTAAATATCTTCAATTTCAAATGTTCAAAATTTTTGGGTCGTCACATTCTTTCCCCCTTAAAAGAATTTCGTCCCGAAATTACTAGTTAAGAAGAATGATCCTTAACCCGTTTATCATTTTCCCAAAAGAAACGGTTTTAACTTTCCAAAACAATCTTTTTATTAAAGATACATTTTCACTTCAACTAATTTTCCAAAATCTTCCATAGGTTTCAAACAATGTTGTTTTCTTGACAATTCAAATTTAAATTTAAATTCAATTTTTTTAAATTATCAAAATTTTCTCAAAATTTTTCTAACTCCCTAAATTTTGAAAAATTTCGCCAGTGTCTTCTTTGCACGGCAAGCTAGCTATGACTACAAAATGCCAAACGGTCCCCCAGATTTCAAAAAGAAAACAAAAGGCCAAGTGGCTAAATCAGAAAATCATCAAATTTCATATAGAAATTTAAATACATACCTTTTTATCGAGCAATTTTATTTATCTTCAAAATCAAAATCCAATTCCTTTTTCCTTTGTAATACATGTATGCTACTTAACAACAATGTCCAATTTCAAGATTCAAAATCAATTTATACATTTCCTTACAAAATTTCAGTGTCTATTTTATTCAAGTCCGTATGATGTATACATATCATCCGTACCCAATACCCAATTCGATCGCTCACTCGATCACACAATTTCACTTCCAAACTAATATCGTCCACCCGATTTCCTAGTGCGGAGTCAGATCTAGTTTCTTGATCAGAAACCATTATTCTCCTTGCATAGCCGTAAACTATGATAGAGAATTTCCAGAATCAACCAAAAATCCATATCCAAGGTTCGCCGTCAAAAATCGAGTGAAAAATCCCAACTTGGATCGATAAAACTATCTCAAAATTCTATGCACGAATCTGGATCAAATCGTTATGTGAATAAAATAATATAGTACATCCTACGTATTTATTTCCAATTGATTATTAGCTATATCAATTTTCTTCTTTTATTTGCATTTGTCATTTCACACATTGTTATTAAATCTCATTCACATTTTTACGTAGTATATTTTCCCAATTCCCAGATTTTACTTAAGAATTCCACCATTCATTTCTTAAGCTCCATATAAGTATTTTATATACTTCTTATATTATTTTACTTCACCTGTAACGATCCCGATTTTTAGTTAAATTAAATTTGAAAATTAACGTTAAATTCACATTGTGAATTTAATAGTGAATTAATTCAGATTTTTCCAAATTAATAAAAGATATGTATTTTAAATAGGAATTTTGATTTGGGAATTTAATAATAAATGTTTCTATACAAATTGGATTTGAATGTCATATTTTGAAAGGTGATATATATGTATATAACTAGAACTATAGATATAATATAATTTACTTCCAAATCATATTTTCGTTAATAAGTTGTATAAGTACAATTAATAGAAAAATGCGTAGATATAAACATGTTTTATAAATCAAAAATAAAGCAAGGTTTAAAATACAATTTGTAAATTAATTTAGAGAAAGGGGATGTAAACAAAAATTTCTTGTTTAGGACATTTGTAAAATAAGGAGATAAGTAGTATTACAAGTGTTAGCTAATTGTACAAGTGGCAATTAAATAAAATTTTCTCTTAGTTTAGAATTTGTAAAAAAAATGTAGAAACAAGGTTTCATACTTCACAAACTTGGAAACAAAAAAAATAAATATAAATCAGGCCATTTTCATTTCTTTCTCAAATCTGAGAAATCCATATTCAAAACACCTCAAAAAATTCTTCGAACTGGAAAACAGAAGCACCTTAAATTCAAAACAATAACAATCTGATCAAAAGTAGAACAAAAATCAAAACCTGAAAGCAATCAAACAAAGCAACAGTCTGGACATGAAAACTAGATCAAAGTCTTCAACCTAGAATTAAAGCCTGTAATCAAGGAAGATCAAGAAAGCAAATTAAAACAAATACAACTTGAGATGATCAACTTAAAACAAGATCAGGTTCAAGTTCAAAATCTGAAGCATGCAGCAAATTCAAGCGGAGTTCCAGATCAAACAGACCAATAAAATAAAAAATATATAATACTATCTCTGTTTTTTTTCAAACCCAAGGTGAGCAAACCACTTGACCCCAATATTTCTTTTGATGCTTGGATTTATATTTGAGTTATGTGTTTGTATAACTTTGTAAAATATGCATGTGTGTGTGTATATACACATGAAAATAGGTATGCATGTCTGTGTACAGGGATGTTTGCCCTGTTCTAAAACTTACAGGCATAAGCTAATTTCAAAACTCAAATCTTGCTCCTTAATCTCTGTTAGAGTTTGATTTTTGAACAAAAATAGAATTTAAATATCAAGATTTAAATATTAAAAATACTTTTAAGTATTAAGGACAAATGGATTTACTGGAAACCTTAAAAACACAGTGAAATTAAATTTTATTCAAAAGTTAGTCGATCAAAACTTGAATTTGGGTTGCATGATCCTCTTCACCTTCATAAAACATGAATTTTAAAGATAAAATCATAAATTTTAAGTTTGGGAATCACGTGCTTTGGTGAATTGATCGGTCTGGCTCTTTTTACCAATTTTCGATCATCAGTGATATAATGTTCGTCGGGGCCAAAGCTATAGGTGGCCGGAGGTTCAGGGATTACTGGGAAAATATTTAGTGATTTTTTAATCCACCGTGGTGGCAGCAGTTGATCGGGGTAGGGTTTTATCCTAGTTCGAAACGATATCGAAAAATTTGGATCGTGCATCGTCGTCAAGGAGATTGGGTTGATCGCACCTGGGGGAGATTGAGCGTGGAAGTTTGGTGTGTCTTTGAGTGGAGCGACATGGCTCCAGGTTGTCGAGATTGTCATCGGTAATTCCAGTTATGGGTCGAACGATTCGAATTCATGTTTACTGATGTTTTCGTTGAACTGGGTGGTTGGAGAAGTCAGGCGGGTCATCGTTGATGTGTTTGAGGCGTCGACGATGGTCTGAGCACCGGCGATAAGCGGTGCATGTGCACGAATGTGGGTTTGTGGCAGTAGCAATAGTTTGGGAGGGAAGGCTATGAACTCGAAGTCGTGCTTGGGTATTTTTGAAATTTGCTCGGGGGTTTTTGTTTTTGGGCTCAGGTAGTTTTGACGAAAACAGGTTTTAAAGACAAAGAGGGAAAGAAGAAGAAGAACGGGTAGAACTCGAAGTTGAGCTCAGGAACAACATCTTTTGGCTCGGGTTGCTTGTTTTTGTTTACAAGTTTAAGCAAGTTTCGAAGATTTAAACTTTAAAGTTATTGTTTTAAAATTGTTTCAAAGATAATTAATGGCTTGTGATGATAATTCTTAAGCTTATTTAAAACTTAATTAGTAGTGTGATTAAGCAATTAATCTAGATAAAAGATTTGTCTTCAATGAATTTTTGAATAATTTAAGAATCATTAATTAATTTTAAAAGTAATTTGTAAATGTAATTAATTTTAAAGGTTGATTGATTATTAATCAAAGGTTTGATTTATTAATAATTAAAATTTAATAAATTAAGTATTGATTAAAGGATGATTTGTGATTGATTAATGAGACTTATTAAAGGATGATAACTTAATATAAGTAAATTAAGTGATAATTTATCATGAAATTAATTTAAGGGTTGATTAATTTATCCATAATTTAAAGATTTATTAAGTGATTAAGGTTAATTACTTAATAATTAAAGGTTAATTAATTGATGATTAAAGGTTATTTAATTCGTAATTACTTAATGTAATTAAGGGACAGTTAATTATGTAATTATCTTAAGATTAATTAATTAATGAAGGTGATTAAGGAATGATTTTTAATTAAGGATTAATTAATTAATTATTGTAATTAATTAAGGATAATTAATCAAAGGATTAATTATTAATTAAAGGTTAATTAACGATTAAAGAATAATTAATAATAAAGGTTTGTAGTTAATTAACTATTAATTAACCAGGATTAATAGTTTATTCATAAGTAATTAATCCGATTTAAATTAATCAGATATTTAATTGATCCTACTTATGAATGTTTGAATTGTATTGAATGTTGGATTGTTTGATACCCCTGTGTATTGATCTGCGATATCTGTGATATGTTTCTATAAGAATGAGAAAACCCCTTGGCCCGTAAAACGACATTTGAATTTCGATGCGACATGGAGTCGGATTCCAGTTGGTTATCTGAAACCCACGTTGAATCTGTGATGATTGATGATGTTGTAATATTGTATGAAACCCCTGGACTACACGATACATGCACAAATATGGATTTCACGAGGAAATGGGTTAAGTCACAGATATTTGAATTTAATTCAAAATAGTTTTAAAAGTTGAATTTTAAATCCAAATGGTTTTGGAAATGGAATTGGGTTACATATGAAAAGCTTTTGAAACTGGGTTATGAGGATAAAAGTTATTTTGAATAACTTGGTAAGGTTTTGGAATTTAAATAATTTGATTTAAATTTTGAATTCAAGATTTGAAATTGAAATCTATGCTGGGAAATTATGATTTAAAAAGGTTATACAAGTTATATAAGGTATTTATATGGGTTTTAAACTATTTTAAAGTATTGTTTGGGGAATTTGAATTTAATCCAAGGGATTTAACTTGTATAAATGTAATCGGATTTTTCTGAAATGAAAACTATATTGTTTTCAAATAACAATAGCTTTTATATAAAGAAAGGATTTCCAATTTGTGTTGAAAGGATTTCAAGTTTGAAATAGAATGGTTTTGAAAGTTATGAATCTTTGGAAATTGTTTTGAAAGCTATAAACCGAGTCTTTGATTTAAAGACCGGATGAGTTAATCCAATTTGAAATGGGAATTGTTTTGAAAGGCTATGAATGAATCTTTGTTAAAGATTAGTGAACCTGGTATTAAACTGAAAGGGTTTTTTAAAGGTAAATCTTTTGCTTGAAAGATTAAAGTGTGGAAATTTTTTAAACCATTGAAGGTTTTTGAAATGAATCTTTTTGTTTAAAAGATTGGAAATGGTAATTTGTTTTAACCATTTGAATGAAAGGTATTGGGCTTTAAGCTGTGATTTAACTGAGACTGTAGTATCCATATGATTTTTAAATATTACGCTCATTATTCGGTTTAGTCGGGAGAGGAACTTTGTACCATATAACCCATTCCGCATAATGATACGACATATATGGATAGCATTTGAAGACGGTGGTGAAGACCGGGTGTCTTCAAGAACGATAGGATAACCTGTTGATTTTCTCTGCATCATGGCTTCGGTATAGAGATTCCTTAGGTGACGGGAAGTCCGATCGGGATTGGGGATAACCGGATGTGCAAGGGCTTCTTTGGAAATGCCTTCAGTTCTGTTCGAACCCGGAACAGACTTGTATGGATGTGTGCCTGACGTTACACTTTGAGATGTAAAGCTGGTTTCTATCAAATACATTTCTGTTTGGTGGCAGAGATTTATTCTCTTAGCTTAACACCCTTCTCTGAGACGTACGAGCTCAGAGGTTATGTAGTTGATGGTTACTAGTGATAAATTCCTAATTTGGTAATGTGGCATACGAAGTGCTGCTGATCATTTGTTTATCGAAGCATGACTTTGTGAAAAAGCGTAGCCTTGTGGACGTGACTTCGTCGAGCCTCACAACCCGGAAATGGTCGAAACAGGAATGTTGCGGCAAGGTTTTTAGGGGTCGCTCCCCTAGGGTATGTCCATTTCCTTCTGGATAGGAGGTGGTGTCATGGTATGGAGCCCAGATATTTAACCTATGTGGTTACTGCAAATTTATTACTTTGTGGTTGTTGGTGTCGAGCGCTCGGATAAAGGTCGGTAACGACCGGGGATGGCATAGCTAGTGTGTTAGTTACCTAGTTACAGCTTGGTCAAAGCGTGAGGTAGCGTCGGCCTTGTTTGGCAGAGATTCGGTTAGGTTCTCGGGAGCGTCCTTCCAGAGGCGTTCCATTTCAGTGTGGGAAGTTCCTTAGCCTGACCATTTGTTGGAAATCCAATCATCCAATACGCGCCTTTACGATTTCAATTGTATAACATGCCATTCTTAAATGGTAGCTATAGTAGGCATACGACAAATTGTGGTACGCTGGCTAAGATTGATATTATACTTTCGAAATGTTTTCTGCACCATGCACTAATAATAATATCAAATGGTTTCTTACGTATCAAACATTTTTGATTGTCATAGGAAAAAATCTCCTCCAAGTGTGCGCTTGCATTGTGTGTCTGACGGGAGGCCTTATGGCAGTTTCATTTTCCAAAAAGCATTGCGGATTTCAATTTTAAATTCTTTTATTGTTGGTTAAAAGACAAATTGTTTTTGTTTGCTCATACCAGTCCCATGACTGACCCGGAGTTTATTGTCTCTTTCCTAAACTCTGGATGCCTACAATTTTTCAGATAATCGAACAGTAAGAGTAGATTCGATGGCCATCAGCCTTGGTTAGGTAGCTTTTGGATATCGTTGGAGTCCTTTGGATTTGTGGATCGCATGCTACACTTCAGCATTCATGGCTGACCTTGCTTAGTTCAACTTGATTGGGAGTTCGAGCTAGCTTTGGATTGGAAGTGGAGTTTTATTTTGAGTTTGGCATTGAAGACATTGTCCTTCCGCTATTGTTGTCTCTGTTATTATCTTGTATCTATCTTTAATATATTGCTAGTCATTGTATCTGAATATTGTATCAAGTGTTGTATATTAATGATATTATTTCATTGTTTTCTTCCGCTATGTTGTACTTAATGTGTTATAAGCTCCGGCGATGCGGATTTCGATGTCGTTTGTCGAGCACCGAGTTCGGGTCGTCACATTTGGTATCAGAGCAGAAGGTTGAAACTTTAGCTCAGGAGTAAAACACATTAGGTAGCTCATTAGAGATAGCGTAAAGTATACCCTAGAATGAGTATATCCCTAAGATATCCGTTCGGGTGCCTCAGTAAATTCTCCTACTATTCACTTATAGTAAGTATGAATGCAAGAAGAGGATGAGATACGGGACAGGGAAGTACCACTGAAAATGATCAATACCCTGCAACGGTGGAAACAATCTTTTCTTTATAAATATCCTTTGATTCGATTTCAAACTCTCTGATGTCTTCGTGGCGGCTCGAAGAAGAACTTTTGGTGTGATGGAGGCCCTAGGAATCATTATAGAAAGTCCCTAATTCATATCTTCATCAGTTTTCTATTAATGAATTTGAAATTCTGTTTAAAATAAATTGGTTAAATAAAATATGAAGATAGATTAATTTGTATCGATAAAACGATTTCGATTAAAACCAAATTTGAGAAAATTTTGTTGATTAAAGTCCGAAGAGAGACAAGCTGGTGTAAACTTTAGGATATTCCAACCTGAATTGGGTATCCATTTTCAGTTCTTTTGGAGTAGTCCGACCTGAGTTTGGAATCCATACCCAGTATTTGGAAATTATGGAAGATTAAATCCATCTATTGTTTGGGTCCAGATTTAATCTACGAATGGTTAGTTATCTTTCGAACTAACCGGTGCACCTGCATATTTCATAGATCTGGATGACCCGAGTATTTCGTGAAGTATCGAATAAGTTCGATCTCGTATTTAATGATATTTTGATTTGGTAAGCTAAATACAGAATAAATATTCAATTTGATCTTGTGAATCAATTTTCTAACTCGGATGTGTTCAACTATCTTTGTTGTCTCCCTAGCAAATTTCGAGGACGAAGTTTCTTAAGGAGGGGAATCTGTAACGATCCCGATTTTTAGTTAAATTAAATTTGAAAATTAATGTTAAATTATGAATTTAATGGTGAATTAATTCAGATTTTTCCAAATTAATAAAAGATATGTATTTTAAATAGGAATTTTGATTTGAGAATTTAACAATAAATGTTTCTATACAAATTGGATTTGAATGTTATATTTTGAAAGGTGATATATATGTATATAACTAGAACTGTAGATATAATATAATTTACTTTCAAATCATATTTTCTTTAATAAGTTGTATAAGTATAATTAATAGAAAAATGCATAGATATAAACATGTTTTATAAATTAAAAATAAAGCAAGGTTTAAAATACAATTTGTAAATTAATTTAGAGAAAGGGGAATTAAACAAAAATTTCTTGTTTAGGACATTTGTAAAATAAGGAGATAAGTAGTATTACAAGTGTTAGCTAATTGTACAAGTGGCAATTAAATAAAATTTTCTTTTAGTTTAGAATTTGTAAAAAAAATATAGAAACCATGTTTCATACTTCGCAAACCTGGAAACAAAAAAATAAAGATAAATCAGGCCTTTTTCATTTCTTTCTCAAATCTGAGAAATCCATATTCAAAACAACTCAAAAAATTCTTCGAACTGGAAAACAGAAGCACCTCAAATTCAAAACAATGACAATCTGATCAAAAGTAGAACAAAAATCAAAACCTGAAAGCAATCAAACAAAGCAACAGTCTGGAAATGAAAACCAGATCAAAGTCTTCAACTTGGAATTAAAGCCTGTAATCAAGGAAGATCAAGAAAGCAAATTAAAACAACTACAACTTGGGATGATCAACTTAAAACAAGATCTGGTTCAAGTTCAAAATCCGAAGCATGCAGCAAATTCAAGTGAAGTTCCAAATCAAACAGACCAATAAAAGGAAAAAAATATATAATACTATCTCTGTTTTTTTCAAACCCAAGGTGAGCAGACCACTTGAACCTGATATTTCTTTTGATGCTTGGATTTATATTTGAGTTATGTGTTTGTATAATTTTGTGAATGCATGTGTGTATATATATACATGAAAATAGGTATGCATGTATGTGTACAGGGAAGTTTGCCCTGTTCTAAAACTTACAGGCATAAGCTAATTTCAAAACTCAAATCTTGCTCCTCAATCTCTGTTAGAGTTTGATTTTTGAACAAAAATAGAATTTAAATATAAAGATTTAAATATTAAAAATACTTTTAAGTATTAAGGACAAATGGATTTACTGGAAACCTTAAAAACATAGTGAAATTAAATTTTATTCAAAAGTTAGTCAATCAAAACTTGAATTTGGTTTTCATGATCCTCTTCACCTTCATAAAACATGAATTTTAAAGATGAAATCATAAATTTTAAGTTTGGGAATCACGTGCTTTGGTGAATTGATCGGTCTGGCTCTTTTTACCAATTTTCGATCATCGGTGATATAATGTTCGTCGGGGCCAAAGCTGTAGGTGGTCGGAGGTTCAGGGATTATTGGAAAAATACTTAGTGATTTTGTAATCCACCGTGGTGGCAGCAATTGATCGGGGTAGGGTTTTAGCCTAGTTCGAAACGATATCGTAAAATTTGGATCGTGCGTCGTCGTCGAGGAGATTGGGTTGATCGCACTTGGAGGAGATTGAGCGTGGAAGTTTGGTGTGTCTTTGAGTGGAGCGGCATGGCTCTAGGTTGTCGAGATCATCGTTGGCAATCGATTTTATAGATCTGAATTGATTCCAGTTGTGGGTCGAACGACTCGAATTCATTTTTGCTGATGTTTTCGTCGAACTGGGTGGTTGGAGAAGTCAGGCGGGTCATTGTTGGTGTGTTGGAGGCGTCGATGTTGGTCTGAGCACTGGCAATTGGCGGTGCATGTGCACGAATGTGGGTTTGTGTCAATAACAGTAGTTTGGGAGGAAAGGCAACGAACTCGAAGTCGTCCTTGGGTATTTTTGAAATTTGCTTGGGGGTATTTGTTTTTGGGCTCGGGTAGTTTTGACGAATAAAGGTTTTAAAGATAAAGAGGGAAAGAAGAAGAAGAACAGGTAGAACTCGAAGTTGAGCTCAGGAACAACATCTTTTGGCTCGGGTTGCTTGTTTTTGTTTACAAGTTTAAGCAAGTTTCGATGATTTAAACTTTAAAGTTAAATTTGTTTTAAAATTGTTTCAAAGATAATTAATGGCTTGTGATGATAATTCTTAAGCTTATTTAAAACTTAATTTGTAGTGTGATTAAGTAATTAATCTAGATAAAAGATTTGTCTT
Source organism: Allium cepa (assembly GCA_030765085.1). Lineage (NCBI taxonomy): Eukaryota > Viridiplantae > Streptophyta > Magnoliopsida > Asparagales > Amaryllidaceae > Allium > Allium cepa. The sequence goes on along the minus strand of CM060934.1, from coordinate 763,844,073 downwards.
TAATGAATTTTTGAATAAATTAAGAATCATTAATTAATTTTAAAAGTAATTTGTAAATGTAATTAATTTTAAAGGTTGATTGATTATTAATCAAAGGTTTAATTTATTAATAATTAGGAATTAATAAATTAATAATTAAGTATTGATTAAAGGATGATTTATGATTGATTAATAAGATTTATTAAAGGATGATTACTTAATATAAGTAAATTAAGTGATAATTTATTAATGAAATTAATTCAAGGGTGGATTAATTTGTCCATAATTTAAAGATTTATTAAGTGATTAAAGGTTAATTACTTAATAATTAAAGTTTGATTAATTGACGATTAAAGGTTAATTAATTTGTAATTACTTAATGTAATTAAGGTACAGTTAATTATGTAATTAACTTAAGATTAATTAATTAATGAAGGTGATTAAGGAATGATTTTTAATTAAGGATTAATTAATTAATTATTATAATTAATTAAGGATAATTAATCAAAGGATTAATTATTAATTAAAGGTTAATTAATAATTAAAGAACAATTAATAATAAAGTTTTGTAATTAATTAATTATTAATTAACCAGGATTAATAGTTTATTCATAAGTAATTAATCTGGTTTAAATTAATCAGATATTTAATTGATCCTACTTATGAATGTTTGAATTGTATTGAATGTTGGATTGTTTGATACCCTTGTGTATTGATCTGTGATATCTGTGATATGTTTCTGTATGAATGAGAAAACCCCTTGGCCCGTAAAACGGCATTTGAATTTCGATGCGACAGGGAATCGGATTCCAGTTGGTTATCCGAAACCCACATCGAATCGTAATGGTGAATCTTTGTGACTTTATCTGTGAATGAAGATAAGTGTTATGGATTATACCGCTTATCGAGATTGATATGATTGAATCTGTGATGATTGATGATGTTGCACTATTGTGTGAAACCCCTGGACTACACAATACACACACAAATATGGATTTCACGAGGAAATCGGTTAAGTCACAGATATTTGAATTTAATTCAAAATAGTTTTAAAAGTAGAATTTTAAATCCAAACGGTTTTGGAAATGGAATTGGGTTAAATATGGAAATCTTTTGAAAAGGGGTTTTGAGGATAAAAGTTATTTTGAATAACTTGGTAAGGTTTTGGAATTTAAATAATTTGATTTAAATTTTGAATTCAAGATTTGGAATTTAAATCTGTGCTTGGAAATTATGATTTAGAAAGGTTATACAAGTTATATAAGGTATATATATGGGTTTTAAACTATTTTAAAAGTATTGTTTGGGGAATTTGAATTTAACCCAAGGGCTTTAACTTGTATAAAAGTAATCGGATTGTTCTGAAACGAAAACTATATTGTTTTCATATAACAATAGCTTTTATATAAAGAAAGGATTTCCAATTTGTGTTGAAAGGATTTCAAGTTTGAAATAGAATGGTTTTGAAAGTTATGAATCTTTGGAAATTGTTTTGAAAGCTATAAATTGAGTCTTTGATTTAAAGACCGGATGAGTTAATCCAATTTGAAATGGGAATTGGTTTGAAAGGCTATGAATGAATCTTTGTTAAAGATTGGTGAGCCTGGTATTAAATCGAAAGGGGTTTTTAACGGTAAATCTTTTGTTTAAAAGATTAAAGTGTGGAAATTGTTTAAACCATTGAAGGTTTTTGAAATGAATCTTTTTGTTTAAAAGATTGGAAATGGTAATTTGTTTTAACCATTTGAATGAAAGGTATTGGGCTTTAAGCTGTGATTTAACCGAGACCCTAGTATCCACATGATTTTTAAATATTACGCTCATTTTAGGTTTAGCTGGGAGAGGACCTTTGTGTCATATAACCCATTCCGAATAATGATACGGCGTATATAGATAGCATTTGAAGACGATGGTGAAGACCGGGTGTCTTCGAGAACGATAGGATAAACTGTCGGTTTTCTCTGCTTCCTGGCTTTGGCATAGAGATTCCCTAAGTGATGGGGAGTCCGATCGGGATTGGGGATATCCGGATGTGCAAGGGCTTCTTTGGAAGTGCCTTCGGTTTTGTTCGATCACGGAACAGACTTGTATGGATGTGCGTCTGACGTTACACTTTGAGATGTAAAGCCGGTTTCTATCAAATGCATTTCTGTTTGGTGGCGGAGATTTATTCTCTTAGCTTAACACCCTTCTCTGAGACGTACGAGCTTAGAGGTTATGTAGTTGATGGTTACTAGTGATACATTCCCAATTTGGTAATGTGACATACGAAGTGCTGCTGATCATTTGTTGATCGAAGCATGGCTTTGTGAAAAAGCGTAGCTTTGTGGACGTGACTTCGTCGAGCCTCACAACATGGAAATGGTCGAAACAGGAATGTTGCGGCAAGGTTTTTAGGGGTCACGCCCCTAGTGTATGTCCATTTCCTTTTGGATAAGAGGTGGTATCATGGTATGGAGCCCAGATATTTAACCTATGTGTTTACTGCAAATTTATTACTTTGGGTTTGTTGGTGTCGAGCGCTCGGATAAAGGTCAGTAACGACCGGGGATGGCATAACTCGTCTGTTAGTTACCTAGTTACAGCTTGGTTAAAGCGTGAGGTAGCGTCGGCCTTGTTTGGCAGAGATCCAGTTATGTTCTCGGGGGCGTCCTTCCAGAGGCGTTCCATTTCGGCGTGGAAAGTTCCTTAGCCTGACCATTTGTTGGAAATCCAATCATCCAATACGCGCCTTTACGATTTCAATTGTATAACCTTCCATTCTTAAATGGTAGCTATAGTAGGCATGCGAAAAATTGTATTATGCTGGCTAAGATTGATATTATACTTTCAAAATATTTTCTGCACCATGCACTAATAATAATATCAAATGGTTTTTCGTGTATCAAACATTTTTGACTCTCAAAAGGAAAAATCTCCTCCAAATGTGCGCTTGCATTGTGTGTGTGGTGGGAGGCCTTATGGCAGTTTCATTTTCCAAAAAGCATTGCGGATTTCAATTTTAAATTCTTTTGTTGTTGTTTAAAAGACAAACTGTTTTTGTTTGCTCATACCAGTCCTATGAATGACCCGGAGTTTATTGTCCCATTTCTAAACTCTGGGTGCCCACAATTTTCCACGCGGGCAGTCTCGAATTGGGTTTTTCAGATAATCAAATAGTTTGAGTAGATTCGATAGTTATCAGCCTTGGTTAGGTAGCTTTTGGATATCGTTGGAGTCCTTTGGATTTGTGGATCCACTTGCTACACTTCAGCATTCATGGCTGACCTTGTTTAGTTCAACTTGATTGGGAGTTCGTGCTAGCTTTGGATTGGAGGTGGAGCTTTATTTTGAGTTTGGCGTTGAAGACATTGTCATTCCGCTGTTGTTGTCTCTGTTATTATCTTGTATCTATCTTTGATATATTGATAGTCATTGTATCTGAATATTTTATCAAGTGTTGTATATCAATGATATTATTTCATTGTTTTCTTCCGCTGTGTTGTACTTAATGTGTTATAAGCTCCGGCGATGCAGATTTCGATGTCGTTTGTCGGGCATCAAGTTCGGGTTGTCACATCACCACTTGGTTTTTTTATCTACTTTTATTCAAATTTTCATTTCCAAATTCTTTTGAATTCAATTTGCCTTTCATTTTAAATATTGAATTCTATTTACCTTTATCTCAAACCATATTCTATTTAAATTCAGTTGCTTACTCATTTAAATCAATTATTTTATTTCAATCCTTTGTTTTATTTAGTCCGCTAGACTAATTCCTATTTACTTACAAATTCAAAATGAATTTTCAACATTCAATTTCAATTTCATTTATTTTAAATTGTAAATTCATTTATTCGTTCACAAATTTATTTCCATCTTTTTAAATTTTATTCCATGAACATTTTTAAATAAGATTCTAGAGTTTAAATAATCACTTAGCATTTCAAAATCATTTTGAAACCAATTCAAATTATCTTTTGAATTTGCAAAACCAAACCCGGTTTTTTTTTTGCAAACAACTTCCATTTTGAAACAATTTGGCAGCAATTCCTCTGTTGGAAACTCGAAAATGAACACCGATGATGTTGTGATCACCATCGGAATTATTTTTCAACGACCGAAAAGAGTATAGTGCTTTTATCCCTTCAAAAGTATTTTCCAACTATTTTTAAATTCCAAATCCCACCAGATTCCAAATCCAATTCAAATATATTACCCAAATAATTTCACCATTATTTTTCCAAACCCCTTGAAAACCATTTTCAAACTCAAAGGAATTTAAATTTCTCAAATCTCAAAATTTCAAATTCTTTTAATTTATTTTCAAATATTACTTTGGAATTCTATTTCAAATTATAAATCACATTTACAATTTATATTTACAAATCCCATTTGTACATAAATTTATTTCTTAGCCTTTTGTTATGATTTCAATTTCTTATTTAGATTTCTATACAACAATGATGATAATTAAATATTATCACTTCCTAACAACCAAGCAACCATATATTATAATAATTTATAGAAAACTATTTCTTTTATATACAAAAATAATTTGGGTAAAATTATTTCATTTATCCTATTTTAAAACATTACGGTGTCGGTTTATCTTGTTCAAGAGTTTAGAAATCCCTATCGATACAATTGAACAGACTGCACTGACTAGAATCTATAAACACTCAACGGATAAGTCAACACAATATAAAAACAATTTTTATATTCACTAACAAATACGCGCTCATATATATTATTACACTCAAACTCATTCTAGAGTACCACTGACTCTATCTCTAATGAGTAATTTCCCTACCAGAGCCAAGGTTATCGCTTAACCAATTGCTCTGATACCAATTTGTAACGACCCAATTTTTCGACATCCGAAAATCGACATAAATACGTCCACTGTATCCAATGCTGAACAATCGAATGCTAGAAAACCGAACCGTTATGGTTAAAGAAGAAGAAGATAGAAGAAGAAAATCAAAACAATATTAGAATCTTACATTCGCAGTGGAACAATATATAATAGATAGATAAATAATCTTTAAACAAAAGAACTGTATTAGATTATACATTACATTATCAGAGCATATACAACACAACAGCGGAAAAATAACATCAAATATGTGATACGCCTCTCCATCCAGCTTGCCTTCAGATCTCCACAGCATACTTTCCTGACTTCGCTCCAGAACAACGATAACCTGACTCTAAGCTGCCCGTGTGGGAAATTACGAACATCTAGAGTTTAGAAAGGAAACAATAAACTCCAGATCAGTCATGGGACTAGTGTTAGATCTTAAAACAGTTATTTTCACAAAAGAAAAGGAAAAGAAATCCGTTGATGCTTTTGGAAAATGAAACTACCATAAGGCCTCACATAATGCAATCGCACAATTGGGGGGAGATTTCTCCTTATGATATTCAAACATGCTTGATACACGAAAATCCTTTTGATATTATTATTAGTGCATAGTGTGGAAAACATTTCAAAAGTATAATATAAATCTTACCCAACATACGTACCATTATAGTATGCCTATTATAGCTACCCTGTTAAATGAGAGGTTCTACAACTAAAACCGTACAGGGCTCGTATTGGGTGATTGGATTTCTCACAAATGGTCAAGGCTAAGGAACTTCCTTCACCGAATGGGTACGCCTTTGGAGGGACACCCCAGGAACCTAACCGGATCTCTGCCAACACAAGGCTGGGTTACCACTGTAACTAGGTAACTAACTGTCATGTGTATGCTATCCCCCGGTATAGGCCGACCTTTTTCGAGGTGCCTCACAACCAACAACCACATAAGTAAATAATCTGGGCTCCATACCAGAATACCACTTTCTTTTATCCACACAATTCAAATATCTGGACTCCATATCGGATACCACTTGTTATCCATAAGGAAATGCACATACCTTGAGGGGCGCAACCCCCATAACCTTGCTGCATCTTTTCCTGTTTCAATCATTTCCGAGATGTAAGGTTAGATGAAGTCTCATCTACAAAGCTACGCTTTTCACAAAATCCATGCTTCGATCAACAAATGATCAACACTTAGTATGCCACATTACCAAATTGGAAATATATCACTAGTAACCATCAACAACATAACCTCTGAGCTCGTACATCGCAGAGAAGGATGTTAAGCTAAGAGAATAAATTTTGCGCCACCAACCGAAATGTATTTGATAGAAACCAGCTCTACATCTCAGAGTGTATTTACAGACATACATCCATACAAGTCCGTTCCGGGTTCGAACGGAACTGAAGGCACTTCCTCTAATTAAGAAAAGAAACCCTTGCAAATCCAGATATTCCCTAATCACGTCCGGACTCCCCATCACAAAGGGTGATATAAATATCTATACCAAAGCAACTCGGTGTAGAAGACATTCGACAGGTAATCCTTCCATTTTCGAAAATACCCGGTCTCCAACACCATCTTCAAATGCAATCTCATTTTGTCGTATCATTATTCGGAATGGGTTTAATGACTCAATGTCCTCTCCCGGCTAATTCGAATAATGAGCGCTTATTTTAAAAATAAGTGGTTACATTCAGATTTCAAGTAAGTCACAGTAAATTTCCACTTTGATCTTTCAAACAAAAGATCCATCACTAAGATTCGATGTGGTTTTCGAACAACCATTTGTAATCCGGTCCCCGGTCGCATCGAAATTCAAATGCCTTTAAAGGCCAATATTGATAGTCGATTATTTAACTATCAAACAACATTCACAACAACCATCAAATTTAAATAATTTCCCCAAATTATTTATTCCAAAATATATTCGCAAGATATATTTTCACACTTCAAACCTTTGAAAACAAATTTCAAATCACTTTCCTCACGCGGAAGAAATTTCCAAATATTATTTATTTCCACTGAAAATTTGCCAAGTCCGAATACTTTAAAATAATTTAAATCACTTATCCGAAAATATACTTGGCAATACTTACAATGAAAACTATTTTTAAACACTTTATTTAAAATATTTATTATGAAATTTTTTATACTAATATCTCATATAAAATTTAAGCCCAAAACAAATTTTAAAAATAAAATTATTAAATAGAGTGTAATTATTTAAATAAACATTTTCTAAATCACATACCAATTAAATCTTTTAAAATAATCACTTCTATAATTAACTTAATAAATATTTATTTTAAAATTTAAAATAAATTAGGAAAATAATCTCTCCGAAAACATTCTTTTAAAAACCAACTTTGGAACTTTAAATTTATATTTAAAAGCTACTTTGAAAACATACTCGGCTTTCAAGGGAAAATACACTTTCTATTTCAAAATGGTCCATTTAAACCAATTAATAAATTCTTCTTGATTTATTTTAATTTATATCCCAAATTCGTAAATTTTCTTTCCACACTTTTAAAAATAAACCAATATTTATTTTTAAAACAAATCACCCATTCCTTTATAAATTCCATTTGTGAATTAATATTTTCCAAACATCCACTGGTATACAATTTCCAAATCGATTTTCAAAAAAATTTATGTTCAAACACAAAATTAAATCGATTTTCTAAAAATTTATTTTCAAACACCAAATCAATTTCCAAATTGATTTCCAAATTTTACTTCATTTAAAAATTTCCCCTTTTACTTATCCAAATTTATTTCAAAAACCATTAATCCAATATTCACACCTTTATTAAGATTTTAAAATTCGAATTTTAAAATAAATTATTTAACTTTTAAACAATATTATTTAAGCTCTCAAAATTCATTTATTTTCATTATTAAAATCTTTTCCCCATACTTAGAATTTATTCGATAGAATTTCAAAAATCAACCTTTACCCTTTTAAAATTCCTTTTTAAAAATTTATCCAATTAACTAAATTAATTTACTTTAAAATTTTCTGCTTTAATTTCCAAAAATCCAATTTTATATTACTGGCATCCTACGATACCAAAAATATATTTGGCCAAGGCATAGCCTTTAACGATTTCAATCACCATATAATCATTCAGAGATTACCAATAAATCACATCACAAAATATAAAATAAATTCAAACAATTTAAGAAATCCAGTTGGATCCCTCCAACCTGTTCCGTGCATCCATAGATGTTAGCACAACAATAAAATACCAACTCCACTTCGAGGTGGAATATCGCGGTATATGGAATTACATTATATCATCCGCTATTATGCGGCACATAGGGTCTTATCCACGATATAAAGCGGGAAATCCATCAATCCAATATATATATACACTACTATATATAATATCACCAATAGATAAGTTATCAAATTCATCCAAGCATATCCAGAATTTAAATTTAACTACTTAAATTAAAAAAGGAAATCCAATCGAGTGAGAAGATCTCATCTTTGCTTTATTGTTTGCAATCCATTTCCCTTCCAACTTGTTTTCATGATTTTAAACCTTGTATAAACATTTATACAATTTATTAATACTCGAAATAATCAAACAAATTAAATTTAAAACTAAGTTTCCTTTAATAAATTATTTTTAGTAGTTAAAATAATTAAATAGGTTAATAAAACAAATTAATCACCAACCCATTATTTAAAACTAAATTAGCAATTAAAGATATGTAAATGTATATTCATTTCATTTTTTATTATTTTTTATACACAAACTTCTTATATTTAAATCGAATAAGAAATTTACACCTTGCCGCTCAAATCCTAATGTTGAGATGCCAAAACACAGATCGCAGCAACATCACCACATCATCGCGACCATTGCGAAACTCTGCTCGCCGAAGCCTCAGATTCGCTCGAACCCACCTATTACGAGCTCGATCGCCACATGAACCCCTAAACATTACTGTTCGAAGAAGACTAAGGCGACTGCAACCTCGCGACGAGGTACTCGTCGAACCCTATTTCCTCTGAGATACGAAGCCCTAGCCTTGCACGCGCACCACCACGACCTTCACCGACATCACGGCCGACCTCACGACCACCATTCAACTGCGCCTCCCTGCCAAGCGTGCCTCTAAGACCTGTGAACCACGTGCGTGGACATCAACGGTCGATGTCACGACCATTCTCTTCTACACCCGAGACTTCGAGCTCGCGACCCCAATCTCACGACTCTATATTTTTTTTTATATTTTTTTCTCTAAAACTCGAATCGAACTGCAAAGTGGAGGGGAGAAGGTGCGATTCGATCAATGTATGCCATTTTTTTCTTGATTTTTTTCCTTTTCGTTTGATTTTAAAGGAGATCGGCCATTGATCTCCGATTTGAAACGAAGAAAAGGGATTTTTAAATAGGAACGGATAAAATGTTTTATATATTTTAAATCACAACTTTCCTATTTTATTTTCCTTTCCCACGCATGTAAAAATATTCAGAAGGAAGAAAACGCGTGGTTGAAAAGAGGGTACGTGTTTTAATTTGTCTAATGCAATATTATTATATTAAACATATATAAATATTTAATTTAAATTCAAATTCAAATCGTCTCGATATCCGCAACTTACAATCTCAATCTCCAAGCGAGACGTGCTGCTAGTCGTTTATAATGTTATATGCCTATTCCAAATGCAATGGAAAAGGTTTTAAGTCCAAATTCGATCGTATGGAGAAGATAGCTTTTTGGACCGGTTATTTATTTTAAACTTCAATACAAATTTCAACGCGTTTTCCCATCTTACGATCAAACGATAACTCCGAATGCTACGGAAATTGAAATTGGATAATAATACATTATTATGGTTCCAATGGAACTGGTTTCGTCGAATTTTGAGACTGCGCCCCAGAAGGCTATTTCTGAATGTCGATTTAAACGATATAAATTCAAAACTGAACAAATCACTTTCAAATTCAATTCTGAAGCTTCCATTATCTTCAGTACTATCAATATGAATTTTCTAAGCCTTTAAAATATTTTTAACAAGCATGGAACATCCAGATTCAACAATTTTCCCAATTTTCAATTATTAAATTTAAAATTTTAATTGGCAAATAAAGAATGATATTTGAAATTCAAGTTAAACTAACATTCAAATATTTAAATCAATTAAATATCTTCAATTTCAAATGTTTAAAATTTCTGGGTCGTCATAAAAACATATTACGGTCTTGTTAAATCTCTTTCATTCGGAATCAGAGCAATCGCAAATTCATATAAGATGTAAATATTTTTTGAAATTGGTTTTTGGTGGTTCGTATAAAAGCTATATAGATTCAGCTAATTTACATACAAATATTTTCTTATAATTTTGGATAAAAAATTTAAAGGGAGAATTTTTTTCTCTATTATGTATGCATATATATGTTAATCAATGTATTTTTCATAAAGATGTAATGTTGAAGACCTTTAACCAAGAGGCATCATGTCATGAATCACATGGGCACTCTTCTTTTGATATGTTGGATCTAATACAACTAATTTTTTGTGAAATTTTGGTTCAAACTAGATTATGACCAAGAGTTTTGATATATATATATATATATATGTTTCATTTGGAATATGTTATTATTTTCTATGGTTTTTTGTATTTTTAATTATAAATAATTTAAACCATATAACATTTGTATTTAATAATTGGTTGTTGTTAATTTTTATCAACTTTGAATTGCAACCGCCATTTAACTAAAATGGGTTTTGTGATTTAAAGTAACAATTAAGTTTTACATTTAATAAATTATGAATGCTAATTTTACCAACTTTAATTGCCATTATGGTTTATTAAGTGAATTTGTTTGTTTTAATGATTAGTTTTTTCTGCCCAACTGTGATACAAATTGATTTTCACAAAATTACGTTTTTACATTTAATAAATTATGAACGATAATTTTTAGCAACATTAATTGCCATTATGATTTATTAAGAGAATTTATTTGGTATAATGATTCAGTTTGTTTCTGCCCAATGGTGATACAAATTGATTTTCATGAAATTATGTTTTTACATTTAATAAATTATGAATGGTAATTTAACAACTTTAATTTTCATTATGATTTATTAAGTGATTTTTTTTTATGTTTCTTCTACCCAACGGTGATAATATTATTTTCATAAAATTTGTTTTTATATTTAATAGATTATGAATGGTAATTTTACCAACTTCAATTTTCATTATAGATATGTATATATATATAATCAGTTAACCTCCATTTGACGCTTTTGAAATGTCTGAAAGAGCCTTTACAATTCCTTTATAGGATAAGGGTGTTTTGGTCATTTGCACTTCTCACGTACATATGCTTCAACTCTACCAGCCATTAACATGTTCTCCATAATTAGCCACATTTTATTTAATAAAATAAACCGAAGGTCCTTTTTCCTCCTTTACGAGATCAAAGTATTATTTATTTTTCAAAAGTTAAATGATTTTTCGGTACTGATTATCTAAAAGCAAGCAATTGTACTCACTAGCGGCGGCAAATTTCCCGATCACTTCAAGTGAGCAGTCATTATATTTTATCATATTAAAACTAAGACATAAATTATTTTTGGTCAACCAATCAAATCACTGAATAGCACAATGTCAATTCAAGCGAATTTCAGAATGGCTCTAACATGAACATCCAACCTTAAGCAAGTAAATTTTATCGAACTATCTTAGTTAGATTAGGAATCAATTTTGTTGTTGGTCCAAAGGTCAGGTTTTATCCTCTTATTTTCTAGGTTCTAAAGTGTAATTCATGTTTTATGTAGTTTCAATTTATAGTATAGAAATAATAATTTTTTACACTTGAATTTTATTACTATAATTAGATTCTTCACCATATATTGAAGCTCAAGATAAAATTACAGCTGAATAATTAAATTGCAGTAGAATTTAATGGCTGTAATTAGACACTTGAATTTGAAATTAGGTGTATAGAAATTGAGTTTCCTTTAGTGAATATTTTGCTAAATAAATTGAAGGAGCTGAATCTGTTACTAGAGAAATTAAAGAAATTATGGGGTGAGAATAATAAAGTGCCTGCTTCTAAGAATTTGGCATATTAAAATCTATTTAATGGACTTGATATTGATTGTAACAATGTCTATGTATATTTTTCCTGTGTGATGTTAAGTGCTTTAAAGTTACAGTAGTATTATTATAATATAGAAGCTAAATGGTATCATATTGGTAATGCAATCATATAAGTTCTTTGTACCAAATAGTGCAAATTTTCTTTTATGACCAATTAGGCTATTGGACTAAGACATATTATTATTGTGTTGCAAGCCTAATGATGTTCAAGGGTAATGGTGTATACTCTCCTTTTAAATAAAAGTGAAATTTGATTATGAATTCTACATGAGATGTTAATTGATCATTTATTGCTGCATGCTTTGAGTTTAATGCTACTTACCATAGCATACCGCATGCTTTAATTTTCTTCCTAAAATGACCACACTAGATTAGTTTTTTATTCATAGCTACATGTATAAATACGTGCTAAGATGACTGCATTTTTTTTTATTGATAGCTAGAAGTATATCTACGTTGTCATGGATTTCATTTCTTTTTTGAGGAAATGAATGTTTGTAGAAATTTGTGTATATGGAAAATTGAATTTATTTACTATAAACATGATTTTCTTGGGTATATATTTTGGAATATTTGTTGCTTTTCGTTGCAGTAATTTCTTATTTTTCTTATCCTCAAAGGGGGAACTAGGGTTGTTGCTTGATGAAGAAAGAACCGAGTGAAAGAAAATGGATGAATAATATCTCAATGTTCTTAATTAATATGAAGGGCACTTACTACATATGTCTGTATCTTTATTATTTTACACCTATCAAATTAAAATTCATTTTTCAGATGTCCAACAGACGTGCCTTCATATTGTATGTAACAAAACGCTTTTCTGAACAGTTTAAGCAGACAATTAACCACACATGATTCACTCAAATTGAACGGAAATACGAATAATTAGAGGAAAGAAAGAAGAACAGAAGAGAAAAATAAACAACACAGAATCTCACAGCAGAACGAATAATCTATAGTATACAACAAATTTTTTCTCAAAAACAAAACTTTAATATATATATATACACACACGCACACGCACACACACATCAAAATCAATCAGAGTGTACTAACATATTTTAGCCTGGATAGTTATAACGTGTCCTTACAATTGTTGATAAAATTCAACAATGAATGCAGTGAAAAAATAACCATATGCGCAAATGTCTTTGGCCTTCAGATCTTCTTTAACATGATTCTAGACTAAACAACATTCTCATTTTACATATACTTCAAAATTTATACATGCATTTTTGACTTTGGAAAGCTATGATTAAGAAGATGCAATCCAATAATATTTACTTTCAATTCCTAACTTACTAATATGTTTTGCTTCTTTTTTGCAACCTTTGGAATCATTGATGTCCTTCATCTAGAATCAGTGCTTGATAATGCCTTCAATTTGAAATCTATTAAGAAGAAGAGAAAAAAATCAAAATCTTCTTTATGACTGTTAATTATACTTATAGTTAGTTTTAATAGATTTGTAAGCTGAATACTTTATTGGTTGTCCTATATTATAACAGGTTTGATTATGTTTACATGCAAGGCTTCTTTACTTTAATGTATTTATTGATTGACTTATATAAGTTGTTGTTGATGACATATTAGACTTTTGAATTTGTAATGTTATTAATTTTGAAGCTTTGGAATCACAAAAATATATCAATAAATATTTTACCGAACCCAAGATAATGAATACTTGAAAGTAATGCTACTTTAGATATTCTCTAAATGTAAAGAATTTCTTTTTTTATAAATTAGACATCTCATTTATTTTAGTGTGTACGATAACTGTACTTATATGCCAGAATAATCATGAGTTCTTAAGTTCTTGGTTGATGCACCAAAATATAAAACAATTTCTTATGTGTTGTTATAATTTTCCAATGGAAAAAAGTTGGATCACATATTTGTTTGTAAAAAATTAAGTCAATACATGTTTTTCTTTGCACACATCCAACGGACGTGTCATACGTACTGTTATAATTTATTTATTTTAACAATTTAACTTGTTTCTGCCAATGGTAATATGAATTAAATTTTACGCAAAAACCTGTTACGATAGGACTGAAATATAATTTGATGTTTTATTATTTATTTCAGTATAATTACTGTTAGTCCCTCTATATTCAGTTGATTTTATGTTGATGTGCTATTTGTGGATTTATAGATGATAATAGCAAGCATTTCATTTTTTTTGAATCTAATGCAGCATTGAATAATGATCAAGCTCAAATCTTTAGAATAATACCATTGAATGGACCTAATTTTTCCACTTCGAAAGAGAAAATTAAGATTTGTCTTGGTATTTTTGATATTGATCAGGCATTACTGACGGACAAACCTACTATTATAGAGACAAGTTCTGAAGATGAAAAGGCTAATTTTGCAAAATAGGAGCGGTCAAACTGCATGTCTCTAATGATTATTAAAAGTACTATTACAGTTGTTATAAGTGGAGGTATTCCTAAGAAGGACAATGTAAATAATATTTTCACTACAAAACAATTTTGGCTTTTGTCGAAGAGCAATCTAAAAGTATTTCCAAGCCTAAGTACTCTCATAATAAAAACGCTAACTACCGAGTATAACGGGACAAGCAATGTATATGAACAAATAACGATGATGAATGATATGACCGCAAAAATTAAATGGCATAGATATCGCAATTTCTGAAGGTTTTTTAGTTCATTTCGTTATGACTTCTCTTCCTGCGCAATTTGTTCCTTTTAAGATCAATTATAATACACAAAAAGGAAAGTGGAAAATGAGCGAATTAATTGCTATGTGTGTTGAAGAAGAAGAAAGGATTAAGGCTAAGAAACCTAACTGTGCACTAATTTCTTTTCAAAGTCCAAAACCGAAAAATAAGGACAAATGGTAAAGGTAAAATTAAAGTCAATATGGCTACTGGTATTAACAAGACTAGTGTATCTGATACAAAACCCTGCATGCTCCCGAATGTCATCATTGTAAGAAGCGTGGACACATAGAAAAGGATTGTGTGAAGTTCAAAGATTGACTTGCTAAAAAAGGGTTCCATTGCATGAGTATGCTTCAAATGGAGAAAGAAAACGTAAAGTTGCTAATGTACTAGAGGCTAAAGTCGAGGTTTTTGGATCTCATTGTTTGGTTTTGAAGAGTAACTCTATTCTCGATTTACATGATATAGTTTATATTCTAGTGTGATTAAGAAATTAATTTCTGTTTCTAGACTTGATGCATGTAACTTTATGTTTCCGTTTGGAAATAATGAGTTCAAACCATACCAAAACTCTAAGTTTGTTGGTTCTGGATTATTATGTGACAACCTATATGAATTATGTTTTGAATTCTTCCTTTTTTAAATCTCTAGTATCTAGGAATATTACTTCTGTTAATCATAAACATGGCATCAAGAGAAATCATGATGTTAGGAATTATTCCAAATTATGGCATCACCAGTTGGATCATATTTCAAGAGATAGAATGCAATGTCTCATTAGAAATGAAATCTTCCTAGCAGTAGATTTTTTGATTTCGACAACTATGTAGAATGAGTTAAAGGAAAATTTGGAAAGAGAAATAAGAAAGTAGCCACTCAAAATAAGGGCTATAAGAAATTATTCATACTAATTTACATGGTACTTTTTCTACTCTTAGTATTAACAGGCATAAATCATTTATTACTTTCATTGACGATTATTCTTATTAAATATGTATTTGGTTAATGTAAATTTTGAAGCACTAGATAAATTCAAAAATTTTAAGGCTGAAGTTGAAAATCAACATAACCTTAAATTGAAATAGTGTGATTAGATAGAGGCAGTGGATATTATAGTAGACACACTGACCTTGGTCAAAGTCCAGGCCAGTTCAATTTATTTCTTCAAGGAAGAGGAATTGTTCATCAGTACTCTATGCTGGGAGATCCTCGACATAGTAGAGTTGCTGAAAGATGTAATTGTACTTTAATGTCTACGGTACAAATTTTGATACGCAATACCACATTATCGGATTTTTTATGGGTAAAAGATTTAAAAACCGCCACACATATTCCAAATCGGCCTCCTAATAAATCTGTTCCAAAAATAACTTATGAACTATGGACTGGAAGAAAAAAGCAAATAGGGTACTTGCATGTGTGAGGTTGTCTTGCTAAAGCAAAAGTCTATAATCTACTACTAAAGAAACTTGATTCCAAAAACCGTTAGTTTTTATTTTATTGGTTATCCAAAGAGATCTAAAAGTTCCAAATTTTATTTCTCATCACATTCCACTTGAATATTGGAGCTAGACATGCTGTGTTTTTTGAAGATGGCAATGTAAGTGGGAGTAATGTAAGGAGAACAGTAAACCTCAAAGAAAATCGAACTTATGTTACAATTCCAACAATTTGAGAGGTTACAAATTATATACCTCTTGTTCAAGAGGCTAATGAAGAAACTTATGTTCATGAAGATCACAAAGACAGAGAAAATATGCCATACCTCTATCTCATTCAAGCAAGCTATTATGAGTGATGAATCATCTAAATGGTTAGAATCCATGAATGGCGAGATGAAATCTATGGAAAATAATAAAGTTTGGGATCTTATTGAGTTTCCTCTCGAGGATAAACCTATAGGCTGTAAATGAATCTATAAAACTAAAACTGAATCCAAAGGCAACATTGAAAGATTTGAGGCCAAACAAGTTGCCAAAGGGTTTACACAACAAGATGGTGTACATTTTGGTAATACATTTTCTTCAGTCTCAAAGAAAGATTCATTAAGAATTGTTTTAGCCTGCGTCGCTCATTATGACTTGGAACCACATTAAATGGATGTGAAAACTGCATTTCTGAATGGTAAATTGCATAAAGAAGTTTTTATGAAACAACATGAAGGGTTTGTTGTAGAAGGCAAGGAGCATATGGCATGTTGGTTAAATTGTTCAATATATAGGTTAAAATAAGCTTCACAACAGCGGTATCTCAAGTCTGATGAGGTTATGACCAAATTTGGATTTAAAGAATGTAATGACCCATTTTTAAGTATAGTTTAAGCGGAAAATAAACCACACATGTCTCACTCAAATTGTTCGAAAATGCAGATAGTTAGGGAAAAAGAAGAAGAAATAAAATACCAAGAAAACTAAACAACATAGTATCTCACAGTGGAACAAATAATCTATAATATACAAAAAATCTTTACACAAAAGCAATCTGTAATACACACACACACACACAGAGACATCAATCAAAGCATACTAATATATTTCAGCCCAGATAATAATAACATGTCCTCATAATTGCTGATAAATACAATAATGAATGCAACGGAAAAATAAACATATATGCGGATACGTCCCTAAGCTTCCAACTCGTCTCCTGAAGCTTCAATGCATCCAATTGATCTAGCAATATGCTCGGTCTAACCCCATAATTATAATAAAATAACACCCGAGTCAGTCTGGAAAACCAGCATGAGAAAACCCTCCTCAATTGAATTTTAATGTTTCAAAATCTTTTGAAAAAAAAGGTATCCCATATGACCAGGCAGCACATAAACACGGATGAGTTTTTACCTTACGATAACCAAACCATTTCATATAAAATTCTCTAATATTATAATTGTCTCTAACATGCAAATGCTTATTAAACATAGCGAAAATTGTTGCATTAATTAAATTCCAGCATAATCGGTTCTACAATCAAAATCGTAAAGGCACGTGAACTACCTTTCGAAGGTACATCTCTAGATAAAATGCATCGGGGTTTGGGAAGAACATCTTGTACCCCTATCATACAGGACTTTCCCTCCACTTGAACAGTAGTATCGAATATGATCGCCTTTTTTGTTAATGGGTCCCGAAGCACACATGAATAGATAGTAATCGATCAAGATTTGGAATGATTATACTCTGATGGGAGTAACCCACTTAGCTTTGCTGCATGTCCGATTTTTGTCATTTCCCCGTTGATAAGGCTGGAGGCTACGTTTTACCTTTATATAGCACTTTCCCCTTAGAATGCTTACACTGCCCTCCAAGCTATAATGCAATACCAACATTCATCCATACAAGTTCGTTCCGGGACTGAATGAAACGCTTGAGGGATCCATCTTCAGTTCCATCATCTCTAAGATGTCTTCAATTCGAAACGCTTGAGTTGGATCAAAGTGGTTTTTGGATAACATATCTGATCCCGGTCTCTTCGAAACAACATTCAATAGTTTTCAGTAAGCTCAACCCAAGTTCTTTAGGAGATAAACGGTCAATGATAAGAGCGGATATCACTCCTAACCATTAGTGGACAGATTTCCTTATTATTTGTCCTAGGAGAATGAAACGAGATTTATACGCATAATACAACATCATCGGAGATGACTGTGCCATATAACTCACATGTTACTCCTATATATTTCCAAAGTTATATTTTTGGGTCCATAATTGGTAGTTGGTTATTTAACTATTTAATAGACAAAGACCAAATCAGGGATCTAATTACATAGGAAAAACCGATATTAATTAAGCACTCTTAAATTGATCTTCTCAATAATTGAAATCACCTTATGGTACTTACATAAAATACCTTTTCAAAGATATATTCATAAATCCTTATATTTTCGATACTTAGAAAATATCCTTATATTTATTTCAACGGTATAAGTACATTCACAGAACGGAGGAAGATTTCCTTTTTACACAATTCTAGAACCATTTATAAACTCCTTTATAAATTTTTAATCCCATTTATGACAATTTTATAAATATCTAAAAATCATTTATAATCTCTTTTATAAATTCAATTACCTATAAATTCTTTTTGTACATTTCTAAAATCATTTATAAATCCATTATACATACAAAAACCATTTGTGAAACTCCTTTTATAAATCTATAAACCCATTTCTTAAATTCGTTTATAAATATATGAACGTTCATAAAACTCTTTCACGTTGTAAATAATCTTCCTTAAGTCTTCAAACAATTTTATAAACTCCCCATATAAAATCTAAGTCCGGTTATAAAACTCTATTTATGGATCTCGAAAACATTTATAAATAATTAAAAATCATTTACTTCATATACTATCATATAATAATAGTTATTAACAAAAATCATTTTTATAAATAATAATTATTTACTTCAAAGCATCTTAAAAATAATGATTAAATAAACAATAATTAACCTTTACCGTTATTATATAAAAAAAAAATTTCCAAAACATTATTTATATATCATCATTATTAATTTCACACCATATTTATTTTCAAAATAATTAACTTACAAAATATTAAGTATTGATAAATAACTTTAAAACAACATTAAGCATAAATAAATAATCCTTAAAACAGTATTAAATAAAAATAACCTCAAAACAATTTAAAATTAAAAACTTAAAACACTATTAAATATAAGTAAATAACTTCAAAAACAATATTAAATACAAATATGTAATTTTTAAAACAGTATTTATAATTTTTGAAAGAAAACATTTCTAATGACTTAAAAAAACAGATAAGAAAGTTAGAGTGAAATAGATATTGAATCCTTCAGAACAAAATATTTTCAAAACTCAATTTTGGACTTAAAATCATTTTCTGTTTCAAAATCAATCCCAACTCCAAATGGAAATTTATAGTATTTAAAAATACTAATTTAAGGCCAATAGCTACCAAACGCTCAACCAATATTGATATTGATTTTCTATCACTATAGGGTTTGAGTTTTAAACATATAACAATGTCAAACAATCAGGTAGATATTCAATTATTTATATAATAGGAGTACTATTGAAATTAAAATCAACAATGGCAAAGAATCCCATTAGATCCCTCCAACTTGTCCTCTTGGATCATAACTCATGTATTAATTGCTTTCTAAAGCAACAATTCATCAAAATCAAACAATTAACATATGAATATCCAAACATCCAATCAATATATTTTACGACTGTATAATATTCTTGGTTAACCAAAAACGTGAGATAAACTCGTAATTTTTCCAATTGTCGTCGAGGCGTTCAAGTTAGTGACTAAAATCGAACAACATCTGATTTCAGCCCAAATTTTAGCGGTCTTCAAATTCATCCTAACCAATTCCATTGCAGTGCTTTCATCATTATGAGTACAATGCAAAAATCTATGCCTCAATTGGACCTCGTATGAGAGAGTTATTGCATTTATAAGATTACGATTTAAATAATATAATTAAATCCATTAATTACAACATTATTAACTAATTACAACTTTAACCTTTCTTCCTCCATCAACTAATTTCCCTTACCGTGCACGCATGCACCATGGCCATGCACTCTTCTTCCCCTAGCTCCTCCACTCCTCAACGGTTCCTAAATCCGATCATTGCATTGAACTCCGTGACCAAATTTCCATCACCGACACCACCAACCAACCCCCAAAGCTCCTGTTAAAAATCGCGACTTTTGACTTACACCATGTCAACCCCCTCTCCCCAAGTCGTGTACCTCTCCAAGGTGAAGCACTCCCCCAAAAATCAACCACAAGTGTCGTTCAACATCTCGAATGCAAATATCACCTCGATTTCAACAATCATCGAATAAATCGAATGAAAACCCCAACACTAGGTCCTATCCATTAACTGTCGAACTCCTCAATGATGTTGCGACCTTTTGTACACATATCAAAGTAAAGAACTTGCCAAAGGCCACTCAAAGATCAAAGTTTCATGATTTTTAGTTTTGAAATGGGTTTGATTTTATTATTTGAAAATGAAGATTTTTAATTTTGGCTCACTGGAATGTAATACCAGAACACAGTTGAGCTAGCTTGAAATCTAATTCGATCATATGTAGAAGATAACTTTTCGAACCTAGTTATTATATAAATTTCTGTAATTAATTTCTAAGCGTTTCGATCTCGCATGACCAATGATATGTCCTATCGATATGAAATTCGTTATTATACAATAATAAACTATTACGAATCCAATAGAATTAGTTTCATCGAAATCCGAGACAGTGTTCTTAAAGGCTATTTTAACAAGTTAATTAAAACAATTATTATAAAATAATTTTAATCGCTTTTAAATTCAAATTCAAGAGAAAGCTTTCTTCTTTCTTATTCGAATTGAATTTAAATCTACTTTTGAAATTATTGTTTTTATTCAAATTAAATTTAGGATATCTAAACAATCCCAAATATTAAATTCAACAATTTAATTATCGAATAAATTACTAATTTTAAATCCAAGTTATTCAGCTTGTAAAATTAACTTTTTAGTATTTAAAATTAATTAAATATTTCAAACTTAAATGACCAAAATTATGGGACGTTACGAAGAAAAATACAATAAATCAATGCATACACCTCAAGATTAGTAGGAGTAAATTTATCTTTCTCATTTTGTATGGGAATGATATTTTATTAGTATGCAGTGATTTAGACATGTTATACGAGACAAAATGTATTCAATCAACTATGTTTGAAATAAAGGATCATGGTGAAGCCTCATATGTTATATGAATTTAAATTTATAGAGATCCGTCTCGTGGGATCTTAGACTTATCCCAAAAAGCATATATTGAGAAAATGCTTAAATGATATAGCATGCGCAATTGCTCACCGAGTGTTGCTACTATTGTTAAAGGCGACAGATTCAACTAGTTTCAATGTCCTAAAAATGAAATAAAACGTGGTCAAATGAAGCAAATTCCTTATGCTTAAGTAGTAAGGAATCTCATGTACGCTCAAGTTTATACACATCCTGATATTTCATTTGCAGTTGATATGCTTGGCCGATATCAAACTAATCCACGAATGGAACTTTGAAAAGCTACCAAGAAAGTTTTATGCTATACGTTATATGCAAGGGACAAAAGATTATATGCTTACTTACGAGAGGTCAAATAACCTTGAAGTTATTGGTTATTCTGATTTAGATTGTATTGGATGTGTTGACTGTAAGAAATCCATATCAGGTTACATATTTATGCTTGTAGGAGGACCTATTTCATAAAGAGTGCTAAGCATTCTATAAAGGCATCTTCCACTGTGCAAGTAGAATTTGTGATATGTTATCATGCTACTGGTCAAGCGGTTTGGTTAAAAAAATTTATGCCAGGATTTGTAGTGATTGATAATATTGCAAGGCCACTCACCTTTTTTAATAACGAACCAGTTCTTTTCTTCTCTAAGAATATAACAAATCAAGTGGGGGCATCTAGGTGGACTAACATCAAATATGTTATTGTTAAAGATAGAATCAAATTTCGTACTATTACGATACAACATATTAAACAAGAGCTACATTAGCTGATTCTCTAATAAAAGCGCGTCAACCCACTCTTTACAAAGAGCATGTTGATGGCATGAGTTTAGTTGATGTATTATAATTTTGGGGTTGCAAACTGTCTATATATATTGCTACTTACAAAGTCTTTAATTATGTGCCCACTTTGAGTTTAATATGATGGACATGATTTTATTTAATATAAGCAAATTACTTAAGAGAACCGAATGAATATTATTAACTACTGTTGGAAAGAGTACCAACGTTACACTTAATGGGGACAAAACAACAACATTTTTTGTTCTGGTTACATTAGTTTGGTTTGGTATGTCAAACCAAACAGGTTAAGGATTAATGAAAGCTACAGTGGCCAATTTTTATTGTGTGCTTTATTATGTTATAACATTACGATCAAGTGAGAAAATTTTAGTTTTATTTACTTGTGGCCTATGTTATTATTGCCAACTTCAATTAAATAATTAATGATAAGGCATCTGAATTTTTGATGGAAAAATGCAGATTGCTAGTAATAATTATACCGGTTCCAAAGATTACCGTAGAATATATAGATCCCCTTCTCAATTCGATTGATAATATTCCAAAAATCAACATGCTCTTCTTCCCATTTGTATTTAAGGGATCATTTTTGAAATGTTTAACAAAAATGTCCAATAAGTTTACAAAAGGAAAGAGGATAAGAAAACGCAAAAGGATCTCCATCATCAAATCTAAAGAAATACATTGAAGATTAGTATTAATGCTTCCACCTAAAGATGTCTTCACTTCAGAACTGTAAGATTTGAATTCCTTTTCTAATTTGTTTTGATTTACGAATTCTAGATTGATCATGTTATAACTGCAAAATGTATTATGATCTTGTTAAACTCTTTCAGAATTAACGTATTTCTCTGTGTATTATTGGAAATAGCGAGATTCAACATTCCTATGCTGACAAAACCTGAAATTGTCTGTTGAAGAAATATGAGACAATGTATCTATGTATCCACATTTGTTTCATCCGTTCTAGTTCCACAATTTAGGCCTGATGCTACACAGATGACATGATTGTAGCAACGGTGGATGTTACCGGTAACATATATAGTGTCCTTACTAGGGTTTCTACTGGTTATGAAGAATTGGACGATAACGAACATCCATTTATAATCAAAAGGCCACCAAGGCTGAAACCAACAAAACAAGAGAAAGTAGACACCACGGGTAGGATGAAAAGTTGGGTAGCACATCATCCAACAAGAGCAGGTTATCATCTAAATTATGTCTGTTAATAGATATCCAAAAATCTAAAATCCGCCGGCATCGCCCGTCAACCAATGGCATAAATATCTGATATTTTTCTGTATTCATGGTCTTCCATATCTAGTATCTAAAAATGATTTTGAATGCAAATAATGGTATGCCACTATCAGTATCCAAAAGTGTCTGTTGACAAGACTAAACTAAATAATTGATTTTGCTTTTTCATTTGCCTTGTCATATCCTAGTCTCATTCTTCGGTGTACCAGCATTCCAAGTGGATTACAACCGTTTATTTTTATTATTTTAATCACTAAATTTATTATTAATAAAAAACTATAATTCACTTAGCACACTAGGACATGGGATCACGTGATTATTTCCCTCAAACCATGTTCTAACATTTTGTTTTTGTACGATTTTATTGCACTTTGGACCTAATGGTGAATATGATGTAGCCTATTTATGCTTA
This sequence comes from Allium cepa, assembly GCA_030765085.1. Classification (NCBI taxonomy): domain Eukaryota; kingdom Viridiplantae; phylum Streptophyta; class Magnoliopsida; order Asparagales; family Amaryllidaceae; genus Allium; species Allium cepa. Next base: position 763,820,168 of record CM060934.1, on the reverse strand, counting down.
CTTTTTTATTATTATTTTACATATCTTATATGCTTATTAAAATAAATTACACCACAACATCATAATCATATATAGTAGTAACTTTATATGTGTTATTATATGTGTGTTTCAATAAAAATCAACTAGATTATAATAATTTCATGGAATTCTCAGTACAATAGTCATACATACTTTCCGAGCATAAGATCAATTTTAGGTGCTAGTTGGTTCATCTACTATCGGATCTGTCCCCCATAGTATGCCTCGAGTTTATTTTATCCAATTCATGTCCATGTTAGGTCTGCAAAGATGTGTTGGAAACACCAACCTTTCCACATACATTAGTTTATTGCATAAGGACTCAACCGTAAACAAATCTGCTCTTCCAATCTCCAAATTCAATCACAGATAGAGATCAATAGAGAACCCATCATCCCACTGAGCCATTGGACTAGATCATGAGTGGATATTTGAAGCTAGTCCTTCATCTCATTAGATCTTTAGACTCAATCAAAACTAGACATAAATAATAAGTCATCCATTATCTTATCGGGTTTGGAACCCATTTTAAGTGGACATCTGCTTTATACAAATATATTTCTTGGGTGATGTCCAAGGATCCGTCATCTTACAAAAACAATCGGGCTCGATCTCAAATGTATCCTTTTCTCTTCTGTTGCATGGATGTGAATTGTTATAATCGATTATCAGGTTAATCCATTGAGATTATTTTAATGCAAACTTTATTTTTGTACATCCATGGATGCATGTTTTAGTCATGATAGACTTAAGCGTGTGTCCTAGAAGCAATTATGTAGATTGACAATTAGGACTCACCCTCTATTTCGATTTTAATACCTGAAAAACTTTATTAAAAACAAGTTTCATGAAAAATCGCCGTCACCCTTTATGTAAAAACGTGCATTTTAAACTGCACATATTTTCATTTTGAAATGTGCAAATTTATAAAATAAATATTCGTAGTATGGATTGCAATCTATAGTTTACAGTGAAATTTATCTCTGGGTTCAACTTTAAGTACCCATATATCTTTTATTACATATTGGAATTGAGTGAAATCTTTTTTGATCCATTGTTTGAGTTTTGTTGTTTATGCATGTCAAATTTCATAGTTCGATTCTATCTGAAAGTGCCTGAAACCATTGCTTGAAATTGGAAATGAAATAGGCAAAGTTGCCCATACAAGACGTGACCATCTGTTCGACCAATAGCCTATGGAGGTCGACCCAGGCAATAGATAGGCAACCTTAGGGATGACTTATGCTATTTGACGGTCAACCTAAGCCAGTGAATTTTTGCACTCATGTTTCCTTTGTTATATTGTGCTCTGCTACTTCTTCCAGCGATTTTTGCAATCGGTTTGTGATATTTTTGAGATGCTTTAAAGAGCTCTAACCTATCAATAGGCATGCCAACATTTTGGTTGATCCGTACCCCGGATTGACATGTTTTTGGATACGAGTTCATATGCCGATTTTCAGTGTTTTGGAGGATTCTGTTGTTTTCAAGCATGGGTTTTCTAAAACTATTTCACAATGATTTTTATAATAAAATGGCTTTAAAATTAAATATTTTATAATATTTATAATTATTTTTAAAAGCTATTAAAAATTTATATTCTTTATGATAAAGAGAAATTTTCAAAGATTTGTTTTCCAAATGATTTCGAAAATTGTTTTAAAAATTATTTTTCTCAAAACAAATTATTTTCTATATAAAAAACACATTTTTTCACTTTCGAGCATATGAGGAAGAGAATTAAATGATTTGGTAAAACATATGGTATGAGACACATGCGTTTACTTTTTTGGTTAATTCCGGACTTGTTCGTTTGAAGCTAATTTTGCGCCCTTTGAGAGGGCGATTTGTGATTTAAATGATTCTGTTTTCTAATGTGGCATTGACCTATAGTTAGTAAACCGATAAGTGAGAACGTGCGTTTTGGGACGCACAGTTACCACTACTTAGGTTACTCTATGAGAGTTTGTGACACATTCACAAGTTATTGCCAGTACTTGGGCTGTTGGGTTCTATGTATACACATATAGCTATTGGGCTAATCATGGGCCGTTGAGCCCTATTTGAGGCTGTTGGGTCTCTTATACATTGTACTTGGCAGGCTATTGGGCCACAGATTAGGCTGTTGGGTTCTTTCTATATTTATAGTTGTTGCGCTAATATTGGACTGTTGGGTCCTATTCTTTACATTGTTGTTTTTCTAGATTTCATTATGTTGATTTCTAGAATTTTGATGATTTATAAATGTTTTCACCATGCTTGCCTCCGTTGGATTATTTATATAGCCGGAGTGCTATCATGTCGTTTATATTATATAGTGATTACATTTTAGAGTTTTGAAATCTTAGTCGAGTTCTATATATTGTGATTTATAGTTGCTATTCTTTGGCCTTTATGAGATTTGTAATCTCCTATTTAGGAGTTATGAATGACTAGAGCCATTATATTGTCTTTTGTACATGCCGATGATATGAGGCGAATATTTGATATTGTTATCGAATTTGCCTCTTTCGAGAAACTTTTATAAGGAGTATTTTAGTGAACTTACCTCATATTTAGTAGTTGACATATGTTAGTGCTTCTTCTCTTTTGAGAAGAGATGTTATCACTTATTCCTTTATTTCACCTTTCATATGCTAATCAGTTTATTTTAATCTAGACCGACCCGTGTATTTTTATATGCTCGGGTCAGACCGAGTTATTTCAGGTTAGTCACCTTTCGTAGATATCCACTATGCTGCTTCCGCTTTGGATTATCCGCTAGTCACCTTTTGTTTAGTCTTGTTGATGTTTTGTAAACTCTGATATGTACTTGTTCATATTGACTCTTTGTATATATTACGGTCCTTGTAACACCACTGTTGTATCGCTATGTTGCGTACTGGGATGTATCTGTATGTATGTATGAGTGTATGTATGTATGTGTGTATGTATGTATGTATGTATGTATATATACATTTGGCTGCTGTTTTGTGATCTATTGTATTGGCTTTTGTTATATTTTTTTCTGATAGATCCGTTACCGCCGTCGTTTTGTATTAAGCACATATTGTGTATGTCGATCCAATTGAGAAAGATAAAAGAGAAGAAAAAAATTTGGAGCACCCAATCGACGGATTCAATACATGTTTAAGACAAAGCTATGGATGGTCGCTCCTAACCTGCCCTATTCCGCATTAACAAACAGTATTACTCTGTAATGCTCTTTGTTAGTGTGGATCTCTGGATGGGGCATCACAAAATATTTGCAGTTCTAACTACAAATATGTGCAGATTAAATTATACATATTTGCTATAAACATTGATATGGATATCTTAGGAAACCTACTTTTGACGTGGGATGGAAGTGAATTTTGTAATTTTTGATGGGTATTTGAAGAAACGTCACTTGTTATGTAGCTTAACTTTTGTAAAATAGTCTTGTTCGAAAATTTTTTTTTTTTGATTATTCTTCAATTATAAAGAGGCAAAAGACAAAAAATGGCCTCATTCCTTTCATCCCACTTTTCGCCTCTCTCTAACCTTAGTGCTCCTCCTCCTCCTGCCTACTTTCCACAATCGATCTCCTCCTACGATGACCCTATCACCCTAAAAACCTTCCAGCTTCTGGCGAAGTGCCATCTCCTGACCGGTTGGGATATATGAATCGGATTTCTACTCAATGTTCGTTGAGGCCGGCGTCAAGATTCCATTTGTCTTCATACCATCGTCTTTGGCCTCTACCCATAATATACATTGTTCCTACGCTAAATTTGTAAGATCCACATCACCTAAACCAGCCTTTGTGCCATTGAATTCAATTCCATTTACAACAGCTAAAGCAATGGGAAAAGGACACGTGTTATCCTACATGGAAAAAATTAGGGCTAATAATAGGTGCTTTAAGTATGGACTCGGGGAACACGTGGTTCATTTATTTCGAAATATTGTACTTTGTTTTTGATGTAGGAATACAGTCACTTCTCTGCTCGCAGCAATAAATTGGATTTGATGGATGGGACGAGTCATGTCGCACCCACGTGCAATGTCCCTTCGAGTTTTAGTAATTCAGATTTGGTCAACCATGTCACCTAAACTAAGGGCAACTCCAGTGGTTCCATTATTTGCTGAATCCATCAACAAAAATCTCCAGTCATTGAATTCAACCTAAATATTAAGCTTAACGTTCAGGATCCAATTCAGGATCCTGAACTGGGCTTGGGCGCCCATTTAATGGGCGCCAAAGATCCCCCCTCTTCTCCCCACCCAACGTCTTCCAACGGCTATAACCGGTCCCCGGATTTGAATCCCAACGGCTACAAACGACCATATTTTGACCCCAACGGCTATAAACGGTCATATTTCAAATTACAACGGCTATAAACGGTCATATTTAAATTACAACGGCTATAAATGGTCATTTTTAAAATTACAACGGCTGTAAAAGGTCATATTTAAAATTACAACGGCTATAAACGGTCATATTTATGATTTCACTACATATATCAGAATGTTATCCAAATTGTAATACACACATCTCTTCTTCTATTACAATTCTATTCTCAATTCCTTAATATTGAAAGTATGTCTCATCCGTTTCAATCATATACCGAAGCGATGAATATGGATAGCTGGGATTTAGATTCTCAACCCTTTCAAAATGTTCATCCCCAATCCGCCCCCCCTCTATCGTTCCATTCTTCTGCTCTATGGTCTGGCGATGAAGATAAGGATTTGTGTTATATTTATTGTCATTTTTCTAACGACTCGGTAAAGGGGAATGACCAAAGTGGAGAGGCGTTTTGGGCAAAAGTCATGAGTGCGTACAATAAAAAACATGTTGAAAAGATGAGGTCAATGTCTGCAATCGCGGGTCGTTTTGGAAGATTAATCGACAAACACAATTCTACGAGTCGCAGATCCACAAAATAAGAACAGCAAATCCAAGTGGAATGGGTGGCGAGAATTATTATTCTTCTGAATACTTTCAAGAATTCTTATGAATAATGGTCGACTCATTCTGAATCGTCGTCTGAACATCTCTAGACCGTAAGTTGGATCACGGGCAAAGTAATCTTGCATTAGTGTTTTGTGAAATGCTTGGTGGTTACGGTTGATATATTTCCGACCCACAACGGAACCACCATGTTTTTCATAAGTTGACCTGTATGCTTCACGGTATATCTCCATCAATTCCTCCTCCTCTTGTTGATGCACTAATGCATACGCTTCTTCTTCAGAGTCACTGTCGCATAGCAATACAGCTTTTAGTAAATTTCCAGACATTGTTTGATATTTGAGGATAGTTGTTTGATATTTGAATGTTTTGTTAGAGTAAATTGTGGTGAACAAGTATGACATCCATATGGTTATATATATATGACTAATTCTTGAGTAGAGAGAAGGTGTGTTAGTGTGCGGTCAAATCACGTACTGTAGCCACGTTCATTTGCCGGTCAAGATCTCTGCTTTGTTGAGTGGAGAGAAGGTGTGTCAGTGTGCGGTCAAATCACGTACTGTAGCCACGTTCATTTGCCGGTCAAGATTCTCTGCTTTGTTGAGTGGAGAGAAGGTGTGTCAGTGTGTGGTGAAATCACGTACTGTAGCCACGTTCATTTGCCGGTCAAGATTCTCTGGTTTGTTGAGTGGAGAGGTGTGTCAGTGTGCGGTCAAATCACGTACTGTAGCCACGTTCATTTGTCAGTCAAGATTCTCTGCTTTGTTGAGTGGAGAGAAGGTGTGTCAGTGTGCGGTCAAATCACGAACTGTAGCCACGTTCATTTGCCGGTCAAGATTATCCATTATATAAATTCACAAATCGTTATATGTTTAAATCATTTACAAACCTAACATTATTCAAACTACATTGTCCAACATGACATTTACGTCTCATGAATTGAAGTTGCTTATGCAATACTACATTCAAACCGATGAGATGTGCGATAATCAGGAGTCAATGGTAATTAATTTTTGGGACACTCTGGCTGAACTCTACAACAACGACATGGGCTCTCAAGTCAGACGTACGGCTTAAGAGGTCAGGACTGCATACAGAAACTTTACTAGGGCATGCATGCGTTACGCAAAGATTATCAACGAGATAATATTGGAAAATGTGTTTGAGACTACACGTTCGACTTATGATGGTCGATGCAATTTAAAATATGGCACGCCCTTCATTGCCCATGATGCATACTTCATACGTCAAAACTGGCTAGAAAGATTTGGATGGCCTTAAGATAACAGTATTGCTAGTTGGTTATGTAACGTTCGTTACTGTGTCGAGAGCTTTTTGAATTGTCTTTTCAAATGATAATGTCTGTTGTTGTTGTCAAAGCGAATGCCTATGTCTAATGTTTGTGTTTAAATATGCCCTAGTGTATTGTTTGTTGTCAGATCAAAAAGTACTGGTACCAAAAGTGTAATGTTTGTTTATATATTCTCTTTCTGGCTTACTTATTCATCATTCATAATCATCTTCTTCCTCACTCACAACAATAAATTCTTCATCGCAATGCCTTCTTGGCCTTCTTCTATCGATTCAGATGCAGGTTACGTGCCTATGGAAAGTCCACATACTGATGAGGATTGGCTTACGATTATCAAGAACAACACTATGAAGATGTTCGCAGTCAGTTTCAAAACCTTGAGCAACTGAGACTTCAGGAAGTGGTTGAACCGCCATACGAACAAAATGTTGTTCGTATGGCATATGAACAACCTGAGAACCAGGATCAAGTAGTTCAACCTCCCACTGAGCAAGAAGTTGAATCGCACCTAGTTTGTTGTCAGTGCGGATATGAAGTTGAAGTTGTAGTACGTGCAGATGGAGAAAATACTCACAGACATATAGAATTCACACAAACATAAAGTATTCACATTGTACACTAACATATATAATTCATAGTTAAACAGACATCTACAATTAACATTATACACCAACATATATATTTCACAGTACTCACAGACATCTACAATTAACATTATACACCAACACATATAATTCACAGTACTCACAGACATATAGAATTCACAGTATACTCGAGCATTATAATCCAAAATCCAAGAAAGTGAGAGCATATAAATATAAATAATACACAGTATACTCAAACAATGACATAAGTACATAAGTTATAGGAACTGCAACATGTCAGCATCATCATCTAAAGGGATACAACTAAAAGGTAAAACGTCTACTACGCATAAACTAAAAGGTATACAACTAAAGGGATGCAGCGTCGTCATCGTCAGCATCATCACCATTATCATCATCTCCGTCACCGTCATCATCATCATCTCCATCATCATCATCATCTACCTCGTCATCATCATCATCCCCATCACCATCATCCCCTCGTCCTCATCATCCCCATCGTCCTCATCTAAACCACCAGCGTCATACCCACTGGGACCAGCATCACCTTCGCCTTGTGATCCGAAAGGCTCATATACAGCAAGTCTAGCTGATAGCTGATCAATCTGAGCCTCTAGCATCTGTGTATGCTGCATGTACATATCATGCATGGTGTGTGTATGTGCAAGAGTCATATCGCAAAACACACCAAACCCTACTCTGGCCTGGTCCAATCTAGCAGCATACTACATAAAGATGACATTTGACATAGTAAGAAACCAAGCATAAAATAAAGGAAAAATGACAATAAACAAAAAACGTACCTCATACGGAGGATATAACCCGACTGAAGGCACACCAGGATAGTCGGGGTGATCTGGAAAGACTAAAGGCTTCTCAATCAAAGTACCTGTCAAGTCATATGCTCTAAAAGTAGTATCAGGCTCCAACTGCATGGGAGTCTGGGAGAACTGTGACGGAATCGGGTCAAATGAAACCTGCGGTACCTGAACTCTATCGGTTGCCAGATAAGGTCCTATATGATCAGAGTTGACCCCACGAATATAATCTGGTACGATGAATCTGCGGGGGGCTACTCTAGCCCAATAAGCATCGTAATCCCCATCGATAAAAAAAGTACTACTATCCACCCACCCAGCCTGCCGTAGAGCATGTAAGTACTGATCATCGATCACCCTATGTCTACCAAACATGTCCTCGCAAGATAAGGGATAATATGGTATACGACGATCACCCGTAATCTGATAGGCACATCTCTCTCCCAAATACCACATAGGCATAAATGCAGGTGTATGCAAAGCAACCCTACGTTTAGATAGTGAATACGCAACCATCAAGGGATGGTCGTCCACCAGAAGACCTACATCTGCTAGATGAGTCCAATGTGAGGCCCAAGGAGTCCGAATGATATTACCTCGACCACGCATATCAAGCTGTGACCTAGCCTCCATCAAGTCATGTCGTACACCTAAGGGGACATGATGTACGTACTGCATGGTCTCCCATCGTCTCATCCTAGGGAAGTAATGCTCAGCAGCCTGACTATCTGTGTCCTGGATGCGGGGATGCATGTTTGCAGTGTACTCGTAGTACCATAACGGCAAAATATACCAAAAAGCATACATCTTCCTGACATCGCCAAGCACAAAAGAATCTAGAGAGGTATATAGGGTGCCTAATATCACTGTGCCCCAGTCAATAGTATGTAGCTGGTCTAATCTGGCAAGAGAAGCTAAATAGCCTAGTCTAACCGTACCTTTTTGGTTTGAAAAAAAGGTCGAACCAAACAGGTACAACAGAAATGCTCTAGTAACTGCATCCATCATATCGGCTCTAGCTATATAACTGGTGATGTAATGCTGCAAGTACGTCAACTTAACAGAACCACTAGAGACACGGGTAACATCTATCAATGGTGTAAAAACAGTAAACAAATTGGACGACTCGTATAAATCATCAAATGGAAAAGGTCGAAGACCGTGTCGTCCAATCTCAATCCCAGTAAACATATAGAAATCAACTGGGGTGATACCAAGCTCAAAATCTGAAAAATGAAACGTATGCGTGGTGGGCACCAGCTCTTAGCTAATGCCTGAATGAGAGGTCGATCAAAGGACTGAACAGGCCTAATCGACAAAAATAGACCAAAAGGGCTAGCCTGTAGCCTCTCAATAATAGGACCGGGAAGATAGTCATAAAACTGGGTAATGCACTTAGCCCAACTACCCTGAAGGTGAATGTAATGGTCTTATAAATAATTAATAAAATAACAATTTTTGATAGCGTAAGGGTTATTTAATATGAGTATGTAATGTACATATTAAAATAACAAGTTATAGTAAGGTTTGATTTATACCTGTATGGTCGTCAAAGCGGTTTCGGCTCTATGCCGATAACCATCTGACAGCTCATGTAGAACACGTAGATCGTCTGGTGAAACTCCAGGTGGTAGCGGAACATGTAATGGTCCAGCTTGCTCTGCTGGATGTCTCTGAACCGTTCTTCGGGCGATTTTGGTTGGACGCGGCGGCATTTTTTTTAAATTTTCTAATTTTCCAAAAAAATGGAAAAGGAAAATGGAGGAGAAAGTGAGGTGGAGGGGAGGCGGTGCCCATTTTATGGGAACCTTAATTCAGGCGCCCATAAAATGGGCGCCTGATGGTCAGGCGCCCATTAAATGGGCGCCTGGCCAGTGGGGCACCGAGCCCAATTACGGGCTGAATATTCAGCCCGTAATCCACTGGAGTTGCCCTAACCTAACCTCATCTTCAACCTCCATCCCTACTCGTCTACCTTTTAATAGCCCCTAAATGTCACTTTCCATTTCCCCAGCTAAATTGTTTTCTTCTCTTGCCGCCATGCATGCAAGTAAAGTACACCTGTTCGATGCCTAAATGAATGTTATCTTCTTTATCGTCAGTGGTCTATGGTCCTTAGAGGACCTCCATGAGCATTTGGAATTTCATTTCAGATGTGGCGACTGGCGCATCACTATCCATAAGAACCGCTCCTTCATGGTGCGTTTTCTCGACCGTCAACTACTTGGTGTTGCAATTTAGAATGGCTTCTTTCACAAAGACAATGGTATTGTCTATGTAAGACAATGGTTGTTGAAACGAGAGTGCTTCAAACATGCTTTTTTGAAGCATCATGGATTCATATTACTGGACTTCCTCCTTTCCTTCATGGAGATGCTGCACTTAGAGATATACTATTCCTCATAGACGAATTTCTAGCTGCCAACCACTGTTCTTGGGCCACTGATGACATTGTCAAACTCATAATCGATAAGACTACTGTCATGCCTAGGTCTCTCATCACTCAAGCATTCATACATGACTTCAGAATCAGCTACGAGCACTAGATTCATCAACATCCTTCGATTGGTCCTGAAGATATCATTTCAGGTGATGTCTATACTCCTAGTTTTTGGGCTGAAAAGCCTATGTACCTCTTTATAATGAAAGTATTTAAACATGGTCAGGCATGCCATCTCCCATTCTTAGTTTCACAGATGATGTGATGTTGGAGGAGGCAATGGTTCAAGCAAAGAGAGAGGAAATTGCTGAAAGGGAAAAGGTGGTAGCAATTGCTTTCTCTAATGAGGACGTCAATCTCCATTCAAATGCTGAACCTTTAGGCCCATTTGAGTGGTAGCCTCCATTCAGTCTAGAACCTGCTCCAACGAACTCGAAAGAGAGGGACTTAAACCTGAATTAGAACATGGGCTTGGACTACCAAATGAACCTGCACCTTGGATCCCAATAGGATAATGCTCACATGATGGATATCGAAACAAACCTGCAACTGTTCAATACTCCTTCATGCATGCCCCGACTACCATGCCATCCTAGAATCCTGCTTAAACTCTATCATTACTATGGCAGTTGTCAAGCGAAGTTGACGCCTGCTTTCTCGTAGTGTTGGCCACCCGTTGGAAGGTAGTGTTTTCGTTCCTAATATATTACGCTCTCTCAATTATTCAACTATTATCATTGTTGCCCCTAGTTTTGATATTAGCCGATCATCAAATATTATTTCCGTAATCAAGATTTAGAATTGGTGAGAGTCTTTGGTTCCCTATGAATTAATGAGTTCGAATCTTAGGGACTTGGGTGTTTAGTAGTGTGCCTTAATTAAAACTTTATCCATCCACTCCATTCGGACATCTTTTTTACCCAAGAATCTAAGCTTCGTTGCCCGACCCACTCCAGAATTAGATGTATAGGTGGTAGCTTTTTATCGGTTGGTCAGTCCTGGACAATGTGGGTCCTAAAGGGGGAATTGTCACCCTTTGGGTCAAGTCGAGATTGACCCTTATGCAAACACTAAAAGCCCCACACTTCTACGTGTGATCTTGCAAAATATTTCCACTGTTATTCTTTATTTTTTTTTTTCCAATGTTTACGGACCGCTTTGCTCTACTAACAAGGTTTCCCTTTGGAAATCCTATGCATATTTTGCCTCACACATTAACAGTTCATAGATACTAGGGGTGACTTTAACATAATAAGATTTCAGTCAGAAAGAAATAGATTTAGAAGGAGCCTAGATATGGATGCTTTTAATGACTTTATATGCTCCTATGACCTCATTGATCTTTCTTTAAATAATCGTGTCTTCACTTGGTCTAACAAGCGCTCTTTCCCTTTTCTAGCTAAACTAGATATATATTTTCTAAATACTTCCTTTAAAGACATGCACCTATTTTCCTCCGAATGAGGCCTTCCTTCCATCATTTTTATCATTATCCCGTTCTCTTCGACTTTGGCGATGGCTTCCCCATCCTCACTTAAAATTAGAGAATTCCTAGACACTTGAGACTGGTTTTGATGACATGGCTGAAAGTCTCTAGGACTCGTTTTGAGTTTTTATGTTCGGTGTTAAGGTCCTAGTTACGAAGCTTTGGCTCTTAAGGAAATCTCTGAAATAATGGTTTGCTAGTTTACGAGGTCCATTAGGCTAAACAAGGAATAACTTTAGAATCAGGTCTTGGATAAGAACACTAAGGAAGAAACCTCCCATTATTTCACATCCGGGAAATCTACTCTTAAGGAGTTGGAGACTGAACTTGATAGGATCATGAGATAGTAAGTGATTGCTTGGAAGAAAAGACCCAGAGCTCAATGGCTTAAGGAGGGTGATCTAAATACCACCTACATCCATAGAGTGGTTGATTCCAGGTGTAGATCTAATAAGATTTCCAGTATCATTCAGGATGGTAGAGAGATTATGGATGATAAGGAGATTCCCACAACTTTCATCGGATATTTCAGAACTTACCTTTAGCAGTGTGACCCTAATCTTGACATCTTAAACGAGGATTTGTTATTTTGTAAAAGCTCTCATCTTTATAGCTCCATTAATAAAGAATATGATATCGATAAGATCTAGAAAGCGTTGAATGTCATGGCCAAGGACAAGGTGTTGATCCCAAATGGTTTTTCCCTCTCCTTCTTCAAGGGATAATGGGGTTTCCTTAAATTTAGCATCTTCATATTATTTGAAATTTTCACCCTCAACCATACCTAATTGCTAGATTCAATTACGCTAACATAATTCGTATCCCTAAATTTAAGGGTGTTGCACCCACTAACGATTCACAGTGAAATCCATTCATTATTTCTATAACTACTCTGGTATGTCTCTATAGCCATCTCTTGATTATCAAGGCACCTCCAAAATTTTGAAGTTCATATTTTGCTAATTATGCATAGCAAACTAAACACTACCGAGTGCCAAGCTTCCAAGCAAGTGGGCTTATCCCATATTTGCTTCCTTTCCTATGACTGGATGGATTGTTGCAACTATATTTTTTCGGCTGTGATTTTTCATTTTGGTTTTGGCATTATATGCCTCCAACCTAATTGCGTAGATAACTGTGTTAGAAGAAATTTGCTTCAGCTATAGGAATCATGTACCCTCTACTCCACTGAAGCTCTTTTGGTCATAGCTTTTGCTTAGAAAATATGGATGGAAAGAAATGATTGATACTTTAATTGCAAAACCCATTAATTCATGAAAAAAAATTTGTCAATATAAGATTACAATTAAAAAGATTTGATATTGACCTTTTATCCTCTCATCAAACTTCCATTGCCCTACGGCCATTCTCCAAAGCTGCATACATCCATCGGTCACGTTGATCTCGCACCCGCAGCTCCATATCGTCCCTCATTCAATGCTCCTGCCATCACCCTTCTCCTCGACCTTGCCATCCACAGATCCATGCATGCCACCCAAGTTGCATCTCTTAGCATTACACCATATGCCTATGTGCTTGTCTCCAGGTTTTGACTCCATCAAGGGATCACATCGCCCCCTCTTCCCTTTATGACATGTGTTCTCATCTCCTCTCGCATGCACTTTGTTGATCTGTCGGTTATCAACACACACCCGCATATATATATATATATATATATATATATATATATATATATATATATATATATATATCACTTAAAGTGAAAGTACACCTTTTTTTCCCAATTATCGACATTTAAGTTGCTACATGTTTTCTCTTCAAACCACTTGTTTCCTATGCTCAAACTCGATATGCATATTCTAACTTCAAGGCTTCCACCAATTCTCTAATGGAGAATAGGGTTTTAATTTTGTGTAATTTGAATGGGAGAGGGAGAGGTAAGGCTATTTATAGCCACAATAAGATTAAATATCTTCCACCTTTCTCTCTATTTTGAATTCACAAATCCAAAGCCCAAATCAATCCCATATAACTCCATATTATGGCTGGCCATACCCCTAGGTTGGGCGTGCTTGGTGTTCGGCCTAATTAGTATATGATATACCAATTTTTCAATTACTTTTTTAAATCCGTCTATTAACTAAATCAATATATAACAATTATATATTATTTTGATTAATTTTAAGGCCTTAAATAAATAATTATATGCCATAAAAATCCAATACAACATTTCTATTAATTTTATTATTAGTTTATAACGTTTGGGATAACCCTGATTTTTGGACATCTAGCAATTGGGTAACTTACCGATTTTACCATTGAGGTATTTTTTTTTTGTGAAACGACCCAAAAATTTCGATCCCGAAAATTCTAGATAGTTATGAAAAAGAAGAAAGAGATAGAAGAAGAAGAAGAAATAGAAACACCAAAACACAGATTCTCACATTCACAATGGATCAAAATATAATATCAAATGAAATAGCAGTTATATAAAGGAAAAACTGTATCCGTAAATTTACATGTACGCATTAGAATTATAACAATTATACAAACATTGGACAGTTATGATTAACTAGTTTCAGATAAATAACAATCTATCACAGCGGAATACACTTTATACGTTCCTGCCATCCAGCTCGCCTCCTGAGCTCCAGAACATTCTTAACTGAAAATCTGTAATACTTGGTCTGACCCGAGCATTATATCAAAGTAACACCTGGGTCAGGCTGGAAACCAATGTGAGTAAACTCATTTAACAAGAAATTCCAATGCATAGAACTTATTTTAAACCCGGGTAACACATTCATCACTACAAGTTCACAACTTGTTATAGTCAACACTTAATCAATTCCTAAGTCCCTTTACTTAGTTTTAAATGGTCCAGTCATTTAGATTATTTCATTTTAGCCAATTGATTTCACATATCAATCTATAAAGAATCATGGTAGGTTATAAATCGAAGTGGGTTCAGGTATTTTACTGATACCCGACCCCGGTATCTTCGAATTCAATAGATCTTAACCCAAATTATTCAAGTGAAAATACAATTCAACTTTAAGTACAAGATGTCACTTTTTACCCAGCAATTCATCATTGATAGATAATCACATTATCATTGTCCATTCAAACATATCATATCATAAAACATTTTATATCAGAGATATCAACCAATACAAGGCATTTAGCATCATTCAATCATTTCTAAGCAAGATTGATCACTTAGTTTATCTCTACTTAAAGTAATTACTAACTTTAATCACTTACATTACCTTTACTTATCATTAATTAATTACAAACCAATTAATTAATCATCCTTTAATTATCCATCTTAGTTAATCACCTTTGGCAAATTATCCTTTAATTACAATAAGTAATTAATTCTTAATTAATTATACTAATTAATTAGCCTTCACCCTCTATATTAAATAATCCCTTAATTATTCTTATAAAGTAATTAACAATGATTTATTACATTTATCCCTAATTAATTGCTCAAATTAATTATCCTATAATTAATTACAATGATTAGTTACCCCTTAATCAATCACACCTCATTAATTAACTAATCCTTGATAAGTTTCCTTAATCTATCAATCCTTGAATTAATTACCCTAAGTAATTAATCCTAATTACTTAATTAATCTCTAATCACCAATTCGTCGATTTCTAATTACCAATTAATTATTTTCTATTAATTTATTGGTAATTCTAAACTATTGATTAATTAATCCTCAATTAATTAACCTTTAGTTAATAATAAATCAATTAAATAATAAATTTTAATTATCAAACATTAATTAATTAATCACAAAAATAAGTCAATCCCTTAAGTTGATTAAACAAATTAATCATCTTTCAATACAATAAATAAATAATCCTTTATTTAATCACATCATTTAATTCACTTTTAAAAACGTTTAGAAATTTAATCCTATTATACAATCACCTCTGAACAAACAATTTTAAAACAAACTAAACCATTAAAAATTTATTTTAAATTCGCTAATGCTTTATTCTGACCTGGCTTATATTCTCTTTTGAAAACTTATTTACTTTGATAAACTATAAACTTGATTTACTATTTTTAACAACCAAGCATAAAAAGCTTCGGTAAAAGGCCTGAATAAAACACTAAGAAACCCGAGACAAAACTGGTTCCCCCTCTTCTTCCCTTTCTATTTATGCTTCCCCATGAAACTCGAGACCGACTCGAAGAAAAGACCCAACGCACCCGGAGCTCAAGCATCCAACCCCGAGCTCCTGACACATCGGATACGTGTGCACATACACAAATCGTCGGCATTGCTCCGACCATCAAACCCACCCTCGGCAAGTCGACAATGATCTCGCCTACTCTTTTGACCATCCAGATCGACGTTTCTGCTTGCGAAACCATAAACGAACCAACTATCAAGCTTGTATCCCAAAACCCACCAAAAAACACTCACCAGCGAACGCCTCCGACCCTCGGCACCCACGCCGACCAACTCAGTGAATCGCCTCGGCTCCCTGCTTCAATTTTCATCACACGCGATCTACTCCAGATCTCCAAATACCTCGCAATTTCCTTCATTACAAAGTCGAGAAAACAGGCATGCTAAACCCTAGTTCACCGACATCCAATCACTACAACATTCAATAATTTTCTCAAGTATTTTTCCCGATGACCCCTCCTCACCAACTCCGCGTCGCTCATTCTTCCCTAGATCACCAAAAAACACCGAAAACACGAACTCTGTTCAACTTGTGATAACTTGACAACCCCGAGCCTAAAAATCTTGAAATTGGAATAAAAAATCACCATTTTACAATACAACTTAGTTTATGTGATGGAAGCTTGAAAATTTAAAAATCAATTTTTTTCGATTTGAATTCAATTTTCATCGATTCTTCTTATTCCCAGCAAATCTTCTGTTGATTACTTAGTAAAATTTTAAAGGTCCAATTTAGTTGTTACTATCATTTTATCTTTAGGAATCATTACCTAAGATTTAACATATGTTAAGGAATTGAGTTTATTTGGATTTGCATGTCCAGTTTTTATATACAGAGACTTATATACACAAGCACTCACACAAGTATGCACAGAAAATATGTTTATATACACATAAACACATAAATTTTCATGTAGTCATTCACTTCAAAAATCATATAATAGTTTAAAATAACTAATTTTTTTTACTCACTTGTTTCTTCAGAACAAAGAAAGCTAGAAATTTGATCTGCTGCTTGAAACTAAAATTTTATTTTGCTTGATTGAATCTGGATTTGTTCTGATCTGAGTTGAATCTGAATTATGTTAAGCTTCAGCTGTTAGATTGCAAAGGCTTGAGATAGTTTTGAATTTAATTTCTTCTTGGGTTTGTTATAGGATTTCGGTTCCTCTTTCATTCTTTTTTTGGATATGAAAGAGTAGAGATGAACAAATAAAAATGTCTAGCCTTTTAGAAAAAAGAAGAAGAGAAAATAAGTTAACACTTATATGCTATGTTATATTAATCCTTAAACATGTTAGTACATATCTTCTTTAGTTAACAAATGTCAATTTGCAAGTGTTTATTATATTACACTTGTAAAATTTAAATTTATTTTAACCCTTTATTAATTTACCTATTACATTTACTACTATGTTCATTTCCAAGTATATAAATTGAAAGAATTTTGAATCTTTTATTAAATCTTATTTTGTATATTTACATCCCAACTTTAGATATAAATCTATATATAGGTTTTATATTTACATATACCTGTTAATAATTACAAGCATAAAAGAGAAAAAATATTAGGCCTCTTATATTTTATACAATCTTAAAGGAGATGACTTAAAACTAACTAAATATATACATATACATACATACATACATACATATATATATATATATATATATATTAGTTTCTAAAATACAAAACTTTTAAATCCAATTTATTCTATAATGTTTACAATTGAATTTCAAATCCAACTTTATTTACTACAACATTTATTTAATTAGGCCATCATAGCTTGTATATATGGTAACAATCATATTTATTTATTTTAGTTGAGAAAAAGGTTAAGTGATCAATCTTACTTAGAAATGATTGAATGATGTTAAATGCCTTGAATTGGTTGATATCTCTGATATAAAATGTTTTATGATATGATATGTTTGAGTGGACAATGATAATGTGATTATCTATCAATGATGAATTGCTGTGTAAAAAGTGACATCTTGTATTTAAAGTTGAATTGTATTTTCACTTGAATAATTTGGGTTGAGATGTTTTGAATTCGAAGAGACCAGGGTCAGGTATCGGTAAAATACCCGAATAATTTGGGTTGAGATGTTTTGAATTCGAAGAGACCATGGTCAGGTATCGGTAAAATACCCGAACCCACTTCGATTTATAACCTACCATGATTCTTTATAGATTGATATGTGAAATCGATAGGCTACAATGAAATTATTTAAATGACTGGACCATTTAAAACTAAGTAAAGGAATTTATGAATTGATTAAGTGTTGACTTGTAACGCCCCGGAAATTTTCGTTCTTCGAAAATTCAACATCGATACTCACTTTATCGACTGCCGAGAAATCAAAGGCCGAAAACCGAGATGTTATGGGTTTTAAAAAGAATTTGAGAAAAGAAAAAGAAAGAAGAAGATAGAAATAGAGAAAACAGAGAAAAAGAAAATTTGAAAATAGAACGGATAGAACAGAAACAACAGAACAACAACAGAATCTCACAATTCGCAGCGGAACAACATATAATAATAAATGAATAATCTTTAAACAAAGGACTATATCAGTTATTACATTATCATCATATTACATCACATCATATCATCAGAGTGTACAACAACATACATCAACAAACAGCGGAAAAAGAAATACTATATAAACTAGTAATACGTCATGCCATCCAGCTTGCCTCCAGCAACTCCAGGATATCCTGAATATCCTGATAAACCTAACTCTTAACTGCCCGTGTGGAAATTGGTGGGCACCCAGAGTTTAGGAAGGAAAACAATAAACTCCGAGTCAGTCATGTGACTGGTGTGAGAACTCAAAACAGTTTATTTAACTTTAAAATCAAAATAGAGGAATATTTTTAAATTAATTCGCAATGCTTTTAAAAATGAGACTACCATAAGGCCTCCCGCACACACACACATGCAAACGCAGAATCGGAGGAGATTTCTCCTTATGATAGTCAAAGATGCTTGATACGCATTTTAAAATAACATTTGATATTATTACTAGTGCATAGTGTAATAACAAATCATTTCAAAAATAAAGATATAAATCTTAGCCAACATACGACCATTATCGTATGCCTACTATAGCTACTATCCAAACAGTGGTGACCACCATAAGTGAATAGCAGGTTCTACAACTAATACCGTACAAGTTTCGTATTGAGAATTGGATTTCCAACAAATGGTTAGGCCAAGGAACTTCCCATTGCCACATGAGAATGCCTCTGGATGGACATCCCCGAGAACCAAACCGGATCTCTACCAACACAAGGCCGGGTTACTCCTAACTGAGTAACAACTGACCGAATATGCCATCCCCCGGTCCTTTGGGACCTTTATCAACCGAGCGCTCGTAATCAATTCACACAATCATAAAGTGTTTTCAACATGAGTAAGTATCTGGGCTCCATACCATGATACCACCCTTTTCCAGAAGGAAATGCACATATCCTAAAGGGCGCTACCCCTCATAACCTTGCCGCATCTTTCCTGTTTTGACCATTTCCGGGATGTGAGGCTCGACGAATTCACGTCCACAAAAACATACTTTATACAAAAGCCATGCTTTGGGTCAACAAATGATCAACACAATGATCACTAAGATAGACGATCAAACAAATGATCCTATCACAAATAATCAACACAATGATCATTTCAGCATCACTCAGCATGTCACATTACCAAACTGGGAATATATCGCTGATAACTTCAACTATATAACCTTTGAGCTCGTACGTCTCAAAGAAGGGTGTTAAGAAAAGAATAAATTCTCCGCCACCAACAGAAATATATTTGAAAGAAATCGGCTTTATATCTCAACTTGTAATGTCAGGCATACAATCCATACAAGTCTGTTCCGGGATCGAACAAAACCGAAGGCACTTACAAAGAAGTCCTTGCAATCCGGATATCCACAATCCTGATCGGATTCACCATCACATATGGAGAACTCAATACCGGAGCAACTCGGTGCAGAGTCAATCGATAGTTCATCCTATCGCTTTCGCAAATATCCGGTCTTCAACACCGATCTTCAATGCAATTCACAACGACGTATCACGTATTCGGAATGGGTTATACGACCCCATGGTCCTTTCCCGGTTAACCCGAATAGTGAGCGCTTATTCAAAAATAAGTGTGCATTCAAATTCAATCCATTCACATCAATTACCCATTCAAAGGGAAATACTGATAGTCGGTTATTGAACTATCAATTGATATGCATACATCACCAGATTCCAAATAATTTTCCAAATTATTTATTTTCCAAAATATCTTTACAAGATATATAATTTCAACACTTCAAAAATAAATCAATATTTATTTTTAACAAGTTTCACTTTCACATATAAATTCCTTAGTGAATTTATATTCCAAAATATTCATGCATATACGATTTCAATTATCCATTTCAATTTATCTTCAAAAAAATAAATTCTAATTATTCACTTCATATTGGAAAACATTTCCATACTTATTATTCATAAGTAATTCACAAAACTTTTTATTTTCAACCTTGGAAAATATTCAATATACTTAAATCGAATTAAGTATATAATTCATTCTTTAAGGAAATCATTCACTTAAACATATTTATTTGGGCCAAAACGAATGTTGCGTAAAACATCGTTACGACAACCCAAAATCATTAGTATAGGGATTCGAAATTAAAATAGATATATAAATCTCAATACTATACAAAACATTTCCTTTCGGAAATCATTTACTATAACAACAGTGTTATAGTCCACTATTTCCTTTTATTTCTAGAAATCGTCTATTTCAACAATAAATGTTGAAATCTATGGTTTCGAATCTCAACACCTTTAAAACATCGTTAGATCGTTTTAATTCTGTTTAAAATATCACATTCTAAAACATTTTCTTTAACGTGTTATTCACCATTCAAAAATCGTGAACATACTTCGTTAACAAATTTCATCCTTTTATTCAATTTATTTTAAAGGATTATTCACTATTCAAAAATGTGAATATAACTCCATTAATAGGTTATAACAATTAACTTATCAAAATAAGTCGTTTGCGAATTTATAAAACAACGTTTATAAATTCCTCTTCTATTTATTAATAAAAACTTCCTTTAATAAATTCCTTTATTAACCTATTCCAGTTTATAACTAAATTATAAACTAAACGTTCATATTATAAGTTAAATACTTATAAAACGATTATTTTATAAGATCGTTCTTTTAAAGACTTTCCAATTTATAAATCTTATAACTTATAAGATTTAATGATTTATCCAATCTATTCTTCAAATAATTTCACCAAATTTATAAATCTTACTATTTATAAATTTCATTTATAACTTCACGGTTTATAATTCTATAAATTTCATTCTTTAATGAAATTCATTTTCACTTAATTCAAACACTTATAAAAACTCGTTTTATAATGTCTATATTTCAATTTATAAATATCCATTTATAAATCTCTTAATATAAATCAGTTTATATTATTATTCTGAAACGTCTTTAATTCCCTTTATAATTTCACCATTCTGATTTATAAAATAATCAAATTTTATAAATCCTATATTTAAACTTTTGATAATAAATTCAAAAATCCAGTTTAAACTATTTTATAAAGTCATTAATTCCTATTTCTCAAAAATCAGCTTTTAACCGTATTTCTCAAAAATTATAATTTTTATAACTTTAAGAATTATAACGTTCATTTATTTAAAATGGATCAATTCCAAAATATTTTATCTTTTCAAAAATTACTTTAAAAACATTTTTAAAATACCAGAAATTTGGTCCAATGATGCTACACACCAAATAGTCAATCACGACTAACAACGATATCATATATCGATATGATAATCCATCAAATATCAAAATATCTGAAATCAAATAAAAACTGTTGAGGAATCCAGTTGGATCCCTCCAACCTGTTTTCCTGCATCCAAAAACATTAGCACAATACCAATTTCGCTCCAGTACGAAATTATCGCGGTACATGTTTTTATTAAATATTATCCGCTTAATAACGGCGTAATAGGGTCTCATCCGCTAAACAAAAAATGCGGGAAATCAACAACTGCAATATATACATATGCCAATATATATATATTGATATTATATATAATACCAATTTCACCGTTTATGAAATATTCGCGGTATATGTTTTTAATAAATAACATCCGCTTACTAACGGCGTATAATGTCTATTTTAACAATCAATAGATATCAATCATCATTCAAACATGCATTCAAATATTTTAAATCTAACTATTTAAAATAAAATCGAAATCGATTCGATTGAGTGAGAAATTCTCACCTTGGTTTTAATTTCCGTTTTAGCGATTTATTTCGAATAAAATTAAACGCGCGTTTAATTTTACCCGAAATTCTCACTAACTCCAAACGACTCCAAACCAACTCCATCGCGTAGTGCTCGTCCATACGATTCCAACGCAACTGAGTTTGCATTTTTTCGACCTCGTATGAAAAAGTTATGTAATTTACAAGTTTGTACACGACTTAAATAAAATTAAAACAACATTTTCTTTCTATATTTATTACCCTAAGCTTCTGAACCCCTGGATCCAGATCCCACGCACCAAAATTTCCATCTCCCTCACGTCCATTTTGCACGCGCGCAACAACAGGAAGCCGAACCCATCACTTTAGGATTAGGGTTACAAATTTCAACACCAATACTCGACGATACCCCATCATACTACCACCACGTCGAAGAGCACGACCACCTCAACACTCGACCTGAAGGGCATACGGCTCGGCCCCCTCCTCCTCCTCATGTTGCGTGCGCAACTGGCCACGCACGGCCCCCATTTGCTCCGCCTCGAGTCGACCAAACCACATCTCAGCCGTATAGATTGAAAGGCCACTCGATGCTCTCTAACTTTCGTGTTGAATACTTCGTCTAATTGTATATAGATTTGAAGTAATTAAGGAAGGAAGATCTACAAATGCTGGCCGTTGAAAATCAAAGGAGGCGGCTGCATATTATTATTAGGGTTTAGTTTTTTTTTTAGTTTTTTGTGATTTTAACTCCTATTTATAGAAAAAGCTAGCGTAAACACTATTCATCCCGGGAATTCCGAACTCCAATTTAGACGCCGTAACCAGCGTTTCTAAGGTTTATCCCGCGTTCCGGACACAATGGAACATGTTTCGGAAGCTAATTCGGAAGTATGTGCGAGTTATGGCTATAAACGCTCAATTTAAATTAAACCGATTTAAATCGATTTCTAGGCGTTTTAATTTGTACCGGACAAACGGTAAATCCAATTGACTTGAAATTTGAAAATTTACAATAATATCACATTACGGATCCGATGAAACTGGTTTCGTCGAAATCCGAGACTTTTTGAAAAATGGCTATTTTGACTCGCCAAATTTAAATTAAAAATAATTCGATGCGTTTCGAGCTGCCACGATCAAACGATAGCTCCGATTGACACGAAAATTGAAATCCGGTAATAACTAACTATTACGGATCCAATGGAACTGGTTTCGTTCAATTCTGAGACTGTTCAAAAATTGACTATTTTACAGTCGATTATTAAATATTAAAATATTCAATTTTTACAATTAAACTTTTAAATCGATTTTAAAAGTTCTAAAATATCATTCTAACTCCCATATGATAAAATAAAATTTTACAAATCATTTTAAATCATATTTAACTCAATTTTCAATTATTTCCATAATTTAACGTATTAAATTATCGATTTAATTATTCAATTAAATCCAATAATTCAAAATAAAAATTTATTCGACTTATAAATTCACTTATTAATATTTAAAATTAATTAAATATTCAAATTTTAATTAATAAAAATTCTGGGTCGTTACAAGACTATAACAAGTTATAAACTTGTTGTGATGAATGTGTTACCCGGTTTTAAAATAAGTTCTATGCATTAGAATTTCTTGTTAAATGAGTTTACTCACGCTGGTTTCCAGCCTGACCCGGGTATTAATTTGATGTAATGCTCGGGTCAGATCGAGTATTACAGATTTTCAGGTAAGAACGTTCTGGAGCTCAGGAGGCGAGCTGGATAGTAGGAACGTATGAAGTGTATTCCGCTATGATAGATTATTATTTATTTGGAACTAGTTAATCTTAACTGTCCAATGTTGTATAATTGTAGTAACTCTGATGTGTAAATGTAAATTTACGGATACAGTTTTTCCTTTATATAACTGCTATTTCATTTGATATTATATTTTGATCCGTTGTGAATGTGAGAATCTGTGTTTTGGTGTTTCTGTTTCTTCTTCTTCTTTTTCTATTTCTTTCTTCTTTTTCATAACAGTCTGAAATTTTCGGGATCGAAATTTCTGGGTCGTTTCACTTGGTATCAGAGCTGAAGGTTAAGCGAGAACCTTGGCTCTGGTGGGATTACTCATTAAGGATAGGGTTAATGGTACCCTAGAATGAGTTGAGTGTCGTATATATGAGAGCGTACTTGTTATTTTCTTATATAATCATTTTAGAAATGGTTTTAACAATGATTTTTTATATAAGATTATATTTTGATATATAAAGCAATATTTCTTTCTAAATAAATATTAAGGTAATTGGTTGTTAAATCATTTGAATTAAATATAAATGGTAATAGTAATACAACCAAATTTAAACTAAATAAAGGTAAGTTTGAAATAAATTCAAACTGGAATTAAATCCTTGAATTTGGAGAAGAGTTTCAAAATAAGATAATAATGAATTGGTTTCCAGATATGATAATCTTGGTTATTATCATAAATGATTGTTGTGCAAGAAAAATGAAATGTTTTAGGGAAGTAAAACATTTAGGTAAATATGACTTATAAATTGGAATTGAAGATGATCTAAAATTGTGAACTTTTAAAATCTGGGTCCAGAATTTGAAAATTTGTTTCAAGGTGATAAATAAATAATAAATGATGTTATTTAACGTATTTGAATGAAGGGTCCTGTTTCAAACAAGATTCGTTTGAAAATTTAAAGTATTTGTTTCGAATTAAAAACCAAAGGTGGTTTAAAATTTTAGGATAACTTGGTATGTAAAGAAAATAAATATGTATATACGTGTGGATGTGCAAAATATCAAAGATGATTTGAAATAAAGTCTAAAGTGATAGAAATTTGAAATTTGAAATAGCGAATTCAAATTTTGAGTGGGATTAAATTGAATTTAACTTAGAAAAAGTTAAATAAGTTTGAATGAACAATCTGATTTGGAAATTTCAAAATGAAATTGAAATTTAACTTGGGAAGTTAAATGGTTAATTTGAATGGGGAGTTTGTGTGATCTCAAAATGGGTTTGAGATTTTGAAATTGGAAGTAGATTGATGTTTTAAAATAATTTAGATGACATCATCATGTTGTTATTAATAATCTTTAAAATTTGAATTGGATTAATTTGAAGTAAAATTGAAGTTGAATGAGTTCAAATTCAAATAGGATTTGGGATTAATTCAAACAGAAATTGAAATGAATTGAAATTGAAGCTGGTTCAATTTGAAATTAGTCCAACTTGATTTGAATAATTTGGAATTGTGATTAAAGTTGAATAGGTTTAAAATTCAAATGGAATTTGATTTGAATTTGAAAAAAAATTGAGGTTAATTCAACTCGAATTGGGGTTAAATAAATTTCAATGGAAATTGAAGTTATTTAAATTGGAAATGAGTCAATTTAATTGGAAGTGGAAATTTAAATTGAATTTATGGGATCGGAGACTGGGAATTGAACAGTTTGGCTCTAGACTATTTCTAAAATAAATTGTTTTAATATAAATCTATTTTTCAAGCTACTTACTATACAACCTTTCTTTTTAAAGCCAAACTATTTTATACTTATTTTACAATTATTTTTGGAACTATTTAAACAATTTTTCAACTGTTTTTCAAACTAATTACTGTTTTTTAATTACTTTATAACGAATTACTACTTTACAACTATTTTGCAATTATTTAAAATTTCTATAACTATTTGACTATTTTCCAACTATTTTACAGTTACTTAACTACTTTACAGCTATTTACAAACTAACAATTATTTTTTAACTACTTATCTATTTTTAACTTTTCAAGCTATTTTATAAATTTAAGTTGGTCAGAGTGCAAACTGTTTATGATTAGTTGCTAATTGAGATAAGGATTAAAGTGATAATCCAAATGGAATTGAAACAATTATGAATAGGTGGATAGAAAATAAAGTGAATGTGAATAGAAAAGGGAATTGATTTAGCTAATAATCAATAAAGATAAATATGTAGGATATATATATTATTCTATTTGCATAGTGATTTGATCCATATTCGAGAACATAATTCGAGATAATTATATCGATCCAAGTTGGGATTTTTAACTGATTTTCGATGGCGAACCTGGATATGGATTGTTGATTGGTTCTAGATATTCTCTATCATATTTATAGCTATGCAAAGGGAATAACAGTTTCTAATCAAGAAATCAGATCTTAGTCCGCACTAGGAAGTCGGGTGGACGGTACTAGTTCAGAAATGAAATTGTGTGATCGAGTGAGCGATCAAATTGATATAGCGTACGGATGATATGTGTGCATCGTACGGGTTTGAATAAAATTGATATTGAAATTTGTGATAAGAACTGTAAATGATTTTTGAAATAAAAAGTATATTTTGTGAGATATATGATAAAATAAAGTGGAAATTGGATATTTCTATGGTAAAAATTTACTTTATGGAAGTAAGTGATATGGTAAGTGATTTTGTAGAGTAATCAAACTTGAATATTGGTTTGGTATAAACAAAGTGATGTATATATAACTGATAAACTCCCCTTGTTGAATCTATTGCCAGAAAAAAAGGGTTTTTGAAAAGTATTTGAAGTATAGAAAGGGAATATATACAAGTATGAAGCGATCCAAAGATTTCAAAGTTATATATCTATGTGTAGGATCTTATGAGAACGATTTTGGAGGAAAGTTTTTTGGAACCTATGAATTCTGGAAAGGATTTGATTTTTGGGGGAAAAATCAATTTTGGAGAATCGGAAAGCCTAGTTTGAGAATTATTGATTTTGGGATAATCTATTTTGAAAAAAAAGAGATTTATATGAGATTCATACTAGGTGTATGATTTGGAAGATACTATAAGGGTATAGTATAAAGTGTTTTGAGATTGGCTCTGGGGAAAAAGGCGCTCCCTTGAAATGAACTTCTCAGGAGTGCCATAGGGTGGTACTGCCTTGAACCCTAAGGTGGGTTCTGCAGTTGATCTTGTGAGGAGTCCGGACAAACTAGTTCCCGAGGATTTTGTGTAGTGTGTAGCGAAAATCGAGGGTGCTGATGCCTACAGAGACATTTGGGTTATGATGTGACGACTATGTAACTCGATGTCACTGCGATCTACCGCAGGCCATAGCGAAAATAATGTGTGCTGCTGAGAGCCAACAGTCTATGTTTTATTTTACATCGGTAGACTGCGACCTATGATGACATAGCGAAAGTCGAGAGGCCGTGAGAGCCTAATGCTGCATTGGGATTTGACTGATGTAGTCTGCGACCTATGTGGGAATGGTGAAGTT
This sequence comes from Allium cepa, assembly GCA_030765085.1. NCBI lineage: Eukaryota > Viridiplantae > Streptophyta > Magnoliopsida > Asparagales > Amaryllidaceae > Allium > Allium cepa. Next base: position 763,792,805 of record CM060934.1, on the reverse strand, counting down.
TCATTTGACAGCGAAAATCGAGGGTGTTGATGCCTATAGTTACATGGACTTTTGTTGTGATGGCAACGTAACTCAGGATGTAACTACGATTTGTGGTGGGTTCCATGGCGTAATCAAGGGGCGTGGAGTGCCTACAGTTACATGGACTATTGCTATAATGGCAATGTAACCCAGAATGTAACTGCGACCATGGATGGGGGTGATGATTTCCAGAGCATTCTCACCAAAGATATTTTCTCTATTTTCAAAAATATTTTCTATATTTTCAATAAAATTAGTTTTCAAGTATTTTCACTGGGTGTTGAAAACGGGTTTACCAAGTACTTATAGATTTTCAGTCCTACGCCTGATCAACGTATGATCGAATTTCTCTGAGAACAAGGATGGACTTGTTGAAACATCGAGTTATAAAAATTATTCTTATAAAATTATTTTGATAATATTATATAGATTTTAAAGTGTTTTAAAAATACTTAATAAAAGGAGTTTATAGTTAAAAATGATCAAAGAGTAATTTAACTAATAATAAGCATTTTAATAAATCTTGGCTTCGTTCCTTTTCGAGGACGAAAAGATTCAAAGGGGGGAGGAATGAGATAACCTAGATTTTTGGATATCTGGCAGTTGGGTAATTTACTGATTTTACCATTGAGATGTTTATTTTTTTAGTGAAATGACCAGGAAATTTAGATCCTGAATATTCCAGATAGTTATGAAAAATAAGAAAGAGATAGAAGAAGAAGAAACATAAACACCAAAATACAGATTCTCACATTCCAGCGGATCAAAATATAATATCAAATGAAATAGCAGTTATAAAAAGGAAAAACTGTATCCGTAAATTTACATTTACACATCAGAGTTACCACAATTATACAAACATTGGACAGTTAATATTAACTAGTTCCAGATAAATAACAATCTATCGTAGCAGAATACACTTCATACGTTCCTGCCATCCAGCTCGCCTCCTGAGCTCCAGAACGTTCCTACCTGAAAATCTGTAATACTCGGTCTGACCTGAGCATAACATCAAAGTAACATCCGGGTTAGGCTGGAAACCAGCGTGAGTAAACTCATTTAACAAGAAATTCCAATGCATAGAACATATTTTAAACCCGGGTAACACATTCGTCACTGCAAGTTCACAACTTGTTATAGTCAGCACTTAATCAATTTCTAAATTCCTTTACTTTGTTTTATATGGTCCAGTCATTTAAATTATTTCATCCTATCAATCTATAAAGAATCATGGTATGTTATAAATTGAAGTGGGTTCGGGTATTTTACTGATACCCGACCCCGGTCTCTTCGAATTCAGTACATCTTAACCCAGATTATTCAAGTAAAAATACAATTCAACTTTAAATACAAGATGTCACTTTTTACACAGCAATTCATTATTGATAGATAATCACATTATCATTTTCCACTCAAACATATCATATCATAAAACATTTTATATCAGAGATATCAACCAATTCAAGGCATTTAACATCATTCAATCATTTCTAAGCAAGATTGATCACTTAATTTATCTCTAATTAGATTAATTACTAACTTTAATCACTTAGATCACCTTTACTTATCATTAATTAATTACAAACTAATTAATTAATCATCCTTTAATTATCCATCTTAATTAATAACTTTTGACTAATTGTTCTTTAATTATAATAAGTAATTAATTCTTAATTAATTATACTAATTAATTAGCCTTCACCCTCCATATTAAATAATCCCTTAATTACTCTTATAAAGTAATTAACGATGATTTATTACATTTATCCCTGATTAATTGCTCAAATTAATTATCCTATAATTAGTTACATCGATTGATTACCCCTTAATGAATCACACCTCATTAATTAACTAATCCTTGATAAGTTTCCTTAATCCATCAATCCTCGAATTAATTAACCTAAGTAATTAATCCTTAATTGCTTAATTAATCTCTAATCACCAATTCGTTGATTTCTAATTATCAATTAATTATTTTCTATTAATTTATTGGTAATTCTAAACTATTGATTAATTAATTCTCAATTAATTAATCTTTAGTTAATAATCAATCAATTAAATAATAAATCTTAATTACCAAACCTTAATTAATTAATCACAAAAAAAGTCAATCCCTTAAATTGATTACACAAATTAATCATCTTTCAATACATTAAATAAATATTCCTTTATTTAATCACATCATTTAATTCACCTTTAAAAACATTTAAAAATTTAATCCTATTATACTATCACCTCTAAACAAACAATTTTAAAACAAATTAAACCTTTAAAAAATTGTTTTAAATTCTCTAATGCTTTATTTTGACCTGACCTATATTCTCTTTTGCAAAATTACTTTGATAAACTATAAACTTGATTTACTATTTTTAACAACCAAGCATAAAAAGCTTCGATACAGGCCTGAACAAAACACCGAGAAAAAACTGGTTCCCCCTCTTCTTCCCTTTCTGTTCATGCTTCCCCATGAAACTTGAGACCGACTCGAAGAAAAGACCCAACGCACCCGAAGCTCAAACACCCAACCCCGAGCTCCTGACACATCAAATACGTGTGCACATACATAGATCATCGGCGTTGCTCCGACCATCAAACCAACCCTCGGCAAGTCGATAATGATCTCGCCTTCTCTTTCGACCATCTAGATCGACGTTTCTGCTTGCAAAACCAAAAACGAACCAACGACCAAGCTTATATCCCAAAACCCATCGGAAAACGCTCACCAGCGAATGCCTCCGACCCCTAGCACCTACGCCGACCAACTCAGTGAATCGCCCCGACTCCCTGCTTCAATTTCCACCACACGCGATCTACTCCAGATCTCCAAGTACCTCGTAATTTCCTTCATTACAAAGTTGAACAAACAGGTGTGCTAAACCCTAGTTCACTGACATCCAATCACCACAGCATTCAAGAATTTTCTCGAGTATTTTTCCCGATATCCCCTCCTCACCAGCTCCCTTCAGCATCAACCGCGTCGCTCATTCTTCCCTAGATCACTAGGAAACGCTGAAAACACGACTCTGTTCAACTTGAGATAACTTGACAACCCCGAGCCTAAAAATCTTGAAACTAGAATCAAAAATCACTATTTTACATTACAATTTAGTTTATGTAATCAAAGCTTGTCAGGTTCCAAATTCTAGCGTTCGAAAATCGACATCCGTACTCCACTTGTACTTGAATGCCGCAGATTCAATCGTTGAAATTCAAATCGTGCCGGAGCTTATAACGCAATTAAGTAGAACAACACAGCGAAAGAAAAAGAAATGAATATCATATACAACCAATGATACAATATCCAAAATGATACAACAATGATATATATATATATATATGATACAAGAAATATCAGAGACAAGATAACAATGCTACAGCGGAAAAAAACAATATAATATAGCAGCGGAAAACGAATAGCCAAGATACAACTCCAATCCAATGCTCTAAAGCTAAGGCTCCACCCACAAACTCGAACCACCATCATATTTCACCAAGACAAGCAGGACTGGTGTGATTCCAAAGACTCCAATGTAACGACCCGTATTTTACGTGTCGATAGATCGTAGAATTTGCAGGTCGATAGTGTTGTTTGTGTTGCCTCTAGCTTGAGTCGTTTAGAAGTTAACCCGGGTGGAGTATGAGTTGTGACCGACTCATGAGCATTGCCGAGCTAAGGGATGAGTCGTGACCGACTCATAGGGGACCGACTCAAGGAGGGGTTACGGGTTGGAGTGTTGGCCGAGATAAGGAAGCAACCGACTTAAGTTAGGTAAGTCGTTTGGACGAGTTAGTGGGTCAGGTGATGAGTCATAGCCGAGTTAAGGCTTGAGTCGTTACCGACTCATGGTGTTAGGGATCCAGTAGTTTAGACCGACCTAAGGAAGTGACCGACTTAGGGAGTTGGGTCGGTAGATGTTGAGTCGGCTAAGGCTTAGGTCGGTGGGCCGACTTAGTGGATAAGTCGTTAGGGACTTAGGCTTTTGAGTCGTTAGGTCTCTGAGTCGGTGAGGCTGTAGGTCGTGAGTCGTGTGGCAGTTGGGTCGGTAGTACGTTGAGTCGCAAGTCGGCCGTGTGTTAACTCGTGAGGTCCCTGTTGTTGATAGGTCGGCAGGAATTAGGTCGCGTGAGTACTGTAGAGGCTTAGGTTGCAAGGTTAGGTCGGCATGGCAATGAGTCGTGAACGACTCATGGTAAGTCGGCATTGTGATAAGTCGGGGGCGACTCAAGTGTTGGGTCGGCGACGACCTAAGGGACAGCCGAGCTATGGTTGTTCCAGCCTATAAATAGAGGGCTTTGGCTCACTTTTTGGCACCGGTTTTCGAAGCGACGAAGTGCTGCCATTTTGAGAGCTCGACTACAACATTTCTTCATCTCCTTTTCTCCATTCCAATCTAGTTCTAACATCCATCCAAGATTGAAGATCAAGATCAAAGATCAAGAGCCAAAGTTGAAGATTTTCATCCGAAGAAGCTAGATTTCACCGTTTCAAGTGAAATTTCTCCGGATCAAGCTCAAGTCCTTGCTGTCCAGATCTGAAGTTGATTGATTTTAGGTTGTTTTGGTGATTTGGTGAGTGGTAGTTATCTCTCACGCGGACCCAAAGGAGTGTAGTGGATTGGTAGCTAGTTTATGTGTTTGAAATAGCATTTTCTCGCATTGTCCTTAAGTCTGCATGTAGATCCATCATTTTTGAAGATGTTTACCTATGCATATTTGTTTAACAAGTATTAGAGACAAAACCCATGTTTTATATTTGATAGATCTATGCTAAAAACCATGATTTCACATATGTTGGACTTTTGCTCGTTTATTTACGAAATTCCCATTATAGATGATATTGCTTAAATTGCTTAATAGATCTTGTTTGAATGATTGATTATTTGAATGTATGATTGATTTGATTGTTTCCAAGTTAGCTAGTAGTTGATTTGGAACAAGATGATGAAAGAGGATTCAAAAGCTATGGAAGAAGGCTCTTGAATGGTGAAAGCTGCTTAAGGCATATGTAGCGGATGTTGAAGCTCATATGTATAGATTGGATGATGTTGAGATGGGACTTTGCCATGATTTGATGAGGCAAGCCATGTTGTTGAGTTGAGACTTTGCTTTGATGCGATGAAGCGAAGTATGATGTGAGTCTTGGCTTAATCCAAGCAGGGATCATTCCAAGCATGTTGATAACTTGAAGAGTAGTTCAAGTTGGTTGATAATGGATTGTTCAAGAGGTAGCTTGAGCTTGTATGAGGATAGTCGTCAAGAAGGATGGCTAGGAGGCTTGGATATCGTCGTTGTTGAAGGTTCTAGCATGCTCAAAAGCAAGAGTACATGGGGCGCCCATAACGACTACAGGTAGGTAGTCGGGACACCCAAAAGACTACAGGTAGGTAGTTGAGTACTCTGGGCAAAGTAGATAAGTCCTAGGCACAAGGCAGTGTGCGGAGTTATGGTTAGAACCGGGGTTACCATTAGCCCTTGACAGATGGTCATTCAACTAACGGTGAAATCGAGGCAAGGATAACAGTGATAGCCAGAGTCATGGATGTTTGGTTGTATTATCATTCGGCTTCAAGAGCGGTGTTTTCTGGGTGCTTATCTGATCTTGGTTTAGGCCTTGGGGGTTTGTATTTGGAAAACATCGTCCTTGACTCGAGTGGTATTCGCTTTACCTTAATTGTCTATGTTGTTATGCTTGCTTCTCCTTAGTGTATGTCTGGGGCTATCACTGTAGAAAGAGGTGGAGTGGGATGGTTTGGTTCCTATTCCTTTTATCCTTTATGCTCTTTTGGTATGTTTGATAGTTGATTTACTGTTCACTAAGACTTTGTCTGACTCAAGGTTTTATGTCTCCTCTTATTACCTTGGGCTGTTCATCCATGTTTGGGATGGGCAGACTAGGTAGCAGGTGACAGGTGCTGTGCTAGGAGTTCAACGCTGAAGATGACGAAGACGAGCAGGAGGCTTTGCATATTAGTTTTCTTACTATATGTACTGGATATCCGCTGCTGTATTTGGTTGAGTGATTTGTAGTGAGGCTTTCATGTATGGATTTGAGTAGATGATTGTATGAAACTACTGTGATGCTTATATGATGATGTTCTGTTCTATGGAGCTTCACTATATTATATTTCTCTATTGTATTTTATCCATGCGCTGTGAGTTATGCGATAGAGATTCTTTTGTTTTGTTTTACCCTGACTATCGTCCATGGCTGCCTGGCACGCCTTTCAGCGCATTATTTACTTGTATTGGTGCGGGAGTCATGGGCGGTCGTTTCATTTGGTATCAGAGCTTTGGTTAATCGATTTCAGCCAACGCTCGCTGACGTAACTACGTATGAGAGACGTAATTGTATTTTGATGGGTGATTACTATATATAATATAGTAGCCTAGAAGGATTTGAACTCCTTATGCAGTTGTTTCTTAAGGTGTTCTAATCATTCTTATTACAGATACTAAGGATGAGTCGAAGAGGGAGACCAGCTGCAAGGGAAAGCCGTGCTGATGAAGGAGCTGTTGATTATGGAACTATGTTCGAAGCGATGATGACTTCGATCATGAGAAGGATACCAGCTTCAGGATCATCAGTGGATGTGGGAGTTCAAGTTCAAGCTCCAAGACCGGTGGATTTTGCTAAGCTTTGCAAGGATTATACTTCTCTTGGAGGAAAAGCTTTCTTGGGGACGGAGTCGACTATTGAGGTGCAGAGATGGATTGATGCTTGCAAAAGGATCTTTGGTGACTTAGGGATTGAGGATGCAACTAAGAGAAAGCTTGCATCGAGACAGCTTCAGGGAAGAGCTGCTGATTGGTGGAATTCTATCACCATAGATACACCAGAAGAGGATATTACTTGGGAGCAGTTCCAAGTTAGATTTGAAGCCAAGTTCATCTCTACTGCTCAGAGGTCTGTTTTGTTCAAGAGATTTGTGGAGCTCAAACAAGGCGGAAGGCCTGTTCTGGAGTATATTTCTGAGTTCGAAGCTTTGTCTAAGTATGCCAGATCATATATTGATTCTCCCTACCAGAAGAATGAAAAGTTTGTGACTGGTCTGGATGCTTATCTAGGAAGGCAGTTAGTGGATCATCTGGACGATCCATTTGAGAAGCTGGTGGAGAAAGCTCTGAGGCATGAGAGTTTGTTTCCTAGGGAAAGTTCTGTTGTTGCTGTAACCAGGGAAGGATCTAAACCACAGCAGAGTGGGAATAAGAAGAGGAAGCAGCAGCAACAGAAGGGAAAGGATGGTCAGAAGAAGCCAAAGGGCGAGGTGACTTGTTATAACTGCCGTCAGAAGGGTCATCTTTCTCGGGATTGCAAGAATCCGAAGGTGCAGTTGAAGTGTTACAACTGTGATAAGCTGGGACACATTAAGAAGGACTGTCCAGAACCGAGGAAAGATAGGCAGGTTGTGCAAGCCTATGCTTTGGGGGCTGTTCCATCGTCTTCAAAAGCTCCGACTGCTGAAGAAAAGGGGAAGAGTGTGGTGGTTCAAGGTACTCTTTCTATTTGTGGTGTTCCAGTTAGAGTGTTGTTTGATACTGGAGCGTCGCATTCTTTTGTTTGTGACGATTTGGTAAGCCGGTTAGGTATGAAACCGGATATTGTTGATAGGCCATTGGTTGTGACTAATCCAGTGGGGGGTTCGTCATGTTTGTGTATGATTTGCCGTGGTCTAGTTGTGTCGAGTCATGATTGCTCGTTTGTTTGTGATTGCTTTGTTCTGAACTTTGCGGGGTTCGGAATTATTTTGGGTATGGACTGGCTTAGGAAGTATGCGGCTAGGATTGATTGTGAGAGGCTTGAGGTGACAGTCGGGAATGTGGAAGGGCGAAAGGTTGTGATACGATGTAAGCATGAAGAAGGCGTCTTCATGAGCTTCATGTATTCGCTAGTTGTTCCACGGGATGGACTGTCATCGGTGCCTATTGTGAATGAGTTTGAGAATGTCTTTGAGGAAGTCAAAGGGTTGCCGCCGCATAGGGAGATCGAGTTTCGTATCGATCTAGTTGAGGGAGCCAGACCTGTTGTGATGCCTCTTAGGCGGATGGCACCGAGGGAGCAGCAAGAGCTGAAGGTGCAAGTTGATGACCTTTTGCAGAAAGGATTCATTCGGAGAAGTGTGTCCGAATGGGGTGCGCCAGTTGTGTTCGCAACCAAAGCGGATGGATCGTTGAGGTTGTGTGTGGATTATCGTGAGCTGAATAAGGTGACTAAGAAGAACAAGTATCCATTGCCGAGAATAGATGACTTGTTTGATCAGCTTCACGAGGCTAAGGTGTTTTCTCAGATGGATTTGGCAACGGGATTTCACCAGTTGAGAGTGGCGAAGGATAGTGTGCCGAAGACTGCTTTCAGGACACCATCCGGGTTTTATGAGTGGCTGGTAATGCCGTTTGGGTTGACTAACGCACCAGCATATTTTGTGGATCTTATGAATAGAGTGTTCAGAGATCAGTTGAATAGGTTCGTGCTTGTGTTCGTGGATGATATTCTGATTTATTCCAGAACTGAGGGAGAGCACAAGACACACTTGAGGATTGTTTTGGGGATCTTGCGGAAACATCAGCTGAAGGCTAAGTTTTCGAAGTGTCACTTCTGGAAGAATGAAGTGAGGTTCTTAGGTCATGTTATTTCTGGAAATGGAATAGCGGTTGATCCCGCTAAGGTGGCAGTGATCCAGGATTGGGTTAGACCTAAGAATGCATCTGATGTGAGAAGTTTTCTTGGATTAGCAGGATATTATCGTCGGTTTATCAAAGACTTTTCCAAGATAGCTGCACCGTTGACAGGATTGACGAAGAAGAATCAAGTGTTCAGATGGAATGATAAGTGTGAACAAGCTTTCATAATCCTGAAAGAGCGACTGACAAGTGCTCCTGTTTTGACTATTCCGAGTGGGAATGATGAGATGGTGGTTTACACCGATGCATGTGGCACTGGACTAGGAGCGGTGCTAATGCAGAAGGATAAAGTTGTTGCGTATGCTAGTCGACAACTGAAGCCGCATGAAAGGAATTATCCGACTCATGATTTGGAGTTAGCGGCGATTGTGTTTGCTTTGAAGATGTGGAGACACTATCTATTGGGAGTTAGATTCGAGCTGTTTACAGATCATAAGTCGTTGAAGTATCTGTTTTCCCAAAAGGATTTGAATCTTCGACAGCAAAGGTGGTTAGAGTTGCTAGCATCTTATGATTTTGGTATAGCCTATACTCCAGGAAAAGGTAACGCAGTGGCTGATGCGTTAAGTCGAAGACATGCAGGATTGGGAGCCATGTTTTCGGAATGGAAGAGTCTTGAGTATTTGGCTGGATTTGATTTCAGGCCTAGATGCGAATTGGAACCTGAGATGTTGGCAAACTTATCAATAAGGCCTACTCTTGTGGAAAGAATTGGCGAGGGTCAAAAGCAAGATGATAAGCTTGTCAAGATTATCTGTGATTTGGAATCTGGATTGGACCCGGAGAAGGATAAGGGATTCGAGGTCGATCGAGAGGGTTGGCTTCGAAAGCAAGGGCGACTAGTTGTTCCCGATGTAGATGGATTGAGAGATGAAGTTCTGAGGGAGAGTCATCACTCGAAGTTGACAATTCATCCAGGTGGAAATAAGATGTATCGGGATATGAAGAGAACCTACTACTGGGAAGGTATGAAGAAGGATGTTGGAAATTTTATTTCCAAGTGTATGAATTGCCAGTTGGTGAAAGCTGAGCAGAAGAAGCCCAGTGGATTGCTTCAGCCATTAGAGGTTCCTACATGGAAGTGGGAGCAGGTGTCGATGGACTTTATCGATGGTCTACCTAGGACAAGAGCAGGGAATGAAGGGATTTGGGTCATCGTAGATCGTTTGACCAAGAGTGCAAGATTCATTCCTGTTCGATCGACTAGGACTGCATCGAAGTTGGCTGAGTTGTATGTTAAGTGGATAGTTCGTTTCCATGGTGTTCCGAAGAGTATAGTGAGCGATCGAGACCCATTGTTCACTAGTAGATTTTGGAAGAGCTTCCAGGAAGTTTTGGGAACCGAGTTGTGTTTGAGTACAGCTTATCACCCTCAAACAGATGGTCAGACTGAGAGAGTCAACCGAGTTTTGGAAGATCTTCTTAGAGCATGTGTTTTGGACTTCGGAGGATCATGGGAAGATCACCTTCATTTGGTGGAGTTTGCTTATAATAACAGTTATCAGTCGAGTATCGGTATGGCACCATATGAGGCATTATATGGAAGACCGTGTAACTCTCCGACATGTTGGTTGGAAACTGGAGAAAAACTGATACTTGGGCCAGAGATGATTCGACAGACTTCGGATTGTATAGAGATCATTCGGCAAAGAATGAAGGCAGCCCAGGATCGTCAGAAAAGTTATGCAGATAATCGTCGAGAGGATTTGGAATTCAACGTAGGTGATATGGTTTTTGTGAAGATTTCTCCATTTAAGAATGTTATAAGATTCGGGAACAAAGGAAAGTTAACTCCAAGATTCGTTGGACCATTCCCGATTATCGAGCGAATTGGAAAGCTCGCTTATAGATTGGAGTTACCGGAAAAGATGGCGGGTGTGCACAATGTTTTTCATGTATCTTGTCTACGGAAGTATGTGCACGACCCAAGTATGGTGGTTTCTGCTGATAGCTGTGAAGACTTGGAGGTTGATCCAGTTGTTTCGAGACCTCGTAAGCCGCTTCGTATTGTTGAAACCGATACGAAACAGCTTAGGAGGAAGACGATTACGTTGCTCAAGGTGCAATGGAGTGACAATGTTAACGACTGTACGTGGGAGGAGGAAGAGAGGATGAAGGCAGCTCATCCCGGACTCTTCGAGGTATGGCCCTAAAGTGTCGTGACATCTCATGAATTTGTAGCTTGTTCTAAGTCTTAGAATTCTGCATGCTAGGCTAGAATTGGATGCATGGTTTGTTGATTGCTATGGATGGTAGGCATGCGGAATATCTTTGATTTCTGTTGTTTGCTTGGAATTTCGGGGGCGAAATTCCTAAGGGGGAGAGAATGTAACGACCCGTATTTTACGTGTCGATAGATCGTAGAATTTGCAGGTCGATAGTGTTGTTTGTGTTGCCTCTAGCTTGAGTCGTTTAGAAGTTAACCCGGGTGGAGTATGAGTTGTGACCGACTCATGAGCATTGCCGAGCTAAGGGATGAGTCGTGACCGACTCATAGGGGACCGACTCAAGGAGGGGTTACGGGTTGGAGTGTTGGCCGAGATAAGGAAGCAACCGACTTAAGTTAGGTAAGTCGTTTGGACGAGTTAGTGGGTCAGGTGATGAGTCATAGCCGAGTTAAGGCTTGAGTCGTTACCGACTCATGGTGTTAGGGATCCAGTAGTTTAGACCGACCTAAGGAAGTGACCGACTTAGGGAGTTGGGTCGGTAGATGTTGAGTCGGCTAAGGCTTAGGTCGGTGGGCCGACTTAGTGGATAAGTCGTTAGGGACTTAGGCTTTTGAGTCGTTAGGTCTCTGAGTCGGTGAGGCTGTAGGTCGTGAGTCGTGTGGCAGTTGGGTCGGTAGTACGTTGAGTCGCAAGTCGGCCGTGTGTTAACTCGTGAGGTCCCTGTTGTTGATAGGTCGGCAGGAATTAGGTCGCGTGAGTACTGTAGAGGCTTAGGTTGCAAGGTTAGGTCGGCATGGCAATGAGTCGTGAACGACTCATGGTAAGTCGGCATTGTGATAAGTCGGGGGCGACTCAAGTGTTGGGTCGGCGACGACCTAAGGGACAGCCGAGCTATGGTTGTTCCAGCCTATAAATAGAGGGCTTTGGCTCACTTTTTGGCACCGGTTTTCGAAGCGACGAAGTGCTGCCATTTTGAGAGCTCGACTACAACATTTCTTCATCTCCTTTTCTCCATTCCAATCTAGTTCTAACATCCATCCAAGATTGAAGATCAAGATCAAAGATCAAGAGCCAAAGTTGAAGATTTTCATCCGAAGAAGCTAGATTTCACCGTTTCAAGTGAAATTTCTCCGGATCAAGCTCAAGTCCTTGCTGTCCAGATCTGAAGTTGATTGATTTTAGGTTGTTTTGGTGATTTGGTGAGTGGTAGTTATCTCTCACGCGGACCCAAAGGAGTGTAGTGGATTGGTAGCTAGTTTATGTGTTTGAAATAGCATTTTCTCGCATTGTCCTTAAGTCTGCATGTAGATCCATCATTTTTGAAGATGTTTACCTATGCATATTTGTTTAACAAGTATTAGAGACAAAACCCATGTTTTATATTTGATAGATCTATGCTAAAAACCATGATTTCACATATGTTGGACTTTTGCTCGTTTATTTACGAAATTCCCATTATAGATGATATTGCTTAAATTGCTTAATAGATCTTGTTTGAATGATTGATTATTTGAATGTATGATTGATTTGATTGTTTCCAAGTTAGCTAGTAGTTGATTTGGAACAAGATGATGAAAGAGGATTCAAAAGCTATGGAAGAAGGCTCTTGAATGGTGAAAGCTGCTTAAGGCATATGTAGCGGATGTTGAAGCTCATATGTATAGATTGGATGATGTTGAGATGGGACTTTGCCATGATTTGATGAGGCAAGCCATGTTGTTGAGTTGAGACTTTGCTTTGATGCGATGAAGCGAAGTATGATGTGAGTCTTGGCTTAATCCAAGCAGGGATCATTCCAAGCATGTTGATAACTTGAAGAGTAGTTCAAGTTGGTTGATAATGGATTGTTCAAGAGGTAGCTTGAGCTTGTATGAGGATAGTCGTCAAGAAGGATGGCTAGGAGGCTTGGATATCGTCGTTGTTGAAGGTTCTAGCATGCTCAAAAGCAAGAGTACATGGGGCGCCCATAACGACTACAGGTAGGTAGTCGGGACACCCAAAAGACTACAGGTAGGTAGTTGAGTACTCTGGGCAAAGTAGATAAGTCCTAGGCACAAGGCAGTGTGCGGAGTTATGGTTAGAACCGGGGTTACCATTAGCCCTTGACAGATGGTCATTCAACTAACGGTGAAATCGAGGCAAGGATAACAGTGATAGCCAGAGTCATGGATGTTTGGTTGTATTATCATTCGGCTTCAAGAGCGGTGTTTTCTGGGTGCTTATCTGATCTTGGTTTAGGCCTTGGGGGTTTGTATTTGGAAAACATCGTCCTTGACTCGAGTGGTATTCGCTTTACCTTAATTGTCTATGTTGTTATGCTTGCTTCTCCTTAGTGTATGTCTGGGGCTATCACTGTAGAAAGAGGTGGAGTGGGATGGTTTGGTTCCTATTCCTTTTATCCTTTATGCTCTTTTGGTATGTTTGATAGTTGATTTACTGTTCACTAAGACTTTGTCTGACTCAAGGTTTTATGTCTCCTCTTATTACCTTGGGCTGTTCATCCATGTTTGGGATGGGCAGACTAGGTAGCAGGTGACAGGTGCTGTGCTAGGAGTTCAACGCTGAAGATGACGAAGACGAGCAGGAGGCTTTGCATATTAGTTTTCTTACTATATGTACTGGATATCCGCTGCTGTATTTGGTTGAGTGATTTGTAGTGAGGCTTTCATGTATGGATTTGAGTAGATGATTGTATGAAACTACTGTGATGCTTATATGATGATGTTCTGTTCTATGGAGCTTCACTATATTATATTTCTCTATTGTATTTTATCCATGCGCTGTGAGTTATGCGATAGAGATTCTTTTGTTTTGTTTTACCCTGACTATCGTCCATGGCTGCCTGGCACGCCTTTCAGCGCATTATTTACTTGTATTGGTGCGGGAGTCATGGGCGGTCGTCACATCCAATATCCAGGATCTCCAAAGAATTACAAGGAGAAAGCTGAAAGCTACCGAATCGATGTCTACTATCTACTATCTGAAAAACCCAACTCTAGACTACCCGTGTAGAAAATAGTGGGCACCCAGAGTTTAGGAAGGAACAATAAACTCTGCGTCAGTCATGGGACTGGCATGAGCAAACAAAAGCAGTTTATCTTTAAAAACAAATAAAAGAATTAAAAATTTGAAATCAGCAATGCTTTTGGAAAATGAAACTACCATAAGGCCTCCCACCACACACACATTGCAAACGCAGACTTGGGGAAGGTTTCTCCTTATGATAGTCAAATATGCTTGATACGTGAAAACCATTTGATATTATTATTAGTGCATAGTGGAAAACATTTCGAAAGTATAATATTAATCTTAGCCAGCATACGTACCATTATAGTATGCCTACTATAGCTACCATATTAGATGACAGGTTCTACAACTAAAACCATACAAGGCGCGTATTGGTAATTGGATTTCCAACAAATGGTCAGGCTAAGGAACTTCCTGGGCCACATGGGTACGCCTCTGGAAGGACGCCCCGAGAACCTAACCGGATCTCTGCCACCACAAGGCCGGGTTACCTCTTTAACTAGGTAACTACTGACACGAGTATGCCATCCCTCGGTCGTAACCAACCTTTATCCGAGCGCCCGATACCAACAACCACAAAGTAATGTATTTGCAGTAACCACATAGGTTAAATATCTGGGCTCCATGCCATGATATCACCTCTATCCAGAAGGAAATGAACATACCCTCAGAGGGCGCCACCCCCAAATAACCTTGCCGCATTCTTCCTGTTTTGACCATTCCGGGTTGTGAGGTTCGACGAAGTCTCATCCACAAAGCTACGCTTTTTACAAAAGCCATGCTTTGATCAACAAATGATCACAGCACTTCGTATGCCACATTACCAAATTGGGAATGTATCACTGGTAACCATCAATTACATAACCTCTGAGCTCGTAGGTCTCAGAGAAGGGTGTTAAGCTAAGAGAATAAATCTCCGCCACCAAACAAAAATGTATTTGATAGAAACCGGATTTACATCTCAAAGTGTAATGTCAGACACACATCCATACAAGTCTTTTCCGGGTTTGAACAGAACCGAAGGCACTTCCGAAGAAGCCCTTGCAATTCGGGCATCCTCAATCACGATCGGACTCCCCATCACATATGGAGATCTCTATACCGGAGCAACTCAGTGCAGAGTCATTCAACATGTCATCCTCTCGTTCTCAAAAATTATCCGGTCTTCACCGTCGGTCTTCAAATGCTATCAGTATCGTCGTATCGCATATTCAGAATGGGTTATATGACACAAAGGTCCTCTCCCGGCTAAACCGAATAGTGAGCGCAATATTTAAAACCATATGGATAATGGGCTTTCAGTTAAGTCACAACTTTAAAACCCCAAAACTTTTCTTTCAAATGGTTAAACGAAATACCATTCTAAATCTTTTTAACAAAAGGATTCATTTGAAAAACCTTCACAGGTTTAAACAATTTCCACATTTAAATTCTTTAAACAAAAGATTCACTTATAAATCCCTTTTCGATTTTAAACAAGGTTTACCAATCTTTGACAAAGATTCATTTGTAACCTTTCAAAACAATTCCATTTCAAATTGGATTGACTCGTGCAGTATTTAAATTAAAGACTCATTTCATAGCTTTCAAAACAATTCCCGTTTCAATCCTTTTTATATATATAAAAGACACATCATTTAAAACCTTCTTCAATTTCAAATTAGGGTTCAACTATCTTTCACAAAGATATAGCTTTCAAAATCATTCCATTTCAATTTTGAAATCATAATTCGTATAACCTTTTTACGTCATAAATACCAAACGTAGAATTCAAATTCTGATATTGAATTCAAATTTAAATCAAATGATTTAAATTTCAATCTTTCTTTAGTTACTCAAAATAACTTTCATTTTTAAAACACCTTTTCAAAAGTTTATCACTTTAAACCCAATTCATTTCCAAAACCATTTGAATTAAAAATTCAAATTCAGAACTATTTTAAAAAATCTGTGACTTAACCGATTTCCACGTGTAACCCATATTGGTGTGTGTATAGTGTAGTCCAGGGGTTTAACACATTAGTGCACAACATCAATCATCACAGATATAACAATATCAACAAGCGGTGTAACCCATAACACTTATCTTCATTTACAGATCACAGATAAAATAAATTTATAAATCACAAAGATTCATCATTACAATTCGATATGGGTTTCGGATAAGCAACTGGAATCCGACTCCCCGTCGCATTGAATTTTCAAATGTCGTTTAACGGGTCTAAAGGGTTTTGTATATTCATATAACAATATATTCATCACAGATATAACAGCTTGGCACAAAGCATTACATAGCATCACATATCAAATCAAATATATCAATCCATACACAGCATTCAATAAAAATCAAACATCTTTAATTAAGATGAATAAATTGTGTGGGTTAAATTAATTAACCACATAATTACTTTCATAAATTTTTATCAATCAATGATCAATTATCATTTATTACAATTGATTCAATCTTTATCACCTTCATTAATTTATCAATTTACCTTTAATTAATTACTTAAATTAATTGTCCTTTAATAATTAAGTAATTACCTCTTAATTACTTATTTATTAAATAAATTAACTTTTAATTAATTATCCTTAATTAATTTAATTGCCCTTTAATTAGCTACATAAATCAATTACCTTAAGATTAATAAATGACCTTTTAATCAATCAAAACTTTAATTAATTACTTGATTAATTAATCCTTGATTGCAATTAATTGAATCTTAATTCCAATTAATTATCCTTAATTGGTTATTCTTAATTTAAATCACCATAATGGATTAACCACATAATTACTTATACTTCAAAGTAATTAACCCATAATATTTGGTTAATCAAACTTTAGTCTTTAATTATCTACCTTTAATCTCTTTCACTAAGTAATTATTAATTTTTATTTAATCATCCATTAATCTCCTGATTAATTAGCTTGAATTATTAATCAATTGCTTTAATTACTTTCATTAAGTAATTCACCTCTACTAATAATTTTCCTTTTAACGAATATGTTAACTTAACTTTGAAAGTTACTCAACCATTTTTAAAACATCATTTATAATAATTTTTCTTAATTATTAATAAATTAATCTTAATCACTAATCATTAATTACTTGACTATCATTAACGATATGAATTAACTTACTTTTAAGTTAAAAATTTAAAACATTTGATTTTTATTTCTAAATCACTTATTCAGTTTCATTTAAAATAACTTATTAAAATATAAGTTTAAAACTTAATTGTTTTTAATCTTTTATTTCAAAAACCTTAAATTTATACCTTTTATCTTAATAATAAAATCATCACTTATAAAGAAACAATTTTTAGAAATTTATTTTTACTAATCTGCTATAGTTCAAAACTTGGACATTTTAACACGAGTAACCCAAATAACCCGAGTGAAAACTCGAGCTAAACTTCCACATACTCGAGCTCAACTTCGAGCTTTTCCAGAAATTGACCCGAGTGCCCAAAATTTTTGATTTTTAAATTTTTCTAAGTATTTTGCTTAACACCAAAATCCTACTCGAGTTCGACTTCGAGTCGAATGCCTGTACCCTCATGTTTGAACCCGAGACCTCCTCTTCTTCCACCTTTTTTCTTCTCCCCTTCCCAATTCCTGTAACCAACAGGCATAACGACACACGTATCCATGCACCGATGATCATCTCACCTCCGATCATCATCGAGGTTGCCACCAAGTCGACTATGATCTCCTCATCCCAAACAACAACCCAAAAATTCAAAATTATCCACAAATCGAAATCGAGCATTCCCATTTTCCCTTGGAACCCAAACTCAACACCAAAGCCTACCCCGTGGAACCAACTCCGGCAATCTGAGTCATCACCACCTCATCCATAACTCCGACGCAACGTGATGCCACTAACCCCCTCGGTCCGATGACCTGAATTACCCCGACCACAACAAAACACCTCCATCTACTCCATCGACAAAACTTGGTTGTTAAACCCTACCCCAATCAATTCCTGCTACCATGGAGATTTATAAATTCAAACGCCATTTTCCTAAGCTTCAACAACCTACCAACAAACTCCATGTAACAACCCGATATTCGCGTCAATTCATAATCGACGTTAAAACGATTTATATTTTGGTCAATTGCCATTTTGAAGTTTTTAAAATTTAAATTAAAATTTAAATTACATATGGTTATTAAGTTTGAGGGGCTTTGATATAAATTCTCGGCCCACGATTCTTTTTTTTTATTTATTTCATTTTATTCAACCGGTCCCCCTTTTCCCCCTTTTCATTCGAAACCCTACATCATAATCGAACAAAGAAAAAATTAATGGCGGCCCCTCGTGCTCCTTCGTTCGCATTCGAAAATTAGGGCTCCGATCAATTAGGGCTCGCGAAAAATCGAAGGCTTCAACTACCGAAGCTCGATCGAGTGGCGATTGATGCCTTCTCCTCGCTGGGGCTTCGGCCACTTCAACATAGCAAAGGTGAGTGTTCCACTCACATCTAATTCCTATCTCGAGTTTATTAGTGTTCGAATTGAATTCGTCCCTTGATTTGTCGGCCATTCGACTATGTATTTACTTTGAGTATGGACTTCGGTCATTGCTTGAACTGTTTTGATTTCGGCAGTGATTTTTGTGTTGTTTTTCTTTGGGTTCGACACTGTCCTGGTGGCTTGGGTCGAGCTACCTATGTTTCTTGCTTATGCAGATGCTTTTTCATTGTTATATAGATATGTATGCGTATTCATATATATGCGTACATGCCTTCTTGTAATTGTATTGCCGAACTGCTGTTTCTTGATTTTTGAACACTTTCTGGTTTTGAATTATCTGCCTTTAGTTATGAATTGAGTTGATATTTGGTCTTGACTCGACTAGATGGAGTGGTTGCCATTACTGATTGGCCTTGGCTTCGTCTTGTCTGCACTTCGATGATCAGGTTGCATACCCCTGCTCTTTTGCTCGCCAGTTCTGTGTTGTGCCAATATTTGTGATTTCATGATTTCGTGGGTTGTTTGGGTTTTGATTTTTGATTTGAAACATGTGAGGCCTATTTAACTCGTTCATTGCAGTTGATTTGAACTGCAATCTTTTTGTTGGCATCGGCTTGACTATGATTTGTTATTCCATAACTTTATCATGGTCATTCTGTATCATACTTGACTTATTCGATTTCGTTCGAAGTTGATGTAGTTCGAACTTGTTTTGGTTGACTTATCTGTATATATATGCATACATACATTCGAATGTGTGTATGCATATATTGTTGACCATGGTTCGAGTTATGTGTTGTATTTGCACATGTATATATATGCAGATACTTGAGCATATTTTATTGTTTTACTGCCACATTTATGTGTTGTATTTGCACATGTATATATATGCAGATACTTGAGCATATTTTATTGTTTTACTGCCACATTTATGTGTTGTATTTGCACATGTATATATATATGCAGATACTTGAGCATATTTTATTATTTCACTGCCATGCTTATACTTCTGGTTCTTGTTTGATTTTTTGGACAACTTCCTTGTATCAGTTCTCGATCACACTGTTTCCATAGTTATGCCTTGTTGAGTTGATACATTCCATTTCATACTGTCACTGCCTCGAGATTGAGTTGATTGTTACTTGTGTGTTGCCTTTGACATTTGTGTTCTTCACTGATGCATTTCTGGGCATCCCCCCCCCTGTTGCACCCCTGTGCATCCATTTGTTTATGCTGGTTCATATCTACCAGTTAGCACTTTGTTTCATTTTTCCTTGGTCATTATTGACCACTTGGAATTTGCAGTATCCTGACATGTATTCTTGTGAGGGATTGTCGGTTAAATTGGTTTGTGCCTTGCACTGACCTCTGCATTCACTGGCATATATGAGTTTTGTTTTCACTTGGTTTGTTGTCATCATGTCTGGTGCACTACTTCTATTGTGCACCTGTTTTGGTACAACTATCTTTGTGCCTTGATGCTATTCTTTTATATGTATGCTGTGCATTGCCTTCAAGTACACTTGCAACATGTTGATTGTTGCATTTTTACCTCTGGTAGCACTGTGTTATTAGTCTGCACTTGTCCAGTGCAGTTCCATTGTGTTTTCACTTGATTTGAAGATTTTAAAACTTGTTGTTTGAGTACATGTTGGGTGTGTTGCATTTGAGCACCTTCGTGATATTTTCATGTTGTTGCTATACTTGTATGTGAAGTTCTCTATTGATGCTTTGTTGAGGCAGCCTCTTTTGACCTGCACATTCATGTGCCTTCTCTGTTGTATATTTGATTGTTTGACCTTGTACACTCTTGTTGCCCTGTGTTGAACCGTAATTTATTTGGGTTTGACCTTGTGCCCGGTCGTGTACATTATCACTATAGTGGCAAGGCAGTGCACGCAAGCGTGAACTGCAGCCACACGGTATTCATTGGGTACATCATCACTATAGTGGCAAGGCAGTGCACGCAAGCGTGAACTGCAGCCACACGGTATGGCGTGTATGATAATCTTTTTGTTTTGACTTATGGATCTTTTTGCGTATTCCATATTCCGTAGTGGCGAGGCAGTGCACGCGTGCGTGTACTGCAGCCCTACTTGAATTAATATTTTAATTGATATTTCAATGGTTTGAACTGTTTTGTTCATTTCAATTCTATATTCTGAATTGCATCCTGATTTGGTTTAATTACTGTCGTCTATTCGTTATTTAATTATTATTGCTTCTGTGCACTAATAACTGAGTTTGAATTAGACTGACCCGAGTATTATTTTCTTTTGAATCTAATACTCGGGTCAGACCGAGTATTTCAGGTTGTAGATATTCTGCTTTGGGTTGCTGCTAGAGCTATGAAGTTCTTTCATATCTTTTGGAGTAGTCGTCGTTATTTGTAGTAGTCTGTATGATTGTATAGGAAGATATGTATTCATGTATATTATATACGTTAATGTACTTGTATATGTAACTTCCTGAGTCGACAGTTGTAGTTGTATCATATGTACCGTGTCAAATGTATTGTAACTGACATCAGTTATTGTATATATGAGAATTTCTGTTTTATCTGTGTTCCGCATTTATATTTATCTGTGTTATTATTTTATATTTACTGTTCTAAACTATTATGAACCATCGTGGTTCGTTTTATACTGGAATTGGGGTATTTCGATGGGAGAAAAAAATCAGAGATGAAAAATGAAAGAATATATATATATATTTATATATCACTCCTATCGAGATAACCAATACTAGTGTAAGGCCAACTATTGATGGCCGCTCCTCAACAGCCTTATTCTCCGTGCTAGTTGACAGCACTACACCGTAGTGTTCTTGGCTAGCGTGGGTATAAAGGTGGGGCGTCACAGCTTGGTATCAGAGCTTGGGGTTTAGAACAAATATAAAACATAACTTAGATAGTACATGTGTTACAACTATTTGTCGACGTTTTATCTCTCATATTTGCATATGATTGTCTTTGAATTGTTAGGTATGAATTCCTAACGCTTATTCATATGCATTTGATTTTGAATTCTTGTGTTTTCGGCTTTGATTAGATTTAGCCGATGATTGATTTTGTTCGAATCTCAGCGATTCTGAACTTGATATTTTATGTTTTCTTCGGCTTGAATTCCATTCAACTTTGGTCACTTTGTTTTTGAGAAATTTCTAAATTCTTGATTTCCAAGACTCTGACTTGGTTTGCCGTTGAGTCCTTTGATGATGATGTTGAATCGTTTTGTACTCTATTATGGCCATTAATTGTTGACTTCGACTTCGACTTGATTTTTATTTTTGTTGAAGTCATTTATGCATTTATGCTCGTTTTGCTTCGTTATCCCATTTGTTAATCGATTCTTCTTTTCCGATTAGATGTTATCTCCTTTGTTGACTTTGATAACTTCTATTTCTGGAATTTTTGGATATTCCTACTTTGATGGATTTAGAATCGAATTCTTTGGTTTTTATTCACATCTTCGAATGTGAATTTTAGTGAATTGATTTGGTTTCCAAATTTAATCGATTCTTGTTAATTTCTCGATTTGTTGCTATCATTTAGTAGCAACTTTGATGACCATTTCTTCGGGAATTTTTGTGAACATACCTTTCGATGAATTCGGTATCGATTTCTTTGGATTCTATTCACGTCTTCGTATGTGAATTCTTGTGATTGATTGATTTTACAATCATTTTTGTGATTTGTCACTTTAAAAAAAATATATAAACGTTTTAATACTAGTAGTAAATATCAAAACTCTTTTATCAAAATGTTTTCAACTCTATTTTCAATATCAAAATCTTTTCCTAAACCGTTTTCCGATCTATTAGTATATACAAACCTTTATTTTCACTCGTATGAGAAATCTAATTAAACGGCTTAGCAAAACAAGTGGTATGAAACGCTTGCGTTTACTTCGTCGGTTAATTTTTGGACTTGTTCGATTGAACCACTTGTGACATTTTTCTAGTGAAGATCTACAATTTGTTCGTAAATATTTAAGTTAAGCTAGTGGTTATGGGACATGAAGCTAAACTTTTATATTCATTAGCTTAGTGTAATTGACACTTCTCGTTGATCTTGATGATCGCTTTATGAATTAGACTAGCAATTGCGCGATGTCTCTTTCATTGCAAGGTTAGACTAGACACCACTTGTGTGATTCCACTCACGCATACCTTTTTGCTTTTTGGTTAGTCTTGACCTCAATCTGTGTGATTCCATTCACACATGCTTAGTGTAATTGACACTCCTCGTTGATCATGATGATCGTTCTGATGGTCAGACTAGACACCACTTGTGTGATTCCATTCACACATACCTTTCTGCTTTTTGGTTAGTCTTGACCTCAATCTGTGTGATTCCATTCACACATGTGGGGTAGCTCCCTTTGGTCTTCGGACCGTCATGTGATAGGCCTCTTTCCCTTTTTCTGTGATTTCTAGATTCCTTATGTTGATTTCTGGAAATTTTATGCTTCACCTATTTTTGTGTACTGGTGAATTCATATGTTATTGATTTGTCATGAGTACAAATTTAGGGTATGATACCTCTTTGGATCTTTGAGAAGATTCTTGTGATATTGATTATCTCTTATCGGTTGATCTCCTGTTGATCATTATTTGCATACTTATAGTTGTATGTCAGTATGGATATTTCATATTCATGCCATACCTCTTATCGGTTGATCTCCTGTTGATCATTATTTACATACTTATAGTAGTATGTCATTATGGATATTTTATGTTATGCCGTATCTTTTATTCTATGTCATACTCCCATTTGAGTTTTCATACTCCGTTCGAGTTTTCATACTCCGTTCGAGTTTTCATACTTTCATCTTGTGATTTCTGGATTTCTTGTGATGATTTCTAGAATTTGTGCTTCACCAATTTTCGTGATTTCTATTGATAAGTTTTATCAATTCTTGTGCATTGGTGAATTCGTGTGTTATTGACTTGTTATGAATACAAGTTTAGGGTATGATATCCTTTTCTATCTTTGAAAAGATTCCTGCGACATTTTCGATAAATGAAAATTCATTGGTATTATATTTTGATGCCATTTATTTCGATGAAATTTTGACGTATGTCGAAGTTGCTACTGACATTGCTATTTTAATCACGTGTTTTAAAAATTTGTTATTCTTCAAATATTTCAAATTATAAATCAAAATTGTTTTCAAAATTTTTACGATTTGCGCTTTCAAAAGAATGAGGAAGCGAATTAAACGTTTCAGAAAAATCGAGGACTATGACCCATTTCTTTTACTGATTCGCTTAATTCCGGATTTGTCCGTTTGAGAACGTAAAATGTTATTTATTTAAAATACACAATTTTGCACTTTCAAGGAAACGATGAAGTGAATTAAACGATTTAGTAAAACTCGTGGTTGTGGGTCATGTGCGTTTGCTATTTCGGTTAATTTCGGACTCGTTAATTGAAAATTTGTGATTTTTGATAATCAAATATTTGAGATTTAATTATCGTTTGTGATAATTAAATATTTGTGATTTGAAATTTGATTACCGTTGTGGTAATTTCTGATTATCGTTTTGATAATTGGATGTTTATGATTTCTGATTTATCGTTTTTGATAATCAGATATTTATTGTTTCTAATTATCGTTTGTGATAATTAGATATTTGTAGTTTGATTATCATTTGTGATAATTAAACATTTGCGATTTGAGACTTGATTATCAATTGTGATAATTAAATATTTGTGATTTGAAATTTGATTACCGTTGTGGTAATTTTTGATTATCGTTTTGATAATCGGATGTTTGTGATTTCTGATTTACCGTTTTTGATAATCAGATATTTATTGTTTCTGATTATCGCTTGTGATAATTAGATATTTGAGATTTAATTATCATTTGTGATAATTAAATATTTGTGATTTAAGATTGATTTTCGATTTTGATAATCGAATACTTGTTGATTTGATTATCGTTTTTGATAATCGAATATTTGTGATTTAAGATTGATTTTCGATTTTTGATAATCGAATACTTGTTGATTTGATTATCGTTTTTGATAATTGAATATTTGTGATTTGAGATTTCTGAATTATCTATTGATAATTAGATTTTGTTGATAAATTGTGAATTTCTTTTATGAAATTAAAAGATTTCTTTGGCGTTTATATTGTATTACGCCGGTGTACCGACTCAATTTTCCGCTATTCATGATGTTTTCCACGTCTTCAAATTACGGAAATGCCTTAGGGATTCCCGATTTCTATTCTTGAGCAACCTTATATTCACATCATTGCTTCGGGGGTGTAGCACCTTCGAAATAAAGATGTTTCTCTTGTGGAGATTCTCAATGGTTCTCAAATTCTATGGACTTCTCCTAGGAATCCAGAGAATTCATCGAGCAAACACGTTCAGGCTTTCTCTTTCATGCTCTATATGGTGAACTTTCTATTTCTAATTTCTTCATCTTGTGATGATGTTCTTTGTGGTTGTTACCATTTGTCCATTTATTCCTGATGATTGCGAGGACGCAATTTTTTTAACGAGGGGAGTCTGTAACAACCCGATATTCGCGTCAATTCATAATCGACGTTAAAACGATTTATATTTTGGTCAATTGCCATTTTGAAGTTTTTAAAATTAAAATTAAAATTTAAATTACATATGGTTATTAAGTTTGAGGGGCTTTGATATAAATTCTCGGCCCACGATTCTTTTTTTTTATTTATTTCATTTTATTCAACCGGTCCCCCTCTTCCCCCTTTTCATTCGAAACCCTACATCATAATCGAACAAAGAAAAAATTAATGGCGGCCCCTCGTGCTCCTTCGTTCGCATTCGAAAATTAGGGCTCCGATCAATTAGGGCTCGCGAAAAATCGAAGGCTTCAACTACCGAAGCTCGATCGAGTGGCGATTGATGCCTTCTCCTCGCTGGGGCTTCGGCCACTTCAACATAGCAAAGGTGAGTGTTCCACTCACATATAATTCCTATCTCGAGTTTATTAGTGTTCGAATTGAATTCGTCCCTTGATTTGTCGGCCATTCGACTATGTATTTACTTTGAGTATGGACTTCGGTCATTGCTTGAACTGTTTTGATTTCGGCAGTGATTTTTGTGTTGTTTTTCTTTGGGTTCGACACTGTCCTGGTGGCTTGGGTCGAGCTACCTATGTTTCTTGCTTATGCAGATGCTTTTCCATTGTTATATAGATATGTATGCGTATTCATATATATGCGTACATGCCTTCTTGTAATTGTATTGCCGAACTGCTGTTTCTTGATTTTTGAACACTTTCTGGTTTTGAATTATCTGCCTTTAGTTATGAATTGAGTTGATATTTGGTCTTGACTCGACTAGATGGAGTGTTTGCCATTACTGATTGGCCTTGGCTTCGTCTTGTCTGCACTTCGATGATCAGGTTGCATACCCCTGCTCTTTTGCTCGCCAGTTCTGTGTTGTGCCAATATTTGTGATTTCATGATTTCGTGGGTTGTTTGGGTTTTGATTTTTGATTTGAAACATGTGAGGCCTATTTAACTCGTTCATTGCAGTTGATTTGAACTGCAATCTTTTTGTTGGCATCGGCTTGACTATGATTTGTTATTCCATAACTTTATCATGGTCATTCTGTATCATACTTGACTTGTTCGATTTCATTCGAAGTTGATGTAGTTCGAACTTGTTTTGGTTGACTTATCTGTATATATATGCATACATACATTCGAATGTGTGTATGCATATATTGTTGACCATGGTTCGAGTTATGTGTTGTATTTGCACATGTATATATATGCAGATACTTGAGCATATTTTATTGTTTTACTGCCACATTTATGTGTAGTATTTGCACATGTATATATATGCAGATACTTGAGCATATTTTATTGTTTTACTGCCACATTTATGTGTTGTATTTGCACATGTATATATATATGCAGATACTTGAGCATATTTTATTGTTTCACTGCCATGCTTATACTTCTGGTTCTTGTTTGATTTTCTGGACAACTTCCTTGTATCAGTTCTCGATCACACTGTTTCCATAGTTATGCCTTGTTGAGTTGATACATTCCATTTCATACTGTCACTGCCTCGAGATTGAGTTGATTGTTACTTGTGTGTTGCCTTTGACATTTGTATTCTTCACTGATGCATTTCTGGGCATCCCCCCCCTGTTGCACCCCTGTGCATCCATTTGTTTATGCTGGTTCATATCTACCAGTTAGCACTTTGTTTCATTTTTCCTTGGTCATTATTGACCACTTGGAATTTGCAGTATCCTGACTTGTATTCTTGTGAGGGATTGTCGGTTAAATTGGTTTGTGCCTTGCACTGACCTCTGCATTCACTGGCATATATGAGTTTTGTTTTCACTTGGTTTGTTGTCATCATGTCTGGTGCACTACTTCTATTGTGCACCTGTTTTGGTACAACTATCTTTGTGCCTTGATGCTATTCTTTTATATGTATGCTGTGCATTGCCTTCAAGTACACTTGCAACATGTTGATTGTTGCATTTTTACCTCTGGTAGCACTGTGTTATTAGTCTGCACTTGTCCAGTGCAGTTCCATTGTGTTTTCACTTGATTTGAAGATTTTAAAACTTGTTGTTTGAGTACATGTTGGGTGTGTTGCATTTGAGCACCTTCATGATATTTTCATGTTGTTGCTATACTTGTATGTGAAGTTCTCTATTGATGCTTTGTTGAGGCAGCCTCTTTTGACCTGCACATTCATGTGCCTTCTCTGTTGTATATTTGATTGTTTGACCTTGTACACTCTTGTTGCCCTGTGTTGAACCGTAATTTATTTGGGTTTGACCTTGTGCCCGGTCGTGTACATTATCACTGTAGTGGCAAGGCAGTGCACGCAAGCGTGAACTGCAGCCACACGGTATTCATTGGGTACATCATCACTATAGTGGCAAGGCAGTGCACGCAAGCGTGAACTGCAGCCACACGGTATGGCGTGTATGATAATCTTTTTGTTTTGACTTATGGATCTTTTTGCGTATTCCATATTCCGTAGTGGCGAGGCAGTGCACGCGTGCGTGTACTGCAGCCCTACTTGAATTAATATTTTAATTGATATTTCAATGGTTTGAACTGTTTTGTTCATTTCAATTCTATATTCTGAATTGCATCCTGATTTGGTTTAATTACTGTCGTCTATTCGTTATTTAATTATTATTGCTTCTGTGCACTAATAACTGAGTTTGAATTAGACTGACCCGAGTATTATTTTCTTTTGAATCTAATACTCGGGTCAGACCGAGTATTTCAGGTTGTAGATATTCTGCTTTGGGTTGCTGCTAGAGCTATGAAGTTCTTTCATATCTTTTAGAGTAGTCGTCGTTATTTGTAGTAGTCTGTATGATTGTATAGGAAGATATGTATTCATGTATATTATATACGTTAATGTACTTGTATATGTAACTTCCTGAGTCGACAGTTGTAGTTGTATCATATGTACCGTGTCAAATGTATTGTAACTGACATCAGTTATTGTATATATGAGAATTTCTGTTTTATCTGTGTTCCGCATTTATATTTATCTGTGTTATTATTTTATATTTACTGTTCTAAACTATTATGAACCATCGTGGTTCGTTTTATACTGGAATTGGGGTATTTCGATGGGAGAAAAAAAATCAGAGATGAAAAATGAAAGAATATATATATATATTTATATATCACTCCTATCGAGATAACCAATACTAGTGTAAGGCCAACTATTGATGGCCGCTCCTCAACAGCCTTATTCTCCGTGCTAGTTGACAGCACTACACCGTAGTGTTCTTGGCTAGCGTGGGTATAGAGGTGGGGCGTCACACTCCAACCGCAACCACGATCTTCCATTATTTCCCAGTCGACAGAAAATGCCCAAAAATCAAAGATTGATCAACACAAAAATGCTCTCTCAAATAATAACTAAAAATTTAGATTTTTGTCTTGAAAATCATATTTTACATATTTGATTCTTGTTATAAACTTAAATCAAACATTTACAAAATTTGACTTAATCATAATTTAAACCTGTCCACTGTAATTTCTTGATTCCAGCAAATTCTTAATCCAATTATGCTTGAACATGTTTTTAAAACACAGATTGGGTTTAAACTAATTTATCATGTTTGCATAACATAGTCTAACAGAGATTTTGTGTTAAAATGTTGAATTTTTATATTAAAACCATACCCTTTGGACTAATTGCAGAGGTGATAAAAATCCACATATATGTACACTACATATATATATATGCAGAGGCTTACTTATTTCACATACATGTAAAACAATTATCATCACACAATCAACAATCAGCCTAACATCACAATGTATCAGCCAAATCAGGGTTTAAAGGAAAAGTTTCTCACCTGATAAATAAAGACAGAGGAGAAGCAATCCTATACCCTTTTCTTTTAATTTCTTTTGAAGATTAAGTCTTTAATTGTTTTTAGGCTTTTAATTGTTTTTTTACTTTCTGATTTTTTTTGCATTGATCCTACTCTGTCCAGGTTGCTTTGATTCCCAGGTTTTTGCTTATTCATTAGATTCAATTTCCAGGTTGAAAGCTTTGCTTGCTTGAATCCATTTCAGGTTTTGATCTCTTTTGAATTTTCTTTTCTTCATATCTTATCTCTGAGATGAAGTAATTTGGTTTCTCAATTTTGTTTTGTTCCTGATGCTTTGAAACTGGAAAAATGTTTTAATCTTGAACTGCTTTCAAGTTTGAACTATGTTGAGTTGAATCCAGATCCTTTTATTCTGATTGATTTCCAGGATGAACACTTGAATTTGGTTTTGATTGCTTTAATTTTGATCTGATTTTATTTTCTTTTCAGATTTGATTAGGAAAGAAGAAAACTTAGTTGAGAAAATGAAGATAATGATTAGCCAAGTTTTGATCTTCTTTTTTTGTATATATTTACTAAAATCAAGTTTAAAAGAAATTTGCCACTTGTTTTCTTTGATGTTTACTTATTTTACACTTGTTATGTTTAAACAAAATTATGTAGAGTCCTTTTCCATTAATTTATTTACAATTTTTTTTAAACCTTGTTTTATTTTTAACTTACCAATCATGTTCATGTTTTATTATTTATTATTTTAGAAGATATATATAAATATTTTAAACTTTGTATTAATTCTTTTACATACATATACACCTTCTAATTTCTGGATCTAAGTTTTAAGTTTTTATTTTTAATTTTTCTATAAAACACATATTTTATTTACAATTTAATAACACATGATTTGAGATCAAATTATCAAATCCTATTCAAGATGAACTGTTATGTTTTAATGTTTTAAATACATTCACAAACCTTTATTCAAATGTATATATTATTATTATTATTATTATTTTTAAAAGAAACAACATTAAATCTTTTTGTTAAACTTAGATATTGTGTGTGTATATATATATACATTTAAATTATACTTGCATAATCTGTCAAAAGAAAATTTTATTTAAAATAAAATTATACATTGATAAATAAACCTCTAATTTATCACTCTAATAAATTTACCTTAAATTATTTTCATAAATTAATTCTTTTGAAATTAAGTAATAATTTTTAATTACTTACAATCCAATTATTAAAACAATTCAAAGATATTTAACTTTGAGCATTTTAAATCTTCTTGTAAATACTTATTCTTAAATTCCAATTTAAAGTCTGTTTATAATCCAATTTATTTATTTATTCTAGAATTATCAAATTAATTCATAATTAAATCCACAATTTAATTTCCAAAATTAAATAATTGTTAAATTGAACTTGTTCAAAATTCGGGAATGTTACAGATTCCCTCCCCTAAGGAAATTTCGTCCTCGAAATTTTGAAAGTAGGGAGACAACAAAGGATGGATACATAAAGATAGAGAAACAGTTTTCAAAACAAACTGGGTATCTATTCTGCATTTGGCTTACCAAATCAGAATATCAATAATGGTACAAGAACAAATCAAGATACTCGGGTCACCAGATTTACGAAACATACAAGGTATTGATTAGTTCAAGAGATAACTAATTACTCGTAGAACATACCGAGACCCAACAGAATAAATAGATATATGAATGCAATCCCAAAACTTTTAGTTTGAACAACCAAAATATACCTATCAACCATAAAAGCAATTCATCCAAACAAACAATTCTGAACCATCTGGAGTTTATGTCCCCTGCAAATATGTCAAAGCTTCTTCTTGGAGCTTCCAGGAATCATTAAAGAATTGAAAAGACGAATCAAAAGAGATTGATAGAGAAAGTTGTTTCCACTGTCACAGGGTATCGACCATTTGTAGTGGTACTTCCATGTCCCCTATCTCGTCTTCTTCTTGCACTCATACTTACTATCAGTGGATAGTAAGGGAATTTGCTGAGGCATTCAGATGGATATCTTAGGGATATACTCATTCTAGGGTATACTCCACCCTATCTTTAATGAGTTACTTAATGTCTTATACTCCTGAGCTAAAGTTTCAACCTTAAGCTCTGATGCCAATTTGTCATGTTCCAAATTCTAGCGTTCGAAAATCGACATCCGTACTCCACTTGTACTTGAATGCCGCAGATTCAATCGTTGAAATTCGAATCGTGCCGGAGCTTATAACACAATTAAATAAAACAACACAGTAGAAGAAAAAGAAATGAATATCATATACAACCAATGATACAATATCCATAATGATACAACAATGATATATATATGATACAAGAAATATCAGAGACAAGATAACAATGCTACAACGGAAAAAAAACAATATGATATAGTAGCAGAAAATGAATAGCCAAGAGATAACTCCAATCCAATGCTCCAAAGCTAAGGCTCCACCCACAAACTCGAACCACCATCACATTTCACCAAGACAAGCAGGACTGGTGTGAATCCAAAGACTCCAATATCTAGGATCTCCAAAGAATTACAAGGAGAAAGCTGAAAGCTACCGAATCAATATCTACTATCTGAAAAACCCAACACTAGACTGCCCGTGTGGAAAATAGTGGGCACCCAGAGTTTAGGAAGGAACAATAAACTCCGGGTCAGTCATGGGACTGGTATGGGCAAAATAGTTTATCTTTAAAAACAAACAAAAGAATTAAAAATTTGAAATCCGCAATGCTTTTGAAAAATGAAACTACCATAAGGCCTCCTGCCACACACATAATGCAAATGCAAAATTGGAGAAAATTTCTCCTTATGATAGTCAAATATGCTTGATACGCGAAAACCATTTGATATTATTATTAGTGCATAGTGGAAAACATTTCGAAAGTATAATATTAATCTTAGCCAGCATACGTACCATTATAGTATGCCTACTATAACTACCATGTTAGATGGCAGGTTCTACAACTAAAACCGTACAAGGCGCGTATTGGTAATTGGATTGCCAACGAATGGTCAGGCTAAGGAACTTCCTGGGCCACATGGGTACGCCTCTGGAAGGACTCCCCGAGAACCTAACCGGATCTCTGCCAACACAAGGCCGGGTTACCTCTGTAACTAGGTAACAACTGACACGAGTATGCCATCCCCCGGTCGTAACCAACCTTTATCCGAGCGCTCGATACCAACAACCACAAAGTAATGTATTTGCAGTAACCACATAGGTTAAATATCTGGGCTCCATACCATGATATCACCTCTATCCAGAAGGAAATGAACATACCCTCAGGGGGCGCTACCCCCAAATAACCTTGCCCCATTCTTCCTGTTTTGACCATTCCAGGTTATGAGGTTCGAATAAGTTTCGTCCACAAAGCTACGCTTTTTACAAAAGTCATGCTTTGATCAACAAATGATCGGCAGCACTTCGTATGCCACATTACCAAATTGGAAATGTATCACTGGTAACCACCAATTACGTAACATCTGAGCTCGTACGCCTCGGAGAAGGGTGTTGAGCTAGGAGAATAAATCTCCGCCACCAAATAGAAATGTATTTGATAGAAACCGGTTTTACATCTCAAAGTGTAATGTCAGACACACATCCATACAAGTCTGTTCCTGGTTCGAACAGAACCGAAGGCACTTCCGAAGAAGCCCTTGCAATCCGGGCATCCTCAATCCTGATCGGACTCCACATTACATATGGAGATCTCTATACTGGAGAAACTCAGTGCAGAGTCATTCGACAGGTCATCCCCTCGTTCTCAAAAATTATCCGGTCTTCACCACCGGTCTTCAAATGCTATCCATATCGTCGTATCACATATTTGGAATGGGTTATATGACACAAAGGTCCTCTCCCGGCTAAACCGAATAGTGAGCGCAATATTTAAAACCATATGGATAATGGGTTTTCAGTTCAGTCACAACTTTAAAACCCCAAAACTTTTCTTTCAAATGGTTAAACGAAATACCATTCTAAATCTTTTTAACAAAAAGATTCATTTCAAAAACCTTCACAGGTTTAAACAATTTCCACATTTAAATTCTTTAAACAAAAGATTTACTTTTAAATCCCTTTTCGACTTTAAACAAGGTTTACCAATCTTTGACAAAGGTTCATTTGTAACCTTTCAAAACAATTCCATTTCAACTTGGATTGACTCATCCAGTATTTAAATTAAAGACTTGTTTCATAGCTTTCAAAATAATTCCTGTTTCAATCCTTTTTATATATATAATAGACACATCATTTAAAACCTTCTTCAATTTCAAATTAGGGTTCAACTATCTTTCACAAAGATATAGCTTTCAAAATCATTCTATTTCAAATTTGAAATCATAATTTGTATAACCTTTTTACGTCATAAATACTAAATGTAGAATTCAATTTCTGATATTGAATTCAAATTTAAATCAAATGATTTAAATTTCAATCTTTCTTTAGTTACTCAAAATAACTTTCATTTTTAAAACACCTTTTCAAAAGTTTATTGCTTTAAACCCAATTCATTTCCAAAACCATTTGAATTAAAAATTCAAGTTCAAATTCAAAACTATTTTAAAAAATCTGTTACTTAACCGATTTCCACGTGTAACCCATATTGGTGTGTGTATAGTGTAGTCTTAGGGTTTAACACATTAGTGCACAGCATCAATCATCACAGATATAACAATATCAATAAGCGGTATAACCCATAACGCTTATCTTCATTTACAGATCACAGATAAAATAAATTTATAAATCATAAAGATTCATCATTACGATTCGATGTGGGTTTCGGATAAACAACCGGAATCCGACTCCCAGTCGCATCGAATTTCAAATGTTGTTTAACGGGTCCAAAGGGTTTTGTATATTCATATAACAATATATTCATCACGGATATAACAGCTTGGCACAAACCATTACATGGCATCACATCACAAATCAAATATATCAATCCATACACAGCATTCAATAAAACTCAAACATCTTCAATTAAGATGAATAAATCGTGTGGGTTAAATTAGTTAACCACATAATTACTTTCATAAATTTTCTTCAATCAATGATCAATTATCATTTATTACAATTGATTCAATCTTAATCACCTTCATTAATTTATCAATTTACCTTTAATTAATTACTTAAATTAATTATCCTTTAATTATTAAGTAATTACCTCTTAATTACTTATTTATTGAATAAATTAACTTTTAATTAATTATCCATAATTAATTATCTTAATTAATTAATAACATTAATTAATTGCCCTTTAATTAGCTACATAAATCAATTACCTTAAGATTAATAAATGATCTTTTAATCAATCTTTGTGAAAGAATTGGTTATTCTTAATTTAAATCAATTGAATCTTAATTCCAATTAATTATCCTTAATTGGTTATTCTTAATTTAAATCACCATAATGGATTAACCACATAATTACTTATACTTCAAAGTAATTAACCCCTAATATTTGATTAATCAAACTTTAGTCTTTAATTATCTACCTTTAATCTCTTTCACTGAGTAATTATTAATTTTTAATTAGCTTGAATTATTAATCAATTCCTTTAATTACTTTCATTAAGTAATTCACCTCAACTAATAATTTTCCTTTTAACGAATATGTTAACTTAACTTTGAAAGTTACTCAACCATTTTTAAAACATTATTTATAATAATTTTTCTTAATTATTAATAAATTAATTTTAATTACTAATCATTAATTACTTGACTATCATTAACGATATGAATTAGCTTACTTTTAAGTTAAAAATTTAAAACATTTGATTTTTATTTCTAAATCACTTATTCAGTTTCATTTAAAATAACTTATTAAAATATAAGTTTAAAACTTAATTGTTTTTGATCTTTTATTTCAAAAACCTTAAATTTATACCTTTTATCTTAATAATAAAAACATCGCTTATGAAGAAAAAAAACTAGAAATTTATTTTTACTAATCTGCTATAGTTCAAAACTTGGACATTTTAACACGAGTAACTCAAATAACCCGAGTGAAAACCCGAGCTAAACTTCCTCATACTCGAACTCAGCTTCGAGCTTTTCCAGAAATTGACCCGAGTGCCCAAAATTTTTGATTTTAAAATTTTTCTAAGTATTTTGCTTAACACCAAAATCCTACTCAAGTTCGACTTCGAGTCGAATGCCTTTACCCTCGTGTTTGAACTCGAGACGTCCTCTTCTCCCCTTCCCAATTTCGGTAACCAACAGGCATAACGACACACATATCCCTGCACTGATGATCATCTCACCTCCGATCATCACCGAGGTTGCCACCAAATCGACAACGATCTCCTCATCCCAAACAGCAACCAAAAAATTCAAAATTATCCACAAATCGAAATCGAGCATTCCCATTTTCCCCTGGTACCCAAACTCCACACCAAAGCCTACCCCGTGGAACCAACTCCGGCCATCTAAGTCGTCACCACCTCATCCACGACTCTGACGCAACGTGATGCCACCAACGCCCTCGGTCCGATGACCTGAATTACCCCGACCACTACAAAACACCTCCATCTACTCCATCGGCAAAACTGGGTTGTTAAATCCTACCCCAATCAATTCCTGTTGCCATGGCGATTTATAAATTCAAACGCCATTTTCCTAAGCTTCAGCGATCTACCAACAAACTCCAACCGCAACCACGAGCTTCCATAATTTCCCAGTCGACAGAAAATGCCCAAAAATCAAAGATTGATCAACTCAAAAAGGCTCTCTCAAATAATAACTAAAAATTTACATTTTTGTCTTAAAAATCATATTTTACAGATTTGATTCTTGTTATAAACTTAAAACAAACATTTACAAAATTTGATTTAATCATAATTTAAACATGTCCACTATAATTTCTTGATTTTAGCAAATTCTAAATCGAATTATGCTTGAATATTTTTTTAAAACATAGATTGGGTTTAAAATAATTTATCATGTTTGCATAACATAGTCTAACAGAGATCTGGTGTTAAAATGTTGAATTTTTATATCAAAACCATACTCTTTGGACTAACAGCAGAGGTGATAAAAAAACCACAGATATGTACACTACATATATATATGCAGAGTGTGACAGCCCGAAATTTTTAAGCAATTTAAAATCAGAATATTTAATTGATTTTAAATATTCAATATAATAATTTTAACTGGAATTACAAATATCGTTATTTGTTTGATAATTACATAATAGAATTTAAGTATTAGAAGTTGAGTAAATTGTTGAATCTAGAATTTTAAGCCGGTTAAAAATAATTTGAAGGCTCGAAAAATTTATATTACTGAGAATAATAGAAGTTGTAAAATTGAAATTAACAGTGATTTGTTCAGTTTTAAAAACTTTATAGTTTAAAATTGAAATTCAAAAATAGCCTTCCGAGGCATAGTCTCGGAATTCGATGAAATCAGTTCCATTGGATCCGTCATATTGTATTATTAGCGGATTTCAAATTTTGTTTTGATCAGAATTAGTGTGTGAGTATACGAAATATTAACGTGCTAGGGATTTAATCGATAATAATCTAATAAAATTTAATTTAATTAATTAGGCTTCCTCTATACGCTATCCTTATCCATTCCTCAGCACGCTTCTCTTATCTTCCAGCATACACCATCGTTCATCACTTTTTATCAAAACCCTTCTTCCTTAAAAAAAAAAGAAAAAAAAAGAAGATAGTTCGTTTATTAATTAATGGCCGAAGCCCAGACTTCTCAATTAAAAATCGAGATAGCCGCACTTCCCTCCCTCCTCTCGTTCATTTCCTCTTCTAATAGATTTAAAAAAAAACAAAAGGGATCGAGCGGATCCAATTGTTCGATGGGATAAGGGGGAAACTCGACTTCGAAACGCGGTTTTAGGGCTTGGGTGTCGCGAGTCAACTCGCGATTTGAGTCGCGTCTTCGTCTTGGTTGGAGGGGTTTGGTCGCTGGAAGAGGCGACGAGGCAGTTGACCACTTGAGATGGAGGCTGCGACGCAGTGGGATGAGCTCGGCAAGGCACGATGGCCGGTAGGGTTTTGGAATCGCGTCTTTGAGCTGGGTTCGTAGATTTGGGAGCCAACGGTCGCTAGTGCTATTGGGGGTGCGTCGTTGTGACAGAGAGAGGGAGGGCAACAGTCGCGATTCTCGAACGACGTGATGTCGGTAATGGGGTTGACAGTTGATGGCTCGAGTTCACTGTGAGGTATAATTTAAATTTTTGTTTTAATCAAAATTGATTTATATGTATATATTTGTATGTATTCAGTACAGAGAAAGAAAAAAAAAAGAGATTTACAGTAAAATTAATTTTGACTTGTAATAATAATTATCATTTTGTTTTACCGAAAAGAAATTAATTTGGCAGATAGAGTTCGATAATAAATTTTGGTTACTAAAATTAATCATTAAAGAGAAAATAATATATTTAGGATGATTAATTAATTTAAGTTACCAAAAATATTTGTTATAGGAAAATTAGTTTGAGATTAAATTATTAGTTAACCCAAATTAATAAATGGTAATTAATTAGTTTGATTATTTAAAAATATTAATGAATCGTATAACTGTTATACAAGGTTTTAAATCACGGAAGCAAGCTAGTTGGGAAATAGACTGCAAATCTTAGGCCAAAGGTGCGTTAATCTCACTTAGTTGAAATTTAAATTTAAATGATTAAATTTAAATAATGGTATGAATGGTTGAATTGGTTGTTGTGTTATATAGTAGTATATACTACACCTTGAAATGATTGATTTCCCTCATTTTATAGTGAAAATATTTATATTGTGCTAACGTCTGTGGATGATGGCAAAAGCAGGTTGGAGGGATCCAACTGGATCCCTCAACATTTATTTAAAATATTTAAATTACCCTGTTACGATGATTTGATATTTTATGATGGATTATGTGAAATATGGAATGTTATGGTTTGATTGGATAATTAGGTATAATGAATTTCCAGGAAAATATATAACTTGGGTGTTGGAAAGAAAAATAAGGGAAGTAAAATTTCAAGTAAAATAAATATAGGGAAAGTTGAATAAATTTAAGAATGAATTGGAAAGAAATAATCTGATTTAAATTTATATAAATAAACTGTGAGTATAGAAAGGAAAATTTGAATAAACATGAAGTTAATGAATTTTAAAATTCAGTGTTATTATTTAAAAGAACAAAACATTTATTTAAACGTTAAGATTTAAACTAGTGAACGATAAGAAGAAATTGTGGGAAATCTGGAATTTTTATATTTCAGTTAAAAATTTTAAAATCAAATGAAAAATAATAATAATAACAATAATTAAGTCCATGCTTAATGAATTTTGAAATGAATTAAGTAAGTAAAGAATTATTTCAAATGGGATAAATTTGAAATCAATTTGGAAAAATTGATTTAAGTGATTTAAGTTGGATCTTCTTCCTGGATAACCAAGTACGTTTTCAAAGTAAGTTTTTAAATATAAGTTAAAAGTTTTTAAATTGATTTAAAAAGCAAGTTTTGGAAAATTTCCTACTTCTAATATTTAAATTCTAAAGTAAGTATTTTCTCTTAATTTATTATATTAGTAATTGTTTAAAGAATGACTTAATGTTATGTCTTTAAAAGTATAAATCTAGTTTTATATTTATTAAGTAACCTTATTTTTAAATATTCGTATAGTATGGTATTTTAAATAAATTATTGATGTAGTTTTAACTTAAATGTTTTAAAGTATTTTTCAAAGTAAAGTGTTTTAAATTATTTTAGAAATCTAGTTTTGTGCTTGGTGATTTCAGGGGAGATAGAAAATATTTGGGAAAGTTGATTCTGGAAAGAAAGATGGTTTGGAAACTGTTTTTTTAAAAGGATTGAAAATAGAAATATATCTTGTGAAAATATTTTTGAGGTTAATAAATAATTTGGAAAAAAATTATTTATTGTGTGATGGATGTTGTGAATATTAATTGATAGTTAAATAACCGACTATCAATATTGGACAATGCGTTGATCGTTTCGAAGAGACCGGGATCGAGATTTATTTCTCGAAAACCACTTTGATCCGGTTTGTACGTTTCGTGTAAACGATTTTGGATGCGAAGATGGAGCAGTGAAGTGCAAGGGCTAGTCGCTACTAGTCCTAAGGACATATTCAAAATGGATGTAGTAGGAGTAGTGCCTTCGGTTCCGTTCGAACCCGAAACGGACTTGTATGGATGAATGCTTGCGAAACATCGTCAGGTGGATGATGGGCATTCTAAGTGAAAACGTTCTAAAGGTAACGCTTAGCCTCAAGCCTCATCAACCGGGAATGACTGAAAATCAGGGGATATGCAGCAAGGTTAGGTGTGTCATGCCCAAGCAGGACAAGATAATTCCCCTGTCTAGATGTCCCTTATATATTTCGGCTTAGTGGGTGGTTGGTCACGCCAACCACGGGGTTTATCTTGTTCGGGACTGTTCAGTAAGGAATGGTTCCGGCCTTGTGTTGCTGGGGTGAAGGGAGTAATCCTAGGTACGGTGATCTAGGCCCCGTACTGTGACAGGTGGTACCCCAGTGCCTAGTCATTAGTTGGAAATCCATTCTCCCTACGAGCCTTGTACGAGTTTTGTTTGTATTACCCACTTTTGTGGCTAGTAGCTGGAATTTAATAGATGTAACAATTTTGGCTATTTTATAAGTATTTGTATATAGACCCTATTATAATATCAGAGAATTTCTATAAAAATTGTTTTAGCTATCGTAAGGTAAAAACCCGACATGTTTATTTATGGCGTGGTCTTACGTGATGCTTTTGTTTTCAAGGAATTTTTGAAACTTTAATAATCAATTGGGTGTGATTTCCTCACGCTGGTATTCCAGACTGACTCGGGTGTTATTTAACTGTAATGCTCGGGTCAGACCGAGTATTATAGGATACAGGACTTGCGGGTCGTTACACTTGGTATCAGAGCTTAGGTTAGTGATAACCTTGCCTCTGGTGGGAATTACTCATAAAATAGAGTCTATAGTACTCTAGAATGATTTTGAGCGTATTAATAAATATGAGCGCGTATTTGTTAGTGAATATAAATTGTTTTAATGTTGTGTTGATTGGTTTGTTGAGTGGTATATGAACCTTCGTCGGCACAGTCTGGACAACTGTCTCGAAGGGGTTTCTAAACACTTGAATTGAACAATCGACACGGTATTGTTTTAAATATGGGTGAATGGAATAATTTTACCCAAAAATATATTTTTGATATAAAGAAAGTTTTTGGTAAACTATATAGCTATTATATGGTTGCTTGGATGTTAGAGTTAGAAATGATAATATTAAAATATTATCATTGTTAAGTGAAATATTTATTTAGAAATTGTAAATATAATCAAAGATTGAGAAGATAAATCCAATTATGAAATGAAATTTATAAATATGAATTGTAAATGTAATTTATAAATTAAATTAAAATAAAATGGGAATTTGTATAAGCGTAAATTGTACCAATGCATTATAGTTAAAATTGGAATTAAAATAAAATTTGAAATGTTAAAACTCCGGAGATTTTGGAAATATTTTGAAGATAAATAGTAATATCGTTGTTTTTGGGGTATTTCTGAAAGGAAATTGTTTCAAATAAATTTTGGGAAGTGAGATAGCATTGAATTCACTTCAGTCACTGGAAAATAACTTCGGTGATGACTGCAGCATCATCGATGTTCATTTTCGAGTTTCTAAGTGATGGATTGCTGCCAAATTGATTTGTTCAGAAAAGTTAGTTGTTTTTGAAAATATCAAAGGAAATTTGTTGGGAATAAAACCAGGATTTGGTTTAATCTTTGAGAAATATGATTTGAGGTGTTGGAGATTTTAAAATAATTTGAAACCAAAGATCGGATGTTTTAAAATCCTGATGAGATGGGTTGTAAGTTTATAAATTGAGATGAGTTTTAAATCAGGATGGAAATATGAGCTTTGAATGTTGAAATTTAAGCTTTGGATAAGGGAATATAAATCTAAAGTGAAAAGTTAGAATGAAATTAACTTGGGTTGGAGAATAAAATTTAACTGGATTAAAATAAATTGAATAAGTTGGAAATAATATCCAGTTGTATTCGAATTTAGTTGCAATCGAATTAAATTAAATAAAACTGAGTTAAAATAAAATTGAATTGGAATAAGGATTCAATTAAGTTATAAATGAAATTAAATTCTTACCTGTATAACTGGAAAATAAGTTGGATAAGAAATAAATTGGGTAAGAGTTAGATTGAAGTAAATAAAGCAGAATAACTTATAAAAGAATTTAAATGCATGAATAAAATATGCTTGGGTTAAAAAGAAGCATAAGGCTTGAGTTAAATAAAAGAAGAATATATTCAAGCTTATGATGAATGGAAATTGTGCAAATAATAAGTTGT
The DNA here is from genome assembly GCA_030765085.1 of Allium cepa. Classification (NCBI taxonomy): domain Eukaryota; kingdom Viridiplantae; phylum Streptophyta; class Magnoliopsida; order Asparagales; family Amaryllidaceae; genus Allium; species Allium cepa. Next base: position 763,751,697 of record CM060934.1, on the reverse strand, counting down.
GACTTATAAATTTTGAAGGTGGAATAGAAAATCCGAATTAAATATTGTTTGATGTTTTGGATAATTAAACGGAAATATAAACTTGAATTATATAATAAAATTGAACTAAGAAAATAAAATGCAGTGATATTTGGGATCAAAATTCAAGAGTTGGATTATAAATAAGGGAAGAACTAATTGATAATAAATTAGTTAATGAAATGTGTAAATGGAGTTCAACGTAGTTAAATATAAGCTGACTTGTAAGCTAATAATGAAGATTGGGAATAGAACTCAAGCTATAAATCAAATTCGACTTGAATCATTAATGAAGAAAATATAATTGCAGTGGCCTTGCAATTAATTAAATGATTTGTGAATGAAATTGCAGTGTAAGTTAATAAAATTGGGTGGTAAGTTGAAAATTTAGCTTGAAGTGTTAACAAATTAAATATAATTGAAGTGTATCGGATAATAATGTAAATAGATTAAAATAGTAATGGTTTGAATGTGCAAATAAAATCCAAATAAGTGGAAATAAGTTGGAAATGGCTTTGTAATAAATTGAATGATTTGAATCTAAAAGGTAAAATTTTATAATAACTAATCAAATAAATTTGTAGTTGCAGATGAGATTGGATTAAAATAGAATGTTTCGAGTTTATTAGAATAATTTTAGTAAATGCGGATAAGGAATGAAATGCTATTAAATAGATCGTGAATAAAATTGAAATAGTTATTGAATGAAATAGCTTAGATTGTCTTTGGGCTAAATAAAATAGTTTGGAATAAACTAACATGGAATGAAATGTAAATAAATGGATTGTAAATGAAATTTAAATGGAAATAAGTCGAGCTAAATAAATGATTGTGAATGGGTTAAAATAAAAGGGAAATTTAATTGGCAATTAAGATGAACCTAGGCTGTAAATGGTTTTGAATAAACTAATTTGATTAATAAAATGAAATGCAAGTGAATGGATTAAAATTTGAAATGCAATGAAAATGAGGATATATGGATTGTGAATAAATTTAAAATGGAATAGAATTGAGTATAAATTGAGTTGAAATCCATTTAAAATTGATTATAAAACTCAAGTGCTTATTTATTCATATAGATCTCGTCAAATTGCATAGAATACATTGTCATTTGAAGTAAATGGAAGTAATTAAAATTCTATGAGTTGATAGAAGTAAAATAAATTGATTTTGGAAGAAATTGAATTAAATATGAGTTCAGTTTGCTTAAGAATAAATTAAATGTAAGCGATTGTGTTTGAAACCATTCAAATTCAATGAAAATGGTTTATAAATAAATTGGAACAGCTGAATTAACATGGAAATTATAGAAGTTTCTTATGGAAAAATGTTTGGTGTGAATTTCTTTTAGAATTCATATGTTTTAACTATTGCAAGTAAGTGAAATGTGTTAAACTTCTTATATTTGGCACTTACAAGTTTAAATTGAGTAAGTACAGGTACCTAGAAGCCGTATGGCTGGATTTGGGTTGGGCTATTTGCTAAAAATAATAAGCTGCTTGCTTAAAATGCTAAATAAGGTACGCCTACGCAATAAAAATAGGAAATATGAACTGTTTTTGGTTTTTCCGACCGTGTGGGTCGATGTATATATATTTATCTCTTTTTTCAAATTGCAAAAGCTCCTCCGTACAAAGGAGACTCTGCCAAAAAAATTCGAAAATTTTGGGAGCTGGAATTTTTTTTGAAAATTTCGGAAAATTTTGTTAACGACAAAGCGATTTCATACTAGAAAATTGAAATGAGTTAGTGAACGAAACTAATTAAAATAATGACATGAATTAGTATAAATGAAAAAATAAAATTTAAAGTTAGAATTGAAAATAAATTGAATTCGTATGGAAATGAAAGAATCAATGTGAATAAAAATGGGTATAAACTAAGTGATAGGACGGAAATAAAAAAAACATATAAAATGCTTATACTAGCTTAAGTAAGGAATGAGACATTCTCAATTGAAAATTGATATTTCAAATATAATCTAAGTATTTGAGTTAATGGATATTGACATCTGTAAGTGAGTCGATAAAATGTTTTGGGATATTGTGATTGGATATTAGTATTAAGCAGGATATGCAGGTAATCTAAAGGAAAAATAGAATTGGATTGATTTCAAAGATAAAAATTTGAAATGCTCGACAAAAAGGTATGTATTTAAATTTGGTATGAAATTTGATTGGGATTTGGATTGAGCCACTTGGCGTTTTGTTTTCTTTTTGAGATTTGGGAGGCCGTAGAGCCATTTTTGTAGTTGTACTGAGTCAGCCACGCAAAGGAGACGCTGGCGAAATTTTTCGGAAATTTAGGGAGTTAGAAAATTTTTGAGTATTCAAAATTGGTTTTAAGATTAAAACTGGAATGGTTGAGCAAATAGGATCGTTTGCAAACTAGGGAAAGCTTTGGAAAGTCAATAAGAATGATAATGGGCCTTTTATAAAAAGATAGTGGGATAGATGTTGAACTGTTTGGTTTTAGGGAAATAGTAAACGGGTATCGGATCATTCTTCCTAATAAGTAATTTCGGGGACGAAATTCTTTTAAGGGGGGAGGAATGTGACGGCCCGAAATTTTTAAGCAATTTAAAATCGGAATATTTAATTGATTTTAAATATTCAATATAATAATTTTAACTGGAATTACAAATATCGTTATTTATTTGATAATTAAATAATAGAATTTAAGTATTAGAAGTTGAGTAAATTGTTGAATCTAGAATTTTAAGCCGGTTAAAAATAATTTGAAGGCTCGAAAAATTTATATTGATGATACTGAGAATAATAGAAGTTGTAAAATTGAAATTAACAGTGATTTGTTCGGTTTTAAAAACTTTATAGTTTAAAATTGAAATTCAAAAATAGCCTTCCGAGGCATAGTCTCGGAATTCGATGAAATCAGTTCCATTGGTTCCGTCATATTGTATTATTAGCGGATTTCAAATTTCGTTTTGATCGGAATTAGTGTGTGAGTATACAAAATATTAACGTGCTAGGGATTTAATCGATAATAAGCTAATAAAATTTAATTTAATTAATTAGGCTTCCTCTATACGCCATCCTTATCCATTCCTCAGCACGCTTCTCTTATCTTCCAGCATACACCATCGTTCATCACTTTTTATCAAAACCCTTCTTCCTTAAAAAAAAAAGAAAAAAAAAAGAAGATAGTTCGTTTATTAATTAATGACCGAAGCCCAGACTTCTCAATTAAAAATCGAGATAGCCACACTTCCCTCCCTTCTCACGTTCATTTCCTCTTCTAATCGATTTAAAGAAAAAAACAAAAGGGATCGAGCGAATCCAATTGTTCGATGGGATAAGGGGGAAACTCGACTTCGAATCGCAGTTTTAGGGCTTGGGTGTCGCGAGTCAACTCGCGATTTGAGTCGCGTCTTCGTCTTGGTTGGAGGGGTTTGGTCGCTGGAAGAGGCGACGAGGCAGTTGACCACTTGAGATGGAGGCTGCGACGCAGTGGGATGAGCTCGGCAAGGCACGATGGTCGGTAGGGTTTTGGAATCGCGTCTTTGAGCTGGGTTCGTAGATTTGGGAGCCAACGGTCGCTAGTGCTATTGGGGGTGCGTCGTTGTGACAGAGAGAGGGAGGGCAACAGTCGCGATTCTCGAACGACGTGATGTCGGTAATGGGGTTGACAGTGGATGGCTCGAGTTCACTGTGAGGTATAATTTAAATTTTTGTTTTAATCAAAATTGATTTATATGTATATATTTGTATGTACTCAGTACAGAGAAAGAAAAAAAAAGAGATTTACAGTAAAATTAATTTTGATTTGTAATAATAATTATCATTTTGTTTTACCGAAAAGAAATTAATTTGGCAGATAGAGTTCGATAATAAATTTTGGTTACTAAAATTAATCATTAAAGAGAAAATAATATATTTAGGATGATTAATTAATTTAAGTTACCAAAAATATTTGTTATAGGAAAATTAGTTTGAGATTAAATTATTAGTTAACCCAAATTAATAAATGGTAATTAATTAGTTTGATTATTTAAAAATATTAAGGAATCGTATAACTGTTGTACAAGGTTTTAAATCACGGAAGCAAGCCAGTCGGGAAATAGACTGCAAATCTTAGGCCAAAGGTGATTAATCTCACTTAGTTGAAATTTAAATTTAAATGATTAAATTTAAATAATGGTTTGAATGGTTGAATTGGTTTTTGTGTTATATAGTGGTATATACTACACCTTGAAATGATTGATTTCCCTCATTTTATAGTGAAAATATTTATATTATGCTAACGTCTGTGGATGCAGGGAAAAGTAGGTTGGAGGGATCCAACTGGATCCCTCAACATTTATTTAAAATATTTAAATTACCCTGTTATGATGGTTTGATATTTTATGATGGATTATGTGAAATATGGAATGCTATGGTTTGATTGGATAATTGGGTATAATGAATTTCCAGGAAAATATATAACTTGGGTGTTGGAAAGAAAAATAAGGGAAGTAAAATTTCAAGTAAAATAAATATAGGGAAAGTTGAATAAATTTAAGAATGAATTGGAAAGAAATAATCTGATTTAAATTTATATAAATAAACTGTGAGTATAGAAAGGAAAATTTGAATAAACAGGAAGTTAATGAATTTTAAAATTCAGTGTTATTATTTAAAATAACAAAACATTTATTTAAAAGTTAAGATTTAAACTAGTGAAGGATAAGAAGAAATTGGGGGAAATCTGGAATTTGTATATTTCAGTTAAAATTTTTAGAATCAAATGAAAAATAATAATAATAACAATAATTAAGTCCATACTTAACGAATTTTGAAATAAATTAAGTAAGTAAAGAATTATTTCAAATGGGATAAATTTGAAATCAATTTGGAAAATTTGATTTAAATGATTTAAGTTGGATCTTCTTCCTGGATAACCAAGTACGTTTTCAAAGTAAGTTTTTAAATATAAGTTAAAAGTTTTTAAATTGATTTAAAAAGCAAGTTTTGGAAAATTTCCTACTTCTAATATTTAAATTCTAAAGTAAGTATTTTCTCTTAATTTATTATATTAGTAATTGTTTAAAGAATGACTTAATATTATGTCTTTAAAAGTATAAATCTAGTTTTATATTTATTAAGTAACCTTATTTTTAAATATTCGTATAGTATGGTATTTTAAATAAATTATTGATGTAGTTTTAACTTAAATGTTTTAAAGTATTTTTCAAAGTAAAGTGTTTTAAATTATTTTAGAAATCTAGTTTTGTGCTTGGTGATTTCAGGGGAGATAGAAAATATTTGGGAAAGTTGATTCTGGAAAAAAAGATGGTTTGGAAACTGTTTTTTTAAAAGGATTGAAAATAGAGATATATCTTGTGAAAATATTTTTGAGGTTAATAAATAATTTGGAAAAAAATTATTTATTGTGTGATGGATGTTGTGAATATTAATTGATAGTTAAATAACCGATTATCAATATTGGACAATGTGTTGATCGTTTCGAAGAGACCGGGATCGAGATTTATTTCTCGAAAACCACTTCGATCCGGTTTGTACGTTTCGTGTAAATGATTTTGGATGCGAAGATAGAGCAGTGAAGTGCAAGGGCTAGTCGCTACTAATCCTGAGGATATTTCCAAAATGGATGTAGTAGGAGTAGTGCCTTCGGTTCCGTTCGAACCCGGGACGGACTTGTATGGATGGATGCTTGCGAAACATCGTCAGGTGGACGATGGGCATTCTAAGTGAAAACGATCTAAAGGTAACGCTTAGCCTCAAGCCTCGTCAACCGGGAATGACTGAAAATCAGGGGATATGCAGCAAGGTTAGGTGGGTCATGCCCAAGCAGGACAAGATAATTCCCCTGTCTAGATGTCCCTTATATATTTCGGCTTAGTGGGTGGTTGGTCGCGCCAACCACGGGGTTTATCTTGTTCGGGACTATTCAGTAAGGAATGGTTTCGGCCTTGTGTTGCAGGGGATGAAGGGAGTAATTCTCGGTACGGTGATCTAGGCCCCGTACTGTGACAGGTGGTATCCCAGTGCCTAGTCATTAGTTGGAAATCCATTCTCCCTACGAGCCTTGTACGAGTTTTGTTTGTATTACCCACTTTTATGGCTAGTAGCTGGAATTTAATAGATGTAACAATTTCGGCTATTTTATAAGTATTTGTATATAGACCCTATTATAATATCAGAGGATTTTTATAAAAATTGTTTTAGCTATCGTAAGGTAAAAACCTGACATGTTTATTTGTGGCGTGGTCTTACGAGATGCTTTTGTTTTCAAAGAATTTTTGAAACTTTAATAATCAATTGGGTGTGATTTCCTCACGCTGGTATTCCAGACTGACTCGGGTGTTATTTAACTGTAATGCTCGGGTCAGACCGAGTATTATAGGATACAGGATTTGTGGGTCGTTACACAGAGGCTTACTTACTAACATACATGTAAAACAATTATCATCACACAATCAACAATCAACATAACATCATAATGTATCAAGCAAATCAGGGTTTAAAGGGAAAGTTGCTCACCTGATAAATAAAGATAGAGCAGAAGCAAGCCTGTACCCTTTTCTTTTAATTTCTTTTGAAGATTAAATCTTTAATTGTTTTCAGGCTTTTAATTGCTTGTTTTACTTTCTGATTTTTTTTTGCATTGATCCTACTCTGTCCAGGCTGCTTTGATTCCCATGTTTTTGCTTATTCATTTGATTTAGTTTCCAGGTTGAAAGCTTTGCTTGCTTGAATCCATTTCAGGTTTTGATCTCTTTTGAATTTTCTTTTCTTCAGATCTTATCTCTGAGATGAAGTAATTTGGTTTCTTAATTTTGTTTTGTTCCTGATGCTTTGAAACTGGAAAAATGTTTTAATCTTGAACTGCTTTCATGTTTGAACTATGTTGAGTTGAATCCAGATCTTTTTATTCTGATTGATTTCCAGGATGAACACTTGAATTTGGATTTGATTGCTTTAATTTTGATTTTATTTTATTTTCTTTTCAGATTTGATTAGGAAAGAAGAAAACTTAGTTGAGAAAATGAAGAAAATGATTAGCCTAGTTTTGATCTTCTTTTCTTTCTTTTTTTATATTTACTAAAATAAAGTTTAAAATGAAGAAAATGAAGAAAATGATTAGCCTTGCTTGCCTACCCCTAGAACAGGGACTGGTCACCTGCATTGTCAGCATCACAGCAGCCAACTAACTTGCATTCTCCACCTTTCTTGTACATAATACTATAACCAAATGTACTCTTTACATATCTCAAGATTCGTCATGCTACTTCCAAATGTGGTTTCTTTGGTTCTGCATGCAGCGACTCATCACCCCTACCGCAAAGGAAATATCCGACCTTGTTAAGGTTAAATAGATAAGACTGCCTACCAACTGCTAGTACATCGTAGCATCTTCCAAATATTTTCCTTCATAAGCACACAATTTTGCATTTAGTTCCATTAGTATCGAGATTGGCTTGCACTTGAGCATTCCAATTTCTTCAACAAATCTTTGGAATACTTTTGTTGACTGAGATATATTCCTTCTTCTGTACAATCAATCTTTAGACTAAGAAAATGCTCGAGCTGTCCAAGTTCTTTTATTTGAAAATGAACTAAAAGATTCTCTTTAGTTCGGAGAATTTCTTCTTCATAGCCTCCTATGTTAATTAACTCATCTACATATACTAGCATGATAGCTAGCTTCCCTCTTTTAGCTTTGACAAACAAGCTAGAGTCTACAGATGTCACCAAATAACCAACATAAGTAAGAAATTTAGCAACGGCACCGTACCATTCTCTTGGTACTTTTTTTAACCCATAGAGAACCTTACGGAGTTTACACACATACCCAGGATGATATTGACTCTGAGAACCTACTAGTTGATTCATGTAGATCTCTCGATCCAACTCCTTATGCAAAAATGCATTCTTCATATCCTTTGCCACAAGTTCCAGCTTTTACTAGCCGCAAGTGATAGTATGACTCATACGGTTGTAAGCTTAGCAACTAGACTAAGCGTTTCATCGTAGTCTAGTCCATAGTGCTAAAAAATCTTCGAGCTACTAGACTGACTTTTTGTCTCTCTATTGATCCGTTTGTGCGATGCTTAATCTTGTATACCCATCTGCAGGTAATAGGCTTCACATCTCTTGGCTTTGGAATGAGCTCCTAGGTCCGTTTTCGTTCTAAATCGATAATCTCCTTTTCCATGGCTTTAATCCATTTAGGATTCTGAGATGCTTCTTCAAATGTCTCTGGCTCTGCTGTATATGCTTCTTATACTATGGAAACATTTAGAAAATTTGGATTTGGTTTTCTGATCCTGGTTGATCTACTTGGCAAATTCGTGTTTCATCTTCATTAGTGCCCACCTTTTTGCTTAGTTGTTGATGCTCACTAGTTTTCCAAGGATTTTAAGTTTCGCCTACTTTGATATCACCACCTTGACTTGTATCTACAGTTTTGTTTGATCTCAATTGCACTTGAGAAGATTGCAACAACTTTTTGAAAATATCCGAGCGTGGCAATACTTCTTTGTCCGAGGACCCCCATAAAGAGGCTTCATTAAACACCATATTTCGAGATGCGTAGCACTTTTCAATTATTGGATCGCATCAACGCCATCATTTCCTTTGATTGTCATATCCTATACAGACACACCTAACACTCTTTTTTCCATCTTGCTACATAAGTGACCAGGTATAAACACATAACATATAGATCCAAAAACTCAAAATGACCAACAGAAGGTTTTATGTTCCACCCTTTTTCAAAAGGTAAGAGAAAAGATAACCTTTGTTTAGGAAGCCTATTGGTCACGAAATTCGAAAACACCAGTAAACATATCTGAGAATATAAAGAAGGAGTATTCTTTCCTCTGCGCAATCACAGACATTCATACCAAAGATCAATGGACACAATTCAGCCATCATTTAAGAAGCTTTTAAGAGAACTGGGGTATGAATCAGTTGGCCCATTATCATATAATACTGTACGTATTATAGACATTTGTACACTGCAATTGTGTTCATTTTTCTCACTGTATCAAACATTATTTCTCGTCTGTAATATTCAATCAATAAAATTCTGCTTCATTCTTTCCAATATTTTCTTATGAATCACTTCTTTGCAAAACCTAATTTGGTATCAGAGCAACAATATGCCCAATGGCATCAAGAAGATTCAACAGAAAATCAAAGACAAGAAATCATATTTAAGGTTGAAACAAAATCAAAAATCAAAGAAATCAGAGTCAAGAATTCAGAAAATATCAACACAAATTAAAGAAAGTGCCATTCCATGAAAGAACTCATCAGAAAAGGTATTTTCATTTGAGATCTTTTGGGTGTAACAAACCTGTTTGTGGTTAGCCTCTAATTCTTGATCCTGTCCCTTATCAAGAAGCTACTATTTCTGTCTTGCTTTCCTTTGCCTCTCCTGAGCATTTGTAATCATCATGTCCGAAGGACATTTAGAAACCCCAATTAGTGGAAGCGAATCTTAGCACATCACTTCAAATGTGGACAAACCGGTTAAGACTGTAATTAGTCCTCAAAGTCAACTAATTATAGTACACCTAAATGATAACAATTATCTTTTATGGAATCTGGAGGTGGAGATAGCCATTCAAGGATATGGTCTCGAAGGATTCATTATTGGAACCCTTTCTATTCCTCCAAAGTGTATCATTGATCATGAAAACAAGATTATTAGCAATGAGGATTATGTTCAATATCACAGGCAAGACAGACTTATATGTTCATGGCTATTATCCTCCATAAATGCAAACTTATTACTACATGTTATAGGTTGTAAAACTGCAAGTGATATATGGTCAATTATTGAAAAGGTTTTTAACTCACAATCAGCAGCAAAGGTATTGTTTCATAAAAGACAGCTTCACAATATCAAGAAAGATAGTCACAGTATGAGAGAATATCTATTCAAGATTAAGTCTATATGTGATACATTAGAAGTAGCTAATCAGAAGGTCTCTGATTCAGAGCAGATCATGACTATAATAAATGGGCTAGGTGATGAATATGAAGCCGTGGTGGCTATTATAACATCTCAAAGAAATTTACCATCAATAGATGATGTGCATTCTATTTTGTTGTCACATGAAGCAAGAATAGATATAAAGAAACCACAAGAATCTGATTTATCTGTTAATTTTGCAGCAAATTATAAGAGCAAAGGCCAAAATAACAATAAAGGTGATCAGTCCACTCAAAGAGGAGCATATTCAAACTGATCAAGAGGAAGGGGCAGATGGAATAACAATAACTGACCCAAATGTTAGATCTGTGAAAAACTCGGTCAGACATCAGCAAAATGCTATTTAAGACTGAATCTAATTATGTTCCAGGTCAAAGGTCCAATAACCAAAGAAACTCAAGCTACAGTGCCAATATGGCACATATTCAACAAGATACAAGCAATCAATTAGATATGAAAACTTCACAAACTGAAATAGCAAGAGCGGAACACATTCAGGATGAAGATTGGTATCCTGATTCAGGAGCAACTAACCATATCACCAACAACTTGACTAATCTCAGTCTTAGAAACAAGGAGTATAAATGTATGAATACAGTTCATATGGGTAATGGCAATTCTGTTGCAATTACACACATTGGTAGGTCTAATATCATGGGTAAAAGCCAACTGTATCTTAATAATCTATTGAGAGTACCACTTATCAAAAAAAAAACTTACTAAGTGTGTCCCGATTTGCAAGAGATAATAATATCTACTTTGAATTTTACCCACATCACTGCTTAGTTAAGGATATCCTAACTAAGGAAATACTTTTGTAGGATAAACAGTGTAGGAGGCTGTACAAGTTCACTGTGGATAATTCAAGAAAATCAAGCTTTAAAAGAAATTGGTGTAATAATTCAGAAGTCGAACAGTATGAAACTAGTGAGACATTTGATAAGTGACATTTTAAACTTGGACACCCAAATGTCAGAATTATTAAGCTTGTATTGAATAAGAATAATATTTCTTTACCATACATATGCACATATTGTTAGATGAGAAAGAGTCATAAGTTACCATTCATAGATTCAAAAACTCAATACAACAAACCACTGGAATTGGTAGCTACTGGGCTGTGGGGTCCTGCCCCAAAACACACAGATTATGGATATAAATATTATATCTCTTTTGTTGATGCTTATTCTAGATATGTGTGGATATGTTTTTTAAAGTCAAAATCTGAAACTCATAATGCAGTTTTACAATTCATAGCACATGCAGAAAATCAGCCAACTGCAAGGTCAAAAAATTTCAGTCTGATGGTGGAACAGAGTATCTTCCATTAAAGGAGTTCTTTCAAAAAAAGGGAATTAATCACAAAACAACATGCCTCTATACATCTAAGCAGAATGGTCTTATTGAAAGGAGACATAGACAAATTGTTGAAACTGGATTTACCTTATTAGCATAAGCATGTATGCCATTAAAATTTTGGCCTGATGCTTTTTCTACTGCAGTCTATTTGATTAATAGATTGCCGTCAAAAGTTTTGAATCTAAAATATCCTATTGAAGTGTTATTTAATATTGATCCAGATGTCTTAAGGTGTTTGGGTGTTTATGCTTTCCATACATTAGACCATATAATGCTCATAAATTAAATTTTAGGTCATCTCCGTGTACATTCCTAAGATATGCTTTCAATAAAAAGGGATACAAATGCTTAGATAAAAATGGTAAACTTTTTATTTCTGGACATGTGGTGTTCAATGAAAAGGTTTTTCCTTTTAAAGAAGACAATATCAAGACAACAAGTAAAGTGTATAGTACAAAAGAGTCATTACCACCAATAACTTGTCCACTATTTGTAGTAATACATCCTTAGGGAGAAGTTGCTCATCAGAGTAACCGACAGGAAGCAAGCTATCTTGACTCTCAAAGTCATGAGTTTAGACATGAATTAGCAAATACTCAAACTGAATCAATCTCTGTACCCTATCAGTCATCTCAACAAGGAGCTAGGGCACAACTTACATCTCATCAAACTCAAGTCAATTCACAAATCAATAATACTAGCACTCAATCAGAAACAGAGAGAATCAGTCATCAGCAAAATATAGATAGTATCAGGCATCACATGATTACAAGATCAAAGAGTGGTATATTCAAACAAAGGATTTTCAATGCAGTTCTAGATACAGTAGAACCAAGTATACTTGATCAAGCCATGTAAAAAAAAAACTGGAAAATAGCTATGCTTGATGAATATGAGGCACTAATGAAGAACAATACTTTGAATCTTGTTCCCAAGCCAAAAAATAAAAATATTATAGGCTGCAAGTGGACTTAAAAGTTAAAAAGAAATGCAGATGGTTCAATTTCTAAGTATAAGGTAAGACTAGTAGCTAAAGGTTATTCACAATAGCATGGATTTGATTTTAATGAGACTTTCTCTCCTGTTGTGAAACATACTACTATCAGAATTGTTATTACAATTGCCTTATAAAGAAATTGGAGCATCAAGCAATTAGATGTTAACAATGCCTTTCTGAGTGGTATTTTGCAGAAAGAGGTATATATGGAACAGCCACATGGTTTCAGACAGAAAGTAAAAGAAGATTACGTATGCAAACTGCATAAAGCTATATATGGATTAAAGCAAGCACCAAGAGTGTTGTTCGAAAAGCTAAAGGACACAATGATCAAATTGGGATATCATCTAACAAAATCTAAACAACTCATTATTTACAAAATTCAGCAATAACTTAATAATATATGTACTAATATATGTTGATGAATTTATTATTACAGGTAATAGTGAGCAGGAAATCAATAATTTGATAAAGCATCTAAACTAAGAATTCACAATCAAGGACCTTGGTAATCTGAACTACTTTTTGAGCATAGAAGTAAAGAGGGTATCTGATACAACTATTTAGCTAAATTAGAAAAAGTATATCATAGAAATACTGCCCAAAGCCAAAATGAATCAAGCCAATTCAATCTCTACACCAATGATGAGCAGTGTTCACTTGTCTAAGTAAAAAGGTGAAACTATTCAAAATGACAGTCAGTACAGAAGCATAGTTGGTGCTTTTCAATATGCAATAATCACCAGACCAGATATCGGTTATAGTGTCAATAAAGCAAGCCAATACATGCAAAGTCCAACAATTATTCATTGGAGGGCGGTAAAGAGGATCTTAAGATATCTCAAAGGCACTCTAAGCTTTGGTCTAACTTTAGAAGCAAGCAAAGTTATAAACATTGTAGGATATGCCGATGCTGACTGGGCCACAGACCCAAATGATAGGAGGTCAACTACAGGTTACTGTATTTACTTAGGCCAGAATCTAGTTTCATGGTGTTCAAAAAAGGAACCAACTGTGTCTAGGTCGAGCACAGAGGCAGAGTTCAGAAGTGTAGCTAATGCTACAGCCGAGATTATGCGGAGAGAATCAATTTTAAGTGAACTATAAATCAAGGCAGAGAACGAAACAACCATATGGTGTGAGTACAATACACTTAACTGCCAACCCTATTCTTCATGCAAGAACAAAGCATATCGAATTGGATCTATATTTTGTTCGAGAATAGGTAAGCAAGGGAAAACTGGCTGTAAATCACATACCTTGTACTTAACAAACCGTCGATATTCTAACCAAACCCCTGATAAAGAAAAACTTCACTTGGTTCAGAAAGAGAATCAAAGTCGAAAGCTTCGATAACAACTCACAAACTCTCAATCAGAAAAGCAACAAAGACGAAGACTTTCAGAAAGAATCTCAAGGCTTCAAACATAATAACTATGCAGAGAGCTGCAACTGTAACTTTTACGATCATAGGATCGTATGTTACATTCTTTCATATTTCATTGAAAAACAACATCTCCTTAGATCTCTTCTCTTCACTCAAGTTTCTAGAAAAAAATTTCTTTACATAAGCTTACATAATTGATCGATCAAAATTGAGGGGTAAATCGCCGCAAACCCTAGTCGAAGTAGGGTTTGAGGGAGAGAATTAGAAAACATCAGTTAACATATCTGAGAATATAAAGAAGGAGTATTCTTTCCTCTGCACAATCACAGCCATTCATGGCAAACATCAATTGACACAATTCAGCCATCATTTAAGAAGCTTTTAAGAGAACTGGGCTACGAATCAGTTGGCCCATTATCATATAATACTGTATATATTACAGACATTTGTACACTGCAATTGTATTCATTTTTCTCATTGTATCAAACATTATTTATCATCTGTAATATTCAATCAATAAAATTCTTCTTCATTCTTTCCAATATTTTCTTATGAATCACTTCTTTGCCAAATCTGATTCACGAAGACTATAGTAGTCATTGCTTCTGCCCTTTGCATGAAGCATACTTTGACAAGTTTCTGCCAAGCGCCTGTTCTTCCTTTCTGCTATGCCATTTTGTTGTAGAGTGCTACCACATGTAAATAGATGGCATATTCTACACTTCAAGAGAAAATATGAAAACTCATTTGAGTGTACTTTCCTCCATTGTCTGCACGTAGAGTAGACAACAAAGACTTCTACCCACTTCTGCTACCTTTTTTGAACTCTGCGAACTTTGAAAAACTTTTGGACCTTCATAAAGTAAACCCACACATACCTCGAGATAGTGTTAATGAAAGTTACCATGTACTTCATCCCACCAATGGAATCTTGCTTAACCGGTCCAAAACATTAGAGTGGATTAGCTGTAGTGGTTCGTTGGCTTTGAACTTGGACTCTTCAAATGGCAACTGGTGTGCTTTTCTATATTGACAGCCTGCACATACAGTACCTGTTCTTACTTCAAATTGTGGAAACCCCTTCAGCATTGACTTCTTCATCATCACATCTAACCTAGAATAGCTAACATGACTTAGCCACATGTGCCATAAGTCTGCAGTCTCATTCCTTCTCGTCTTGTCTATGCATGCGATTTCTGCAGACATCACACAGACTAATTCTGATCTTTGTCCCTTCATGATGAGTTCTTCAATGATCTTAATATGATCCTGTACTTTTAATATGATCCTGGTATACTTTCACATCTTGCAGACCAAACAGAACAAAATAACCAAAAGATGTTAATTGTGCTACCAAACAAAGATTTTTCTTCATACCTGGGACAAGATAGACATTTTGGATCAGCAGCTCGGTATCATTATAGTAGGGAGGATCTAGCATATTATCGATGTGAGCAATAGGTAATTTCGAGTTATTCATCGCCACCGCCGCCTGCCTTCCCTTGTGTTCTGATAAGTTATGTAGCTTCTTTTTATCGCAAGTTATACGGTTTGAGTAGCTCGAGTCAACAATCCAATTGTCCTCATAACCAATTTGATTGACCGTTGTTGCTGTAAAGGCTATATCCTCTTCATCTGTAGTAAATAGCATCTCAGCATCCCATTCATCTTCACATTTGGAAATTGCAGCATTACTTTCCACATCCTTTGTCTTTGAACAGTAATCTTTCGCCATATAGCCCTTCTTTTGGCAGTTGTAGCACTTCCCTTCAAACTTTTGGCCATTGCCAAGTTTCTGAGAATCTCCTCTTGTATGGACTCTTTATTTTCCTTGATGACTTATCGCTATGTCATCATTCTTTTTAGAATCACCCGAGGCATGCTGTTTTGAATTCCTCATGCCTTTGTTAGCATAGAGTGCCTCTTCTTCTTTTTTCAACGAGAATTCTTCCATTTGTTTAGCTAAAGCTTCTTGGCCAGCTAGCAAATTTTCAAATTCTACAAGTGACGACTAAGTTTGCCATCCTTGAATAGTAGTCTTAAAACTCCTAAATTCTAGCTTGAAACCATGGATGATGATCTGCTTACCAATAAGAGCCTCTGGATCCAACTCAGAAATCTCTCGGCATAAAGACTTCACTTCATGGAAGTATTGTGCAATCATCATGTCCCGTTGTGCCATCGACAACAACTCACTCTTTAAGGGTTGAAGCTTCATATCATTCTTCTTAGAGAACAACATGGAAAGCACATCCTAAACTTCTTTACGAGTTTCTTTATCTCGAATATGCTCCAGTACATCCTCTTCAACTATTGTGTTCAAAACAAACCTGGCTTTGCCTGCTTTGATCTTCCACTTTCATAACATCCTATTCGCATCTTCAGCCTCTAGCTGTCTTACGTCATTTCCATTCATAACCTTCCATAAATCCTGGCCTTGCAAGTAAGACATCGTACAAGTTTACCACGAATTGTAATTCTGGTTGTTAAGCTTCTTGGTTACACCAACGACTTGAAGGTCACCCGTCTTCTTAATAGAAAAAACTCACAACCTCGCTCTGATACCAGATTGCAGAAGAACGTTATATTACTTCCAATAAAAAATGTTACTTTGTAATAAACCTCAGCCACTTAATAAAGGCAAAGAAGAAGAGAGAAATATCAGTGAAATATAATTTATTTGATTATAGCAAATGCCTTTATATAAGCACATAGCTCAACGAAGTACCATACTAATCGGAAAACAAATAGCTAGTGTATTGGAAATACAAAATGTTATAAACTTTGCCAACCAGAAACCCACGAGCTAGTGTTGATTTATTCAATAGTGTGTACACACATCAATAAATCGATATCATTTTAAATAAATATCAAATGATAAGTTAGTTGAGAAAAAACTTATATATTCATCTATCATAAAACTAATATAGAATATATTTATTTAATGCTAGAAATTTAAATACACACACATTCATATATATGTATGTATATGTGGAATATGAATTATTTCTCAAACAAATCTTTTTGAAAATACTTCTAATATTCGAATAGATTATTCATATTATTTAAGTCTATTATAATTTCATTTAATATTTAAATGAAATTTTAAGGAAGAGAATGGTTTGTTTAGACAAAATAATTTTGTCAAACAAACGGTGGGTGAAATTTTGAATATTTCGGAATTTAAATATGAATTGTTGAATATAATTTGGTAAATTGGTTGTGAGTTAAAATGCACTCCATATTTGTATATAATATGATTGATGCATGTATGTATGTGATTTGATTTTTTTTTGAAATGTTTGAAATATGATGTGGAATGCGGGCATGTAAGTGTATTGTAGAATTGTAAACGAACGGGTATTTTTACTACCATTTGGGTATTTGGGATTATATTTATAAAAACCTTTAAAATAATATTCATAAATATTTGGAGTAAAGAAATTGAGATAAAGTATATTTTAAGGATTGGAAGTAAATGTATTTATAAAAAATTGAAGTAAGAACTTAAAGTGGAGATGTTTGTAAATATTCAAAGTAAATTATTTGAGATATATGTTGAATAATTTGAAACAAATACACGTAAAATATGCAAAGTAAATAATTTGAAGTTTGCATTGTATTTATAAACGTTTGAAGTGTCAGTTAAAAAGTAGAAATACAAATCAATATTTAAAGGAAAGATTTTGAAGTGAAAAGAATTGAGGAATTATTTTATCTGCTATTTTGAATATATTAATCAAAAATTTTGGTTTGTGAAATGAAGAATATTTTGAAGTGGAGATTTTGGGAACCAAAGTATTTATAGAATCACGCGGGGTAATAATTATATACACTATTTTGAGGTAATTGGTTTACGAGTATCTTATTTGTGAAAGAATTTTACTAAAGTATTTTACAAAGGAATTTCCATAAGAATGTAAATCCGTTTGTAAATACTTCGGTAAATTTGTATAAAAAGAGTTTATTTTTAAACAAATATGAAGTCAATATGTGCTTGAACATCCTTGTATCGATCAAGAGTAGTGCAGAGTTTGGCGTAATTCGGTATAATGGGTATTTTGAATGAACGAAGTTATAACACCAAATGGTATGGGATGTTCGTGTGATATTTCTTCTGTTATTCTCTTTACACATTATATTGAGCAACATCTATTGGAGTTAAGTGATATTTTTTGTATTTTGAATAAACAAGTTATAATACCAAATGATATAAGACATTTATGCGATGTTTCTTTGGTCATTACTTGTTTACATACCACATCACCATAGACAATGAGAGTTGGTTCAATTATCACTATTACTTCTCCTTTATAGAAAAAATTTGTATATTGCAGATGATTTTTCGAAATGAAAATTTGAGCCAAATATCACTATTGTTGTGGTGAAAATTTAAACCAAATAAATGATGGATTGGAAGTAGAGTCATGATGACTTGTAAGGTAATATAGAGCCTGCTAGGAGTATAGAATGTATATATTGTGTTATAATCTCAATGCATGTTGGATTTTAGCATTTTATTTATACTAGCGAGACTTCTCGTCTAGTAGTAGTAGATCAATTTTTGTCATTGATAGTCATTATGTATATCACGTCCATTGATGTTGGAATTAAACCTTTATTGTTATGAGGATTGATATTGCATGATTATACCTATGTTTTAAAGGTAATTGATAACCAGTATGAATTATAGGATCAATTTCACCCTAGAGGGGGGGTGAATAGGGTGATACTATTAATTATAAAAATTTATTGTGGAAGTTTATCTAAAATAATTTCAACACGGATCACAGCAAAATAATAGCGGCACAAATATAGCAGAATATAAAAGGCAGAAAATAGAACACATAGATTTACCTAGCTTCGGCAAAACCCTGCCTACGTGCTGCCCTCAAGGTTTCTACTAGAAATTAAGTAGTCAGACGCTTATACACGTAAACTTACGACAACCGCTATCGACTAACCTTAACTCTATGCTTAAAACCCTGCCACAACCCAGCCACTGATTTGTGAATTCACGAAGTACACTACCATAGTTCGTCCCCTAGTCACACGACTAGAAAATACAATCGTTTAAGAGAAAAAAATACATATTTATAAAACAATTGTAAAAAACCCAATTTTTGAACTGTAAGAATGAGTTGAGAAAACCAGCCCAAATATTTTTGAAGTGATAAAAAAATATTATCCCTTTTATTCTTTAATTGGCATGCTTCCTTGTTCTTTGATGGCTTGGGCCTCCTTTCCTTTGCTCGAAAATTAGGGCTTCTGATTAGAAGCTGTCAACAATAGTTGATCAAACATATGATATTCTCGCGTAGCTCTATTGATCGTTTGTTTGATGCTTAGCTTCGGCTGCTTCTTTGATCGAGTTCGATTCGAACAATCTGGTAAGTAATTTATGCTTTTCTACTTTACTGTTTAGCTTAACTCAATCTTGATTCGACTTGAATGTTATTCTTTTTTGCTTGAACTTGAATATCCCTCACGCCGATGATGTTTGCAATTTATATAGGATTCGATGTCCTATAAATTCGTTCGTATATAATCATTTGTTCGTCAAATTAATTTATCTTTGGCCATTCGATGTTGCTTGGATGTTGATGATTTCTTTGACTTTGTCACTTCATATATTTATGTGTTACTTGATTTCCACGGCTTCGATTTTGACTTTTGTTTGATTTCTTGGCCACCACAGTTTTGATTTCTCTGTAAGTTTTGGTTCCGTGAATTTCTGATGACTTCGGCATAGTTTAATTTGAAACTACAATTGTCTTTAACTTGGTTTGAAAACTTGATTTTGTGAAAATATTTTGAGTTTGAAATTTAACTTGACTTGATCGATCATCTTGTTCTTCAATGACTTCAACATTTAACTTACTGTTGTACCATAATTTTTGAACTCGTCTTAAGTATATTTTGGAATTAGTTTATGTAGTGATATTTAATACACCTCTGTTAACTCGAGTGCTTTTTGCATTTTAGTTTTGTTTATCTTCATGGTTCACCACTAATATTTGAGTTCATATGCATATTCTTCATTGTAACCTACTTGGATATTGAGCTGCTTCATTTTTGTTTCGTTGGCGCATGTATCTTGTACTTGTGATGCATTGCATTTGTTTGCATACTGAGTTGTTTCACTGATGCATCACTTGTTGTTGTCATTCACTTGAATTCACTGTTGGTCTATCTCAACTGTTTGGTTCCATCACATTAGAGCTCATGTGTGATTATGTGGTCCGATGCACCTGAATATGCTATGCACTAAATACTTCATTGTTTTCTGTTGAGGCTTGTTGCAGTTTCATTCATGTTCATGTATATTATATCACATCTGGCCTTGATTAGATTGACTGGTCGACACTGTTGAAGATGCACTTGTACCATGGGCTTGTTCCTTCGACTGTTTCTGATTTGAGTTTGCACTATACATGGTTTCGAGTTTTTGACTCTTTTTGT
This sequence comes from Allium cepa, assembly GCA_030765085.1. NCBI lineage: Eukaryota > Viridiplantae > Streptophyta > Magnoliopsida > Asparagales > Amaryllidaceae > Allium > Allium cepa. The sequence goes on along the minus strand of CM060934.1, from coordinate 763,731,511 downwards.
GGAGCTTGATTGAGTTGTTGCTTCGAATTACACTATAGCTACAGCTTCTACTCTTGTGCATGTTCACCACTGTTGCACTGATTTTGTACATATGGTATTTGAGTCTGGTTAAACTGTCTAGCCTCTGTTGTTGCTGACTTTATGTGTGCACCTGAGTTGAATCCAGCTTAAAGCTCGTGTTTGACCCTGTGCTCATGTTGTGACATTATTTTTATTGCACTTGAGTTGAAGCCGGCATTTGAATTAGGTTTGACCTTGTGCTCACCTGTCCATGTAGATTTATCAAGTGTATATTGGTGTGCACGCCCTTGCGGCATGTGCAGTGATACACTGTGCATGTCACAAGCTGTTCGTATATAATGAATTCAAACTTAAATGATGACGAACAACCCAAATAACTGAGGCAAAAAACATTTTCAAAATACATTTTATTTTACACTGCAAAAATATTTCATTTTCAATTTTACTGCGTCAGTGTATATTTTTACAGATAACTAAGATGTTGGATTCAATCTGGAATGGAGTTGGAGATTAGTACGAGTGAATGAGTGAAATGTAGTGAGGTGCAAATGTAAATGGAAAATTGTGATGTAATCGAATTTGTATTATAATTGAAATTGTGTACATATATAATGAGAGCTCAATTTTGTACTATTCAAAATTGTAATAAATATTTTCTTGAATATAATATCTTTTTGAATTTAAATTCTGTGTTATTTATTTTTTTCAGCAAATATTTATTTAATTATGTGAAAAATAAAATAGTACATTAGCAAATATATTTAAATGAATATATATATGTATGTATATATATATATATATATTTATGTTATTATCATCAAACCAAAATCATATACTTGCATATTCAATAATCTCCCCCTTTTGATGATGACAAACATATATTTAAGATTTTGAGTGTATTAAATGTATTTATTCGTTCAATTTGCTCCCCCTATTTGAATGCTCACTCTCTATACAAAACCCCCCTTCATATATGCATGAAAATAATTAAAAATATGCAAATGAATCTTGTTGCAAATAGAAAATACAAAATAAAATATTTGACCTTTATTTCCAAAATCTTAACTTTTCTCTCCCCATTTTGTTATCAGCAAAAGAGTAATAGTGTTAGAAATTTAGAGATAAAGTGATAGATATTAATATAACATTAAAACTTAATCGAATATAAATATTAAATTTCAATAAAAAATCAAACAAAAATCATAAATGCTCTGTTTGAACGCATATTCCACTTTAGAATGATAGGGATGATGTCATCATATAAAACCATGTAGTTATGTCTATTTGTGGTATATTTATATCAAGAATTCGAATACTACTAACCATGCATAACCGTTAGTACTTTTAAATGAGATTAGTAGTATTCCCAATTTTTTAAAAAAAGAATTCAAGTATGTTCTAACCACGCATAACCGTGAGGACTTTTAAATGGGATTAGAATCAACTTGTCTATTTAATCAATCAATTTTGATATACGTTTCATACATGCATAACCGTGAGGACCTTTAAATGAGCATGCAGGCACATAATCAAAAATTCCAAGTAATTCACCCATGCATAACCGTGAGGACTTTTAAACAAGAGTGAACATTTTGGATGTTTTTATTTCTTAAAAATATAATAAAACGAAAAATGAATAATTTCCCATTTAAAATACCACATATTGACATACTATATTGGATTTTGATGAGTGATGGTCGATAGAAATATGATAGAAATAGAAATGGTCATGGAATTTTTACCAACAAAAAGTTTTTATCACTTTTATTTAAATTTCTAAATAAATTTACTAAATATACCATCTCAAGTTAATATATATGATTAATATCAACACTCATCACTTTTTCAATCACTATTTATCTTTTTGGTAATTAGTAGGGGTCAGATTACTTAATGTAGTCATTTAAAATCAGATTCAAAAATAATTTTAAAATCAAGTTTTCTAAAATGACTAATCTGAAATAAGGTCAACAAAAATGATTTTCTAGAAGGGGTTTTAAAACGTAAAATGTATGCTAATTGAATTATTTGAGATGAAAAATATGCATATATTTTCTTTGAAAAATGAAGCAATTACTGAATGTCTCCGCATAAATCACGTTCCACTAGTTATTTTTCTATCAACTAGATAACCAGTGTTATCTGCATCTCAATTTTCCTTTCACTCAAAATTATCATTCATTGAATGTCATAGAGCAGACCGTGAAGTTACAACAAATACTTTAAAATCTTTTTACAATGAAATTCTTTTGAATTTGATCGTGCAAATTTACCAACAATGACCATCGTGTGAGATCTATAAATATATTCACGTGTATCATCAAAAATCAATACAAGACAATATCTCTTATCATCTAATCTTGCAATATCATTAGTCCAAAAACTATCGGCATATGAAGATAAGTGGCAAACCATAGAATCAAAAATAAGAACAAGTCAAAAAAGAACACATCAGAATAAGTAAGAATCAAAATCATCATTTATTTTATTATCACATAACTGGCTGAATTAAATCAAACTAGGATGCAGATTATCACATTATATATATCGTTCAAGATGGATGTATCGTTACCTATTTTACCTTTACGATAATTTGTCGTTGTTGCCCATTGTGATTCTTCCATTTTTATTCTAGGCTAAGGAACTTTGATTTGTCGCCCGTTTGTGCCTGGAGCAGCCAGAATCCAAATAACACTATTGTTGTCCCTTAGCCTGCCGCCACACCTACACGTTAAAAGATTTTTGTGACCTATTTGTTTTTATAGGTCCATGGTTGTTAGCGGCAACAGATTTTAATAAGTAAGTTTGTGGAGACCCAAAACTATTTATATATGTTCCTTTCGGCACCCAGATTTGTTTGACTTTTAGGGATTTTATATTTATGCCTTTTGGAACCCAAATTGAAATGGTTTTCACGTGTTTGAGTATCACACTTTTCACTTTAACATTGTTATTAGTTGTTTGTTCACATTTTGAAACTTTTGCAAATCCAAATGCATTCCTTTTATTCTCGAAGAGTTGATTTTCTAATAGTATCTTAAATGGTTTATCTCTAGTGAAATTTTTTCGAGTAACCAACTCAAGTTTATTAATTTTAGATTTTAAAAGTTTATTTTCATTTATTAGCTTCGGACAACAACTAATGCTATTTTCTCTCTTTTCAAAATTCTTCATTTTCAAGTCCATATTTTCCTTTTTAAGCTCTTTAATTTTATTCTCAATTTCAAGCATCTCGGTTTCAAAGAGTTGGAGTTTTTCAAATTCGATTTTTTCAAAATCTTTGATTTTTTCAATCTCCTTTTCAAACTCGTGATTTAATCCAATAATTTCAGGTTTGCTTAAAATCACATTTTCCTTTTCAAGGGTTTTGAGATTTTCATTGATCTCATTTAATGACTTCTTAAAGCTATCCAACTCTTTTTGCAAAATATTATTTTGACAAATCAACTTAGTTTTTTTCTCTCGAATTAAAATTTCGTTTTCTAACTTTTGAATTTTTTCATGAAAACAGGCAAATTCTTTTTCATTGTTCAAACACCTTTTACAATTAGAATTTGTCTTAATATTTTTAAGTTCATTTTCCAAATCATAATTTTTCTGATGCAGTTTAACTTATTCCCTTTCCAACTTATTAATTTTCAACTCAAGAGATTTATTATTTTTAATTAATTTTTGGCACAAGAGAACTAAATCATTGATTGAAAAATCACTTATCTCATCGGCTATTGAATCTTTATCATTGCTGCATTTTGCCAGTCCTGTCAACCACGTTTCTATGTTAACTATGGAGAACTTCTCATTGTTGTTGACTTTTGCACCATATATTGCATCAAAAGTATTCCAGATTTCGTGTGCACTTTCACAATAAGAGATAAAGTTAAAATTATCTTGACTAATATGAGAATATATTATATGCATAGCAAGAGCATTAATCGAAGTATTTTTCTCATCTATTATATCACACCCATTTTCAATAATATCCTAACATTTAACATTAACAGATTTTAAATAAAATTCCATTTTTAATTTCCAATCTGAAAAATCTATTCCATCAAAAATAGAAGGAATAATATTGAACAGACCCTCAGCAAAAACATTATTAAAAGAAGCCATTTCTAAAAATTCAAATTTGTTAAACAAAAATCGGTCTTTGAAATCAAATTTTTAAAACAAAATGGCTTTTGTTTTTTGTTCTTAGCTCTGATACCACTTGTAGGATCGATTTCACCCTAGAGGGGGGTTGCATATGGTGATACTATTAATTATAAAAAATTATTGCGGAAGTTTATGTAAAATAATTTCAACACAGATCACAGCGAAATAATAGCAGCACAGATATAGTGGAATATAAAAGGCAGAAAATAGAACATGTAGATTTACCCAGCTTCGGCAAAACCCTGCCTACATGCTGCCCCCAAGGTATCTACTAGAAATTAAGTAGTCAGACGCTTACACACGTAGACTCGCGACACCCGCTATCGACTAACATTAACTCTACGCTCAAAACCATACCATAACCCAGGCATTGAGTTGCGAATTCTCGAACTACACCACCGTAGTTCGTCTCCTAGTCACACGACTAGAAAATACAATCGTTTAAAAGAAAAAATACAGATTTAAAAAATAATTATAAAACAAAACCCTAATATTTAAACTATCGAAGCCCAAAGATTGAGTTGAGAAAACCGGCCCAAATATTAGTGAAGTGATAAAAAAATATTATCCCCTTTATTCTTTTATTGGCCCGCTTCCTTGTTCTTCGACGGCTTTGGCCTCCTTTCTCTGATTAGAAGCTGTCGACAATAGTTGATCAAACAAATGATATTCTCGCGTAGCTCTATTGATCGTTCGTTTGTTGCATTCTTCGTCTGCTTCTTTGATCGAGCTCGATTTGAACAATCTGGTATGTAATTTATGCTTTTCTGCTTTACTGTTTAGCTTCCTTGAACTCGATCTTGATTTTAGGTTAATGATTATTCTTTTTTGCTTGAACTCGAATACCCCTCACGTCGATAATGTTTGTAGTTTATATAGGATTCGATATCATATAAATTCATTCGTAATAATCATTTGAATTCGTCAATTAATATATCTATGGCCGTTTGATGTTGCTTGGATGTTGATGATTTCTCTGACTTTGTCACTTCGTATATTTTTATGTTACTTGATTTCCGCGGCTTCGATTTTGACTTGTGTTTGATTTCTTAGCCACCACGGTTTTGATTTCTCTGGAAGTTTTGGTCCCGTGAATTTCTTATGACTTCGGCATAGTTTAATTTGAAACTGCAGTTGTCTTTGACTTGGTTTGCAAACTTGATTTTATGAAAATATTTTGAGTTTGACATTTAACTTGACTTGTTCAATCACCTTGTTGTTCCATGACTTCGATATTTAACTTACTGCTGTACCATGATTTTTGAACTCATCTTAAATATATTTTTAAATTAGTTTATATGATGATATTTAATACACCTCTGTTAACTCGAGTGCTTGCTACATTTCAGTTTTGTTTATATTCATGGTTTACCACTGATATTTGAGTTCATAGGCATATGCTGCATTGTATCCTGCTTGGATATTGAGCTGCTTCATTTTTGTTTCACTGGTGCATGTATCTTGTACTCGTGATGCATTGCATTTGTTTGCATACTGAGTTATTTCACTGATGCATCACTTGTTGTTGTCATTCACTTGAATTCACTGTTGGTCTATCCTGACTATTTGGTTCCATCTCATTAGAGTTCATGTGCACTTGTGTGGCCTAATGCACTTGAATATGCTATGCACTGAATACTTCATTGTTTTCTGTTGAGGCTTGTTGCAGTTTCATTCATGTTCATGTATATTCTGGCCTTGATTATATTGAACTGGTCGACACTGTTGAGGCTGCACTTGTACCATGGGCTTGTTCCTTCGATTGTTTCTGATTTGAGTTTGCACTGTGCATGGTTTCGAGTCTTTGACTCTTTGTGTGGAGCTTGATTGAGTTTTTTCTTCGAGTTACACTACAGCTACATCTTCTACTCTTGTGCATGTTCACCACTGTTGTACTGATTTTGTACATACGGTATTCGAGTCTGGTTAAACGTCTAGCCTCTATTGTTGCTGACTTCATGTGCACCTGAGTTGAATTCGGCTTAAAGCTCGGATTTGACCTTATGCTTATGTCGTGATATTATTTTTATTGCACTTGAGTTGAACCTGGCTTTTGGTTTGGGTTTGACCTTGTGCTCACCTATGCTTGTAGATTTATCAAGCGTATATCGGTTAGCACGGCCTTGTAGCATGTACAGTGATACACTATGCATGTCACAAAGCTGTTCGTATATGATGAATTCAAAACTAAATGATGACAAACAACCCAAATAACCGAGGCAAAAATATTCTAAAAACATACATTTTATTTTACAGTACAAAAATATTTCATTTTTAATTTTTCTACGTCAGTGTATATTTTTATAGATAACTCAGATGCTAGATTCAATTTGGAATGGAGTTGAAAATTAGTACGAGTAAATGAGTGAAATGTAGTGAGGTGCAAATGTAAATGGAAAATTATGATGTAATTGAATTTGTATTGTAATTGAAATTTTGTATATATATAGTGAGAGCTCAAATTTGTACTATTCAAAATTGTAATAAATATTTGCATGAATAAAATATCTGTTTGAATTTAATTCTGTGTTATTTATTTTATTCAACAAATATTTATTTAATTATGTGAAAATAAAATCGTACATTAACAAATACATTTAAATGAATATATATATATATATATATATAAATGTTTATTATCATCAAACAAAAATCATATACTTGCATATTCAACATGAATGATTATTGTAGAAGTTGATCCATTATGCATGGTTGTTATTGATGTTGATATTGGATTTGATATTGTTGTATGAGTTACTTGGCAGTTTATTCATTTTATGGCTTATAAACAACACCATAACATAACCTAAATAGGTCAAAGAATTGATTGTTGATGGTTGATTTTATTTGTGAGTATATGTTAGATGTTATACTATTTGTACATCTCATTTGGTACGTCATGGTTGACAGCCACGTATGCTATGATGTTATTATATGTGTTATTTAATCCACTTTGCATATTTTTATAAATGGTACGATATAACCTTAAGCCCTTATGAATTTAGCAAAATTCAAATATCAAAAGCTTCAAAATTCAAATTTTTAGGCATAAAACTTCAGTTTTCAAAATTGAAAAGTTAAAATTCTCAAATTTTGCTAAGATATTTTCCTCTTCTGTAGAAGGTTTATTAATCAAACCTTTTATTTTTAAGACAATTCAAAGTTTGAGAAAAATTAAAATTTCAAATTTTATTTTATCATTTAAAATTTCAAAACACCATTTAAATTTTTTTACAATAAAATTGATACTTTATTCAAGTAGAGCATTCAAAAAATATCATTTTAAAATCCAAATCTTTTTCAAATTTTGTAATTTCAAAATGAAATCTTTAATTTTGAATTTTAATATTCAAATTAAAAAAATTCAATTCAACTTTTTTTGAAATTATATAATTGAAAGGCCGTTTTCTCTACCCTTGTGCGGTTGTACCGGTATTTATATTTACAAAACGACATGCGCTTCGCACGTGAATTGTTTTTCTACAAATTTTAGATGCACATTAAATGGTAAATGACTTGCACAAATATTTAGCCATATTTTTGCGTCGAAGTCATGTGGGGTTAGTTTGAATTTTTAATTCTAAGTTACGACATCTAAATTTTTGTTACTTTGTTTTTTATTTATATTATTAATTAATGAAGAACGGATTTGTACAGGAAGTTTATTTGTATAATCTTATTTTTAAGCCATATTAAGATTTAGTAATATTTGTAAATGAGCATTTTGAATTTGTAAACAAAGTTTAATTGTTAATTCCTATTTTTAAACGATATTAAGATTTGTTAGTATCTGTAGATTGACGTTTTTGATAGTTCATGCCGACATCAAAAAGCGTGGAACAAAGGGTTGCATGGTTATTGCTTATTGAATGTGTTACTTCACCCCAAAGATTTTCCTGAACTAGCATTGTTGTAGCTGTGAATTTTTCTTCACTTTGGTTTGAAACTTCTTAGTGATTGTTGTACATTGCAAATGCCATTCGATAGAATAGGACTTCAACGTTCAATTTCTTTTATCAGCTTAGCATATAAAGTTAATGCGGGAGACTTGGAGTTTTACATTTTATCAAAACAATATTATAAATTATTTATACTATTTCATTAACCATTCCTTACTTGCTCAAAATTATTGCTATCAGAGACATCAACTCAAACTTGTACGTATGTATGTGTGTGACTGTGTGTATCATCAACTTGCCTGCTTACCCATTTGCTTGCTTATCGAACCCCATCCATTTTTTCAAATGGAATATAACATGAGTCAAAACTGACCCAAATTTGACACTTGAACTATTAAACGGCAGAGGAAATGCATGCAAACATGCATAATTTTTTTTATCATTTAACATTGATTAATTTCTTGTTCTCATTAGATGGTTCTGAGTAAGCACCACTTCCTTTCTCGTAGGTCCATGGATCCACTTTGGTGATGCCGGCGGCTTTTGTGTCTGTTTGCTGCCTGCATATATCACTTAGTATACAATCATGGCCAACTCGCTACAAGTAGCCAATCAGTATATGAAATTTTTTATATTGAATAATATCAATGTGAGTAATAAAGCACCTCTGGAAATGAAATTCCAAGGCTTTAGGATGGGGATAAAAAATTTCAAATCATGGGGTATAACATTGATAATTTCTAGATTAATACCATTGGAACATTCCCCTGTAACATGTATTTTGGGATTTATGAAAATGTGTCTATAATTGTATAATTTAGGCGATACCATTACCCATACTTGGATATGGGGATTAAACTATATATAACATATTTAGATTTTATAAAAATGAGTCCTTACTAGTTCAATTTTGGCTGTACAGCGATTTAACCAGATGGGGAAAGTTAAAGTGCCTTTTAACGTCACATCCTGCAAAATACATTAGTTTGACTTTATTTTAACAAAATTCACAAACTGAAGAAAATTGAATTGCTTTGATCAAAGAACAATCACCACATTATAGTTAATAAGACTGCACAACCCACCCCTTCATGCTAAATGATACACTATTTAATTACTCGTCAGAATTCAATTATTGGAAAAGAGATACAAGAGAATTGGGAAAATTGTAAAGCTTTATTATGTTTCTTCTGTACAAACAGTTTGTATTTATAACTGTTGAAATGCTACTGGGCTGAATACAGAAAAGCCTTGGCCCAATAACACTTATTACATACAAATATAACTTGTAAGCTTCAGAGGCAACATTCTGTTACCCCCCCTCAAACCTAACGTTAGGGTTAGGGTTTGCAATACATGCGATTGTGAGCCGCCAGAAAGAAACTTTCTCTATCTTCATCTCAAATAAGAGATATGACAGCAATCATGTGATAGAAGACTTGCTAGCTGGTCAGATGATCTCGCTTCTAGCTTGTCAGTGAGGCAAGGTCTTGATAGTCTTCGATTTCAACTTTAGTTACTTCAGGGATATAGATCTGCCCTTTGGTCCTGAGATTCATGTTGGCATCGTCCACGTTGAGCTCTTGTCTGAATTTGATGAAGTTCGGCCGTGATAAGGGCTTCGTAAAAATGTCAGCTTTTTGGTAAGTTGAAGGTATGTATCTGACTTCAAGTTTTTTGTTGATTACCTGCTCTCGTACAAAATATAGATCGAGCTCGATATGTTTTGTGCGAGAGTGGAGTACTGGGTTTGCTGAGATAGCAATTGAACTCTGATTATCACACCAAATTATCGGCTTATGATCAAGTTTGATTTTTAGTTCACCTAGTAGAGAAGTTAACCACATAATTTCTGCAGTGGTACTAGCAATGCTTCTATACTCGGCTTCTGTGCTTGATCTAGATACAGTAGATTGTTTTTTTGCACACCAAGATATTGGATTTTTACCTAAATAAATGCAGTACCCTGTAGTAGACTTCCTGTCATCTTGATCTGATGCCCAATCAGAGTCACTGTAACCATTTATGAGTAGAGTTGAACTTGCTTGTATGATCAGTCCTTGGTTAATAGTGCCTTTTAAGTATCTGAGTATTCTTTTAACTGCCTTCCAATGTTCATCATGTGGCTCTTGCATAAACTGACTTACTTTGTTTACACTGAAGGAGATGTCTGGCCTAGTGATTGTGACATACTGTAGTGCCCCTACGATGCTTCTGTATTCTTTAACATTTATGATTGGTTCTCCTTTGTTTTTTGATAGATGGCAATTGCTTATCATTGGTGTAGGCAGTGGGTTTGCTTTGTCCATTTTTGCCTTAATCAGTATCTCACTGATGTACTTTCTTTGGTTTAGATGAATTTCTGACTCTGATGTTCTTTTAACTTCTATGCCAAGAAAGTAGTTTAGCTCACCCAAGTCTTTAATTGAGAATTCTTCTTTCAAGCATTGTGTAATGTTCATAATTTCAGAGTTGTCATTCCCTGTGATAACAAAGTCATCGACATAAATTAGTATGTACACAGTTGAACTGTTTAAGAATTTAGTAAACAGTGAGTTGTCAGATTTTGTGGGATTGTAGCCATGTCTTGCTAGTGTTGACTTCAGCTTGTCAAACCAAACTCTTGGTGCTTGCTTGAGTCCATATAATGCCTTGTTAAGTTTGCAAACTAGCTGGTCTCTGTTTTTTTGTATAAATCCATGTGGCTGCTCCATGTACACTTCTTCCTGCAATTCACCATTAAGAAAGGCATTATTAACATCTAATTGCCTGATTGGCCAATTCTTATGTAAAGCAATAGTTAATATGACTCTGATGGTAGTAGGTTTCACAACAGGAGAAAAAGTCTCATTAAAATCAAATCCATTCTGCTGTGAATACCCTTTTGCTACCAGTCTTGCTTTATGTTTAAGAATTGTGCCATCAGGATTTCTTTTTAATCTAAATGTCCATTTGCATCCAATTATATTTTTATTCTTTGGTAATGGTACAAGATCCCATGTCTTGTTTTTTATTAGAGCATTGTATTCTTCTTGCATAGCATTGCTCCACTTATCATTCTGAATTGCCTGTTCATATGTGCTTGGTTCTGTGAGCTCTGACTCTATGCTATATGTTTTTGGCTTAAATATTCCACATTTTGCCCTTGTCATCATGTGGTGTCCAGTGTTTGCAGGTGGTTGTCTATCTTCAACAGCAGTCTCTGATTGGGTACTGTGTGATTGAGTATCATGCAGTACTTGATGAGTGTCTAGATAATGGCTGGTGTCTTGTGACACACTGGTAGGCTCAGTTGGTGCACCAGCAGATTCTTGACCTGGTTCAGTCCTGGGCACTGTGTGTTGAGAGCTGGTGTCATCTTCTTCATGATGATTGGAGTTATGCACAGGTATGATAACCTCTGGTGAAGGTAGCACTTGAGGTATTGATAGCATTGGATTATGAACTTTCTGATTTGTTTTGATTGCTGCATTGCTGAAAGGAAACTCATGTTCATTGAACACTACATGCCTGGATATATATTTTTTTCCTTTATCATCAATGCACTTGTATCCCTTCTGGTTTGTGGCATATCCAATGAAGGTGTATGGCTTTGACCTGTAATCAAGTTTGTGTATGTTGTATGGTCTTATGTAGGGAAACCATAGACATCCAAAAGTCTTTAGATTTTGATAGTCTGGTTTAACACTGAATAGCACTTCCATTGGACTCTTAAACTTTATAACTTTTGTGGGCAGTCTATTAATCAAATGCACTGCTGTAGAAAAGGCATCTGGCCAAAATTTTAGTGGTAAAGATGCCTGTGCTAGCAGTGTTAAACCAGTTTCTACTATATGTCTGTGCTTTCTCTCAATAAGACCATTTTGTTCTGAAGTATATGGGCATGTTACTCTATGAGTTATACCTTTCATTTCAAAATAACCTTTCAAAGGTAAAAACTCTTTACCACCATCTGTTTGTATGGTTTTCAATTGACAGTTTGTCTGTCTTTCTGCATTAGTGATAAATTGTATCACAGCATTCCTGGTTTCTGATTTAGATTTTAAAAAATAAATCCATACAAATCTAGAGTATGCATCAATAAATGAAATGTAATATTTGTATCCATAATCAGTGTGTATGGGGGCTGGTCCCCATAAATCTGTTGCAACAAGTTCAAGAGGCTTATCGTAAACAGTTTTAGAGTATGGAAATGCAAGTTTGTGACTCTTGCCCATTTGACAGAATTCACAAATATATGAATCAGAAATTTTACTAATATGAGTATTGCCACAACTGCTCAAAACATGTTTCATTACATTTAAACTGGGATGACCCAACTTATAGTGCCATACATCAAAATTTTTGGTGTTTTTGATTTCTGAGATGTGACACCAATTTTCATTACTTTCAACACTTCTTGAGTTTGGTACATCAAATTTGTAAAGTCCCTTATGTTCTTTACCCTGCAAAATTACTTCAGCAGTTAGTTTATCTTTAACTAGACAATATTTGGGGTGAAACTCAAAGTACACATTATTGTCTTTAGCAAATTGTGACACACTCATCAAATTTTTTCTGATTAATGGAACCATTAACAGATTGTTTAGATACAGTTGCCTGGTTCCATTAATGCTTGCATTTCCTATGTGTGATATTTTTATAGATTTACCATTTCCCATACATAAAGATTGTGTACCTTTGTATTCCCTGTTGCCAAGATTTAAATTTGCCATGCTGTTTGTTACATGATTTGTTGCACCTGAGTCAGGATACCAGCTTTCATCATGTATGTCTTCTGCTTTTGCTGCATTTGTGTTTGTGTTATCAGATGTGTGTTCCTGCTGTGCACTGACCATGTTAACATTGGGATTTTGAGTTCTTGAGTTAGTGTTGGTTTGTTGTGCTGGTGCAAAGTTGGCATCAAATCTAAAGTAGCATTTGTTGGCAGTGTGACCATATTTTTCACATATTTGACATCTTGGTTTGTTGTTATTGAGATTCCATCTGCCACCTCTTCCTCTGAATCTACCTGATTGACCACCTCTGTAGTTGTTTGGTTGATTTCTGTTGCCTTGATTCTTTTCTTGGTTTTTACCTTTGCTTACAGTTGCATAGTTGACATTGCAGTCCCAGCTTGCTGATTTCTTTTGTTCCAATCTTCCCTCGTGTGCAATAAGAATAGATTGAACATTTTGCAGTGATGGCAGATTTTCATTGGATGATATTACAGCAACCACTGCCTCATAGTCATCATCCAGGCCACTTAAGATGCACAGAATTTGCTCTGTGTCAGTTATCTTGTGCCCAGCAGAGGCTAACTAATCACAAATTGTTTTGGCTTTAGAGAGATATTCTCTCATGCTGACATTATCTTTTCTTAAATTTTGAAGTTGCCTTTTATACTGCATTATTCTTGCTGCAGATTGAGAACTAAATATTTGCTCAATAGTGTGCCATATTTCACTAGTTGTTTTGCATCCAACGAGTTGTGGCAGTAAACTTGTGCTTATAGATGACAACAGCCAAGAACTTATTAAACTATCTTGCCTCTCATGTATTGTGTATTCAGAATTACTTACAAGTTTTCCTTCTTGATTTGTAGTGAATCTTGGAGGAGTAATCAAGGTGCCAAGAACATACTCTTGCAGTCCATACCCTCTGATAGCCATTTCAATCTGAAATTTCCACAACAAGTAGTTGGATTCATCAAGTTGTATGGTGATGATCTGACTTTGTGGCTTGATTATGGACTTGATGAGATCTTGAGTGGTGATGGAATTTTGCTGAGTGGTTCTTGATTGATTTTGTGGGGTATTTGTATTATCAGTGCTCTCTTCAGACATGATAGTGAGGTTTCAGTTAACAAGGTAATGTCAGAATCAAATTTCAGAGTTGCAATCAGAGAAATAGAACGAAGTGCAGCCTGATCTGAAAAGAATGATGATTTGAATCTGACTGATGGTCAAGGCAAGGCACTTCTGGTGAGTTTCTTGGAATTTTTGATGATCTGATGGAGTATAAATGCAGCCAGAGGGTAGATGAGTGATGATATTACTCTGATATCTCCCTCTTTGGCACGGCAGCCACTTCAAATGATGATAATGTCTTTTCTTTCAAAGAAATTGTTATACAGTTGTTGAACTGTATAACAGAATCTCAAGTGATGAAGTTAATTCTGATGAGATTTGATAATTTCTTATCTTCTCACCTTTTCTTGATTATTGCTTGAGGATCTTGATTTGTTTGCAGTGATGCTATACGAGCTCTGATACCATATAAGAGAATTGAGAAAATTGTAAAGCTTTATTATGTTTCTTCTGTACAAACAGTTTGTATTTATAACTGTTGAAATGCTACTGGGCTGAATACAGAAAAGCCTTGGCCCAATAACACTTATTACATACAAATATAACTTGTAAGCTTCAGAGGCAACATTCTGTTAAGAGAAAACAAACTTCTTCAATGTATAAACATACTTATTTACACAAAACATGACGAGTGATGAATCTGATGATTACTTGATCTACTTATTTACATAAAACATGACTAATGAAGATTACTTGATCACTATCCTACCCAATGGCAAATAATGGATATATCATTATAAATACATTGCAACATCAAATATTCTTTAATGAAGAATAAAGTTGAATAGCCATGCTGTCTAATTGATTTTTATAATGTCGAAGCCATTGCAAAAACAGTAGTCACACGCTTAGGTCTAGCAAGTTGGACTCAATCAACACCAAGAGTTTGACCTGAATGTTCAAGACCAAATTCTTAAATAATTGGGTCATACTCAGGTAAGACTTATTCGTATGCATGCATGCATGGGCTGAAAACCAATACCTCTTCATTCTCTATATAAACCAGGGATGATCCTCTTTGCCAATCCATATTAACTCAAAACAATCAAATAAGAAATTAAGGAAAGAAAAAATATATTCATTTAAATGGATCAAGTTACCACAAAGAAGAAGCCATGGATGCGAATGTTTCTCATAATCCTATTGGTAATAGCCAGCATCGTAGCATATCGTATAATAAATCCAAGTTGGACAAGAAAAGCAGTAAGAGAAGCCGAGGCAGTGGATGACATGGACTGTTCAGGACATGGCAGAGCTTATATTGATGGAATCAACGTCGATGGAGTTCCAATGTGCGAGTGCAACACTTGCTATAGTAGTGAAGATTGCTCTGTATTGCTTCCAGATTGTCCTGTTGATGTAGTCAGGTAATACATATAACATGCATTTATATGATTTACCCGTTGAAATATTAAACTCGATTTGTTAATTTCTAGAAGTTTCTTATTACACTACTAGAAAAAAGAGAAATAGCGACAGCTGGTGGCGACGGCTTCCGACGGCGAATTTCCGACGGCTTCCGACGGGCCGTCGGCGGCCGTCGGAAGCTGTCGGAAATTCGCGAATACCTGCAGCCGGCCGAGCCTTTCTTCCTCATTTTCCAGCTTCCCCCAATCTCACCAAAAACCCCCAAATTCACATTTTCCACCTCCATTCGCCAATTTCGTGATTTTTTCTCCTTCCACGCTGCTGATTCAACACCTCTTTCTCTCAATCTCATGTATAATCTCTTATTTTTCTGAAAATTTCAATTTTTACCATAATTTTAGATTTGCATAAATTGATAAATTAGGGCGAATTAGCGATTGCAATTGTTTGCATTAGCGTAATAATGGTTTATAGCATCACATGACATACATATTTCATCTTTTATCGTGAAATTGTGAAAAACACGTATACTTTGTGGTTGTTCATGTATATGTAAATTGTTGTGTATGTCCTGATTCGACGATTGTATACGTTATTTGGCATACGATAAAATGATTGAATGAACTAGGAGTATTATATTGTGCACGTATTTACTTATGAAACAAAAAATGTATTACTCTAAATTATAATTGTGTGTATTAAAAAAAAGACAAAAATGTTAAACCAGCCTTTTTGATGCGTAATACGTCGAATAACTGTGTTAAATTTTTATATATTTTTGTAAATGTGAACAGTGAGTAAAACTGTATTTTTGAGTAAAATGCGCGCATGTTAACCGACAAATGTCCCTTAGAGAGTTTTTGGCCCCGTCTGACGAGTGTTGTACATGATCGTTGTATAAATAGTCGTTTTTTTCGAAAAACGACCATTTATATTCATCTGGTACAATGTTTGTCGGATTTGTCCCTGTATTGGACAAGTTATGAACACAGTAAGAATTTACATTTTGTATACTACTTCGTCTCAAACGGTTCATAAACTTTCGCCCTAACTTTTCTTTTTTGTTTACTGCGTACACGCATTTGTGTACAATGCAGGGAACAAAAGGGAAATGCTGCCGAAATTTTATTGAATCGTTTGAAACGAAGTAATATACGAAATGTAAATGCTTACTGTGTTTGTAATGGGAAGTAGGATGTCTGGCCAATGAAAAAAAATTATATATATTTTTAATCGTTACGTACGTTAAAAAATGAAATGTGTCCCATTTGAAAATATTTTTAAATTTGTGAAGTTGTTCTTTATATTCAAAATATTATACGACCATGAAAATAATCTTTTTTGAATTTGTATTCTTAAAAATAAATATTAATTTTTGAACTTCTCATTTTGTCAAATAGGAAAAATGATTGATTATTTTGTTGATCGGAGGAGATGGATGTACCAAAGAAAAGGACTGAAGGGCTCAATAAAAGAAGATTTTTATAATGGTGTAAACGTGTTTGTTGAATTCGCTTTAAGTAATAACGGAAACGATCCAGAAATTCGTTGTCCGTGTAGTAGGTGTAGACATTTGAAGTATATGTTACTATATATTGTGAAAGTTCATTTGTTCCAACACGGTTTCGTACCCGAATATTATGTTTGGGATCGGCATGGAGAAGTTGTAGCAAATACTTCTGCAGAGTCTGAAAGTGTCGTTAACGAAATAGTTTCAACGAACCGTATAGAAAATATGGTCGAAGATGCAGCACGATCAATGTTTCCTATGGTTTAAGTTGACGACGATGATGGAAATGTTGAAGAACCAAATATTGAAGCTAAAAAAATATACGATTTACTAGATGCAGCTAAGAAACTTATTTGGGATGGTTGTAAAAGCGGCACTCAGCTGTCAGTAATCGTAGAATACATTGCGATGAAGTCAAAATACAACATCACTGAAGCTGGGTTTACGGCTGTTGTACAAGCTGCAAAAAGACATATGCCGCCCGATAATCTAATGTGTGAAAATCACTACGAAGTTAAAAAACTTATGTCGGCTTTTGGTTTACCGTATCAGAAAATAGATACATGTTTAAAAGGATGCATGTTGTTTTGGAAAGAAGACGCAAAACTTAGAAATTGTAAAGTTTGTAACCAGGAGAGATACAAACCAAGAAAAAAGAAGGGGTAGGAAGTTCCGTACAAGCGTATGCACTACTTACCCATAACTCCAAGACTTCAAAGATTATATGCATCTTCTGTAACTGCGTCTAATATGAGATGACATAGCGTGAGAACAGAGGAAGAGGGTACGTTGACACATCCGGCCGATGGAGAAGCATGGAAGCATTTAGATAAAACGTATCCAAATTTTGCAGCGGAGAGTCGAAATGTTAGATTAGGATTATGTACGGACGGTTTTTCTCCATTTTCTCAATTTGGTTCTAAATATTCATCATGGCCCATTATCGTCACGCCGTATAATTTACCTCCATGGATGTGCATGAAAACGCAACATATGTTTCTTACTGTTGTCGTTCCTGGCCCCGACGATCCGACACAAGGAATCGATGTATATTTACAACCGTTGATTGAGGAGTTAAAAATACTGTGGAACGAAGGAGTAGAAACATACGATGTGTCCAAGAAGAAAATTTTTCGTATGTTTGCTTCTTTGTTGTGGACTATAAGTGATTTTCCTGCTTATGCAATGCTTTCGGGATGGAGTACTGCCGGTTGTCTAGCATGTCCATATTGCATGGATGAAACACGAGCGTTTTCTTTACCTCATGGTAAGAAAATTTCATGGTTTGACTGTCATCGATGTTTTCTCCATGTAAATCATCCCTTTAGAGGAGACAAGAAAAACTTTTTAGCTAATAGAGTAGAAACCAGACAACCACCGACGATATGGTCAAGTGAAGACATATATGAACTTGTTAAGAACTATCCAAAGATATATGAAATTGGCGAGCAAATAGAAATTGAAGGCAAATCAGTTGTTCATAACTAGTGCAAACAAACTATTTTTTGGGAGTTGCCGTATTGGAAACATCTTCTGCTTCGCCATAACATATATGTGATGCACAATGAGAAAAATGTATTTGATAATGTTTTTAACACAATTTTGAATGTGAAAGGGAAGACGAAGGATGATTTGAAATCAAGACGTGATATAGAAGAATTATGCAAACGTCCTGAGCTTCATATGAAACCAAATGACAGTAAAAAACCCAAAGCTTGTTACGAATTAGATAATAATCAAGTTAAAGCTGTGTTAAAATGGGTGGAAGGGTTAAGATTTCCTGTGGGATATCATCAAATCTTCGTAGATGTGTTGACTTTAAAAATGGTAGATTAAGCGGAATGAAAAGTCACGACTGTCACATAATGATGTAAAATTTATTCCCCATAATGTTCAAAGAACTACTGCCGTTAAAAGTTTGGAAAGTGGTAACGGAGCTTAGTATGTTTTACAAAGAGCTTTGTTCGACTACTTTAAAAGTGCAACGTTTACGTAAACTTGAAGTGGACATTCCTATATTGCTTTGCAAATTAGAGAAAATATTTCCGCTGGTTTTTTTTAATGTGATGGAACATTTACCTGTTCATCTCCCATCTGAAGCACGACTTCGAGGTCCTGTCCAATACGGATGGATGTATCCATTTGAGAGGTATGTAATATATATGTTATAACGTAATTTAATTGCATTTGAAAGATGAAGTTAATATAAATTAATGTTGCGTAGATATTTGAATCACCTGAAGAAAAAAGTGAGGCAAAAAGCACGGATTGAAGGTTCGATATGTAAATCTTACATCGAAGAAGAAGCTTCGTTCTTTTTCTCTCACTATTTCAGTGACCATGTGAATATTTCATTTGAAAGTGTTCCTCGTAATGACGAAGGCAACGAACAAGAGTCCACTCAAGCAATGTTTTCTATTTTTAGACAACATGGTCGGCCTTCTGGAAAATGTGTAGAAATATGGCTAGACGATAGAGATCTTCATGTAGCACACACTTATATTCTTCTAAATTGTGCCGAGATTGCACCGTTTATTAGGTAATCTGAAATAATAATTTGTGTCTTATTCTTTTCTTATATGCATGCGCGTGTATAACCTAATGTAACAATTTGTTTAAATAAACAGTGTTTATGAACGTGAACATCCGAACGGAGATCTCAGTAAAGAATTTTCCGGTTGGTTTTCAAATTACGTTTATGAGCCGAGAAATTGTGTTGTTGACGAAGGGTTGAAACATCTTGCGATGGGACCAAAAAGAGTGGCCAAGACATATCCAATATATTTCGTCAACGGATATAAATTTAACGCCAAAGAATATGGTGCAGAAAAATTAACAAATAATACTGGTGTATTTGTTAAAGGTAGTGACGATCCAGAAAATCATTTAAATGATTTAAATGATTTTTATGGCAACTGACATATTTCTCACGACCCGCGGAATAGGTGTTTCTATTTAGATGCAATTGGTTTAGCAATGTTTCAGGTTCTGGAATTAATGTGCACAAGGATTACAATCTTATCGAAATAAAGCATACATCGCACTATCACAAGTATGATTCTTTTGTACTAGCCAAACAAGCATTGCAAGTTTATTACGCTCCTTATCCGTCTCTAAAAAGAGATAAAGCAGATTGGTCTGCAGTTTTTAAAACAAAGGCCAGATTCACATTCAATGGGAAGAATATTCCCGACGAACAAGCTTATCAGGCAGATCTTGAGCAAAATAACGAAATAATAATTACAGACGATCATACGGATTTTGGTCCCTTGATCGATGAATCAAATGTTTTGGTAGAAACGCTTAACAGTGCAGAGGAAAATATCGTCGAAAACGAGACCGAAACTGAATCAGAAGACGATGATGACTGATACAAATCTGAATCTGTTTTTTTGCAATTGATGTAACCGTGTTAAATTCTTGTTGTATTATGAAATTGATGTAACTATGAAACCAAATCCATTTACTATTGTTTGCATGTTGAATTCTTGATGTATTATTAAATTGATGTAACTATGAAACCAAATCCGTTTACTATTGCATGTTGAATTCTTGATGTATTATGAATCAGGTATAACACACTTCCATTTCTATTTCCATTTCAGTCATTAATTAAGCTGCAATTTGTACCGTTGATGTCATTTTCATATGAAATATATTTCATTATCATGTTTTTATACTCTTATATAATGATGTGTATATGTCACAGGTTTATCAGTATGTCGTACAGAGGTAGGAGCTCTTCCCGATCTTCAGGAGGCGATGGCAGTGGCCCATCGCAAGAGCCACAGCGTGCTATTGTATCTTTGGTCCCTAGAGCAGAAGGGTAATTAGAATTAAATTTTATTCAGCATCTTATTTTTTCTATGATATACGTATGTACTTATCTATATCGTACTTAAAAACAGGGGGTTCGACCTACTTCTCTCTAAGATTGTGCTGGACGTCTCTAGAGCAGAAATCGCAGCAGGATGAGTGCATGCTGGACAAAGTGGGATTCCATCCCTCCTCACATCATAGAGTGCATATGGCAGGATGCTCTAGTATGTATAATTTTTCTGTTTTCCATTTTTAATTCGTTTTTGTCGTTTTTCTATTGTTTATCGTTTAAAGTGTAATCTTTTTTTCAAACAGGCTGAGATAGACATCCAGACGGACGATATGATGCTGGCACGAGCATACTGGATGAGGAAGATGCGCAAGAACTACAAAGACACGATCTCTGAGATTAAGAAATCTGGTAAGAAACCAAAGTGGATGGGAGAGAGCGTGTGGCAAGCTTGGTTGAGCTATTGGGAGACGGACGAGGCGAAGGCAAGTATACTATTTATTTTTTGAATTATTAATTTGACGTGATTGAAAAATAATATATCAAATTTTGAATGTACAGGCAGAGTCGGATAGAAACTCTGCAAATAGAAATAAGAATCCCGTCACTCATCGCGGAGGATCGAAGTCGTTTCAGCAGTATCGGCAGGAGTTGGTAAATTTACTGAATAATAAATGTAAATAGTTTATGCTATATGATTTTAAATGTATAATAATTGTATGTAACAATCAAATTCAGGAAGCCGAGGCACAGGGTCCTGTCAGTTATATGGACGTATTCACCCGTACGCATGCTGTCGAGCATGTTAATCCAGACGGGACTGTTTCGTACACATGGCAGGACGATAAATCCAGCAAAAGCCATGTAAGCATATTTCATTTTATTCACTATTAGTAATTGTTTTAATTGTTAAATTATGATGAAATAAGATATGATATTATTAATTTGTTAATGCAGGAGATTTTTATGGAGCAGCGGCAGAAACTCCTTGCTGATACAGGTCGAGAACAGCTGACGACCGATGAGAAGGACGTTATTTTTGAGTCCGTTATGACTCCAGCTGAGCATGGTCGACGATACGGATTTGGCAATTTAGCGGTAAATAATTTATTTTTTATTAAAATACTTAAAATATGATATTTTTACCTTTTCAAAACAATAAACTTGGATTTTATTTATTTTTCAATTATTGCAGTCCAGTAGTCATAGTAGGGGACAGCGGAGCAGACCACAGAGCGATTTAGCAAGTATAAAAGAATTGCGGACTAGAGTGTCCCAATTGGAGGAGCAGAACCGCCAACAGGCCTTGCAGACCGCACAGTTGTTAGAGTACATGCAGCAGTTTGGTGGCCGCTTCCCTTCGTCGGCTGGCTCTGGATCTGGAGGAGATTAACTCATTGCTTGCTTGTTCGTCGTTCAGGTATGTTTTGTTTGTGTAGAATGATTTGATAGACGGTGCGGGTAATTATTGATTTGTATAATTATGTATGATACACTTGGTTTTCTAGTTTTATTAGGACATATGCATGAGAATATTGATAAATTTATGTATTAACAATATGGTGGAATAGTTATTGTTAATGTTGGAATGGACATGTATGTTTTTTATCTTATTTTGATTGTATTTTTATTTATTTGTGCGTTTGTTAAATATGTTGTAGTTTAGGTTTGGATCTTTGATTGGATTATTGTATATTGGGTTGTGAAATATTGATATCAGAGTATTTGGAAGAGAAATGTGGTTGGAAGGCTATATTTGCAGCGAATGTAAATTTTTTTTACAGATTTCCGACGGCTCCCGACAGCTCATCGGTCAAAATTTCCGACGGCTTCCGACGCTTTGAGTCGGTCTGTAACTCGTTATTTCGGACGGATTCCGACGGATTACGGCGTACGCCGGAATCCGTCGAAGTTCGTCGGAATAATATACGGCGCCGTCCGTCGGAAGCCGTCGGAAGTACTGCTCCCCGACGCAGTCTTTTCCGACGGCTTCCGACGGCCGCCGACGGTTTCTGGCCATCGGAAATTCTGTTCCTCCTTGTAGTGTTATTAAAGTCTCTAGAGTCTTCTTGTATTTGATAGAATTTGATGAGAGCTCTAAAATTTTATATTAGTTGATAGAAATAAGAATTATATAATAGTTATGTTTATAGAGTTGTCAAATGAGTCATGTTTATAGAGTATTCTATATCTAGAATGTTCTATTGAGTCATATAAATAGAGGAGCTCTCCCCTCATTTTGTATCAATCAAGCAAGAAATAAATCATCAATAAAGAAAAGTTTTCTATAATAAAATAAAATAAACTCCTCTTTTTTATATTGTCTCGCTCTTTCTCTAAAAATATTCAACAAAGTGATATCAGAGCGAGGATTTAAAATGGCGATTAATGGTGTTTCTTTACAAGTACCCATGTTCACCAAGAACAATTATGATAATTGAAGTTTAAGGATGATGGCTCCTCTTGGAGCACACGACGTGTGGGAGATAGTTGAAAATGTCTATACTGAACATGAGAATGAAGATGGTTTATCTCAAATTCAAAAAGATGATTTGAGAAAATTAAGGACAAGGGACAAGAAGACTCTTTGTCTAATTTATCAAGCATTGGATGATGATACCTTTGAAAATATTTATGGATCAAAGTCGGCCAAAAAAAGCATGGGAGAAGCTTCGAACGTCTTATAAGGGAGCTGATCAAGTCAAAAATGCGCGTCTTCAAACTTTAAGAGGAGAGTTTGAAACTTTGCATATGAAAGAAGGTGAACTTGTTTTTGATTACTTCTCAAGAGTTCTAATGGTTAGTAATAATCTTAAAAGAAATGGTAAGAAATTAGATGATGTAAGAATTTTGGAGAAGATTCTTAGATCATTAGATCCAAAATTCGAACATATTGTCGCCATCATTGAAGAAACAAAAAACTTGGAGACCATGTCAATAGAGGAATTTCTAGGCTCATTGCAAGCTTATGAAGAAAAGAAAAGTAAGAAGGAAGGGACTGTAGAGCAAGTCCTTAAGACACAGATTGATTCAAAAAAGGAAGAAAGTAATCGAAGCCAACAAAGATGGGGTGGTGGCCAAAAAAGAGGAATAGGTCGTACATATGGACATAGACGAGGTTGGAGGCCCAATTATGAAAACAACAACAACAACAACAATAAAAGAGGGGAAAACTCAACAAGAGGTCATGGAAGAGGAAATTCAAGGTATGACAAGTCACATGTTAAATGCTACAATTGTGAGAAATTTGGACATTATGTTTCTGAATGTAGAGCTTAAAAGCATAATAAAGTTGAAGACAAGACCAATTACGTTTAAGAAAAAAGCAAGAGAATGGTACATTATTACTGGCTTACAAAGAAAATGAAAAAAAACAGAGGAAAACCAATGGCTATATAGTGGTGCAAGCAACCATATGTGTGGAGGAAAAAAATATGTTTTTGGAACTTGATGAATTAATGAAGAGAAATGTGGCATTTGGAGATGAATCAAAGATAGCAGTGAAAGGTAAAGGAAAGCTTCTTATCCGGTTGAAGAATGGAAAACACCAATTCATTTCCAATGTTTACTATGTGCCAAACATGAAGAGCAACATTTTGAGCTTAGGGCAACTCTTAGAGAAAGGTTATGATATTCGATTAAAGATAATAATCTTTTTATAAGAGATGGTGCAAGTAACTTCATTGCAAAGGTACCAATGTCAAGAAATAGAATGTTTGTGCTCAACATTCAAAGTGATGTCGCACAATGCCTTAAGGTGTGCTATAAAGATACTGCTTGGCTTTGGCATCTTCGTTTTGGACATCTTAACTTCGAAGGACTAGAGTTGCTATCCAAGAAGGAAATGGTAGGAGGATTAACATGCATAAGACATCCAAATCAAGTGTGCGAAGGATGTTTACTTGGAAATCAATTTAAAATGGGCTTTCTAAAGGTGTCATATTCAAGTGCTAAAAGGCCGTTAGAACTCATAAATACGGATGTGTGTGGTCCGATCAAGCCAAGTTCACTTGGTAAGAGTGACCATTTTCTTCTTTTCATCGATGATTTTTGAAGAAAAACATGGGTGTATTTTTTAAAAGAGAAATCACAGGTTTTTGAGAACTTCAAGAATTTCAAGGCCCATGTTGAGAAGGAAAGTGGCCTTATGATTAAAGTTATGAGATCTGACCGTGGATGAGAGTTCACATCAAAAGAATTCCAAAAGTATTGTGAAAATAATGGAATCAGATGACAAATGACAGTGCCTAGATCCCCCCAGCAAAATGGAATAGCAGAAAGGAAGAATAGGACAATTCTTTAAATGGCAAGGAGCATGCTCAAAAGTAAGAGGTTGCCAAAGGAATTTTGGGCGGAAGCTGTGGCATATGCGGTTTATCTATCAAACCGATCTCCAACAAGAAGTGTGTGGGGAAAGACACCACAAGAAGCATGTAGTGAAAGGAAGCCTGGTATTTTCCATTTAAGAGTCTTTGAAAGCATAGCTCATGTACATGTACCAGACGAGAAGTGAAGCAAATTGGATGACAAAAGTGAGAAGTATATTTTCATCGGTTATGGCACCAACTCTAAAGAATATGAGATCTACAATCCTGATAGAGGAAGATAATAATTAGTCGAGATGTTGTGTTGATGAAGAAGGAGAATGAGATGGAGATCACATTATGAAAATTACAACTTCTTTCCATACTTTGAAGAAGATGAAATACCACAACCAAGGATCGAGCAATTAACGGAGGAGCCTACTTCCCCACTAGTTTCTCCTACCACAAGTTGTCAAGAAGATGAGAGCTCAAGTGAAAGGGCTCCATGCTTTAAAAGCCTTCAAGAAATTTATGAGGTCACAGAAAATCAAGACAATCTTACTCTCTTTTGTTTATTTGCAAATTGTGAGCCTATGAACTTCCAAGAAGTTTTGCAAAAAAAGAATTGGAAAAATGCTATGGACGAAGAAATCAAGGCCATCATGAAGAATGACACATGGGAGTTAGCTTCACTTCCAAAAGGACACAAGGCGATTGGTGTGAAGTGGGTACACAAAGTAAAGTAAAAGGCCAAAGGAGAAGTTAAAAGACACAAAGCGAGATTGGTGGCAACAGGCTATAGTCAAAGAGCTGGCATTGACTATGATGAGATATTCGCTCCAATCGCTCGATTAGAAACTGTTAGACTTATAATCTCTTTAGCAGCTCAAAATTGTTGGAAGATACATCAAATGGATGTGAAATCTGCTTTCTTAAATGGAGTTCTTGAAGAAGAAGTTTATATCGAGCAACCAAAACGCTATGAAGTCAAAGGAGAAGAAGACAAGGTTTTGAAGCTAAAAAAGGCACTTTACGAGTTGAAACAAACTCCATGAGCTTGGAATGCTTGAATTGATAAGTACCTTCAAGAGAGAAACTTCATCAAATGTCCATATGAGCATGCACTCTATACTAAAATCCATAATGGTGATACATTGATTATATGCTTGTATGTAGATGACTTGGTCTTCACAGGTAGCAATCCAAGCATGTTGCAAGAGTATAAGAAAGAGATGACGAAAGAGTTTGAGATGACTGATATTGGGCTCATGTCTTATTACCTCGGCATTGAAGTAAAAGAAGAAGATAAAGACATTCTAATAACTCAAATAAAACAAGAAGATAAAGGCATTCTAATCACTCAAGAAGGTTATGCTAAGGAAGTATTGAGGAAGTTCAAGATTGATAACTCTAATCCAGTTTGCACACCAATAGAATGTGGAATCGGGTTTTCAAGGCATGAGAAAAGGAAAAAAACGGACTCAACACTCTACAAAATCTTGGTTGGAGGCTTGCGATATTTAACGTGTACAAGACCTGACATTCTATATGCGGTAGGAGTTGTGAGTCAATACATGGAGAACCCAACAATAACTCATTTGAAGGCAGCAAAGAGGATTCTTCGCTATGTTAAAGGCACAACAAACTTTGAATTGTACTACTCTATTTCTGATAATTACGAGCTTGTTGAATATAGTGATAGTGATTGGAGTGGAGATATGGATGACCGAAAAAACACAGGTGGCTTCATGTTCTACATGGGAGATATAGACTTCACATGGATGTCGAATAAACAGTCGATTTTCACTCTTTCCACATGCAAAGCAGAGTATGTAGTTGCTACTTCATGTGTTTGCCATACAATTTGGTTACGAAATCTATTAAAGGACGGCCACAAGAGAAGACGACCAAGATTTTCGTGGATAACAAATCAGCAATTACTTTGGCTAAGAATCCAGTTTTCCATGATCGAAGTAAGCATATTGATACACGCTATCACTATATTAGAGAGTTTGTCTCCAAAAAGGATGTGCAACTAGAATACGTGAAGACACATGATCAAGTAGCTAATATCTTCACCAAACGTCTCAAGCATGATGATTTTGTTCGGTTAAGAAATCTGCTTGGAGTCACAAATCAAGTTTAAAAAGGGATGTTGAAATATTAAACTTGATTTGTTAATTTCTAGAAGTTTCTTATTATTAAATTCTCTAGAGTCTTCTTGTATTAGATAGAATTTGGTGAGAACTCTAGAATTTTATATTAGTTGCTAGAAAAAAGAATTATATAATAGTTATGTTTTTAGAGTTGTCAAATGAGTTATGTTTCTAGAGTATTCTATATCTACAATGTTCTATTGAGTCACATAAATAGAAGATCTCCCCCCTCATCTTGTATCAATCAAGCAAGAAATAAATTATTAATAAAGAAAAGTTTTCCACAATAAAATAAAATAAAATAAAATAAAAATCTTCTTTCTTATATTCTCTCCCTCTTTCTCCAAAAATATTCAACATTACCATGATGGACCAATCATGTGGAAAATAATGATGCATGTATGTCTGTTTGCAGTGGGGATGCATGTTTCTAGAGAAATATTGGATGAAACACAGCGCAGATGCTGCTATTCTAGAATCGGGATGGCATAGAATGAGCTATTTCTTTAGGCCCTCTTCTGGTGATATTATTAACGCAGATCTTGAGAAGCATGTTACACTTTTGCATGATGCTGTTGGCAATGCCAAGACTGCTAGTGAACATATCATGTTTGGTACTGGAGTTACTCAACTTCTCAATGGTTTAATTATTTAACTTTCGCCAAACGTCGGTGGTGATTCACCGGTGCTGGCAGCAAAAGTTGTGGCTGATGTTCCTTATTATCCGGTAACGTTTCTTTTATATTTGGTTAAAATATATAAGGAAGTGTGAACGATAAAACAAAAATTAACCAGTCCTTGTTTTTCCATTGCATTGTGTATAGGTGTTCAGAAGGCAGACAAAATTCTTCCAATTTAAAGGGTACGAATGGAAAGGAAATGCATCAGACTATGTGAACACGACTACTCCTGAAAACTTCATAGAACTAGTGACTTCGCCTAATAACCCGGATGGCCTACTTCGGCATTCCATAATCAAAGGATCATTAGCCATTCATGATCATGTTTTACTATTGGCCACATTATACTCCAATTAAAGAATCCTCCGGTGAGAATATCATGTTGTTCTCCATGTCCAAGTACACTGGACATTCGGGAAGTCGATTTGGGTATGAAGATTTTTTTACATGTTCAGCAACTTTATTCGTTCATTGATATACTTTCAATAACTAACGCTAATTGGTATTATGCAGGTGGGCATTGATCAAAGATGTTAAGGTATACGAGAAGTTAGTTGAATACATGACCGAGAACACTAAAGGCACGACCCACGATTCACAACTCCGAACTTTGAAACTTATCAAAGAAATTTTGCAGCAAATGAAAACAAATCGGGATACAAAGAAAGATATCAACAAGTTTGCCTATCTTACATTAATGAAGAGATGGGCTAAACTAAGCAAGCTAGTAGCATCTTCTGACCGTTTTTCCTTACAAAATGTGTATCCCGAGCATTGCAATTACTTCAAAAAAGTCAGAGAGCCCTCACCCTGGAAGACTTTCTCTAGTTTCTCTATCTTCATTTCAAGCTTTAATCAAGTTTATGAGATATAACTTAATTTGGTTGTATATAATTGAATGATAGCTTATGGATGGCTGAAATGTGAATGGAAGGAAGATATTGATTGTGCAGCAGTACTCAGAAATGCACAAATAAAAACCCAATCAGGCATGCTTCTTGAAGCTGATAGTCGGTATACTCGTCTGAGTCTAATAAAGACGGAAGATGATTTCAACCAAATGATGAAAAAACTGGATATTCTTGTTTATCCAAAAAGAAGAATTTAAGTTTTATCGTATTATCGTGTTAAGAAAGATCTGTCATTTTTGCTTACACAATATAATTTATGCTTGTTCCAATTTTATTTAATTGAAGGGTGTTTAAGTATATCCATATTATCTTTATGGCCAGCAAAGTACTTACTTTGTCATATCAATTTTTCGTACTAGTATACCACACCGGGGAAAAAATCATACATACATATATTGTATGTAAGAATGTAATTAGATATGTGTGCGTGTTTGTGTTTGAACATTTATGGAAACAAATATCTCTAGGATAACAATGATACCCAAATCCTATATTACATTCTATCAGTATGAAGGGAGTTTATTTTTATCCTTTTAAACAAAAGATTATGAATTGAATGTTATAACTTAAATGTTACTTGTTCCAGATCAAAATCAAGAAGTTGCACCACTTGTATATATGGAACAAAATTTGCCAATTAGGTTAGCTTCACTTTATTTTTAGGAACACAATTTGCCAATAAAGTTAGCTTCACTAAATTTCATTCATCTTATCTATCTTTCTTTCCAAATTAAACTTAGTCAAGTCTGCACATCGATCCAGACAAAAAATATTCACTAGGGTCCATATTTATGGAATTTAGAATAATTTTCATTCGTATTTTCTAGTTATCATTCGATTATTCAATATAACTGCCAACTATCCTTGGTTCTTTTCAATCTGATTCAAATCATGTTGACCAAGTGGAGCTAGTTGTTAACATTAGTCAATGATGGCCTAACTAATCTTGTAAAGTACATTTTGTAGGCCTGACTAATCTTATAAAGCACATGTAGGCTACGCTTTAGAAAAAATAACATAAAATTAACTTTGACCTAACTAAATTTGAATAATATACCTAAATATGAAACGATAAAATGCAGCACATTTCATATATTAGTAGTTTCACTAATTTTCGAATTAATATTTAATTACTGAAACAACGTATAATAAAATAGCTCATTTTGCACAACAACCAGATGTTTTGAAATTTTAATAATCGATTGCTGAAACTGTGAAGTTCTATAACACACTTTTACAAGAGATTAATATGAGCGGTATATGTTTTCCTTAGGTATGCAAGTAATACTTCTATCATTATCCTATACATGCTTTAGAGTGGGTATGTCTGAATCTTGTCCTCCTTATCATTCTAGAGGTTGTTCAAGTGCATTTCCATTTGGGTTTTAATCTTCTTCTTTGGCGGAGGTTGTTTTACCATTATAGAGTATTGGAACTACTCTTTTTCTAATGTTCGATTTCTTTTACCAGCTTAGCATATATAAATTTGTGTTTGAACTTAGCATTATGCCAGATCAAAAAAATTTGTTTGAACTTCACATTTTGTCAGAAAAATAAATAATCCCACCGTTCCAAGCATAATTAGTGGCTTAGAACTTAACCAGAAAGGCTAAGGCAAGGATTTGACAAATCATATTACTAAAACAATGACCAAATTCAACTGAACCAAGAACCTAGTGTCAGTTCAGTCCAATTAGCAATCAAAGCACAATCAACCCACAGATCATCATCAAGACGGAGTAATGTGCAACGATACAATGCAAACAACTATGATAAAAGACTACGGAAACATCTCCAATTTCAAACCTCAGAAAAATCCTAAGTGATTGGATCATCAACAACCCATAACTCTTCACAGACCCTCAAACAAACTAGCCAAAGAAACATACAAGAAGAGACCAAGACATTGGCTCGCAAAATGAGCCAAGGCCATGGGTCGTGGTTCTTTCTTGTTTTGCATGCCAAACTCTTCCTGGGTCGTTTCCTACCTACCTGAGAGCTGATGAAGACGTAGACTGACCCAGAAGCTCTCCGACCCATATAAATATGTCTTACCTGCAACATAAACTGGCTTTTCTCTGGACTAATTACTGAAGCTCTGCTGGAAACATTCTTTACTCTCTGCCTCCCACATAACAATCTCCAAAGGAATTCACCGTGATTCTTTAGTGGATTCCAACTCTGGGGATTCAGTCTATTGAGAGATAATCAAAGTCTTGTAATCAAACACATCTTGTAACAACAATCAGTCTATAAGAAAAATATAAAGTGGACTTAGGTTTCATTAACCGCCGAACCACAATAAAATTCTGTCTTCTTTATTGTACTGTTCTTTTCTTATATCTGTGATCCATGACATTGCTTTGTTAGAACAAGGCTAGTGCTTTCAAACTTAAACTAGATTGTTGATCCATTTTTTGAGTTAACATTTTGGTGCTTTCACTGAGAACTTTGAACAAGATCAGAAAAATTGAAGCGTGAATATGAGATTCAAAGAAAATGAAGAGGCCTAACACCAGATCTAAAACTAGAGCAAGTCAACCGAAGCTTGGAGGCAGCTAGAAAGTGTCCTCAAATTCTCATCAACCTAGCTATGTGATTAGAGAGGATATGTAAATGATGATGAAAGAGATGCAGGATGGATTCTTCCAGACGAAGGAGCAGCAAGGGATGGCTAGATCTGCAGGGAATGGGAATCAAACTCCAAGGAACAAAACAAAAGCCGCCGAAGTTGGATTGAACAAGGTGGAGTCTTGCCCCCACGCCCATAGCAAACGATACTTAGGGGCAATGCTGAAATCAACAATAGGACCCAATGCAAGAGCTTGTGAAGTTAGAGCATAAAAAACTAAAATAATGCCCACATGACTTGGGACATGACAGATTTGGATCTAGGATAAGCTTTAACGCCTGAAACGGGTGATGTTGGAGCTAGAGTAGCAATTTAGAGTACGAATACATGACCTCATGAGCCGAAACCAGAGTCCCACAGATGAACAGGGGATAGATTCATCCCTTACTCTCTGCCTTCTGCTTTTTCTGCCTTTAATAATCTCGGGCCGCTTACACGTGTATGAGATCCCGAACGGTCCCTAGGCATGCTCTGAGTCGGATGCCTAAGAGAACTTAGGACAATAATAATCGAAGGCCACTTCCATGTGTATGGGATCCCAAATGGTCCCTAGGCACACTTTGAGTCGGAAGCTTGAGATGAACATTTAGTACTCTTGCTTGGTTAATTTGTGTTTATTTGTTTTGATTTGAATATTTGAATTTTGATAACTGATATTAATCGCCTTAGAATCCCACCACCAGACCGGAGTACAAGGTGCGAGTCCCCTTGCCAAAGAGCGAGTGGATGGACTTGTACGATATTGATCGCCTTAGAGTCCCACCACGGGACCGGAGTGCAAAAAGTAAGTCCTTTCACTGGAGAGTGAGCGGATGGGCTTACTTAATCCCCCTTGACTTAACAAACAAGCGATCCAGAAAGATCGTTCCCTTAACTTTAAACATTAAATGATCCAAAGAGATCGCGCATTAAATTAAACGTTATATGATCTAGAGAGATCACATATTAAAATAGACATTAAACGATCCAAAGTGATCATGCATTATACTTACTTAAGCCGTCTAGAAAGATCGGACCTTAAAACGGATTTGGTTTTGCAAAAAAGGATTTGAATGCCTTATAAATAGAACAAAACGGATAAATCCTGGATGAACGCAGGATAATTTTGATATATATTGTGACATGGTGTGATTTTGAGATATAATATGATTTTCGTATATGATATAATATGATGTGATTCTGATATATAATTTGATTTTGATATATGAAGTAAAAACTCTAAATGAAAAACAAAAATTGATAGTGATGTAAATCCCGAATGAACGCGAGATGATTAGAGATGTGTAATGTAATTAGAGACATGTGATGCAATAACCCCAATGAAATTAGAATGATTGTGATGTATATATTACACTTAGGTAGAGTCTAGAGTCTTAAGCTGTAACAGGTTTGGAACGACTTGTGACTGGCAAGAGAATCTGAAGGAACTGAACGATTCACCAAGACTAAAGCTCAACAACCGAAGACTCATTGCCATGACTTGTTCTAGAGAAAATCACACTTTTCATTCAAAAGGCGTACTTTGGTGGGCAAATGTTATCCGGGTTTTTAACCCAACAGGATCTAGCAGAATATAGAACAATCCATCACATCAGAATGGCTAAGAACTTACCAAAAAGGCTAAGGCAAGGAGTTGACGAGAGCCAAATCATATTAATAAAGCAACGACCAAGTTCAACTAAACCAAGAAGCTAGCGTCAGTTCAGTCTAGTCAGCAATCAAAGCAAAATCAGCCGGCAGATCACGGAATAACGTGCAATGATACAACGCAAAAAACTACAATAAAAGACTATGAAAACATCTCCAATTCCAAACCCTAGAAAAACCCTAAGTGCTTGGATCATCGGCAACTCATACCTCTCCACAGACCTTCAAACAAACTAGCCAAAGAAACATATGAGAAGAGACCTAGACATTGGCTCGCAAAACGAGCCAAGTCAATGGGTCGCCAGCGACCTATAAACCATGGGTGCTAGCAACCCATGGTTCTTCCTCGTTTTGCATGCCAAACTATCCCTGGGTCGTTTCCTGCCTTCCTGTGAGTAGATGAAGACATAGCCTGGTCTAGAAGTTCTCCGACCCATATAAATACCATACTACCTACAACATAAACTGGATCTTTTCCGAACCGATTGTTGAAGCTCTGCTGGAAACATTCTTCACTCTCTGCCCCCCTCACAACAATCTCTAAAGGAATTTACTATGATTCTCTAGTAGATTCCAACTCCAAGGATACAATCTATTGAGGGATAATCAAAGTCTTGTAATCAAACACATCTTCTAACAACAATCAGTCTATAAGAAAAATATAAAGTGGATGTAGGCTTCATTAACAGCCGAACCACTATAAAAATTCTTTGCCTTCTTTATTTTACTGTTCTTTTCCTATATCTATGATTCGTGACATTGCTATGTTAGAATAGGACTGGTGCGTCAAACTTAAACCAGGATGTTGATCCATTGTTTGGGTTAACAGTCCGTCCTGTTGAAATAAAAGGCATAAGTTCTCAACATGTCCAACTTATATTATTACATATGTCTATGCAACTTGGCTACTTGCCCATTTGCCTGCTTACCAAACCCTATCTATCCTTCCAAATGAAAGTCAATTTAAGTCAAAACTGACCCAAAGTTGACATGAAAAATTTCTTCAGTAATGAAAATGAAATGAAAAAGCACCATTACCTGAAATGAAATTCAAAGTTTTTGATACGGGGATGAAATTTTGCAAGTCATATGGTGTATAACACATGATAATTTCCTGAGTGATATCGTAGGAACATTCACCTATAAAATATGTTTTAGATGTGAAAAACGAGCCTTATTCATGTAATGTTGGCTGTATTATGATAGTAAGGCAGTTAAAAGCATTTTAATTTCACACCCTCCAAATGTTCATTAATTTGACATTAGTACAATTAGATTCTAAAACTGAAGAAAAATTAGGCTCATCTATTTCTTTGATTAATGAACAATCATCGCATTTTGCATAATAAGGTTGCACAACTTGCTTCATGTCAAATAAACAGTATACTCACTACCTAAAAAATTCAATCATTGCAAACAAAGATAAAATGCTTTATTACCATGTATGATCATTCTTTATTCACAGAACATGATGAATGATCACTAGCTAATACACTTTTATATCCATTATAAATATATAGCGGCCTTGGACATTCTCTAAAAAATAAAAATAAAACATAAATAGCCATATTGTGTAATTAATTTTCTTTTATAATACAGAAACAATAGTCACATGCTCAGTATGAACAAGCTGGACTTAGTAGACACCCATAGTTTGAAAATTTAAGAAGACTTGGATGTTTAAGACCAAATTATTAATTAATTGTGTCATGTACGTAAGCAATAGGAGAGAGAAATTATAATTATTCGAAGTGGAACACTTCAATCAGGGGATTTTAGGTGTACCAAAAATGAGATGCACGTAAGTATACAGAGCTGGTTCTGGAACTTACGATGTCCAGTGTGATTTATTAAATGATGCCTCATTGTAAAATTTTGTATAATGATACTAAATAATATTCCTATTTGTAAGGCATGTTGTATAGTTCTAAATTTCTGGTGAAGTGGCACAACGATGGTAAAATCAAATCCGTAGAGATCGCTCCAAAGCACGTCGATGACTGTTTCCTTAGGACATTATTTTTCATCACCAATTGTTAAAACAAACGAGTGTTGTGAGTTAAGGAAAATTGTCTTTCAAGATACAATGGAGCCGACATAATTATTCTCTTTAATCGATTGCAATAGCATTGTCGAAATCGATTCAAAACTATCTTCTGAATTAACCGCAGTGGTAAGAGTATCGATTTTGTGATCTCCGGTATCATAAACTTGAAATAGTTTTAAAGGAAACAAGGGAGGAGAAGAGAATGAGATAAATTGAATTTGCAATGCTTTTCAGGTTTTTTTGTTTCAGAAGGAAGAAGTGATTTCGAAACAGTTTCCAACATTGCAAATTTTAGGGAGAAGAAGATTAAATCGAAATAATTTTCAAGTGTTGTTATTTATAGTTGCAAAGATGTGCCTTTTCATTTGTAACAATTGCGTCTTCTGCCAAATGATGCTTCCTTTCGATTGAATATAAACGTCCATTTTAACAAAAATATTTATGTCCAAAAATATTATTTGGACTCAAACCCAATCCGGTCAGTAGGACGGACAAATGGCGGCGGTGCGTGTGTGGTGGTTATGCATGACTTCCCTCCTTGCAATAGAGAAAATATTTGGATGGCCAATTGATTCTACCTTCCTTTGAGAAACCTATATTTAAACAAATATAGTTCCTATAATTCTAAGATGTTCGATGATTCCAATCTCACCTCCTCTTCTTTTCTATTTTTTATTTTTAAAAACAAAATAACTCACACAAAATTTTCATAAAAAAATTCAGTGAGAATGCTCCACCAAATTTTTAATAAAATTTCTCTTGTCATGTATTGCAAGAAAACTTGTGCATACATATAGATACCTTGTAGACTTGAATCTATACATAGTGATAACCTATCAGAGCACGTCAGGATAGAATGGTTGGCTAAGCATTAAACCAATAATCATATATGACATAACGGATGTGTTTCACACACTTGTTTTTTTTCTTCTAATAGTTCATAAGAAGGCACATGAATTGGCCTTGTGTCTATATCTTAATTTCATGAAATACCCTTAGAAACTTAAGCCATGGTCTCGTAGAAGGTGGCACCAACTTCGTGCATTTATATAGGCAGGTTTATTTACAAGTGTTTTATGACTATACACTTTAACAGTACTTCTATCACTAACCTATTAAGTACTAAGTAGTACAGCCTCCACCATATCATTATAAGTACCAAGCACTATTCTTGGAATGGATATAATATTAATTGTTCAAGATAATATTATAGCGCTTCAAGTCTCGTATAATATACTTTTTCTCATTGAACTCAAGATAATGAATTTCATTATTTTGATTTGAGTTTCCATTATAAGTGATTTTTATTTTGGCTTTGAACCTATTCTTTTTTATGCTTTCAAAATCAAATCTCTTGCAAGTCTTTTTGTAAACGGATTATACAAGTTTTGGCTAGATCTCATGAAATTTATGGTAATTATTCCATCAATGAGATTTGCCTCACCGCACTGTGCCTTAGGCCAATATACCTAGATTTGCCATTATATACCTAGTTATATGCTCTTGATAGTGTTGCTTGACTATCACAATGCACAGTTATCGAAGGCATTGGTTTTGGCCATACAATAATTTCTAATAGCAAATTTCGTAACACTTCCACTTCTTTACTAAAAAAACCAGTGCTATAAATTCAACGAAAATGGTATAATCTGTAACATACGTTTGTTTCTTTAAGATCCAGGATATTGCTCCCCACTAAGAGTGAATATCCATCAACTAGTTGATTTATCATTATCATCTCTTTCAGTGTTCCAGCTGGCATCTGTGTATCCATCTATTATACTTGGATACCCACCATATAATATACCATTGTTCATGGTTCCTTTTAAATATTTTAAAATTCTTTATATGGGTAGTGTAACGACCCGCAGTTCCATACCCCTTGAGTCGACATTATTCTCCATCAATCAACTCAAGATGAACGAAAATACGAACCATTTGGGTTAGAGAAGAAGAGGTAGAAGAAGAGAAAATAAAACAACATCAGAATCTAACCATCGTAGCGGAATAAAATATAATAGATAATAACAGATCTTTACACAAAAGAAAACTATATCTGTTTTATACATATAACCAAGATACATCATCAGAGTTCAACAACATCAATAACATGCAACTGGACAGTCATATAAACTTGTCCTCAAACCTGAATACA
The DNA here is from genome assembly GCA_030765085.1 of Allium cepa. Classification (NCBI taxonomy): domain Eukaryota; kingdom Viridiplantae; phylum Streptophyta; class Magnoliopsida; order Asparagales; family Amaryllidaceae; genus Allium; species Allium cepa. Next base: position 763,694,348 of record CM060934.1, on the reverse strand, counting down.
CAGCGGAACAATAATCAAGTACAGAAGTACGTATCGCCATCCAGCTCGTCTCTTGAGCTCCACAACATCCCTTCCTGTATTCTATAATACTCGGTCTGACCCGAGCATTACAGTTAAATAACACTCGAGTCAGTCAGGAATACCAGCGTGAGAAAATCACACTCAATTGGATTATTAAAGTTTCAAAATCATTTGAAAACAAAAGCATCTCGTAAGACCACGCCACAAATAAACATGTCGGGTTTTTACCTTACGATAGTTAAAACACTTTTTTTATAAATCCTCTGATATAATAATAGGGTCTATATACAAATACTTATTAAATAACCGAAATTGTTACATTCATTAAATTTCATCTACTAGCCACAGTCGTTGGCAATACAAACAAAACTCGTAAAAGGCGCACAGGGAGAATGGATTTCCAACTAATGACTAGGCACTGGGGTACCACCTGTCACAGTACGTGGCCTAGATCACAGTACTGAGGATTACTCCCAATCCCCTACAATACAAGACTGGGACTACCCCTTACTAGATAATCCCGAGTAAGATCACCTCACGGTTGTGATCAGCAACCGCACTACTAAGCCGAAACAAAAGGGACATCTAGACAGGGATGACCTCACCCTGAAATGGGTGCTACCCACCTAGCCTTGCTTTATAACCCCTGATTTTCAGTCATTTTCGGTTGATGAGGCTTGAGGCTAAGCGTTACCTTTAGAGAACTCATCTCTTAGAATGCTCATCGTCCACTTGGCGATGTTCTGAAAGCACTCATCCATACCAGTCCGTCCCGGGTTCGAACGGAACCGAAGGCACTGCTCCTAATACATCCATTTTGGAATCATCCTCAGGATTAGTAGCGACTAGCCCTTGCACTTCACTGCTCCATCTTCGACTCCGAACTCGTCTTCCTCACGAAAACGTACAAAATGGATCGAAGTGGTTTTCGAGAAATAAATCCCGATCCCGGTCTCTTCGAAACTATCAGCGCATTGGCCAATATTGATAGTCGGTTATTTAACTATCAATTAATATTCACAAACATCCATCAACCATAAATAATTTCCCCAAATTATTTATTATTCTAAAAATATCTTCGCAAGATATATTTCCACTTTTCAATTCCTTTTGGAAACAGTTTCAAACCATTTTTCTCTCGGAGTAAATTTCCCAAATATTTTCGATTCCCACTGGAATCACCAAGTACAAACATCTTAGATTTTAAAATAATTTAAAACACTTTATTATAAAACATACTTTAACATTTAAATTTCGAAAAACTATTTTAATACTTAATTAAAAATATATACTTTAAGAATATTTAAAATAAAGCTACTTTATAAAATATAAACTAAATTTTCTTCTTTTAAAACATAATACCAAGTCACCTTAAATAATTACTATGATAATAGATTTGAAAAATACTTAGTTCAGAAATTAAATATTTAGAAATAATAAATTTCCTAAAACATGCTTTTTAAAACAACATTAAAGCTTTTAACTTATATTTAAAAATTTACTTTGAAAACGTACTTGGCTATCCAGGGAAATACACTTCTCTTCACATCCTTTAAAAAAATAAATCACTATTTATTTTTAAACAAATTTTCTCATTCCTTTAATAAATTCCCATCGTGAATTTATTCTTCCAAATATCCACTGATATATTACTTCATCTTTATAAAACTAGTTTATAAATTCCAAAGTCTCGCTTCTCTTTTAAAAATCCCGGTTTTAAACACTTAATAAATTTATTTCCAATTTTATTCATTTTTAAATAAATTTCCTTACTTGCTCCATTTATTCCAAAATCCATTAACTTCAGATTTTTATTTCTTCGTTTTGATTTTAAATCTTTTAACTGAAACATACCAATTTCAGATTTTCCAAATTTCTTCTTTATTCTTTTAAATAAATTTTAAACCTTGAATTTTAAAGTAAATTCTTTCATTCCTTTGAATAACATCACTTAAGTGGTAAAATTCATTATTTTCCCTTTTTATTCAAAATCCCCTTTTTCCATACTCGGAATTCATTTATTAAAATTTTAAAATCACTATTACTTTCAAATTCATCCTTAAATTTATTCAAATTCTCTATAATTATTTACTTAAATTTTCACTCTTTTATTTTCTTTTAAAAATCCAATTTTATATATTTTGATAACTCAGTGTACTGAAATATATTCAAGCAAACTATAGCATCAATATTCCAACATAATTCATCACAGAATATCAAATAACCATAACAGAGAATATTAAATAATCTAAATAAATATTGAGGAATCCAGTTGGATCCCTCCAACCTGTTTCCCTGCATCCACAAACGTTAGCACAATACCAATTCCACTTCGAGGTGGAATATCGCGGTATATGGGATTAATATAATGTCATCCGCTATTATGCGGCGCATAGGGTCTCATTCGCTATATAATGCCGAAAATCAAACATTCCAAGATGTATTATATATTATAATATAGCACATCAAATCAATTCAACCATTCAACCAATATTTAAATTTAACCATTTAAATTCAAATAGCAATCCAAAAGAGTGAGATTAACTCACCTTTGATTTTTTTGCAATCCCTTTTCCAACCCGGCTTGCCTCCAACAATTTTTGACCTTTATAAACATTTACAGTTTATAAATATTTGAATTGATCGAATAAATTATTTTCCATTCAATAGATTTAATTAGATTTAATTTACTAATATTTTTCTTTTAAGAATCCTTTAGTAAATAATTTGACAGGTAAATTGACTAAACTAATCATCTAAAATACATAATTTTAAAATAAACTAGTATATTTGACAGGTATGTATAATCATTTATATTTATAATTTTAAACTACATAGAAAATCAATCTATATAGGCTAAAAATCTAACTTTTATATAAATCCTTATATCCTAAAATCTTATGTATATATATTTTAAATTTTTAATTAAACAAAATCCCTTTTACCTATATATTAAATCAAAACAAAATTGTTTTATATATTATTGCCTAAAAATTCTATATATATAAATATATATACAAAGACAAAATAATAAACAAAAGAAATCCCTAACTGCCCCAAAGGAAACCAAAACCCGAGCATGCTTCCTTGCTTCGACACCAAAGCCTCGCCGACCTTGACAAAATCCACGCGAATCAAAATCACATCTCCTAGCATGCACGACTCAACTTCCCCTTACTCTTTGACTCGACATCACCTTCCCAAACCAATCTTCTTCGCTAAGTTCTTCATCGCCGCGAAGCTACAGACCACAGCCATTCACAAATGCCCTCACTTCGAAACCCTAGAACTGCCTCCACCATACACTCACGCGCACCCGTAAGCACTTGCCATGCTCACGTGCGCTTCCGCTTGATTGCCATGCTCTGACGTTGCCGTGCCGAAACTCTGAACGTACGCGAGCCACCGAGCTTCATCACAGCCTTCGAATCGACTTGTTGCTAAGGAAGAGAAGGCGTTTTGAACTCCTTGATTTCGTTTGCGAATTGATTACAGTATTTTTTTATAAAACCGATTTCTTTTGGTTATATTTGAATAAGGAAAATGGAAAGGAGGGAACTCGAGGTTAATAAGGGTATCGATTTCTCAGATTTGTTTGAAGAACGATTTCAACCTCCCTCAGGCTACGGCCCTTAAAAATAAAAAGAAACGACGTGAATTTTGATCTGAACAGAAAAAAAAGGAGGGATATTGATTTGAACAAAGGGAAAAGTTAGGTCGGCTATGTTTTGTATGTAAGTGATGTGAATGGAGATGAAAAAAAGCGCTAATATGAAGGAATGTCGGCTGGTGAAGGTTGCTTATATGAGAATATACATATATAATTTAAATTGAATTTTCGATGTAAATTTCAACGTGTTTATATATCGTACGCTCACACAACAACTCCAAAAACTACGAAAATTGAAATCCGATAATAGTATAATATTACGGATCCAATGGAACTGGTTTCGACGAATTCCCTGACTGTGCCTCGGAAGGCTATTTTTAAACGTCAATTTAAATGATATATTTTCAAAACTTAACAAAACATTCCCAAATTCAATTTCAACATTTTTATTACCTTCAGTGCTATCAATAAATTTTATGAGCCTTCAAATTATTTTTAACAGGATTAAAACTCCAGATTCAACATTTTACCCAACTTCAAATTATTTAATTCAATAATTTAATTATCAAATAAATAGTGATATTTGAATTCAAGTTAAAAATTAACTTTTAAATATTTAAAATCAATTAAATATTCCAATTTCAAATGCTCAAAAATTCCGGGTCGTCACATTCCTCCCTCCTTGAAAGAATTTCGTCCGCGAAATTGCTGGTTAGGAAGAATGGTCCACAACCCGTTAACTATTTTCCAAAACCAAACAGTTTAACATTAACCCAAACAACCTTGTCATTTAAAGACACTACTGTAACGACCCGTTAAATTTATGGTATTTAATAAATTAAATTAGTATAATTTCTAATTTGTTTAAGAATGAATGTAGAGATTTGGTATAGTAGTTGCAATTTAGTGTAAAAATAAAAATTTTATGACAATAGATGGGGATAATGTAAATTGTCACAACTTGATTTAAAGTTAATTTTTAAAGAAACAAATAAATGTTGAATTTGGGAATGTTAGTATAAATATTTATTTGAATGGTATTCATTAATACAAAGATGAAATTAGTGTAGAACGCAATAATTTATGTCTGTAGTGAAAAGAAAAGAAAACTGATAGAAACATAAAATTTATTTTATGTAAACAAAAGTTTAGTTTGAACAAACTTATGAAATTTGATAGAAACAGTGTTTGTAATCAGTTTGGTTATTTTATATTTGAAAAATACGTTAATGAATTTATAATGCGAAGGAATGGTAGAATGAAAAGAATATATATAATAATAAGCAATTGATTCAATTAAGGGAATTAAATTGTAATAAATGGTCATTTAATAAATTCAACGTTTTGTGAGAAATCATATGAGTTGTGTATAATGTGTACAAACTTCGATTTTGGGAATTTATTGGATTTATAACGGTTTTGTTATTAAGTGTATGAGTTTAAAGTTTTTCCATTTGGTAAAGTAATAGAAGAATGCATAAAAAGATAAACAAGGCTTAGTAGAATTTATACTTAATGAATTGGTGATTGAGAAATGTAAAATACAAATAAGATGTAAACCAAAGGAAATCCCATTTGTAATAAATTATGTGGATGCAGTGAGATGGTAAGTGATAATGATCTTGTTAGGCAAGTGATAACGGAATTTTGTGTATAACCAAATAAAAATCCAAAATTATTTGGAAATTAATTGCAATCAATAAAATTTATTGCAATTCAATGGATTTAATATTAAATAGTTTATGTAATTATTATTTGGAAGGAATGGGAGTTATTTGTAAAAGGTATGAACCAAATGAAATTTTTCTTATGGAATAGTGGAATAAAATGGATGTAAAGGTTTCAATTATACATTGAAATTCATATTCACCTTAAAATGTTAATTGAAACCAAAGAAGTTAATATAGGAGTCAAGACTCATTTATTAATTTGGATTTATTGCAATAGTTAATACCATAGAATAAAGTTAAAGCTAATATAAAATTTTATTTGACCATTGTTGATATAACTTTAGAAAACAAGATTTTAGTTATAATTTGAGTATTTGATTCAACAAATGGTATTTACTACATATAAAATGGAATTAAACGTAAATTATTACGTTATTGGATTTAAAACGAAATTGGTAAACATTAGACTTAGAGAACAATTAAGTGAAAGCTTAACTAATGTTAGTTTCGTCATATTGACAGCAATAACTTTGAATAATAGAAAGGAAGTGAATATAATAAATTAATCAAATTTATAGTGTTGAATTCAATTGGATTGGAATTAATAAATAGTTAAGAAAAATAAGGGTTATTAATAATTTGGAATTTAATTATGGTAAAAGTTTATTTGCAATCATGAGTTGGAATAGAAATCAAATCTATTTATCTAATTGGATTTTGTTGAGAGTATAAGAATATAAGCTTTAATGATTGAGTTTTAGAATATAATTTATAATTTCCAAATAATTATAAAAATGCAGAAATTAACACTGCAAATTGATGTGTTTATAGATTTTAATTCACATCCAAGCTGCTAAATCATTTGGAATTGATTGAATTATATAAGTAATGAATTTAGCCAATATTAGAAGTTGAAATATAAAAATTGGATTTTTATGAATTATTTAATTTATTTAATAAATATTAAAAATAGCCATTTTTGTCACGGACTCGGATTTCGACGAAACTAGTTTCATCGGATCCGTATCGGTGAATTATTATAGGATTTCAAATTTCGTATCGATCGGACTTGTCGTTTGATCGTACGGACGCGAAACGCATTGAAATCAATTTTATTAAAAATCAATTTGAAATCAATTTGGAAATCTTGTTTTCAGCATAACTTCTTCATACGACCGAATTTGGTCGTGAAACTTTTTCCATCGCGTTCAGAATATTTTAAAACACCTATTTGGATATATAGTTTTAACAGATTCGGTTCCGGGGTCAGAACGGGCTTTTTGGGCCAACTACCGTTTAGCACGTTCGTTATCCGTACCCACCTAGCCTTCTTCTATTTGTCTATATATATGCGATCATAAACCCTAGCCTCCTTTTTATTATCATTGTCTGTACGTACATTTTCTTCATCTCTTTCTCCTCTCCAATGGTTGCAAAACCTAGATCTATCCACAGTTCAAAATCAAAAAGTCAAAACTCAAAAAAATTCAGAAAATTCCAGAAAAAATATATGTTGAAGTATTCGATACGCGTAATCTACTGGTATAATTCGTTTCTCAATTGGCGCTGTCGTTTGCTCAGAATAAATTCAAACAGTCCGTGGCCTCACATCATCGTCGCGACAAACTTCATCGGATCGGAATTCTGTTTCTGGGTATTGTAGTATGGACGATGGGGAGCGCATCTATATAATTTTCGGGGCGAATCAAAGGTTGGATTTGGCTCAAAGTTCGATTAGGGTTTAAAGGAAAACGGCGGCTGGGCTGTGTTTTGGGGTCGCGACCCTATACCGGAGGTGGAGGAGCGTTGCGCACATCCTGGAGTGGGGCGGCGTGGTCTGGGCGGCGAGGCTGGCCGTGTGTGGCCGTTGAAGTGGGGCGGCTAGGGTTGGCTCTGGAGTGGTTCACGAAGCTGGGAGATGATGAGCACGCGGTCTTCGTGCGCATGAAACATAATAGGTGCTGACGTGTTGAGTTGGTAAGGTGATTGTGTTCCCTTTTTTTTTTTTTTTTTGAATTTCAACTCGATAAAATCGAATAACTTTCTCGTACGACATCGGTTTCACACGAATTTTTTTTTTTGTTAGGATCGTATTTAAATTCCGGACTTGATGACGCTGGTTTGGACGAATTCTGAGACGGGCGAATTTTTGGGTTTAAATCGGGTTTAAATTCGATTTAAATTCAAAAGGTGAGTGTTTTAACCCACTCACAATTACTAGAAGCTTTTATGTTTGTTAAATAAATTTTAGAAATGAATAGAAATTTATTTATGAGCTTTTGGCATGTTATTTCATCCATATCTGTTGAATTGCATTTTTTTAATTTAGCTGTTAATTAAATTGATTGATTGCGTATTAATTGGCTGTTAGAAATTATTGTTGCATATGAACTGCTAGTTAACAGTTATATAAATTATTGGGGAATATAAACTGTTAGATAAATAGTTGATAAATCTAAATTGAAGAAAACTGCTAGTTATTACCTGTTGTATATTACCAAACACATATTGTTATTGATAGATGTTTGTGATTGGATGATGGATGTTTTGTGATTGGATTATGGATGTGTTGTTGAATGGATGTTTATTTGGATATCATTAAACTGCAAGTTAGCATACATTTCACATTTCATTCGGGATTGTGGTTTGAAATGATAAAACCGCAAAGTTTTATTTTTAAATTGCGGATTGAAATGATAAATATCCGTATCACTTGACCATAGGATAGAAAATTATATACAGGCACCGCGGTCTATATATAACTATTTTAATGTGATTTCTATGGTTTGGATTGAATACGGTTTATAAATCTTAAATTTTATATTGTATAAATATTTTATTCCATATTTATATACCTATGAAGTTAAAATTTAGGAATTTAAAAGGTGAATAAATTTCTTTATTGAAAATGGAAGAAATTTAGAAAATGGAGTTTGGTGAATTTATATCCTATGTTTAAATGTAAAGTTGGAAATTTTAAGATATGATATTTGTAATTGGATTTTCCCAAAATAAATAGAAATGGATATTCTAGTAAAAATTGAATTGAAAAATGTATATATATATTTTACTAGAAATTGAAGTTTTATTAATTATGGATTTTATGTGAATGGTCAAGATTAATTAATAGAATATTGATTTTGAAAGGATAAAAATCCAACTTTAGTTGAAATATTAATGCTCAAAAATGGATATAAATATATATATAATTGAAATGGTTTTGGGACTTGAAGTAATATTTTGGATTTTGGTTTAACTTTAAAAGAAGAAATATTTGGAAAGCCATGTAATTTATTTCTTTATAAAGCAACAGTAAAGTTAAACCTTTTTAATTCGCATACCGTTGAATATCCAAACCATTTAGTTTTGAAAATAATGGTTTTAAAATACTATGGATTTTCGAAGAATTATGTTGAAAGTTACAAACAAAATATTGGTTACATGGGATATTAAATAATAAAAGTGACATAATTTTTGGAAAGGAAAATTTATTTGGGAAACGATATCATTGATTTGAGTCTTTATAAATTAATATCAAAATGAATTGTTTGGGTTTAAAAGAAGAAAGGATATCGAGATATTATGGTTTTGAAATGGATTATATTCTGGTTTTAAAGTATAAACTGTTTTTAAATAACCGCGGTGTTATAATAACGATTGGTTGGCAAAGAGACCGGGATCGGATATGGACATACTCTCTGTCGATACCGAAAACCACTTTGACTAACCGTGTACGCGGTGGAGATTCCAGAATGAAGTAGGTGGTGGCGACGTTTCCTGTAAGGTAAATACGTGGACCCAACTCCCGTGAGTTGGCATAAGGTGGCTAAAACAGGAGCGATTCTCAGGCCAATGAGGTCATTCCTCTGATCGGACGCTCCTCTTCGATATTATACTTTGACTTGGATTGATTCAGTGGCCACTTCTATATTTTGATTTTGGGGGAGTTAGTTCGAGGTGGGCGGCAGCTGCGCGCTGCGCGTTACCATCAGCCTGGATAGCAATTGGTATATCTACCCTGGCATTGCCTAGTTGTGCCGTGTCACCTACCCTATCGCGCCTTGTACGAGTTTGGTTTTCTCCCGTAGCCCGTGTGGTATCCTCTAGTGGCTTCCCGATCAGGAGGGACTATGATATTGGATGGACTACTGGGACTATTACGTGTTAAGGGCTATATGGGTAACCCCTTAACGCTATTAAAAAGTAAGTTTATTTTATAAATAGACACTATTATAATAGCGCAATATACTACATAGTAAATAGTTTAACGGATCCTTAGGAGATGTAAATCCCGAACATCTCTTGAGTTACTGTACTCATATTTATTTCTGTTTATTTAACTCACATAAGATATTCTAGTCTGACTCGGGTGTTTTTGTCTTTTCAAATTCGCTCGGGTCAGTCCGAGCGTTTCAGGATAGCAGATTTAGCTTGGAGGACGAAGACGAAGATTCAGCATTATTTTATATATAGTATTGCACCACACACTCTTTATATTCCGTTGCATTGTTGTATTGGTATGTGTGACTCTGATGTTCATTGTATAAGTGAAATAACTATTTTGTAAACTGTTTTGAACTGTATATTTATTATTATATTTTATCCTTCCGCTGTGAGATTCTATTTTGTTTTATTCCTTCTCTGTTTTTCTTATTTACCCCATAACAATCCGCCCTTGCGTATGCTTTGAATTGGCACGTGTGTCGTTTTAAAGTGTGTGAAAAGGCGGGATGTTACAGTTGGTATCAGAGCTTTGGTTTAGCGATAAACCTTGGCTTTGTGGGGTTTGACTCTTTGTTAATAGGGTAGTAATATCCTATGGGAGTCGCTGAGTGTATATATATGAGAGAGCGTACTTGTTAGTATTGATAAAAAGATTTTAATATTGTGTTAATCTGTTCCGCTTTGTATTTATGAATTCTGGTTGATGCATAGGACGCTATGCCATCAATAGGGATTTTTAAACACTTAATAGGACAGACCGACATAATATTTGTTTTTAATATAGGTGAATGAAATAATTTCGCCTATTATATTTTCTATATATAAAAATTATTTTATAAACATATATATATATTTGGTTGCTATAGATTGGATGTTAGGCAATAAGAATATTTGTAATAAATTGAAGCTAAGAGAAACTATAATAAACCAAATTTGGAGATTTTAGAACTTAAGTCCGGGATTTTTGAAAATTTGCTTTCAAGGAATTTATGAAATATAAGGATTTGGTTTATAAGTATTTTCTTATATAAATATTTCGTATAATTTGGAAGAATTGTTTTAAAGAAGGTTTTGGAAAAAAATTAAATTCTGTACTTTCCTCTCTGTCGCTGGAAAATAAATTCGGCGATGGCGGCCGCATCATCGACTTTCATTTTCGAGTTTCAAAAGGGGAAAGGCCACTGTAGTAAATCCTACTGCAGATTTATTTTAAAATTTTCTAAATTTTTTTTCTTTTATTGGTCTAAATATAATTAGAGATATTGAGTTGTAAGAACTTATTTATCTATTATTTTGAAATAAATTGAAATTTGACCCAGTATTTAAATTCTAAATTTTTCCGTTAATAAATTGTTAAAAAAAAAAAATTATGTTAGGGAAAAAGAGGTTAAGTAATAAATGAATTGAAACCTCTAATTAAATTAAGAGAAGTATTGCAAGGTTAGAAAGAGAAATTGGATACGTAGAAAAAATAATAATAATATGGATCAACATTGAATTAAATTAAAAGAATGGAGATTAAACTTGTAATAGTTCAATTGCATTTTCTTTAGCATAAATAACTTACCTATATAAAAGTTGAAATGTTAAATAAGAACTAGAATTGAATATTTTACAAGTAGGAATTTTAGAAATAATGAAGTATTCAATAAATTACCGTTATAAATAAGAATTAAATGGTATAGACTTAAGTGATAATTAAATTTTTATTGAAAATAAAGTTAAGTATTATTAATAAATGATAAAACCTGAGTATATAACATGAAATTCAAAATAAGAATTTATTTTAAGATTATTTACTTAAGTATGTTTTAAATCTCCCCTATTTTAATATAATAGAAAGTAGGAAGAATTGAAATGACTGAAATTCATAGTTAATGAATAAATAAAAAACTTCCACTTATAAGAATGAATGTTAGCAGATTTAGAAATTAAGGGAAATCTTACAAGTGAAGATATTCAAAATATTTGTTGTTATTAATGAGAATTTATTTTATAAACTTAAGTAATAAAAAGGAAATACAAATATAATGAATTTGGTGATAATTGGAAAATAAAACTTGTAAGAAATAAAGGAATTCCTCCATAAATAAAGGGAAAAAAAATCAAAACACTGAATTATGGAATGAATGTATAATCAGCTATTTTGGTGTTGGTTTGAATTGTTTGATGTATGATTGTTGGGTAAGGAATGGTGGAGTTGTTGGATGAACCAATAATCTATCTTTGTTCCATCTAAGGCTGTTGAGCAACGGATGCACTTGATAGTTATTCTTCATTCGTACAACTTCAGAATTTGAGCCGAACAACTAATTGTTTTATTGATTGTTTGTTGTGGTGTGTGCTGTTTGCTAAAATCTATGGTTGTTGCATTTGATTGGATATGAATGACTGAATCCACCTAAACATTCACTGTAAAATAAATATTTAACCTTTTAGATTTTATAAGTGAATACAGGTGTTGGAAGCAACTGCTACTGCTTTTGGTTCCAAAATATAAGCGTATTGCCCGACAAATAGGTACGTTTTCGGATTACGATTAAAGCGCTATTTTATATATATTTTCCCGTGTGGGATATTTTATTTGGATAATAGGTGTAATATATTTGTATATTTGGATATTATATTTTCTCCAGAGTCCCTCCGTACAAAGGAGACTCTGCCAAAAATTTTCGTAAATTTTGGACTTAGAATTTTGTTAAAATATTTTTCCAACTTTAATAACTCAAGTATTAAAGGATATAATGATTATAAGACAAGTATATTTCATTAAGAAAAATTAGTCCAGTAAACTATAAGTTAATATTTGAAATAAAATGTACTGTTTTATTCTTCCTCCTCCCTTCCTTTTCCTTTTCGGGGACGAAAAGTTTTGAGTGGGGGAGATTGTAACGACCCGTTAAATTTATGGTATTTAATAAATTAAATTAGTATAATTTCTAATTTGTTTAAGAATGAATGTAGAGATTTGGTATAGTAGTTGCAATTTAGTGTAAAAATAAAAATTTTATGACAATAGATGGGGATAATGTAAATTGTCACAACTTGATTTAAAGTTAATTTTTAAAGAAACAAATAAATGTTGAATTTGGGAATGTTAGTATAAATATTTATTTGAATGGTATTCATTAATACAAAGATGAAATTAGTGTAGAACGCAATAATTTATGTCTGTAGTGAAAAGAAAAGAAAACTGATAGAAACATAAAATTTATTTTATGTAAACAAAAGTTTAGTTTGAACAAACTTATGAAATTTGATAGAAACAGTGTTTGTAATCAGTTTGGTTATTTTATATTTGAAAAATACGTTAATGAATTTATAATGCGAAGGAATGGTAGAATGAAAAGAATATATATAATAATAAGCAATTGATTCAATTAAGGGAATTAAATTGTAATAAATGGTCATTTAATAAATTCAACGTTTTGTGAGAAATCATATGAGTTGTGTATAATGTGTACAAACTTCGATTTTGGGAATTTATTGGATTTATAACGGTTTTGTTATTAAGTGTATGAGTTTAAAGTTTTTCCATTTGGTAAAGTAATAGAAGAATGCATAAAAAGATAAACAAGGCTTAGTAGAATTTATACTTAATGAATTGGTGATTGAGAAATGTAAAATACAAATAAGATGTAAACCAAAGGAAATCCCATTTGTAATAAATTATGTGGATGCAGTGAGATGGTAAGTGATAATGATCTTGTTAGGCAAGTGATAACGGAATTTTGTGTATAACCAAATAAAAATCCAAAATTATTTGGAAATTAATTGCAATCAATAAAATTTATTGCAATTCAATGGATTTAATATTAAATAGTTTATGTAATTATTATTTGGAAGGAATGGGAGTTATTTGTAAAAGGTATGAACCAAATGAAATTTTTCTTATGGAATAGTGGAATAAAATGGATGTAAAGGTTTCAATTATACATTGAAATTCATATTCACCTTAAAATGTTAATTGAAACCAAAGAAGTTAATATAGGAGTCAAGACTCATTTATTAATTTGGATTTATTGCAATAGTTAATACCATAGAATAAAGTTAAAGCTAATATAAAATTTTATTTGACCATTGTTGATATAACTTTAGAAAACAAGATTTTAGTTATAATTTGAGTATTTGATTCAACAAATGGTATTTACTACATATAAAATGGAATTAAACGTAAATTATTACGTTATTGGATTTAAAACGAAATTGGTAAACATTAGACTTAGAGAACAATTAAGTGAAAGCTTAACTAATGTTAGTTTCGTCATATTGACAGCAATAACTTTGAATAATAGAAAGGAAGTGAATATAATAAATTAATCAAATTTATAGTGTTGAATTCAATTGGATTGGAATTAATAAATAGTTAAGAAAAATAAGGGTTATTAATAATTTGGAATTTAATTATGGTAAAAGTTTATTTGCAATCATGAGTTGGAATAGAAATCAAATCTATTTATCTAATTGGATTTTGTTGAGAGTATAAGAATATAAGCTTTAATGATTGAGTTTTAGAATATAATTTATAATTTCCAAATAATTATAAAAATGCAGAAATTAACACTGCAAATTGATGTGTTTATAGATTTTAATTCACATCCAAGCTGCTAAATCATTTGGAATTGATTGAATTATATAAGTAATGAATTTAGCCAATATTAGAAGTTGAAATATAAAAATTGGATTTTTATGAATTATTTAATTTATTTAATAAATATTAAAAATAGCCATTTTTGTCACGGACTCGGATTTCGACGAAACTAGTTTCATCGGATCCGTATCGGTGAATTATTATAGGATTTCAAATTTCGTATCGATCGGACTTGTCGTTTGATCGTACGGACGCGAAACGCATTGAAATCAATTTTATTAAAAATCAATTTGAAATCAATTTGGAAATCTTGTTTTCAGCATAACTTCTTCATACGACCGAATTTGGTCGTGAAACTTTTTCCATCGCGTTCAGAATATTTTAAAACACCTATTTGGATATATAGTTTTAACAGATTCGGTTCCGGGGTCAGAACGGGCTTTTTGGGCCAACTACCGTTTAGCACGTTCGTTATCCGTACCCACCTAGCCTTCTTCTATTTGTCTATATATATGCGATCATAAACCCTAGCCTCCTTTTTATTATCATTGTCTGTACGTACATTTTCTTCATCTCTTTCTCCTCTCCAATGGTTGCAAAACCTAGATCTATCCACAGTTCAAAATCAAAAAGTCAAAACTCAAAAAAATTCAGAAAATTCCAGAAAAAATATATGTTGAAGTATTCGATACGCGTAATCTACTGGTATAATTCGTTTCTCAATTGGCGCTGTCGTTTGCTCAGAATAAATTCAAACAGTCCGTGGCCTCACATCATCGTCGCGACAAACTTCATCGGATCGGAATTCTGTTTCTGGGTATTGTAGTATGGACGATGGGGAGCGCATCTATATAATTTTCGGGGCGAATCAAAGGTTGGATTTGGCTCAAAGTTCGATTAGGGTTTAAAGGAAAACGGCGGCTGGGCTGTGTTTTGGGGTCGCGACCCTATACCGGAGGTGGAGGAGCGTTGCGCACATCCTGGAGTGGGGCGGCGTGGTCTGGGCGGCGAGGCTGGCCGTGTGTGGCCGTTGAAGTGGGGCGGCTAGGGTTGGCTCTGGAGTGGTTCACGAAGCTGGGAGATGATGAGCACGCGGTCTTCGTGCGCATGAAACATAATAGGTGCTGACGTGTTGAGTTGGTAAGGTGATTGTGTTCCCTTTTTTTTTTTTTATTTGAATTTCAACTCGATAAAATCGAATAACTTTCTCGTACGACATCGGTTTCACACGAATTTTTTTTTTTGTTAGGATCGTATTTAAATTCCGGACTTGATGACGCTGGTTTGGACGAATTCTGAGACGGGCGAATTTTTGGGTTTAAATCGGGTTTAAATTCGATTTAAATTCAAAAGGTGAGTGTTTTAACCCACTCACAATTACTAGAAGCTTTTATGTTTGTTAAATAAATTTTAGAAATGAATAGAAATTTATTTATGAGCTTTTGGCATGTTATTTCATCCATATCTGTTGAATTGCATTTTTTTAATTTAGCTGTTAATTAAATTGATTGATTGCGTATTAATTGGCTGTTAGAAATTATTGTTGCATATGAACTGCTAGTTAACAGTTATATAAATTATTGGGGAATATAAACTGTTAGATAAATAGTTGATAAATCTAAATTGAAGAAAACTGCTAGTTATTACCTGTTGTATATTACCAAACACATATTGTTATTGATAGATGTTTGTGATTGGATGATGGATGTTTTGTGATTGGATTATGGATGTGTTGTTGAATGGATGTTTATTTGGATATCATTAAACTGCAAGTTAGCATACATTTCACATTTCATTCGGGATTGTGGTTTGAAATGATAAAACCGCAAAGTTTTATTTTTAAATTGCGGATTGAAATGATAAATATCCGTATCACTTGACCATAGGATAGAAAATTATATACAGGCACCGCGGTCTATATATAACTATTTTAATGTGATTTCTATGGTTTGGATTGAATACGGTTTATAAATCTTAAATTTTATATTGTATAAATATTTTATTCCATATTTATATACCTATGAAGTTAAAATTTAGGAATTTAAAAGGTGAATAAATTTCTTTATTGAAAATGGAAGAAATTTAGAAAATGGAGTTTGGTGAATTTATATCCTATGTTTAAATGTAAAGTTGGAAATTTTAAGATATGATATTTGTAATTGGATTTTCCCAAAATAAATAGAAATGGATATTCTAGTAAAAATTGAATTGAAAAATGTATATATATATTTTACTAGAAATTGAAGTTTTATTAATTATGGATTTTATGTGAATGGTCAAGATTAATTAATAGAATATTGATTTTGAAAGGATAAAAATCCAACTTTAGTTGAAATATTAATGCTCAAAAATGGATATAAATATATATATAATTGAAATGGTTTTGGGACTTGAAGTAATATTTTGGATTTTGGTTTAACTTTAAAAGAAGAAATATTTGGAAAGCCATGTAATTTATTTCTTTATAAAGCAACAGTAAAGTTAAACCTTTTTAATTCGCATACCGTTGAATATCCAAACCATTTAGTTTTGAAAATAATGGTTTTAAAATACTATGGATTTTCGAAGAATTATGTTGAAAGTTACAAACAAAATATTGGTTACATGGGATATTAAATAATAAAAGTGACATAATTTTTGGAAAGGAAAATTTATTTGGGAAACGATATCATTGATTTGAGTCTTTATAAATTAATATCAAAATGAATTGTTTGGGTTTAAAAGAAGAAAGGATATCGAGATATTATGGTTTTGAAATGGATTATATTCTGGTTTTAAAGTATAAACTGTTTTTAAATAACCGCGGTGTTATAATAACGATTGGTTGGCAAAGAGACCGGGATCGGATATGGACATACTCTCTGTCGATACCGAAAACCACTTTGACTAACCGTGTACGCGGTGGAGATTCCAGAATGAAGTAGGTGGTGGCGACGTTTCCTGTAAGGTAAATACGTGGACCCAACTCCCGTGAGTTGGCATAAGGTGGCTAAAACAGGAGCGATTCTCAGGCCAATGAGGTCATTCCTCTGATCGGACGCTCCTCTTCGATATTATACTTTGACTTGGATTGATTCAGTGGCCACTTCTATATTTTGATTTTGGGGGAGTTAGTTCGAGGTGGGCGGCAGCTGCGCGCTGCGCGTTACCATCAGCCTGGATAGCAATTGGTATATCTACCCTGGCATTGCCTAGTTGTGCCGTGTCACCTACCCTATCGCGCCTTGTACGAGTTTGGTTTTCTCCCGTAGCCCGTGTGGTATCCTCTAGTGGCTTCCCGATCAGGAGGGACTATGATATTGGATGGACTACTGGGACTATTACGTGTTAAGGGCTATATGGGTAACCCCTTAACGCTATTAAAAAGTAAGTTTATTTTATAAATAGACACTATTATAATAGCGCAATATACTACATAGTAAATAGTTTAACGGATCCTTAGGAGATGTAAATCCCGAACATCTCTTGAGTTACTGTACTCATATTTATTTCTGTTTATTTAACTCACATAAGATATTCTAGTCTGACTCGGGTGTTTTTGTCTTTTCAAATTCGCTCGGGTCAGTCCGAGCGTTTCAGGATAGCAGATTTAGCTTGGAGGACGAAGACGAAGATTCAGCATTATTTTATATATAGTATTGCACCACACACTCTTTATATTCCGTTGCATTGTTGTATTGGTATGTGTGACTCTGATGTTCATTGTATAAGTGAAATAACTATTTTGTAAACTGTTTTGAACTGTATATTTATTATTATATTTTATCCTTCCGCTGTGAGATTCTATTTTGTTTTATTCCTTCTCTGTTTTTCTTATTTACCCCATAACAATCCGCCCTTGCGTATGCTTTGAATTGGCACGTGTGTCGTTTTAAAGTGTGTGAAAAGGCGGGATGTTACAACTACACTCTTACTAATTTCCTAAACTCCCCCATAATTTTCAAACAACACTATTTGCTAAATCATTCAAATTTCAATTTAAAACCAAAATTTTGATTTATCAAAATTTTCACAAAATTTTTCTAGCTCCCTAAGTTTTCGAAAAATTTCGCCAGCGTCTCCTTTGCACGGCTAGCTCGGTACAACTACAAAATGCCTCTACGGGCTCCCATATTTCAAAAGAAACAAAAGCCAAGTGGCTATAACAGAAATCCAATCAAATTTCATACAGAAATTTAAACACATACCTTTTAGTCGAGCAATTAAAATTTATCTTCTGAAATCAAAAATCCAAAATTTTCCCACTTGCTTTTTAATACCTGTATATCCAATTTAACCATATCCAACTACAGATTCCAAAATCATTTTACACACTTCTTCACAAAATTTTCAATATTCATTCCATTTAAGCCCGTACGATGTACATATACCATTCGTATGTAATATCAAATTCGATCACTCGCTCGATTACACAATTTCACTTCCGAACTAGTATCGTCCACCCGACTTCCTAGTACAGAATCAGATCTGGTTTCTTGATCAAAAATCATCATTCTCCTTGCATAGTCATAACTATGATAGAGAATTTCCAGAATCAATCAAAATCTATATCCAGGGTTCACCGTCGAAAATCGAGTGAAAAATCCTAACTTGGATCGATATATCTATCTCAAAATTCTATGCTCGAATCGGGATCAAATTGCTATACGAATAAAATAATATACGTACATCCTACGTATTTATATCCATTGATTATCAACTATATCAATTTTCTCTTATTCACATTATTTTGATTTTTATTCACTTATCCTCAATTATTACTTTTATTAAATCTTCATTCAAATATTAACTTAGAATATTACTCCATTCCAAAATTACTTAGCATATTTCCAATACTAAGCTTACTTAAGAATTTCACCATTCATTTCTTAAGTTCAATATAAATATTTTATACACCTCTTAAATTTATTTTCACTTCACTATAGGAGTTTATATCCATTTCTATTCACTTTGCCTTTACAATCCCATTTGAATTCAATTTGCCTTTAAACTTTGAATATTGAATTTTATTCACCTTATCTCAACCCATATTTAATTAACCATTTCCTTTCATTAGTTCCACTTACTAATTTATTTAAAATCTCAAACAAAAGTTTATTTGCAAACTTTTTCTTCTTTTAGTTTCTTCAAACAATTTCTTCAATTTCACCTTACTTTACATTCACAATTTTAAATTAGATTTCAATATTCAGTTTTAAATCTATTTGCTTACCAATTTTAAATCCTTTGCCGTTAGTAAAATTTTTAAAATTTTCTAACTCCCAAAATTTCAAATTTTTTTGGCAAAGTCTCCTTTGTACGGAGGAGCCTTTTCAATTTGACAAGAGATATAAATATATATACATCGACCCACATGGTCGGAAAAAACAAAAACAGTTCATATTTCCTATTTTTATTGCGTTGGCGTACCTTTATTTAGCATTTTTAAGCAAGCGGCTTATTATTTTAGCATTTTGCGCGATCAAATTCAGCCAAGCGGCTTTCCGGTACCTGTACTTACTCAATTCAAACATTTAAGTACTAAATATATGTAATTTTATTAACATTTCACTTACTTTCAATAGCTAACACATAAATTTCACATATAATGCACGTTATATGATTTCCATAAGCACATATAAGGTTCTGACACTTACTACAATTGCTTACAACCAATTCTCAAACCATTCCATTCAGTTTAAGTGATTTACAACTTACTCGCTTATATTTAATTCATTCTAAGCAAAACAAACTCATATTCATTCCAATTGATTTCAAAATCATCCTATTTCACTTCTAATAACTCATAGAATTTATCTAATCCCGTTTACATCGAACGATCCATTTTCTTATGCAATTTGACAATATTAATGTGAATAAATAATTACTTAAGCTTTATAACCATTTAAATTGATTCCAACTCAATTTACACTAGATTCCATCCCATTTTAATTTTATTCACAAACTTTTCACTGCATTTTCTTTCATATCCAAAAAGTTTGATTCTAAACCATTTTATTAAACTCGACAACCAATATATTAAATAACCATCTTACAATTTACTTAAGTTATTTATTTTCTTCAAACTATTCCACCCAATAACTTAGTTTATTTTATTCAACCAACTTCCATTTAAATCTTTGATTTGATTTCCCTTTGATCAAATCCCAACCATTTTGCTAATTTATTCGATTAGTTTATTCTTTTATCCATTTTTAAATTTTAATTCACACTAACAATTCATTATTGAATTTATTAATAATAAGGCCATTCAATTTATGCTTGAATTGGATTTGTTTACAACTCACACCAAATCTATTTTAATCCAATTCAATTTCATTCGAACACACTTTCAATTTATAATCCGATACTTGATTTTTTTTTCCAGAATACCAATACTTTTATTCCGGCTTATTTATTCCCTTTTTAAATTTTTGTAAGCTACTCACTTATTAATATTCATTCACAAATTCATTTTCAACCAATAAATTTAATTTCTAAACATTAATTATTTTTAGTCCATTTGAACTAATTCTGCACTTTATTTTACACAATTTTAAATCAAACATCATCCAACATTCAATTTCATTTCATTTGCATACCATATAAATCAATCAGTTACTTACTGATTTTGATCTCAAAACTTTGTTTTTTTTAGTACAACTTGACTAATTTTTTCCATTCAAACTTAAGTTCAACATTCAGTTTCAATTCCTCTTTTGCTTACAAGTTTAAACACATTTGTTCATTCCTAACTAATAAATTTATTTCATTAACTTATTTCATTCAGCCTACTTAGATTTATTTCCTTAACATTCACTTTTTATTTAACTTGGTTTAGTTACATTCTAATTTAATTCAAATTTTAAGTCTCTATAAGTTCTCCAATTTACTTACCTTCTGTTGCTAACTTCCTTTAATTCACATAAATTAATTGGCTTACATTTTAACTTACTTTCGTTTTTTTACTTACTTAAAATTTTTAACTTTTTCCAAGTTAAATTTTTCTACTCTAAACAAATCATCAAATTTTATAAGTTTCCAAGCTCATTCATTATTCCAGAACATTTTTAATAAGATTCCAGAGTTTTTGCTTAAACATACCAAAACATTTCAAACCAACTCCAGAGTTTAAACCATTACTAAAATGTCCAAAATTAAATTTTGAAAACATGTATATCTAAACCAAACAATTCCTTTTCTCTTTCAAAATCAAACTCAATTTCTCAAACAAACATTGATCCAAAACATCCAGGTAGCAATCCCCCCTTTTGGATACTCGAAAATGAACACCGATGATGTCGCGATCATCATCGGAATTATTTTCCAGCAACCGAAAAGAGTTCAATGCTTTTATCTCTTTTAAAACCCTTCAAATATTTTTAAATTCCAGATCTCTCTAGATTTCAAATCCGATTCAAAAATATTTCTCAAATATATTTTGTTTTTCCAACTTTTTGAGAATCATTTTCAAATTCAAAGGAATATAAATTTCCAAATTTTCAAATTCCAAATCCTTTAAATTTATATTCAAACATTACTTTGGAATTTTATCTTATTTTAATTATTAATCACACTATAATTCACATTTATAGTTTACATTGACAAATCTCATTTGTATATGAATTTGTTTCTTAGTTTTTAATTATGATTTCAATATCTTGTTCAATTTTACACATTAATGATAATAATATAATATCATCATTCCTAACAACACAACATCCATACACAACTACAATAATTTACGAAAAATTATTCCCTTTGTGTATAAAAATAATTTGGGTAAAATTATTTCATTGACCCTATTTAAAACAATACTGTGTCGGTTTATCTTGTTTAAGAGTTTAGAAATCTCTATCAATAACATGGCATCCCATATATCGACCAGAATCCATAAACACTCAACCGACAAATCAACACAATATAAAACAATTTTATATTCACTAACAAATACGCGCTCATATCTTTTAATATGCTCAAGCTCATTCTAGAGTACCATGGACTCTACTGCATGAGTAATTCCCACCAGAGCCAAGGTTCTCGCTTAACCTTCAGCTCTGATACCAAATGTAACGGGCCAAAAATCTGTAACCCTTGAGTCGACACTATTCTCCATCAATCAACTCAAGATGAATGGAAATACGAACCATTTAGGTTAGAGAAGAAGAGGTAGAAGAAGAGAAAATAAAACAACATCAGAATCTAACCATCGCAGCGGAATAAAATATAATAGATAATAACAGATCTTTACACAAAAGAAAACTATATCTGTTTTATACATACATCTACAAGATACATCATCAGAGTTCAACAACATCAATAACATGCATCTGGACAGTCATATAAACTTGTTCTCAAAACTGAATACACAGCGGAACAATAATCAAGTACTTTATTATAAACACTTTATTATAAAACATACTTTAACATTTAAATTTATAAAAACTATTTTAATACTTAATTGAAAATATATACTTTAAGAATATTTAAAATAAAGCTACTATATAAAATATAAACTAAATTTTCTTCTTTTAAAACATAATACCAAGTCACCTTAAATAATTACTAAAATAGATTTGAAAAATACTTACTTTAGAATTTGAATATTTAGAAATAATAAATTTCCTAAAACATGCTTTTTAAAGAAACATTAAAGCTTTTAACTTATATTTAAAAATTTACTTTGAAAACGTACTTGGCTATCCAAGGAAATACGCTTCTCTTCACATCCTTTAAAAAAATAAATCACTATTTATGTAACGACCCAGAATTTTTGATAATCTGAATTTGAGTATTTAATTAATTTTAAATATTAATAAGTGGAATTTTTAAGTCGAATAATTTATTTATCGAATATTGGATTTAATGGGATAATTAAATCGATAATTTAATAGTGAAATTCCAGAAATAATTAGATATTGGGTTAATATGATTGAAAATGGTTTGGAAAATTTTTTTTTATCATATTAAAGTTATAGAAATGTTTTAGAACTTTTAAAATTGAATTTGGAATTAATTTGTGAAAATCGAATATTTTAATATTTAATTATCGACTGAAAAATAGCCAATTTTTGAACAGTCTCAGAATTGAACGAAACGAGTTCCATTGGATCCGTAATAGTTAGTTATTATCGGGTTTCAAATTTCGTAGCAAACGGAGTTGTCGTTTGACCGTGGCAGCTCGAAACGCATCGATATCGTTTTAATTTTAATTCGGCGAGTTAAAATAGCCATTTTTCAAACGGTCTCGGATTTCGACGAAACTAGTTTCATCGGATCCGTAATGTGATATTTTTGTAAGATTTCAAATTTCAAGTCGATTGGATGTATCGTTTGTCCGGTACAAATTAAAACGCATCGAAATCGGTTTAAATCGGTTTAAATTTAAATCGAGCGTTTATTGCCGTATCTCACACATACGATGGAATTAGCTTACGAAACATGTTCCATTGCGTCCGGAACGTGGAAAAACTTTAGAATCGCCTGTCGGAACGTGAGAATTGGAGTTCGTTTGCATAAGTTGTTAACAAGAGAATTTTATTAATAAAATAATATTAAAACATATTATATATTCAATTAATTTTCCAAAACCCTAATCAACTATAGCCGGCCGCCGTTCATACCATTCATGGCCGAAAAATCATCATGCTCTCCTCCAGTTTTCTTCCAATCCACTCAACAATTTCAAAAACTTCCAACATGAAAGTTGGAGAGCGTCCCGAGATCTCGAGATCCAACGGTCATGATTTAAAACGAAGCATCGTAGAGGCCAAATTTCTGATGTGAAGTAGCCGTGTTCACTCACGTTTTTCGAAGGGAATAGGCAACCGAGTGGGGCCGTATCCAGGGCGCTGGCGTGGTGGAGCTAGGCGAGCAAGGTGGTGGTTCCTGATCGGAGTATCGATGCATGTTGGTGGTCGTGTGTATTAGGGCTTGGGGCCGTCCATGGGTTTCAAGTCGCGTGTTTTCACCTGGGGGTTCTTGCGTGCGCGTAGAGAGAAGGAAGGGTGGGGAGCAACACGTGCGGCCTGGTAAAAGTATACAAAAAAAAATGTAAATTTATTTATTTAAATCGTGTACAAACTTATAAATGTCGTATCTCTTTCGTGCGAGGTCGGAAAATTATGAAACGAAGTGCGTTGGAATCGTATGGTCGTGCTCTTCGCGATGAAGCTGTTTTGGAGTCGAATGGAGCTCGTTTGAATTTCGGGTAAAATTAAACGTTCGTTTAATTTTATTCGAAACGAACGCCGAAACCGGAAATAAAATCAAGGTGAGAACTCCTCACTCGATCGAACCGTTTGGTTTAAAATTTTAAATAGTTATTGTTGATTGATGATTGTTGTTTGATTGTGCTAGTAGATATAGTAGGATATATACTATATATAGCAATATATATATATTGGCATATGTATATATTGGATTTGATTTCCCGCCTCGTATAGCGGATGAGACCCTATTGCGCCGTTAGTAAGCGGATAATATTTTTTTAAATCCCATATACCGCGATATTCCACCTTGAAGTGGAATTGGTATTGTGCTAACGTCTGTGGATGCAGGGAAACAGGTTGGAGGGATCCAACTGGATTCCTCGCAAATATTTATTTGTTTATAGATATTGTGTTGATTGTTAACTATCATATTGATATATGATGTTTATTCCCGTGATTGACCATTTGGTGCTGTTGCATCATCGGATTCATTTTTTGTTAAAAGTTAAAAATAACGATTTTGAATTTAAAAGGATTTTTAAATAATTTTCCAAGTATATGTTTTATTAAATTTTGAACTTGATTCATTTTAAATAAATTAAGATTTTAAATATTAAAGTTATAAAACTATGATTTTTATGAAATATAACCAAAAGGAAAATTTTAAAAATAAATAGATTTATAAAATAGTTAAATTGGGTTTTTGGGTAATTTTTATTAATAGTTTATGTAAAAGATTTTATAAATTGATATCTATAAATTTAAAAATTTTGGAATTATAAGACGAGTTATTAAGTGTTAAAATGAAGTATAAAAATGGATTTCATTTAAACTATAGTTTTATAAATTGTGAAAGTTATGAAATGAATTGATGTTGAAAATAAAAGTTTAAAAGTAATTAACTTATAAAATGGCTTTGGGCATTTAGAAGGGGATTTTTATAGAAATTGTTAATAAAGGAGGTTTTTATAAGTTGAAAACTATTATAAAAGGTGAGAAATCTTATCAGTAATAAGATTAACAATTTGTGAAGTTTTAAAAGGAACGACTTGGTAAATAAATAATATTTTAAGTATTTGACTTATAATACGAACCTTTGGTATAGAAATTGGGTTTATAAATTGAATTGGCTTAATAAAAGAGATTTCTAAACCGAAGTTATTAATAGAAATAGAATTTATAAACGTTGTTTATAAATTTGAAATCAATGGAATTTGATAAATTGAATTTAGAATTGGTTAAAGGAGTTATATTCACTCTTTTAAACGATGAATATATTATTAAGTCAAATGGGTATGTTTTGGGAGAAGAATGTTTTAAATGGAATTTAAAACGATTTAAAGATGCTTTAAATGCATTAAGCATCGAAACCATAGATTTCAACATTTATTGTTGAAATAGACGTTTTCGAGAAATAGAAGGAAATGAATACGTAGATTTCAACATTCATCGTTGAAATAGGCGTTTTCGAGGAAACAAGGAAATGGTGGACTATAACACCGTTGTTATAGTAAATGGTTTCCAAAAGGCAATATTTTGTATAGTATTGGGATTTATGTATCTATTTTTATTTCGAATCCCTATACTAGTGATTTTGGGTTGTCGTAACGATGTTTTACGCAACATTCGTTTTAACCCAAATAAAAGTGAATAAAAGAATGTTTTCCTTAAAAGAATGAAATATATACTTAACTATGGTTTGAGTATGTTGAATATTTTCAAATTGTTGAAAATAAATAGAATTTGTAAATTACTTATTTTTAAATAAGTATGGAAATGCTTTCCAATATGAAATGGAACGTTTTTGAGAATTTATCTTTTAAAGGTAAATTGAAAGAAAATATTTGAAATCGATTTGTAAATCGTATATCAGTAGATATTTGGAATTTAAATTCACTATGGAATTTATAAAGGAAAGGAAATTTGTTAAAAATAAATATTGATTTATTTTGAAGTATGGAAATGAATTTACGAATTTGGAACGTAAATTTAAAATAAATCGGTAAAGACTTATTTGATGATTTGAAATTTGTTTTCAAAGGGTATAAATGATGTAAAGTAATTTGAAATTGGTTTTCAAATGGTTGAAGTGTGAAATTATATCGTGTAAAGATATTTTGGTAAAACAAATAATTTGGGCAATTATTTGGAGGGTGTATATGTATATATATCTTGTGAAGATATTTTTGGGATTGAATAATTTTGGAAAATTATTTGAAATCTGATGATGTGACGCATCTTTATTGATAGTTAAATAACCGACTATCAGTATTTACCCTTGGATGGTAATTGTTGTGATTGTTTGAAATTGAATGCTACACTTATTTTTAAAATAAGCGCTCGTTGTTCGGTTTAGCCGGGAGAGGACCTTTGTGTCGTATATCCCATTCCGAATATGTGATACGTCGTTATGGATAGCATTTGAAGACCGGTGTTGAAGACCGGGTATTTGTGAAAGCGATAGGATGACCTATCGATTGTCTCTGCATCGTTAGCTACGGTATGGAGATTTCCTTTGTGATGGGAAATTTTATCGGGATTGTGAATACCCGGATTGCAAGGGCTTCTTTGGAAGTGCCTTCGGTTCTGTTCGAACCCGGAACAGACTTGTATGGTTACGTGTCTGACATTACATTTTGAGATATAGAGCAGATTTCTTTCAAATACATTTCTGTTGGTGACGGAGAATTTATTCTCTTAGCTTAACACCCTTCTCGGAGACGTACGAGCTCAGAGGTTATGTAGTTGAAGGTTATCAGCGATATATTCCCAATCTGGTAATGTGACATGCTGAGTGCTGCTGTGTGATGATCATTAGTTGGTCATTTGTGATATGATCATTTGTTTGATCATTTATCTTTGTGATCATTGCTTTGGTCATCTGTTGACCCAAAGCATGGCTTTGTTGCACAAAGCGTAGCTTTGTGGACGAGACTTCGTCAGGACCTCACTCCCCGGAAATGGTCGAAACAGGAATATGCGGCAAGGTTATGCGGGTCGCTCCCTTTAGGGTATGTCATTTCCTTCTGGAAAAGGGTGGTATCATGGTATGGAGCCCAGATACTTACTCATGTTGATACACTATATCTATTACTGTGTGGTGTTGTTGGATCGAGCGCTCGGATAAAGGTCCCAAAGGACCGGGGGATGACATATTCGTGTAGTAGTTACCTAGTTACAGAGGTAACCCGGCCTTGTGTTGGCAGAGATCTAACCGTAACGTTAGTTTCTCGGGACGTCCCGCCAGAGGCGATCCCATGTGGCAGTAGGAAGTTCCTTAGCCTGACCATTTGTTGGAAATCCATTCATCCAATACGCGCCTTGTACGGTTTTAGTTGTATTACCTGCCATTTACTTATGGTGGCGCCCCACTGTTTAGATGGTAGCTATAGTAGGCATACGATACTGGTCGTATGTTGGCTAGGATTTATATTCTACTTTCGAAACTGTTTTCTACACTATGCACTAATAATAATATCAAAATGATTTAAATTTTGCGTAGTAAGCATCTTTGACTATCATAAGGAGAAATCTCCTCCAATTCTGCGTTTGCATTGTGTGTGTGGCGGGAGGCCTTATGGTAGTTTCATTTTCAAAAAGCATTGCGGATTTCAAAATTTAAATTTTCTTGTTGCTTGTTTAAAGATAAACTGTTTTGAGTTCTCACACCAGTCCCATGACTGACCTGGAGTTTATTGTTCCTTTCCTAAACTCTGGGTGCCCACTATTTTCCACACGGGCAGTCTAGAGTTAGGTTATCAGGTTATTCTGGATTCGGGAGTTGCTGTGCAGATGTTGGAGGCGAGCTTGGATAGCGTAGTCTATTATCTATTGTATATAGTATTCTTTTCCGCTGTTTTATTGTTGTACACTCTGATGATGTGATGTATGTATAAAATGTATAGTTCTTTTGTTTTAATGATATTCATTTATCTATTATATGTTGCTCCGCTGCGATTGTGAGATTCTGATATTATTTCCTGTTCTGTTGTTTGTTTCTGTTTCTTCTCTCTTTTCTCTCTTCTTCTACCTCTTTCTTCTTCTTAAACCCTAAAGATTCGGAAGTTCGTTCCTCTTTGGCTGGATTGTGGTGGAATGTTGCCAGCTCAAGGAAGTACGAATTTTCGGTTCTTTACATTTGGTATCAGAGCATGTGGTTAAGCGACAACCATGGTTCTGTTGGGTATTACTCATTAGAGATAGAGTCAGTAGTACTCTAGAATGAGTGTGAGTGTAATAATAGATATGAGCGCGTATTTGTTAGTGAATATAAAATTGTTTTATATTGTGATGATTGGTTTATTGAGTGGCATATGAACCTTCGTCGGCACAGTCTGTACAACTGGATCGAAGGGGTTTCTAAACACTTGAATAGAACAATTCGACACGATATTGTTTTAAATTGGGTAAATGAAATAATTTTACCTTGACTATATTTTCTATATAAGAAAATAATTTTTCAAGAATTATTGAAGTGTGTATATAATTGATTGCTTGGTTGTTGTAAATAATATATATATATATATATATATATAAGACAATCAAAGTTGTTTGAATAAGTTATATAAAAACGATTATTGTAAAAAGAATAATTGTATAAGCTAATGAATTATAAGTAGGGAATTATAATTAAAATGATTTACAATTGTAAAATAATCTTATGTATGTAAGAAGTGAAATTTTATAAGTAAGATTTATAAATGTAATTTATAAATAAAAGGAAATTTTGAAAGAATATTTAGCACTGATTCACTATTGTTACTGGGAAATAATAAGGATGATGACTGCAGCATCATCAATATCATTTTCGAGTTTCTATGTGATGGATTTGCTACAATAATGAATTTAAAATTGAGGTTTTGTTGAAATAAACAAATTTGAAATTAAAATTCAACTTGAAATTGTCAAATATAAGTGAAAAAAGGGGTTTTGAACTTATAATATGAGTTGGAAATTGAATAATAAGTTGTATAACTTATAGAATGAGAAAATGTAAGTAAAAACAATTATTGAAGTGGTTAAACAATTAAGTTAAGTAAAATGAAATACGAATTTGATTGTTGATATGAATTTGACTTAAGTAAAAGTTAAATAGAATTTACTTTAGAATTGGAAACCGAATTGGATTGATAAGTGGAAACTTAAGTTTATTTGAACAAATGATGTTAAATGGAATAGAATTTGAAATGAATTAGGAGAATACTTAAGTTGAATAGTGGAAGTAAATGTAAATGAAGTTGAATGGAATATAACTTGAGTAATGTTGAAAGAATTGATGTTGATATCAAAATAAAATGAATAAAGTGAATTAATGAAATCGTTAAATGATGTGAACTTGAGTTATATAAATGAAATTCAATTTTATTTGTAAAAGAATTAGCAATTGAATTAAAGAATGGATTTAATGTTAATCAATCGAATGTAAATAAGTTGATATGAAATGAAGTATATAAGTGTAAATTCATTTCAAGCTAGTTGAATAATTGAATGAAAATCAGTTGAATGTTAAACCAATTGGAATTAAAACTGTTGAACTAAATTGCATGTAAGTAAGATAAATAAATTTGGTTGTATTGGATGTACATTGGTTGTTATTTGCTTGTTGGTTGATTGTATGTAAATTCATTAAGGGTTAATGAAATTGAATTAGTGCATTTGAAAGCCATGTAATTGAATTCAAATTGAAAGTGAAGTAAATGAATTTGAATATGAATTGAATTTGATCCAATTTGGAAGTGAACCAATGTGAATTTAATTAGTGAATGTAAACTAATTGGAAACGAATGAAAATGAATATGTAATTTCAATAGTAAAGCTAAAATTTAGATAAAAAGTAAGTATCGAAATTTTGTAAATGGATTTGGCAAAATAGTTTGAATGTTGGAATTGGATACTACTACTAGCAGGATATACAGGTATATAATGTAATTGGGATTTTGATTTTGAAGTTAAAAAATTGAATTGCTCGACAAAAAAGGTACGTATTTTAATTTTAATATGAGATTTGATGATTTCCTTCTCTAGCCACTTGGCTTTCTCTTTTCTTTTTGATTCTGAGGGGCCGTAGTGCCATTTTGTAGTCGTACCGTTCGAGCCGCGTAAAGGAGACGCTGGCGAAATTTTTCGAAAATTTCGGGTGTTAGAAAATTTTTGAGAAAATTTTGAAAGTTTGAAATTTGAATTGTTAAGTAAACAATGTTGTTTGAAACCTATAATTGAAGTTGGAAAGCTAATTGAAATGATAGTAAATCTTTAATAAAAAGAATTGGTGTTAGAAGGTGGATAAAACTATTAGTTTTGGAAAAATAATAGACGGTTTAGGAATCATTCTCCTTAACTTGCAATTTCGAGGACGAAATTCTTTTAAGGGGGGGAAGATTGTAACGACCCAGAATTTTTGATAATTTGAATTTGAGTATTTAATTAATTTTAAATATTAATAAGTGGAATTTTTAAGTCGAATAATTTATTTATCGAATATTGGATTTAATGGGATAATTAAATCGATAATTTAATAGTGAAATTCCAGAAATAATTAGATATTGGGTTAATATGATTGAAAATGGTTTGGAAAATTTTGTTTTATCATATTAAAGTTATAGAAATGTTTTAGAACTTTTAAAATTGAATTTGGAATTAATTTGTGAAAATCGAATATTTTAATATTTAATTATCGACTGAAAAATAGCCAATTTTTGAACAGTCTCAGAATTGAACGAAACGAGTTCCATTGGATCCGTAATAGTTAGTTATTATCGGGTTTCAAATTTCGTAGCAAACGGAGTTGTCGTTTGACCGTGGGAGCTCGAAACGCATCGATATCGTTTTAATTTTAATTCGGCGAGTTAAAATAGCCATTTTTCAAACGGTCTCGGATTTCGACGAAACAAGTTTCATCGGATCCGTAATGTGATATTTTTGTAAGATTTCAAATTTCAAGTCGATTGGATGTATCGTTTGTCCGGTACAAATTAAAACGCATCGAAATCGGTTTAAATCGGTTTAAATTTAAATCGAGCGTTTATTGCCGTATCTCACACATACGATGGAATTAGCTTACGAAACATGTTCCATTGCGTCCGGAACGCGGAAAAACTTTAGAATCGCCTGTCGGAACGTGAGAATTGGAGTTCGTTTGCATAAGTTGTTAACAAGAGAATTTTATTAATAAAATAATATTAAAACATATTATATATTCAATTAATTTTCCAAAACCCTAATCCACTATAGCCGGCCGCCGTTCATACCATTCATGGCCGAAAACTCATCATGCTCTCCTCCAATTTTCTTCCAATCCACTCAACAATTTCAAAAACTTCCAACATGAAAGTTGGAGAGCGTCCCGAGATCTCGAGATCCAACGGTCATGATTTAAAACGAAGCATCGTAGAGGCCAAATTTCTGATGTGAAGTAGCCGTGTTCACTCACATTTTTCGAAGGGAATAGGCAACCGAGTGGGGCCGTATCCAGGGCGCTGGCGTGGTGGAGCTAGGCGAGCAAGGTGGTGGTTCCTGATCGGAGTATCGATGCATGTTGGTGGTCGTGTGTATTAGGGCTTGGGGCCGGCCATGGGTTTCAAGTCGCGTGTTTTCACCTGGGGGTTCTTGCGTGCGCGTAGAGAGAAGGAAGGGTGGGGAGCAACACGTGCGGCCTGGTAAAAGTATACAAAAAAAAAATGTAAATTTATTTATTTAAATCGTGTACAAACTTATAAATGTCGTATCTCTTTCGTGCGAGGTCGGAAAATTATGAAACGAAGTGCGTTGGAATCGTATGGTCGTGCTCTTCGCGATGAAGCTGTTTTGGAGTCGAATGGAGCTCGTTTGAATTTCGGGTAAAATTAAACGTTCGTTTAATTTTATTCGAAACGAACGCCGAAACCGGAAATAAAATCAAGGTGAGAACTCCTCACTCGATCGAACCGTTTGGTTTAAAATTTTAAATAGTTATTGTTGATTGATGATTGTTGTTTGATTGTGCTAGTAGATATAGTAGGATATATACTATATATAGCAATATATATATATATATATTGGCATATGTATATATTGGATTTGATTTCCCGCCTCGTATAGCGGATGGGACCCTATTGCGCCGTTAGTAAGCGGATAATATTTTTTTAAATCCCATATACCGCGATATTCCACCTTGAAGTGGAATTGGTATTGTGCTAACGTCTGTGGATGCAGGGAAACAGGTTGGAGGGATCCAACTGGATTCCTCGCAAATATTTATTTGTTTATAGATATTGTGTTGATTGTTAACTATCATATTGATATATGATGTTTATTCCCGTGATTGACCATTTGGTGCTGTTGCATCATCGGATTCATTTTTTGTTAAAAGTTAAAAATAACGATTTTGAATTTAAAAGGATTTTTAAATAATTTTCCAAGTATATGTTTTATTAAATTTTGAACTTGATTCATTTTAAATAAATTAAGATTTTAAATATTAAAGTTATAAAACTATGATTTTTATGAAATATAACCAAAAGGAAAATTTTAAAAATAAATAGATTTATAAAATAGTTAAATTGGGTTTTTGGGTAATTTTTATTAATAGTTTATGTAAAAGATTTTATAAATTGATATCTATAAATTTAAATTTTTTGGAATTATAAGACGAGTTATTAAGTGTTAAAATGAAGTATAAAAATGGATTTCATTTAAACTATAGTTTTATAAATTGTGAAAGTTATGAAATGAATTGATGTTGAAAATAAAAGTTTAAAAGTAATTAACTTATAAAATGGCTTTGGGCATTTAGAAGGGGATTTTTATAGAAATTGTTAATAAAGGAGGTTTTTATAAGTTGAAAACTATTATAAAAGGTGAGAAATCTTATCAGTAATAAGATTAACAATTTGTGAAGTTTTAAAAGGAACGACTTGGTAAATAAATAATATTTTAAGTATTTGACTTATAATACGAACCTTTGGTATAGAAATTGGGTTTATAAATTGAATTGGCTTAATAAAAGAGATTTCTAAACCGAAGTTATTAATAGAAATAGAATTTATAAACGTTGTTTATAAATTTGAAATCAATGGAATTTGATAAATTGAATTTAGAATTGGTTAAAGGAGTTATATTCACTCTTTTAAACGATGAATATATTATTAAGTCAAATGGGTATGTTTTGGGAGAAGAATGTTTTAAATGGAATTTAAAACGATTTAAAGATGCTTTAAATGCATTAAGCATCGAAACCATAGATTTCAACATTTATTGTTGAAATAGACGTTTTCGAGAAATAGAAGGAAATGAATACGTAGATTTCAACATTCATCGTTGAAATAGGCGTTTTCGAGGAAACAAGGAAATGGTGGACTATAACACCGTTGTTATAGTAAATGGTTTCCAAAAGGCAATATTTTGTATAGTATTGGGATTTATGTATCTATTTTTATTTCGAATCCCTATACTAGTGATTTTGGGTTGTCGTAACGATGTTTTACGCAACATTCGTTTTAACCCAAATAAAAGTGAATAAAAGAATGTTTTCCTTAAAAGAATGAAATATATACTTAACTATGGTTTGAGTATGTTGAATATTTTCAAATTGTTGAAAATAAATAGAATTTGTAAATTACTTATTTTTAAATAAGTATGGAAATGCTTTCCAATATGAAATGGAACGTTTTTGAGAATTTATCTTTTAAAGGTAAATTGAAAGAAAATATTTGAAATCGATTTGTAAATCGTATATCAGTAGATATTTGGAATTTAAATTCACTATGGAATTTATAAAGGAAAGGAAATTTGTTAAAAATAAATATTGATTTATTTTGAAGTATGGAAATGAATTTACGAATTTGGAACGTAAATTTAAAATAAATCGGTAAAGACTTATTTGATGATTTGAAATTTGTTTTCAAAGGGTATAAATGATGTAAAGTAATTTGAAATTGGTTTTCAAATGGTTGAAGTGTGAAATTATATCGTGTAAAGATATTTTGGTAAAACAAATAATTTGGGCAATTATTTGGAGGGTGTATATGTATATATATCTTGTGAAGATATTTTTGGGATTGAATAATTTTGGAAAATTATTTGAAATCTGATGATGTGACGCATCTTTATTGATAGTTAAATAACCGACTATCAGTATTTACCCTTGGATGGTAATTGTTGTGATTGTTTGAAATTGAATGCTACACTTATTTTTAAAATAAGCGCTCGTTGTTCGGTTTAGCCGGGAGAGGACCTTTGTGTCGTATATCCCATTCCGAATATGTGATACGTCGTTATGGATAGCATTTGAAGACCGGTGTTGAAGACCGGGTATTTGTGAAAGCGATAGGATGACCTATCGATTGTCTCTGCATCGTTAGCTACGGTATGGAGATTTCCTTTGTGATGGGAAATTTTATCGGGATTGTGAATACCCGGATTGCAAGGGCTTCTTTGGAAGTGCCTTCGGTTCTGTTCGAACCCGGAACAGACTTGTATGGTTACGTGTCTGACATTACATTTTGAGATATAGAGCAGATTTCTTTCAAATACATTTCTGTTGGTGACGGAGAATTTATTCTCTTAGCTTAACACCCTTCTCGGAGACGTACGAGCTCAGAGGTTATGTAGTTGAAGGTTATCAGCGATATATTCCCAATCTGGTAATGTGACATGCTGAGTGCTGCTGTGTGATGATCATTAGTTGGTCATTTGTGATATGATCATTTGTTTGATCATTTATCTTTGTGATCATTGCTTTGGTCATCTGTTGACCCAAAGCATGGCTTTGTTGCACAAAGCGTAGCTTTGTGGACGAGACTTCGTCAGGACCTCACTCCCCGGAAATGGTCGAAACAGGAATATGCGGCAAGGTTATGCGGGTCGCTCCCTTTAGGGTATGTCATTTCCTTCTGGAAAAGGGTGGTATCATGGTATGGAGCCCAGATACTTACTCATGTTGATACGCTATATCTATTACTGTGTGGTGTTGTTGGATCGAGCGCTCGGATAAAGGTCCCAAAGGACCGGGGGATGACATATTCGTGTAGTAGTTACCTAGTTACAGAGGTAACCCGGCCTTGTGTTGGCAGAGATCTAACCGTAACGTTAGTTTCTCGGGACGTCCCGCCAGAGGCGATCCCATGTGGCAGTAGGAAGTTCCTTAGCCTGACCATTTGTTGGAAATCCATTCATCCAATACGCGCCTTGTACGGTTTTAGTTGTATTACCTGCCATTTACTTATGGTGGCGCCCCACTGTTTAGATGGTAGCTATAGTAGGCATACGATACTGGTCGTATGTTGGCTAGGATTTATATTCTACTTTCGAAACTGTTTTCTACACTATGCACTAATAATAATATCAAAATGATTTAAATTTTGCGTAGTAAGCATCTTTGACTATCATAAGGAGAAATCTCCTCCAATTCTGCGTTTGCATTGTGTGTGTGGCGGGAGGCCTTATGGTAGTTTCATTTTCAAAAAGCATTGCGGATTTCAAAATTTAAATTTTCTTGTTGCTTGTTTAAAGATAAACTGTTTTGAGTTCTCACACCAGTCCCATGACTGACCTGGAGTTTATTGTTCCTTTCCTAAACTCTGGGTGCCCACTATTTTCCACACGGGCAGTCTAGAGTTAGGTTATCAGGTTATTCTGGATTCGGGAGTTGCTGTGCAGATGTTGGAGGCGAGCTTGGATAGCGTAGTCTATTATCTATTGTATATAGTATTCTTTTCCGCTGTTTTATTGTTGTACACTCTGATGATGTGATGTATGTATAAAATGTATAGTTCTTTTGTTTTAATGATATTCATTTATCTATTATATGTTGCTCCGCTGCGATTGTGAGATTCTGATATTATTTCCTGTTCTGTTGTTTGTTTCTGTTTCTTCTCTCTTTTCTCTCTTCTTCTACCTCTTTCTTCTTCTTAAACCCTAAAGATTCGGAAGTTCGTTCCTCTTTGGCTGGATTGTGGTGGAATGTTGCCAGCTCAAGGAAGTACGGATTTTCGGTTCTTTACAATTTATTTTTAAAATTTTTTCTCGTTCCTTTAATAAATTCCCATCGTGAATTTATTCTTTCAAATATCCACTGATATATTACTTCATCTTTGTAAAACTAGTTTATAAATTCAAAAGTCTCACTTCTCTTTTAAAAATCCCGGTTTTAAACACTTAATAAATTTATTTCCAATTTTATTCATTTTTAAATAAATTTCCTTACTTACTCCATTTATTCAAAAAACCATTAACTTCATATTTTTATTTCTTCGTTTTGATTTTAAATCTTTTAACCGAAACATACCAATTTCAGATTTTCCAAATTTCTTCTTTATTCTTTTAAATAAATTTTAAACCTTGAATTTTAAAGTAAATTCGTTCATTCCTTTGAATAACATCACTTAAGTTGTAAAATTCATTATTTTCCCTTTTTATTCAAAATCCCCCTTTTCCATACTCGGAATTTATTTATTAAAATTTTAAAATCACTTTTACTTTTCAAATTCAACCTTAAATTTATTCAAATTCTCTATAATTATGTACTTAAAAATTTCACTCTTTTATTTTCTTTTAAAAGTCCAATTTTATATATTTTGATAACTTAGTGTACCAAAATATATTCAAGCAAACTATAGCATTCAATATTCCATCATAATTCATCACAGGATTATCAAATAACCATAACAGAGAATATTAAATAATCTAAATAAATGTTGAGGAATCCAGTTGGATCCCTCCAACCTGTTTCCCTGCATCCACATACATTAGCACAATACCTATTCCACTTCGAGGTAGAATATCACGGTATATGGGATTAATATAATATCATCCGCTATTATGCGGCGCATAGGGTCTCATCCGCTATATAATGCGGAAAATCAATCATTCCAAGATGTATTATATACTATAATATAGCACATCAAATCAATTCAACCATTCTACCAATTATTTAAATTTAACCATTTAAATTCAATAGCAATCCAGAAGAGTGAGATTAACTCACCTTTGATTTTTTGCAATCCCTTTTCCAACCCGGCTTGCCTCTTATGATTTTTGACCTTTATAAACATTTAAAGTTTATAAATATTTGAATTGATCGAATAAATTATTTTCCATTCAATAGATAGATTTAATTTACAAATAATTTTCTTT
This sequence comes from Allium cepa, assembly GCA_030765085.1. NCBI lineage: Eukaryota > Viridiplantae > Streptophyta > Magnoliopsida > Asparagales > Amaryllidaceae > Allium > Allium cepa. The sequence continues at coordinate 763,656,932 of CM060934.1, read as the reverse complement.
TAAGAATCCTTTAGTAAATAATTTGACAGGTAAATTGACTAAACTAATCATCTAAAATACACAATTTTAAAATAAACTAGTAGATTTGAAAGGTATGTATAATTATTTATATTTATAATTTCAAACTGCACAGAAAATTAATCTATATAGGCTAAAAATCTAACTTTTATATATATATATATATATCCTTATATCCTAAAATCTTATGTATTATATTTTAAATTTTTAATTAAACAAAATCCCTTTTACCTATATATTAAATCAAAACAAATTTGTTTTATATATTATTGCTTAAAAATTGTATATATATATACAAAAAAAATAAACAAAAGAAATACCTAACCGCCCTAAAGGAAACCAAAAATCGAGCATGTTGCCTTGCTTCGACACCAAAGCCTCGCCGACCTCGACAAAATCCACGCGAATCGAAATCGCATCTCCTAGCATGCGTGACTCAACTTCCCCTTACTCTTTGACTCAACATCGCCTTCCAAAACCAATCTTCTTCGCTGAGTTCTTCATCACCGCGAAGCTACAAACCACAACCATTCATGAACGCCTTCACTCCGAAACCCTAGAACTGCCTCCACCATACACTCGCGCGCACCCGAAAGCACTTTCCATGCTCACATGCGCTTCTGCTTGATTGTCGTGCTATGATGTTGCTGTGCCGAAACTTTGAATGTACGTGAGCCACGGAGCTCCATCGCAGCCTTCGAATCGACTTGTTTCTAAGGAAGAGAAGGCGATTTGAACTCCTCAATTTCGTTTGCGAATTGATTACAATTTTTTTTTATAAAACCGATTTCGTTTGGTTATATTTGAACGAGGAAAATGGAAAGGGGGAACCCAAGGTTAATAAGGGTATCGATTTCTCAGATTTGTTTGAAGAACGATTTCAACCTCCCTCAGGCTACGACCATTAAAAATAAAAAGAAACGACGTGAATTTTGATCTGAACAAAAAAGAAAGGAGGGACATTGATTTGAACGAAGAGAAAAGTTAGGTCGGCTATGTTCTATGTGTACAGTGATGTGAATGGAGATGAAAAAAACGCTGATGTGAAGGAATGTCGGCTGGTGAAGGTTGCTTATATGAGAATATACATATATAATTTAAATTGAATTTTCGATGTAACTTTCAACATGTTTATATATCGTACGCTCACACAACAACTCCAAAAACTACGAAAATTGAAATCCGATAATAATATAATATTACAGATCCAATAGAATAGGTTTCGTCGAATTCTGAGACTGTGCCTCGGAAGGCTATTTTAAACGTCAATTTAAGCGATATATTTTCAAAACTTAACAAAACATTCCCAAATTCAATTTCAACATTTTTATTATCTTTAGTGCTATCAATATAAATTTTACAAGCCTTCAAATTATTTTTAACAGGCTTAAAACTGCAGATTCAACACTGTATCCAACTTCAAATTATTTAGTTCAATAATTTAATTATCAAATAAATAGTGATATTTGAATTCAAGTTAAAAATTAACTTTTGAATATTTAAAATCATAAATATTCCAATTTCAAATGCTCAAAAATTCTGAGTCGTCATAGGTAGCCAGTAAATATGACTAGGGTTAATGGTATATCTATGCATTTTGCCAAAAGCGTAGGCAATATCAGGTATTGTGCATGTCATGACATACATTAGACTATTAATAACTTTACCATATTCTTGTTGATCTATTTATTTTCCAGTATTAGAATATAGTTGCATATTTGTGTCAAATGGGGTGCTTACCGATTTGCAATCAAATTGTTTAAACCATTTTAGAATCATCTCTATGTAATGGGACTAGGTAATGATTAACCCTTCAACTGTTTTTGTTATTCTTATTCTAGAGTCACTTTAGCTTCCCGTTATCTTTCATGTCAAGCATGAAGATAGAAATCTTTTCTTTTCCTCAATACTCGAGGTATTAGTCCCAAATATCAACTTATTATCAACATACAGACATATAATTACACCTTTATCATTATGAAATTTTCTATAGACCCATTTGTCTGATACGCGATTCTAAGACCATTTGATACTATGGTTTTATCTAATTTCTCATGTCACTGTTTTGATGCTTGTTTAAGACAGTAAAGTGATTTAATAAGTTTACATACTTTACGTTCCTGTCCAAACATCACAAAACCTTGAGACATATATATCTTCTCAACAAGTTCTCCATTTAAAATTGTAGTCTTGACGTCCATTTGATGAATTTCAAATTTATAAATAGATGCCAATGCAATAAATATCCTAATTGTTGAAATTCTTGCTACAGGTACATAGGTATCAAAAATGATATATTCCTTCATTTTAGGTATATCCCTTCGCAATTAATCTAGCTTTAAAATTTTCAATCATACCATTTGCTCTTAATTTCTTTTTGAATATCAACTTACATCCTATTGGTTTAAAACTAGAAGGTAAGCCTACTAGTTTACATGTTTGATTTCCCATAACGAAATCAATTTCATCATTTATGGCTTCTTGCTCAAAAGCCAAATCTTGAGACTTTATGGTCTCAGTATATGTTAAAGGATCAGAAACTATGGTTGTAGAAAGCATGACTTGATGTCTAATACCATCTATTGGACCTTTAACCAAATAAGTGGTAAAATCTGGTCCGATTGACTTTTAAGTCCCTATTTTTACATCTCTTAAGTGTTTCACCAATTTTATCATTATTTTCTTGAGTGTTCTCAAATTCATGACTAGGTGCAGTGACCTCCACTGTTTCACGTATAGGTGTATTAACCTCCATCTTTTCACCAATAGATGGATCGTATGGAATAGACGTGAATCTATTTTCACTAAAAACCGCATCTCTAGATTCTATTATTATGTTTACCTTAATTGAATTATTAGGTTCTATTACTAGAAACTTATTGCCCTTGCTATGTTGAGCGTATCCTAAGAAAATACACTCAGTGCCCTTTTGTCCTAATTTCCTGAATTTTGGTTTAGGTAATCGAACAATGGCTCTACAACCCCAAGCTCGATAATGATTTGTTTTGTGTTTCTTCCAAAGTTTATATGGTGTAACTTTGATCTTCTTATGAGGTATTCTATCTGAGATATAACAGGCGTAAGCAATGCCTCACCCTCGAAACGAGTATTAAGACCAGAATTACATAACATAGCATTAACTATTTCAGTAAGGGTCCTATTTTTACGTTCTTCTGCTCTATTTTGTTGTGGAGTATAAGATATAGATGTCTCATGTATAATTCCTACAGATTCACAAAATCCAGGGAAATGATATTCACCTCCCTTATCCGATCTAAGGGTCTTAATTTTAACATCAAATGGTTTTCTACTTTAGTCTTATAAGTCATAACTGAATTTAATAATTCATCCTAGGTATGCATTAAATAAACATAACAATATTTTGAATAGTCATTTATAAATATGATAAAATATTTCTTTCCTCCTCTAGTAGGAGTACTATGCATATGACAAAAACCACTATGAATTAATTGTAACAGAATAGTGGTACTAACATATTCAACAAAAATTGTTTTCTAGTTATTTTTCTTAGAGAGCACATACTACATTTATCATCAGATTTATTATCATATTTAACGAAATCATATTTTCCATATTTTTAGTATTAATGTGTCCTAATCTGCTATGCTATAAAGGAAAAGAGTCGACGGTATAAGAAGAATCAACCATTTTTTTAACATTCAATTTGAACATTCCATCACACATGTACTCTTTTTCGACAACATTCCACCTTTGGTCAATACACATTTATCTGACTCAAAGGCTTGTTTGAAATCAAACTTATTTAATAAACTACCAGAAACTAGGTTCTTTCTAACCTTCAGTACATAATATACATCGTTTAATGTCAGAATTTTCCTAAATGTGAACTTCAAGTCTACTGTCCCCTTCCCTTTGATTGCTACTTTCTTTGAGTTTCCCATATAGAGATAATTTTCATCCTCGGATGGTTCAAGTTTCTTGGATAGACTCTTGACATTGCAGATATGCTTAGTAACACCAGAATCGATCCATCAAGAATCCCTTATTTCAATCATGTTGATTTTATAGATTACGGCTGTCAATATTTCTTTGTCGACTGAGGTTTCGTTTAAAGGTAACGACCATCCCTTTTAAAGTGGTTAGATTTTCCACAATTGTAGCATCCATTTAATTTCTTGGCCTTCTTGTTATTGGAGTTTTTATTATTTTTAACTTTCCTCTTTTGATTAAAAGAGTTCTTGGAGGTTTTATTTTCCTCTTTACCCTCTAATACATGGATCTTAGATGGAAACACTGTTGATTCATTGATTTCTTTCTGCTTACGTTGTTCTTCACTTGCAAATACTCTGCAAGATTATCCGACTCATGTCCTTCTTCTTATGTTTAAGAATATTTTCCTTTGATCTTTCTAAGAAAAGGGGAGTTTATCTATTATGGATGAGACTTTTATCTCCTCATCCATATTCATATTATAGTGGGTGAATTGGTTTAGGATATGCATGATACCGTTGAATTGCTTTACTATTGGCCTAGCATCAATCATTTTATAATTAAAAATTTTAATAGCCAAAAATTTCTTACTTGTTGCGTCCTCCATTAGATACTTGGCCTCCAGTGCATCCCGGACTTCTTTGGCAATTGATTTATTATAGGATATATCAAATAGATTATCCATCATTGTATTTCATATGTACCCATTGCACATGTAACCATCTTACTCCCATTTCAATTTTGATTGTGCTTGCGCAGTAGTCTCATTTTCTATTTTTTATGGCTTTGGTGTCATAAGAATAAACCACTTTTAGTTCGGCCAATAGAAAATACAACTTCTGCCAAAGCACGAAATTAACACTATCAAACCTTCCCGATTTGGTGAAATCAAAAGCGAGCTCACTCAAACTGTGCATTGCCATCTTCAAGTAATGTCTTAAGATTGTTGTCTTGTATTTCTGAATTTCTGGTGAAGTGACACAATGGTGGTAAAACCAAATTTGTAGAGATCGCTCCAAGGCACATTGATGACAGTTTTCTTAAGACATTATTTGCCATCACCACTCTTTAAAAAAGCAAATGAGTGTTATGAGTTAAGGAAAATCATCTTCCAAGATATAATGGAGTCGAGATGATTATTCTCTTTAATCTATTGCACTAGCATTGTCAAAATCGATCCAAACTATATCTGAATCAACTGTCATGACAAGAGTATCGAATTTGTGATTTGCTATATCACAAACTTAAAATAGTTTTAAACGAAACAAAAGAGGAGAAGAGGATGAGAAAATTTTGATCTGCAATATTTTTTAGGCGTTTATGTTTCAGGAAGAAGTAGTGATTCTGAAATAGTTTTCAAGTGTTGCAAATTTCAAGGAGAAGAAGATTAAACTAAAACAGTTTTTGAGTGTTGCTATTTATAGTTGCTAAGAGGTGTCTTTTCGTTTGTAACCGTCGCATCTTCTGCCAAACGACGGTTCCTTTCATTTGAATTCAAACGTCCTGCCACTTTAACAGTCGCGTTTTTCACCATTTCTATCAGTTTAAATTCAAATTTTGGCCTTTTGTTAATGGGTTCAAATCTAGCCCATTTTACCTAAAATATAGAAATATATGGACCCAAACTGGCCCGGTTAGTCAAACGAACGTCAGCGGATGCATGTGTGCGGATTATGCATGAATTCCCTTCTCACGATAAAATAAACATTTGGATGCCTAAAGGGCCCAACCTTCCCTTAAAGAACCTATATTTAAACAAATATAGTTCCTATATTTGTAGAATGTATGACTATTTCCAATCCCACTTCCTCTTCTTTTCTCTTTTTTTTATTTAAAAAAACAAAATAGCTCACACAAAATATTTTATAAAATAATTTCACTAACAAGGCATAGTTAATTTTTGAAAACTCAATACTACTATTATGAATTTATAGTTGAAATAAGACACATAAAAATAACATGGTTGTGATGAAAAAATTATAAATAATAAGTCCAAATATAAAGAAATTTTACATACAAGACTTGAATCATTCCAACTACTAGAAATCATCACTTGCTTTCTTTGTACCATTGGATATACTTAGCACTTCATATATCTACAAATTAAGATATGGATAACATGGTCATTTGTAAAAATGTAATTATAAAATAATAGAAAAAAAATAACATTATTTTAAAATAAGTAATAGAAGTATATAACATGTGAAGAAGTATTTAAAGTATCTTTTTATCTTTTTTATACCATGACAAGTACAAAATGTATCATTTAAAATGTTTTTTTCTTGCATTTTTGGAAGAAAAACCATTAATGACGTCTTCATATTCAATGGTTTTCAAGATATATTTTTCAATGCATATGATTGGTAATCCATTAAGTTTGTCTTGGCTCATTGTTGTTCGTAAATATGACTTCAACAATTTCAATTTTGCAAAATTTCATTCCACGGATGCTACTGCCACTGGAAGAGTTAACATAATCCTATATAAAATCATCACATTTGGAAACATATCCTTACTTTTCAAAAATTCCAAAATTTTAATAGTTGCCCTTGCTTGTTTAAATTATATGATTTAGTAAGTAATGTAAGTTGTAGATTTGTATCTCTAAAAGTAAATCTTTTACACCAATATCGGAGGCATTTCCATTTTTCAAAGCCAAATCAACTTTTTCACAACAATCTTTTACTTCGTCATCATCTAATAATTTTAATTTCAAGCCATTGAACAAAAAACGAAAACTAACTAAAGTGAATGCAATTACTAAAATCTCACTCTTAATTCTAAAAGAGCAATATCCACTATAACAATAAAATAATCGATTGTGAATGATTCTTTAGCAGACTGTTGCTCTCTTTCAGAATTTGCAGTTTCATCAAATCGACGTTTTCTACGAACTTGACATTTCAAAGGAAAAATTGGATCAATGTTCATTTTAGAAGCAATTCTCTTGCCTGACTCTTCACAGAATCAAATCCATTTTCACTATAGTTGTCGAAAAAAGAAACAAGACCTTACAATGATTTTTTTCGTGACATCAACACTCATACCTTCAGATTGTAATTTTTTGCTGACCATATTAACATTTACTAGAATTTAATACCAAATAAATAAACTTAATAAGAATTCGAAACTAGATAACTCTTAATTTGCTAAAATTTCAACATCTCGACATAATTTTGCATCTTCACCTATCTCTGCTAGTTTAAACAATGCATCTCTAATTTGAGGAATTTGATGTAATATAGCTTTGACACTTTCCCAATATGTAGTCGATAAAGATTTCAAACCGAGATTGGCAACATATTCTAGTAAAATAGTCCATCGCATAGAAGAATTAGCAAATACTATATATATGCATTGGCATGCTCCAAAAAAATATTTTGCTCGGAGACAAACCATATCACAAATAATTAAATTAAGAAAATGACAACCACAAGGCATATAAAAAGTTCTAGGATTAATATCACATAATTTTTTTGCATACCAAGAATTTTTCCTTTCATATTAGACCTATTATCATATTCTTGCCCTCTACATTATCAATAGCAAGATCAAGTGAGTCTAATGCATTTTTTAGTTCTATAAATAGTTCTAACCCAGTTGTTTCTTGAACATTCAAAAACTCTAGAAAAAACTCTTCAACTTTAATTGGACTACATTTCACATCTACGCATCACATGATCAAAGTCATTTGCTTTTTATTACTTGCATCAAGCATGCAGTCGAGTATAACCGAAAAAATTCAGTTCATTTTTTATTTTGTGGCTTAGATAATGATAATGATTTTTTTATCTTGAATGAGACAGGGATGATGTTGCATTACTACATCAAATTCAGCAATCATTTCAACCAAGCCTAAAAAATTACCACTAGGGTTCTCATAAATTTTCTCATTTGATCCCCAAAATGATAAATCATTAATAGCAAGACATTTAACAACAACAATTATTCTAACCATGCTTTCTTTCCAATGTTCTTTATCTTTTTGAATAAGATCTTGCATTATTTTTCAGTTATTTGATTACACTGTAGTCTATTTTCAACTCAACCTAGGTAGCATAGTTAAGATTGTGTTCTTTAATTCTTTTATGTTGTGTAAGTTTCTCACTAAGATGCCTCCAGTCTCTAATTCGATATTTTGCAAATTGGCTTTTAGAAGTCATTACATTAAATAACTTATAACAAAAACAAAATATTTTATCTGTCAATTTAGAATAAACAAGCCATCTCCTAGCATGATATTCTCCGTTACTCATTTGTCTCTTGTAATAACTTGAAGAGAAATGTCTAATGTTTTCATCTAAACGTAAGTTAAATTAAATTCTCTAATAAAATCCTTATCAATAAATAAATCTCCCTTATTTTCATCAGTGTTATCCCAAACTCCTTGATCATATATATTCAAAACTTGTTCTGAAGACACGACCTTTGTTTCATTCAATTGATTAAAACATTGGACATAATTTTCATTTACTATTTGTTGTGGTGAAATTTCAATATCATGTGCATTTTCTTTTATATCATTAATTTCTTCATTCGCTGCAGTCTCATTCTTTAATATATCGTCAAAACCAATTAAATGTTCAAAATCACTAGATTGATCTGAATTGTCAACTAAATTTGTCTTTTTTGAAAAATATTTGTTAAGAGACCTTCTTAATGATTTGGCTATCTCTTCATTTCTTTTTTATTTTTTCTTATTAGGGCTTCTAGATAGTTGTTTTTGTGCAAATATTACAACTAGCTTTTATTTTTTTCAATTTGAAAATGCAAGTCCTGTGAAAAAAATCAATATTTGCAGTTAGATAAAACGATATGATTGGTTATAACACATTATTCATCAATATAATAAATAATAATTGACATTTTTTTAACATAACTAGCGTTTAGAAATTCTTATATATGTACCTAATTTCGAATTCTCCTCCAAACTCCTAATACGAAAAAAAAATCAATCATTTTCATTCTTTTCTTATTTGAAATCAAAGAATTATTTTGGGAGTAGGCAACGTGGAGTATATAACATGTCTCTATTTGTTTGTTTTGAGTGACCAAATTTTAAAAAGACATCAATAGACCTGATACTAACAAACAATTTCCATTTTATAAGCTAATATAGCTTGCAACTTCTGTGATTCAACCGAAACTTCTTCTCATTCCTCCCATCTTCTAATTTACTCGTTTCATTTTTATTTTGAGGCACTATGATCACGAATTTGCTAACTTATCTTATTCTTATTTTAAAAAATATAGAAGGTTGTAGTTAAAAATATCATTGCTTTCATTGACATAAACCTTTGTGTTTTTAAAATATAATGGCAAATTGAATTCTCAGTTTCTAAAATCCTAAAGATCAAGAATACGATGTAAATTATAAAATATAATGTCAAATTGAATTTTCAGTTTCTAAAATCCAAAGGAAGACGTGTAAATTGTGTGACACAGAATAAATAATGTTCTAAAACATATAGAAGTTCTGATTCTAACCATTAACCAAAAATTAAACTAAAATAGAATAATTTAGAAATTAGGGTTAGTTTAGAGTTCAAAGCTCTCAAATTCTTCTTCTTTGTTGCGATGAATGACCCATTTCTTCCTTGGCTCTCTTTAGGCAATTCGTGTCTATGACTCTTCCTTCTTCTTCGTTGCGTGACTTTTCCTTCCGGCTTCAGCATTTTTTTGGTTACGCAACCTTTTCTACCAATGACTTCTTTTTTGATGCCTTATGCAATAGCCCAGATAGCATTAGGCCAGGGTTGGCTCTTTATATACAGGCACACACGCATTTTATCTTTTAAAGAATTCATATTAAACTTTTAGCTCCGCGATTGTATGCACTTTTCCTTTCTCTTCTATTTGTCTTCACTTTCTTCTAGATTTTGAAAATGATCTTTAATCAATTATAGTGGAATCGATCTCAATTACAAGCAATAGAAAATAATATAAGTTATTATTTTATTTATTTTTACTTCTACCAATTCAAATCGATCGGCAAAACTTACTCGGATATTCGGTGATGTCTATTCGGAATTATTTTTTTAAATAGCAATGAGAAGATCTATTACGTAACACTCGATCATTTTTTTTCAAAAACAACCTTACTTAATCATGTCGGTACTGAAACTAAAAAGTAAAAGTCACATGGCTCAACAGTTTGAGGCATGTGAGCATGTAATTTGTACGCTTCTAATGCCTCAAGTTGTTGAGATGTGTGAGGCTGTACGCACCTTATGGCTCAAGTTGTTGAGGCATGTGAGGCATACACTTTGTATGCTTCTTATGGCTCAAGTTGTTGAGGCATAAGCCTTAGAGGTAAAGACCTTTTGGGGAAAGCCCAAGGTGTTTTATCTTTCATTTCCACGAGGCGCTCATCATGATGAGTATCAAGATGGATTTTTTAAAAATAATGATTTGTATGCATGCATGTACTCTGCTAAAAACAAATATCTCTTTGATGATCCAGCAACAATAATATTAAGACGTTTCTAAATCATTACTTCGATATACGGTGACTCTGCTGGCTATGACACAAACAAACCATTCAGATTTGAGGGACTTCATTTCAAAAGATGGATGCAAAAGATGCAGTTTTATCTGATGATCAGGAAGGTGGCATGTGTTTCAACAATTGAAAAGTCGGCATTGCCCAAACAACCAACGGATGACCAAAAAAAGCATTGTAGGATTGGAACAACCATGACTACCTTTGCAAAAGCTATGTTCTCAATGGCTTGAGCGATGACTAGTATGATTATCACAACTTAAAAAAAATTGATGAAGAATATCTAGGATGCATTATAAAAGAAATACGACACCGAGGAAGCTGGAGTGAAAAAGTATGCAATCGACCGCTATTTGTAGTTCTAGATAACAGATAATAAATTTGTGGAGGCACGGTCCTATGAGCTTCAAAAGATTATGCCTAAAATCAACTCTAAATATATGGCTTTAGATGAACAATTTCAAGTGGTTGTTTTAATAGACAAATTATCCTCTAGTTGGAAAGACTTTAAAAACATCCTTAAGCATAAGACTAAGAAGTTTTCCTTAAAAAGTTTGATTACACACCTCCATATTAAGGAGGATTTAACGACCTACCTTTCCAATCCTCAAAAGTCAACACTAATACATTCACGGTCTTCACGTGTCGAATATCTAAGTGCTAAAAAGATAAATGGCTAGGGGAAAGAAGACAAGAACAAACTAAACAATATAGGATCTCACATCGCAACGTATAATCTATAATATAACAATGATCTTTATGAAAAAGAAACTTCTATATACATACATCCATCAAAGTACTAGCCTATCATCTACCTAGACATATATAACACATGTCTTTAAAATTTCGATAAGTACAACCAATAGCTAATGCAGCAGAATAAAAGAAAATATGTAGATACGCCTTGGTCATCTAGCTTGTCTCCTGAGCTCCAAAGCATCCAAAGCTAATATGGAAACATGCTCGATCAGACCCAAAACAACGCCCGGAACAGTATGGAAAAACCAGCGTGAGAAACACAATCATATTGATTATCAATGTTATAAAATCATTTAAAAATAAAGGTATCTCGTAAGACTGCACCGTAAGTAAAAATGTACATATTTTTACCATAATTTAACCAAAACATTTCTATAGAAAATCAAGTGATGTTATAATAGTGTTTAGGATTTAAAATAAATATTGAATATAGCTAAAATGCTTGCATCTCACATTTCAACATAGTTGGGCACAACTAAGTTTGTACTGCGCTTATTGGAGAATGGATTCCACACAATGACAAGACACCAGGGTACCACCTACCACAGTACACTTTAAGAAAATGACCCGAGGCCTGGCTTGGACCACCTGCTAACACATGACCGACCTACCCTTTACTAGATAGTACATATTTGTCATCATCTTGGTTGCTTTGCAGCTTTTTCCGAAGAGCTTTCTTGCATAACCAAATCAATAAATATGATATATGTATATATATAAGGGTGATGACATATCCTAATGGCTACGACCCATTTAACCCTGCTGCATCTCTCCTGGTTTTAGTCATTCCCGGTTAATGAGGCTTGAGGCTGGGTTTTACCTTTTACATAGCAATCCCACTTGGAATGCTAACACTGCCCTCTACGCAGTAATGTAGTGTCAGCATTCATCGATACAAGTTTGTTTTGAGATTGAACAAAACCAAAGACACTACTTCACTACATCCATTTTGGAATTCCCTAGGGATTAGTAGCAAATAGCCCTTGCACTTCAAAGAGATTTGTCTTCAACCCCATCATCTTTAAGAGGTCTTCAACATGTCGTTTGATTTAGATCGAACTGGTTTTCGAATAATTCATACTTATCCGATCCTGGTCTCTTCGAGCCAACGTTCGATAGTTCTCGATAAACTCAACTCCGGTTCTTTCGAAAATAAACAATGAAGATACAAGGATCATCCCACAATTGTTTAAGTGGATGGATCTCCTTATCATTTGTTCTAAAAAGCTAAATGAGTTTATACATATACTAGTATTATCTAAGATAACTATACTCTATAATCCTCGAATTTCCTTTAGATATTTCCGATGTTAAAACTAGTCAAGATTTGATAGTCGGTTATTTAACTATCAAATAAACACACATCAAGCACATATTTAATTTTCCAGAGAAACCACAAAGCATCATTTTAATTAATCTTTCATTAATAAAATATCTTTAATTATTTACCCAAACTATTCATATACTTATCTCAACGATATAAAACATTCACAAACCAGTTGAGAAAGATTTCTTATTTCAAATTCATTTTAACCAGATCAAAACATATGTCTTTGAAAACATGGTTCATTATGGATCCTAAACAACTAATCCTTCGGTGCTAAGTAATGAATTACTTCCTGCCTCCAAAATTAAGGACTACTTATTTATTTCATTCATAACTTAATTAATATAATTAATCGAATCAAAGCTTGGTAAACCTAATCTTTCCTTCCAAAATCCAAGATTCTCTTTCCACATATAACTCTTTTACTTATTTCTTATTACTAAGTAAAAACCCCTTTTATAAAACAAACCTATAAGCCTTTAAACCCTGTTTATAAAATAATATCATTATTTAACAACATATTCTTAAGTTAATTAAATTAACTGAAACTCCATTATTTCTTTACTATTTAACTTGAATAAAAAGATTAATTAATTTTTAAACATCGTTATTAAATACATAATCAATTTAAAATTAATAATAATTAAATAAATCCAAACCTAGTTAATAAAATAATTAATTAACTTAAATCCCTTTTTTTAAAATAATTACTTAACCTTTAAATATCATTAATTAAAGGACTGATTACATAAGACAACATTAACTAAAAGAATTAATTAGCTTAATCATTATTAGCTAAAATAATAATTAATCTTAAAATAATTATTAATTAAATAATAATTAACTTAAACGTTTTGTTAATCGAATAGTGATTAACTTCAAACCCTTTTAGTTTAAAATGATAATTAATTTAATATACTATTAATTAAATGAATAATTAACTTAAATCATTGTTAATTTAATAACAATTAACTTCACCTTATTAATTTAAATAATAATTATCTTCAAACATCATTAATTTAATTAACTTTGAATCGTATATAATTAACAAATTTAAACATTATTAACTAATTTAACAATTCACTTTAAATTGTTATAAAACTCAAATTGATTTCAAATCCGTAACTTGTCCAATTTGAAAAGAGGCTTACCAAATCTCAATGGTATTTAGGCAAGCTACCATTATACTAAAATCGACATTTAACTCGCAACACATGTGTTTACATAACAATAGATATATAGGTAAAATACATACTATCAATCGATGGATAACATGTCAATATGATTCAACTGACATATAAATGAATGTTCAAATTAACATAGCAGCAAAATGGCGATTTATTTTTCTAAATAGATGACCAATATAATCTATTTAACTTAGATATAGCAGAATGAAGTTTTTTTACGCTAACAAGGTGTCAGTGATTTATTATAGTTACTAAACAACGTAATTAAACACTATTCATTTTTAGTTGCTATTAAACTATACTACAATAGTTGGGTCAAGTGATTGCATAGGCGTGTTCTACATGTCAATATGATTCATACATCGGAAACCACACATCAATCAGATTCCATGCGGAGGAGATATGAATTTTCAAAGTTTTAAGCCAAAAAAATATTTTTTTCTACTAACACGGGCCCTATGCCCAAGGCCCAAACCCTAAAACTATTCACTCCAACCCAAACAAATAACCAAAAAAAGCTCTAAGTTTCAAATAAACCCTTCCTCCCACTTGTAATTGTGCACGCATGCACCACCCAACCGACCGTCGCAACGCTGCCGCCACCCCCTGCTCGTCCTATCTGCTCCTCGTTCGAGCTGCAAGAACAAACCTTTTCCCCTTTGTCCCTTCCACCCAAGAATGCATGTGAGTTCCAGTAACAAGGCCCGACCAGAAATCCTTTCCCACACGATCACCTTGTCGCTTTCCGGCCCCACCTCTACCACCGCCGCCTTCCCGGACACCCTGCACAACTTCGGCCCTACAGGCATTGTGATCGACACAGCCAAAGCCATGAAATACGTTCACGAACAAACCAAAAGGAAACATAGTCTTAAAGCCTAATATGATCTCGACTAAGCACCACAGGCCACCACCCCACCTATAACCACTACCCTAGTACCACCATATCCTCATGCAGCTTCACATCCAAGCGCTCGGCCCCACATCAATGAGATCGTCGAAATTTGGATTTTAACCTAAATCTATTCATCTCATTCTCCTCGCCAAACTTCAAACTTAAAAATCAAACAAACGGGACTAAAAATCCTAGATTGTCGAGATAAACAAGCGCTATATAGTTCATGTAATGACCCATTATTTTGGATCGTTCAAATCGACAATAATCCACACATGTCAGACTTGAATACTTCAAAACAGTGGATTGTTAAGAAATTTGGAGCAAATAAAATCAAATACAGAATCACAGGCACAGAAATATCAGAATACTCGCAGCGGAAATGCAATACCATAGTAGTTCACGAAGCTACTATATACATACTCTCAAAACATATACAAAATCTCACAGTAAAATAGATACAATAGAAGTCGGGATACATAAACAACAATACAGAGACAAATACCGAATAGGAACTAACTGGAAGAAGTAGACGAATAGATAGATAGATGAGCTCTAGCAAAACTCTAGCTCCAGAAGGTGAATCCAAAGCTGTGATTCTCAGGCTGAACCGAGCGTAAAGTAAAACACAAACACTCGAGTCAGGACATACATAATTATACAATGTAAACCAACTCAATAGAACTGTAATAGCAATGCATAATAACTTCAAGAATGCTTGGGATCACCCATCCTTTAAGGATCGGTCAAACCATCAATTAAGTAGTAATAAACACTATCCTAGAAAATCCATATTAAAGTAAACAATGGAAATAATAGTGTTATTGTGACTAGGGTAGTGTAGAGCTGCAGTAACCGCTCAACTCTAGCCACACTTTTAAAATCAAAGGTGTGCATCAAACAATCACAGGGAAATCACGAGACACACAAAGCAGTGCACCCGTGGTTATAAATTTCAAAATGATTTATAATTTCGGATTAAAATCATTCATTTAAACCATTAAAAAGTGAATTCATTATTCCTTCAAATCAAATATTCAATTCTCAAAAATTTAGCCTTTTCTGAGTTCATTTATTCAGTTAAACACTTCAAATATTGAAATTTCAGCCACAAATAAACTTTGATTATAACCCTTTAAACATTATAAAAATCATATTTTAACACTCAAAAACGTTCATTAAAATACCTTTAACTTATGATTTTTATAATTAAATTTCCTATAAATAAAATAAAATTTTCAATAATTCACTTAATAAATTCAAGTGTACAATTTCTTATTCTTCACATTTTAACAAATTACTTAACACTTAAATTTTTATTACCATTTTCCGAATATAACTTAATTTCCATTTTATTTATATAACTTAAATTCCATTTTTAATTTCTTAACTTAACCTTTAATTTCAAACCAATTTCACATTTCCAAGTTAAGTTAAATTCAAAAATTTCCATTTAACTATCCATTTATTTGACATTTAAAACTAATTATCGAAATTCAAAATACACTGTAAGTTGCTTTTATTTTACAAATAACTTGATATTTTCTTTTACTTTATATTCATCCAATTCATACATCAATTATATTAATTACCAAGTTAATCTTATAATTCCATTTTTTTCTTAAATTCCCATTATTTAGTTAAATTAAACTTCCATACTACACTCAACCCATCTATTAACTTATAACATCTAACCTTTTAGAAAATCACTGCTTAACCGTTTTAAATACAATATAATTCAAATTTCATTTTTTTATTTCATTTACAATACATGAAATTCATAAGAAATCATATTTGAAATCAACCATGGGTCCGGGAAATATTTCACACCTAAATCAAGTGATACAGAAATTATCATTTAAATCCGTAATCAGTAAAATTTTTGGATTTTGATTATTTTAAACCCGAAATCCCAAGACAAATACAAATAAATAAAAATCACTCAGGCCTAACATTTCAGCCCATAATGATTTTTCCTATTCTAAAGCTCGTTCGGGTATGTATGTAACGACCCGTAAATTCTGATGGTTTTATTAATTTAATAAATTGAATTTTTTATGAAATTTTAAATAATAAAATTTTGAAATAAAAATTTAATATTTGAAATGCGTCCAGTCAAATATAGCAGCTGGTAAATTTTCATTAGAAAGTATGAAAGTTTATTTTCGTGTGTAATTTTATTTCAATTTAATCAGTTAGGAATTGATGAAAATAAAATATTTTCGAAACCTAAATATTTTTATATAGAAAAATACTAAATCATCTTCTGAGCAAGGCGTCATTTTTCGTTTTTTCGAATTCAGACTTCTTTAGCACCGTCGATCTTATTTTTCTGCGTGTTTGCTGCATTTTCCGCTAGTAGAAAAATTCGAATTTTTATAATTCAATCATACCGCTAATATCTGTATACCATTTTGATCATCTCGTCGTGTTAATCTCTACGGTATATTTATTTTTGTGTTATGGAGTCCAGTACGCAGCGGAATCCGCGTAATCGTTAAACATATCGGTAACCAGTTGTGCTTTTTTTGTTTGTTCCGTTCAATTATCCAAAGTATTAAGCAAACAACGTATAAACCCAAAAGCCATTTGCATTTAAAATTCTTGAAATTCAACTCTGCCTTTTATTATTCCCGGGTTTCAATGTGCATGTGGCTCATCCATTCACGCCTTTTTTTCTTTTCAGCTCTGACATTTGCTTTTGGAAAGAAACATAAATATTATATATAAAGTTATAACTGCCTGCCTGGTCACATTCTCGTATTCATTCACTTCTTTGTTTCCCCATCCCTCTTGGTTCTCTTCCTGTTATCATGCTAGTGAAAGAAAATTTATGTATACAGTAAAAGCTTGTTCTATTCTTCTCCTCCTTTTTATTTTATGTAATTTGTTCATTTTATGAACCTATTTTACAACAAAGTTATATGTAAGCCTGCAAAAATGCTCCTCTTCTTTCTACAAAGCAGCCTGGCCTTCCTTTAAAAAAAATTCCACCATTCATCTAACTCACACTGGCTCTCCGACCTCCACGACATCACCGACCACGCCTTGCTCGAAATCCATTCATCCCCTCATCCAAAGCAACACAGACCACCGAAATCACCAATCACCGCCCCTCTCTCAGCCTACACCTCCGACGAACAACCAAAAACTGCTCCCCTCCGCCTTTATCTCCACATCGCGAGCACGGCTACCTCATCCCAGACCGAGTGGCCAGACCTGCTCCACGACAACCACGCCACTCGCGCTCGCCTGCCGAAGCCTCGCCCGGTCTGACATCAACCAGTAGCCTACCATTTGCAGCTCGTGTCTTCTTTTGTATTTGGTATGTATATATATCGTATTTATTGTATTATGGTGCATATTTATATATAAGTTATATTAGCTACTGAAACTAATGTTTACATTATGAGTCGTATAGATATATATAAGTTATATTAGTAGAGCTGAAGCATATTAGGAAGTTTACACAGTATATAATATTAAGAGGTCATATATATATGAGTGCTTAGTTTATAACTGCTGTGTTCGAATGTATATATAATAATACATAAACAAACTGCATAAATATTATGTGAGTTCGGTTTTGTGTGTGGGCAGTATACTGTTTGTTTTAAATATAAACTATCTATATTTTTTTGAATATTTGTACAAACTTATACTTTTTTTCACGTGTAAGTTATATATGTTATATTATAATTGGCTACAGTTTTATGTTAGTAATGTGTGTAAGTAAATATATATAACGGTTTTGATTTTATTATACATTAATGTTTTGATTCTTTAAGAAATATATGTATATATTTGGGAGCTGTAGTCTTTGTCGTGTAAAGAAATTTGTGTAAACTTTGCTTTAAACTTTCGTTTAAGTTAGGGTGGGGTAGTACATAATATGTGTAAAAGTATGCATACAGATGCATCACATGTTTAAGAGTATTGTGATATTTTAATATATACTCATATAGTTACTTGTGATGTTAAATGAAGTGGTGTTCTGACCTCTAAATCTATGTGTTAATGCAAGTTGTAGTTTTGTAATTTAAAACAATGATTTTAATGTGTATTTTGATATTTGTTTTGAAATCAAATATTTATTCCACGGATAAGTATAATATATATATATATATATATATATATATATATCTTCTATCGTGTTGATTCTAATTTGTTCCCATCAACATCTTTATATATCAGCTTTATTCGTCGAAATCGTGCCATCCTACTTTGATACGGAATTCATGCTACGATTCGTAACTCGATTTCATCGTCAAATCCTCTCTAGCCCAGAAAGGTGAGCAATCACTCACGATTAATGTTCTTTTATTTATTAAATATGATTTCAATTGAAACGGCAATTGAAATATGCTACTGTTAGTTATTTACACTGTTATATATGTTATTACCTGTATCAGTTCACCTGTGACATCTGACACCATTATCTGTTATTTATACAATGATAATCTAGTTTGTTTGATAAATGATTGATTGTTTGATGTTTACATTGGACGTTAAATTGTTAATGTTTAAAGTGATAAATAATATGCAATTGAATTTGATATAGGATAGTTAATAATTTAAAATTGATACATGTGTTGAATTTGATTAGTTAAATTTGTATAATATGACCCCTTTAATTGTTAAATAAATTGACATGTAGAAATAGTGTTAACTACACCTTGAACCATTGAATGTATGTTGCATAAATTGATGTAGTATAAATTGAATAATAGATATCAAGTGAAGAACCGTATAAATATTAGTGTAATAATCTTTAATCTACATGAATTGATAGTGTAGATTCTAGAAATAATTATATTAATTTGCACAAACAACAATGTAAATTAATACGATTATTGCGGGATTATTTAAATAAATTATTGGGTGTTATTCATGTTTGCTATTGCTTGTTTATTTACTTTGACACCATCCCAGTTATCACACTGCAAGTTCCCCTTGCTATGCTTTGATTTTTGAATTGATATGGAATCGTGTTGAAATGATAAATACCCAAATTTAACTTTGACTTAGGATAGTGAATTAAATAAAAACTCGATTGGTCAATAATTTGATTTAAAAATAAAAATAAAGATTTTTTTGAATAAAATAATAAGGGTTAAATGAAGTTGGAATTTGAATTCGAATAAAATTTAAAGGTTAATATTTAATAATCTGAAACAAAATATTAACAATGTAATTGATGAAAGAACGTTGTTTAATTTAAGAAATGATTGAATTAAGTTTTGAAATTATCTAATAATTAAGTTTTTAATTATTTAATAATTTAATAAGATTGAATAATTTAATAATTAAGTAAAATTGAATTCTTTGATAAGTGAAATTGAACTTCTTTAATAAGTGAAATCGAGTTCTGTAACAATTAGGTGTTGGAAATTTGATTAAATTATATAAGTAAATAAGTGAAATCGAATTTCTTCAACGAGAAATAAAATGTGATTTATTGAAATTAATATAAGACTTAAAATTTAAGGAATTTGATTTGATGAATTTAATTTAATTTGGAAGTTTGATATGATATAGGAAAACTTAAATTGATTTAATGAATTGGAAATTAAATAGAAGTTGTTTTGAATGATAAATTAACTTAACGAATATTGAATGAAATCGGTCAATGAATTTAAATTGATTTGAACGTTAAATTAAATAAATTTAAATGATTCCAGAATGAAACTTATATACGAACCTGAATCAATGTTTAAATTGTTTTAAATCAAATTTTGAATTTTAATTATAGAGTTTTGAAATGGTAATTTGGAAGTTTTGAAACGTAAAATTTTGGAAATTGGTTTAGAAAGACAAATGAAATGTCGGTTTACAAATTCTAATTGAAATTGAATTTGATTTGGTTTTGAAATATATTAAACGACCAATCGAGGTTATAATTACGAAAGTTATTAAAGAGACCGGAATCGGGTAGGGACATACTCACTGTCTAAACCGAAAACCACTTTAATAACTAATTGCGGAGTGTGATCCAGAATGAAGTGGTTGGAATGATGTACGTGATGACTAAACAAAGAGAACAATAATGGATAGCCTCGACACTTGTTTCAAATTGGAAATGACTAAAACAGGAGTCGTGCCGGGCCAAATGGGTTAGCCACCTCAAGCGAACACACTTCTTCGTAAACTACTCGTTACTTGTTATTGATTGGTGTGCACCCTCGAAATTTTGGGAGTGTTGTTTCACGGTGCTGCGATCGTTGCTGCGATGCGTTCTCACCAGTCCGGATCAGGCAAACGGTAGTTTCACTACCTTGGGTATTGCCTCATGTGCCTTCTCATACTTGTATCCCTATATACGCGAACACTACGAATTTGTTTTGTGTTATACCTATGGAGTACTCCCTGATAGCCCACTAGTTTACGGTGAAGTTTACAGTGTTGTATAGACTATGATGCTTATATAAAATGTGTTAAGGGGGATAATGGTAACGCCTTAACACTATTTTGATACTTTATATTGCTGATAGGAATTATCTACCTAGCATACACTACTACATAGTAAATAGTTTAACGGATCCATAGAGGATGATTATCCCAAACATCCTTTGAGTTACTTGTATTTCAGTTGCTATTTCACTTGAGTTGGATTATTGATATAAGAATGTTAATCCTAACTCGAGTGTTTTGCGTTTTTCTTTACGCTCGGGTCAGACTGAGTGTATCAGTATTCGAGACTCACTTTTGGAGTTGGAGCTTCGCTTGGAGATCCAGTTATCTATCCAGCTTTCAGATGTTCAGTTGATCCTAGTGATGTATTCTGATTCTTGTATTATTCATGACTTTCTGTTGTACCTTATTTAACTCTGATATGTATATAGTAGCTTCATGAACTACTATCTTTTTTTTCCGCTGCATTTATTACTCCGTGTCTGTGATCTGTGATTATTATTTACTGTATACATTCGGTTTTGCCAAATTTAAATTAACAATTCGGTATTTTGAATTATTCAAGTCCGACATGTGCGGATGCTAATAGTCCAAAATATCGGGTCGTTACAGTTGGTATCAGAGCTTTCATAGCTCTAGGCAAAACTCAGCATATAGGGTAAATGTATTTACAGAAACACTTTCATTCGAGTTTGAATCTCTTCCTTTTTGAATCGATTCCTTTTAATTTTGGAACATTCCCTGCGGTTCCAAAATCCATTCGTGTCCCTCACTATTCGTCTTCTTTTAATTCTAGAGTACCCCATAACTCCACTACGAATGATCTCTATAATAACTCGGCGGTCTCGCCAATCTTCGAATGATTTGTAAAGGGGTGAAACTCCTTTACAATAGGCATTGATTTACCAAAGATTTCTGTATTCTCGGTTTACAATGCTATCTATCTCTTGCTATGCCTAAACCCTATCTCTTGTCATCGAATGTCGATTTGCCCTTGGAATTCTGCATCGATCTTATTCTTTAAGTCACCGCCGACCCGGTTAAGGTTCCCGTGATTTACATAAACTTATCCATTGCCCTATTTTGTTATTTAATTATCTTATCTTTGTTTCAAACTTATCTTTGAATCAAAATTCTCTTTGATTTGAGTCCATAAAATTTGAATCTCTATCCTTGCTTTGAAATCCATTCTTATATCGTCGAGCGAGGAAGTGTATTTGAAATTTATATTAAAAATATTATATATATATATATATTGTGTTGTTTGAGTTGTTGATGTTGATTTGGGTTTTCGATCGATTCATCTGATCAATGTTATCGATAGGATTTCCAAAATACTTGAACAGAGCGAACGGGCACAATAGTATTTTTGAATTTGGTGAATAAAATAGTTTTGTATGATTATATTACATATAAGTATAAATTTTTCTGAAATTAAATTGATAATGAATTTGTTGTCAGAAATAATAAATAAATGAATTTATAAAACTTGGCTATAATTTGACTTGGAATTTGAAATGTAATTAAATCAAGAATTTGAGAATTTAATTTTCGATAATTTCGAGCTACGGTTTTAAAGTTTTAAAATGTATATTATTAAAATATTTTCAAATAGAAATCATTCAAAGAATTTTAAAAGTTAAAATTAGTGCTCTTCTCTTTGTCGCTGGAAAATAATTTCGGTGATGGCGGCCGTATCATCGACTTTCATTTTCAAGTTTCGAAGTGGAGAGACTATTCTGTAGCCCTGCTACAGTTTTGTTTGGAAAAAATAAATTGATTTGAATTTCTAGACATGACTTGATTTACAATACATATTGAGGATTTTAAATTTCACTTGATATATTTTGTATATGTATATTTATTTTATCTCTAAGTTGTTTGAAGCTAATCGGAAATTAATTTTTAAAATTTGTTAAAGGATGATTTCAATTATAAATGAAGCCAAATTCTTTTATATAATTACTTAACTTGAAATAACTGAATTGTAAAAATTTATTTGTGTAATACTCAATTGCATTCCATATATAATTTCCTTAAATTTTTAAAAGTTAACTATGTAATTGAATATTATACAATATAAAATGATATCAATGGAATTCATAAATAGTTTGAGTGGTTATAATAAGTGACGATCTATTTAATATATGTGATAAGATATATTAAATGGAATAAATATAATAAAAATTTTGGAATCAAGAAAAATTAAATATGTTAAATAAATATAATTTTAATAAATGAGTATTCAAATTATGATTTTTGAAAATGGTAAATAAAGGATAATTGGATAATAAAATAATGAATAAATGAGATAAATAAAATAAAATTTTGTTTGAAGGAATCTTTTGGCATCAAATATTAATAGATGAAATAAAATCAACTTAATGAGATATCCTGATATTAATTGAACTTAAATTGAATTTCTGTTTTAAAAGAAACCTTTTTGTATCTAACATTAATAAATGAGAAATTAAATCAATTTAATGGAAACCTTGACTTTAAAAACAATTTTTTGAATATAAAATTATTTAAATTCAATTTTATATGGTTTGAACTAATTGTTTATTTTGGTTTCAACCTATTTTTCTTTCTAGTTGGTTCTATTTTCCTACCTCCTTCCTTTTCGGGGATGAAAAGTTTTGAGTGGGGGAGAGTGTAACGACCCGTAAGTTCTGATGGTTTTATTAATTTAATAAATTGAATTATTTTTGAAATTTTAAATAATAAAATTCTGAAATAAAAATTTAATAGTTGAAATGCGTCCAGTCAAACATAGCAACTGGTACATTTTCTCTGAAAATATGAATGTTTATTTTCGTGTGTAATTTTATTTCAATTTAATCAGTTAGCAATTAATGAAAATAAAATGTTTTCGAAACCTAAATATTTTTATATAGAAAAATTCTAAATCATCTTCTAAGCAAGGCGTCATTTTCGTTTTTTCAAATTCGGACTTCTTTAGCTCCGTCGATCTTATTTTTCTACGCGTTTGCTGCATTTTCCGCTAGTAAGAAAATTCGAATTTTTATAATTCAATCATACCACTAATATCTGTATACCATTTTGATCGTCTCGTCATGCTGATCTCTATGGTATATTTATTTTTGTGTTGTGGAGTCCAGTACGCAGCGGAATCCACGTAATCGGTAAACATATTGGTAACCGGTTGTGCTTTTTTGTTTCTTCCATTCAATGACCCAAAGTATTAAGAAAACAACGTATAAATCCAACAGCCATTTGCATTTAAAATTCTTGAAATTCAACTCTTCCTTTTATTATTCCCGGGTTTCAATGTGCATGTGGCTCGTCTATTCACGCCTTTTTTTCCTTTCGGCTCTGACATTTGCTTTTGGAAAGAAACATAAATATTATATATAAAGTTATAATTGCCTGCCTGGTCATGTTCTCATATTCATTCACTTCTTTGTTTCCCCTTCCCTCTTGGTTCTCTTCCTGTTATCACGCTAGTGAAAGAAAATTTATATATACAGTAAAAGCTTGTTCTATCCTTTTCCTCCTTTTTATTTTATGTAGTTTGTTCATTTTATAAATCTATTTTACAACAAAGTTATATGTAAGCCTGCAAAAATGCTCCACTTCTTTCTACAAAGCAGCCTCAACTTCCTTAAAAAAAAAATTCCACCGTTCATCTAACTCACACTGCCTCTCCGACCTCCCCGACATCACCGACCACGCCTTGCTCGAAATCCATTCATCCCCTCATCCAAAGCAACACAGACTACCGAAATCACCAACCACCGCCCCTCTCTCAGCCTACACCTCCGGCGAACAACCAGAAACTACTCCCCTCCTCCTTCATCTCCACACCGCGAGCACAGCTACTTCATCCCAGACCGAGTGGCCAGACCTGCTCCACGACAACTGGGCCACTCGCGCTAGCCTACCGAAGCCTCGCCCAGTCTGACATCAACCAGTAGCCTACCATTTGCAGCTCATGTCTTTTTTTGTATTTAGTATGTATATATATCGTATTTATTATATTATGGTTTGTGTGTATATATATATAAGTTATATTAGTTACTGAAACTAATGTTTACTTTATGGGTCGTATAGATATATGTAAGTTATATTAGTAGAGCTGAAGCATGTTAGGAAGTTTACATAGTATATAATATTAAGAAGTCATACATATATGAGTGCTTAGTTTATAACTGTTCTGTTCGAACGTATATATAATAATACACAAACAAACTGTGTAAATATTATGTGAGTTCGGTTTTGTGTGCGGGCAGTATATTGTTTGTTATAAATATAAACTATCTATATTTTTTTGAATATTTGTACAAACTTATACTTTGTTTCACGTGTAAGTTATATATGTTATATTATAATTGGCTACAGTTTTATGTTAGTAATGTGTGTAAGAAATATATATAATAGTTTTGATTTTATTATACATTAATGTTTTGATTCTTAATAAATATATGTATATATTTGGGAGATGTAGTCTTTGTCATGTAAAGAAATTTGTGTAAACTTTGCTTTAAACTTTTGTTTAAGTTAGGGTGGGGTAGTACATAATATGTGCAAAAGTATGCATACAGATGCATCACGTGTTTAAGAGTATTGTGATATTTTAATATATACTCATATAGTTACTTGTGCGGTTAAATAAAGTGGTGTTCTGACCTCTAAATCTATATGTTAATGTAAGTTGTGGTTTTGTAATTTAAAACAATGATTTTAATGTGTATTTTAATATTTGTTTTAAAATCAAATATTTATTCCATGGATAAGTATAATATATATATATATATCATTATTGCTTCTATCGTGTTGATTCTAATTTGTTCCCATCAACATCTTTACATATCAGCTTTATTCGTCGAAATTGTGCCATCCTACTTTGATTCGGAATTCATGCTAGGATTCATAACTCGATTTCATCGTCAAATCCTCTCTAGCCCAGAAAGGTGAGCAATTACTCACGATTAATGTTCTTTTATTTATTTAATTTGATTTCAATTGAAACGGCAATTGAAATATGCTGCTATTATTTATTTACACTGTTATATATGTTATTACTTGTATCAGTTCACCTGTGACATCTGACACCATTATCTGTTATTTATACAATGATAATCCAGTTTGGTTGATAAATGATTGATTGTTTGATGTTTACATTGGACGTTAAATTGTTAATGTTTAAAGTGATAAATAATATGCAATTGAATTTGATATAGGATAGTTAATAATTTAAAATTGAGAAATGTGTTGAATTTGATTAGTTAAATTTGTATAATATGACCCCTTTAAATGTTAAATAAATTGACACGTAGAAATAGTGTTAAATACACATTGAACCATTGAATGTATGTTGTATAAATTGATGTAGTATAAATTGAATAATAGATATCAAGTGAAGAACCGTATAAATATTAGTGTAATTATCTTTAATTTACATGAAATGATAGTGTAGATTCTAGAAATAATTATATTAATTTGCACAAACAACAATGTAAATTAATACGATTATTTCGAGATTATTTAAATAAATTATTGGGTATTATTGATGTTTGCTATTACTAGTTTATTTACCTCGACACTTTCCTGCAAGTTTCCTTTGCTATGCTTTGATTTTTGAATTGAAATGGAATCGGGTTGAAATGATAAATAGCCAAATTTAACTTTGATTTTTGAATAAAAACCCGATTGGTCAATAATTTGATTTAAAAATAAAAATAAAGATTTTTTTTGAATAAAATAATAAGGGTTAAATGAAGTTGGAATTTGAATTCTAGTGAAATTTAAAGGTTAATATTTAATAATATGAAAAAAAATATTAAAAATGTAATTGATGAAAGAACGTTGTTTAATTTAAGAAATGATTGAATTAAGTTTTGAAATTATCTAATAATTAAGTTTTGAAATTATTTAATAATTTAATAAGATTGAATTATTTAATAATTAAGTAAAATTGAATTCTTTGATAAGTGAAATTGAACTTCTTTAATAAGTGAAATTGAGTTCTGTAATAATTAAGTGTTGGAAATTTGTTCAACAAGAAATAAAATGTGATTTATTGAAACTAATATAAGACTTGAAATTTAAGGAATTTGATTTGACGAATTTAATTTAATTAAATTTGGAAGTTTGATATGATACAGGAAAACTTAAATTGATTTAATGAATTGGAAATTAAATAGAAATTATTTTGAATGATAAATTAACTTAATGAATATTGAATGAAATCGGTCAATGAATTTAAATTGATTTGAATGTTAAATTAATTAATTTAAATGATTTCGGAATGAAACTTATATACGAACTTGAATTAATATTTAAATTGTTTTAAATCAAATTTTGTATTTTAATTATAGAGTTTTGAAATGGTAACTTGGAAGTTTTGAAACGTAAAATTCTGGAAATTGGTTTAGAAAGACAAATGAAATGTCGGTTTACAAATTCTAATTGAAATTGAATTTGATTTGGTTTTGAAATATATTAAACAACCAATCGGGGTTATAATTACGAAAGTTATTAAAGAGATCGGAATCGGTTAGGGACATACTCACTGTCTAAACCGAAAACCACTTTAATAACTATACGCGGAGTGTGATCCAGAAAGAAGTGGTAGTAATGATGTACATGATGACTGAAGAAAGTGAACGATAATGGATAGCCTTGACACTTGTGTCAAATTGGAAATGACTAAAACAGGAGCCATGCCGGGCCAAATGGGGTTAGCCACCTCGAGCGAACACACTTCTTCGTAAACTACTCATTACTTGTTATTGATTGGTGTGCACCCTCGAAGTTTTGGGAGTGTTGTTTCACGGTGTTGCGATCGTTGCGGCGATGCATTCTCACCAGTCCGGATCAGGCCAACGGTAGTTTCACTACCTTGGGTAATGCCTCATGTGCCTTGCCGTACTTGTATCCCTATATACGCGACCACTACGAATTTGTTTTGTGTTATACCTATGGAGTACTCCCTGATAGCCCACTAGTTTACAGTGGAGTTTACAGTGCTGTACAGACTATGACGCTTATATAAAATGTGTTAAAGGGGATAATTGTAACACCTTAACACTATTTTGATACTTTATATTACTGATAGGCATTATCTACCTAGCGTACACTACTACATAGTAAATAGTTTAACGGATCCTTAGAGGATGATTATCCCAAACATCCTTTGAGTTACTTGTATTTCAGTTGCTATTTCACTTGAGTTGGATTTATTGATATAAGAATGTTAATCCTGGCTCGATTGTTTTGCCTTTTGTTTTACGCTCGGATCAAACTAAGTGTATCAGTATTCGAGACTCACCTATGGAGTTGGAGCTTCGCTTGGAGATCCAGCTATCTATCCAGCTTTCAAATGTTCAGTTGATCCTAGTGATGTATTCTGATTCTTGTATTTGACTATTGTATTCATGACTTCTGTTGTACCTTATTTAACTCTAATATGTATATAGTAGCTTCATGAACTACTATCCTTTGTTTCCGCTGCATTTATTACTCTATGTCTGTGATCTGTGATTATTATTTACTGTATTTGTTCAGTTTTTCCAAATTTAAATTAACAATTCAGTATTTTGAATTATGCAAGTCCGACATGTGAGGATGCGAATAGTCAAAAATATCGGGTCGTTACAATGTATTATTTCAACCCATAGTGATTCTATTCTACAGGGAACTTGCAGTGTGAGAAACAGAAATAAATAAACAATATAACAGAATAGAATATAACAGATGATGTGACAAGTTAATAACAGGGTTTAACATCATATAAACGATATCACAGGCAGGTATAACATAATATAAAAGCTTCTACACATTCACTTGGTGTCACTTCACAATTATATAAGCATATATGTCATGTATGAATTACTCACCTCTTTAAAACTGGAATTCGCAAACAACACACACAAAAGAGAATCTGGAAAGCACGATAGCACGATTTATTCAAGTGGGAAGAGAGCCAAGATGTATATCTTGTATATAACAATAAAATAAGACCATACATAAATATAAATACAATACCAAAATTATTGAAACAAATTGAAATAGAGATAAACGAAGACATTACTGTAACGATCCGGAATTTTAGGCAATATCAATTTAACAATCTGTAATAATAATTAAATTGGTTTGATAATTTTTCTTTGTAATTTTAATTTAAATTGGTAAATTAATCTTTTAAAGGTTAACAAATTTTTAATCTGGTAATATTGATATTTGTCAAGGCTAATAAATTTTATTCTATTTATAATATATATCTTGATATATATTATGGATAGAAATATCTTTTGTTTCAAATAAAAATAAATTTTCAAATTGTAATATATATGCAAGTATATGTTATAATTCGAAATTGTTTTGCAATTTAATTTAATCTATTGATAATTTATATATGAATGAATTGTAATTTAAAGCTTTGTTTTAAAACTTAATATTTTTCAAAGTTAATTTAAAGATTAATTTATTTGTTTTCAAAATATAAGATAATTGTTTATTTATAAATATGATAGTTTAAATGAAGTTTTCTTTTTGTTTTCTTTAAAAGGTGTTTCAATTTAGATGGTTATAAACATATTGTATAAAATTATTAATAAACTTTCTTTTAAAAACTATTTCTTAAACACTAGATAAAGGTTTAGATTTATAAAATACATGTATAAGGATATATTTACATTATAATTAGTTTTAGCATATTTTCTTTTAAAGGTGAACTAATATTTATTTATTAAGTAATTTAAATAAGTAAGTGTATAAGAATAAATGTTTTAGATTTTTAAAAATGCATACATAAGTATTTATGTATTTAGTAAATTATAAGTAAGTTTATATTCTCTTTTAAATTAAATAGAAATTTATTAAAAATACTTAAAGACAAATGTAACCATGTTAATCATCTTTGAAACACATGTAAGAAAATTAAATATTTATAGTTGGCAAGTGTAAGTCTAATTAACATGTGTCTTTATTTTAAAAAAATTCACTTTCTTTAATTTTTATAAACATAACACTTTCATTTATTTGCTTTCTTTCCTTAACTCAAACAGAAATATCATTTTAAAAATCTGAAATCAAACCTGAAAATTGAAAAGTAAAATGAAAACTGCAAAAGGATTTTCAACTAAAAGCTTCAACCTTCAAATTACTGCAACTTCAACATGAAAAAGGGAGATCTGAATTTAATCAAATATGCAAATCAACAATGAAGCTACAACTTCAATCTGCAAACAAAATGAAATATGCAATTTCTCCTGCATTTCTAAGAAGTATTCAACAACATGCAAAAGGAAGATCATCAGCAGTTCAATCTTTTTAATCATCAACTTAAAAGGCATGCATGGATTCAGATTTCAACAGCAAGCATCAAAGTCTTTTTCAAATTTAAAATTCAAGGCCTGGAATGAATTAAAAACTGCTGTGCACTGCAAAATTTAAAAAAGGTGAGTAAATTTTATTTTAAAGACAGTTTTAAAATCAGAGGTTATATTGGTAACAGTGATAAGTATTGCAGTAACATAGATTTAATATGTTCATATGTTCGATAATGTGAATGCATGTTTATTTAAAGTTGGAT
The DNA here is from genome assembly GCA_030765085.1 of Allium cepa. Lineage (NCBI taxonomy): Eukaryota > Viridiplantae > Streptophyta > Magnoliopsida > Asparagales > Amaryllidaceae > Allium > Allium cepa. The sequence goes on along the minus strand of CM060934.1, from coordinate 763,626,302 downwards.
TTGTGAAATTATTAGTACATCTGCTTCTCTGTTGTATACTCCAGGCTCCTGTTGTTTTTTTAAAAAAGAATTCTTAACTCCAACTTAAACTTGTACTTATCTTGGATTTTTGAATTGAAGATATTTGTGTAGTATAATATCACGTACGAGATAAATTCTAGAATTATAATTTAGCAAATAAATGTTTAAAATTTGAAATAACAGTGGAACATTTATATAGTTAAAAATCAACTTATTTAATTTTGGATTTGGATTGCATGATTGTAATCATGGCAGAAAATAATGAATTTAGGAGTTCATATCATAATTTTTAGTTGAAAATTTATGAGAAATTTGGCTTTGTTCGAAATTGGGAATTTGGGCGATTGTCGATGATTTACTCATTAATCGTTGTCGAAATTTTGGATGAAGCTTGCTTGTGTATCATGAATGAAGGGAAAAATGCAAAAGAATTTTTCTAATTGTCGAGTCAATGGGAATGGATCGATCTAGGGTTTATTTTGGTTTATGTTTCGGTTGACTGTAATGGCTTTTGCGACTTGGTTAAGGGATCGAGTTCGATCGCGTTTGGCAATATTGGAGCTTGAGGTCCTGGCTTTCGATGATGGAGATGGCAAAGTTCACCGGCGACTGGGTTGGTCGGCGTTGGGTTTATTTTGGGTATTCGTGTTTCTGTTGTTTTCGAGCTAGTGGTCCAAATTTGATTCGAGTGTTCAGCGTTGGATCAAGGTATGGATTCGTGCTTGCGTGGGATCATGTGATCATCGTCGATGAACGCGATGACCTGAATTGGCCGTAGGCGGTGGGACATGTGCACGGGGTTGGGTGTGTGCACTGGGTATATTAGTTTGGGGAAGACGAGTTTTCGTCTCGGGTTGCTCTCACGTTTTTCTTAGGGTTGATCTCGAAGTAGTGGAAGTACTGGGTTGCTTTGGGAATGACTCGTGATGTTACTGTGTTCACTCGAGTTTTGTGTTGCGTGTTCTACTGTTGTACTTTGTAAATGTTATAGTGTAATTTTTGCTTATTGTTGAATAAATATAAATCAAGCATGCACGTATAGAACAAGTTTATATAAAAGGTAACAAATTTATAAAAGTAAACTTGTTCTTGATGTAAAAAAAATAAAGTAATAAATCAAACTTTAAGGTGTTAATTGAATTTATATTTCAAATTTAAAAGTTAAGATGATTTCTTTAGTAAGTGATTACCTTAATTTAATTTTGAATTTTCAATTTAAAAGAGTGATTTGAATTAAATTAAAGTTTTAAGTAATTTTTATGTAATGATTTTAAAACTAAAGTTTTAAAATTTTATTTAAATTGAATAAATTTAAAATTAGATAATTTAAAGTATTTTAAATTTTGGAATTGATTTCTAAATGCCTTATTTTAAAATAAGGTTATTGATATGATTTTGAAAACCAAATTGAATAATTTGTTTTAAGATATAAAAATTTGATTTAATTCAAATAATTTATTTATGAAGATAGATAATTATTTGATAGGAATTTAAGGATACTTAATTAGATATGATTTGTTAATAAGTAAGGTTTAATTAAGATTAATGATTTTCTTAATTAACTAAAGATTTAAAATATAAGGAGATTAGTTAATTAATTATTTATTTATTTAATTTAAATAATTAGTTAATTACTTATCTAGTTTTAAATAATCTCATAATTATGAATTAATCAATTGTCATTACTTAATGAAGTAATCAATGGTTAATTTTTGAATGTAATTAAGAATGGAAGTAATTACTTAAGAAAGTAATTAATGATACTCATAGGAGTAATTAAGTGGAAGTGATTAATGGATAATCACTTAATGCTATCAATTAAGGAAAATGATTAATTTATTAGTTTGAAGTTAATTAATTATTGGGTAATTAATTAATTAAAGTATTAAGGATTGTTTAATGATGGAATTGATTATTTGTTAAATAGTTAATTAAGAGGGAAATCAAGATTTAATAATAAAAGTAATTAGAAGATAATTACTTATGTAAGTAATTAAGAGTTAATTACTTAATTATTTAGTTAATTAATTAATGTGATTAATTAATTTATGAATGCGATTAATTTAAGATTAATTACTAAGGATAATTAATTAAAGATGTAATTAATTAATAAAGTAATTAATTAAGGATTAATTATGGATTTAAATTGGTTAATAATTACTTAATGAAGTAATTAATGATTACTTAATTAGATTAATTAATCAAGGGTTAATGTAATAAATTAAGAAGTTAATTAATTAAGATAAGTAATTACAAATTGTTAATTACCGATTATGGATAATGAGTTGATTAATTACATGTTAATTATTTAATTAAAGGAATTATTAATTAATAAGGTTCATTAGTTAATAAATGATATTAATCAAGGTTGATTAATATAAGTGATTTAATTTAAGTGTGATTAATTAATTGTAATTAATTAAGGCTTAATGTAATTAATTATAGTTAATTAATAAATCGAGGTAAATGAAGGATCATTAATTATTGAAATTAACGATAGTAATTAAAGGTTAATTACTGGATATGGTTAAGGATAATTACATAAATGTAATTAAATATAATTAATCAAGGAAGATTAATTGAGGAAGATCATTAGAGATGATTAATTTATTTATTTGGAATAAATAAATGAAGAAGGATTTAGAGTAATCCAACTGATTATGAGTTAATCAATTCTGCTTTGGATGATTGATTAAAATTGGTTGATTGATTGATATTGGATGATCAATATTGAGTGATTGATATTGGGTGATTGATATTGGTTGATACTGGATGATTTGGATATCTATGATATGTGATATGCTGCTTTGTGAAGATAAATGTTATTATGAATTATCTATTGTGATAATGTGATTCATCTATCTGTTTATATATCACCTTGAATATGAATTTAAATTTAAATTGTTAAACCCTTATGTACAACTTGGACATTAAAATGGCGTTTGGTTTCGGTGAGACCGGGATCGGGTCTCCATATTTGGATATCCGAAAACCACACCGATTCCAATTAAACGTTAGGTCGTGAATCCAAGTGGAGCTAGTGAAGACTCGAGGTGTAAGAAATATACGTCAGTATAACTCTGTGGGTGATTCCATAATGAGTTGACGGAATAATACTTATAGATTCGAGATGGTGATTTAGAATGCAAGGGCTATGGTCGTTGACTCTAAGGGTGATTCCAAAATGAGTGCAACGAGATAGTGCCTTCGGTTTCGTTCGAACCCGGAACGAACTTGTATGGATTGAATGCTTTCAGAACATCGTCAGGTGGACGATGAGCATTCTAAGATAGATGTGTTCTATAAAGGTAATCGCAGCCTCAAGCCTCATCAACCGGGAATGGCTAAAACAGGGGAGGTGCAGGAAGGCTTCGTGGGTAGTTCCCACTGAAGAGCAAGATTTTCCCCTGTCTAGAAGTCCCTTTTTATTCGGCTGTGTGGGCACTTGGAATCGCGCGCCAACTGCGGGGTTGTCTTGTTTGGGACTGTTCAGTAAGGAATGGTCCCGGCCTTGTGTTGCAGGGGAGTTAGGGTGGCTCCTCGATATGTTGATCTAGGCCACGTATTGTGACGGGCGGTACCCCAGTTGCCCTTCCATTGATGGAAACCCATTCTTCCTAAGAGACCCTAGGTTTTGTTTGTATTACCCACTTTGTGGCTAGTAGCTGGAATTTAATAGATGTAACAATTTCGGCTATTTCATATTTACTTGAAAACCCTAGACACTATTATAATATCACTGGATTTCCTATAAAATGTTTTGGTTAGCGTAAGGTAAAAACTTTTCTATGTTTATGTGTGGGAAGTCTTATGTGATACCTTTTTCCTTCAAAAGGTTTTCCTAAAGTTAAGCAATTTAAACCCGTTTACTCACACCAGACCCTTGTCTGACCCGAGCGTTTATTTTCTATTTTATTAAACTCTTGGGTACTTATATTATGTATGAGTGGTCAAGTGATTCAGGTTAGCTTGACGAGTTCTGGAGGAGATATGGAGCAGGAGGCTTCCACGTATAGATATATTATGGTTCCTCTGTGTTTGTTTGATATCTGTATCTGTTGTTCTTGAGTTTTATAATTAGACAGATGTTTATAACTGTCTAATATGTGTTGTATAAGTTGTGTACTCTGATGTAATAAGATACTGTGTAATATTTTATGTGATATATTATATTTTATTCGTTCCGCTGTGAGTTCTCTGATGTTGTTTTTTCTTTCTTTCTCTTTCTTTTCTTCTTCTATCCCTTTCTTTCTTAATTAGCGATGCGACTTTCTGGTGTTAGGAAGTCGGGTCGTCACAGTTGGTATCAGAGCGTTAGGTTGAGTGAATACCTAGGCTCTGGAGTAGTGTCTTTCTTGAGAGAGTGTACTTGTAATTTTTATATATAACTATATTTATGTATATCTGTATTTACCTGATTTGTTGGGTTATCTGTTCGGATTTTCCAACAAAGTTTTAGAGGTAGATGGAATAGTGGGGTGTGTGTGTAACACGACTACCACTAATGGAAGAGGTCCATATGTTTGAGGTTGGAAGTTTTTGTTGAGACTGTAGACCTAATACCGTCTCAAGTGAGATTTGTAGTTTGGAGTAAGGATTTCCCTGATATCCGAAGGAAATCTTTTTAAAGATTCGGAGTTTATCTTTGAGGTGTAAGTTTGGATCTGTCGGAAGTGCAGAAGTAAGTGATGATATCTTGGTAACTGCATGATGAGATGCAGTATCCATTGGTATTTTCAGAAGATGTTTTCTCTTGATGCAGTTTGGAAGTAGTTGAAGTGCAGTCTTTACCTGCTGCAGGGAAGACTCGTTTGTGTAGAAGTTGTCTGGATCTTTAGCATGGAGGTTGGCTGTTTGGAATATGAGACTAAGTCTATGAGTTGTTTCCCTTCGGCATGGTCTCATTTGTTATTCCTTAAGAAGAGCGAGATGTTGATGCTTGGTTTGGAGTCCGAATTTCTTGAGAGGTTGTCTGCCATCTCGAAGGTCCATTGTGTGGTTTGTAGATAGTTTTGGTTTTTGAGAAGCCTTTGGATTAGAAGTCTTTGGTTAGTAGTGGTAGCAGTGCAACTCGATGTGTTCGGTGTGTTGACAAGGAGGTTTTTTGGCTTTGCAGTATCATTGAAGTAGAGTCTGGAAGCAGCAGTGTTGGTTGTTTCTCCGATGGTTCATGAATCTTTATGGTTCTTCTATCAGTAGTCCGGGCAGAGGATGCATTTTTCTTGAAAGGTTAAACTTGTTTGGAAAAGCTTAAGGCTGTTCTAATTGGTAAAGAGAGGATGGTTTCTTTGGAATCCGAACTAGTTTGGATCACAAAAGTGACTTGCGATTAATCTGGGAATTTTTCTTTGGGCAATCTTTTGTTTGAGGCTGAGGGTTCTCATGTGCAGTAGGAGCTACTGAGGTAATCAGAAGGTTGTCTGCATCTGGAGTTGAGTTCCATATTGTTTTGGTTCCAGAAGCAATTCTGGTAGTTAGCCTAGTAGAAGAGTTGATGTAGCGGCTCAGGAGTTTTTGGATTTGGTTGGGCAGATCTAGTTTTTGAGTTTGGATTTCTGCTATAAAGTTGTGTGACTGAGACAGACGAGTCACTCATATTATATGGATTTGATGAACAAAGTTTTTTGGATATATTGTATAAGTTTGAACTCGTTTTCATCAACAGTATTCCCATCTTCAGAATCAGAGTTGTGCAGCGGAAGCAAGGTAGCAACTGTGCAAGGAAGGAAGCAAATTCTGTTTGCTATTTCTTGAGTAGTAGAGTTTGAGTTCTGGATTTCGACGGATTTTGGAAGACTTTTCTATTGGATAGAATCCCGGAATGGTTTGTTTTGATCTAGTTGTTTCTGGAAGTATCAGCATAGGATTGAGATGATCAAGAAGAGATTGGCAGCCCAGGATTGTCAGTTGAGTTATGCAGATGTGAGATAAGGAGTTTGGAATTCAAAATTGGAACTTCATTGTTGTTAAGATTTCTCTGGTTAAGAGAACAGTAATTGGATAAGATTGGTTGATTAGTGCAGTGGCATTTGAGATTTCTTATCTGTGTTTTTGATAAGATAAAGATTGAATTGCTAGTTTGGATAGCTGGAATTCATTGTATTTCACGTATCTCTGAGGGAGTACGTGTATGATTCATCATTGGTTGTTGAATCTGCAGTTCAGTTGGATTAGTAAGTGTGCTAGACTTGAGTATAGTCTAATGTTCAGTTCAGGTTGGTGGATCTAGAGATGAGTGGAGCTCTGGATTTTGGTAGTGTAGTTTGTTAGCTTCTGTAGAGCGAGTCTCTCGGTGATTTATATTTGGGAAACTCGAGATAGTATTTAAAGATTTATTCTGATTTGTGTCAGGATAATTGGTTAGGTATGTTTGTTTGATTGATTACTTTGGTTGTTAGTAACTGGTTGATAGGAATGCTTTGCTGTTTGAAATTAAAATCTTTGCTGGGTTATTAAATTACCTTTGCTTTTAAATTTCGGGGACGAAATTCTTTTAAGGGGGGAGGATTGTAACGACCCGAAATTTTAGGCAAAATCAATTTAATAATCTGTAATAAAAATTAAATTGGTTTGATAATTTTTCTTTGTAATTTTAATTTAAATTGGTAAATTAATCTTTTAAAGGTTAAATTTTTTTTAATCTGGCAATATTGATGTTTGTCAAGGCTAATAAATTTTATTTTATTTATAATATATATACTTGATACATATTATGGATAGAAATATCTTTTCTTTTAAATAAAAATAAATTTTCAAATTGTAATATATATGCAAGTATATGTTATAATTTGGAATTGTTTTGCAATTTAATTTAATCTATTGATAATTTATATATGAATGAATTGTAATTTAAAGCTTTGTTTTAAAACTTAATATTTTTCAAAGTTAATTTAAAGATTAATTTATTTGTTTTCAAAATATAAGATTTTTTTTTGAGAGAAATGTGTGATCCTCTAACAAAAGAGGAGAGCACACACGGAACACTATATACAAAACAAAAAATATGGAGCTGCCAACAAGCCTGACAGGTAGCCTAACTATAAAATAAGAAAAAGAAAAGGAAAAAGATACCCCTCAAATGAGCTCTGGCAACGCCGCCGCCCATTACACCCTAATACCGAGCTCCGGCAAGGCCACCGCCCAATACTAAAGTGTTAGAGGTATCTATCTAAAAAAATACAGTCTCTCAAGAGATAAAATCCATAAAGAGGAATTCCAACAGAAGGACCAAAATGAAGAGCTTCACAAAGAAGACCAAGAGAAGCCAAAGAGAAAAGCCAAATGCAATCCAGGACCCAGAGAAGAGCTATCCTGAAAACCTGAATAAAGCTGAATGCTCTCCTGCAAACCAGATAATAGAAAAACCAGCAACCAACCTAAACCATACCTAGAACAAAACTAGAAAATCTAGTTAGAATGAATCACATATATGTATATAAATAGAATTTATATACATATATGTGAGAGAGAGACAAAATATGGTAGCTAAGAACCTAAAATAGAAAGAGGATTATGATTCATCCAATGATCATGATTTAAATCAGAGTATGGAATAATGTAAGAATTATTAGAAACAGAATTATTGATACTGAGAGAGAATATGAAAATATTATTTCTAACCTTATTAAGATAATCTTTAAAGCACTTATTTTTGGCTAATTTATATTTGGGATTAGAAATCCAATTTAAGCAAAAATTTGAAATTAAAATAATCAAATTATTATTATGATGATATTTATTATTAAAGATTCTTTGATTTCTTTCGAACCAAATGTATCAACAAGAAATAGTGAATAAAGAATCAAGCAAGTATCTAAAATCCTTATTGAACATAAGTCTAAAAGAGTTCCAATAAAAGAAACAATCAGAAACTCTAGAGCTAATGAAAATCTCAAAAATATTAAGGGTCTTAATAAGAATAAAATGAGTATCCATGCAATCGAAATAAATATGATTAATATCTTCAGAGAATGAATTGCAAAATAAACATTTATTATCAATATTAATATTTTTCTTTTTTAAAAATTCAATAGTGTTTAACTTACCATGCATTATGAGCCACATATGAATCTTAGATTTAGGAGGGGCATTTGACTTCCAAATAAATTTAAAACAATTGACAGAAACCCCCGAGAAGTTGATAAATTTGTAAAAGGAATTAGAAGAATACTTCTTGGTTTTATCCCACTCCCAACTAAAGATGTCATTATCATTGTCAAAGTTATAAAGATTAAGTTTAGCATAAAGTAAAAGAAGTTGCATAAGGGTAGGGCCAACTAAAATACAATTAAAATTGAAAATCCAAGGAGGGTCACTCTCAGAGTTGAAAACATCAGAAATAAATGCAAATTTAAAGTTACAAATATCATATAAATCTTTGAACTCATACTTAAGAAGAGTAGAAGAAATCCAACAGTCATGCCAAAAAGATGTATTATTACCAGAATGAACAATAATCTTAATACCTAATTTGAAAATATCACTACATTTTAAAATTGATTTCCAAAAATGAGAAAGATAACTGAAAATAGAAGGACTAATATGATAAAGATTATAACTACCATTGTAATAATATTTAGATATAATCTCCTTCCAAATGGCATTATCACTAGTGTTTCTAAATTTCCATAACCATTTACCCAGAAGCGACAAATTCATATTATGAAGATTAATGTCTCCTAGACCACCCTCATTTTTAGATTTACAGACAGTATCCCAATTAACTAAACATTTAATGCTACTATTAGGATTAACACCACTCCAAAGGAAATCCCTTCTAATTTTATCAATTTTATCTATCACCCAATCAGAAAAAAGGTGCATAGACATCCAATAGATAGGGAGCGCTGATAAGACAGAATTAATCAATACCAGCCTACCAGCTCTAGATAAGAATCTCACATTCCAATTATTAAACCTATTATTAATCTTATCAATAATAATTAACCAATCACCGTGCTTAAGTTTCGAAGGTCTTATAACAAAACCAAGATAGTCAAAAGGGAAACTCATGTTTTTACAATTCAAAGTTTTAGCAACTAAATTTTCAACATTATCAAAATCATTTAAAATTAAAACAGAACTTTTGTCAAAATTAATTTTTAAACCAGATAAAAGTTCAAAACTATAAAGAATAAACTTAAGAGCAATAATGTGCCTAGGCAGATGAGAGGAAAAGAGTAAAGTATCATCAGCAAATTGAAGGGCAGAAAGACTAAGACTAGGAATATCGTTACCAATAACACCCAAAAGATTATTGTTAACAGCATTCTTAATAATCTTAGAAAAGACATCAGCCGCTAAATTGAACAGAAGAGGCGATAAAGGGTCCACTTGCCTTAATCCTCTCTTAGATTGAATTTTGCTACCTAAGACACCATTGACCATAATACTCGAGTTACCTGTTTTAAGTAAGATATTAATCCAATTAATCCACCTATTGCTAAAGCCTCTGGCAAGGAAAATTTCGATAAGAAAATTCCAATCAACCGAGTCAAAGGCTTTAGCAAAATCTAACTTTAAAATAGCACAGGTTATATTATTCTTACAACAAAAATTAATGTATTCTTGAACAGCTGCTACACCATCAGTAATATTCCTACCTTTAATGAAGGCTGATTGAGAACAGTCAATAAGATCATTCATTTTTAAACTAAGTCTATTAGCTAAAACTTTAGAAATAATTTTAACAGAGCAATTAATCAAAGAAATGGGTCTAAAATCTTTTAAAAGTATTAGCACCAACTTTTTTATGTAATAAAATAACATTAGCAAAATTAAAACGACCTAATTGCAGCTTACCATTATAAAATTCATTAAACATACAAATAAGGTCTATTTTTAAAACTTCCCAAAAAGATTGATAAAAGGAAATAGGAAAACCATCCGGGCCCGGAGATTTATTCCCAGGTAAATCAAAAATGGCTTTACGGATTTCCTCTTCAGAAAAAGGAATATCTAAATCAGAAAGATTAGTGTTAGAGGCTGAAGGATAAAGATCATTCCATCTAACACTAACTCTATGCTTGATTTTGATGCCAAAAATATCTTTGTAATATTCAGTAAAAGCATTGTTAAGATCACGCTGATCAACTAATTCCACATTATTAACTAAAATGGAATTAATTGTATTACTACGCTTTCTACTATTAGCTAAATTATGAAAAAATTTGGTGTTATTATCACCTTCATTGATCCATTGAAAATTAGATCTCTGCTTCCACATAACTTCCTCTTTTTCAAGAATAGAGTAAAGTTCATCTTTTAAGTTATTAAGAACATTTCTCTCACCTAAATTTAATTGTCTAGTTTCTTCAATCTTATTAAGTTTGAGCAAATCTTTAAGAATAATATCTTTCTTAATTTTAATATTACCAAAAACGTTTATATTCCAGTTTTTAAGAAAAATCCTAAGTTTTCTTAGTTTAAGCACAAAAGCTTTGGCAGAATTGCCACAATACTTAAGACTATAAAAACTCAAAGCAGACCATTTATTAATGACTAAATTTGAGAAACCTGGTTCAAGGAACCACATTTTTTCAAATTTAAAATCTTTAATCAAAAATCTATGACTATCACAAGAAAGAATAATGGGACAGTGATTTGAGAGGGTGTAAGGTAATCCTGACACACTACAGATAGGAAATTTGTCCTCAGTTTCATCATTAACAAGAAACCTATCTAAAAGAGCAAAAGAGGGAGACTCTCTATTATTGCTCCAGGTGAAAGCTCTATTGGATAGAGGAATTTCGATCAAATTACAATGAATAATAAATTGATCGAATTCCTCCATGGCCGAATAATCACCTTCACGGGGAGAACGCTCCCCAATAAAGCGAGTCACATTAAAATCACCCCCCAAAATCCAAGGACCAGGGGCAAAAGACCTAAACTCAAGGCATTCATTCCAGAGAATCCGCCTATCAATTTTAGAGTTAGGCCCATAAACATTAGAAATATTTAAAAAAGAATTGTCGGAAAGATTAATTAAGATGATATGTAAAGAGTGTTGCTTTTGAATACACTGAAGTAAATTAAAGAGATTATCTCTCCAACCAATCATTAAGCCTCCAGAAGAACCCACAGAAGGAAGAAAAACCCATTTACTAAAACGAAAACCTCCTAATCTTCTAAAAAAACGAAAATCAGGACACTCTATTTTAGTTTCTTGAAGAAGAGCAATGTCAATAGAAAAGTCTTTAAAAAATAATCTAACTTTATCACATTTGTTAAGGTCGTTCAAACCTCTTATGTTCCAACTAATGACTCTCATAATCCCATAGATCTAGCCCTCTCAAGTTCCTTACTACAAATAAACTCACGATCTAACTCAATGTCAGAGAAAATAAAAGCCGAGCTACTAGCTAGCTGACTAAAAGTAGAAGCAGACAAGTTACCTAAAGCATAAGCCGAAAAAGAGCTACCCAAGTCTAAAAGCATACCTGAGCCTGATTCCGTAACACCCCTCACGGTGTTCGAATCAGGAAACTCACCCAAAGACTGATGGCGACTCCCCCGAATCCTGGCACTACGACGAACCGTCCCACAAGAAGCTAAAAACTTTCTACGTCTACCTCTCTTCGAAGAAGAAATACAAGGCAAAGAATCACCAAAAGCCTCACGATTCTGACCAGACAGAGCATAACCTGAATTCATAGAAGAAGCATCAATAGAACCCAAAAGAGCCACTTCCCTGTTACTACTCAAACCCAAACCGCCAACAGAGGCAACAAATTTGTCTTTCCCACTAACAACATTGCCAACAGAGGAGAAAGGATCTTCAAAGGAAGAATTAACATCAAGAGAAGTCTGATTCCGAGCATCATTCAAGATAGAGTCATAGAATAAAGAGGGATGGAGCATATTAAACTCAACATCTGCATATCTCTCTGGAATGACAACAACCTGCTCCAAATCACAATCCACAAAATCCAAAATGTCTGCTGAAGAAAAACCCTCAAGAGAGACCCCATTATGATGCAACAGAGAGACCTCACCGACACCCAAATCACCAGTAAAGAAATTATCTTCAACACCTTTCAAAAATAATACTTCCCAAAAGCTGTGATCAACACAATCCAAAAACAAAAGAGAAACTGAACTCGGGGACAATTCAAATCAATATCAGACAACCCCAAAGCATGGTCAAAAACCTCTTCAAACTTAAAAAGACTCTCATTATCACTCTGAAAATCAAATACAAACTCAGGAAGACGAAATTGAGATTCGAAAACAAAAGGACAATCTAATGAAACCGAGTTATCAACAGCTAAACAAGTTGTATCATCAATAGAATGATCACTATCAACTGATCCCAAAAAGCAATCTGGGGAGAGCACTAATTCAATACCAATATTGGAAGACAACATGCAATCATCAGAATTAACCAAACAATCTAAGGAGTCTAATGAATCAAAGCAAGTAAACCTGTTGGAAGTCGAGATCTCAAAGGAATCTAAACCGATAGAAGAAGACACAACCTTTTTGATCTTTGGAAGGGTGATCTTAGAGTCAGAAGAAGACATGCAGTGAGCAACATCAGGATCAAGCACAAAGAAATCTAGAACTGAAAAATCATCATTTCTAATGATATCAAGGCAAACACAATCATCAGAAAGCGAACAGCCCATTATACTCTCTGATAAAACTGAAGAATCCACATTTTCCATATGATTCTCAGCATCACCGGATTTTACTTGATTGCCCATACCAATGTTTGGCGAATTAACTATGTTAAAATGATGTAATAGATCATCTAAAATCCTCAGACCTTCAGTTCTTTTAAGGCTAAGCCAATTAATTAATATCCCTCTCAAGTTAATGAAGTTTAACATGAATCGAAATCCATGTTCTGCTAGCTGTTTCGAAGAGATAGAGGGGACAGAAGGCGATTCAATCTTACCAAAAAATAATACGGGATCTCCAAATCTTGCTCTATAACCTTTACCAATGTTCGGAGAATTAACGAAATTAAAGTGAAGAAGCAAATCATCAAGAAACTTAAAACCATCAACTCGATGCTGCCATAAGTGATCAAGCATAATCCTTTTCAAGAACATGATCTTTAAAACAAACTGGACGCCATTCTCTACCAAACAATCAGAAGATACCGAAGATCCAGGAAAAATCGAACATTTATAACTTTTGTGACCGAAATTGCCGCAGTTGAAGCATCTGATAGGATCTCGGCATTGAGAAGCGAAGTGATTACTGTCGCCACATCTATAACAGAAAAACTTGCTCAAATTTGAATCAACCCATCTTTTGTTCGAAGGAATGGGTCGCAACATACAAAGAGGAGAATAGAATATTCGATCTTTGACAACTTGAGCGTAAGAACGCTGAAGAGACAATCTCAAATCTCTACCATGATTTGCCGTTTGTAAAGGAGAACGGTCAAGAGGCGAAAGAGGAGGAAATTGGGGACGATTACAAGAAGAAGACGCAGCAGCCATTACGGTTAATTTTTGATATAAAATATATAATTTTATGAAATTATTATAAATATGACAGTTTAAATGACGTTTTCGTTTTGTTTTCTTTAAAAGGTGTTTCAATTTAGATGGTTATAAACATATTGTATAAAATTATTAATAAAATTTCTTTTAAAACCTATTTCTTAAACACTAGATAAAGGTTTTACATTTATAAAATACATGTATAAGGATATATTTACATTATAATTAGTTTTAGCATATTTTCTTTTAAAGGTGAACTAATATTTATTTATTAAGTAATTTAAATTAGTAAGTGTATAAGAATAAATGTTTTCGATTTTTAAAAATGCATACATAAGTATTTATGTATTTAGTAAATTATAAGTAAGTTTATATTATCTTTTAAATTAAATAGAAATTTATTAAAAATACTTAAAGACAAATGTAACCATGTTAATCATCTTTGAAACACATGTAAGAAAATTAAATATTTATAGTTGACAAGTGTAAGTCTAATTTACATGTGTCTTTATTTTAAAAAAATTCACTTTCTTTAATTTTTATAAACATAACACCTTCATTTATTTGCTTTCTTTCCTTAACTCAAACAGAAATATTATTTTAAAAATTTGAAATCAAATCTAAAAATTGAAAAGTAAATTGAAAACTGCAAAAGGATTTTCAACTAAAAGCTGCAACCTTCAAATTACTGCAACTTCAACATGAAAAAGGGAGATCTGAATTTAATCAAATATGCAAATCAACAATGAAGCTACAACTTCAATCTGCAAATAAAATGAAATATGCAATTTCACCTGCATTTCTAAGAAGTATTCAACAGCATGCAAAAGGAAGATCATCAGCAGTTCATTCTTTTTAATCATCAAATTATAAGGCATGCATGGATTCAAATTTCAATAGCAAGCATCAAAGTCTTTTTCAAATTTAAAATTCAAGGACTGGAATTGAATTAAGAACTGCTGTGCTCTGCAAAATTTAAAAAAGGTGAGTAAATTTTATTTTAAAGACAGTTTTAAAATCAGAGGTTATATTGATAACAGTGATAAGTATTGCAGTAACATAGATTTAGTATGTTTATATGTTTGATAATGTGAATGCATGTTTATTTAAAGTTGGATTTGTGAAATTATTAGTACATCTGCTTCTCTGTTATATACTCCAGGCTCCTGTTGTTTTTTTCAAAAAGAATTCTTAACTCCAAATTAAACTTATACTTATCTTGGATTTTTGAATTGAAGATATTTGTGTAGTATAATATCAAGTACGAGATGAATTCTGGAATTATAATTTAGCAAATAAATGTTTAAAATTTGAAGTAACAGTGAAACATTTATATATGTTAAAAATCAACTTATCTAATTTTGGATTTGGATTGCATGATTGTAATCATGGCAGAAAATAATGAATTTAGGAGTTAATATCATAATTTTATTTGACAAATTTATGAGAAATTTGGTTTTGTTCGAAATTGGGAATTTGGGTGATTGCCGATGAATTACTCATTAGTTGTTGTCGAAATTTTGGATGAAGCTTGTTTGTGTATCATGGATGAAGGGAAAAATGGAAAAGAATTTTTCTAATTGTTGAGTCAATGTGAATGGATCGATCTAGGGTTTATTTTGGTTTATGTTTCGGCTGACTATAATGGCTTTTGCGACTTGGTTAAGGGATCGAGTTCGATCGCATTTGGCAATGTTGGAGCTTGAGGTCTTGGCTTTCGATGATGGAGATAGCAGAGTTCACCGGCGACTGGGTTGGTCGGCGTTGGGTTTATTTTGGGTATTTGTGTTTCTGTAGTTTTCGAGCTAGTGGTCCAAATTTAATTCGAGTGTCCAGCGTTGGATCTGGGTATGGATTCGTGCTTGCGTGGGATCATGTGAACATCGTCGATGAACGCGACGAACTGAATTGGCCGTAGGCGGTGGGACATGTGCACGGGGTTGTGTGTGTGCATTGGGTGTATTAGTTTGGGGAAGACGAGTTTTTGTCTCGGGTTGCTCTCACGTTTTTCTTCGGGTTGATCTCGAAGTAGTGGAAGTACTAGGTTGCTTCAGGAATGACTCTTGATGTTAGTGTGTTCACTCAAGTTTTGTGTTGCGTGTTCTACTGTTGTACTGTGTAAATGTTAGAGTGTAATTTTTGCTTATTGTTGATAAATATAAATAGAGCATGCAAGTATAGAACAAGTTTATATAAAAGGTAACAAATTTATAAAGTAAACTTGTTCTTGATGTAAAAAAAATAAAATAATAATAATAAAGTAATAAATCAAACTTTAAGGTGTTAATTGAATTTATATTTCAAATTTAAAAGTTAAGATGATTTCTTTAGTAAGTGATTACCTTAATTAAATTTTGAATTTTCAATTTAACAGAGTAATTTGAATTAAATCAAAGTTTAAATTAATTTTTATGTAATGATTTTAAAACTAAAGTTTTAAAATTTTATTTATATTGAATAAGTTTAAAATTAGATAATTTAAAGTATTTTAAATTTTGGAATTGATTTCTAAATGCCTTATTTTAAAATAAGGTTATTGATATGATTTTGAAAACCAAATTGAATAATTTGTTTTAAGATATTAAAATTTGATTTAATTCAAATAATTTATTTATGAAGATAGATAATTATTTGATAGGAATTTAAGGATACTTAATTAGATATGATTTGTTAATAAGTAAGGTTTAATTAAGATTAATGATTTTCTTAATTAATTAAAGATTTAAAATATAAGGAGATTAGTTAACTAATTAATTATTTATTTAATTTTAAATAATTAGTTAATTATTTATTTAGTTTTAAATAATCTTATAATTATGAATTAATTAATTGTGATTACTTAATGAAGTAATCAATGGTTAATTTTTGAATGTAATTAAGAATGGAAGTAATTACTTATGGAAGTAATTAAAGATTATTACTCATAGGAGTAATTAAGTGGAAGTGATTAATGGATAATTACTTAATGCTTTCAATTAAGGAAATTGATTAATTTGTTTGAAGTTAATTAATTATGGGGTAATTAATTAATTAAAGTATTAAGGATTGTTTAATGATGGAATTGATTATTTGTTAAATAGTTAATTAAGAGGGAAATCAAGATTTAATAATAAAAGTAATTAGAAGATAATTACTTATGTAAGTAATTAAGAGTTAATTACTTAATTATTTAGTTAATTAATTAATGTGATTAATTAATTTATGAATGCGATTAATTTAAGATTAATTACTAAGGGTGATTAATTAAATATGTAATTAATTAATAAAGTAATTAATTAAGGATTAATTATGGATTTAAATTGGTTAATAATTGCTTAATGAAGTAATTAATGATTAATTAATTAGATTAATTAATCAAGGGTTAATGTAATAAATTAAGAAGTTAATTAATTAAGATAAGTAATTACAAATTGTTAATTACCGATTATGGATAACGAGTTGATTAATTACAAGTTAATTATTTAATTAAAGGAATTATTAATTAATAAGGTTCATTAGTTAATAAATGATATTAATCAAGGTTGATTAATATAAGTGATTTAATTCAAGAGTGATTAATTAATTGTAATTAATTAAGGCTTAATGTAATTAATTATAGTTAATTAATAAATGGAGGTAAATGAAGGATCATTAATTATTGAAATTAACGATAGTAATTAAAGGTTAATTACTGGATATGGTTAAGGATAATTACTTAAATGTAATTAAATATAATTAATCAAGGAAGATTAATTGAGGAAGATCATTAGAGATGATTAATTTATTTATTTGGAATAAATAAATGAAAAAGGATTTAGGGTAATCCAATTGATTATGAGTTAATCAATTCTGCTTTGGATGATTGATTAATATTGGTTGATTGATTGATATTGGATGATCAATATTGAGTGACTGATATTGGGTGATTGATATTGGTTGATACTGGATGATTTGGATATCTATGATCTGTGAGATGCTACTTTGTGAAGATAAATGTTGTTATGAATTATCTATTGTGATAATGTGATTCATCTATCTGTTTATATATCACCTTGAATATGAATTTAAATTGTTAAACCCTTAATTACAACTTGGACATTAAAATGGCGTTTGGTTTCGGTGAGACCGGGATCGGATTTCCATATTTGGATATCCAAAAACCACAACGATTCTAATTAAACGTTAGGTCGTGAATCCAAGTGGAGCTAGTGAAGACTCGAGGTGTAAGAACTATACGTCAGTATAACTCTGTGGGTGATTCCGTATTGAGTTGACGGAATAGTACTTATAGATTCGAGATGGTGATTTAGAGTGCAAGGGCTATGGTCGTTGACTCTGAGGGTGATTCCAAAATGAGTGCAAAGAGATAGTGCCTTCGGTTTCATTCGAACCCGGAACAAACTTGTATGGATTGAATGCTTTCAGAACATCGTCAGGTGGACGATGAGCATTCTAAGATAGATGTGTTCTATAAAGGTAATCGCAGCCTCAAGCCTCATCAACCGGGAATGGCTAAAACAGGGGAGGTGCAGCAAGGCAACGTGGGTAGCTCCCACTAGAGAGCAAGATTTTTCCCTGTCTAGAAGTCCCTTTTTATTCGGCTGTGTGGGCACTTGGAATCGCGCGCCAACTGCGGGGTTGTCTTGTTCGGGACTGTTCAGTAAGGAATGGTCCCGGCCTTGTGTTGCAGGGGAGTTAGGGTGGCTCCTCGGTACGTTGATCTAGGCCACGTACTGTGACGGGCGGTACCCCTATAGCCCTGCCATTGATGGAAACCCATTCTTCCTACGAGACCCTACGGTTTTGTTTGTATTGCCCACTTTTGTGGCTTGTAGCTGGAATTTAATAGATGTAACAATTTCGGCCACTTCATATTTACTTGAAAACCCTAGACACTATTATAATATCACTGGATTTCCTATCAAATGTTTTGGTTAGCGTAAGGTAAAAACTTTTCCATGTTTATGTGTAGGAAGTCTTACGTGATACCTTTTTCTTTCAAAAGTTTTCCTAAAGTTAAGCAATTTTAACCCGTTTACTCACACCAGACCCCTGTCTGACCCGAGTGTTTATTTTCTGTTTTATTAAACTCTTGGGTACTCATATTATGTGTGAGTAGTCAAGTGATTCAGGTTAGCTTGATGAATTCTGGAGGAGATATGGAGCAGGAGGCTTCCATGTATAGATATATTATGGTTCCGCTGTGTTTGTTTGATATCTGTATCTGCTGTTCTTGAGTTGTATAATTAGACGGATGTTTATAACTGTCTAATATGTGTTGTATAAGTTGTGTACTCTAATGTAATAAGATACTGCGTAATATTTTATGTGATATATTATATTTTATTCGTTCCGCTGTGAGTTCTCTGATGTTGTTTTTTCTTTCTTTCTCTTTCTTTTCTTCTTCTATCCCTTTCTTTATTAATTAGCAATGCGACTTTCTGGTGTTAGGAAGTCGGGTCATCACAGTTGGTATCACAGCGTTAGGTTGAGTGAATACCTAGGCTCTGGAGTAGTGTCTTTCTTGAGAGAGCGTACTTGTAATTTTTATATATAACTATATTTATGTATATCTGTATTTACCTGATTTGTTGGGTTATCTGTTCGGATTTTCCAACAAAGTTTTAGAGGTAGATGGAATAGTGGTGTGTGTGTGTGTGTAACACGACTACTACTAATGGAAGAGGTCGATATGTTTGTGGTTGGAAGTTTTTGTTGAGAATGTAGACCTAATACCGTCTCGAGTGAGATTTGCAGTTTGGAGTAAGGATTTTTCTGATATCCGAAGGAAATCTTTTTAAAGATTCAGAGTTTATCTTTGAGGTGTAAGTTTGGATCTGTCGGAAGTGCAGAAGTAATTGATGATATCTTGGTAACTGCGTGATGAGATGCAGTATCCATTGGTATTTTCAGAAGATGTTTTCTCTTGAAGCAGTTTGGAAGTAGTTGAAGTGCAGTCTTTACCTGCTGCAGGGAAGACACGTCTGTGCAGAAGTTGTCTGGATCTTTAGCATGGAGGTTGGCTGTTTGGAATACGAGACTAAGGTCTATGAGTTGTTTCTCTTCGGCATGGCCTCATTTGTTATTCCTTAAGAAGAGCGAGATGTTGATGCTTGGTTTGGAGTCCGAATTTCTTCAGAGGTTGTCTGCCATCTCGAAGGTCCATTGTGTGGTTTGTAGATAGTTTTGGTTTTTGAGAAGCCTTTGGATTAGAAGTCTTTGGTTAGCGGTGGTAGCAGTGCAACTCGAAATGTTCGGTGTGCTGACGCGGAGGTCTTCTGGCTTTACAATATCATCGAAGTAGAGTTTGGAAGCAGCAGTGTTGGTTGTTTCTCCGATGGTTCATGAGTCTTTATGGTTCTTCTATCAGCAGTCCGGGCAGAGGATGAATGTTTCTTTAAAGGTTAACCTTGTTTGGAAAAGCTTAAGGCTGTTCTAATTGGTAAAGAGAGGACAGTTTCTTTGGAAACCGAACTAGGTTGGATCGCAAAAGTGAATTGCGATTAATTTGGGAATTTTTCTTTGGGCAATCTTTTGTTTGAGGCTGAGGGTTCTCATGTGCAGTAGGAGCTACTGAGGTAATCAGAAGGTTGTCTGCATCTGGAGATGAGTTCCATATTGTTTTGGTTCCAGAAGCGATTCTGGTAGTTGGCCTAGTAGAAGAGTTGATGTAGCGGCTCAGGGATTTTTGGATTTGGTTGGGCAGATCTAGTTTTTGAGTTTGGATTTCTGCTATAAGGTTGTGTGACTGAGACATACGAGTCACTCAGATTATATGGATTTGATGAACAAAGTTTTTCGGATATATTGTATAAGTTTGAACTCGTGTTCATCAACAGTATTCCCATCTATTTCAGAATCAGAGTTGTGCAGCGGAAGTAAGGTAGCAACTGTGCAAGGAAGGAAGCAAGTTCTGTTTGCTATTGCTTGAGTAGTAGAGTTTGAGTTCTGGATTTCGACCGATTTTGGAAGACTTTTCTGTTGGATAGAATCCCGGAATGGTTTGTTTTGGTCTAGTTGTTTCTGAAAGTATCAGCAAAGGATTGAGCTGATCAGGAAGAGATTGGCAGCCCAGGATTGTCTGTTGAGTTATGCAGATGTGAGATAAGGAGTTTGGAATTCAAAATTGGAAACTTCATTGTTGTTAAGATTTCTCTGGTTAAGAGAACAGTAATTGGATAAGATTGGTTGATTAGTGCTGTGGTATTTGAGATTTCTTATCTGTGTTTTTGATAAGATAAAGATTGAATTGCTAGTTTGGATAGCTGGAATTCATTGTATTTCACGTATCTCTGAGGGAGTATGTGTATGATTCATCATTGGTTGTTGAATCTGCAGTTCAGTTGGATTTGGAAGTGTTAGACTTGAGTATAGTCTGATGTTCAGTTCAGGTTGGTGGATCTAGAGATGAGTGGAGCTCTGGATTTTGGTAGTGTAGTTTATTAGCTTCTGTAGAGCGAGTCTCTCGGTGATTTATATTTGGGAAACTCGAGATAGTATTTAAAGATTTATTCTGATTTGTGTCAGGATAATTGGTTAGGTATGTTTGTTTGATTGATTACTTTGGTTGTTAGTAACTGGTTGATAGGAATGCTTTGCTGTTTGAAATTAAAATCTTTGCTGGGTTATTAAATTACCTTTGCTTTTAAATTTCGGGGACGAAATTCTTTTAAGGGGGGAGGATTGTAACGACCCGGAATTTTAGGCAATATCAATTTAATAATCTGTAATAATAATTAAATTGGTTTGATAATTTTTCTTTGTAATTTTAATTTAAATTGGTAAATTAATCTTTTAAAGGTTAACAAATTTTTAATCTGGCAATATTGATATTTGTCAAGGCTAATAAATTTTATTCTATTTATAATATATATACTTGATATATATTATGGATAGAAATATTTTTGTTTTAAATAAAAATAAATTTTCAAATTGTAATATATATGCAAGTATATGTTATAATTTGGAATTGTTTTGAAATTTAATTTAATCTATTGATAATTTAGATATGAAAGAGTTGTAATTTAAAACTTTGTTTTAAAACTTAATATTTTTCAAAGTTAATTTAAAGATTAATTTATTTGTTTTCAAAATATAAGATAATTGTTTATTTATAAATATGACAGTTTAAATGAAGTTTTCATTTTGTTTTCTTTAAAAAGTGTTTCAATTTAGATGGTTTTAAACATATTGTATAAAATTATTAATAAACTTTCTTTTAAAAACTATTTCTTAAACACTAGATAAAGGTTTTAGATTTATAAAATACATGTATAAGGATATATTTACATTATAATTAGTTTTAGCATATTTTCTTTTAAAGGTGAATTAATATTTATTTATTAAGTAATTTAAATAAGTAAGTGTATAAGAATAAATGTTTTAGACTTTTAAAAATGCATACATAAGTATTTATGTATTTAGTAAATTATAAGTAAGTTTATATTTTCTTTTAAATTAAATAGAAATTTATTAAAAATACTTAAAGACAAATGTAACCATGTTAATCATCTTTGAAACACATGTAAGAAAATTAAATATTTATAGTTGGCAAGTGTAAGTCTAATTTACATGTGTCTTTATTTAAAAAAATTCACTTTCTTTAAATTTTATAAACATAACACTTTCATTTATTTGCTTTCTTTCCTTAACTCAAACAGAAATATCATTTTAAAAGTCTAAAATCAAACCTGAAAATTGAAAAGTAAAATGAAAACTGCAAAAGGATTTTCAACTAAAAGCTGCAACCTTCAAATTACTGCAACTTCAACATGAAAAAGGGAGATCTGAATTTAATCAAATATGCAAATCAACAATAAAGCTACAACTTCAATTTGCAAACAAAATGAAATCTGCAATTTCACCTGCATTTCTAAGAAGTATTCAACAGCATGCAAAAGGAAGATCATCAGCAGTTCAATCTTTTTAATCATCAACTTAAAAGGCATGCATGGATTCAAATTTCAACAGCAAGCATCAAAGTCTTTTTCAAATTTAAAATTCAATGCCTGGAATGAATTAAAAACTGCTGTGCTCTGCAAAATTTAAAAAAGGTGAGTAAATTTTATTTTAAAGACAGTTTTAAAATCAGAGGTTATATTGATAACAGTGATAAGTATTGCAGTAACATAGATTTAATATGTTTATATGTTCGATAATGTGAATGCATGTTTATTTAAAGTTGGATTTGTGAAATTATTAGTACATCTGCTTCTCTGTTATATACTCCAGGCCCGTGTTGTTTTTTTAAAAAAGAATTCTTACCTCCAAATTAAACTTATACTTATCTTGGATTTCTGAATTGAAGATATTTGTGCAGTATAATATCAAGTACGAGATAAATTCTGGAATTATAATTTAGCAAATAAATGTTTAAAATTTGAAATAAAAGTGAAACATTTATATATGTTAAAAATCAACTTATTTAATTTTGGATTTGGATTGCATGATTGTAATCATGGCAGAAAATAATGAATTTAGGAGTTAATATCATAATTTTTAGTTGACAAATTTATGAGAAATTTGGCTTTGTTCGAAATTGGGAATTTGGGCGATTGCCGATGATTTATTCATTAATTGTTGTCGAAATTTTGGATGAAGCTTGCTTGGGTATCATGGATGAAGGGAAAAATGCAAAAGAATTTTTCTAATTGTATAGTCAATGGGAATGGATCGATCTAGGGTTTATATTAGTTTATGTTTCGGCTGACTGTAATGGCTTTTGCGACTTGGTTAAGGGATCGAGTTCGATCGCGTTTGGCAATGTTGGAGCTTGAGGTCTTGGCTTTCGATGATGGAGATGGCAAAGTTCACCGGCGACTGGGTTGGTCGGCGTTGGGTTTATTTTGGGTATTCGTGTTTCTGTAGTTTCGAGCTAGTGGTCCATATTTGATTCGAGTGTTCAACGTTGGATCTGGGTGTGGATTCGTGCTTGCGTGGGATCATGTGATCATCGTCGATGAACACGACGACCTGAATTGGCCGTAGGCGGTAGGACATGTGCACGGGGTTGGGTGTGTGCATTGGGTATATTAGTTTGGGGAAGACGGGTTTTCGTCTCGGGTTGCTCTCGCGCTTTTCTTCCGGTTGATCTCGAAGTAGTGGAAGTACTGGGTTGCTTCGGGAATGACTCGTTATGTTACTGTGTTCACTCGAGTTTTGTGTTGCGTGTTCTACTGTTGTACTGTGTAAATGTTAGAGTGTAATTTTTGCTTATTGTTGAATAAATATAAATCAAGCGTGCAAGTGTAGAACAAGTTTATATAAAAGGTAACAAATTTATAAAAGTAAACTTGTTCTTGATGTAAAAAAATAATAATAATAAAGTAATAAATCAAACTTTAAGGTGTTAATTGAATTTATATTTCAAATTTAAAAGTTAAGATGATTTCTTTAGTAAGTGATTACCTTAATTAAATTTTGAATTTTCAATTTAAAAGAGTGATTTGAATTAAATCAAAGTTTAAAGTAATTTTTATGTAATGATTTTAAAACTAAAGTTTTAAAATTTTATTTAAATTGAATAAGTTTAAAATTAGATAATTTAAAATATTTTAATTTTTGGAATTGATTTCTAAATGCCTTATTTTAAAATAAGGTTATTGATATGATTTTGAAAACCAAATTGAATAATTTGTTTTAAGATATTAAAATTTGATTTAATTCAAATAATTTATTTATGAAGATAGATAATTATTTGATAGGAATTTAAGGATACTTAATTAGATATGATTTGTTAATAAGTAAGGTTTAATTAAGATTAATGATTTTCCTAATTAATTAAAGATTTAAAATATAAGGAGATTAGTTAATTAATTAATTATTTATTTAATTTTAAATAATTACTTAGTTAATTATTTAGTTTTAAATAATCTATTAATTATGAATTAATTAATTGTGATTACTTAATGAAGTAGTCAATGGTTAATTTTTGAATGTAATTACGAATGGAAGTAATTACTTATGGAAGTAATTAATAATTATTACTCATAGGAGTAATTAAGTGGAAGTGATTAATGGATAATCACTTAATGCTATCAATTAAGGAAATTGATTAATTTATTTGTTTGAAGTTAATTAATTATGGGGTAATTAATTAATTAAAGTATTAAGGATTGTTTAATGATGGAATTGATTATTTGTTAAATAGTTAATTAAGAGGGAAATCAAAATTTATTAATAAAAGTAATTAGAAGATAATTAATTATATAAGTAATTAAGAGTTAATTACTTAATTATTTAGTTAATTAATTAATGTGATTAATTAATTTATGAATGTGATTAATTTAAGATTAATTACTAAGGGTAATAAATGAAAGATGTAATTAATTAATAAAGTAATTAATTAAGGATTAATTGTGGATTTAAATTGGTTAATAATTACTTAATGATGTAATTAAAGATTAATTAATTAGATTAATTAATCAAGGGTTAATGTAATAAATTAAGAAGTTAATTAATTAAGATAAGTAATTACAAATTATTAATTACCGAGTGTGAATAATGAGTTGATTAATTACAAGTTAATTATTTAATTAAAGGAAATTAATAAGGTTCATTAGTTAATAAATGATATTAATCAAGGTTGATTAATATAAGTGACCTAATTTAAGTGCGATTAATTAATTGTAATTAATTAAGGCTTAATGTAATTAATTAAAGTTAATTAATAAATGGGGGTAAATGAAGGATCATTAATTATTGAAATTAACGATAGTAATTAAAGGTTAATTACTGGATATGGTTAAGGATAATTACTTAAATGTAATTAAATATAATTAATCAAGGAAGATTAATTGAGGAAGATCATTAGAGATGATTAATTTATTTATTTGGAATAAATAGATGAAGAAGGATTTAGGGTATTCCAATTGATTATGAGTTAATCAATTCTGCTTTGGATGATTGATTAATATTGGTTGATTGATTGATATTGGGTGATTGATATTGGTTGATACCGGATGATTTGGATATCTATGATATGTGATATGCTACTTTGTGAAGATAAATGTTTTTATGAATTATCTATTGTGATAATGTGATTCATCTATCTGTTTATATATCACCTTGAATATGAATTTAAATTGTTAAACCCTTAAGTACAACTTGGACATTAAAATGGCGTTTGGTTTCGGTGAGATCGGGATCGGGTCTACATATTTGGATATCCGAAAACCACACCGATTCCAATTAAACGTTAGGTCGTGAATCCAAGTGGAGCTAGTGAAGACTCGAGGTGTAAGAAGTATACGTCAGTATAACTCTGTGGGTGATTCCATAATGAGTTGACGGAATAATACTTATAGATTCGAGATGGTGATTTAGAGTGCAAGGGCTATGGTCGTTGACTCTGAGGGTGATTCCAAAATGAGTGCAATGAGATAGTGCCTTCGGTTTCGTTCGAACCCGAAACAAACTTGTATGGATTGAATGCTTTCAGAACATCGTCAGGTGGACGATGAGCATTCTAAGATAGATGTGTTCTATAAAGGTAATCGCAGCCTCAAGCCTCATCAACCGGGAATGGCTAAAACAGGGGAGGTGCAGCAAGGCATCGTGGATAGCTCCCACTGGAGAGCAAGATTTTCCCCTGTCTAGAAGTCCCTTTTTATTCGGCTGTGTGGGCACTTGGAATCACGCGCCAACCACGGGGTTGTCTTGTTCGGGACTGTTCAGTAAGGAATGGTCCCGGCCTTGTGTTGCAGGGGAGTTAGGGTGGCTCCTCGGTACGTTGATCTAGGCCACGTACTGTGACGGGCGGTACCCCAGTAGCCCTGCCATTGATGGAAACCCATTCTTCCTACGAGACCCTACGATTTTGTTTGTATTACCCACTTTTGTGGCAAGTAGCTTGAATTTAATAGATGTAACAATTTCGGCTATTTCATATTTACTTGAAAACCCTAGACACTATTATAATATCACTGGATTTCCTATCAAATGTTTTGGTTAGCGTAAGGTAAATTTTTTCCATGTTTATGTGTGGGAAGTCTTACGTGATACCTTTTTCTTTCAAAAGGTTTTCCTAAAGTTAAGAAATTTTAACCCGTTTACTCACACTAGACCCCTGTCTGACCCGAGTGTTTATTTTCTATTTTATTAAACTCTTGGGTACTCATATTATGTATGAGTAGTCAAGTGATTCAGGTTAGCTTGTCGAATTCTGAAGGAGATATGGAGCAGGAGGCTTCCACGTATAGATATATTATGGTTCCGCTGTGTTTGTTTGATATCTGTATCTGTTGTTCTTGAGTTGTATAATTAGACAGATGTTTATAACTGTCTAATATGTGTTGTATAAGTTGTGTACTCTGATGTAATAAGATACTATGTAATATTTATGTGATATATTATATTTTATTCGTTCCGCTGTGAGTTCTCTGATGTTGTTTTTTCTTTCTTTCTCTTTCTTTTCTTCTTCTATCCCTTTCTTTATTAATTAGCGATGCGACTTTCTGGTGTTAGGAAGTCGGGTCTCACAATCACCAAGTTTCAAACAAGTTTTGCTTGCTCTTGACTCAACATATGCTCGGCCTTAAAGCTAAATTGGTTCATCCATGACATGTTTCAGGTGGTAAAGGATCAGGTTTGGACTGAAAATAACAAGGCTTGGTGAAGGATAGGAAGGGTTTGGAAGTTACAATGTGTGGAAGGTCAAAAGGCAAGGCTAGAAAGGGTTTTGGCTCAACTTAGGCTCGGTCAAAGGCATATTTGGCTCAGACAGAGGCTGCTACAGGTCAGGTCAGAGGTTAGTAATGGTGTTCAGAGGTGGTGCTTGATGGTGGTGGTGGCTAAGGAGGTGGCCGTGGCAAGCAATATTAACTTTCACAATATTAATCCGATTTCAACGAAACGAAAAGCAGTATTCTTGAAATTAAATCTATTTTCATAACAAAAGATAAAATTCAAAAGTTCAAATATTTAAATTTTAAATTTAAAAGTCAAAGTTTGACCATTTTGACCAGAAATCCACTTTTTTGGAAATATTCCATTTATTCAGGTTTGGAATTATAATTCACACAAAAGTCAAACTTTATGTTTAAAATAACATAATTTAGTCATTTTAAATAAATAAAGTAAAGTTTTTAAATCCGGAAATTAAAATAATTGAAATATAAAATTAAAGTAATTATAAAAAAACAGGGTTGTTACACTCTCCCCCACTCAAATCTTTTCGTCCCCGAAAAGAAACGAAGTACGGGAAGACACTGAAAAAAAATAGAATGAAATAGGACTAAGACCAGATGAAAAGAAGATTAAAATTATACCTGATAACTATTGTTATAGGTAAGTTTAACAAGGTGGAGAATAGGAATAGCTAAAAGGGAAAATGGGTGGATTGGAATATCTAGGAAATAAAATTGGTTGAAAGACAAGGATGAACGATTATTTTAAAGCTATATAAATTTCAATTATTTGGAAGGGTAGAATAAATAATCAAAATATCCTTTATATAATACTTTATCAAAATACTTTTATAACTCGATGTCTTAACAAGTTTATCCTCGTTCCCGTAGACTCTGGCAGTGCGTTGATCAGGCGCAAAGCTAGAATTCTCCAGGTACTTAGTAGACTTGTTTCAACACCTAGTGAAAATACTTGAAAAACTTTTTAAAACAGATATGGAAAGTACAATCCAAACAAAACAACCAACCAAAACCTTTTTCTAACCATGGTTCGCAGATACACAATGGTTACGCCTGGATCCCCTAGGAAACAATCCATATCCGTAAGCTTTCTCAGCCCTGCGAGTTACGCCATGATGATTAGTAGACTACAGGATACACAATAATTACGCCTGGATCCCCCAGGAAACAATCCGTACCCCTAGCCATCTCAGCCAGGAGGATTTCGCTACTAATATGACCTACATAGTTCACAGATACACAATGATTACGCCTCGATCCCCCAGGAAACAATCTGTACCCCTAGGCCAGCTCAGCCAGGTGAATTGCGCTATGCATTCACGCTCAAAAAAAACCCATGGAGATCGCCATGGTGGGACACTTGAGTATCACATTCGACAAACCAAAATCAGAGATAATAATAATAGAATGAATCCACAATGTGGCCACGGAGCGGATATCAAGCAGAAGGCACTTCCCATATCTTTACTTCGAAAATATATATCATATAGTACCTTTTCAAATCACTTTCAAATATCATACTTATATAAAGTCCATTATATAGGATTTCATTTTCAAATCGAATACTTTCCAAAATCAATAGTATATCAAATCACACTTATATAGACTTCGATTATATAAGATTTCTCTTTCCAAATTGAGTACTTTTCAGATCAATAGTTTTCAAATCAACTTCATACTTATACAAATCCATTTTATATAAGTTCGACCACTCCCAAATCAAGTACTTAATAATATAAGGTTCTCAATTTCAAATCATTTCAATATCAATTCAGTTTCAAAATCATATACGATTTCACTAAGTTATTTCTTCCAAATTAAATATCTTAATTTCAAAGTTCCTAAAATAATAGGTTTAAAAAATAATCCCTGTTTCCAAATTAACATAATTCAAGTCAAACGAATTCATTTCCAAAATCATCATATAAATACTGGGTTTCACATTCCAATCTATTTTCAAAATCAAATATTTTCTCAAAATCAATTATACCCAAAATGGTTTCCAAATTTATAACTATCCCTTTAAAACCTTTAAACTATTTATTTCTATATGAAAAATCCAATTTTCCTTTTGCAAATTATTTATTTAACAAAAGTTTCAAATTTACTTAAGTCATACTCTTCATACTTTAAACATACAAAACTAAACTTATATTCTTTATCAAATATTTTATACTCCTCGAAATTTCTTAGCTTTGAAAAGTTAACCTTGATTGGAAGTGTTCGAACCTTCAAAATAGTTGGTGAAATCAAATTTCAAATCCAGGAGTTGGGAATCAGCAGCAAATTAGTAAATTAATTTTATAAATAGAGTTATTCTAAATCAAATCTGAAACTCGAGGACTGAACACTGGGCTCACTTCAAATCATTTCAAATATATATATATATATATATATATATATATATATATATATATATATATATATATATATATATATATATATATATATTTCAAAAATCAAATCATACTTCGAAATCTGAAATCAAAATTGGTTTCACAAAATCACTCGCATAGCAAAGCTACTAGAGTGGCCTCTCCCCCACTCTGAATCTCGAAAATCAATGTCGACGATGCGTGCACTCATCACCGAAATTATTTTCCAACGACATGAGTGGGTTCTGGACTTCTATTTCTTAAAACTTCCTTGAAATTTCTTTGAGATCATTGATACTCATTTGAAGTCATTTGAAACATTTCTTACGTGGAAAATACCTTTAAATCATATTATTATTATATATATTTTCCAAAATCTTAAAACTGATTTCAAAAACCCTAGAGTTCGATTCCTCGAAATTCAAATTCAAAACCCTTCAGTTATAAATCATTTTTATATAAATAAAATTTCTTACAAATTTTCAAAATTTCAAATCCTTTCGAAACTTCAAATTCTCATTTTAAATCATATATAATCCTTATCGAAAACCTTTCGCTTTTATATAAAATATGGTTATCCTTATCAAAATAATAATTTCGATGTATACACAATTTCAAAATACAATCAACCATAAATTTTCCAAAGGATGATTTAAGGATGTATTTCAAAACAAACAGAGATTCAAATTTAGAGGAACTCTAATCAAGTAAAATTCTGATTCAAAGATAAGCTCGAACGAAAGATGAGATAATTAACTTACCAAATAGAAGATGGATAAGCCTTTATAAATCGCAGGAGACCTTAACCAGTCAACCGTGACTTCCAGAATATAATCAATGCGGAACTTTAAGGCAAATCGACGTTCGATCGCCAAAGAAAGAATCCAGGTAGAGCAGAAGATAGATAGCATCGTAAACCGATGATACAGAAATCTCCAGTGAACCAATGCCAGTTGTAAAGGAGTTTCACCCCTTTACAAATCATTCAAAGATTTGCGGAATCACTGATCTTTATAGTGGTTATTCAAAGTGGAGTTACGGAATGCCCCAAATCAAAATGATAAAATAGGGAAGACGAGACTGGATTTCAGAACAAGTGGGAGCGTTCCAAAGTTCAAGGAATCCTAATCGATAAGAATCCTAACCAAGAGATTACTAACAAGGTGGATACAAAGGGGATGAAGTATAGAAAATCTTGATTTCAAAATAAGAAAATTTTATACCAATATAATCTTTAAAATCCTTTAAAATCATTCGGAAAACATTTTATACTTCGAATATACGTTCTCTCACAAAGAAATGATTCTGAGATTGATTTCACTCATTCTAGGGTATTTCTACCATATCTCTAATGAGATTTTGCTCCTCAGGCTAAGGTTTGCCTAAAACCAAAGCTCTGATACCAAATGTAACGACCCACTATTTTGGACCATTCAAATCGACAATAATCCACACATCTTAGACTTGCTTCAAAATAGTGGATTGTTAAGAAATTTGGAGCAAATAAAATCAAACACAGAATCATAGGCACAAAAATATCAGAATACTCGTAGCGGAAATACAATACCATAGTAGTTCATGAAGCTACTATATACATACTCTAAAAACATATACAAAATCTCATAGTAAAATAGATAAAATAGAAGTCCGGATACATAAACAACAATACAGAGACAAATACCAAATATGAACTAACTAGAAGAAGTAGACGAATAGATAGGTAGATGAGCTCCAGCAAAACTCTAGCTGCAGAAGGTGAATCCAAAGTTGTGATTCTCAGGCTGACCTGAGCGTAAAGTAAAACACAAACACTCGAGTCAGGACATACATACTTATACAATGTAAACCAACTCAAGTGAACTGTAATAACAATGCATAATAACTTAAAGGATTCTTGGGATCGTCCATCCTTTAAGGATCAGTCAAACCACCAATTAAGTAGTAATAAACACTATCCTAGAAATATCCATACTAAAGTAAACAATGGAAATAATAGTGTTATTGTGACTAGGATAGCGTAGAGCTGCAGTAACCGCTCACCTCTAGCCACACTCTTAAAATCAAAGGTATGCATCAAACAGTCACATGGAAATCATGAGACACACAAAGCAGTGTATCCGTGGTTATAAATTTCAAAATGATTTACAATTTCGGATTAAAATCATTCATTTAAACAATTAAAAAGTGAAGTCATTATTCCTTCAAATCAAATATTCAATTCCCAAAAATTTAGCCTTTTCTGAGTTCATTTATTCAGTTAAACACTTCAAATATTGAAATTTCAGCAACAAATAAACTTTGATTTTAACCCTTTATACATAATAAAAATCATATTTTAACATTCAAAAATGTTCATTAAAATACCTTTAACTTATGATTTTTATAAAGTGAATTTCCTATAAATAAAATCAAATTTTCAATAATTCACTTAATAAATTCAAGTGTACAATTTCTTATTCTTCACGTTTTAACAAATTACTTAACACTTAAATTTTTATTACCATTTTCCAAATATAAATTAATTTCCATTTTGTTTATATAATTTAAATTTCATTTTTAATTTCTTAACTTAACCTTTAATTTCAAACCGATTTCACATTTCCAAGTTAAGTTTAATTCCAAAATTTCCATTTAACTATCCATTTATTTAACTGTGATATCACGGGAATTTCAAGCAAATTTAAATGTGATAAACTCTTTTATAAATTTATTCAAATTGGAAAAAAAAATTATTTTAAAAACAATAATAATAATTGTGTTGTATATATATATATATATATATATATATATATAGGAATTAATTTATACAAGTTGAAATTGTATTTTTTTAAATACATGTATATATTAAATTGATTTTTACATATGATTTGAAATTTAATTTGAATTTGGATATTTAAATTGAAATTCAAAAGATAGTTATTTATATCTTAAATTTTACTTTGGTTTTAAAATGTATTTTATTCGGTTTTATTAAGAACATAAATTATTTATACTATTTTTCTTTTTAAAGAAATTTATTTATATAAATTAAAATATGTATTTATAAATTAGAAAATCAATTATAAAAGCTTTCTAAAACATTTAAAAATCTAATTATGCATGAAAGTTACAAGTGTTGAGATTTAAACCTCTCTAAATAACATATGTGATTAGATTAACAAGCCTAAGTGACAAATGTTTATTTTTTTTACAAGTGTCATATTTTCTTCAGTTTATTTTCTTAAATTCTAGTAAATCAAAATTAAATCTATATAACCATACTTCTTCTTCTTCATCATTTCTCCCTTATCTCATTTTTTAAAAAATCTGGAAACCCGGAATGGAAACAGCTTTAACAAGTAGCAAATTCTCATATCAATAATAAGCGATGAATCAATGTACAAATTAAAGCTGAATCAAACCAAGATCCGCCAAATCTGGTTCATTTCAAAGGATATTCAAAAACTGGAATCTTAGAAACAACCTGTAGCTCAATCATCAAGCAAGAAACATTTCAACAAACATTAGTAGATCAGATTTAAATCTAATTCAAGCTACAGATCTATTCCAGATTTTCAAGTTTAAACAAAATTTCAGCATTCTCTGTCAAACCAGAGCAAACAGGTGAGTAAACGCAACCCCTATCAAACTTTATCTGCTTTGTTTTGTTGCATGTGATGAATCTGTGAATTTATGTTGTGAAAATTTGCTTGTTCAAAGGAAAATGTGCTTACATGAGTCTCAGTTCATATGTGATGTGTACATATGTCAATAAGCCTCCCTTGTTCTTGTTCTCTGATGCAAAACTAATTCAAAACCCAAAACACTTCCTCTATTTCCTCTTAGTCTAAGATGTTTAAGGAAAAATATGGTTAAGAAAATCTAGATTTTAGTTTTTGAAAATACTTGTGAATAAAGTTGGGTGGTAGCTTTAACTGGAATAGGACTTACTATAAATACATAAGAATGTTAAGAGTTTTATTTCCATAATTTACTGTTTCATCTACATAATCAAATACGTCTTGGTAAATTATGAATTTTGAAAGTAAAATCATGTTTTTTTAAAGTTTTAAATCAAGAGAACTTGGAAGATGAACGGAAATTGGAAACGAGATAAATTCTGGTGATCGCAAGGTTGTATGGTCTCGAGCTTGGGGTTGGAGATAGCTTGGGAACTGGTGATCATCAGAAAATTGGTGAATATTTTTTTATATTGCTGGTGTAGTTAGTAGATATTAATTTAGGGTTGGTTTCGAGTTCTGGTCGGAATTGTTTCACTGGCAATGGTGACGCCAGTGGGAATCTGGATGTGATCGGTGATTGGGAAAAGAAGGGGGTGAACGAGGCGAAGCTTGGACTGCAGTTTTGTGGCCACCGGTGGTTGGTGGTGACGATTCGGGAGATTTTTGGATGATCAATTTTGTTCTGGGTTTGTTTGAATTTCTCGTTTTATATTTGTTTGGATTTTGAGTTTTCTGGATAGCTTGATGGATCGAGGGAATCAAGGGCAACTTGAGAGCATCGACGAAGTACGTCGGAGGGTCGCCAACGATGTGAACACATGTACGTTGCAGGTGTATCATGGATGTTTTTGGTTGTGGCTGTTATAATTGAGGAGGAGGAGAAAGGAAAAGAGAGGAAGCAGCTAGAAGTTTTTGCTCGGGAAAATGTGGGGTTTTGCTCCTAGCATTTGAAGCATAGGCTTGGGTCTGTACTCGTGCGTGTGATTGTTGTTTCCAGCTTTGTTTTGAATTTAAAACTAAGTTTTTAAGAAGAGAAAAAAAAGGGAAAGAATGAAGCTCGGGAAAAGGAGATTAAGTCACAGGTTTTGTTTCAGGGAAATGCTGAGTTGTCTCGCGAAAGTTAATTATGTTACAAATGTCAAAGATAACATAATTAAGTTTTAACAATTCACTTAAGCATTATTTTAAATAAAGGTGATTATTTGAATGCTGATTTAATTAAGTTGTATAATTTACTTTAACCTAGTGAGTTGATTCTTGGAATTTAATTAAAACCTAATTAATAATGTGATTGAATATGTCTAATCATTATTTAAACTTAAGGGTTAAGTTAATGATAAATTATTTCCTAGGTTACTAAATAAGATTTTTATGATAAAAAGAGTTATTACTTAATGAAGTAATTAGTAATGGTAATTACAAGGTGTAATTAATTGAAGATTGAAAGTAGTTTTTGGGTTAATTACTTGGTGTAACTAATATAAACAATAATTACTTAGTAGAAGTAATTAATAATTAATTACTTAGTGTAATTTATTTAAGAATTGACTAATAAAAGCTATGGGAAGCTAATTAAGTAATGTAATTAATTAAGGGTAACTAATTACAGAATATGATCAATCAAGGGTGATTAATAAATATAATTAATTAAAGATTAAGTATAATTACTTTAGGTAATTAATGAGGTGTAATTCCTTAGTAAAGTATTGAGTGGATAATTACTGGATGTAATAAATTAAAATGAAATTACTTGATGGGAAGTAATTAAAGGATAATTACTTGGTGAAAGGAATTAGGTGTTAATTACTCAGTGTAATTAGGGGATTAATTAATATAATTAATCAAGGAGTTGGTTTAATTGATAGAGTAATTTAGGAAAGTTAATTTCTGATTGTGATTAATCAAGGTTGATTAATAAATGTAATTAAGTTAAAGTTTAATTATTAAATGAAATTTAAGAATAATTAACTAATGAAAGCAATTAGAGGACCATTAATTAATGTAATTATTGGAAGAGATAAATCTTGCTTATGAATGATTGAATGATGATAAGTGCTTTGGGTTGGTTGATATATCTGATATGAATTGCTTTGTGATTTGATATGTTGGATGGACAATGATAATGTGATTATCTGTCAATTATGAATTGCTGTGTAAAAGTGTTATCCCATAATTAAAGTTGAATGGTATTTAATCACTTGAATAACTTAGGTTAAGATGTCTTTGGATTCAAAGAGACCGGAGTCGGGTATTAGTTAATACCCGAAACCACTTCGATTCTTTAAAAATTGATATGTGAATCAATAAGCTGGAATGGAATGAATTAAGTGAATTGGACTATTTAATCTAAGTATTGGTACTTAGAAATTTGTGAGTGAAATAAGTAATATCTATAACAATTTTTGAATTTGAAATTGATACAAGTTACCCGGGTTATGTATATAAGTTGTATGCTTTTGTCATTCATGTTAGATAGGTTTACTCATGCTGGTTTCCAGCCTGACCCGGGTGTTACTTTGATGTAATGCTCGGGTCAGATCGAGTATTACAAATTTCCATGTAAGGACGTTCTGGAGCTCAGGAGGCGAACTGGATGGCCGGAACGTATGGAGTGTTTCCGCTGTGATGCATTATTGTATATTTAGGCTATGTTGTTTTAAACTGTTCAGTGTTGTGTAATGGTTGTAATTCTAAGGTATAAAAATATAAGTGTATTGATACAGTTCTTATTTGTAAAACTGTCATTTATGTGATATTATATTTAGATCCGCTGCGAGTGTGAGGTTTCTGTGACTTGTTTCTTTTTCTTCTTCTTTCTCTTTTCTTCTTGTCCTAACAATCTGGAATTTTCGCAATCAAAAATTTCAGGTCGTTACATTTGGTATCAGAGCCAGGTTAAGCGAGAACCTTCGCTCTGGTGGGATTACTCATTAAGGATAGGGTCAATGGTACCCTAGAATGAGTTGAGTGTGTGTGTGTGTGTGTGTGTATATATGAGAGCGTACTTGTTATTTTCTTTTATAAAGATTTTAATTGATTTTATATAAGAATATATTCTGATATATAAAGCAATATTTCTTTCTAATAAATATTAAGGTAATTGGTTGTTAAATTATTGGAATTAAATTAAGTGGTAATAGAAATACAACCAAATTGAAATTGAATAAAGACAAGTTTGAAATGGATTCAAACTGAAATTAAAATCTTAAATTTGGAGAAGAGTTTCAGAATAAGATAATAATGAACTGGTTTCGAGATATGGTAATCTTGGTTATTATCATAAATACTTGTGTGTTTGATAATAAATTGTGTATTAATGAGTAAGAAAAATGAAATGTTTTAGGGAAGTAAACATTTAGGGAAGTATGACTTATAAACTGGAACTGAAGATGATCTAAATTGTGAAGTTTTTAATCTGGGTCCAGAATTTGAAAATTGGTTTTAAATTAAAAAACCAAAGGTGGTTTAAAATTTAAGGATAAATAGTGTGTAAAAGAAATAATATGTATATATGAGGAATATACATAATATCAAAGATCGTTTGAAATAAACTCTAAATTTTGAGTTTTAAATTTGGAATGAGATGTGATACCCAAAGTGATAATTTTTTGAACTTATAAGTGGAAAGATTATTAATGTGAAGTTTAGAATTTGAAATAGGAATTC
Source organism: Allium cepa (assembly GCA_030765085.1). Lineage (NCBI taxonomy): Eukaryota > Viridiplantae > Streptophyta > Magnoliopsida > Asparagales > Amaryllidaceae > Allium > Allium cepa. The sequence goes on along the minus strand of CM060934.1, from coordinate 763,589,436 downwards.
AAATTGGGTAAGGTTGGCTGGATTAAGTAAATTGAATTTAACTTTGGGAAAGTTAAATAATTTAACAAGCAACCTGAATTGAAAATTTCAAGGTGAAATTGGGATTTAGCTTGGAAAGTTAAATGGTTAATTTGAATTGGGAGTTTGTGCGATCTCAAAATGAGTTTGAGATCTAGAAATTGGAAATGGATGGATGTTTTAAAATAATTTGGATTTGCTTAAATGAATGAATGAAGAAATGGATTGTGGTAATATATCCATTATTGAGGGAAATTAATCTTAATTTGAAATTAAGGATATGGGATTTCTTTGAATTTAAGGTTTGAATGTTTAAGATAAATTGCAACCAAAAATTGCTGAAATTTGAATTCAAAATTTAAATTTGGTGATAAATTGAATTTTAAAGATTGAGTTGTTTAAAAAAGATTTGAACTATGATGTGAAGTTGGAAATAAGTTTATATGGAAGTGAAGGCAATTTAAAATGGAATTTTGAAACTTGGACTCAGAATTAAATTTAAGGCTTTGAAATTAAAAGTTGATTTGATTTAAAGGATTAAATCAACATTTAAAAATTTAACTCGAATTTATATAAATTCAGGATGGTGTAAAGTTGAGATTTAAATTAAATTAGTTCAAATTGAATTTGATTTGAATTAATTGGAATTGTGATTGAAAATGGACAAGTTTAAAATTCAAATGGGAAAATATGAATTGGATTGATTTGAAATGAAATTGAAGTTGAATGAGTTCAAATTCAAAAGAGGAATTGGGATTAATTTAAAATAGAATTGAAATGATTTGAAATTGAAGCCGGTTCAATTTGAAATTAATCCAAATTGATTTGAATAATTTGGAATTGTGATTAAGGTTGAATAGGTTAAAAATCCAAATGGAATTTGATTTGAATTTGGAAAGAAATTGAGGTTAATTCAACTTGAATTGGGGTTAAATCAATTTCAATGGAAATCGAGGTTATTGAGTCAACTTAAATGGAAGTGGAAATCTAAAATTGAACTGATTGGAATAAAGATTGGGTAGTGGAACAGTTTGGCTCTGAACTATTTTTCCAAATAATTTTTTTTAATATAAACTGCTTTAAATCTATTTTTCTGTCTATTTACTATACAACTTTTCTTTTCAAAACCCAAACTATCTTATACTTGTTTTGCAACTACGTTTGGAACTATTTAACTATTTTACAACTGTTTTATAAACTAATTACTATTTTTCAACTACTTTATAACTAATTACTATTTTACAACTATTTTGCAATTATTTAAAATTTCTATAACTATTTGACTATTTTCCAATTATTTTACAATTGCTTAACTATTTTGCAGCTATTTTACAAACTAATAATTATTTTTTAACTACCTATCTATTTTTAACCTTCTATTCTCTAATTTTAAGATAGTCAGAGTGCAAACTGTTTATAATTAAATACCCATTGAGATAAGAATTAAAGTGATAATCCAAATGGGATTGAAGCAACTGTGAATAGGTGGATAGAAATTAAAGTGAATGTGAATAGAAAATTGATTTGGCTAATAATCAATAAAGATAAATATGTAAGATGTACGTATATTATTCTATTCGCATAGTGATTTGATCCAGATTCGAGCACAGAATTTCGAGATAGTTTATCGATCCAAGTAGGGATTTTTCACTCGATTTTCGATGGCGAACCTGGATATGGGTTGTTGATTGGTTCTGGATATTCTCTATCATAGTTATGGCTATGCAAGGAGAATGACGGTTTCTGATCAAGAAACCAGATCTGAGTCCGCATTAGGAAGTCGGGCGGACAATACTAGTTCGGAAATGGAATTGTGTGATTGAGTGAGCGATCAGATTGGTATAGCGTATGAATGATGTGTACATCGTACAGGTTTGAATGAAATTGATATTGGAAGTTTGTGGATAAGAACTGTAAAATGGTTTTTGAAGTGAAAAATATATTTTGTGAAATTTACAAGGAAGTAAAATCGAATATTTCTAAGATTAAAGGTTCACTTTATGAAGAAAAGAAATGAGAAATCAAATTTGAATATTTGATTTGGAATAAACAAAGTTATACATCTTTGTTATATAAGATAAATCTCCCCTTGTTGAATCTATTGCCGAAAGGAAAGGATTTTTGAAAGTATTTGAAGTATGTAAAGGGTTTTATACAAGTTTGAAATGATCCAAAGATTTTTCAAGGTTATATGTGTGTGTGTGTGTGTGTGTGTGTGTATAAAGGATCTTATGAGGATTTTGGAAAAAGGTTTGGAACCTTTGGATTTGGAAAGGCTTTTGATTTTTTGGTAAAATCAATATTGGATTTGGAAAGCCTAGCTTGAGAATTATCGATTTTGGGATAATCGATTTTGAGAAAGGAGATTTAATTAAGATTCATACTAGGTTTATGATTTGGAAGATACTATATGTGTATAGTATAAAGTGTTTTGAAAATGGCTCTGGGGAAAAAGGCGCTCCCTTAAAATGAACTTCTCAGGAGTACCAATCTGCGTTGAACTCTAAGGGGGGTTCTAAAGTTGATCCTGTGAGGAGTCCGAACAAAACTAGTTCCTGGGGATTTTGTGTAGTGTGTAGCAGAAATCGAGGGCGCTGATGCCTACGGAGGCATTTGGATTGTGTTGTGACGACAGTGTAACTCGATGTCACTGCGATCTACTACAGACCATAGCGGAAGTCGTGTGTGTTGCTGAGAGCCAACAGTCTATGTTTGATTTTATATCGGTAGGCTACGACCTATGGTGACATAGCGAAAGTCGTGTGTGCCGCTGAGAGCCAACAGTCTACGTTTGATTTTACATCGGTAGACTACGACCTATGTGGGAGTGGAGAAGTTTCATTCTTTTGGCAGCGAAATTCGAGGGTGCTGAGGCCTACAGTTACATGGACTTTTGCTGCGATGGCAACGTAACTGCGATCTGTAGCGGATTCCATGGCGTAATCGAGGGGCGCGGAGGCCTACAGTTATATATGGGTTTTGCTGGGATGGCTACGTAACCATCGGGTTAACTACGACTGTGGATGGGAGTGATGATTTCTAGAGCATTCTCACCAAAGATATTTCCTCTACTTTCAAAAATGTTTTCTGTATTTTTAATAAAATTATGCTCCAAGTATTTTCACTGGATGTTGAAAATGAGTCCGCTAAGTACTTATAGATTTTCAGTATTACGCCTGATCAACGTAGAACCGAATTTCTGTGAGAACGAGGACAGACTTGTTGAAACATCAAGTTAAAAAAAGTATTTCTATAAAACTATTTTGTAATATTATATGGATTTTAAAAGTGTTTTAAAAGTGATCAAGAATAATTTTTCGGATAAAGCATTTTAATAAATTCTGGCTTCATTCCTTTTCGAGGACGAAAAGATTCAAAGGGGGCAGGAATGTGATACCTCGGGAATTTCAAGCAAATTTAAATGTGATAATCTCTTTTATAAATTTATTAAAATTGGCAAAAATTGTTATTTTAAAAACAATAATAATAATTGTGTTGTATATATATGGATTTTTATGGGAATTATTTTATACAAGTTCAAATTGTATTTGTTTAAATACATGTATATATTAAATTGATTTTTAAATTTGATTTGAAATTTAATTTGAATTTGGATATTTAAATTTAAATTCAAAAGATAGTTATTTATATCTTAAATTTTACTTTAGTTTTAAAATGTATTTTATCGAAATTCAAAAGATAGTTATTTAAATTGATTTTAAAAGATAGTTATTTATCTCTTTCCAACTTCGGACCTCTTTAGCTCAGTCGATCTTATTTTTCTGCGTTTTTGCTGCATTTTCCGCTAGTAGAAAATTCAAATTTTTATAATTCAATCACACGACTGATATCCATATGCCATTTTGATCGTCTCGTCGTGCTGATCTCTGTGGTATACTTAATTCTGTGTTTTGAAGTTTGGTACACAGCGGAATCCGTGAAAACGATTCCGTATCGGTACCACCTTTTGATGTCCATTCAAATTTGAAATGGCTGAATTAAAATGGTAAATCTTGAACGGTCGTTTTCTTTATTATTTCCTAGAATTTTGTGCATGACTTTTTATTTCCCCTAGTTTTGATTTTTTTCTTTGGTTCGTTCACTTATTTGGTCCAGATGAGTTATATAAAATATGAACCAAAATATAACTTTTGCTACTTTTCATCTTCCACCTTTTGCTATTCCCAAGTTTCAAATTTATATATTCATTTACCTTTAGTAACGGTTCACTTTGTGTGCATTCATTCTTCCGGTTCAAAGAACTAATAACAATATAAGTTATTTATATTGAAAGCAGTCCTCCTTGCCGTAGCTTAAAACATTTTTCTTCAGATCCCAGCTCTTCTTCATGCCTATCATTCACACGACCTTGCTTCCCAGCCCATCCCACACCTACTCGAACCACCACCTTGCACGTATTCCGCCGCCTCCACCTCAAACCAAAGCCACCGCCTCCATCTACCATGCAGTCGGCCTCCCCTCCTCCGTGCTTTTCCACCGTCCAGTCATCTCTCCTACAACAACCGCTTCCACTCTCGACCCATCAGCTCGAGCTCGCATCGCCTTCACCAAGGACGTCCACCACCGTATGCATCGCAAAACCCGAAGCTAGATCCGCATCAACCACCTCCGGCCTTCTTCCCATGCTCGGCCTCATCAACTTTTGGCCTACCTCAATCCGACGACCTGAGCCTTCCGTGAGCTGCCCCAGCCAGCTCGGCCGAGCCCGCCTCCTCCCCTCTCTCCTCTGTCGAAAAAAATATAAACTATAGTCTTTGTTTCGTTGGCCGAGTATTCACGCATCCTCCACATCTTCTCTGGTAAGGTATATTTACATATGTTATAGGATATATTTTATTGTAGAAAAAGTATAATATAAGTTTTTTAGTATATTTGTACTACAGCAAGCATACTTTAATAGTTTATATGGATCCGCTATTGGAAAAGTTACATGGGGTGTATATTTAGTTAATAAAGTATGTTTATATAAATTATAATATAAGTGTATGTATATGATAGTGTGTTTAAATTTAAATTTATAAAATCTATGTATAAGTATACATATATGCACTGATTATATAAGTTGTAAGCTTATAATATTATAATAGAAGTTTTGTACATCATTATATACATTTGCTAGTATAAGTTAATGTACAGGTTAGACGTGACTGGCTGTAGCTTGATGTCTTCCTTTACTTACAGTTTATACTAGTCTACACATATGTTCATTAATTTTGGGGCTGCATGCATTCTATATTTAAGATCTGAACACCTATATATGTTATATTATAAGTTGGGTTTTGCTTTGTGTTCTTGTAGTAAGCTGTATATCTTGGCTTAATTGTTATTATTTTTCTAGTTATAATTTCAACAGCTTTGATGAATGCATAATGTAAGTGGTTCCAGATCTTCATTATATATGTTTTAAAATTCAATAATGATTTATAGTAAACATTGAGTTTAGAATATAATATTGTAAAAATATAATACAATAGAGATATGTAATTTTGGTGCAACCTACACACACACACACATATATATATATATATATATATATATATATATATATATATATATAATGTAAGATTTTAGTCTGTTGGCTTTTATGTATAATGAAAAGGTGGATATATTTGTTGATCTATATTATCTATTACAGTAGGTTAGTTTATATAAATGTATACATTTGTTTGGTTCTAAAATTTACATATAGAGACTTTGTTTTATGTGTTTCTAAAATTCAAAACAATATGTTTTCAAAAACATGTATATATATTTTATTAATAAATGTTTGAAAATTTTAAAATATGATTTATATATATATATATATATATATATATATATGATTTTATTGTTATATCTATATCAATTCACTCATATAACTGATTTGATTCTGTAACGACCCTGAAATTCAGACCCAGTTAAATTTTTTTAAAATCGCTTATTTGGTGTAGAATTTCAAATTTTCACAAACGATTTCCGTTGCCAACCAAACTTCGTATTTGGCATGCGTCTAATTAAACATAGCAACTGGTAAATTTTCGTTCGAAAATATGGAAGTTCATTTCGTGCGTAAATTTACTTCAATCTAAATCAGTTAGTAATCGATGAAAATAAACCGTTTTCGAAACCGAAATATTTTTACATAGAAAAATTCTAAATCGTCTTCTGAGCAAGGCGTCATTTTTCGTTTTTTCAAATTCGGACTTCTTTAGCTCCGTCGTTCTTATTTTTCTGCGAATTTTATGCATTTTCCGTAGTAGAAAATTTGAAATTTTTAAAAATACAATCGAACCGCTGATATCAGTATACTGTTTTGATCGTTTCGTCGTTCTGAACTCTACGGGATATTCACTTCTATTTTTCCAAACCCGGTTCGCCGCGAAATCTGTAAACGGTTAACCGTTGTGGTTCGTTAATTGAGTCTGTTGGTTTCCACGTGACTTTTCACATATTTGCAGTGTCGACTCAAACAGCACTTGCCTTTTTATATTCACAATGACTATCACTATTCCCTAGTTTGCACATTGAAACGTTGCTTTCAAAATTTTCATGCTGTCTTCTTCTTGAAGAATACATATTTTATTATACAAAAGCAAGCATTATTTGCATTATTTATAAAGCCTGTGACATCCATATTTACACGCAAGGTTTTACCAATAGTCATTTCATTTATCATTCCTTGGAATTCTAAATGCCACAAGTGGTTAGGAAATGGATAGTCTTTAATTGAATTAAAGATTAAAGATGCACGTTCATGTTTGGACACATATTTTCTTACTCCTCTTTCATTTTGTTTCCTTCTTCTCTACCTCTCTTGCTCATTTTCTCCTCTGGCAAAAATCATTTTACAGCAAGTCTTAAACTTCTCCTCTCCCATTCTCTATTATTTCTCTCTCCACTTCCAACACAAACTCCATCTGCCTTTCCACCTTTTGCCCCACTTCTTGCAACCAGATCCGCCACCATAATTCCTTAGCCTCCCATCACCTCGCCCAGCCCTTGCACCACACAGCAACCACCTTCGGTCATGTCTCCGACGCACACACCTGCTCCGATCTGTCACTCCTCCCACCACCTCCGCAGCCTCCTGCCGCCGCGAACACCGAGCAGAAGCCACCTATCTCCTCCCTAGCCTCGGCCAAGAACACCGACTACCTCCTTCTGTCGCAGCCTACCTCCAAAGCCCCGCCATCAGCCTCAGCGACAGCCCACTGCCTCCACTAGTGCCACCTCACTTTTCCACGCACACCCTACATCAAGCTGGCCTCCAGTTAGTCTCCTCCGCCCACCGCACCGCCAAGCATCGCCGTCCCCACCTCCGCGTGACTGACCGGCCACTGCCATCCCCATCATTCGAACCTCCTCATTGGTAGCCACCACCCTTGCCGAGGCAAGCAACCACCCGCATCACTAGTCCACGAAACTTCGGCTTCCACCCATTCACTTCTGCTGCCTGACCAACCCAGGCTAGAAATCTCGAGCATCTCCTCTGTGCTTCGTCTTCATCCTTTCTCCTCTTGTGCCGAGTACCATCCTATCTCAGAGATTAGGTAAGAATATATAATTATTTAAGTTATAGTTTTATTTATATGTTTGCTGTTATGTAATATGTACGTGCGAATGGTTTTGTTTATAAACTGTTGATGATTTTATATTGTAGCATAAAAGTGATGGTACATATTTTATTTTATAACAGTTTAGTATATGGATTAGGTAGATTATATATATATTGTTTGGTTTATTACCTGAGAGTAGTAACGTATATATGCAGTTGTGGTTGATAGTCTATTTGAAGTATTGGAACTATAAAACCTGAGATACGAAAATGCTATATAATTTGTTTCATGTTAAGATTATATATATAATGTTTCAGTACATATAAAAGCTTGTACATATGTCCTATATGTATGTAGGTGTTTATACGTACTATATGAAAGTGCAAATAAATTTTAAATCTGCTGTGTGTACATGTTTGACGCATCGTATCTCACTCATGTTTTATCGGAATGGATTGATTCTATTTTTAAAAAGGAATTTAAGTTACCTAGTTTATACATGTCAAATTCCAGCAAAATCCGACATCGTTTGATTAGTGGTCGAGGATCTGAAAGTTGGACCCAGGCAGATATTCTTTTGTACTTAGAATTATTTTACACTGCTGCAAACACGACCTGAGTTCATGTTTGACGCATCGTATCTCACTCATGTTTTATCGGAATGGATTGATTCTATTTTTAAAAAGGATTTTAAGTTACCTAGTTTATACATGTCAAATTCCAGCAAAATCCGACATCGTTTGATTAGTGGTCGAGGATCTGGAAGTTGGACCCAGGCAGATATTCTTTTGTACTTAGAATTATTTTACACTGCTGCAAACACGACCTGAGTTCATGTTTGACGCATCGTATCTTACTCATGTTTTATCGGAATGGGTTGATTCTATTTTTAAAAAGGAGTTTAAGTTACCTAGTTTATACATGTCAAATTCCAGCAAAATCCGACATCGTTTGATTAGTGGTCGAGGATCTGGAAGTTAGACCCAGGCAGATGTTCTTTTGTACTTTAAATTATTTTACACTGCTGCAAACACGACCTGAGTTCATGTTTGACGCATTGTATCTTCTCCGTCTTACGTCGGAATCAAGTGATTCTTTGCAGTTTTGAAATAGAAGTTTTGATCTTTATTCATACCAAATTTCAGACCATTTCGATCTCGGTAGCATATAGAATTATATTGTTAAACTTTTACGTAGGACATGTTTTGTAATTGTTGCTATGTTGAATATTTTGATTGATTTCGGCAATTCCTATTTAACAGTTTTGCTCGTCGATTCGTGCCAATCTTACTTTCCTCTGAGAATCATGCTTGGATTTATAACTCCATTTCAGTGTCTGTATCAGTGTGCGTATCTGTGCCATCTCCTATTCTCTCTAGCCTCGAAAGGTGAGCAATCACTCACGATTAATATTCTTTTATTTATTAGATCTGATTTCAATTGAAACGACAATTGAAATATGCTGCTGTTAGTTATTTACACTGTTATATATGCTATTACCTCTATCTGTTCGCCTATGACATCTGACACCATTATCTGTTAATTATTTATGCGATGATAATTAAGTTTGGTTGAATTGATTGATTGATTGTTGTTTATAACTGGATGTAAATTGTAATGTATTAAGTGATAAATATTATGCAATTGAAATTGACGTAGGATAGTTAACAATTTGAAATTGATATGTGTTGAATTTGATTAGTTAAATTTGTATAATATGACCCCTTTGAATGTATGTTGTATAAATTGATGTAGTTTGAAATTGAATAATGAATATCAAGTGAAGAACCGTATTGATATTAATGTAATAATCTTTAATCTACATGAAATGATAGTGTAGATTCTAGAGATAATTATATTAATTCGCACAAACAACAATGCGAATTAATACGATTATTTCGGGATTATTTGAATTGATTATTGGATTGTGTTTGATTGTTGTTATTGCTTGTTACTTACTTTGACACCATCCCTATTATCACACTGCAAGTTCCCTTTATTATGTTGGATTGTTGAATTGGAATTGGAATCGGGTTGAAATGATAAATACCCAAATGAACTTGACCTAGGATAGAAAATTAAATAAAATCCGATTGGTCAATAATTTGATTTAAAAATAAAATAATGATTTTATTCGAATAAGGAATAAGTTTGAAAGGAAGTGGAATTTGTTTACGAAAAGAAATGTAAAGATTGAAATCTGAAACAAATATTAACGTAGTAATTGACGAATGAACGTTGTTTGAAATTTGATTATCTAATAATTAAATTTGGAATTATTAATAAATAATTTGGAATTAGTAATAATTGAGTTTTGAAAATTATTAAGTTTGAAATCAATTAATAATTAAATTTGAAATTATAATTAAGTTTGGAATTATAATTAAGTTTGAAATTATTAAGTTGAATTTATAATTAAGATTGGAATGATTTGATAATTAAGTTTGAATTCATAATTAAGTGGAAATGATTTAATAATTAAGTTTGAATTGATAATCAAGTTTGTAATTATTAATTTTGAAATTATTAGTAATTAAGATTGAAATTATTTAATAATTAAAGAAGATTGAATTATGTGTTAATTGAATAAAAATTTAATTCTTTGATAAGAGAAATTGAACTTTTGAATAAGTGGATTTGAACTTCGTTAATAAATGAAATTGAGTTTCTTTATTGATTAAAGTTTGAAAATTTAAGTAAGTTAATAAGTGAAATTAAACTTCTCGAATATATGAAATTTAGTTCTTTATTAATTAAGTTTGAAATTTGTAACGAAGACAATAAATAAGTGAAATTGAATTTCTTTAATAAGAAATAAAATGTGATTTATCGAATTGAATGGGTTTATTGAAATTAACGTAAGACTTGTAATTTAAAGAATTGATTTGACGAATCTAATTGAATTCAATTAATAAGTTGATATAATGAAGTTGAACGTAAGTGATTGATTTAATGAATTGGAAATTAAATGGAAATTGTTTTCAGTGACGAATTTACTTAATGAATATTGAATGAAATCGATAAATGAATATAAATTGATTTAAATGTTAAATCAAATTAATTTAAATGATTTCGGAATGAAACTTATATACGAACTTGAATAAATATTTGAATTGTAAAACAAAAGTTGAAATCGAATTATAAGATTTTGAAATGGTAATTTGGAAGTTTTGAAACGTAAACTTTGGAAATTGATTTAGAAAGACAACGAAATGTTGAGTTATAAATTGAAATTGAAATTGAATTTGGTTTGGTTTGAAATTTACTAAATGACCAATCGGTGTAATAATTACGAAAGTTATTAAAGAAACCGGAATCGGTTATGGATATACTCTCTATCTAAACCGAAAACCACTTTAATAACTATACGCGGAGTGAAGATCCAGAATGAAGTGGTGGAATGATGTACGCGATGACTGAAGAAAGAGAACGAAAATGGATAGCCTTGACACTTGTGTCAAATTTGAAATGACTAAAATCAGGAGCTGTGCCGGGCCAAATGGGGTTAGCCACCTCGAGCGAACACACTTCTTCGTAACTACTACTCATTACTTGTGATTGATTGGTGCACCCTCGTACTTTTCAGGAGTGTTGTTTCGCGGTGTTGCGATCGCTGCGGCGATGCGTTCTCACCAGTCCGGATCAGGCGAACGGTAGTTTCACTACCTTGGGTATTGCCTCATGTGCCTTGTCATACTTGTATCCTTATATACGCGACCACTACGAGTTTGTTTTGTGTTATACCTATGGAGTACTCCCTGATATCCCACCAGTTTACGGTGGAGTTTACAGTGCTGTATAGACTATGATGCTTATATAAAATGTGTTAAGGGGGATAATGGTAACGCCTTAACACTATTTTGATATTTATATTAATGATAGACATTATCTATTTAGCGTATATTACTACATAGTAGATAGTTTTAACGGATCCTTAAAGGATGGTTATTCCAACATCCTTTGAGTTATTTGTATTTCAATTGTTATTTCACTTGAGTTGGATTTATTGATATAAGAATATTAATCCTGACTCGAGTGTTTTGTGTTTTGCTTTACGCTCGGGTCAGACTGAGAGTACCAGCTTTCAAGGCTCACCTTTGGAGTTGGAGCTTCGTTTGGAGATCCAGCTATCTTCCTAGCTTTCAGATATTCAGTTGATTCCAGTGATGTATTCTGATTATTGTATTCGACTATTGTATTCGAGACTTCTGTTGTAACTTGTGTAAACTCTGATGTATCTTATATATTTATATAGTAGCTTCATGAACTACTATCTCTTTTACTTCCGCTGCATATTATTACTCTGTGTCTGTGATTCTGTGATTATTTATTTACTGTATATCCGAGTTTTGCCAAATTTTAAATTAACAATTCGGTATTTTGAATTTTTCAAGACCGACATGTGCGGATGCGAATAGTCCAAAATAGCGGGTCGTTACAGTTGGTATCAGAGCTTTTGGTAGCTCTAGGCAAAACTTAGCATATATGGTAAATATATTTACAGAATCACTATCATTCGAGTTTCAATCTTTTCCTTTTAACTCAATTCCTTTGAATTTTGGAACGTTCTCTGCGGTTTCAAAATTCATTCATATCCTCACTATTTATCTTCTTTTGATTCTGGAGTACCCCATAACTCCACTTCGAATGATCTTTATAGTGAGTCGGCGGTCTCACCAATCCCAAATTTATCTGTAAATGGGTGAAACTCATTTACAATAGACATCGATTTACCGAAGATTTCTGTATCCTCGGTTTACGATGCTATCTATCTCCTACAATACCTGAATTCTATTTCTTGAGATCGAATGTTGATTTACCTCGAAATTCAGCATCGATCTTATTCTCGAAGTTACGGTCGACCCAGTTAAGGTTGCCCATGAATTACATAAGCATATCCATCTCCCGATTCTGTTAATTGAATTATCTTATCTTCTGTTCGAATTTTATTATCGAATCAAAATTCTCTTTGATTTGATTTCTATCAATTTTGAATCCCCATACTCATTTGGAAATCCATTGTTGTATCGTCAAGCAAGGAAGTGTCTTTGAAAATTAATATTAAAAATGTTTTACATATATTGTGTTGTTTGAGTTGTTGATGTTGATTTGGATTTTCGATCGATTCGTTTGATCAACGCTATTGATAGGATTTCCAAAACACTTGAACAGAGCAAACTGACACAATATTGTTTTCAAATTTGGTAAACAAATAGTTTTGTATGATTATATTATATAAGTATACATTTTTCAAAAATTAATATGTTAATGAATCTGTTGTCCGAAATGTTAAAATTTAATTTTCATTTATTATTTTATAAATCATTGACTATTTCATAACATAAATAAATGAATTTATAAAATTTGGGTATAATTTGTTTGAAATTTGAAATGTATTTAAATTAGAATTTGATAATTTAATTTCCGGTGATTTCGAACTAGGGTTTTAAAAGTTTAAAATGTATATTATTTAAAATATTTTCGAATAGAAATGGTTTGCAAAGAATTTAAAATGATTAAATTCGAGCTCTTCTCTTTTGTCGCTGGAAAATAATTTCGGTGATGACGGCCGCATCATCGACATTCATTTTCGAGTTTCGAAGTGGAGAGACTATTCTGTAGCTTTGCTACGGTTTGTTTTGAAAAATAAATTAATTTGAATTTCTAAACCTTACTTGATTTATAATATCTATTGAAGATTTAAATTTGATTTGATATATTATGAATATATATATTTATTTTATCTCAAGTTGTTGAAGCTAATCGGAAAGTAATTCTTAAAATTTGTTAAAGGATGATTTTACAATTTAAAATGAAACCAAATTCTTTTATATAAATACTTAGCTTGAAGTAACTAAATTGGAAAATTTTATTTGGATAATACTCAATTGCATTCAATATAACTTACCTAAATTTTCAAAAGTTAACTATGTAATTGAATAGTATACAATATAAAATGAAATCAAAGAAAATTTTAAATAAATTTGAGTTGTTATATTAAATGTAAATATACTTAATATATATGTGATAAGATAGATTAAGTAGAATAAATTTAATAATAATCTGAATAAAGAAGAATTAAATTTGTCAAATAAAATATGATTATAATAAACGAATATTCAAATTTATGATCTTTGAAGTTGTTAATTTAAGAAAATTGGATACTATATAATATAAATTGTCTTTATAAATTGTTAATTTAAGAAAATGTTATTCAATTTAATTTTAATTATAAATGTTTGTGAGATAAATAGAATAATAAGTTAAATAAATAATAGATATGATTAATAAAAGAAAATTTTGTTTTGAAAATTAATAAATTGAATTAAATCAACTTAAGAGAATATCTTGAATTAATTGAATTAAAATTGAATTTCATTTGAAAGGAATCTTTTGTAGCTAACATTAATATATGTGAAATCAAATCAAATTTACGAAAATCTTGAATTTAAAGTTAAATTGTTAAATATAAATTAATTTAAATTGAAATTTCTATGGTTTAAATTAATTGTTTATTTTGTAATTCAAGTCTATTTCTTCTGCTTGTTTCTATTCTCCTACCTCCTTCCTTTTCGGGGACGAAAAGTTTTGAGTGGGGGAGAATGTAACGACCCTGAAATTCAGACCCAGTTAAAAATTTTTAAAATCGCTTATTTGGTGTAGAATTTCAAATTTTCACAAACGATTTCCGTTGCCAACCAAACTTCGTATTTGGCATGCGTCTAATTAAACATAGCAACTGGTAAATTTTCGTTCGAAAATATGGAAGTTCATTTCGTGCGTAAATTTACTTCAATCTAAATCAGTTAGTAATCGATGAAAATAAACCGTTTTCGAAACCGAAATATTTTTACATAGAAAAATTCTAAATCGTCTTCTGAGCAAGGCGTCATTTTTCGTTTTTCCAAATTCGGACTTCTTTAGCTCCGTCGTTCTTATTTTTCTGCGAATTTTATGCATTTTCCGTAGTAGAAAATTTGAAATTTTTAAAAATACAATCGAACCGCTGATATCAGTATACTGTTTTGATCGTTTCGTCGTTCTGAACTCTACGGGATATTCACTTCTATTTTTCCAAACCCGGTTCGCCGCGAAATCTGTAAACGGTTAACCGTTGTGGTTCGTTAATTGAGTCTGTTGGTTTCCACGTGACTTTTCACATATTTGCAGTGTCGACTCAAACAGCACTTGCCTTTTTATATTCACAATGACTATCACTATTCCCTAGTTTGCACATTGAAACGTTGCTTTCAAAATTTTCATGCTGTCTTCTTCTTGAAGAATACATATTTTATTATACAAAAGCAAGCATTATTTGCATTATTTATAAAGCCTGTGACATCCATATTTACACGCAAGGTTTTACCAATAGTCATTTCATTTATCATTCCTTGGAATTCTAAATGCCACAAGTGGTTAGGAAATGGATAGTCTTTAATTGAATTAAAGATTAAAGATGCACGTTCATGTTTGGACACATATTTTCTTACTCCTCTTTCATTTTGTTTCCTTCTTCTCTACCTCTCTTGCTCATTTTCTCCTCTGGCAAAAATCATTTTACAGCAAGTCTTAAACTTCTCCTCTCCCATTCTCTATTATTTCTCTCTCCACTTCCAACACAAACTCCATCTGCCTTTCCACCTTTTGCCCCACTTCTTGCAACCAGATCCGCCACCATAATTCCTTAGCCTCCCATCACCTCGCCCAGCCCTTGCACCACACAGCAACCACCTTCGGTCATGTCTCCGACGTACACACCTGCTCCGATCTGTCACTCCTCCCACCACCTCCGCAGCCTCCTGCCGCCGCGAACACCGAGCAGAAGCCACCTATCTCCTCCCTAGCCTCGGCCAAGTACACCGACTACCTCCTTCTGTCGCAGCCTACCTCCAAAGCCCCGCCATCAGCCTCAGCGACAGCCCACTGCCTCCACTAGTGCCACCTCACTTTTCCACGCACACCCTACATCAAGCTGGCCTCCAGTTAGTCTCCTCCGCCCACCGCACCGCCAAGCATCGCCGTCCCCACCTCCGCGTGACTGACCGGCCACTGCCATCCCCATCATTCGAACCTCCTCATTGGTAGCCACCACCCTTGCCGAGGCAAGCAACCACCCGCATCACTAGTCCACGAAACTTCGGCTTCCACCCATTCACTTCTGCTGCCTGACCAACCCAGGCTAGAAATCTCGAGCATCTCCTCTGTGCTTCGTCTTCATCCTTTCTCCTCTTGTGCCGAGTACCATCCTATCTCAGAGATTAGGTAAGAATATATAATTATTTAAGTTATAGTTTTATTTATATGTTTGCTGTTATGTAATATGTACGTGCGAATGGTTTTGTTTATAAACTGTTGATGATTTTATATTGTAGCATAAAAGTGATGGTACATATTTTATTTTATAACAGTTTAGTATATGGATTAGGTAGATTATATATATATTGTTTGGTTTATTACCTGAGAGTAGTAACGTATATATGCAGTTGTGGTTGATAGTCTATTTGAAGTATTGGAACTATAAAACCTGAGATACGAAAATGCTATATAATTTGTTTCATGTTAAGATTATATATATAATGTTTCAGTACATATAAAAGCTTGTACATATGTCCTATATGTATGTAGGTGTTTATACGTACTATATGAAAGTGCAAATAAATTTTAAATCTGCTGTGTGTACATGTTTGACGCATCGTATCTCACTCATGTTTTATCGGAATGGATTGATTCTATTTTTAAAAAGGAGTTTAAGTTACCTAGTTTATACATGTCAAATTCCAGCAAAATCCGACATCGTTTGATTAGTGGTCGAGGATCTGGAAGTTGGACCCAGGCAGATATTCTTTTGTACTTAGAATTATTTTACACTGCTGCAAACACGACCTGAGTTCATGTTTGACGCATCGTATCTCACTCATGTTTTATCGGAATGGATTGATTCTATTTTTAAAAAGGACTTTAAGTTACCTAGTTTATACATGTCAAATTCCAGCAAAATCCGACATCGTTTGATTAGTGGTCGAGGATCTGGAAGTTGGACCCAGGCAGATATTCTTTTGTACTTAGAATTATTTTACACTGCTGCAAACACGACCTGAGTTCATGTTTGACGCATCGTATCTTACTCATGTTTTATCGGAATGGGTTGATTCTATTTTTAAAAAGGAGTTTAAGTTACCTAGTTTATACATGTCAAATTCCAGCAAAATCCGACATCGTTTGATTAGTGGTCAAGGATCTGGAAGTTAGACCCAGGCAGATGTTCTTTTGTACTTTAAATTATTTTACACTGCTGCAAACACGACCTGAATTCATGTTTGACGCATTGTATCTTCTCCGTCTTACGTCGGAATCAAGTGATTCTTTGCAGTTTTGAAATAGAAGTTTTGATCTTTATTCATACCAAATTTCAGACCATTTCGATCTCGGTAGCACATAGAATTATATTGTTAAACTTTTACGTAGGACATGTTTTGTAATTGTTGCTATGTTGAATATTTTGATTGATTTCGGCAATTCCTATTTAACAGTTTTGCTCGTCGATTCGTGCCAATCTTACTTTCCTCTGAGAATCATGCTTGGATTTGTAACTCCATTTCAGTGTCTGTATCAGTGTGCGTATCTGTGCCATCTCCTATTCTCTCTAGCCTCGAAAGGTGAGCAATCACTCACGATTAATATTCTTTTATTTATTAGATCTGATTTCAATTGAAACGACAATTGAAATATGCTGCTGTTAGTTATTTACACTGTTATATATGCTATTACCTCTATCTGTTCGCCTATGACATCTGACACCATTATCTGTTAATTATTTATGCGATGATAATTAAGTTTGGTTGAATTGATTGATTGATTGTTGTTTATAACTGGATGTAAATTGTAATGTATTAAGTGATAAATATTATGCAATTGAAATTGACGTAGGATAGTTAACAATTTGAAATTGATATGTGTTGAATTTGATTAGGTAAATTTGTATAATATGACCCCTTTGAATGTATGTTGTATAAATTGATGTAGTTTGAAATTGAATAATGAATATCAAGTGAAGAACCGTATTGATATTAATGTAATAATCTTTAATCTACATGAAATGATAGTGTAGATTCTAGAGATAATTATATTAATTCGCACAAACAACAATGCGAATTAATACGATTATTTCGGGATTATTTGAATTGATTATTGGATTGTGTTTGATTGTTGTTATTGCTTGTTACTTACTTTGACACCATCCCTGTTATCACACTGCAAGTTCCCTTTATTATGTTGGATTGTTGAATTGGAATTGGAATCGGGTTGAAATGATAAATACCCAAATGAACTTGACCTAGGATAGAAAATTAAATAAAATCCGATTGGTCAATAATTTGATTTAAAAATAAAATAATGATTTTATTCGAATAAGGAATAAGTTTGAAAGGAAGTGGAATTTGTTTACGAAAAGAAATGTAAAGATTGAAATCTGAAACAAATATTAACGTAGTAATTGACGAATGAACGTTGTTTGAAATTTGATTATCTAATAATTAAATTTGGAATTATTAATAAATAATTTGGAATTAGTAATAATTGAGTTTTGAAAATTATTAAGTTTGAAATCAATTAATAATTAAATTTGAAATTATAATTAAGTTTGGAATTATAATTAAGTTTGAAATTATTAAGTTGAATTTATAATTAAGATTGGAATGATTTGATAATTAAGTTTGAATTCATAATTAAGTGGAAATGATTTAATAATTAAGTTTGAATTGATAATCAAGTTTGTAATTATTAATTTTGAAATTATTAGTAATTAAGATTGAAATTATTTAATAATTAAAGAAGATTGAATTATGTGTTAATTGAATAAAAATTTAATTCTTTGATAAGAGAAATTGAACTTTTGAATAAGTGGATTTGAACTTCGTTAATAAATGAAATTGAGTTTCTTTATTGATTAAAGTTTGAAAATTTAAGTAAGTTAATAAGTGAAATTAAACTTCTCGAATATATGAAATTTAGTTCTTTATTAATTAAGTTTGAAATTTGTAACGAAGACAATAAATAAGTGAAATTGAATTTCTTTAATAAGAAATAAAATGTGATTTATCGAATTGAATGGGTTTATTGAAATTAACGTAAGACTTGTAATTTAAAGAATTGATTTGACGAATCTAATTGAATTCAATTAATAAGTTGATATAATGAAGTTGAACGTAAGTGATTGATTTAATGAATTGGAAATTAAATGGAAATTGTTTTCAGTAACGAATTTACTTAATGAATATTGAATGAAATCGATAAATGAATATAAATTGATTTAAATGTTAAATCAAATTAATTTAAATGATTTCGGAATGAAACTTATATACGAACTTGAATAAATATTTGAATTGTAAAACAAAAGTTGAAATCGAATTATAAGATTTTGAAATGGTAATTTGGAAGTTTTGAAACGTAAACTTTGGAAATTGATTTAGAAAGACAACGAAATGTTGAGTTATAAATTGAAATTGAAATTGAATTTGGTTTGGTTTGAAATTTACTAAATGACCAATCGGTGTAATAATTACGAAAGTTATTAAAGAAACCGGAATCGGTTATGGATATACTCTCTATCTAAACCGAAAACCACTTTAATAACTATACGCGGAGTGAAGATCCAGAATGAAGTGGTGGAATGATGTACGCGATGACTGAAGAAAGAGAACGAAAATGGATAGCCTTGACACTTGTGTCAAATTTGAAATGACTAAAATCAGGAGCTGTGCCGGGCCAAATGGGGTTAGCCACCTCGAGCGAACACACTTCTTCGTAACTACTACTCATTACTTGTGATTGATTGGTGCACCCTCGTACTTTTCAGGAGTGTTGTTTCGCGGTGTTGCGATCGCTGCGGCGATGCGTTCTCACCAGTCCGGATCACGCGAACGGTAGTTTCACTACCTTGGGTATTGCCTCATGTGCCTTGTCATACTTGTATCCTTATATACGCGACCACTACGAGTTTGTTTTGTGTTATACCTATGGAGTACTCCCTGATATCCCACCAGTTTACGGTGGAGTTTACAGTGCTGTATAGACTATGATGCTTATATAAAATGTGTTAAGGGGGATAATGGTAACGCCTTAACACTATTTTGATATTTATATTAATGATAGACATTATCTATTTAGCGTATATTACTACATAGTAGATAGTTTTAACGGATCCTTAAAGGATGGTTATTCCAACATCCTTTGAGTTACTTGTATTTCAATTGTTATTTCACTTGAGTTGGATTTATTGATATAAGAATATTAATCCTGACTCGAGTGTTTTGTGTTTTGCTTTACGCTCGGGTCAGACTGAGAGTACCAGCTTTCAAGGCTCACCTTTGGAGTTGGAGCTTCGTTTGGAGATCCAGCTATCTTCCTAGCTTTCAGATATTCAGTTGATTCCAGTGATGTATTCTGATTATTGTATTCGACTATTGTATTCGAGACTTCTGTTGTAACTTGTGTAAACTCTGATGTATCTTATATATTTATATAGTAGCTTCATGAACTACTATCTCTTTTACTTCCGCTGCATATTATTACTCTGTGTCTGTGATTCTGTGATTATTTATTTACTGTATATCCGAGTTTTGCCAAATTTTAAATTAACAATTCGGTATTTTGAATTTTTCAAGACCGACATGTGCGGATGCGAATAGTCCAAAATAGCGGGTCGTTACAGATTCGTTTTCATCAACTCTATTTATCAGCTTTCGTTCGTCGATTCGTGCCCATCTCACTTTGCTTTGGAATTCATAGCTTACTTTGTTGTCAAACTCTCTAACCTCGAAAGGTAAGCAATCACTCACGATTAATGTTCTTTTGTTTATTAAATTTGGTTTCAATTGAAACAACAATTGAAATATGCTGCTGTAGTTATTTACACTGTTATATATCTGCTATTACCTATATCAGTTCACCTATGACATCTGACACCATTATCTGCTATTTATATTGTTGATATATGTCTATTCTATTATTATTATTATTATCATATCTGTTATCACTCTGCAAGTTCCCTGTTAGTATAGAATCACTATGGGTTGAAATGATACATACCTGAACGATCTGTAGAATAGGAGAAAATCGTTATGGGTTGAAATGATTAACCCAAGCGATTTTCATTTGAATTAAATTTGGGATTACGGGTTGAAATGATATATATATACCTGTATATATTTAAATTATGGATTGAATTGATTAATATCTACATCACTTGACCATAGAATAGAAAATTATATACAGATACCGTTGGTCTATATTTCTAAATATTTTGGAAAATGATTTCTATGGTTTTGAAAAGAAATATATGGTTTTATATAAATATTGATTTTTAATATTATACAAATGATTATTATATATATATAGTAAAATTCTTGATTTTTAAAGCTAGATAGTGAATTTGATATATATATATATATATATATATATATGGAATTATCAATTCTTGTTTTGAAATGATTGAGTATTTAAAGCTTTGAAAGTATTGAAATTGAAATGGTTTATTTTGTGGTTAAAAAATCTGTATTTGAAATCGATATAATTTGAAATTGTTTATTGAGAAACTGAAATAAATTAAAATTGATGATTTGGGAATTGATTAAATTTGAATTTTGAAAATTGAGTTGATTTGAATCGATTTATGAAATTTCAGAAAGTCATTTTATTATATAAGGTATTTTAAATTTTATTTAAAACTATTTATGTATGTTACTTTATAAATTATTTTCATATAAACTATTTTAATATAAATTATTTTTAATATAAACTATTTTAAATTATAAATTATTTTAAATTTTAAACTATTTTGTTATATATACTATTATTTATATTTAAACAGTTAAGTGGGAAGTGTTATGATTCCCAGCATTATGATTTCTAAATTTTGATTTCAAAGTATTACGATTAACAAAGTGTTTGATGAAAGAATGTTGTTTAAATTTAAGTAAATTATTAAATCAAGTTTTGAAATTATTTGATAATTAAATAAAATTGAATTCTTTAATAAGTGAAATTAAATTTCGGTAATAATTAAGTTTTGAAATTTGTTTAAATTAAATAAGTAAATAAGTGAAATTGAATTCCTTTAATAAGAAATAAAATATGATTGATGGAAATTAATATGAGACTTGTAATTTAACGAATTTAATTTGGCGAATTTAATTTAATTTAATTCATAAGTTTTGATATAATGTAGGTAAACTTAAGTGATTGATTTAATGAATTGGAAATTCAATTGGAATTATTTTGAGATGATAAATTTACTTAATTTAAATGATTACTTAATGAATCCATCAATGAATTTAATTTTCTTTGAATGTTAAATTAAATTAATGAAACCTATATATGAATTTAAATCAATATTTGAATTGTTTGAAATAAAAAAATTGAAGTTGAATTATAGGTTTTGAAATGGTTAATTTAGAAGTTTTGAAACGTAAATTATAGAAATTGATATAGAAAGACGAATGAAATGTTGTCTTTCAAATTCTAAGTGAGATTGAAATCGATTTGTTTTTGAAATTTATTAAAGGACCAATCGGTGTAATAATTACGAAAGTTATTAAAGAAACCAGGATCGGTTATCCAGAGTTAAGTGTGATCCAGAATGAAGTGGTTGGAATGATGTACGTTGATGATTGAAGAAAGAGAATGATAATGGATGACCTTGACACTTGTGTCAAATTGGAAATGACTAAAACAGGAGCCGTGCCGGGCCAAATGGGGTTAGCCACCTCGAGCGAACACACTTCTTCGTAAACTACTCATTACTTGTTATTGATTGGTGCGCACCCTTGAATCGGGAGTGTTGTTTCGCGGTGTTGCGATCGTTGCGGCGATACGTTCTCACCAGTCCGGATCAGGAAAACAGTAGTTTCACTACCTTAGGTATTGCCTCATGTGCCTTGTCATACTCGTATCCCTATACGTGACCACTACGATTTGTTTTGTGTTATATCTATGGAGTACTCACTGATAGCCCACTAGTTTACGGTGGAGTTCACAGTGCTGTATAGACTGTGACGCTTATATAAAATGTGATAAGGGGAATAATGGTAACGCCTCAATGCTATTTTGATACTTTATATTACTGGTAGACATTATTATAATAGCGTATATTACTACATAGTAGATATTTTAACGGATCCTTAGAGGAACGTTGTCCCAAACGTCCTTTAGTTACTTGTATTTCAGTTGTTACTTCACTTGAGTTGGATTTATTGATATAAGAATGTTAATCCTGACTCAAGTGTTTTGTGTTTTTCTTTACGCTCGGGTCAGACTGAGTGTACCAGCTTTTGCGACTCACCTTTGGAGTTGGAGCTTCGCATGGAGATCCAATTATCTATCCAGCTTTTAGATATTCAGTTGATTCCAGTGATGTATTCTGATATTGTATTTGACTATTGTATTCGAGACTTCTGCTGTAACTTATTTAACTCTGTTATATATATAGTAGCTTCATGAACTACTATTCATTTTTCTTCCGCAGCATATTGTTGTATTACTTTGTGTCTGTGATTCTGTGATTATTTATTTACTTATATGCTGAGTTGTGCCAAATATAAACTTACAATCTGGTATTTTGAGCAATTCAATTCCGGCATGTTTGGATGCGAATGGTTGAAAATATCAGGTCGTTACATTTGGTATCAGAGCTTTGGCCCTAGGCAAAACTTAGCATATATGATAAATTTATTTACAGAATCACTTTTGTTCGAGCTTGAATCTCTTCCTTCTTGATTTGAATTTTTCTTTGAATTTTGGGACATCCCACGGTTCCGAAATTCATTCTTGTCCCCCACCATTCGTATCCTTCTAAACTCTGGAGTATCCCATAACTCCACTTCAAATGACCTTTATAAATGAATTGGCAATCTCGCCAATATTCTAATGACTTATAAAGGGTGAAACTCCTTCACAATTTCCATCAATTTACCGAAGATTTCTGTTTCCTCGGTTTACGATGCTATCTATCTCCTGCTATACCAGAATTCTATCTTTTGCGATCGAATGTCGATTTGTCTCGGAATTCTGCATCGATCTTATTCTTGAAGTGACGGTCGACCCGGTTAGGGTTGTCGCGATTTATATAAATTATCCATCTTCCTATTTTGTTATTTAATCATCTTATCTTTGTTTCGAACCTATCTTCGAATCAAAATTTTCTTTGATTTGAGTTCATCAAATTTGAATCTCTATATTCTTTCTTTGTAATCCATGCTTGTATCATTGAGCGAGGAAGTGTATTTGTAAATTAATATTAAAAATGATTTATATATACTGTGTCGTTTGAGTTGATGTTGATTTGGGTTTTCGGTCGATTCGTCTGATCAACGCTATCGATAGGAATTCCAAAACACTTGATAGAGCAAACTGACACAATATTGTTTTCAAATTGATAAATTTAATGAAGTTTGTATGATTATATTATATATATATATATAAGTATGAATTTTCTGTAACTAAACTGTTAATAAATTAGTAGTTGAAATGATGATATTTGATTATCATTTATTGTTTTGTAAACCATTGGCTTTTGTCTTATATATAAATAATTGAACTATAGATCATATATATAAATTAATTTGGAACTGAAGTGAATTTAAATCAAGAAACTATGAATTTAATTTCCGATGGTTTCAAACTTTGGGTTTAAATTTTAAAAGGTATATTATTTAATGTATTTTCAAATAGAAATTGTTCCAAAAGAAAAATATAAATGTTTAAAATCAGTGCTCTCCTATTTTGTCGCTGGAAAATAATTTCGGTGATGGCGGTCGCATCATCGACATTCATTTTCGAGTTTCGAAGTGAAGAGACTATTCCGTAGCCCTGCTACACTTTTGTTTGGAAAAAAAATAAATTGATTTGAATTTCTAAACATGACTTGATTTATAATATATATTGAAGATTTTAAATTTAATTTGATATATTATGTGTGTGTGTGTGTGTATATATATATTTTATCTATAAAATGGTTTGAAATTAATCGGAAATTAATTCTTAAAATTTTGATATAAGGATTATTTTCAATGAAGCCAAAAATTTTGACTAAATATTTAACTTGAAATAAGTGTAAATATACTTAATATATGTGATAAGATATATTAAGTAGAATAAATTTAATAATAATTTGGAATAAAATAGAATTAAATTTGTCGAATAAAATATGATTATAATAAATGACTATTCAAATTTATGATCTTTGAAATTGTTAATTTAAGATAATTGGATAATTTACAATATAAATATCTTTATAAATAAAATGAGTGCTTATAATAAATGTTATATACTTAAAGTTGAATTATAAAATGATTAATAGAGAAAAATAGAATACTATGTTAGTTGAATAATAAATGGATTAATAAAATAAATGGTTGTTTGAAACAAATTTTGTAACAAACAACAACAAATTGAAAATAAACCAACTTAATGAAATTCCTTGAGTTTAAAATCAGTTATTGAATATTAATATATGTCAATTGAAATTTATATGGTTTAAATTAATTATTTTATTTTAGAATTCAAGTCTATTTTCTTCTGGTTGTTTCTATTCTCCTACCTCCTTCCTTTTCGGGGACGAAAAGTTTTGAGTGGGAGAGAGTGTAACGACCCGTAAATTGTAACCGTTTTAGTAACATATTTAATTGAATTTTGGTGAAGTTTTAAATAATAAAATGTGAAATTAAAATTTTATATTTGGAATACGTATATTTAAATATAGAAGATGGTAAATTTTCATCCGAAAATATGAAAGTTTATTTCGTGTGTAATTTTATTTCAATTTAATCAGTTAGTAATTGATGAAAATAAAATGTTTTCGAAACCTGAATAATTTTACATAGAAAAATTCTAAATCATCTTCCGAGCAAGTCGTCATTTTTCATTTTTTCAAATTCGGACCTCTTTAGCTCCATCCATCTTATTTTTCTGCGTTTTTGCTGCATTTTCTGCTAATAGAAAATTCGAATTTTTATAATTGAATTGCACCACTGATATCCGTATGCCGTTTTGATCGTCTCGTCGTGCTGATCTCTATGGTATACTCAATTCTGTATTTTGAAGTTCGGTACACAGCGTAATCCGTGAAAACGATTCCGTATCGGTACCACTTTTTGATATCCATTCAAACTTGAAATGGCTGAATTAAAACTGTAAAATCTTGAATGTCTTTTTCTTTATTATTTCCTAGAATTTTGTGCATGACTTTTTACTTTCCCTAGTTTTGATTGTTTCTTTGGTTCGTTCATTTATTTGGTCCAGATGAGTTATATAAAATATGAACCAAATTATAACTTTTCGCTACTTTTCATCTTCCTCCTTTGTTGTTCCCAATTTTCAAATTTATCTGTTCATTTACCTTTAGTAACGGTTCACTTTATGTGCATTCATTCTTTCGATTCAAAGAACTAATAACAATATAAGTTATTTATATTGAAAGCATTCCTCCTTGCCATAGCTTAAAACATTTTTCTTCAGATCCCTGCTTTTCTTCATGCCTATCATCCACGCGACCTTGCTTTCTGGCCTATCCCACGCCTACTCGACCCACCACCTTGCATGTATTCCTCCGCCTCCACCTCAAACCAAAGCCACCGCCTCCATCTACCATGCAGTCGGCCTTCCCTCCTCCGTGCTTTTCAACTGTCCAGTCATCTTGTCTACACAGCCGCCTCCACTCTCGAGCTCGCATCGCCTTCACTAAGGCTGTCCACCACCGTAAGCATCGCAAAACCCGAAGCTAGATCCGCATCAGCCACCTCCGGCCTTCTTCCCATGCTCGGCCTCATCAACTTCCGACCTACCTCAACCCGACACCTGAGCCTGCCGTGAGCCATCCCAGTCAGCTCGGCCGAGCCCACCTCCTCCCCTCTCTCCTCTGCCAAAAAATAATAATATAAACTACAGTCTTTGTTTCGTTGGCCGAGTGTTCACGCATCCTCCACGTCTTCTCTGATAAGGTATATTTATATATGTTATAAGAATTATTTTATTGTAGAAAAAGTATAATATAAGTTTTACAGTATATTTATACTACAGCAAGCATACTTTAGTAGTTTATATGGATCTACTATTGGAAAAGTTACATGGGGTGTATATTTAGTTAATAAAGTATGTTTATATAAATTATAATATAAGTGTATGTATATGATAGTTTGTTTAAATTTAAATTTATAAATCTATGTATAAGTATACATATATTCACTGGTTATATAAGTTGCAAGCTTATAATATTATAATAGAAGTTTTTTACATTATTATATACGTATGCTAGTATAAGTTAATATATAGGTTAGACGTGGCTGGCTGTAGCTTGATGTCTTCCTTTACTTACAGTTTATACTAGTCTATACATATGTTCATTAAGTTTGGGGCTGCATGCATTCTATATTTTAGATTTGAACACCTATATATCTTATATTATAAGTTGGGTTTTGCTTTGTGTTCTTGTAATAAGCTGTAAATCTTGGCTTAATTGTCTATATTTTTCTACTTATAATTTCAACAGCTTTGATGAATGCACAATATAAGTGGTTCCAGATCTTCATTGTATATGTTTTAAATTTCAATAATGATTTAAGTAAACATTGAGTTTAAAATATAATATTGTAAAAATATGATACAATAGAGATATGTAATTTTGGTGCAACCTATATATATATAATGTAAGATTTTAGTCTGTTGGCTTTTATGTATAATGAAAAGGTGGATTTGTTTGTTGATCTATATTATCTATTACAGTAGGTTAGTTTATATAAATGTATACATTTGTTTGGTTCTAAAATTTACATATAGAGACTTTTTTTTATGTGTTTTTAAAATTCAAAACACTGAATTTTGAAATACATGTATATATATTTTATTAATAAATGTTTGAAAATTTTAAAATATGATTTTGTATATATATATATGATGTTGTGTATATATATATGATTTTATATGTTATATCTATATCAATTCACTCATATAAGTGATTTGATTCGTTTTCATCAACTCTATTTATCAGCTTTTGTTCGTCGATTCGTACCCATCTCACTTTGCTTTGGAATTCATAGCTTACTTTGTTGTCAAACTCTCTGACCTCGAAAGGTGGGCAATCACTCATGATTAATGTTCTTTTATTTATTAAATTTGATTTCAATTGAAACGACAATTTAAATATGTTGCTGTAGTTACTTACACTGTTATATATCTGCTATTACCTGTATCAGTTCACCTATGACATATGACACCATTATCTACTATTTATATTGTTGATATATGTCTATTCTATTATTATTATTATCATATATGTTATTACTGTGCAAGTTCCCTGTTAGTATAGAATCACTATGGGTTGAAATGATACATACTTGAACGATCTGTAGAATAGGAGAAAATCGTTATGGGTTGAAATGATTAACCCAAGCGATTTTCATTTGAATTGAATTTGGGATTGCGGGTTGAAATGATATATATATGTGTGTGTGTGTGTGTGTGTGTATACTCGTATATATTTAAATTATGGATTGAAATGATAAATAAATGTATCACTTGACCATAGGATAGAAAATTATATACAGACACCGTTGGTGTGTGTATATATAAATATTTTGGAAAATGATTTCTATGGTTTTGGAAATAAATATATGGTTTATTATAAATATTGATTTTTAATATTATATAAATGATTATTATATATATAGTAAAATTCTTGATTTTTAAAGCTAGATAGTGAATTTGATTTATATATATATAGAATTATCAATTCTTGTTTTGAAATGTTTGAATATTTGAAGTTTTGAAAGTATTGAAATTGAAATGGTTTATTTTGTGGTTAAAAAATCTGTATTTGAAATCGAATAATTTGAAATGGTTTATTAAGAAACTGAAATAAATTAAAATTGATGATTTGGGAATTGATTAAATTTGAATTTTGGAAATTGAGTTGATTTAAATCGATTTATGAAATTTGAGAAAGCTATTTTATTATATAAGGTATTTTAAATTATATTTAAAACTATTTATGTATGTTACTTTATAAGTTTATTTCATATAAACTATTTTAATATAAATTATTTTTAATATAAAATATTTTAAATTATAAATTATTTTAAATTTTAAACTATTTGGTTATATATACTATTATTTATATTTAAACTGTTAAGTGTGATCCAGAATGAAGTGGTTGGAATGATGTACGTTGATGATTGAAGAAAGAGAATGATAATGGATGACCTTGACACTTGTGTCAAATTAGAAATGACTAAAACAAGAGCCGTGCCGGGCCAAATGGGGTTAGCCACCTTGAGCGAACACACTTCTTCGTAAACTACTCATTACTTGTTATTGATTGGTGCACCCTTGAATCGGGAGTGTTGTTTCGCGGTGTTGCGATCGTTGCGGCGATGCGTTCTCACCAGTCCGGATCAAGAAAACGGTAGTTTCACTACCTTGGGTATTGCCTCATGTGCCTTATCATACTCATATCCCTATACGCGACCACTAAGATTTGTTTTTTGTTATATCTATGGAGTACTCCCTGATAGCCCACTAGTTTACGGTGGAGTTTACAGTGCTGTATAGACTATGCCGCTTATATAAAATGTGTTAAGGGGGATAATGGTAACGCCTTAACGCTATTTTGATACTTTATATTACTGATATACATTATTATAATAACATTTATTACTACATAGTAGATAGTTTAACGGATCCTTAGAGGATGGTTATCCTAAACATCCTTAAGTTACTTGTATTTCAGTTGTTACTTCACTTGAGTTGGATTTATTGATATAAGAATGTTAATCCTGACTCGAGTGTTTTGTGTTTTGCTTTACGCTTGCGTCAGACTAAGTGTACCAACTTTTGCGACTAACCTTTGGAGTTGGAGCTTCGCATGGAGATCCAGTTATCTATTCAGCTTTCAGATATTCAGTTGATTCCAGTGATGTATTCTGATATTGTATTTGACTATTGTATTCGAGACTTCTGTTGTAACTTATTTAACTCTGTTATATATAGTAGCTTCTTGAACTACTATTCATTTTTCTTCCGCTGCATATTGTTATATTACTCTATATCTGTGATTCTGTGATTATTTATTTACTTATATGCTGAGTTTTGCCAAATATAAACTTACAATCTAGTATTTTGAGCAATTCAATTCCGACATGTTTGGATGCGAATGGTTGAAAATATCAGGTCGTTACAACATATGTCAGTAAGTCTCCCCTATTCTTGTTCTCTGATGCAAAACTAATTCAAAACCCAAAGCGCTTCCTCTATTTCCTCTTAGTCTAAGATGTTTAAGGAAAAATATGTTTAAGAAAACAATATTTTAATTTTTGAAAATACTTGTGAATAAAGTTGGGAGGTAGCATTAACTGGAATAGGACTTACTATAAATACATAAGAATGTTAAGATTTTTATTTCCATAATTTACTGTTTCATCTACATAATCAAATACGTCTTGGTAAATTATGAATTTTGAAAGTAAAATCATGTTCTTTTAAAGTTTTAAATCAAGAGAACTTGGAAGATGAATGTAAATTGGAAACGAGACAAATTCCGGTGATCGCATGGTTGTATGGCCTCGAGCTTGGGGTCGGAGATAGCTTGGGAACTGGAGATCAATAGAAAATTGGTGAATATTTTTTTAGATTGCTGGTGTAGTTAGTAGATATTAATTTAGGATTTGGGTTCGAGTTCCGCTTGGAATTGTTCCGCTGGCAACGGTGACGTCAATGGGAATCTGGATATGATCGGTGATTGGGAAAAGAAGGGGGTGAACGAGGCGAAGCTTGGACTGGAGTTTCGTGGCCACCGGTGGTTGGTGGTGGCGATTCGGGAGATTTTTGGATGATCAATTTTGTTCTGGGTTCATTCGAATTTCTCATTTTTGATTTGTTTGGATTTGGAGTTTTCTGGATAGCTTGATGGATCGAGGGAATCAAGGGCAACTTGAGAGCATCGACGAAGTACGTCGGAGGGTCGCCAACGATGTGTACACGTTGCATGGTGTATCATGGATGTTTTTGGTTGTGGCTGTTATAATTGAGGGGGAGGAGAAAAGAAAAGAGAGGGAGCGGGTAGAAGTTTTTGCTGTTGATACGCGAAGATTTTGATCAATGACAATAAGCTTCAACAACTAGAAAGAGAATGCAAAAACTAGAAGAAGATAGATGAAGACCAAAGTATAAACATTAGTATGATTTTTCTATGTGTCTTAGTCTAGATTATTTGTTAAAATCTATCCTCAAGAGATTTGCACGAACATTAGAACGCAATTCATAAAAACTTCATTCACATGTTCACTATGCATACTTTTATACTTCAGTCGACTGAACAGACATGGCCAGTCGACTGAAACTGTACACATATACAAAATTACACAGTTTCAGTCGACTGAATTACTTGCGCATTCGACTGAAATTGTTCCTGAAAATTTTTCTTTGTATTTTTAATCGACTGAATCTCCTGCTCAGTCGACTGAATTTAAACCTGCGAATTTTCTCTGAAAAGACACCTTCTTCTTCCCAAGAGTTGCAACCATTCATCAATGGAAATGGAAGCATCTCTTGTTTGCAACCCTTGACATCATATGCTTCTCTTCTACAAGTATAAATTCATGATTCTAACATCATTTAATCAACCGAATTCTCTTGCTTTAATCTTACTATTCTCTTGTTCATATTCTCTAGATATTCTCAAAGCAATCACCAATCTATTGCTTGAATCACTGTTTTTGTTTATAACATTCTTTTGATTCATAGCAATTAACATTCCTAAATCTTCACAAACACATTGCATACTCTCAAGGATAAGATTATAGGAATATTGTACTACATTAGACTCATTAGTGTTGACAAGAACACAACAAGTTGAATATTGTATTTTAGTAATTGAGTTGAAGTCCTCTTCGGTAGTTGAGGCAAGAAATCCCGTTCGGTTGTTCGGGTAAGTTGTAAACCTATTCCTCCAGGTGAAGTGAGGGTGTTAGTTAGTGAAATTCCTAAGAGGAGCTTAGGGACTAGACGTAGGACGAGAGGTCCGAACCAGTATAAAAGTCTTGGTGTCTCCTTGCATTTACCTACTTTATCTACCTAGACTATTTCATTATTCCATATTACACGATCCTACCACATAGCCCCCTCTTTCAATCGGTATCAGAGCAAGGCCGTCCTATAACCATAACACCGTTATTAGACATATTGATAATATGGAAAATAACGCAAGCACAAGTACAACATCTGCCTATAGTTCTACATTTGCGGAAGGACAATCCACCCAAAGGCCTCCTCTATTCAATGGACTAAACTCTAACTATTGGGATACAAGGATGTGACGCCCCACCTCTATACCCACGCTAGCCAAGGATACTACAAAGTAATGCCGTCAACTAACACGGAGAATAAGGCTGGTTAGGAGTGACCATCCATAGCCTTGCTCTAACTATCTATTGAATACATCGACAATAAACATACCAACCAGGTCGACATACCCAATGAATACTTAAAACAAAACCATAGGTGGTTGGATCTATCAGAACAGAATATAATAACTCAAATGTAATATACATCACGGAACAGTAAATCATCATATACACATATACAGATACATAACAGAGTTATAAAACAATACATATCAAGCGGTATAGAAAACCACCATATACAGACGAGTCAAAAGAATACATGTCAGAGTTACTACAAAATAGGACTACACAAAAGCTATGACAAAAAGGAACAAGCTGAATAGTCCATTGCGGAAGCAAAATAGGCTAAGTCCAAAAGCACCTAACCTGAAACATCTCGGCCTGACCCGAGCATAAAATACACGGGTCAGTCTAGCTAAACAAATCAGTTAGATAAACTGAACAACAATAAACCTGTAAGGTTACAACGTATAACATATATCTCTAAGGGAGATAACGAAATCATCTAACAAAAGATGAATCATATAGAACAAGCCTCGTATCATCGGCAACATATAGAAACAAAGGATACGAAAATCCTAAAACAAGCCAAAAGGCAATAACAAATACCAATAAGGTATACAAGTTCCACAAGGTAAACGCTACGCTTCATGCGGCTCATAATGACCAACACCGAAGGGCGATATCAAGGGAATATACATATGAATGAAACATCATAAAATTTGCTCGAGCTCAGTACTGTACAAACAAGGATCCATGAGCCCGAAGACTCCAAACCCAATATCACCCATGCGGCTCATAACGACCAACATCGGAAGCGATACTAAAGGGCAACCCAATATCACCCATGCGGCTCATAACGACCAACATCGGAAGCGATACTAAAGGGCAACAAACCCGAAGGCACATACCCGAAGGCAACAAACCGTAGTGGTGAAGGTCAGAGACCCAGTACTGGACACCACTAACTGGCGGAATGTGTCACAACTCTCGAAAAGGAATCCGAAAAGTGTTAACGTATGTCCCATAACCACTCGTTCGCACTAAACGGTTTACTATCCGTCAGCCACTTTCACACTCAAAGCAGTACAAAGTTCACCTCATATCATCGGTAAACCAAACCCGAAGGTTAAAACGATCAATTGAATAGGTCGGGAATTAATCGGAAGGATAAACGCACAGATTCATGGTCCGTGTTTTGCCCAATCATTTAATCACCCTTCCACTTCGCTCGAAGTGCGAAATTGTGCTTGTGGTTTAAATAGAATTTATAAATCGGAGAAGCGAACTTTTAATACAATTTGAAGAAATAATTTATAAAACCCGTGAATGAAGTCAAAAAGAAATTATCAAGGTCAAATATGCATAAACAACTAATTGGAATCAAATTGCATCGATCAAATTTGGAAAATTAAACGAACAAGGCACATTGGCCAAAAACAACATATTCAGACGTCTGAAAGAAGGGATTCAGATGTCTGAATCTGGAAATCAATTTGTTTTCCAAGACAGAATTCAGACGTCTGAATCCTACCATTTAGACGTCTGAAACAGGCAATATTTTGCCTATTTCCTTTCTGATCGAAATTAAGCACTTTCAGACGTCTGGAAATATAATTTCAGACGTCTGAATCTGGGGATGAAAATTTCCCCTGAACAATATTCAGACGTCTGAAATAGGTATTTCAGACGTCTGAAACTCAATGTTCAGGCATTCCTGAACCTGGGCCAACTATGGCCAAACAAATCGAAAGCAATCGGATGCGTGTTGATTATGGGCTTACGTCAAACGACTACCCAACCTTAACAACACCTCCAAACATTCCGAACAACACAAACATCAACCATAAAAGGTTTTACATAGATTTGGCTTCAAAAATCATAATTTGGCAATTTCACCAAAACAATCCAAATCGAAAGCAAAAGCATACGAACAAGTGTTAGGAATCCATACCCAACATCAATGATATCAAAAGAAGTAGATGTGAGTTCAAAACTCACCTTTTACCCAAAACAAAGAAGAAGGAGTTCAATTTGCAAGGAGAAGACCAACCAAACACTACTTCAACTCAACAAGCTTCAATCTAAGAATAAATCACATATTTCCCAATTTAGGTTTAGGAAATTTTCTGAAATTGAAGAAGAGAAGAGTTGGAGAAGATGAAGAAGAACTTACCAATGGCTTCTCTTTGATTTTGAAGCAAGAATTTGGAGTTTGCAAATGGATTTAGGGCTAGGAGTTTCTAATTTCCTTTCTCTTCCCCCATTTCAGTTTTTGCTTAAGCTTTTATGAAATGAATAAATGAATGGAAGGAGAGAAGGGCTGAGTTGAGGTTAATAGAACAGTTTGGGTGAAACCCAAACCCGAAGCCCACTTAGCAAATAGAAAAATTCGACTTACTCCAAACATATCAAAGCTTACACTCAAAAAGATCGCAAACGCCATTTCGGAATCAATGGAAATGGTTTCGAGTCCTAATTCGGCCGTTTGCAAAAAGTAACATTTCGGACCTAAATCCGACTAACGACGCTATATTTAAATAAAATACTTAAATATAAAATCGTTAAATATGTGGGTTGTTACAGATCTCCCCTCCTTACAAAATTGCGTCCCCGCAATTCCTAGAGACGATATTTGCAAAAACTACATACATACAACATTCAAAAGAGAAGGAAACAAGTTAGAAACGAAAAGATAATCTCACCATCGACAAGCAAAGATAGAAAACCCGGATAAGATCGCTCGATATACTCTCTGGTTTCCCAAGTACAGTCATTGGGATTAGCGGACCATTGAACTTTAACGAGCGGCACGTCCTTGTTCCAAAGGTGTCGCACCTCCGTGTCAAGCACGCGAATAGGTTGCTGTACAATAGATAAGTCTGGTGGGATCTCAAGCTCTTGCAAATCAGGAGAAGTAATAACAGAATCCGACTCCCGAAGACACTTCCGAAGTTGCGAGACGTGAAACACGTCATGAATGCCAGATAAATGAGCTGGAAGTGAAACTCTATAAGCCACAGGGCCAATACGTTCAGTAGTAGAAAATGGTCCTATAAAGCGAGGAGCCAATTTCCCAGTCGTACTGAAACGCATAACCCCCTTCAAAGGAGAAACATGAATAAAAACAAGATCGCCGATCGAGAACTCTAGAGGCTTCCTACGGTTGTCCGCGTAGGATTTCTGACGACTCTGTGCCTCTTTCATTCTCAATCGAATAAGATCAATCTTCTCAGAAGAATGACGAACAAAGTCTGGACGAAGAATAAGCTTCTCTCCAGATTCCAACCAACATGAAGGTGATCGACCTGGCCTTCCGTATAAGTCTTCGAAAGGAGCCATACCGATACTAGACTAAAAACTATTGTTGTAGGAGAACTCTACAAGAGGTAGATGATCCTCCCAACTTCCACCAAAATCAAAAATACAAACACGGAGAAGATCTTCCAAGATACGATTCACCCGTTCAGTCTGTCCGTCAGACTGCGGATGATAAGCTGTAGAAAAATTAAGCTTTGTTCCCAAAGCTTGCTGAAGACTCTTCCAAAAATGACTCGTGAATAAAGGATCACGGTCACTCACAATAGAACTAGGAACACCGTGAAGTCTCACGATTTCCTTGACATGTAACTTAGCCAAAAGCGAAGCAGTCCTATTAGACTTAATAGGGACAAATGAGCAGACTTGGTGAGGCGATCAACAATAACCCAAATGCTAGAATGGCCAGATCTCGAACGAGGTAGGCCGTCAATGAAATCCATAGAAATCTGATCCCATTTCCATAATGGAATCTCAAGAGGTTGAAGAAGACACGAAGGACGCTGATGCTCGGCTTTAAAACGCTGACAAGTTATGCAATTGCTCACATAACTCGCCACATCACGCTTCATGCCTTCTCAATAATAAAGACGACGCATATCGGCATACATCTTACTACTACCGGGATGAATGGTATACTTAGAACGGTGACAGTCATCAAGAATGTCATGCCTAAGTGCAAGATCAGATGGCACAAAAAGACGGTTCTTCTTGCGAAGACACCCATGAGAATCAATGCTGAAATCTTGCAATGCCTCATCACAAGATCCAGACTCACGAAGCTGAATAAGATGCAACAACTCAGGATCATGCTGCTGACCATCGGCAATACGATCCAATAAAATAGGTCGGGCTCCCAAACTAAATAATAGAATAGGAGAATCAGAAGATGAACCTTGATCACGAGTTTCACAAAAAGATAGAGTCTCAAGAACATCCCATTCGGCAAACATCATAGAAATAACAGCCGAATGTTTGCGACTAAGCGCATCAGCAACACGATTACCCTTACCAGGGGTATACTGGATATCAAAGTCATAAGAAGCAAGAAACTCGAGCCAACGTTGTTGTCTCATATTGAGTTCCTTCTGAGTGAACAAATACTTCAAAGATTTATGATCGGTATAGAGAATGAAGCGCTCGCCAAATAAATAATGTCGCCAAATCTTCAAGGCAAAGACAATGGCGGCAAGCTCAAGATCATGAGTGGCATAGCGAACTTCATTCGGACGCAGTTGCCTAGAAGCATAAGCAACTACCCGATCCTTCTGCATAAGAACATCACCGAGACCACTACCACAAGCATCGGTGTAGATAACAAGATCATGATTCCCTTCGGGAACCACAAGAATAGGAGCATTAGTGAGAAGTTCCTTTAATGTCAAAAAGGAAGCTTCACACTTGTCGGACTAAATAAAATGAATGCCTTTACGAGTAAGGCAGGTGAGAGGAAGCACAACATGGGAAAAGTTCCTAATGAACCGACAGTAATAACCCGCCAATCCAAGAAAACTACGAATCTCATGAACATTTTCAGGCCTCTTCCAATTTTGGATGGCTTCGATCTTTGAGGGATCGACAGAAATGCCATCGGAAGATACAACATGGCCTAAAAATTTAACCTTATTCTCCCAAAAGTGGCATTTGGAGAATTTGGCTCTAAACTGATGACGACGGAGAGTATTCAAGACAATCCCTAAGTGATTAGCATGCTCAGCTTCAGACTTAGAATAAATAAGGATATCATCAATGAACACAAGGACGAACTTATCGAGATATTCCCGGAATACTCGATTCATGAGATCGACAAAGAAAGAAGGAGCGTTCGTCAAACCGAACGGCATAACGAGCCACTCAAAAGAACCATATCGAGTGTGGAAAGCTGTAAGAGGTATGCTATCATCCGCGACTCGTAACTGATGAAAACCCGTGGCAAGGTCAAGCTGAGAAAAGACCTTAGCACCACTCAATAGATCGAACATGTCATCGATCCTAGGCAATGGATACCTATTTCTAATGGTTAACTCGTTAAGCTTGCGATAATCAATGCAATGCCTAAGAGTTCCATCAGACTTCTTCACGAAGACGACCGCGGATCCCTACGGAGAAGAACTGGACTGAATCTACTGCTTGGACTCAAGCTCCAAAAGCTGCTTCTTGAGTTCCTCATTTTCCTTTGTAGACATCCTCGTGGGAGGACGACTAACTGGCTGCGCGTCTGGAATGAGATCAATGCGGAACTCAATTGCCCGTTTGGGTGGCAAACCCGATACATGCTCAAAAACATCAGAAAAGTCACAAGCAACCGGAATACGAGATATATCATCATCATCTCGCGAGTCAAGAGGATATAAAGCCATTTCGGAATTATCCACATTCCGAAGGACAAGAGATAGCTGAGTAGGTGAATCCGGATGTCGAAGATATATAATCCTCTCCGAACAAATAATCCTGGCATCGTATCTCACTAGCCAGTCCATACCCAAAATCATATCGAATCCCAGACAAGAAATAACGTGCAGATTCGCACGGAAAGAAAAGTCACATAAAACAATCTCAACATCATCACAAAGCAAACTAAGGGTCGCGGATCCCCCAATTGGATTCGCAATCCTTAAAGAAGTCATCAAATAAGAAACATCCAAAGATAAATCATCAACGAGCTTTTGCGATACGAAAGAATGTGATGCACCCGTATCGAAAAGAACTCGTATACTATGGTCATGAAATAAAATAGAACCTTCCAAAATAGATGAAGATGTACCTTTGGACTGAGAAGGACCTTCAGAAGCCTTAGCAGCATAAAGCCTGCTAGACTTGGCACTAGCCGGAACAGTAGGGCAAGCTGAAACATGATGACCTTCCTTCTTGCAATAACGGCAGAAGAGAGGCTTAGGACAAGCTCGAATAATATGATCAGGAGAACCACAATTGAAACACTTTCGAACGAAAGGTGTTCCGGAAGACGGAGGCTGAGAGCTAGGACCACCGGTCTTCTTTTTCTTAGAAGGAAAAGGCTTCTTCTGAATTGAAAACGGCCTCTTGTTGGGGTTCTTGGAAACCTCAACATCAACATCAACATCACTATCACACTCCATCTCGACGGTCTCGAGATGAAGTGCCGAATCAACCAACTCCTCAAAAGAAAGTTTAAGCTGGAGCAACAAAGACTTCTTAAGATATTTCTTAAGACCAGAAACAAACTTCAAATTCTTCTTATAAGAAGTACCGATGAATTCAAGACCATACTGAGATAAAGCCTCGAACGATGCGACATACTCAGAAACAGAAGATTTCCCTTGCTTCAACTCAAGAAAGCGACGGGTCAATAAAACTTTTTCAGATTCAGGAACGAACTTGAGTTCAAATCGCTCCCGAAACTGAGTCCAAGAAAGAGTAGACTCATCAATTTCGGCTACAAGAAGCTCATACCAATCAAGAGAACGCTCTTGTAATAAACTAGAAGTCACAAGAACTCTATCATGGTCGGAAAAATCCATGCGAGAGAAGATACGCTCGCACGTACGAAGCCAAGCTTGGACTTCAAGAACGGACTCGGAGCCCTTAAACGGCTTTCCTCCAAGATGAGAAAAATCACTACACTGACGTGCAAAGGCAGACTTGCGAGGTGGAGACACTCGAGGAGGAACTGGAGGCTGAGTGCTCCTAAACAGCTCCAAAAACTGATCAGCAGACATATAAACGCCATCCGGATGTGAGCCACTGGATTGCCCAGCACCCGAACGCCGTCCCCTGCCTCTTCCAGCCATACGCTGAAGGTAAGATAAGAACAAGATTATTCACAAGGTAGATATTGCAATATGGAATACTACGGAATAAAATGCATTCCTAGACGTATTCCCAAACTCTATCTAACCTTGATGGAATAAAGAGACACAATGATTCAAAGATTTGTACCACTTATACACTTTGATGTACCATAATATGTGCATCTATTCAGTGTTTATCATATTTTGTTCTGAACTCAGCTTTGATACCACGCTGTGACGCCCCACCTCTATACCCACGCTAGCCAAGGACACTATAAAGTAATGCCGTCAACTAACACGGAGAATAAGGCTGGTTAGGAGCGACCATCCATAGCCTTGCTCTAACTATCTATTGAATACATCGACAATAAACATACCAACCAGGTCGACATACCCAATGAATACTTAAAACAAAACCATAGGTGGTTGGATCTATCAGAACAGAATATAATAACTCAAATGTAATATACATCACAGAACAGTAAATCATCATATACACATATACAGATACATAACAGAGTTATAAAACAATACATATCAAGTGGTATAGCAAACCACCATATACAGACGAGTCAAAAGAATACATGTCAGAGTTACTACAAAATAGGACTACACAAAAGCTATGACAAAAAGGAACAAGCTGAATAGTCCATTGCGGAAGCAAAACAGGCTAAGTCCAAAAGCACCTAACCTGAAACATCTCGGCCTGACCCGAGCATAAAATACATGGGTTAGTCTAGCTAACAAATCAGTTAGATAAACTGAACAACAATAAACCTGTAAGGTTACAAGGTATAACATATATCTCTAAGGGAGATAACACAATCATCTAACAAAAGATGAATCATATAGAACAAGCCTCATATCATCGGCAACATATAGAAACAAAGGATATGAAAATCCCAAAACAAGCCAAAAGGCAATAACAAATACCAATAAGGTATACAAGTTCCACAAGGTAAACGCTACGCTTCATGCGGCTCATAATGACCAACACCGAAGGGCGATATCAAGGGAATATACATATGAATGAAACATCATAAAATTTGCTCGAGCTCAGTACTGTACAAACAAGGATCCATGAGCCCGAAGACTCCAAACCCAATATCACCCATGCGGCTCATAACGACCAACATCGGAAGCGATACTAAAGGGCATATCACCCATGCTGCACATAACGACCAACATCGGAAGCGATACTAAAGGGCAACAAACTCGAAGGCACAAACGCGAAGGCACATACCCGAAGGCAACAAACCGTAGTGGTGAAGGTCAGAGACCCAGTACTGGACACCACTAACTGGCGGAATGTGTCACAACTCTCGAAAAGGAATCCGAAAAGTGTTAACGTATGTCCCATAACCACTCGTTCGCACTAAATGGTTTACTATCCGTCAGCCACTTTCACACTCAAAGCAGTACAAAGTTCACCTTATATCATCGGTAAACCAAACCCAAAGGTTAAAACGATCAACTGAATAGGTCGGGAATTAATCGGAAGGATAAACGCACAGATTCATGATCCGTGTTTTGCCCAACCATTTAATCACCCTTCCACTTCGCTCGAAGTGCGAAATTGTGTGTGTGGTTTAAATAGAATTTATAAATCGGAGAAGCGAACTTTTAATACAATTTGAAGAAATAATTTATAAAACCCGTGAATGAAGTCAAAATGAAATTATCAAGGTCAAATATGCATAAACAACTAATTGGAATCAAATTGCATCGATCAAATTTGGAAAATTAAACGAACAAGGCACATTGGCCAAAAACAGCATATTCAGACGTCTGAAAGAAGGGATTCAGACGTCCGAATCTGGGAATCAATTTGTTTTCCAAGACAGAATTCAGACGTCTGAATCCTACCATTCAGACGTCTGAAATAGGCAATATTTTGCCTATTTCCTTTCTGGTCGAAATTAAGCACTTTCAGACGTCTGGAAATATAATTTCAGACGTCTGAATCTGGGGATGAAAATTTCCCCTGAACAATATTCAGACGTCTGAAATAGGTATTTCAGACGTCTGAAACTCAATGTTCAGGCATTTCCTGAACCTGGGCCAACTATGGCCAAACAAATCGAAAGCAATCGGATGCGTGTTGATTATGGGCTTACGTCAAACGACTACCCAACCTTAACAACACCTCCAAACACTCCGAACAACACAAACATCAACCATAAAAGGTTTTACATAGATTTGGCTTCAAAAATCATAATTTGGCAATTTCACCAAAACAATCCAAATCGAAAGCAAAAGCATACGAACAAGTGTTAGGAATCCATACCCAACATCAATGATATCAAAAGAAGTAGATGTGAGTTCAAAACTCACCTTTTACCCAAAACAAAGAAGAAGGAGTTCAATTTGCAAGGAGAAGACCAACCAAACACTACTTCAACTCAACAAGCTTCAATCTAAGAATAAATCACATATTTCCCAATTTAGGTTTAGGAAATTTTCTGAAATTGAAGAAGAGAAGAGTTGGAGAAGATGAAGAAGAACTTACCAATGGCTTCTCTTTGATTTTGGAGCAAGAATTTGGAGTTTGCAAATGGATTTAGGGCTAGGAGTTTCTAATTTCCTTTCTCTTTCCCCATTTCAGTTTTTGCTTAAGCTTTTATGAAATGAATAAATGAATGGAAGGAGAGAAGGGCTGAGTTGAGGTTAATAGAACAGTTTGGGTGAAACCCAAACCCGAAGCCCACTTAGCAAATAGAAAAATTCGACTTACTCCAAACGTATCAAAGCTTACACTCAAAAAGATCGCAAACGCCATTTTGGAATCAATGGAAATGGTTTCGAGTCCCAATTCGGCCGTTTGCAAAAAGTAACATTTCGGACCTAAATCCGACTAACGACGCTATATTTAAATAAAACATTTAAATATAAAATCGTTAAATATGCGGGTTGTTACAAAGGATGAGAATTTATATGCAAGCAACAAGTTTCGAAGCCTGGAATACTACTCAAGCAGAGTTCGTTGTACCCACAACTGATTATCCTACATGGACACAAACTCAAAAGAATGAAGCAAGTGCAAATGCTAAAGCTATGAATATGTTGTTTTGTGCCCTGGATAGAAATGAATTCAACCGTGTTAGCATATGTACTACTGCATATCAGATATGGGAAACACTTAAAGTCATACATGAAGGCACAAACAAGGTTAAACAAACAAAGATATCCATGTTGAAGAATCAATTCCAAAACTTTAGAATGCAACAAAATGAATCCATCAATGACATGTACTCAAGATTCAAGACATTCATCATGCTCTAATCGGACTAGGAGAAAGATACATGGACTTTGACATTGTGTCTAAAGTTCTAAATTCACACACCGAAGAATGGGAGAGAAAAGTACTAGCAATCGAGGAAGCAAATGATTTATCTACAATGAAACCAGAAGAATTGATTGGAAATCTTATGTCGTATGAAATAAATATGCAAGCCAAAAAGGATCAAGCTCAAGAAAGAAAGAATATTGCTTTTCATGCGGAAAAGGAAGAATCAGAGTCTGAAGATGAGGATCTGGCATTTATAGCTAAAAATTTCAAGAAATTCCTAAAGTATAGAAAAGGAAACAAAATCGGAATCAAAAAGAATTTCTTGAACAAACCATCATCCTCAAATATAGAATGCTTCAATTGTCATAAGAAAGGACATATGCAAAAAGATTGTCAAGAACAAATGAAGGAAAATCAGAAAAACTTCAACAACAAAAACAAGAAGGATAAATTCAAAAAGAAAGCATTTTCTGTAACATGGGACGATTCAAATTCATCTTCATCCGAAAATGATAGTGATAGCGACAATGAACTGGCAAATGTATGCTTCATGGCTCAAGAATCTGAGGTCCCACTTAAAAAGAAGAAATGGATATTAGACAGTGGTTGTTCAAAACACATGACCGGAGACAAAGA
Source organism: Allium cepa (assembly GCA_030765085.1). Lineage (NCBI taxonomy): Eukaryota > Viridiplantae > Streptophyta > Magnoliopsida > Asparagales > Amaryllidaceae > Allium > Allium cepa. The sequence continues at coordinate 763,546,403 of CM060934.1, read as the reverse complement.
TATGCTTACAAACATCACATACTTTGATGGTGGATCGGTTACCTTCGGAGACAATTCAAAAGGCTATATCATTGGCAAAAGAGATGTGAAAAATTATGGTACATCAAATTTACCTTTTATAACAAATGTTTCATTAGTTGAAAATTTAAAACATAATCTACTTAGCATAAGTCAATTATGTGACAAAGGTTTTAAAATAACTTTCTCAAATAATAATTGTAGTATTTTTGATCAAGACCAAAATCTTATATTTGAAGGAAAAAGAGATAGAAATATTTATGTTCTAAATATGAGTATTCATCATAATTCAAGTATGTGTTTACTTGCCAAAGACAATGATCCTTGGTTATGGCACAAAAGATTTTGTCACATAAATTTTAAAACTATTAGAAAACTTTCTAAAAACAAATTAGTAAGAGGATTACCCAAAATAAATTTTAAAATAAATAATTTTTGCGATGATTGTCAAAAAGGGAAATTAACGAAATCATCTTTTAAATCTAAGAAAACTATTTCAACTTTACAACCATTAGAATTACTACATATGGACTTATTCGGACCAACACAAGTTCAATCCATTAATCATAGTCGATACGTATTTGTAATTGTTGATGATTTTTCAAGATGTACATGGACTATTTTTATGAAAAATAAAAGTGACACTTTTGAGCATTTTAAAACATTTGTCAAAAGAATCCAACATATTAAAAACTTGAAAATTAAAAATATTCGAAGTGATCATGGAGGCGAATTCGAAAATGAAGATTTTGCAACATTTTGTAAAAAGAAAGGAATTAATCATAATTTCTCTTTTCCTAGAACTCCTCAATAGAATGGAGTTGTAGAAAGAAAGAATAGAACATTACAAGAATGCGCGAGAACATTGTTAAATGGCTGTTCTCTACCAAAACATTTTTGGGCAGAAGCAGTTACTACTGCATGTTATGTATTAAATAGAATTTCAATTAGACCTTTAACTAAAAATACTTCTTATGAACTATTCAATAATAAAAAACCAAATATATCTTATTTTAAAATATTTGGATCAAAATGTTTTATTTTAAATACAAAAGATCAACTAGGAAAATTCGATTCAAAAGCTGATGAAGGAATTTTCGTAGGATATTCTGAACGAAGTAAAGCATATCGAGTATTTAATAAACGAACAAACTTACTTGAAGAATCTTTGCATATATCTTTTGATGAAAACTTTAATAAAAATTTAAATATAAAAGATGATGAAGAATTGATAAACATCGAAGAAATAAACCTTGAAAATAATAATGAACTAAGATCTCCTCCTAGAATATTACGGGATCATCCAACTCAAAATATAATAGGAGAAATAAATTCTCAAGTTAGAACAAGAAATCAACTAAATCAAATGGGTCATGTAGCTTTCATTTCATCTATAGAACCTAAAAATCCAAAAGAAGCATCAACAGATGATTATTGGATTATCGCAATGCAAGAAGAATTAAATTAATTTGAACGTAACAATGTTTGGGAATTAGTTCCCTGTCCGAATAATCAATCTGTAATTGGAACAAAATGGATTTACAAAAATAAAGTAGATGAACAAGGTAATATAACAAGGAATAAAGCAAGACTAGTAGCACAAGGGTATAATCAAGAAGAAGGTATTGATTTTGAAGAAACATTTGCTCCTATTGCAAGATTGGAAGCAATACATATGCTATTAGCCTTTGCTTGTTATCACAATTTTAAACTTTACCAAATGGATGTTAAAAGTGCATTTTTAAATGGTTTTATTAAAGAGAATGTATATGTAGAACAACCTCCGTTATTTATACATGAAAAATATCCGGATCATGTATTTAAACTGAAAAAAGCACTATATGGTCTTAAACAAGCTCCTCGTACTTGGTATGAAAGACTTAAAAGTTATTTATTAAACTCAGGATTTAAAATTGGAAAAGTAGATCAAACACTGTTTATTAAAAATACTGCCAAAGATATTTTAATAATTCAAATTTATGTAGATGATATTATTTTTGGTTCAACAAATGAAAATTTGTGTAAAGAATTTTCAAAAATAATGACTAATGAGTTCGAAATGTCTCATATGGGAGAACTATCTTATTTTCTCGGACTTCAAATCAAACAATTAACAAATGGAATTTTTATAAACCAAGAAAAATATGTGATAATTTAGTAAAACGATTCGGCATGGAAAACACTTCTGCTAAACCTACTCCTATGAGTACTACTACACATCTCGAGCGAGATGAAAATGGCAAATGTGTTGATCAAAAATTGTTTAGAAGTATGATAGGTTCTTTGCTCTACTTAACCGCTAGTAGACCTGACATAATGATGAGTGTTTGTTTGTGTGCACGTTTTCAATCCGATACTAAAGATTCACACTTAAGAGCGGTAAAACGTATAATGCGATATCTTAATCAAACTAAAGATTTCGGTCTTTTCTATCCAAAAGAATGTTCATTTGAGTTAGTATCATTCAGTGATGCTGATTTTGGTGGATCCCGAACGGATAGAAAAAGTACAAGTGGTACTTGCCATTTCATTGGAAAATCACTTGTATCTTGGTTTAGTAAAAAACAAAATTGCGTCTCCCTCTCCACATGCGAAGCCGAATATATATCAGCTGCCTTAGATTGCACTCAAGTTATATACATGCAACAAACACTTAAAGATTTTAATATAAATTTAACAAATTCTACAATATATTGTGATAATACAAGTACAATAAACTTATCTAAAAATCCTGTTAATCACTCTCGTACAAAACATATAGATATTCGTCACCATTTTTTACGTGATAATATCGAAAAAGGAATAATTAATTTAGAACATATTTCTACCGAAATCAAATTGCCGATATATTTACTAAACCTCTATTAGAAAACTCCTTTATAAAACTTCGACGAGAATTAGGTATAATATCCTTTAAAGATATCAATTAGAGATGCATTTGAAATATTCACTCATTTCAGTCGACTAAAATAATCTGTTCAGTCGACTGAATGAACATATCAAATATTTTTCGGAAACGTTATATGCTACATTATATAATTTGTAGACCACTCATTTTAAAAACTGAATTTTTAATAAGAACCCTACTTTTCTAACAAAATTCTCCTAACCATTAAATCATTATGCGGTTAAAAATCTAAATAAATTATAACCATTAGTTGTTTAGTAAAATTCTACTATAAATAAATTCTAAATTTTTTATTATTCATCTCGATTTTACGATTAAAATCTTAAACAGATTCAATATAAAATGTCATCAAACAACTCCTTCTCTCCGATCAATATCACCTCGTCAGTTGATAACACTCCAACATCGCCAAAACTTCCCGCACCAACACCAGCACATGAGCCGGTTTACAAATGGGAAAATTATCGTACTGGTTTCACACCAGAATCGAAAAAGGCGAAAAGAGGACTCTTTATTTCACCTGACACAAAAAGAAAGATTGATGAAATTCATCACTTTCAACAACAACAAATCGATCTTCAACGAGAGCTATACTTCGAGCAAAAAGTTACAGCACGACGTTTGAGTTTTCTAGAACAAATCGGTTTACGCTTTTGTGGATCAAAGAAAAATCAAGTGGCTGAACCTCTACCTCGCCTTGTTAGCTCACTTGATCCGTCTTCATCTTATCGTACACCGGTTGATCCTGTGAATCCTTGGATGTCTCCTAAGACTCCTCAATATAGTCCGAATTCATGGGATATAAATTACATGAAGAATGAAGGAAAGAATTCTCGAAGTCCATCTCCAAAGAAATAGTTAAAATTCTGTATGATAATACATCAACATTTTTGTAACTATTCCTTTAAATAAATTGTTTAAAATTCAAAAATTAACTAAAATAGCAAACATTGTATGTTCAGTCGACTGAATTCCCCTGTTTAGTCGACTGAAACTATGACAGAAAATCAGTTATGCACAGTTCAGTCGACTGAAACCATCTGCACAGTCGACTGAAAATTCAACCGCAAAATTTTTATACCAAAATTCAGTCGACTAAAAGTACTACTCAGTCGACTGAATATATCACAGAACACTTCGGCCTTTGATTCAGTCGACTAAACAGAACATTCAGTCGACTGAACGCTGCTTCCCAGGCAGAATTTCCCCTTTTAACCACCAAAATTTACCATACCTATTCACTTTTACCTCCTACAAACCTTCTTCCCCAAATCTATTCGAAACCCTAGCTCTCAAATTCCTCAAAATCAAATCAATACTCACCAAAATGGCACCAAAAAGATCAAGAGCCTCATCTTCTTCATCCTCCGAGCCAATTGATGCTCAAATAGCACAATGGCTTTATGATGGAACTGCTGTCACCCGATGGAACAAGATGAAGAATTCTCGAATCTTTGAGCATTCTTTCGTTGATTTTCATAGCTTTCAAACCTACAACCTTCAAGCATTAACAGATCCGGCAGGTTTGACTCCACTTCTAGACTTAAAAAGAAATGATCATGCCATTAATCATGTAATGGTAAAATTATTTTACGCTAATCTTAATCTTGGACACCAAACTCCAAGAAATCCAAACAATAGTGTTTGGAGTATGGTGTGAGGAAAGAAAGTTTGGTTCTCCTTGGATAGAATAGCACACATTTTAGAGTCCCCAAATGTTGGAAGAAAGCTCGAGGAGATAGAATTCAATCCACACATTCGTGACAACATCAACCATCGATTTATGGAGGATAATATCAACTTTAGGGATTTTAAGTCCACCTCCCTTCGACCTATGGCGAGAATTCTCCATAAAGCCCTAATGAGAACAATTACACCTCGTACGGGATCGTACGAAATTGTCTACCAAAATAACTATCGAGCACTATATGCTATTTTTGGCAATATACAAGTTAATTGGGTACAACTTATTCTTGATGAGTTTCTCACTTTCAACAATGGCAAAATGCGCACTATTTACTTTGGAGAGTACATCATGCGACTTCTCCTAAATGTCGATACGCCATTACCTGAATCAGAGAATACAATGGTCCATCAGATTAACCATTGGACCATAAGCGTAATGCAACTCCCATCTCGACCTCCTCGCATAATATGACTTGCCGAATGGGAAGCAAGGCATCAAGAACAACAACAACAACAACAACCTCCTCAACCTCGCCACGAAGAACATCTCGAGCAAGATGATGAAATTCGTCTTGTTGACCCAAGCTTCACTACCAACCAATCCTTGGGGATATTGTCAAGAAATCAACAAATTCTTGACACTCGTCTTAAAAAGGTAGATCATAAGCTTGATAAAATCAAAGGATTCTTCAACAAGCTTTGGGATGCAATCTCATGCTCCAGCACCACTACTGCTTCAACATCTCGCGGCAAACGTCCGGCACCCACGTTTATATGGACGATATCCGAAGAGCATACAAGTAGCAGCGCAAGCGGAGCTAGTTGTGGCCAAGGAGGAAGAGCACCTAAACCACCAATAGGAGGACCCGTCATACGTGAACCAACTGGAAGGGAAGGTTCATATGACTGGGATAAGGATGAGTGATTTTGTTGTTTTGATGTCTATTTTTAAACTTTCTAATGGCTTGTATAAATAGCTATTTTATACTTGTCTGTCATAACATTTTTATTTCTCTTAATTCATGCTTATATTCTCTATGATTTCGTGATTGTTTTGATATATTATTACTGCTATTAGTTCTTCCTTTTTGTCGATGACAAAGGGGGAGAAAATCTATGGTACTAACTTTGTTTTGTAGAAAAGACAGTGCATACATTCAGGGGGAGAAAGTAAGTATATACATCTCTAGAATAGTATTGTCATCAATCAAAAAGGGGGAGAATGTTGATACACGAAGATTTTGATCAATGACAATAAGCTTCAACAACTAGAAAGAGAACGCAAAAACTAGAAGAAGATAGATGAAGACCAAAGTATAAACATTAGTATGATTTCTCTATGTGTCTTAGTCTAGATTATTTGTTAAAATCTATCGTCAAGAGATTTGCACGAACATTAGAACGCAATTCATAAAAACTTCATTCACATGTTCACTGTGCATGCTTTTATACTTCAGTCGACTGAACAGACATGGCCAGTCGACTGAAACTGTACACATATACAAAATTACACAGTTTCAGTCGACTGAATTACCTGCGCAGTCGACTGAAATTGTTCCTGAAAATTTTTCTTTGTATTTTCAGTCGACTGAATCTCCTGCTCAGTCGACTGAATTTAAACCTGCGAATTTTCTCTGAAAAGACACCTTCTTCTTCCCAAGAGTTGCAACCATTCATCAATGGAAATGGAAGCATCTCTTGTTTGCAACCCTTGACATCATATGCATCTCTTCTACAAGTATAAATTCATGATTCTAACATCATTTAATCAACCGAATTCTCTTGCTTTAATCTTACTATTCTCTTGTTCATATTCTCTAGATATTCTCAAAGCAATCACCAATCTATTGCTTGAATCACTGTTTTTGTTTATAACATTCTTTTGATTCATAGCAATTAACATTCCTAAATCTTCACAAACACATTGCATACTCTCGAGGATAAGATTATAGGAATATTGTACTACATTAGACTCATTAGTGTTGACAAGAACACAACAAGTCGAATATTGTATTTTAGTAATTGAGTTGAAGTCCCCTTCGGTAGTTGAGGCAAGAAATCCCGTTCGGTTGTTCGGGTAAGTTGTAAACCTATTCCTCCGGGTGAAGTGAGGGTGTTAGTTAGTGAAATTCCTAAGAGGATCTTAGGGACTGGACGTAGGACGAGAGGTCCGAACCAGTATAAAAGTCTTGGTGTCTCCTTGCATTTACCTACTTTATCTACCTAGACTATTTCATTATTCCATATTACACGATCCTACCGCATAGCCCCCTCTTTTATTTGCTTGGGAACATGTGGGGTTTTTCTCCAAGCATTTGAAGCATAGGCTCGGGTCTGTACTCGTGCATGTGATTGTTGTTTCCAGCTTTGTTTGAATTTAAAACTATGTTTTTAAGAAGAAAAAAAAGGGAAAGAATGAAGCTCGGGAAAAGGAGATGAAGTCACAGGTTTTGTGTCGGGGAAAGTCTGAGTTGTCTCGGGTAAGTTAATTATGTTACAAATGTTAAAGATAACATAATTAAGTTTTAACAATTCACTTAAGCATTATTTTAAATAAAGATGATTATTTGAATGCTGATTTAATTAAGTTGTATAATTTACTTTAACCTAGTGAGTTGATTCTTGGAATTTATTTCAAACCTAATTAATAATGTGATTAAATATGTTTAATCATTAGTTAAACTTAAGGGTTAAGTTAATGATAAATTATTTCCTAGGTTGTTAAATAAGATTTTTATGATAAAAAGAGTTATTACTTAATGAAGTAATTAGTAATGGTAATTACAGGGTGTAAGTAATTGAAGATTGAAAGTAGTTTTTGGTTAATTACTTGGTGTAAGTAACATAAAAATAATAATTACTTAGTAGAAGTAATTAATAATTAATTACTTAGTGTAATTTATTTAAGATTTGACTAATAAAAGCTATGGGAAGCTAATTAAGTAATGTAATTAATTAAGAGTAATTAATTACAGAATGAGATCAATCAAGGGTGATTAATAAATATAATTAATTAAAGATTAAGTATAATTACTTAAGGTAATTAATGAGGTGTAATTCCTTAGTAAAATAATGAGTGGATAATTACTGGATGTAATAAACTAAAAGGAAATTACTCGATGGAAGTAATTAAAGGATAATTACTTGGTCAAAGGAATTAGGTGATAATTACTCAGTGTAATTAAGGGATTAATTAAGATAATTAATCAAGGAGTTGGTTTAATTGATAGAGTAAATTAGGAAAGTTAATTTCTGATTGTGATTAATCAAGGTTGATTAATAAATGTAATTAAGTTAAAGTTTAATTATTAAATGAAATTTAAGAATAATTAACTAATGAAAGTAATTAGAGGACCATTAATTAATGTAATTAATGGAAGAGATAAATCTTGCTTATGAATGATTGAATGATGATAAGTGCTTTGGATTGGTTGATATATCTGATATGAATTGCTTTGTGATTTGATATGTTGGATGGACAGTGATAATGTGATTATCTGTCAATTATGAATTGCTGCGTAAAAGTGTTATTCGGTAATTAAAGTTGAATCGTATTTAATCACTTGAATGACTTAGGTTAAGATGTCTTTGGATTCGAAGAGACCGGAGTCGGGTAATAGTTAATACCCGAAACCACTCTGATTCTTTATAAATTGATATGTGAATCAATAAGCTGGAATGGAATGATTTAAGTGAATTGGACTATTTAATCTAAGTTTTGGGACTTAGAAATTTGTGAGTGAAATAAGTAATATCTATAACAATTTGTGAATTTGAAATTGATACATGTTACCCGGGTTATGTATATAAGTTGTATGCTTTTGTCATTCATGTTAGATGGGTTTACTCACGCTGGTTTCCAGCCTGACCCGGGTGTTACTTTGATGTAATGCTTGGGTAAGATCGAGTATTAAAGATTTCCAAGTAAGGACGTTCTGGAGCTCAGGAGGCGTGCTGGATGGCAGGAACGTATGGAGTGTTTCCGATGTGATGCATTGTTGTATATTTAGGCTTTGTTGTTTTAAACTATTCAGTGTTGTGTAATGGTTGTAACTCTGATGTATAAAAATATAAGTGCATTGATACAGTTCTTCTTTGTAAAACTGTTATTTATGTGATATTATATTTAGATCCGCTGCGAATGTGAGGTTTCTGTGGCTTGTTTCTGCTTCTTCTTCTCTCTTTTCTTCTTTTCCTAACTATCTGGAATTTTCGGAATCGAAAATTTCAGGTCGTTACATTAACATTTAAAACTAATTACCTAAATTCAAAATACGCTGTAAGTTGCTTTTATTTTACAAATAACTTGATATTTTCTTTTACTTTATATTTATCTAATTCATATATCAATTATATTAATTGCCAAGTTAATCTTATAATTCCATATATTTTTTCTTAAATTCCCATTATTTAGTTAAATTAAACTTCCATACTACACTCAACCCATCTATTAACGTATAACATTTAACCTTTTAGAAAATCACTGCTTAAACATTTTAAATCCAATATAAGTCAAATTTCATTTTTTTTCTTTCATTTACAATACATGAAATTTATAAAAAATCATATTTTGAAATCAACCACGGGTCCGGAAAATATTTCACACCTAAATCAAGCGATACGGAAATTATCATTTAAATCCGTAATCAGTAAAAAATTGGGTTTTGATTATTTCAAACCTAAAATCCCAAGACAAATACAAATAAATAAAAATCACTTAGGCCTATCATTTCAGCCCATAATGATTTTCCCTATTCTAATGTCCGTTCGGGTATGTATCATTTCAACCCATAGTGATTCTATTCTACAAGGAACTTGCAGTGTGAGAAACAGAAATAAATAAACAATATAACAGAATAGAATATAACAGATGATGTGATAAGTTAATAACGGGGTTTAACATCATATAAATGATGTCACAGGGTAGGTATAACATAATATAAAAGTTTCTACACATTCACTTGGTGTCGCTTCACAATTATATAGGCATATATGTCATGTGTGAATTACTCACCTCTTTAAAGCTGGATTTTGTAAACAACACACACAAATGAGAATCCGGAAAGCACGATAGCACGATTTGATTCAAGTGGGAAGAGAGCCAAGATGTATATCTTGTACATAACAATAAAACAAGACCATACATAAATATAAATACAACACCAAAATTATTGAAACAAATTGAAATAGGGTTAAACAAAGACATCAGTAAGTTTCAAACAAGTTTTTCTTGCTCTTGACTCAACATGTGCTCGGCCTTAAGGCTAAATTGGTTCAGCCATGACATGTTTCAGGTGGTAAAGGATCAGGTTTGGACTGAAAATAACAAGGCTTGGTCAAGGATAGGAAGGGGTTGGAACTAGAAAGGGTTTTGGTTCAACTTGGGCTCGGTCAAAGGCATATTTGGGCTCAGCCAGAGGTTGCTACAAGTCAGGTCAGAGGTTATAATGGTGTTCACAGGTGGTGCTTGATGGTGGTGGTGGCTGTGGCAAGCAATGAAGGTGGTGTTGCATATAGGGCTTGGTAAGCATGGTTTTGTGGAGTTTTTCATAGGTTTTGTGGAGTTTTGTTCAAGGGGAGGCCATAGCTGTCACGACCCGAAATCCAATGTTCGAAAATCAACATCAAATACCTCACTTGTATTCGATTGCTGAATATTCAAACATCGAACTCTAGTCGGATTGAGCTTATAACAACATTAGATGAATATAAAACAGCGGAACAAAATGAATATCATTCATTTACATTACAGATACAACATCATCATAATATCCATTAAAGCATCATCATCAACATCAGAGTATTTTGATACATATAACACAACTTCAAAATGGAACTTCATAATAGAACAACAAGTGATCACATTCCCAAAAAAGTCTTCAAGGAAATAAAGTGATAGCGAACTTCCAAAACTAAGAACCTTGAGATCCAAAAGATTTCAAAATATCCCCAAGTCAAAAGCCTTCAAAAACCGATAGCCTCCAAACCAAAAATACTTCAAAATCCAGCTAACACCAAAACACGAAAGACCTGCTACTAGGCTGCCCGTGTGGAAATTATGGGCACCCAGAGTTTAGAAAGAAACAATAAACTCCGGGTCAGTCATGAGACTGGTATGAGTAAACAAACACAAAAGCAGTTGCTTTTTAAATAAAGAAAAATTTATTAAAGAAAATCGATATGCTTTTTAGAAAATGAAACTACCACAAGACATCCCGCCATACACACAATGCAATCGCAGAATTGGAGGAGATTTCTTCTTATGATAGTCAAATATGCTTGATATGAGAAAAAATTTCTTTGATATTATAACTAGTGCATAGTGTAGGAAATCATTTCGAAAGTATAATATTAATCTTAGCCAGCATACAATGCTTACTATAGCTACCATGTTTTGTGGCAGGTTACCGCCACGCTGCATGGCATGTTATACAACTAAAACCGTACAGGGCTCATATTGTTTCTTTGGATTTTCCAACAAATAGTCAGGCTAAGAAACTTCCTATTTCCACATAGGTACCGTTATCCCACTTTTTAGCAAGGCCGTGATACCAAAAGATCGATCGGAAACAAAAGACAGCTTGTCTCAAAGATTGGTTATACATTGCTTCGCTATGGATATCGATGAATTTTTTCTAAGCCCGAATCAGGCTATAATTGATAGGACATGACAAGCAAGACAATAAAAGCCAGCATTTCAAATTTCAGGTTAATCGGAGTTCGTATGAATGAGATATGATCGATACAAGTTAGAGAAAATACGCTGTTCATATCCATCAAAAGGTCGGGGTGTTGGTTTATTCGAATCCATCAGGTTCGTATCCATCGGTATGACTTCGCCTCGCCCTGTTCGTATCCATCAGGTTCGAATCGATGGCATGCACATCGATCAGTTCACACCGCTTCGCATCCACTGATGCATCCTACTTGGAGTCGGTCGGTCTCGTATCCATCCCCAAGCACTGCCTCGCATCGATCAACTTCGCATCCATCAACAGTGGTAACTCACTATTTCGTATCCATGAAAAACCTGCCTTGTTCGTATCCATCCACCAAGGAACCTCAGTTCATCTCGATCCAGTTCGTATCGATCAATAAAACTACCATTCGTATCCATCGATGCAAACTGGGTGACGTCACTTGATACGAACAAGGCGAGATTCATGGATATGACGCGGTCAACTCGAAGTAAAAGGTGGATCGATGCGAGGAGTGCACGCCATGTTGTCATGTGCATCCGTCGGTTCGAAAGCATGGTTTCGAAGTGATCGACTCGAAGCAAACAGCCAACCGAGAAACTCCATCTCGTATCGATCATAACTCAAGATCCACAAGTCAAAAGGCAACGAAATTTTCACAGAAGCTTCAGTACAAGGTAAAAAATGTTCTTGCCAAGTTTCAGCTCGATTGGATCAATTTTTGATGGATACGAAACCGTTTCGTATCGATCACAGATCGAGTCGAAACTTGGTAGGGTCCGTCGCGTGGGCCCACTCACGTGCCAGAAGAAGTCTCCCGAAGTTTGAGCGCGATCTCAGCCTCCTACGCCTATAAATAGCCCCCTGAAGCCTACAGAAAAGGGATCTTTTGGCCATTCGACGTCCAGACTCTGTCGAATTCAATTCTACATCTTTCTATCACCAGTGTATTCTAACATCAGAGCGATAACTTACTGTAATCTACTGTAACGAATTGAATTCATCAAAAGAATCAATAAAGTCATAAACTTCATAGTGAACGTAGGCAAGATCGTCGAACCACTATAAATCCTATGTTTCTGATCGTTATTTCTGAATTGCTGTGCTTGATATTGCTTAGATCTGAGATTTGTGTTTGAATATTGCTGATTTGTATTCATATACTGGTGCTTTCGCGTTACTGGGGTTTGTGACCATTTTTGGTGCAAAACTTTGGTGCTTTCGCTGAGAGGCTGATTCAAGAGAAGTTGAACTTGAAGATTTAATAATTCAGATTTAAGGAGCTATGATAAGGCAAACGAGTAGAAAGCAGAGGCCAGAGAGAAGTCAATACGAAGGAAGTCAAGAGGCTTCCTCAGGAGTGAATCAGGCATCGATCTTCATCACTGGGGATGAGATGGAGGCGACGATGAAGAGACAGGAGGAGTTGATCCAGAGTTTGTTTCAACGGATTGGGCACTTGGAGCGAAGAATCGAGGAGTGGATGGAGTTCAGAATGGAGCAGGACCATCCGGCGTAGCACTGGATTAGGGGGCACACACTTGGAGCATGTTGATCCAATCCTGATGAGAGAGATAGGGGCATCTGAGCAACCTGGAGGTAGTAGAGGGATGAACGCTCATCCAGGGGGCAGATTCTAGAAGGCTCTCATGCACTCGGGGGCGGGTCGACAGCGATGAACGAGGATTGCATCTTGGAGACAATGATAGATTAGCGGAGATGGTCAGGCGAGCCATGAGGGGCGGATTAGTGAACAGAGATCTTGAAAACGTGAACATGAGTCCCTTTTCTCCTGCAATTAGGATGGCTAGGAACCCACCAGAGTTCAGGTTACCATCAGTGGAGATGTACGATGGGAGGACGGACCCCGCGGTCCATCTGATAAGGTATATGAGGCACATGGAAATGCCGGGGGCCTCACAGGAAGTTATGGCCCGGTGCTTTCCATTATATCTGACGGATATCGCTGCGTTATGGTTTAGGCAGCTGGGGAGCGGCTCCATAAGAACGTGGGCAGATTTAACTAAGAAATTCATGAGGCAATTTAGGGTTCACATTGCAAGACCCAATAATGTGATAAGTTTGGCAATTTTAAAGCAGAAGGCTGGAGAGTCTTTGAGGAGTTTTTTGACGCGATTCAACGCGGTAGCAGCATCGGTGGATCAACCAGATCCATCCATGGTTATGATGGCAGCTGTGTTCGGAATAGCTGATGGCACAGAATTCAAAAATTCATTGACTAAAGATCCGCCTATGGATCTAGGAGAATTCTATCACGAGGCGGAAAAGTTCTTACGATTGGAGGATGCAAACGCCGAAAGAGAAGAAGGAGAAGAAATTAATGTTTATGCGGTCAAAGATGGAAATCACCCTGAGAAAGGTATAGAAACTAGCAAAGGAAAAGAAAAGGCTGAGAATAAATATAGCAGATCAATGCGACCATGAAAGGAACCAAGATTCACCACATACTCGGAGCTGAATGATAGTTTGGAGCCAATCTATCAGGATACCAGAGAGTATGTTCCATATCGTAGACCAATGCGAAGGGATCCAACTGTTGATGAGAGGAAATTAGATAAATATTGCTTATTCCATGAACTGAAAGGTCATAACACTAATGATTGTAGACATCTGAAGGACGAGGTGGAAGGGCATATCAGGAATGGTAGGCTACTTCAGTATGTGAGGAGGCGAGCTCCAGCGGCGGAGCCAGAGCGACAACCGTCTACATCAGCTAGAGGTGAACCTGAACCGGGACACCGTATGGTTATCAATTGATTGATTGATTGAAATAACGATGAACAAGTCGTAAACCTCTCACTAACACAGTTAATCATTTACACATGTATGAGATCGCGCACGATCCATAGGCACGCTCTGAATGACTATTGACCGCACCATAGTAAGAGTTTACGCTTTGACATCCTCTTCTTGCTTTTGCTTTGATTTTTATTTAGACATTTGGACTTAGTTTATCTGGACATTTTTGTTGTGGAATTCGTATGATCATTGCTTTAATATTTGCAATTCTGTGAAAAAATTTACTTGTATACCCATTGGATAGCTAACGGTCCACGAGCACCTCTTGTATGGCGATGAACCGCCAAAGTCTTTGATTCAGAAACTCACCTGAACGTGAAATCTGGCATCGATAATGCTAAGTCCCCCCCCCCTCCCCCGGGCACACTAATTCGCCTCGAATGACACACGACCTCGAACGGTCACAATTCGCCTCGAACGGCACACGATCGTGAATGATCACAATTTACCTTGAACGGACCCCGACCGCGAACGGTCGCAACTCACCTTATATGACATTCGATCGCGAACGATCACACTTCGCCTTGAACGGCACACAACCTCGAACGGTCACATTTGCCTCGAACGCCATCCGTCCTCGAACGGTCACAATTCGCCTCGAAGGGCACACGACCATGAACGGTCCCATTCACAATTCCCCTTGAACAGCACTCGATCGCGAACGATCACCATTTGCCGCGAACGCATCCGACCACGAACGGTCCCATTTCACCGTTTGCCGCGAACGGCATCCGACTGCGAACGGTCCCATCCCACCCTTTGTCGCGGACGACATCGACCGCGAACGGTCCCGATTCACCTCAAATGGAATACGATCCCAAACGATCGCCATTTGAGGTCATATGAAACTATCGAGTTCTTTATAGGTTGTCGACAGGATATGAACATCCAACTTATGACATTACAAAACAACCCTTCCTATCGCAAGGCATGTTTTGGGGGGCAAATGTTATCCCGCTTTTTGGCAAGGCCGTGATACCAAAAGATTGATTGGAAACAAAATACAGCTCGTCTCAAAGATTGGTTATACATTGCTTCGCTATGGATATCAATGAATTTTGTCCAAGCTCGGATCAAGCTACAATTGATAGGACATGACAAGTAAGACCATAAAAGCCAGCGTTTCAAATTTCAGGTCAATCAGAGTTCGTATGAATGAGATATGATCAATACAAGTTAGAGAAAATACGTTGTTCGTATCTATCAAAAGGTCGGGGTGTTGGTTTATTCGAATCCATCAGGTTCGTATCCATCGGTATGACTTCACCTCGCCCTGTTCATATCCATCAGGTTCGAATCGATGGCGTGCGCATCGATCAGTTCACACCGCTTCGCATCCACTGATGCATCCTACTTCGAGTCGGTCGGTCTCGTAACCATCCCCACGCACTGCCTCGCATCGATCAACTTCGCATCCATCAACAGCGGTAAGTCACTATTTCGTATCCATTAAAAACCTGCCTTGTTCGTATCCATCCACCAAGGAACCTCGGTTCGTCTCGATCCAGTTCGTACCGATCAGTGAAACTACCATTCCTATCCATCGATGCAAACTGGGTGACGTCACTTGATACGAAAAAGGCGAGATTCATGGATACGACGTGGTCAACTCGGAGAAAAAGGTGGATCGATGCGAGGAGTGCGTGCCATGTCGCCACATTGTCACGTGCATCCATTGGTACGAAAGCATGGTTTCAAAGCGATCGAGTCAAAGCAAACAGCCAACTGAGAAACTCCATCTCGTATCGATCATAACTCAAGATCCACAAGTCCAAAGTCAACAAAATTTTCACAGAAGCTTCCATACAAGGTAAAGAATGTTCCTGCCAAGTTTCAACTCAATTGGATCAATTTCTGATGGATACCAAACTGTTTGGTATCGATCACAGATCGAGTCGAAACTTGGTGGGGTCGGTCGTGTGGGCCCACTCACATGCCAGAAGAAGTCTTCCGAAGTTTGAGCGTGATCTCAGCCGCCTGCGTCTATAAATAGCCCCCTGAAGCCTACAGAAAAGGGATCTTTTGGCCATTCGACGTCCACACTCTGCCGGATTCAATTCTACATCTTTCTACCACCAATGTATTCTAACATCAGAGCGATAACTTACTGTAATCTGCTGTAACGGATTGAAATCATCAAAAGAATCAATAAAGTCATAAACTTCCGAGTGGACTTAGGCAAGATCGCCGAACCACTATAAATCCTTTGTTTCTGATCGTTATTTCTGAATTGTTGTGCTTGATATTGCTTAGATCTGGGATTTGTGTTTGAATATTGTTGATTTGTATTCATATATTGGTGCTTTCGCGATACCGGGGTTTGTGACCATTTTTGGTGCAAACAGGTACACCTCTAGAGGGACGTCCCGAGAACTTAACCAGTTCTCTTCCAACACAAGGCCGGGTTACCTTTGTAACAAGGTAACTACTACACGACTATGCCATTCCCCGGTCGTTTGCGACCTTTATCCAAGGGCCCTCAACCACAAAGCAACAACCACACAGTAATGAGATTGCAGCAACCACATAGGTTAAGTATCTGGGGTCCATACCATGATACCACCTTTTTTTAGAAGGAAATGACATACCCTAAAGGGTGCGACCCTCATAACCATGCCGTATCTTTCCTGTTTCGACCATTTTCGGGGTGTGAGGTCCGATGAGGTCTCATCCACAAAGCTACGCTTCACACGAAAGCCATGCTTTGATCACAAATGATCAACAAATGATCATGAACACACAGCAGCACTTAGCATGCCACACTACCAAATTGGGAGCATATCACCGATAATCTTCAATTACATAACCTCTGAGCTCGTACATCTCAGAGAAGGGTGTTAAGCTAGGAGAATAAATTCTCCGCCAGCAACTGATATGTATTTGAAAGAAATCTGCTTGATATCTCAAATTGTAGTGTCAGACATACAACCATACAAGTCTGTTCCGGGTTCGAATAGAACCGAAGGCACTTTGTCCAATAAAGGAAGAAGCCCTTGCAAATCCGGGTATCCACAATTCTGATCGGACTCCCCATCACATGTGGAGATCTCTATACCAGAGCAACTCAGTGTAGAGACATTCGATAGGTTATCCTATTGTTTTCAAAGACACCCGGTCTTCATCACCGTCTTCAAATGCTATCCATTTCGTCGTGCCGCTATTCGGAATGGGTTATATGACACAAAGGTCCTCTCCCGGCTAAACCAAATAGTGGGCGCTCAATTTTGAAACATGTGGATGGATCAATCACAAAGATTCACATTCAGGGTTCGATGTGGGTTTCGGATAACCAACTGGAATCCGACTCCCTGTCGCATCGAAGTTTAAATGCTGTTTTACGGGAAAAAAGGGTTTTCACATACATACAGAAAGAAATCACAAATCACAGTTCAGCACAAAGCAATTCACATCACACAGTATCACAATCACAAACAGAAATATCAATCCAGTACACAACATTTGATAATAGACAATCATCTTCAATTAAGGTGAATGTGATTTAAATGAATTAACCACATAATTATTTTTATTAATTATTTTAAATCAATGATTAATTATTCTTAATTATAAATTCATAAAATCATAATTAACTTTATTAATTAATTATTCTTTAATTAATTATCTTAATTTATTAACTCTTAATTGTTAATTAATTAAATTTTAATTACTTTTATTAATGGATTATTCTTTAATCAATTAATTATTAATTACAAGTAATTACAAATTATTAATTGTTTAATCATTATTTAGTCATTATAAATAAATTTGTTTTTAAGTTAACATTTTGAATATTTGATTTACTTCTCGATTCTTTTATTAAGTTAAATTTAAAACAACTTTATTTTAAAAAAAATAAGTTTAAAATATCTTTGAACTTAATTAATTTCAAATTATTATTTCAATACCATTTACTTCACACTTCACTTAACAAACTATCATCATTTTATAAAGAATGAATTTAGAAATCTTTTAAATTTATAAATTTAAAATTTTAAAACTAGAACTGTTGTTTCAACGACCAACCCGAGGCTGTCTCAAGTCACCCCCCAAGAAAAAGTGCTCCTTGCTTCGAGTTTCCCACAAATCGACCCGTGTAAAAAAAAATTCAACTAAAATTTGTTTAAGTTTTAAGCGACCCGATGCGAAGCCAAAACAACACGACCCTGTCTTCGAGTCATCTCCTCTAAACCCCGAGTGGTACTTCAAGTTAAGCAGCTTCCCTTCCAAAAACAAACCACTGACACAAACGAAGATGTGTGCATGGTGTACACGGTTTCGGTCGTCACTGGTCGAGGTTACGACCATCGGCAGGTCGACGATTAACTCCTCGACCCATCGAGCCACCCCGAAGCGCAAACCAACGTCACACTCGAAATCGAGCCTCTCGACCCATACTTCATCAAAAACCACCATCAGGAAACTGCCTTGTCCCTCCTCCTCTGGCCATCAGAGGCTACAAAAAGTCGACCGAAGTCCCACCAACGTCCAATGCCCTGATTGGCACCGGTGCCAGGAAGTCCGACCACCCAACGACGACGCAGCACCTCCATTTTCAATTACGAGCAGATATGGGTTTTCAACCCTAAATCGATCACAAACCAACACTATGATGATTTATAAATTCATCTTGCATTTTTCTGAGGATTTCAAACCCTCAAGCTAGCCGCGACAACGATCTCGAGGCCAACAAACACATAGATCATCCGAATTTTACAAAACCTCATTTTCCGATCAAGCTAAAATTTCTCAGTCAAAACTAAATTAAAAATTTAGCTTTAACTTTCAAAAATAATTATTTTCAATGACGATTCAGATAGTATTCCTGAAATTGAAATTTATGATATTCGAATTCTTGCATAATTTGAATTATGACTGTGTATTCACATTTTCCAGAAAAAAAAACTAAATTGTTTTGCTTTTATTTATTATTAAAACATAATGCATGTTAAAAAAAATACATTATTTGTTTTAAATTTCAATTCTTGAAGAAATACAGAGAGAGGGAGGTTTAGAATTTGACATAGGTATACTCTGTAAACTTGAGATTAAGAAGAACAGGGATGAAGACCCTGAATATAAACATACCCATGCAAATATACACATGCAAACTCATTTGTTCACATGAAAAAGTTTTCAACATCATTTCAGGCATGCACACAACAAGTAACTGGATTAATCAGAAGTTTACTCACCTGACAAAGTTTGAACAGAACGCTCCTGACTGGTTTTAAAATTTGAAGATGAAAGCCTGGATATTTTTTTCTACTTGATCTTGAAATCTTATCTGCAACTTGTTAATGCAAATCTTTGCTTAATCTCTTTTGTATTTGTTTATTTAATTCATCAATAACAAATAAAAATCCAAGCTTACTTGCTGTTTTATTTTAATGCAACAGAGAAACTTGATCTGCTACTTGAAATCCAAAACATACTTAATCTTTGAAACCTGATTTTTTTTCCTGCAACTGATTGATATAGCTTGCTTAATTCTTTCTTTATTACTGATTAACAAACTCCAATTCTAATTTTTAAGAAGAGTTCACTTGCCTTAAATTTATTTCGGAAGAATCCCTGCTCTGCTTCTTTTAGAAAAATGGAGCATTGGTTTCACTGAGCTAGGTTATATTAATCTGCAGTTTGAAACTTTAATGTTAAAACTTGATTCTGAAATTACTAATTCACTTAACTATGAAGTTTAAAACTTACCAGAGATATGGAATTTAAAACTACCACTTGATGTTTGAGATGATTCTCAGTTTAAACTGAATTTCAAGAAGATGCTTGTAGTTTAAGATTTTTATTCTCTTCTTTGGTGTTGAAGTTTGTAATGTTCAAGAGATTTTTTTCTTTTCTTTTAGAATTTTTGAGAAGCTAAGAATGAAAAGAAAGAGAAGCTGAAAAGTTTTCTTTCGAATTTAAGTTTTTTTTTCCAATTAACTAAATTGAATGCCACTTGTTAAAACCAATTATGAGATTTCTACACTTGTTTATTTTCACATCATCTTCCTCATGCATGTTTAACACTTGTATTTTAACAAAGATAAAAGAATTTTAAGTAAATTTTTATATCAAATTCACTTTATTAATAATTACATCCCTTATTCATTTGTATATATACCATGTTAAAAGAAGAAATGTTTTTAACCAATTTTTTATATTATATAAATTACACATTTATGATTTCACATGCAAATTATATTTTTTCTAAAACATTTATTTTAAATTTTAAATTCAAATTCCAATTCAAACTTGAATTATAATCCATTTATATCTATACATATACTCATACATATACTTGTATAATTTAAATTCAAATTCAATATATACACTCAAATCTACTCATATATGCATTATATATATATATATAATTTAAATTCAAATGAGTTTTAAAACATTTATTATTTCAAATTTTTAAACTCAAAAGAAATTTAAATTTTATTCATATAAATTATCACTTATTTTATTTGGTTTGACACTTTTCAAATTGAATTCCAAAAGTTTAAATAAATTACCAAATTTAAATTTATAAATTTTGGGATGTTAAAGATATCCCCCATAAAGAAAATTTCATCCTCGAAATTTGAAAGAGTGAGAAAAACAAACAAACAATATATGAATTCAGAAAATGGTAGAGAAATAGCTTACCAGTTTAAGCCGAGATATCCACTCTACAATTGGGATATGATTTCTGCATGCTATCTTCAGTTTTCCAAGTGCAGTCCTTTAGATCGCCACTCCACTGCACTTTAGCTAGTTTCACAATTTTGTTTCTCAATTGCTTTTCATCACGATCCGCAATCTTTATCGGTTCTCTTTTAACTGTTAAATTGGGAGCGATTTCGAGATCCTACTGAGCATCTTCTTCAATAATACTATCTGGATCGTGCACATACTTTCGGAGGTTAGAAATGTGGAACACATCATGCACGCCAGACAACCAGCTAGGCAGCTGCACTCGATAAGCTAAAGAACCGATCCTCTCCAAAATAGGAAAAGGACCAATATACCGTGGTGCCAGCTTACCGGTCTTCCCAAACCTTAATACACCTCGCATTGGAGATACTTTAAGAAAGACAGTCTCCAATTTGGAATTCCAAATCCCGTCTTCTACGATCATAATAACTCTTTTGACGACTTTGAGCCATTTTCAATTTCTTCCGTATAAAATCAACTTTCACTGTGGCTTCCTTAATCATATCTGGTCCAAGGATGAGCCTATCACCTGCCTCAATCCAACATTCAAGTGATCGAAACGGACGACCATATAAAGCTTCAAAAGGAGCCATCTCTATACTGGCCTGATAGCTATTGTTATATGAGAATTCGACCAGATGTAAATGGCCCTCCTAAGAAACACCAAAATCAAGTATACAAGCACGCAATAGGTCTTCTAAGATTCGGTTAATCCTCTCAGTCTACCCATCAGACTGTGGGTGATAAGCAGTGCTGAAATTTAGTTTTGTTCCCAATGCGTCTTGAAATGCCTCCCAAAATCAACTAGTAAAGATCGGATCACGATCACTCACTATGCTGCTAGGAATACCGTGAAGACGGTCAATTTCTTTCATATATAACTCGGCTAAACTTGCTACCGTGCGGGCAGATTTCACTGGCAAGAAGTTGGCCGCCTTAGTCAAACGGTCCACAATGACCCAAATGGCTTCATTGCCTTTCCGAGTACGAGGCAACCCATCGATGAAATCCATCGATTCTTGGACCCATTTCCACTTGGGTACCTCTAAAGGATGAAGCCCGCCATTTTCTTTTGATCGCTTTTAATTTGTTGGCAAGTAGCACATTGACTCACATATATAGATAAGTTCCTTCTCATTGTCTTCCACCAGAAAGTTCTTTTGATATCTCTATACATCTTGTTAACTCCTGGATGGATGCTGAGTTTAGATTTGCAACATTCATCTAAAACTTATCCTTTCAGATCAAGGATGTTCGGAACACAGATCCTGTCTTTCATCCTTATAACTCCATGATCATCAATTGTAAAACTGGAATCTTCACTCTGACATATTCTTCTACGAATTTCTTGAAGAAACTTGTCTTCAATCTGCTTGCTCGCGATCTTTTCAAGCAGAGTAGGAGTGACAACAAGATATGCAAGAACAACATGTCTCCTACTTAAAGCATCGGCAACTACATTGGCTTTTTCGGGCGTATATTGAATATCTAGGTCATAGGATGCTAGAAATTCTAACCATCGTTGTTGTCGTAGATTTAAATCTTTCTGGGTGAAGAGGTATTTCAAAGATTTGTGGTTGGTGAATAATTCAAAATTTTCACCTAAAGAAAGAGAGTTCAGTAAGTATATTTGTTAAGTTAAACTAAATTCGTAAATTGTTAAGAAAGCTGAAAGAGGCTCTTACCCAGAAGATAATGTCGCCATATTTTCAAAGCAAAGATAACAACTAGAAGCTCCAAATCATGGGTTGGGAAGTTTCTTTCATGTGGACGTAATTGTTTACTCGCGTAGGCAATTACCTTCCCGTTCTGCATTAATACCGCACCCAAACCATCACCACAAGCATCAGTATAAACAGATAAACCCTGGTTTCCATTAATAATAGTGAGAACGGGAGCAGTGGTTAATCTTTTCTTCAACTCCTGAAAAGCTTCGTCATATTTCGGAGTCCAATTGAATTTTGCATCCTTCATTGTTAGCTTAGTCAAGGACTAGCTATCTTAGAAAAGTCCTAAACAAACTTCCGATAATAACCCACTAAACCCATAAAGCTTCGAACTTCTTTTGGTGTAGTGGGTTTCCTCCAATCAAGAATAATGTAAATTTTGCTAGGATCAACAGAAATCCCTTCTTCATTAACAATATGGACGAGAAATTTGACTTCTTTGACCCAAAAATGGCATTTGGAAAATTTGGTGAACAGAATATTTCTCCTTAATATCTCCAAAACAATTCTAAGGTGCTCGGCATGCTCCTCTTCGGTCTTGGAATATACCAAAATATCGTCAATAAACACAAGCACAAATTTATTCAATACTTCTCGAAACACACGGGTCATAAGATCTACGAAGTATGCTGGAGCATTGGTTAGCCTGAAAGGCACGACTAACCATTCGTAGAACATATTAGGACCCTTGAAAGCGGTTAAATGAACACAATCTTCGGCGATTCGTAGTTGATGGAACCCCTGGGCTAGATCCATCTTCGAAAAGAATAGAGCATCGTGCAATTGATCAAACAGATCGTCAATTCTAGATAGAGGAAATTTATTCTTAAGAGTCAGCTTATTGAGATCGCGGTAGTCTACACACAATCTCAAAGATCCATCCGATTTAGCAACAAACACGACGGCTGAACCCCATTCAGAAACACTAGGACGAATTAACTCTTTATCTAGAAAATCATTGGTTTGCTTGACTAATTCAACCCTTTCCCTGGGTGCCATCCTACGACTTGTGTGAACGACAGGATGAGCATTGGGTACTGGTCAATTCTGAATTCTATTTCTCGATGTGGAGGTAAAGATTTCACTTCTTCGAATACATCTGGAAAATCTCTAACAATGGGTATGGACTCCAGACTGGGTTCGGGATAACCTAAGTTATACATCGACCATTCTCTTTTAGGACTCGGGTCCTCACAGGAAATCTCAGTAAAATCTCCAAATTTAGTTTTAATCGAAATCAATCGATTGTTACAATCCAATTTGGCTTCGTATTTTGCTAGCCAATCCATTCCGAGTAAGAATTCAAACTCAACAAAATCAAGGATAAAGAGGCCGATAGGGAATTGATAATAAGAATATGAGATAGGAACGTCTCTACATCGAAGACAAAGGTTCGCGGGACCTCCAACTGGATTCTTTACGCACATAGGCTCATCAACAAAATCAGGTTCAAGATTTAATTCATTTATAGCTTGCTGAGAGATAAAACTATATGTAGTGCCCGTGTCAAACAGAACTCTAACAATGCTTTCATAAATAGTGAGGTTACCTTGCAAAACTCCTTTTCCCTTTTCTGCTTTGGAAGATGCAGGTTTGTCTTTGACTGTGTACACCTTGGCTGCCGAGCTTGCTTCATAATTGGGCAGTCTTTAACTTCGTGTCCCAATTTCTAACAATAATAACATTTCCTGGGTTTTGCTTGGATGAATTGATTGACTTGTCTCTTAGGATTCGTACATCTGCTCGAATAATGACCCTTTTTTAAGCAATTAAAGCAAGTAACATTCTCTGCCGGGCTTCCCTGATTACTCTTCTTTTTCTCCTTACCCTGCCATGGTTTCTTGCCTCCAAATTTCCTCTTCTTTCAATTTTGATTGCTCGAATTTCCTTTCTCTATCGGGGCTTCTTGCATATCAAGTGTAGCATATCTGTACCCCATATCAATCATATCTGAAAATGGTTCTTTGATGTAGCCAGTCATCCTTTCGTGGAACTTCTTATTCATCCCACGAATGAACCTTTCATTTTTCTTTAAAGGTGTATTTACCAATTCTGGACCGAAACGAGACAATTCATTAAATTTGTTTAGATATTCCTTGAATGACAAACTCCCTTGCTTTAAGTCCATGAATTCCTGGTACATTTGAGAAATTCCTGCTGATGGCATATAGCGCTGCTCAAACACTTCTTTAAATCTCTCCCAAGTGAACTCGTCTTCTGGCTCATCTATAGTGACTGCCTCCCACCATGCTAAGGCTTCTTCTTGAAGTTGCCAAGAAGCTATGAGTCGCATCTGATCGTCTTGCAACTTTAGCTCTTTAAAGATTCTTTCACATGATCTGATCCATGCTTGGGCCTCAACAATCGACTCCTTGCCGGTGAATGGCTTACCACCAAGCCTTGAGAACCTCTTATATAAATCAGCCAGATTTGGTTGATGCTGAGTAGATAAAGCTGCTTCTGCTGTTGGGGGAACTTGACTAGGTGTTGTGGCATTCCCTCGCCCCCCCCGGCTCTTCGTCTGCTCATTATTACTATCTGTAATTAGTAAGAAAATTCGATTTAGATATACGGACGAGATATCTTAAGGAATATCAGCAGTTAAAAGAAATAGACTAGGAAAATTAGGTATATCGGTCTCGGGTTATAATCATTCTAGGGTATACTTCACCCTATCCCTAATGAGCCATCTAATGTGTTATACTCCATAGCTAAAGTTCTTACTTAACCTTTAGCTCTGATACCACATGTCACGACCCGAAATCCAATGTTCGATAATCGTCATCAAATACCTCACTTGTATTCGACTGTCGAATATTCAAACATCGAACTCCAGTCGGATGGAGCTTATAACAACATTAGCTGAATAGAAAATAGCGGAACAAAATGAATATCATTCATTTACGTCACAGATACAACATCATCATAATATCCATTACAACATCATCATCAACATCAGAGTGGTTTGATACATATAACACAACTTCAAAATGGAACTTCATAATAGAACAACAAGTGATCACATTCCAAAAATAGTCATCAAGGAAATAAAGTGATAGCGAACTTCCAAAACTAAGCACCTTGAGATCCAAAAGCTTTCAAAATATCTCCAAGTCCAAAGCCTTCAAAAACCGATAGCCTCCAAACCAAAAAGACTTCAAAATCCAGCTAACACCAAAACACGAAAGACCTGCTACTAGGCTTCCCGTGCGGAAATTATGGGCACCTAGAGTTTAGAAAGAAACAATAAACTCCGGGTTAGTCATGGGACAGGTATGAGTAAACAAAAGCAGTTGCTTTTTAAATAAAGACAAATTTATTAAAGAAAATCGATATGCTTTTTGGAAAATGAAACTACCATAAGACCTCTGCCACACACACAATGCAATCGCAGAATTGAAGGAGATTTCTTATTATAATAGTCAAATATGCTTGATACAAGAAAAAATTTCTTTGATATTATTACTAGTGCATAGTGTAGGAAATCATTTCGAAAGTATAATATTAATCCTAGCTAGCATACAACCATTATTGTATGCCTACTGTAGCTACCATGTTTTGTGGCAGGTTACCGCCACGCTGCATGGCAGGTTATACAACTAAAACCGTACAAGGCTTGTATTGTTTCTTTGGATTTTCCAACAAATGGCTAGACTAAGGAACTTCCTATTGCCACATGGGTACGCCTTTGGAGGGACATCCCGAGAACTTAACCAGTTCTTTGCCAACACAAGCGGGTTACCTCTGTAACTAGGTAACTACAACACGACTATGCCATTCCTCAGTCGTTTGCGCCCTTTATCCAAGGACCCTCAACCATAAAGCAGAACACAGTAATGAGATTGCAGCAACCACATGGGTTAATTATTTGGGCTTCATATCATGATACCACCTTTTTCCAGAAGGAAATGACATACCCTAAAGGGTGTGACCCTCATAACCTTGCCGCATCTTTCCTGTTTCGACC
The DNA here is from genome assembly GCA_030765085.1 of Allium cepa. Classification (NCBI taxonomy): domain Eukaryota; kingdom Viridiplantae; phylum Streptophyta; class Magnoliopsida; order Asparagales; family Amaryllidaceae; genus Allium; species Allium cepa. The sequence goes on along the minus strand of CM060934.1, from coordinate 763,519,886 downwards.
ATTTTCGGGGTGTGAGGTCTGATGATGTCTCGTCCACAAAGCTAAGCTTTACACGAAAGCCTTGCTTTGATCACAAATGATCAATAAATGATCATCAACACACAGCAGCACTTAGCATGCCACACTACCAAATTGGGTGTATATCACTGATAACCTTCAATTACATAACCTCTGAGCTCGTACGTCTCAGAGAAGAGTGTTAAGATAAGAGAATAAATTCTCCGCCACCAACAGATATGTATTTGAAACAAATCTGCTTTATATCTCAAAGTATAGTGTCATACATACAACCATACAAGTCTGTTCCGGGTTCGAACAGAACCACAGGCACTTCATCCAATAAAGGAAGAAGCCCATGCAAATCCGGGTATCCACAATTCCGATCGGACTCCCCATCACATGTGGAGATCTCTATACCGAAGCAACTTAGTGCAGAGACATTCGATAGGTTATCCTATCGTTTTCGAAGACACCCGGTCTTCATCACCGTATTCAAATGCTATTCATTTCATCTTATCACTATTCGGAATGGGTTATATGACACAAAGGTCCTCTCCCGGCTAAACCGAATAGTGAGCGCTCAATTTTAAAACACGTGGATGGATCAATCACAAAGATTCACATTCAGAGTTCGATGTGGGTTTCTGATAACCAACTGGAATCTGACTCCCTGTCGCATCGAAGTTTAAATGTCGTTTTACGGGCAAAAATGGTTTTCACATGCATACAGAAACAAATAATAAATCACAGTTCAGCACAAAGCAATTCACATCACACAGTATCACAATCACAAACAGAAATATCAATCCAGTACACAACATTTGATAATAGTCAATCGTCTTCAATTAAGGCGAATGTGATTTAAATGAATTAACAGCATAATTATTTTTATTAATTATTTTAAATCAATGATTAATTATTAATAATTATAAATTAATTAAATCTTAATTAACTTTATTAATTAATTATTCTTTAATTAATTATCTTAATTTACTAATTCTTAATTGTTAATTAATTAAATTTTAATTACTTTTATTAATGGATTATTCTTTAATTAATTAATTATTAATTACAAGTAATTACAAATCATTAGTTGTTTAATCATTATTTAGTAGTTATAAATAAATTTGTTTTTAAGTTAACACTTTGAATATTTGATTTACTTCTTAATTCTTTTATTAAGTTAAATTTAAAACAACTTTATTTAAAAAAAAATAAGCTTAAAATATCTTTGAACTTAATTAATTTCAAATAACTATTTCAATACCATTAACTTCACACTCCACTTAACAAACTATCATCATTTTATAAAGAATGAATTTAGAAATCTTTTAAACTTATAAATTTAAAATTTTAAAACTGGAATTGCTGTTTCAAAGACCAACCCGAGGCTGTCTCGAGTCACCCCCCGAGCAAAAGTGCTCCTTGCTTCGAGTTTCCCACAAATCGACCCGTGTAAAAAAAATCAACTAAAATTTGTTTAAGTTTTAAGCGACCCGATGCGAAGCCAAAAACGACACGACCCTATCTTCGAGTTGTCTCCTCTAAACCCTAAGTGGTACTTCGAGTCAATCAGCTTCCCCTCCAAAAACAAACCACTGACACAAACGAAGACGTGTGCACGTTGCTCACCGTTCCGGTCGTCACTGATCGAGGTTACGACCATCGTTAGGTCGACGATTAACTCCTCGATCCATCGAGCCACCTCATAGCGCAAACCAACGTCACACTCAAAATCGAGCCTCTCGACCCATACTTCATCAAAAACCACCATCAGGAAACTTCCTCGTCCCTCCTCCTCTAGCCATCAGAGGCCACAAATACTCGACCGAAGTCTCGCCAACGTCCAATGCCTCGATTGGCACCGGTGCCAGGAAGTTCGATAACCCGACGGCGACGCAGCACCTCCATTTTCAATTATGAGCAGATATAGGTTTTCAACCCTAAATCGATCTCGAACTAACACTGTGATGATTTATAAATTCAACTTGCATGTTTCTGAGGATTTCCAACCCTCAAGCTAGCCGCGACGACGATCTCGAGGCCCACAAACACATAGATCATCAGAATTTTACAAAACCTCATTTTCTGATCAAGTTAAAATTTCTCAGTCAAAACTATATTAAAAATTTAGATTTAACTTTCAAAAATCATTATTTTCAATGACGGTTTAGATAGTATTCCTGAAACTGAAATTTATGATATTCGAATTCTTGCATAATTTGAATTGTGGCCGTGTTTTCACATTTTCCAGAAAAAAACTAAATTGTTTTGCATTGATTTATTATTAAAACATAATGCATGTTAAAAAAACACTTTATTTTGTTTAAATTTCAATTCTTGAACTAAAACATAGAGAGAGGGAGGTTTAGAATTTGACATAGGTTTACTCTATAAACCTGAGACTAAGAAGAACAGGGATGAAGACCCTGAATATAAACATACCCAAGCAAATATACTGTAACAGTCCGGATTTTCGTTCTTCGAAAATTCAACATCGATACTCACTTTATCGACTGCCGAGAAATCGAAGGCCGAAAACACGGAATGTTATGGGTTTTTTTTTTTAAATAGAACGGACAGAAAGGAAACAACAGAACAACAACAGAATCTCACAATTCGCAGCGGAACAACATATAATAATAAATGAATAATCTTTAAATAAAGAACTATATCAGTTATTACATCACATCATATCATCAGAGTGTACAACAACATACAACAATAAACAGTGCAGCGGAAAAAGAAATACTATATAAACTAGTAATACGCCATGCCATCCAGCTTGCCTCCAGCAACTCCAGAATATCCAGAATATCCTGATAAACCTAACTCTTAACTGCCCGTGTGGAAAATTGGTGGGCACCCAGAGTTTAGGAAGGAAAACAATAAACTCCAAGTCAGTCATGTGACTGGTGTGAGAACTCAAAACAGTTTATTTATCTTTAAAATCAAAATAGAGGAATATTTTTAAATCAATTCGCAATGCTTTTAAAAATGAGACTACCATAAGGCCTCCCGCACACACACACATGCAAACGCAGAATCGGAGGAGATTTCTCCTTATGATAGTCAAAGATGCTTGATACGCATTTAAAATAATATTTGATATTATTATTAGTGTATAGTGTAGGAAAAATTCATTTCGAAAGTAGAATATAAATCTTAGCCAACATAGACATTTCGAACTATGCCTACTATAGCTACTATCCAAACAGTGGTGACCACCATAAGTGAATAGCAGGTTCTACAACTAATACCGTAAAAGTTTCGTATTGGGAATTGGATTTCCAACAAATGGTCAGGCCAAGGAACTTCCCATTGCCACATGAGAATGCCTCTGGATGGACATCCCCGAGAACCAAACCGGATCTCTACCAACACAAGGCCGGGTTACTCCTAACTGAGTAACAACTGACCGAATATGCCATCCCCCGGTCCTTTGGGACCTTTATCACCGAGCGCTCGTAATCAATTCACACAATCATAACAAAGTGTTTTCAACATGAGTAAGTATCTGGGCTCCATACCATGATACCACCCTTTTCCAGAAGGAAATGGACACATCCTAAAGGGTGCTACCCCTCATAACCTTGCCGCATCTTTCCTGTTTTGACCATTCACGGGGTGTGAGGCTCGACGAATTCACGTCCACAAAAACATACTTTATACAAAAGCCATGCTTTGGGTCAACAAATGATCAACACAATGATCACAAGGATAGACGATCAAATAAACGATCCTATCACAAATAATCAACACAATGATCATTTCAGCATCACTCAGTATATCACATTACCAAATTGGGAATATATCGCTGATAACTTCAACTATATAACCTTTGAGCACATACGTCTCAAAGAAGGGTGTTAAGCAAAGAATAAATTCTCCGCCACCAACAGAAATATATTTGAAAGAAATCGGCTTTATATCTCAACTTGTAATGTCAGGCATACAATCCATACAAGTCTGTTCCGGGCTCGAACAGAACCGAAGGCACTTACAAAGAAGTCCTTGCAATCCGGATATTCACAATCCTGATCGGATTCACCATCACATATGGAGAACTCAATACCGTAGCTACTCGGTGCAGAGTCAATCGATAGTTCATCCTATCACTCTCGCAAATACCGGTCTTCAACACCGATCTTCAAATGCGATTCACAACGACGTATCACATATTCGGAGTGGGTTATACGACCCCATGGTCCTTTCCCGGTTAACCCGAATAGTGAGCGCTTATTCAAAAATAAGTGTGTATCCAAATTCAATCAATTCACATCAAATACCCATTCAAAGGGAAATATTGATAGTCGATTATTGAACTATCAATGGATATGCATACATCACCAGATTCCAAATAATTTTCCAAATTATTTATTTTCCAAAAATATCTTTACTAGATATATAGTTTCAACACTTCAAAAATAAATCAATATTTATTTTTATACAAATTCCACTTTTCACAATATAAATTCCATAATGAATTTATATTTCCAAAATATCCATGCATATGCGATTACAATAATTCATTTCAATTTATCTTCAGAAAAAGATAAATTTTAATTATTCACTTCATATAGGAAAACATTTCCATACTTATTTATTCATAAGTAATTCACAAGTTCCTTTTATTTTCAACACTGGAAAATATTCAATATACTTAAATCGAATTAAGTATATAATTCATTCTTTAAGGAAATCATTCCCTTAAACATATTTATTTGGGCCAAAACGAATGTTGCGTAAACATCGTTACGACAACCCAAAATCACTAGTATAGGGATTCGAAATTAAAATAGATATATAAATCCCAATACTATACAAAACATTTCCTTTCGGAAATCATTTACTATAACAACAGTGTTATAGTCCACTATTTCCTTTTATTTCTCGAAAACGTCTATTTCAACAATCAATGTTGAAATCTATGGTTTCGAATCTCAACACCTTTTAAAACATCGTTAGATCGTTTTAATTCTATTTAAAATATCACATTCAAAACATTTTCTTTAACATGTTATTCACTATTCAAAAACGTGAATATACTACGCTAACAAATTTCATTCTTTCTGTACTCTTTATTTTTAAAGGATTATTCACTATTCAAAAACGTGAATATTATTTCATAAGTAAGTTATAAAAATTAACTTATCTAAATAAGTTGTTGCGAATTTATAAAACAACGTTTATAAATTCCATTTCCATTTATTTCATAACAACTTCCTTTATAAATCTTCTTTATTTACCTATTCGATTTATAATCTTAATTATAAACCAAAAGTCCAAATTATAAGTCAACCACTTATACTTTATTTATTTGCAAAAATCCGTTCCTTTGAACTTTACAAGTTTTATAAACCTGTTGTTTATAAAATTCCATTTATAACTTCACCGTTATATAATTCTATAAATTTCATTCATTAATGAATTTCATTTTCACTTCATTCAAACACTTATAAAAACTCGTTTTATAATGTCAATATTTCGATTTATAAATGTCCATTTATAAATCTCTTAATATAAATCAGTTTATATTATTATTCTAAAACGTCTTTAAATTCCTTTATAATTTCATCATTTCGATTTATAAAATAATCAAATTTTATAAATCCTATATTTAAACTTTTATCATATATTCAAAAATCCAATCTAAATTATTTTATAAAATCATTAGTTCATATTTCTCAAAAATCGACTTTTAATCGTATTTCTAAAAATCAGCTTTTTAACTATATTTCACAAAAACCATAATTTTTATAACTTTAAAAATTATAACGTTTATTTATTTATAATGGATCAATTCCAAAAATATAGTATATTTTCAAAATCACTTTTAAAATCATTTTAAAATCCCAAAATCTGGGTCCAATGATGTTACACACCAAATAGTCAATCACGACTACAACAATATCATATATCGATATGATAATCCATCAAATATCAAAATATCTGAAATAAAATAAATACTGTTGAGGAATCCAGTTGGATCCCTCCAACCTGTTTTCCTGCATCCAAAAACATTAGCACAATACAAATTTCGCTCCAGTACGAAATTATCGCGGTATATGTTTTTAATAAATATTATCCGCTTACTAACGGCGTAATAGGGTCTCATCCGCTAAACAAAAAATGCGGGAAATCAACAACTGTAATATATACATATGCCAATATATATATATTGATATTATATATAATACCAATTTCACTGTTTATGAAATATTCGCGGTATATGTTTTTACTAAATAACATCCGCTTACTAACGGCGTATAATGTCTATTTTAACAATCAATAATTTACAGTCATCATTCAAACATGCATTCAAATATTTTAAATCTAACTATTTAAAATAAAATCGAAACCTATTCGATTGAGTGAGAAGTTCTCACCTTGGTTTTAAATTTCCGTTTTAGCTTTTATTTCGAATAAAATTAAACGCGCGTTTAATTTTACCCAAAATTCTCACTAACTCCAAATGACTCCAAACCAACTCCATCGCGTAGTGCTCGTCCATACGATTCCAACGCAACTGAGTTTGCATTTTTTCGACCTCGTATGAAAAAGTTATGATTTTTACAAGTTTGCACACGATTTTATAAACTAATTACAATATAAACTTTCATATTTCAACCTCCATCAATCTAGAGCCATAGGATCTTGAAACCCCCCCAAATCCTGGCCGTGCACTCTCTCTTCCTCATCACGCAAATGCCCAGTAACCTCAAAAACGCAACCGAACCCAATTTTGATTTTTAGGGTTAAATATTTCGATCTCATCTCTCAACGAAAACACGATCAGGAAGCGCCGTTGCGAAGCCCTCACCCTCCACCACACTCGACCTCAATAGCATAGGGCTCGGCCCCCTAGATAGCACGGAAATGCGTGCGCAGGCCATGACGAACGGCCACACCTATCTCACTCCCCGACGCTCCGTTTTAGATCATAGCCGTTGAAAACGTAGTACTCGAGGAGATCTTCAACTTTGTAGTTGAACTTTCTTGCTAATTCTTGATGGATTTGGAGAAATCAAGGGGGAGAGGAGATTAATTTCTGGCCATAGGTTATGAATGTGGCGGCTAGCAATTATTAGGGTTAGGGTTTCTTATTTTAGCAAATATTATGAAGATGGTGGTCTATTTATAAGGAACGAGCGACACTATTCATCCCGGAAATTCCGAACTCCGATTTAGACGCCGTAACCAGCGTACCTAGGGTTTATCCCGCGTTCCGGACACAATGGAACAGGTTTCGGAACTAATTCGGAAGTATGTGCGAGTTATGGCTGAAAACGCTCAATTTAAATTAAACCGATTTAAATCGATTTCTAGGCGTTTTAATTTGTACCGGACAAACGGTAAATCCAAACGACTTGAAATTTGAAACCTTACAATAATATCACATTACGGATCCGATGAAACTGGTTTCGTCGAAATCCGAGACTTTTTGAAAAATGGCTATTTTGACTCGCCAAATTTAAATTAAAAATAAATCGATGCGTTTCGAGCTGCCACGATCAAACGATAGCTCCGATTGACACGAAAATTGAAATCCGGTAATAACTAACTATTACGGATCCAATGAAACTGGTTTCGTTCAATTCTGAGACTGTTCAAAAATTGGCTATTTTACAGTCGATTATTAAATATTAAAATATTCAATTTTCACAGATTAACTTTTAATTCGATTTTAAAAGTTCTAAAATATTTCTGTAACTCCAGTATGATTAAATAAAATTTTCCAAATTATTTTCAATCATTTTTAACTCAATTTTCAATTATTTCCATAATTTAACATATTAAATTATCGATTTAATTATCCAATTAAATCCAATAATTCAAATAAAAATTTATTTGACTTATAAATTCACTTATTAATATTTAAAATTAATTAAATATCCAAATTTTAATTTATAAAAATTCTGGGTCGTTACAATCTTTCCCCCTTAAAAGAATTTCGTCCTCGAAATTATCAAGTAAGAAAAGTTACAGAATTTATTAATTTTCCAAAATTCATAATTAAACTTCTTATAATACTTTACTAAGTTTTCCAATCATACTTAGTTATCTTTTCAAAAACAATTACCTATTGTTTAACTTTCAATTCCAATTCAAAGTTAAAGTTTTCAAAAAATTTCCCAATTTTCTCAAAAATTTTCTAACGCCTTAAATTTTCGGAAAAATTTGCCATGGTCTCCTTTGCGCGGCTCGATCCGAAAAAAAAATGACAGTATATATATCACAAATATACATCTCATCAAGTAATGAGGCATCCCGAAGGGAAAAAAGTGTAAAAGTACGATATTTAATCCGAGATATGTACCTTATATTTTATTAGCAAGCATATACGGCTAATATAGCGCTAAAGCGAACTCCAAATGCGAAGCAAACGCGATCCGCACCTACTAAACTCAACAAACAACATGAGAATCATGCATATAGACAATAATCTCAATATACAACATATAGCAACATAACAACTATACATATCACATAGAAAATGCAACAATAGCAATATATATTCAACCATCAACCAATTATCATTCATAATCAATAATATTCATTCATATTCTCATTAATATTCAATGAAATGGTTTTCACTCTAAATCATATTTGATTTATTAACATTGGATTTTATCAACATTCATTCTCAATTTTAATTAGTTTGCATTCACTAAATAAATCCAATTCACATTCAATTCTATTCAAATTTATTTACTTTCAATTTGAATTCAATTACATAGCTTTCAATTTCATTAACACTTAATGAATTACATATAATCAATCAACAATCATATAACAATCAAATAACAACCAAAGTATATTAATTTCAACCAAATTTCTTTGCTTCACTTACATTCATTTTGGTTTAACATCTTTTCTTTCCAATTGGTTTTATTAAATTGATTTTCATTCAATTTTATTCAACTTCCAATAAAATTAGATTTTAATGAATTAACACTTTCATTAATTATTCCATATCAACTTAATTTACATTCATTTGATTATCATCTAATTTATTCATTCAATTCAATTACAAAGTTGAATTTCATTCATATACTCAAGTTCACATTCATTTAATCCACTTGATTATTTACAACTCATATTCATATAATTTCACTTTTTATATATATAAGTTTATTTCACAATTGTAAATCACTTTAATTATACTTCAATTCTTATAATTCTTTTACTTATACAATTATTCTTTAATTTAGATTATTCAAACAACCTAACAATCAACTTACATACAATTTAATAATTTTGAAAAATTATTCCTTTACATATAAAAATATAATCAAGGCAAAATTATTTCATTTACCCAATTAAAACAATACTGTGCCGAATTGTTCTATTCAAGTGTTTAGAAACCCCTTCGGCTCAGTTTCGAGGCTGTGCTGACGAAAGTTCATATACCACTCAATAAACCAATCATCACAATATAAAACAATTTTATATTCACTAACAAATACGCACTCATAGCTATTATTACACTCAAACTCAATCTAGAGTACCGCTGACTCTATCTCTAACGAGTTATACCCAACAGAACCATGGTTGTCGCTTAACCATCAGCTCTGATACCAAATGTAACAGTCCCGATTTTCGTTCTTCGAAAATTCAACATCGATACTCACTTTATCGACTGCCGAGAAATCGAAGGCCGAAAACACGGAATGTTATGGGTTTTTTTTTTTTTAAATAGAACGGACAGAAAGGAAACAACAGAACAACAACAGAATCTCACAATTCGCAGCGGAACAACATATAATAATAAATGAATAATCTTTAAATAAAGAACTATATCAGTTATTACATCACATCATATCATCAGAGTGTACAACAACATACAACAATAAACAGTGCAGCGGAAAAAGAAATACTATATAAACTAGTAATACGCCATGCCATCCAGCTTGCCTCCAGCAACTCCAGAATATCCAGAATATCCTGATAAACCTAACTCTTAACTGCCCGTGTGGAAAATTGGTGGGCACCCAGAGTTTAGGAAGGAAAACAATAAACTCCAAGTCAGTCATGTGACTGGTGTGAGAACTCAAAACAGTTTATTTATCTTTAAAATCAAAATAGAGGAATATTTTTAAATCAATTCGCAATGCTTTTAAAAATGAGACTACCATAAGGCCTCCCGCACACACACACATGAAAACGCAGAATCGGAGGAGATTTCTCCTTATGATAGTCAAAGATGCTTGATACGCATTTAAAATAATATTTGATATTATTATTAGTGTATAGTGTAGGAAAAATTCATTTCGAAAGTAGAATATAAATCTTAGCCAACATAGACATTTCGAACTATGCCTACTATAGCTACTATCCAAACAGTGGTGACCACCATAAGTGAATAGCAGGTTCTACAACTAATACCGTAAAAGTTTCGTATTGGGAATTGGATTTCCAACAAATGGTCAGGCCAAGGAACTTCCCATTGCCACATGAGAATGCCTCTGGATGGACATCCCCGAGAACCAAACCGGATCTCTACCAACACAAGGCCGGGTTACTCCTAACTGAGTAACAACTGACCGAATATGCCATCCCCCGGTCCTTTGGGACCTTTATCACCGAGCGCTCGTAATCAATTCACACAATCATAACAAAGTGTTTTCAACATGAGTAAGTATCTGGGCTCCATACCATGATACCACCCTTTTCCAGAAGGAAATGGACACATCCTAAAGGGTCCTACCCCTCATAACCTTGCCGCATCTTTCCTGTTTTGACCATTCACGGGGTGTGAGGCTCGACGAATTCACGTCCACAAAAACATACTTTATACAAAAGCCATGCTTTGGGTCAACAAATGATCAACACAATGATCACAAGGATAGACGATCAAATAAACGATCCTATCACAAATAATCAACACAATGATCATTTCAGCATCACTCAGTATATCACATTACCAAATTGGGAATATATCGCTGATAACTTCAACTATATAACCTTTGAGCACATACGTCTCAAAGAAGGGTGTTAAGCAAAGAATAAATTCTCCGCCACCAACAGAAATATATTTGAAAGAAATCGGCTTTATATCTCAACTTGTAATGTCAGGCATACAATCCATACAAGTCTGTTCCGGGCTCGAACAGAACCGAAGGCACTTACAAAGAAGTCCTTGCAATCCGGATATTCACAATCCTGATCGGATTCACCATCACATATGGAGAACTCAATACCGTAGCTACTCGGTGCAGAGTCAATCGATAGTTCATCCTATCACTCTCGCAAATACCGGTCTTCAACACCGATCTTCAAATGCGATTCACAACGACGTATCACATATTCGGAGTGGGTTATACGACCCCATGGTCCTTTCCCGGTTAACCCGAATAGTGAGCGCTTATTCAAAAATAAGTGTGTATCCAAATTCAATCAATTCACATCAAATACCCATTCAAAGGGAAATATTGATAGTCGATTATTGAACTATCAATGGATATGCATACATCACCAGATTCCAAATAATTTTCCAAATTATTTATTTTCCAAAAATATCTTTACTAGATATATAGTTTCAACACTTCAAAAATAAATCAATATTTATTTTTATACAAATTCCACTTTTCACAATATAAATTCCATAATGAATTTATATTTCCAAAATATCCATGCATATGCGATTTCAATAATTCATTTCAATTTATCTTCAGAAAAAGATAAATTTTAATTATTCACTTCATATAGGAAAACAATTCCATACTTATTTATTCATAAGTAATTCACAAGTTCCTTTTATTTTCAACACTGGAAAATATTCAATATACTTAAATCGAATTAAGTATATAATTCATTCTTTAAGGAAATCATTCCCTTAAACATATTTATTTGGGCCAAAACGAATGTTGCGTAAACATCGTTACGACAACCCAAAATCACTAGTATAGGGATTCGAAATTAAAATAGATATATAAATCCCAATACTATACAAAACATTTCCTTTCGGAAATCATTTACTATAACAACAGTGTTATAGTCCACTATTTCCTTTTATTTCTCGAAAACGTCTATTTCAACAATCAATGTTGAAATCTATGGTTTCGAATCTCAACACCTTTTAAAACATCGTTAGATCGTTTTAATTCTATTTAAAATATCACATTCAAAACATTTTCTTTAACATGTTATTCACTATTCAAAAACGTGAATATACTACGCTAACAAATTTCATTCTTTCTGTACTCTTTATTTTTAAAGGATTATTCACTATTCAAAAACGTGAATATTATTTCATAAGTAAGTTATAAAAATTAACTTATATAAATAAGTTGTTGCGAATTTATAAAACAACGTTTATAAATTCCATTTCCATTTATTTCATAACAACTTCCTTTATAAATCTTCTTTATTTACCTATTCGATTTATAATCTTAATTATAAACCAAAAGTCCAAATTATAAGTCAACCACTTATACTTTATTTATTTGCAAAAATCCGTTCCTTTGAACTTTACAAGTTTTATAAACCTGTTGTTTATAAAATTCCATTTATAACTTCACCGTTATATAATTCTATAAATTTCATTCATTAATGAATTTCATTTTCACTTCATTCAAACACTTATAAAAACTCGTTTTATAATGTCAATATTTCGATTTATAAATGTCCATTTATAAATCTCTTAATATAAATCAGTTTATATTATTATTCTAAAACGTCTTTAAATTCCTTTATAATTTCATCATTTCGATTTATAAAATAATCAAATTTTATAAATCCTATATTTAAACTTTTATCATATATTCAAAAATCCAATCTAAATTATTTTATAAAATCATTAGTTCATATTTCTCAAAAATCGACTTTTAATCGTATTTCTAAAAATCAGCTTTTTAACTATATTTCACAAAAACCATAATTTTTATAACTTTAAAAATTATAACGTTTATTTATTTATAATGGATCAATTCCAAAAATATAGTATATTTTCAAAATCACTTTTAAAATCATTTTAAAATCCCAAAATCTGGGTCCAATGATGCTACACACCAAATAGTCAATCACGACTACAACAATATCATATATCGATATGATAATCCATCAAATATCAAAATATCTGAAATAAAATAAATACTGTTGAGGAATCCAGTTGGATCCCTCCAACCTGTTTTCCTGCATCCAAAAACATTAGCACAATACCAATTTCGCTCCAGTACGAAATTATCGGGGTATATGTTTTTAATAAATATTATCCGCTTACTAACGGCGTAATAGGGTCTCATCCGCTAAACAAAAAATGCGGGAAATCAACAACTGTAATATATACATATGCCAATATATATATATTGATATTATATATAATACCAATTTCACTGTTTATGAAATATTCGCGGTATATGTTTTTACTAAATAACATCCGCTTACTAACGGCGTATAATGTCTATTTTAACAATCAATAATTTACAGTCATCATTCAAACATGCATTCAAATATTTTAAATCTAACTATTTAAAATAAAATCGAAACCTATTCGATTGAGTGAGAAGTTCTCACCTTGGTTTTAAATTTCCGTTTTAGCTTTTATTTCGAATAAAATTAAACGCGCGTTTAATTTTACCCAAAATTCTCACTAACTCCAAATGACTCCAAACCAACTCCATCGCGTAGTGCTCGTCCATACGATTCCAACGCAACTGAGTTTGCATTTTTTCGACCTCGTATGAAAAAGTTATGATTTTTACAAGTTTGCACACGATTTTATAAACTAATTACAATATAAACTTTCATATTTCAACCTCCATCAATCTAGAGCCATAGGATCTTGAAACCCCCCCAAATCCTGGCCGTGCACTCTCTCTTCCTCATCACGCAAATGCCCAGTAACCTCAAAAACGCAACCGAACCCAATTTTGATTTTTAGGGTTAAATATTTCGATCTCATCTCTCAACGAAAACACGATCAGGAAGCGCCGTTGCGAAGCCCTCACCCTCCACCACACTCGACCTCAATAGCATAGGGCTCGGCCCCCTAGATAGCACGGAAATGCGTGCGCAGGCCAAGACGAACGGCCACACCTATCTCACTCCCCGACGCTCCGTTTTAGATCATAGCCGTTGAAAACGTAGTACTCGAGGAGATCTTCAACTTTGTAGTTGAACTTTCTTGCTAATTCTTGATGGATTTGGAGAAATCAAGGGGGAGAGGAGATTAATTTCTGGCCATAGGTTATGAATGTGGCGGCTAGCAATTATTAGGGTTAGGGTTTCTTATTTTAGCAAATATTATGAAGATGGTGGTCTATTTATAAGGAACGAGCGACACTATTCATCCCGGAAATTCCGAACTCCGATTTAGACTCCGTAACCAGCGTACCTAGGGTTTATCCCGCGTTCCGGACACAATGGAACAGGTTTCGGAAGCTAATTTGGAAGTATGTGCGAGTTATGGTTGAAAACGCTCAATTTAAATTAAACCGATTTAAATCGATTTCTAGGCGTTTTAATTTGTACCGGACAAACGGTAAATCCAAACGACTTGAAATTTGAAACCTTACAATAATATCACATTATGGATCCGATGAAACTGGTTTCGCGAAATCCGAGACTTTTTGAAAAATGGCTATTTTGACTCGCCAAATTTAAATTAAAAATAAATCGATGCGTTTCGAGCTGCCACGATCAAACGATAGCTCCGATTGACACGAAAATTGAAATCCGGTAATAACTAACTATTACGGATCCAATGAAACTGGTTTCGTTCAATTCTGAGACTGTTCAAAAATTGGCTATTTTACAGTCGATTATTAAATATTAAAATATTCAATTTTCACAGATTAACTTTTAATTCGATTTTAAAAGTTCTAAAATATTTCTATAACTCCAGTATGATTAAATAAAATTTTCCAAATTATTTTCAATCATTTTTAACTCAATTTTCAATTATTTCCATAATTTAACATATTAAATTATCGATTTAATTATCCAATTAAATCCAATAATTCAAATAAAAATTTATTTGACTTATAAATTCACTTATTAATATTTAAAATTAATTAAATATCCAAATTTTAATTTATAAAAATTCTGGGTCGTTACATATACACATGCACACTCATTTGTTCACGTGCAAAAATTTTAAACATCATTTCAGGCATGCACACAACAACAAGTAACTGGATTAATCAGAAGTTTACTCACCTGACAAAGTTTGAACAGAAAGCTCCTGACCGGTTTTAAAATTTGAAGATGAAAGCCTGGATATTTTTCTACTTTGATCTTGAAATCTTATGTGCAACTTTTTAATACAAATCTTTGCTTAATCTCTATTGTATTTGTTTACTTAATTCATCAGTAACAAACAAAAATCCAAGCTTACTTACTGTTTTATTTTAATGCAACGGAGAAACTTGATCTACTACTTGAAATCCAGAAACTAACTTAATCTTTGAAACCTGATTTTTTTTTCTGCAATTGATTGATACAACTTGCTTAATTCTTGCTTTATTACCGATTAACAAATTCGAATTCAAATTTTTTAAAAGACTTCACTTGCCTTAAATTTATTTCATAAGAATCCCTACTCTTCTTCTTTGAGAAAAATGGAGCATTGGTTTCACTGAGCTGGATTATATTAATCTGCAGTTTGAAACTTTAATGTTAAAACTTGATTTCAAAATTACTTATTCACTTAACTATGAAGTTTAAAACTTACCAGAGATATCGAATTTAAAACTACTACTTGATGTTTGGGATGATTCTCAGTTTAATCTTTAAATTTCAAGAAGATGCTTGTAGTTTCAAATTTTTATTCTCTTCTTTGGTGTTGAAGTTTGTAATGTCCAAGAGATTTTTTTCTTTTCTTTCAAAATTTTTGAGAAGCTAAGAATGAAAAAAAAAGAACCTGAAAAGTTTTCTTTTGAATTTAAGTTTTATTCTATTTTTTCCAATTAACTAAATTGAATGCCACTTGTTAAAACCAATTATGATATTTCTACACTTGTTTATGTTCACACCATCTTCCTCATCCATGTTTAACACTTGTATTTTTACAAAGATAAAAGAATTTTAAGTAAATTTTTATATCAAATTCACTTCATTAATAATTACATCCCTTATTCATTTGTATATATACAATGTTAAAAGAAGAAATGTTTTTAACCAATCTTTTATATTATATAAATTATACATTTATGATTTCATATGCAAATTATTTTCTTCTAAAACATTTATTTTAAATTTTAAATTCAAATTCCAATTCAAACTTGAATTATAATCCATTTATATCTATACATATACTCATACATATACTTATATAATTTAAATTCAAATTCAATATATACACTCAAATCTACTCATATATGCATTATATATATAATTTAAATTCAAATGATTTTTAAAACATTTATTATTTCAAATTTTTAAACTCAAAAGAAATTGAAATTTTATTCATATAAATTATCACTTATTTTATTTCTTTTGAAACTTTTCAAATTATTTTCAAATTGAATTCCAAAAATTTAAATAAATTGCCAAATTTAAATTGATAGATTTTGGGATGTTACAATGCACATTCAGGTCAGAGGAGTATGGTGGTTAGGCCGTGGATTAGGTGGGGAAGAAGTGGTGGTGCTCGGTGGAGGTGATGATGAAGGGGTTAGGCCGAGAACCATATGTGAAGATCAAGCAAAATTAAGTGAAAAACAAGGCAAAACAAAGAAGAAAAGTGGAGAAAAGAGAAGGAAGCCATTACATTTCTCTTCAGATCTGAAAATGGTGTGTATGATGAATTAGAAAGAGATGTTTTCTTTCACGTAATATACAAAGTACATGGCTAGGGATCAAGGAAATAAACGACAACATATGGGGGAGTTATGGTACGAAATTAATGGATGGAAAGATAAAGAGGCAATAAGTCAAACGTACGCATGCCTTTAATTAAAAATAGGTAACATATCTGATTTGTTTCCCATCTATTTAATAAAATATATGCCAAAGAAGTAATTCAATAAATGCATACCGTTTATATAAACAATATATAAATAAATAAGAAAACGGTTATATAAACGTATAAATTAATTACTATTTACATTTTTGTATGTTACTTAATTTACAAAGTATATAGCCAAATTAAATGAAACAAAAACAGACTAATGTTGTAAGTATATACATAACATGTAATGTTACATATATATATACACAATTATTACATGATATATCAACCAAAAATATTACTTATATTAATTAAACTAAACATTTAAAGGTATGCCTTTTAAAACAATAACGTGTCTATATATATATATATATATATATATATATATATATATTTGAGATTTCTTTCCAAGAAATAAATAGGGATCTAAATACTTATCCATTTAATTACTAAATGAATGTATAAATAAGAAAAATAAGGTAGAGATAGATATTATGAAGAATAAATAAATGGTTTTAGGAAAAGTAGGAAATAAATAAAGAAAATACTTTATTTAATGGAAACTAGAATTAAAGATTGAAAACAATATACAATCAACATTTGAACATTATAACTATACTTTAAAATGTTTTAAAAATAAAATATATGCAAAAAATATCATGTTACACAAATTAGAACATGATTTTACGAACAAAATATTATTTATATAAATTAAAATAAACAAATTTGTTAAATAAAACAATTTACACACAATATTGTAAAAAGCATAACTTTCATAGTATTAATCTGTTAACAAAAAGAAAAGCAGTATTCTTGAAATTAAATCTATTTTCATAACATAATATAAAATTCAAAAATTAAAATATTTAAATTTTAAATTTAAAAGTCAAAGTTTGACTATTTTGACCAGAAATCCACTATTTTGGAAATATTCCATTTATTCAGGTTTGGAATTATAAGTCACACAAAAATCAAAATTTATATTTAAAATAACAAAATTTATTCATTTTAAATAAATAAAATAAAGTTTTTAAATCAGGAAATTAAAATAATTAAATATACAATTAAAGTAATTACAAAAAAAACTGGGTTGTTATAGTTCAATTGCCATATTATGATCATCAAAATTCCACCTTTATATTGCCTCGTACTATATTTAACAAATTATCTAAATATATACAAATAAAAATTCCAAAATGATTTTTAGAGTAATCTACGGACCAAAATACCTAACTCTCTAGTATATGACATAAGCAAATTTAGAGGGATTGGAGAGCTATTGAATTTAGAAGATGAGGAGGAGAAGTGATATTAATAGAAAAAAGAAACATTGTTATAGTAAACTTAGTTTTGTAATTTTCATCAAATACAACTAAATTCATGGAAATCTAAACTTGTTCCATATAACATGAATATCGGCTAGAATTTACGAACAAGTTACGATACACACTTCATAATATTAAAGTTACCAAAATTAATAAGTTTTGAAATAGCTCACTTTAGCACATGATGTGAAGATGCCAATCCAAGTCTCCCAAAGTCTAACACTTACATGTATATTGGATAATAAGCTTTTCCTATGTACTTGTCCATTCCTACACTTAATATCTCAAATCATGTTATATCCTTCATATTTGAAATTTAGATAAGAATTTTTATTTACTTAGTTAATATTATGTTCATTTTCAAACTAAAAGCGTGTTTAGTCATTTTGAAAGTTTTTTAAAGAAAAAACAAAATATTACAATTTTTAACAACTTGTTATACGATAAAAAAACTGAAAATCCAAAAATTGCGTTTCGATCACAGTTTCAATTTTCTATCAGACTATTTATTCATGTAAATAAAATTTAAAAATTCTATTATTACTTATAAATTAAAAAGAGTTGTTAATTAATAAAACCCATTAACTGAATATTTAAATTGAATTAAATATTTACAAATTAAAACGATAAAATTTTGGGCTGTTATAGAGAAGGCCCAAAAAATGACTATAAAGATGAGGTGCTTGTTGTTTCTAACAACAACAGTAAAAAAATAATGAATGCAGCTTTGAAACCCACTGTTAAATTTTTTAAAACTGAAACTGCAACAATCGGTCTTGGAACAAACAGAAAACTTCTCTCCTAAAGAATGACATTGGGTGGTTGTCCTTATGTTACAACTATGACAAACAAGATCATATGGCACACAAGTGTCGAAACAAGCCAAATTCTGCATCGCGGGCTAACTTGACTGAAGATGCCTTAATGGATATGTTTCTTGAGATCAACCTAGTAGATGGATCACAAGAGTGGTATGTAGCCACCGGTGTTTCTCGTCATGTCTTCTATGATCGTAATATGTTCAAAATATATATTGTTGTTGATGATATGTAAGTGTTGTTAGGAGAGTTGCACACAACTACTGTTGCGGGAATTGGGAATATGGAGCTAATATTTACCTTTGGAAAGACCTTATTGCTGAATGATGCAATGCATACTCTAGAGATGAGAAAGAATTTAATGTCCAATTTCTTGTTAAATAAAGCTAGTTTTACTCAAATTATAGGATATGATTTGTACATCATCATTGAGAATGATGTTTTTGATGGTAAAGGTTATGTTGTAGATGGAATGTTTATGTTGAATGCAATTAAGTTAGTACTTCTGTTCATATGTTGTGTGATTTTAATATTTGGCATGTTAAAATTTGTCGTGTTAATAAATGACTTATTCATAACATGAGTAGTTTATGGTTAATCCCAAAAGTATCAATAAATGATCCATAAAAACATGAATTTTGTAGCCAAACTAAATTAACTAGGACCCCACATAAATACGTATTTAAAGAGTTAGAACCATTAGATTTAATACATTCTGATATATGCGAACTTGATGGTACATCAACTAGGGAAGGTAAACCCTACTTTATTACATTTACTGATAATTGATCCGATTTCACTTATGTTTATGGCATGAAAAATAAAAATGATGCAGTAGATATATTTAAGTTATTTGTAACTGAAATTGAAAACCAATATAATAAGAAAATTATGAGACTTCACAGTGATAAAGGAACAAACTATGGATCTAGATTATTCATTGAATTTTATAACTTACATTGTATAATTCATAAGAGAACTGCACCCTATTCATCTGAAATCAATGATAAAGCTGAAAGCAAAAATAGTTACTTCACCGAGTTAGTTGTAGTTATTTTATTTAATTCTGGTGCAACAACACTTTGGTGGTGGAAATTTTATTGATTGTTGGTTATGTATTAAATAGAATTCCTAGATCTGAAAAAAAATTCATCTTTTGAGATTTTTAAAAATTATGATACTAATTTATCTTATTTCAAAACTTGCAATTTTTTAGCAAATATACGTATTCTAGATCCTAAAAGAATTAAACTAGCAAGTCAAGCATATGACTGTTTTTTATTGGATATTCAATTAATAGCAAAGCATATACATTTTTTAAATTTGAATGCTCATATTATTATTGAGTCAACTGATGCTTATTTCTTTAAACATAAATTTCTATTTAAACTAAGGAATAGTGGAGGTACATCTATTGCTAATATCTAGTAATTAGAAATAATGAACATAATAAAGAAATTGAATCTAAACCTAAAAGAAATAAAAAGCTAGAATTATTAAATATTTTGGTCCAAAATATTACGTTTATACACTAGAAGATGATCTTGCTAATCTTATAGAAGTTTTGTGTTATTTAGATTCAATCCTTTGGCAAGAAGCAATAAATGATGAAATGAAATTTCTTGAATCTAATAAGACATGGTATTTAGTTAATTTACTCCAGATTGTAAAATTGTAGGCTGTAGGTGGGTATTTAAAAAGATGTTAAAAACTGATGGCACCATTGATAACTATAAATCTCGTCTTGTAGCCAAGGGATTTATACAAAGAGAAAATATTGATTTTTTTATACCTTTTCACGTGTTATTAGAATAACATCTATTCGAGTGTTAATTTCTCTTGCTTCAATTTTTGATTTTCTAATTCACTAAATGGATGTAAAATCTACTTTTTTGAATAGTGAATTAAAAGATAAAATTTACATAGACCAACCCGAAGTCTTTATTATCCCTGGTCAGGGACATAAAGTTTTCAAATTAGATAAATCTATGCATAGTCTTAAATAGGCACCAAAATAGTGACATGAAAAGTTTGATAATCCAATTAATTTAAATGGTTCTAAAGTAAATGAAGGTGGCAAATGTATTTATTATAAATTTGAGAATTACATTTGCACTATCATTTCTTTTGTATATGGAAGCTTTACTTATATTCGGTTCAAATATTTGTGCTGTGAAATTTGTTAAATCCATATTTTATGCTAATTCTGATATGAAAGATCATGGAAAAGCAAGCGTAATCCTTGATATTAAGATTACTATGTCTAAAAAGGAAAATTCTTTACATCAATCTCACAAAATTGAGAACATGTTAAAGAAATACAATTATTTTGACTATAAACCTGCTAATACACCATATGATCCTAGTGTAAAACTATTTAAGAATACTGATGAAAGTGTAAAAAAGTCTGACTACGAAAGCATTATTGATGGCTTTCGGTATCTCGATGATTGTGCTAGACCCAACATAGACCATGTTGTGGGATTATTATGCAAGTTTACTAGTAGACTTAGTATTGAACATTAGCATGCTATTGAAATGGTCACGAGATTCCTTAAAAGAACCATGAATCTTGGATTACATTATCAGAAGTTTCGAGCTATCGTTGAAGGATATATCAATGTAGGCTAGAACACTTTATCAGATAACTCTAAAACGATGATAGTATATATATTTTTAGTATAATAGGTAGAGCTGTTACTTGAAAATCTAAGAAACGGACTATTTTGGCTTAATCAACTATGGATTATGAGATGATAGCACTAGCTACAGCTAGTGAAGAAGTAGATTACTTGAGCAATCTATTAGCTAAGATCCCTTTATGGGAAACACAGATACTAGCTGTGTTGATTCATAGCGATGGTACCATGGCTATTGAAAAAGTTAAGAACCATTATTACAATTGTACGTGGCAAAAAATTCATCATAAGCACATTACCACTGTAAAGTGTACCTCTTCAGGATCTGTTAGAGTGGATCATCTATGCACTGATAAGAATCTAGTAGATCCTTTTATGAAAGGGTTGGCAAGAGAGAAGGTCCTTACAACATATAAAAGAATAGGACTATTGCCCTTAGAATAAGGATCACTCATAATGGCAACCCAAACTAATAGATGGATATCTCAAGAATTATATTTAATGGGTTATGAGGTGATACGAGTTTAAGCGTGCTAATTTAGATTAGATAAAAGCATGTAATCCTGAAGTGATAATAGGATGAGTTGATGTATGCTCTACATGGAGTGGAATACCTAGCTACATGAGTACTCTTGATAGAGTTACCTATGTAAATGTGAAAATATGGCCGTTTCCTATGGAATTTTGGGAAAATTCCTAGAACGTTCACTAAATTGGGATAGACATCCAAGGCCTTTAACACACGGGCTATTAAAAACACCTTAAAAGTTGTGTGTGGTTTGATATTAGAGATGGTTCAAGACTACGTGTCACTTTATTATTGTAACAACTCATCCTTCGTAATGCCCTAAAACCAACGTCGAATGATGGCATACGACTTTCGGATATCGCAAAGGACAGTTTGTCATGGTAAAAATTAAAAAAACACTATACAACGCATATTGATAGAATCTCGTAGTGGAATGATAACATATAATATACTGGATATACATGAACAAAAACTGGACGAATAATATATAAGAGAATACATTGGCTAAAGTAACTATAAAATAAATATTAATATATAAAGTTAGAATATAATATCGGTTACGACAAGTCTCATATATAAATAACATGTCCGTTGTGTAGAACTATGATATCAAGTATATATCCACAGTATCGACGTCATGCCTCTAATAAGCTCAAGCCGCGCCACTCTGACAGCATATTCCAAAAAGTATCCGACTCTCAAACTACTCAATCGAGTACCCAAAAGTTGTCATGACATAAATAGACAAAGACAAAACATGGGTTAGATATAAAGCTATGTGTGAGAGGAACTATCATAAAATACTGTATATCAAAACTATATACATATACGAAACAGGAAACAACTGAGGCACATTGGTCCCCTCCAAAAATGTGGCTTAGAGATAATCTAAACTACCCATAAACAAGTAAAGTAAACCCATCTCAAATGTAAGGAATCATCTCATAACATGCTCTTCTTCTGAAATCAACGAGTCGGCATAACTAATATGATGTGATTGATATGTAATAGTATACTATGATAAAGGTAATCCAGTACACAAATCATGAGTAATATAAATATAACAATATAAATCTACCCTAGAACACACAGAATAATATCAACCATCAAACATAACACGTGCACAAACATAACAATAAACATCAAACAGAGAATATCTGTTGTCTTCCCGCATTGAACGAAATATCAATGGAGAAATTACACCTTTAGTGGTCTTTGGATGTATATACATTCTTACCCTTTGATAGTCCGTAGACGGAATTGAGTGTCCTTATATGATCTCTTTGCTAACGTGTGCCTCCTGTAGACCTAGACCGCTCTCCTAGCAATAATGAAAATCCATACCACTACAGTGATCCTTAGCGTTTATATATATGCTGCAGCTACTGAGCACAAGTACCCTTAAGCGATGCTCCGGACCCTCTTGAAGGCTTGGGCCAAAACCGTAAAACGAACGTTTAAGTGACTACATAGCACTAGAACCATGCTACGATCCGAATCTAGTCGCATAGTCCATGACACTCTCGCTGTGTACTTACTTTGACCCCAATGGATCTCTCAAGCGCAACAGAATTTCGAACCATGAACTATGCCAACCGTCTATCTACATGCCTACCCGATCTCATATCGATCGTGTCGTCTCATGTTCACACATCTTCCTAATTTTGGTAATAATTCCTTTTCGTCACGTGCTCCTTCCAACAGTGCATGCTCATCGTAAGTGACCATACAACTGATCAACATACCTATCTCATGTTCTATTGTTTCTTGATCTCTTTCTCGATCTTCTTTATTCCCATGTAGGAATGTTCCATATCCTGCATCCTTCGCCTTGATCACTTCCTCAACTACATGCCTGAACTCCTTATTGATCATTACTAATCGCACATACATTAGTTTATTTTCGCATCCAAATCCCATGCTTTGCCTTGCATTCCACTTTCCCTAGTAGAAAATCGGCTTCCCGAAGTCATGCCAAAGCCTAATGTCGAATCGTATTTGGAGCTGAAGAATAATCCCGCCTTCTTACTCTCTGCCTAGGCTTATTACCCAGGCTTGCACACTCATCGATGCACCAGTCCTACAAGGAAAATTGGTGAGTTGATCCCGTCAATAAGCCTAGGCAACGAGCATTCAAGCTCCATCGTCCACCTTTTTGTACCCCATTTACTCTGTAGCTTCGTCCAATAAGTCACCTAGCTCATCTAGCCTGCCTTAACCACATCGGACCTCTTTCAAAGTTCATTGGTTGATATTTTCAGAGTGGTCTCTTATGTATTTAAAACCCGATTTCGATATGTAAATCACTATTTTATGCATAGAGTTCTACGGGATAATTCTTTTGATCTGGTTCCCTCTAACATGCCAAAATGAACATAACCGGCCTTCTAGCCTCTCCTGATGCTTATACGTGTGTTGATGCATCCTTTTGTGCACACGTATGCACATTGTATACACAAACATGGTTATACTACACAAATCATGTTTCGGGCTCAACCCGAGCGATTACTCAATCTAATATTCTTTCATGCAACTTAGCACACTCGATAGTCGCTATGGCAACATGAGGTGCTTGCAAATGAGTTTACACAAATATAGATATTCACAAACACATCCATATATTCATTCACACAAATATATTTATATATTCACATGCATATATGCATACAAACATACACAATAATTCTAATTACAATGCATAAATCTTTTAATTGTTATTTATCTTTAAATACACTTATACTTATACTTGCCATTTACATATATGTATAGTATATTTAAATAAGTATTTCAATTACTACTTAATCAAATCATACTTTTATTTACTAAAAAATTTCAATAAATGTCCAACCTCTTTCCCTACTATTTTACAAAATCATTCCAGTATTTTAACAAAAAACAATACTAGCTTATTAATTGTTTTAAGCCTTTATAATAACCTAATTTCTATATTTAAAATTAAGTAGTCATCTCATATTTATTTTATAAAACCCTATAACTATTTTGTAAAACAACTCCTCTATCTTATTCTATAAAATCTCATACTTGTATAAAATATCTCTTTTATAATACTTTATAAAATCTCATAGTATTTTATAAAATGTGTCATTTACTACTTTATAAAATCTCATTCTATTTTATAAATGTATTATTTACTAGTTTATAAAATATCTCATACTATTTTATGAAATATATCATGTACTACTTTATAAAATATCTCATACTATTTTATAAAATATCTCATTTACAGTTTTATAAAATATCTCATTTACTGTTTTATAAAATATTTCTTTTATATTATTTTATAAAATATCTCATATTATTTAATAAGATATATCATTTGCTTATAAAATTATTTCTTTACTTAAATAATATTTATAAGTACAAATTAAGCTTTATTATGCCTCTATCACTTTAATAATAGGTTAGAGCTCGTAACTCACTTAATTAGCTTATTAACTTCATTCTACAAAATATTTCATCTACTTATAAAATCATTCATTCTCTTAATAATATTTATAAATACTAATTAAGCTTCATTAAACGTCCAATCACTGTAATAATAAGTGTAGAGCTTAATACTTACTTGTACTTTTGTTAAATCAATTCAAATAGTTTAATTAATACTAATTATTGATATGCGCATAATCATATCACTTCAAAACATCATACAAAATCAATTACTTAATCCATAATCTATTTCTTAGCTTACTAACTTTTTTCAAAAGTAGTAATTAAAATCTTAAACAGGTAAAGAGTTATTACAATCATGCTTACAACTTGAACATAAGCCAAAATCAATCCAAACATTCCTTAAATAATTTCATATAACTCTATTGTAACACCCCGCCTCTATATCCATATTAACCAAGAGTATTAATAAGAAGCGTTGTCGAGTAACATGGAGAATGAGGCAATGTGCGTGATTCATGCGTGAATATTACCTTAGACCAACGCTGAATACATCTCATAATAAAAAATCACCCACTTCAACGTAAGCAATTTAGGTGTGAAGTAATAAACACGTGGTTTTTGAGGACGGAATAATAGACCATATAAAAGAATGGAGAACACAAAGTCATTAACGCAGTGATACAAATATAATACATAACATAGGTCTGAACGGGATGCAAAAATAAGTCAAATTCCCATTAACTCTCAAATTTATATACAGATAGATCCAATATATATAATCCAATAGCTTATACATACATGAGTCCATATGACAATACCCAATACTACTAATAATCTAACCTCCAACTAAGTCCAACAATCACAAACTGGCCTCTTCGTCCCTGAACCTGAAATGTCTTAGATTGACCTGAAGAATTATATAAATAATAAACAGGTCAGACCATGTCCAGAGTCAAAGACGAGTACATGGATGATATGTCAAGGGGATAATATGTATACATAACATCAAAAAGATGATCCAAACAATGGAATTATAAAGCATCCACGATAGATTGAACCTAGTTACACATATCACACATCAAAACAGCAATAAGACAAAGAACACCATCACACACATCAAGCATCTGTCACACACGTCGCATACAACATACTTCCCTCACACCACACATAACATACCTCATACATCACACAAATCACACATATCGCACAACTCACACACATCACATTTCAGTATACCTCACACATCTCTTGCATCGCATATCATTCCATTCATATTTATTTAGCAGTATTAGATTTATTCATTCTTCAATTTCATTTGCATTACTGATATTGCTATTGTTAATGCAAATGCCAAAAGTTGAGTCTACACCCGAGCCTCGCTTCTTCTCAGATGCAAAAGGAGACCCTACTCGTAAATTTTTATGAGCATCCTAATTGGTCTTTAGATTCACAATAAACGCACCTCGCTTTCTTTCTTCCTAGCTCCTCGCTTCCCATTGTTAACCACCTAAGTTCGTTCGATATTGTCTCGTTGGCTCGTGAAGCAGAATGTAATCATGGAACGGGGCGGTCCAATAGTCAGAACCATCGGGAAGCGATCCCGCGGTCGGTCAAGCTAGGATAGGGCTAGCACAACTTTTGGCCATCACATATATGTAAGGAATTTCGCATCCAAGGCTCGATCTACTCAAAAGCTGAGATAAATCATATTCCCGCTTTTAAAATAAAATAAAGAAATAATATACTACATCTCACACGTCAAGTCAGAAATCCAAATTATATTGATTAATAAACGTGTATAATATAGAATAATTCACCAATATCCAAACATCAAATACTCGATCTCTAATGAATTACCTGAAATGCGTTGAATAGATAAATATACCCCACACAGAAGTCCCGTACCGTCTAATGAAATATAATTATATACATAACTCCATTAATTAATTAACATTAAATAATTTTCCGCTTCGCTTGTTAATTCATTCTACGCTTACTTTTTAGTTTACTTCATTATTCTTCATTTCATTACTTCGTAATTTAGCACAATGAGTAATTTAACTTCACCTTGTTCATGCAAACACATCAACAACCATCCATATACTTATCAAAATATTATTGAGTTATTAAAACGAAATGAAGGGTTTTTTAATACATTTCACCTTAATTTTTCTCCTCTTTTTATAAAATTATTTCAATTTAATTTAACAAAACACCTTTTTTATTTATTTCCTTCCCATTTAAAATAATAACTATTAATCTCACATTTGATTCCAAAGCCCTTATTTAAATCACTTATTTGGTTTCAATTTTTTTTAATTTGAACCTATATTTAAAACCTCTAAAATCTTCTCATTTTGAATTTTTACTTCAAAAATATATTACAGAAATACTATAAAGAAAATTATATTTTCAAATACCTTTAAACATCAAATTAGAAGAATATTCTTAATCGTTAATATTTTCAAACTCAAGTATACATTTCCTAAATCGTTATTTTAAATCCTAATTTATTATACAAAACTCTTTAAAACGATTATTATCGAGAAATAATCCGTCAAACTTAAATTTTACCTCATACATATTTTTTCAAAATACTTCAATAATCAAACACAAATATATATTATTTACAAAAATTCACTTAACAAAATATAGCAAATCTCATAACGAATAACTCCCATCAAACAAATAAATTACCTTCAATTTTCAATTACATCAACGTATTATTTTATAAACTATCAATCTATCAAATCCAAATAAAATTAACCAATCACGTTAACATATAAACTTCAAAAATCATTTCATAAATATCCTTTAAATATTTTTATAATCAACAATAAATAAAAATTTTAATCTTCAAAATCCACTTATATAATAAAATTCCAAAACTCATCATTTATCATATTATTATTGTTCACAAAATCTTTAAAATTATTCCATTTATATGTATTTTTCCAGAATCATCCCTTTTTCAAATTTTCTGTTAATCATAAATGTTCTCAATACATTAAATAAGAACCATGGTCTATAACTCACTATTTGTTTCCAATATAATTTGTTTATTTCAAATTTACATCTTTTAATTCATTTACGTCTTTTCCAAACAATTTCAAATGTCATTTGATTAGTTGCAAACATTTAATTACTACCCAAACACTACAAATCAATAATCTAATAATAATCAATGCATCATGCAATTCATAGTTCACAACACAATTCCAATCAATTCAAACCATATCAATCATCAATCAGCTTTTAATAATAAATTTCAACCAATATATCAACAATCCATCCAACCAAACAAATCAAACAATATATAGGATAAATATGAATCGAATAATATGATAAAGGCATAGTTATGAGTTTAAAACTCACCGAATTGATGCTCATTCACAAAATCAAAAAATATACTGCTGTCCTTCATCTTTGCTACCGCCAATATCACATCACATGCCTCTACAATGCACGTAGACAAGTCCAGATTGTCAGCACAAGACCACTCCGCCACCTCTACTCATCTCAGCCACCACCGCATGCGTCTCACGACTATCGCCGACCACACATCGTAACACCTCCTTCAAGTTACATGCGCCACCTTATCTTCATGAGCCTCCAAGTCGTATTCGCCTACCACACATCGCACTGCCTAGGTTGCGACATCCTGCTCTCTTCATCACACATAAGCATGTATTTCCATCGCCAGCTGCCATCGATCTCCTCCCTCTCCTTGCGACGCCGCCTGCCATTGAGCGCAATCGTGCATCCATTTTTTCTCTCTCTATGTCGATTCTGAGGTGTTAGGGCTCAAATTTATTAAAGGGTTTTGTTTTTTATTTCAAGGACAATGGCTGCAAGATTCAAGAAAGTAAAGGAGAGGTCTAGAATAGGAAAGAGGGTTCGATTTGGGCTTGCTTTCTTTCAGTCGGTCTACTAATTTATATTTTGCCTATTTATTTTAATCCTCTCTTCATTTAAATTATAAATCGATTTCTAATCTAATTTAATTTAATTACATTTCACTTCACAAATTATATTCTGTTAATTGCCTGTTTTAATCATTTCAATACTCATTTATTTTTATTTAATCATTCATTGTTATATTGCATAATAAATTTATTTTTCAACTATTTCAAACATGGCTAAAATTATTTACTATTCAAGGTATTTCATATTGATTAAAACATTTTATTCACTTCAGTAAATTATTCAAGAAAAATTTATTAATTCAATTCAATTTATTGCAATAAAATCTCTATTAGATAGAATTTAATTGACTAAAAAATTAATTTCAAAATATTAATTATTACAAATCAAATTCAAAAACTTTTATTTAATAAAATTTATTTATTTACTTATACGGTGTAGAATGCAAGGCTATTACATTCATAATCATTAATAACCAAATATATAAAGTTCAATAAGTAAATGTAGTAAAGAATCATCCCACTCACCTTTTTCTTCTCCAAACATAGCTCCAAAACATAAATAACTCATTCCATGCTTCTCTTGAAATTTTAGATCTAGCTCCAAGCTCCATTTCATGCTGATTTCTTGATGGGTTATGTGAGGAATGAGTAGAGAGGAATTATGGTGATTTTATTTTGAATATAGGAATTTATTTGAGTGGATTTAAGGCTTGGAGATTGATAGGTAAGTATAAAAAGATTAGAAAAATAATTGGGGAAAGTGAAGAAAGAGAGTTTGAAATAAAAATATGAAGAGGTTAGTCACTTATAGGCAAACCAAGGGTTTAGCCCAAAATTTAATTTTCATTCTTTTTTAGGAATCACTGTTCACTTCAAAAACTTCCAAACAAAGTCGACATATACTCATTTTTCTCGTGACGGAATCACGGTCTCAATGGCTGGTGTCTCGAGTTTCAATTCATCCGTCTCTAAAAAGAAAGTATACTGGGTGTTCACTTGAAATGACGATTAAATATTTAATTTAATCATTTAAATACTAAAATGTTAAATTTTATAGGTTGTTACAGTAAAATCAGAAACTTACTCACTATACAAAAGTTCAAATCGAAAGATAACTATGTTTGTGCACGATATTATAAATTCAGAAATTGCTCGAGAAAAATGTTCTTAAAAAATCAAGTGGGGGATTGTTAGAATTCTTTTTTGAAAGAGCAATAAAAAGGAAATGAATTATTAAAAATATGAGAAGAGTGGGTAGTGGTTCTTACTTGTGAATAATCTCATATTATAGGTGTCACGTCCCGAATTTCAGCGTTCGAAAATCGACACCCGTACTTCATTTGTACTCGAATGCCGCAGATTCAACCGTTGAAATCCGATTTATGCCGGAGCTTATAACACATTAAGTACAACAATACAGCAGAAGAAAAAGAATATATATCATTGATACAACAATGAATACGATATTCGATGCAATATGAATTCCAACAATATCAGAGATAAACATACAACAGCGGAATAGGGTAACAACAACAAGGATGGTCTAGACTTTACGACCATCGACAGCGGAAAGATGACCAACAGTAGAGTCTTTCAAGTGAGAAAGCGGGAATCCAACAAACCGAGTCTTCAATGCCAAAGCTTTAATGCTCCAAACTCAAACCACCATCATTGCTAAACTTGTGGCAAATGCGATCCAAACATCGATTGCCAAAACAAAGACTTCAAAGACTATCGAATCTACTTCTACAAGCTGATTATTTGAAAACCCAACTCTAGACTGCCCGTGTGGAAAATTGTGGGCACCCAGAGTTTAGGAGGGAATAATAAACTCCGGGTCAGTCATGGGACTGGTGTGAGCAAACGAAAACAGTTTATCTTTGAATTTAACAACCAACAGAAGAATTTAAGATTGAAATCCGCAATGCTTTTGGAAAATGAAACTACCATAAGGCCACTCGGCACACACACCATGCAATCACACACTTGGGGGAGATTTCTCCTTATGATAGTCAAACATGCTTACTATCCTTTTGATATTATTATTGGTGCAAAGTGCAGAAAACCTTTGCAAGTATAATGTTAACCTTAGCTAGCATATGTACCATTATAGTATGCCTACTATAGCTACCATGTTAGATGGCAGGTTTTACAACTAAAACCGTACAAGGCGCGTATTGGTGACTGGATTTCCAACAAATGGCCAGACAAAGGAACTTCATGGGCAATATGGGTACGCCTTTGGAGGGACGTCCCGAGAACTTAACCAGCTCTCTGCCAACACAAGGCTGGGTTACCTCTGTAACTAGGTAACTACTACACGAGAATGCCACTTCCCGGTCGTAACCAACCTTTATCCTGAGATACACCAACAACCACAAAGTAATAAATTTGCAACAACCACATAGGTTAAGTATCTGGGCTCTATACCATGATACCTCCTCTATCCAGAAGGAAATGAACATACCCTCAGGGGGCGCTACCCTAAAATAACCTTGCTGCATCCTTCCTGTTTCGACCATTTCGGGCTGTGAGGTCCGATGAAGTCTCGTCCATAAAGCTATGCTTTTCAAAAAAGCCATGCTTTGATCAACAAATGATCAGCAACACTTAGCAGCACTCAGCAAGCCACATTACCAAATAGGGAATGTATCACTAGTAACCATCAACTACATAACCTCTGACCTCATACGTCTCAAAGAAGGGTGTTAAGCTAAGAGAATAAGTTCTCCGCCACCAAACAGAAAGGTATTTGATAGAAACCAGCTTTACACCTCAAAGTGTAATGTCATACATACATCCATACAAGTCTGTTCTGGGTTCGAGCAGAACTGAAGGCACTTTAAAAGAAGCCCTTGCAATCCGGATAATCCCTAATCACGTCCAGACTACCCATCACAAAGGGTGATCAAATCTCTATATCGGGGACCATTCGATGCAGAGGCATTCGACGGGTTATCCTTTCGCTTTCGAAAGTATCCGGACTTTACCACCGATCTTCAAATGCAATCCATAACGCCGTATCATTATTCGAAATGGGTTATATGACACAAATGTCCTCTCCCGGCTAAACTAAATAACGAGCGCATAATTTTAAAACCATATGGATATTAGGATCTCAATTAAGTTACAACAATTTCCCAAATCCTTTTCCTTTAAATGGTTTAAACTAATTACCATTTTCAAATCGTTAGACAAAAAGATTCACTTAACAAAGTTCACCAATCTTTCTCAAAGATTCATTCACAACTTTCCAAAACAATTTTTCTTTTCAAATTGGATTAACACATCCAATCATTAAACCAAAGACTCAATTCATAGCTTTCAAAAACAATTCCAAAGATTCGTTCATAACTTTCAAAACAATTCCCATTTCAAATCTTTTATATAAAAGATACACCATTTAAAATCCTCTTTAGTTTCAAAACAAGGTTCAACCATCTTTCACAAAAATTCATCCATAGCTTTCAAAATAATTCTATTTCAAACTTGATATATTTTCCACATAAATTGGAAATTCTTTCTTTATATGAAAGCTATTATTTTTTGAAAACAAATAGTATTCGTTTTGGAAAAATCCGATTACATTTTGCACGAGTTAAAGCCTTTCAAGTATAAAACTTGGGTTAAATTCAAATTCCCAAAACAATATTTTTAAAATGGTTTAAAGCCCATATAAACACATTTATAACTTGTATAATATTGTTAACCCATAATTTCCAAACATAGAATTCAATTTCAAATCTTGAATTCAAATTCAAATCAAATTATTTAAATTTCAAAACGTTATCAAAGTATTCAAAAATAACTTTTATCTTAAAAATTCCTTTCCAAAAGATTTTCATATTGAACCCAATTCCATTTCCCAAAACAATTTGGATTCAAAATTAAATTTTAAAACCATTTCAAAAATCTGTGACTTAACCAATTTCCTCGTGCAATCCATATTTGTGTGTATATAGTGTAGTCCAGGGGTTTCACACAATAGTGCAACATCATCAATCATCACAGATTCAAGCACATCAGTATCAATAAGCGGTATATTCCTATAACGCTTATCTTCCATTCACAGATTCATAGTTAAAATATACATTCATCATAGATAAAATAAATTACATTCATCACAGCTCGAATCAAAATAATTCATAACACAAAGCATTACACACAGAGATATCAAACAATTCAAAGCATTTCATATAATTCAAACATCCATAAGTAAGATTAATTATTCATCTGATTTAATTTAAACCAGATTAATCACTTATGATTAAATTATAAATCTTGGTTAATTAATATTAATTACAAACCATCTTAATTAATTAACCTTTGATCATTCATTAATTGACATTTTAAAATGAATCAATCAACTTTTAATTATTAATTAATCAACCTTTAATCTTTAAATAATTATCCTTTAATTAGTTTATTATCCTTTAATTAGTTTATTATCCTTTAATTAATTCCATTAATTAATTACTCCTCAATTAATTATAATTCCTTAATCACCTTTATTAATTAATTAACCTTTAATTTATTAATTATCCTTAATTAATCACATTAATTAATTATTCTTAAATTAATTATTCTTTGATTACCTGATTAATCAATCTTTAACCATAAATTGATTACTTTTAATTAAGTAATTATTTTTAAGCAATTAATTATCCTTAATTACTTAATTAATAATCTTTATTAATACATCATTCCTTAAATACTTTCATTAATAAATTAACCTTTAAATCATTATTTTAATCAATATTAATTTCTTAATTAATTCATCTCAAATCATTAATTAATCAATTTCTAATTACTAAATTAATCAAATTAATTACTTATAATTAATTACTAAATTAATCCTTTATCATTAATTAATTAAATTAATTAATTATACTTAATTTCCTTTAATTAATTAATTAATATCGAGACATTAAAACCCTAATTATCTTAAGATAAGATATTATCTTATTAATGCCTTTATTAACATATTTAAACCATTATATCTTTATAAAGATAAATCAATAATTAAGTTTTAAAATAAAATAATCATTTAACTTGATAAATTAAAATTAACAAAACTTCCTTTAAATACTTTAAACATTATCAAGTAGTAGTTCTAAAAAAATTCAATTTGAATTTTAAAACTTGCTTTTATATAAATCTTAAGATTTCATTTCTAACTTAAGTTTTAAAATCACTTTAAATTTTACAAAAATTAAATTAAACAATCTTTCAAAACTTCTTAATCAATTGTTAATTTTCATAAAAAGAGTAAGTTTAAATAAGAAAGTTTGAACTAGATTTTAATTTCTAAATTTCAAAAACACTGATTTTTAATTTTTTTAAAAAAACTGTTCAACCCTTTGCTTCGGGTCAAACCCAAAGACCACTCGGGCCTATCCCCGAGTTTCCTCTGTTACTTCTATTTTTTTCAAAACTTAGACTTTATTTTAAGTTAAAACCCTGTAGGCCTACACACTCAAATCCTACTCGAGTTTACAGTCGAGCCATAAACCCAAAAACTCGATATCTCCTTCGAGTCAACGAGACCCAGAACACAACAAAAACCACCGACACAAATCGACGCCACTGTGCACATGCACCAGTCTTAGGCGACGATCCAACCACCAAAATCACCTCCGACACGTCGCCCTCTACCCACACTTGCCACCTGACCACCCAGAAATGCAAATCCACCTCGAAGACGAAATCGAGCTACCTAGATCAAATAGGTTCAGCAGCCATTGCCAGGAAAATCGCCTCAAACTCCCAACGCCGACCACCGGCATCTCGTCCATACCTCCACGAACCTTCCACGCAGCCATCGCCAGAGCCCGATGCTACTCGATCAACCAGAGGACTCACATTGCTCCCGTTACCAAACTCGACGAAAATTAGGTTTTAAAACCTAAATCAACTCGCCGCCGACGCCACGACGATCAGGAACCCCACCATTCATTTTTCCTAAGCTCGCCATATATCCTTCCACCTCTAGACAAAACGTCGAACATCTAGATCACCAGAGAAACTCAAAAACCCAATTTCCAGTCAATTTAAAATTTCTCACCCATTACAACATTAAAAATTATGATTCAATTCTTAAAAAACATGATTTTTAAAGACAATTAGGATTATATGCCTGAATCCGAGAATTGACATTTTTGGATTTAACATATTTTTAAAATTTGTACTCCATTTTCTATTTTCTAGCTAATATTCATACTTATTTTACTTGAAAATATTTTTAAAACCCAGCTCAGGTTTAAAAAAAGACATTTTGTTCAAATTCCTAGGCCTATCAGAGATTTAATAAAGAGATTTAAAATTTCAAATTGTTTTAAACCCTGCTGGACTTGGAACAGAGGCATGTTGCCTGTACACCATCACACGCACAGTCATCCATACATATACGCCGCATGCAAGCACATTTCACAACTTACATTAAAGATTTATCACATGCAAATCAGGTATGTTAAGCTTTAAAAATTCATAAGGGTGGTTTTCTCACCAATTTCCTGAAAGAACAGAGGCAAGACATGATGATTTTGAACATAGGTTTGCTCTTGAATTTTGATTCTGATTTGGAATCTTGATACAATTGATTTGTTGAAACTTTATGATGTTTTAAGGCCTGATGTTGGACTGGCTTTGATTCTCCCAGGTTGAAGTTTTGATTTTTAGTTCCAGGTTTTGATGTTGAGATGATTTTTAGATTTATAGCTTCCAGGCCTGAAGAATTTTGAAAACAGATTTGTATTTGCTAACTTCAAGTTTCTGATTTGAATTTGCTTCTTGATATTGATTTACTTGTTGCTTGAACTTTATACAACAGGGACAGATTTTTATCTTTAATCTGGAAATTTATAAAATCTGGAACCTGATGCATTTGATTTTTTATTGTCTGAACTTGATTGTATCTGATCCTTGATTTTGATTTTAAAGAAGATGAAAGTAAGGAGTTTGAAATGTTCTAAAAAAAATTCTTTGAATGTTTTGCTCAGAATTTTTTTTTGTTTTTCACCTTGAATCCGGTTTGTCTACAGGTTTGAAAAATGAACAAGCGAAACTTGGTTTCTTACCTTAATTTTTTTTTCATATATTTCAAATTAAAAGAATTCAAAAGCTATGCCACTTGTTTATTGTTTTAACACTTGTTAATTGAATTTAAAAATCATTACACTTGTTAAATCTTAAGTTACATGTCTTACAAATGTTAAATGAAATAAATTTGTGTTTAAATCCTTGCTTTATTTTAATTTACAAATTACGTTTTTAAACCCCTATTCTCTTTATGTTTACATGTTTATATGATTTTGTCTTTTGTTTACATGTATAAATGTCATATACTTATAAATGCATATACTTATAAATACAAACCATTTTGTAATTTTAAATATCCTATATATACAAATTACACTTATCTCATGCTTAACTTATAAAAAGAGGTACATATTTATACTAAATAAAGAAAATTTATTTGAAATCAATTTATACATAAATAAATAATCATACATACATATATTAAAAATATAGAGTTTAACTTTCAAATAACTTTTGAAAATTTACCCTATTAAATTCAAATAAAACTTTCAAAATACATATATTTATATTTATTGTAATTAGAAAACAAGTTTCTATAAATTTCAAAATATAAAGCTATAATACAATTTATTTTAAAAATACTTATATTTGTGTTTCAAATCCAATATGTTATTTAAAACATTTATTTCTGAATTTTCAATTAGAAATTCTATTTAAAATCATATTTTTAATATATATATATATATATATATATTAATAAAAAAATATCTATTTAATTTGAAAATACCAAATTAATTCACAATTAAATTTCAAAAAAATTAAATTAATTACCAATTTAAACTTGATTTAAAAATAGGGATGTTAAAATAGGGAGTTACTGAAGAATTATATTTAAATATAGGATTCTCAAAGGAATATTGGGCACTTTGGGCACCCAATGTTTTCTCTTATATTGAGGAAGGAGACCATGCATGATTACCACACGCACGTGCCAATCAACTCGGCCCAGACCAGGCTAGGAAAATGTGTATCACTCTTTATTTTTGGTAGAAAACTTTTTGATATTTCCAAACGGTAACATTTTTGAACGTCACTTTTATTTTGACTTGGTAAGATCAGATCGGTCTCGGTCTTGCATTCTCCCACAAGTCAATAACATGCTATGTTATTCTATATTTCCACTAGGAAATATCCTATTTGTTTTTTTCTTTTATAAAAAAACAAATTGAGACAAGCACTATATATAGTTCTCAAACGCCTTTCTTATTCTTCTGAAATTACAATTTTATTTTCGAGCAATGTTATAAAATAAAAACTGAGGGTGCTAGTGAGCTAAAGGTTTTGGTGCAAAAGGCTGCCAATACAAACAGACTAAGTTTTTTTTATCCTAGAGGCGACGCTGCATTAAGAATGCCTTGCACGATTTTGATATAGCAGTGAAATCGCTTAAAGAAAACGACATAATACACGATTTAGCCGCGCAGATTAGTTCGACGATACAGCAACAACAATTTCAAGGCATTTCTGAATCATGGCTTCGATGTTTGACAACTCTGCTGGCTATGATGCAAACAAACCAATCAGATTCGAAGGACTTAATTTTATAAGATGGATACGAAAGACACGGTTTTATCTGATGGTCAAAATGGTGACGTATGTTCTAACAACTGAAAATCTGGCTCTATTCGAACAACTAATGGATGATCAGGAAAAATCATAATAAGATTGGAACAACCTTGACAACCTTTTGTAAAAACTATGTTCTTAATGGATTGAACGATAAGCTGTGTGACTATTACAACTTAGACAAATTAGTGATGGAGATATAGGATGCACAGCAATGAAATATGTGTTGGAACTAGCCAGCCCGCAGTACAAGAAATGTAATAATTTCAATACAATTTACCATTTTTGATCTTTGTTGGGCCTAGAAGTCTAATTCATTTAGAAATTTTCTAAATTCCTTTCATATAAAATCATTATTTCATTTGATTTTATTAACAAAGTTTTGCTTTATATTATTTTATAATATATACGAATATTTGTATCTTGTATACATATATGTGTACATGTACGTGCAACAAAATAAAGTGTACGTGGTTTGACATACACGTGTATAGATGCGGGGATTTACACTGCAACAGACAAGTTAGCTCTTTTAATATTCTATATGCTGTCTAAATAAATATACATATATGTGCATCAAAAATTATATATATTTATGTAAAATTATATTTATGTAAAATGTAGTCATATATACACAAATATGTGGAAATAATAATTATAATAATTTATATATAATATTTTTAAATATATTTAAACAATTTTTTGTTTATATTAAATAACAACTCGTTTATTAATTAATATAAAATACTTTTAAATTTTTTATTCGAATTGGTGCTACAAAGCTGTGCACAAATCCAATTTTTTTTACATTTAATTATAAATATACATACATACATGCGTGCGCGCATACACATATAAATATATATTAATAATATCTGACTTTATGCTCATAACAAAACGTTAAAAAGAAAATTTTAATTTTAAAATGATTTTTAATTAAACAATTGCAATATAATTTTAAAACTGATTTAATTAAATTAATTAATGTTACAAAATATCATTTCTATTATCTGAATATTATACATTATTTTTATGTAAAAGTTTATATTTAATTTTAAACTCTATTATATATATATATATATCTATATACATAATTAATTTCTACTTAAATAAATAGTTATACCATTAATTAAATATAAATAAATATTAAAATTGAACATTCAATGCTGTTAGTTAATATATACAAAAATAAAATTTTATAATTTTAAAATGTTTATTATATGATTTTTATCTTTAAGATATAATATTAATTAATAAAATCAAACACATAATATTATTTAATTAATTTTTTATTTTACTCCATGAGTTTTATACTAGTGTGTACATAATTTTTTTTAATTAACATATATATAGATGCACCAATATATGCAATCATCCAATATGTGACAGACCATTGATACATTACATTCGTAATATAATCTAATAACCTATAATATATTACAATAATAGATAATAATATTAAATGAACTAGTAAACATGTTGAATACCTTTCACCAAAGCCTAGAGATCTCGCTTTGCAATGATGAAATGGCTCCTTGAATTGAATTCCAAGTTCTAGAGTTACTGGTTCCCGAACTGCTTTACCATGACAATCGAATTGAAGAATTCTAATGTGATTTGAGTTTGGAATTTCTTTTAGGTTTAGATGTGGTTTTCCTGTCAAAATTAATAGAGGGAGAAGAAAGAAAAAGTATCAACACAATGGTGTAGAGAGTGACATATAAATAGGAAGTCAAATGGAGAGAAAGTGGATCTTATCTTTATCCCTCTCTAACTAATTCCACTCTTTTAAACCATTTAAAAGCCTCTCTTTTTTGCCAACATTTGGCTAACCTATATAGCCAACTTTTTTTAAAATTTTCAATACCCCATACGGAGCTCAGAACCAATTCCAGCTCGAACAATGTCTGTTGCATTTAAATCTAAATTTAAATGCATACTGATATTTTAATATATTTATAACTACTATAGATGCATTGTCT
The DNA here is from genome assembly GCA_030765085.1 of Allium cepa. Lineage (NCBI taxonomy): Eukaryota > Viridiplantae > Streptophyta > Magnoliopsida > Asparagales > Amaryllidaceae > Allium > Allium cepa. The sequence goes on along the minus strand of CM060934.1, from coordinate 763,479,698 downwards.
AACATTGTCCAACACACCAAATACAAAATTTTGTAATTAATATTTCATAAATATTAATTAACTAAATTAATTTATAACTTACAAATTAATTAAATTAAGTGGTAAAAAGAAGTACTCAATGTTTCGGTTCTTTGACTCTTGAGTGTAAATTTGGTCAGCGATTAATATCGAGCAATTTGAATATTAACATTCATACGTCACTTTGCAAGTCATATGACATTAATGCCAAATTTATCACTTACGTGGTTTTGGTAAAATCCAATCTTACTTAGTTAAGTGTTACCTGGTACTGACGATTATTTAGACTAATTCTCTTCATCAAAACTATATCACTTTGGACTAATGAAATTTGGTACAGGTCTAAATTCCAATATCATCCATATTCAACTCTCTAATCCAAACACAAAGTCCTTGCTTCAATAATAAAAATTATTAATAACTGAACTACTCCAAATAGAGACTTTGACTTTGAGTTACCTTTAGCTGACAGTTATACTAACCTCGTATAACCGAGGAGATGAGTCCTCTCTTGCATAGTGTTTCACTTTCAATGCTTCCACTCAACCAACTATAGTTTCGATGGACGTCATGCCATGACTTACCTATAATCAAAGCGGAGATTCCACATTGAAATCAATAGTATTCTAAGGTTAAGAGAATTACGTGATTTCGCAACATTGATATTTTATATTTGACCCTATTTAAATTAACCAACAGAAAACTATCAAAAGGGTCATTCTATAATTCCAATAATTATCCATACCAAACCCCATAGTGCCCCCAATAACCATAAGTAATACACCGTATAACATTTGCAGAGCATTACGTACTCTAGTCCCAATGGATGCATTAATATCCAGTTTTGATACGTCTTGACTATGAATATTTAAACTATATGTTTACTTTATTGTGATATATCACTCATGGCTATAACACATTGTAACCACTATCACAAGAGCATATCATTTATGGATTTTCTATTGAATATACTTTACTTAAATTAATTAATATATAACACATTATATCAAGTGTTTAATAGAAAGAAAACATCTTTTACTTCGAAAAAATCGATTATTGAGTTAGATATATGTAAGAATTACATATTTGCCCTTAGGGTATACCCCTAACTCTATGAATCTTCCACTTAAATTAAGGCCAAATATACAATCTCAATCTTATCCCTTTGATCAGTTTGATGAGAACTGATCATGTTAGACCCTTCGTGAATGGATCTGCTGTTGGAACTGGGCCAGCTCATAGCGAAAATAATGAGTGAATTTCAAATAATAGTTATCGTTTTGAATCTTTATTAGGCTTACGAAGTCTAATTTTTTTATAACATTTCTAAATTTCTTTTAAATAGAATCTTTATTTTATTTAAACTATAAAATGATTTTATATTATTTAATTTAATGTTATATATATATATATATATATATATTTGCATCTATGTGTATCATATACACACATATGTGTGTGCGTGTGCGCATGTGTAACATATCAATCCACGCATGGTATAACATGTTTATATACAGATGTAGGGATTACATTGCAACGAGCACGTTAGCTCATCCAATATACAAATATATTGTCCAAATGTATGTTTATATACTTATATATATGTATGTATGTATATATATATATATATATATGTATGTATGTATGAAATGCTACAAATATATATAAACAATATTTTTTTTAAATAATTTTAATATATATATATATATAAGTATGAGATATTAACATTGTACATATTTATAACAATATGAATATATTTAAATAATTTATAAATTATATTAAATTAAAAAATATTTTTTACAAAGTCAAAAATAATATATCTGTAAATATAAAATTTTATAAAACATTTATATGTATTTATATTAAATTCATATATATACACACACACGTATGTATGTATAATAAATATAGATTAATATTTATAAAATACAAAAAATATGTTTATAATAATTATGTACTTACTAAGTCATACGCATGGCTCAAATTTTGTACGGCAATGATGCCGTCTAACCTTAATTTCGATATTCCCCTATTTCTAGGTCTAAAGCTTTATACTATGCCAACCAATAGTTACGCCGCCTATAATCGACAACATTTATATTTATGTTACGCGACATAAATGGTTTTGGCCTTATGCTTTATAAAATCCAATGCTTTAACATGAATTCGATATAAAAGGGTGTGATAATCCACATAGGCAATGTTAATACCACACTTTATCAATACAAGTGGTTTTATCATATATGGCTTGATGGCATAAGCTTTTGAGGTGTGACAACCTCTAGGTGATTTTGAAATTCATCAATGTTATTTTATAAAGCATATATATCTTGACATAATATTTTAGATAAAGTAAAGGATTCTAGTTTCCATGTCTTAAAGTACGATATCAAGGGTTAAATCAATTATGAGTATTTATGTTCATAAGGAAATAAAAAAGGTATTTAGCCTAGGATTTTACTAGAAAAATTGTTTTTATTGCCTTTAGATAAATTATGATAGGATGAATTTCTCAAAGATTTGAAAACAAGATGAGACTGGTGTAGGGTCGCGCCCTATACTTCAGATGTTAGCCTTTAACCATTATTGGCCCACAATTCTAGTGCATAGGGCTTTGTCAAGGGTAAGAGTAAAAGTAGGTTTACGCACAGAAAGAAAAACACAAAGTTGAGATAGGTCATTGGTTGGCCAACAAAACCATTAGGATTAGAGTGACCCTAGGGATAGTAAGTTTTGGATAGACCATCCAGTTCCCTTCTAACAGTAAATTGGAGAATTTTTGTATATTTGGTAGACTCGAGTCAGCCACATAGGTTTGTGGTTACCTTGAGAAAATTATATTGGTAGCATAGATGGTCCATTTACTTAGACAGATTGGTCATGATTAACCAGGTTGCATGCATGCATATAATTGTTTATATTGTCTAGTTTAACCACTGTGGTTGAAGGTGCTTGGTTTATAAATGACATATTTTTAGAGAATCCAAATGAGGGGAAAACCCATTCCGTTCAGCAGCGTGATCTCACTAGATATCTGTTAACCGAGATGCATATTATTATTCATACTAGACTTGTTGTCTAATCCGAAATTTTTGTTTTTCCCCTTTAACTCTAGAGTACTCATTTGAGTAGTTTAAGAGTAAGGTTTCCAGGTTTTTAGGTTTGATGAATAAAGCTTTCGGAGATGTGCAGGAGGCAGAGCTAGCTATGCAGAAGTCTATTATTTATTTATTTGTTGTGCTGTTGTGACATTTGTCTATATGCATGTAATGGTAGAAATTATATCCGCCTAACAGTAAACTATGATCAACCAAGAGGGCATCTTCATATGTCGCTCTTGGGGTGTTTTGTAATATTTTATCTGAACCTAGGAAACGTTTGGGATTATGTAATGAATATGGAAATTAATTAATGAATTCTATGTTTTGAAAAATATTCGTACTCATGTGCTTTGACGTTAATGATACTATTAACTAATCTCATTTTGTAACCGGAGAATAATACTATTGAGGACTACAGCATCAGTAACACTTATTTTCGAGTCTCGGAATGAGGGATGTTACAACCTGGTATTAGAGCAAAGGTTTATGTAAAACTAAAAGAATTTTGAACTTAAAAGAGTTTTAAAAACGTAATCCAAATGAATCAGAAAATAAGATTGGGGTATGGGATAACGCTATAGTAATATACTTGTATTTTTTATAGATAAGTATATATCGTATCGCTATTCTTCCTATCTCTCTTAGACTGTCTTCCTTATCTTACTAAGGTTCGAATGTAGATATAGAGAAAGTAAGATATTAAGGCAGGATTGGAAGAGTGAATCTCGATGCTGGAAGCCCGACAACTAATGGAAATGTCAGGCCCAATACTAGAAGGAATCAGGGTTGACAAACGGCCGCTAATGTGGGAGATTGAACACCATAGGTTGATATGGGAGTTATGTATCAATTTTTGTCAACATGATGCAAGTAGAATTTACAGCTGGATTAGTTGGTGGTAATGCCATAGGTGTAAATCCTGAAGTTTCAGTTGTCAACAATTATGCTATTTTGAGTAGAGATTATTTGAGACTCGAAGGAAAGCCATTCATTAGACTTGAGTATGCTATCGAAGTAGAGAATATGCTGCTTCATTGTGAAAGGGTTTTTGCTAATTTAGGTCTGAATGACGAGCATAAGAGGAGAGTGGCATTCATGCTTTTCAAGGAGCCACGTTGTATTGGTGGAACAATGTAACTATGGGAGTATCGGAAGAGAACTTGACTTGGCCTGTGTTTAGGAGAAGGTTTAAAGAGAGATTCATGTTTGAAATAGCTAAGTCAACTTTTCTTTGAAAGTTTGCTGAGTTGGAGAAAGGAGATATGATAGTGCTTGAGTATGCGATGAGATTTGAGGAGCTTTCCAGATATTTATATGCAACTATGGATAATGTGATTAAGAGCAACGAGAAGTTCATAAAAGGATTGAAACTAGAGATTGCCAAAGCAATGTTGTCGCATCTTAAAGACCCTTGGGATGTAGTAGTGGAGATGGCACTGAGGAACGAAAAGATGCTTACACTGTTTAGTAATAACAAACCAGTAGAGGCTCAGGGTGGTCAAAGTTAGAAAAGAAAGTTCTTTAAGAAAAATGAAACTCGAAAGGGTGGACCTGTCAAGAAAGGAAAAGATAATTTTGTTTGTTACAAGTGTGATAAGAAAGGGTATTTTCCAGTGAGTGTCTTATGGGGATGGAAAGAAGGTCATTGCAAGGAAGAACATCATGTGTTTCAACTATGATCAGATTGTACATTACAAGAATCAGTGTAAAGAACCAATTAAGTTTGAGAAAGGAAAAGTTTTTGCTTTGAGTTGTCAGCTCATATATTTGTCTGCAGTTTGCATGTGTTTGATTTTATGGGTTTTGGAATTATGTTGGGTATTGATTGATTAAGACAATACGATGCTAGGATATTTTGCCAAGATAGGGAAATATCACTAAGGCACCATAATAATAGCAATCGAATTATATACTCAGTAGAGAACTCGAATTTTGATGTTTGTACTTTATTGGGTGCAATAGAGGAGAAAGACGAATTGAATCGAGTTTTAGTTGTTAGAGGATTTGCAGAAGTCTTTGAGCCCGTGACATGACTACAGTCAAAGCGAGCTATTATTTTTTGAATAAATCTTCTACCTAGATCTAAACTTGAAAGTAGACCGCCTAGCAAAATGACATACACCGAAATGATGGAGTTAAAGGTGCAGTTGGTGGACTTAGAAGGGAATTATTTATTAAGCCAAGCAGTTCACCTTAGCAAGTGGGCATGGTATTCGTGAAAAAACCGGACTTGTCATTGAGATTATGAATCAATTATCGTAAGCTAAATGAAAAGACGATAAAGAATCGATATTCTTTAACAAAAATAGATGATTTATTTGATTAGTTGAGTGGAGCCGAAGTATTTTCTCAACTGAATTTAGCGATAGGGTTTTATCAATTGAGGGTAGCAGAAGATAGTATTCCATTGACAGCTTTTCGGACAAGATATGGTTTGTACGAGTAGTTAGTATTGCCATTGGAGTTGACTAATGCAGCTGCTTTCTTTATAGACTTGATGAACCTAATCTTCGAAGAGCATTTGGATAGGTTCGTGTTAGTATTCATAGATGACATCCTAATATATTCTAGGAATGAGCCAGATCATGAGATTCACGTTAGAATAGTACTTAAGGCATTAAGACAACATCAACTAAAAGCAGTTTTCAAAATGTCATTTTTGGAAGAAAGAAGTAAAGTTCCTTGGTCATGTAGTCTCAAAAAAGGGTTATCAGTAGATCCAGCTAAGATAGAAGCAATTAATAATTGGAAGAGATTCGAGATAATGACTGAGATAAAGAGTTTTCTTAGATTAGCTGGCGATTTCTCGAGATTCATCAAGGATTACTCTCGCATAGCATTAACAATGAATAAACTAACAAGGTTGGATGTGAAGTATGTTTGGACCGATAAATGTGAGGAGGCATTCCTGAAGCTGAAACATTTATTGACCAATGCATCTGTGTTAGTTGTTCCGAATGGAAATCGAGATCTAGTGGTGTATATTGGTGCATGCGGAACAGGATTAGGAGCTGTGTTGATGCAAAAGGGCAAAGTGATTACCTACACTTCTCGATAGCTTAGACCGCATGAAGCTAGGTAACGGACTCACAATTTGGAGTTAGTAGCAGTAATCTTTGCTTTGAAAGTATAGAGACACTATCTTTTGGGAGAAAAATTCGAGTTGTTCACGGATCACAAGTCTCTTTAAGATATTCTCTCAAAAGGAGTTGAATAAGAGACAACAGAGATGGTTGGAGCTCATAGCAGCTTATTATTTTGGAATTGAGTACACATTGGGAAAAGGAAACAAAGTAGCAGATGCACTTAGTAGGAAACAGCAGAATGCAGTATTAGCTATGATAGCGAATGGAAAGATTTGGAAGTGTTGACTACTTATAGTGCGAAGATAAGATCGACCTCTAGTTCTAGTTAGAGTACTGCAGTGTTATCTTGCTTGGAAGTTCGACCAGTATTGATTGAAAGGATTGCTACTAAGCAAAAAGATGATCCATTTTTAGCAAAAAGAATTAGAAGATTGGAAAGTGGTACCGAGATCGATGATTTGAAGGATTATTATCTTGATCAAAATAGATGATTGAGAAAGAAGGGACGGTTGTGCATTATAGGTATTAGAGAGCTAATAAAAGTTCTTAAGGAATGTTATTGATCAAATTTATCATTCATCCTAGAGGAACTAAGATGTATCGGGACATGACAATGAATTTCTTCTAGGAAGGTATGAAAAGGGTGTAGGCTTATGGGTAAAGCAATGTTTAAATTGGCAGCAAGTAAAAGCTGAGCATTAAAAGCCAAGTGGATTACTTCAGCCTTCAGATATTCCAGTGTGGAAATGGAATTCTATGCCTGTGGATTTCATTAACGAATTTCCAAGTTCGAGTAGGGGAAACAAAAGCATTTGAGTTATAGTAGATAGACTGATGGAAAGTGCACATTTCACTTCCATTATGTCGGCAAGGACGACACCCGTTTTGACTAATTTATTTATGAGCAATATTGTTAGACTGCATGAGATTCCTATTAATATAGAAACTGACAGAGATTCCTTATTTACTAGCGAATTCTAGAAGAGTATACAAGTGGTGTTTGGTATCAAGCTCAAGATGAGTACTGTTTACCATCCATAGACAGATTGGAAAACGGAAAGAGTTAACAAAATCTTGGAAGATTTATAAGAGCTTATGTGTTAGATTTTGGAGGATGGTGGGAAGAAAATCCACACTTAGTCAATACAATAGTTATTGGATTAGGAATTGACATCTTTTTAAGCTTTGTATGGAAGGCCATGAAAATCAGTCGTATGTTGGTTAGTGACCGAAGATAGACTAGTTCTTTATCCAAATATGGTAAGAGAAGAACCAGAAATGATTGAGTTAATTCGAGCTAGGATGAAAGAAGCTTAGTCTAGGTAGAAAAGGTATGCAGATAAGAGACGAAAAGACTTAAAGTTCTCGGTTAAAGATCGTATTTTCATTAAAATATCATTAATGAAGGCGTAGAAAGATTCGAAAAGCCAGGGAAATTAGCACCTAGGTTTGTTGGACCATTTCCTATTAAAGAAAGGATCGGGAAACTCGCTTACGTGATAGAGTTACTAAGCGGTTTGGCAGGAATCCACAATGTTTCTCATATTTCTCATCTTAGGAAGTATGTTCATGGTCCAGAGACTACTATCACTCCGATTACGTTGGAAGACTTAGTGGTGGAACTGGAGATGACTATTATTAAGCAAACTTTTCGAATTGTGGCTAGGGATAGAAGAAGCTAAGGAACAAGATAGTCAGATTAGTGAAAGTCTAGTGGAGTGACGATGAGAGAGAGTGTACTTAGGAGACGGAGGATAGGATTAGAGACATTTATCTTGATTTGTTTTGATAGTATGTTTTTATCTGTGTTTTATGTTTATTAGGTATCTTAACGTAATTTTGAAGAAAAAATTCTTTAAGGAGAGGAGTTTGTAACATCCCTAATTTTGGTTAACATTATTTAGGAAATTTAATTAGATAAACTAAATAAAATAATGTAAGAGGATAAGGAGATTGGGATTTGATAATTATAATATGGTTCAAGCCTTAATTAATGACCTAATAGGACTGATTAAAACATTAATAAGAAGGAGGATTTATGAGATGGGAAAAATAGGAAAAGCTATATTTCCTTAACGTATACCCTTCCATTCTCATTTCTTCCCTCATTAACATTCATACAAATGAAAATAGAGAAGAGGCCGACCATTACTAGGAGAAACAAGGGAAGAAAGCTAAAGAAAGCTAAGGAAAAAACTAAGGAGGAATCTAATCAATTCAAATCTCTAAATCCTTATCAAATCAAGGTGAATAATGCTAACCCATCTCAAGGTTTTTTAATTGATCTTGGTTTTATGATTAAACCTAAATCTTATGATTGTTCTTTGCCACGTTTTGAATGATTGTTGATTTTATGTATGAACAATGAATTATACGATTTATTATAAAATTATTTAATAGGTTTTAAGAGTGAAAACCTAGTTTATGACATCTATTTGACTTGAAATATTGATACGATGTTAGAAACATTATTTTATAAGTGATTTTTAGTTTCATAATATTCTAATCAAGTATGAATATTTTATGAATTTTTTAAGTGAAGAAAATGGTTTGTTTCGGGTTTTAGTTATATAAAAATTAAATAATTTTTTTGGTCTTGAAATTTTTATATGTTGAAAATGATAAAGCTGATTTATTGTGATTTTTGGGTATTTTTCTCAAGTGTTTACGAATTATTATGAATTTATTAGGCTAGAAAAGTTTAATAACTATATTAAAATATTAATACAAATTGAATAGTTTGCAAATTATTTTGGGAACGAAATTTGATCTACAATAGTTTTTTGAAAAGAATTTGGTAAAGAAAGTTATTATTCAATAAGAATTTGACAAAGAATTGGAGTTGATGAAAAGATATTACTTTTTAAAGAAATAAAATGGATTTTACGTTAATTAAGATATTGCAATGCGCTATTAATCAATGTTGTTGTCGATTTATGCCGCATGTTGTCACTAACCTATAGGGAAGCATATGATATCAACCTAATTCGTATGCAATGATTCCACTAAGGTTGGGGCGCAATATATCAATGTCAACTTGATGTCTGCGACATTGATGATGTCTTATATGTTCTATGCCGCCTGTTTTATACCATATGTTTTATAACGACATTGACAATGTTGCAAGTTTTAGATTAACGTCCATGATGCCGCATATTTTCTATACTAACATCAACTCCAAAAGGCAACAACGCATCTATAAGAATATTTTTTCCATAAGCTATGTTATAACATTGATGCTACAAGTATGAATTTCGATATTGATTATAAACAGGTAATGATGCTGCTAGTTTCTTATGCCGCCATATTTTTAGGCCAGGATGCTTCTATAGGTTATTTTTGACACTGATTTTATAATCAAATGATGTCGTCTAACCTTAATTTGACATTCCCTTCTTTCTATGTCTTAAAGCTTTATATTATGCAAACCAATAGTTATGCCACTTATAATCGGCAACCTTTGTATTTATGCAATATGGCATAAATGGTTTTGGCCTTACGACCTTATGTTTTATAAAATTAGATTCTTTAAAATGATTTCGATATAGAATATTAATGTCACACTTTATTAATATATATGATTTTATCATCTATGGCTTCATAACCTAAGGTTTTGAGGTGCGACAATCTCTATGTGATTTTGAAATTCATCAATGTTATTTAACAAAGCATACAAATCTTGGCGTAATATTTTGAATAAAGTAAAGGCTATAGTTTCCAAGTTTTAAAGTATGATTTCAACGGTTAAATCAATTATAAAGATTTGTGTTTTCAAGGGAATAAAAAGGGTATTTAGCCAATGATCTTACTAGAAGGATTATTCCTATCACATTTAGATAAATTGTGATAGGATGAACTGACTCAGAGATTAGAAAACAGATGGGACTGGTGTAGGGTCCCACCCTCGCTGTTAGCCCTTAGCTTTTATTAGTCAACAACTCCAATGCGTAGGACTTCATCAAGAGTAAGGGTATAAATAGATTAATGCACATAAAGGAATACAAAAAGTTGAGATAGGTTATTGGTTGGCCTATAAAACCATTAAGATCAGAGTGATCCTAGGAATAGTAAGTTTCGGATAGACCGTCCAGTTCCTTCTAACAGTAAGTTGGAGAATTTTGATATATCTGGTAGGCCCGAGTCAGCCATATAGGTTTGTAATTATCCTAAGAAAACTATGATGTTGGGAAAGATACTCCATTTATTTAGATAGATTGGTCATGATTTCCCAGGTTGCATGCATGCATATGATTGTCTATATTGCCTAGTTTAATCATTATGGTTACACATGCTTGGTTTATAAAAGACATATTTTTAGAGGATACTAGTGAGGGGAAAACCCACCCAATGGTATGGTTTCACTAGATATATGTTAACCGAGACGGCATATTATTATTCACACCGGAATTTTTTTCTAACTCGAAGTTTTTGTTTTCCCTTTTTAAACCTCGGGTACTCAATTGAGTGGTTCAAGAGTAATGTTTCCAGGTTTTTACATTTAACGAATAAAGCTTCTTAAAAAGTGCAGGTGGCAGAGCTACCTATATAGAAGTCTATGTATTTATTTATTTGCAGTGTTGTTATAACTTTTTTTAGTATGTATACAACAGCAGAAATTTTATCTGTCTAGCAGTAAACTCTGATAAACCAATAGGGCATATCTATATGTCCATCTTAGAGTATTTTGTAATAATTATATTTTATCTGAACCTAGGTAACATTTGTGATTATATAATGAATATGAAATTAATTAATGAATTCTGTATTTTGAACAAATTTCATATTCATGTGCTTTGATGTTAATGATACTATTAACTGATCTCATTTTGTTACCGAAGAATAATACTATTGATGACTATAGCATCAGTAGAGCTTATTTTCGGGCCTTAGAATGAGTGATGTTACACTTTTCCATCCAAATCGAAACTTCTCTTGTTCCATCATATGGCCACACCTATCACCCTTATTATATTCGAACCAACCAGCCCCCATTTATGGGCTTTAAACCCGATTAAACCCCGAATAAATATTTTGCATTTAAATTTAATTTAACACGTATCGATATCGTACAACAATTAATATATCTATAATTATTATAAATATATTCATAATATTTTTTCATCAAACCAAAATAAAATTTTGTAATTAATAATTTTGATAAATATTAATTAATGCAATTAATTTATAACTATTAAAAATTAATTAAATCATTTGGTCAAAGAAGTATTCATCGTTTCGGTTGTATGACCCATTAGGTGTAATTTGGTCAACGATTAATATCGAACTATTTGAACATTAACATTCACACATCACTTAGCAGGTGGTGTGATATTTTAGCCAAATTTATTGCTAATTCGGTTTTGGTGAAGTCCAATTTTACTTTGTTAAGCGTTATCTGATTGTGACTATTATTTACGTCAATTATCTTCATCAAAACTATATCACTTTGGACTTATGGAATTTGGCGATGGCCAAAGCTCCAATATCGCCCATATTCAACTTTCTAGTCCAAACACAAAGTCATTGTTTCAACAATAACAATTATTATTAACCGAACTACTCTGACTAGAGATTTTGACTTTGTGTTGACTTAAGTTGACCATAATACTAACCTCGTATAACCGAGGAGACAAATCCTCTTTTAAATAGTGTTTCACTTTCAATACTCCTACTCGACCCATGTATAGTCACTCAGTGGACATCATACCATGATTTGACTATAACCAAAGCAGGGCTTTCACATTGAAGACCAATAGTATCTCAAGTTGAGAGAACTGTATAAATCTGTCACATTGATATTTTTGTTTGACCCTAGTTATATTAAACAACAGAAAACTATCGTGTGAGTCATTCCATATTTTTCCAATAACTATCAGTATGTAACCTCTAGATGCTCCTAGCAGTCATGATTTATACACTACCTGGCATTTGGAGAGTGTTACATGCTCTACTCCCAATGGATACATCGATATCCGATCTCAATCTGTCTTAACTAGGAATTACTAAAATGATGTTTTTATTATGTATGTTGTTATACAATATTCATGATTACAAATATTTGTAATTACTATCACAAGCACACAATTTATATGTTTTCTATTAAATATATTTTAATTAAATATTTAATTATTTATAACACATTATAGCAAATATATAACAGAGAAAAGAACACCTTTATTACGAACAAGAATTAATCGTAGAGTTAATTAACTTATAATAAATTATAGAATTACCTCTAGTGTATACCCCCAACTCTATCAATCTCCCACTTGCACTTGATCCAATTATGGAATTGCAATCCCATCCCTTCAATCAACTTCTCAAAAGTCGATCGAGCCTGACCCTCAATGAATGGAACTACTATGTTGTCCTTGGTATCTACCCTTTGTATCACGACCTCTTTCTTCTCAAGAATTCTCTAATAAGGTGGAACTTCCCATGAATATGTCATTATTTCTTATGTACTCTGGTTACTTTTATGATCTGAATCGTTGCATGGTTATCATAGAACAATGCCACGGGATTCTTTGTACCGGGTTTCACTCCAAGCTCACTCAAAAACTTACGCATACATACTGCTTCTTTTGCTGCTTCATTGAGGGCGATATATTCGGCCTCCATCATCGAATCAGCTATCGTCTCTTATTTAGAACTTTTCTAACTAATGGTTCCATATTTAAGTGTAAACTTATAACAGACTTTTACTTACTATCATCTATATCACTTTGAAGGCCACAGTCCCTATACCCCTTCATAAGGCGTTCTCCACTCTTGTATATTAGGAATAAGTACTTAATATGTCTTAAATACTTTAGTATACATTGCATCGTCATCCAATGTATTTCTCCTGGATTAGACAGGTAATGGCTTATGCATCCTAATGCGTATGCCACATCCGGTATAGTACATAGCATAGCGTACATTATGGATCCAATTGCTAAAGCATGAAGAATTCTCTTGATGCGCTTTTTCTCCTTATCAGTATATGTATTGGCCTTCTTAGAAAGGACGATTCTAGACTGCTTGGAACATTTCCTCATTTGGTCCATATGGTACCTATTCAGTATGGTATCCATGTACAAGTATTGGGACAATCACACCAGCCTCTTATATCTATCTACCTAATATATAGGATTCTTCTCCCAAATCCTTCATGGAGAAGTTGTTGGATAGCGAAGCTTCCACTAATTGCAACAATGAAGTATTATTGTCAACCAATAATAGATCATAAACATAATGCACGAAGAACACGACAACGTTGCCCTATTCTTTTCTATATACGCATGCTTTCTCTGTATTCTGATAAAAACCAAACTGTTCGATTACTTTATCAAAACACTTATTCCAACTCCTTGAAGCTTGTTTAAGTCCATAAATGGACTTTTATAACTTGTAAGCATTGCCTCACTCCCACTGAACACAATACCCTTGGGTTGTGACATATAGATGGTTTCTTCTAAACCCCATTTAGAAATGCTATCATTACATCCATTTGGCATATTTCGTAGTCGTAGAATGCAGCAATAGCTAGCATAATCTGAAAGGACTTAAACATGGCTACAAAAGAAAATGTCTCTTCATAATCAACACCTTGAATTCAAAAAATCCTTTCACAACTAGTGTTTCCATATAAGTCTCTACTTTCCCATTTGCATTTAGCTTTTTCTTAAAAATCTATTTGCAGTCGATGGGTTTTATGCATTCGGGTACATAAGACAAAGTCCATACTTTATTTTTGTACATGGAATCCGATGGATTTCATTGCTCCAAGCCAGAGTGCATCGTCTTTATTCTACAGTGCTTATTGAAAAGATCAAGGAGTATCACCATATAAGACATGGGCCTCCTTCTCGCCATCCATGAGAAAACCATAGTATCTCTCTAGTGTGCAAGATTCCCTACTAGACCATGCTAGACCATGCTAGATCCTCTAGTTTATGTTTCAATGACAACAACTATACAATCATATATATAGACACACACACACACACACATGTTTTAAGATTAGAGGTATATAGTACAAGAAGACATGATGCTTGAAAATATTGAGACTTGAAAACAAATGACGATTTATAGAGCATACTATAGTTGGTAAGTGTATTCTACCGTAAAAGAGTTTTAGATAAAATATTGTTAAGATCTCCTTAAGTATATATGCATAGACAATCACACATGATTTCATAAACATGGAAATTAATTTGAAAAACTACTTTTACTACTTAAAAACGTCTGAGGTAAAAACATGGACATCTAAGAAAATATTTGGAAATAAATTTCTAAAGCCACAAACGTTTGGGGTAAAACCACAGACGTCTATGAAAATCCTCGGGTAATTATTTTCTGAAGTCATAGACGTATGAGGTTTTACCGCTAACGTCAGTCATTTGAAAAATTATAAATTTTTCGAAAAGACACTTATGTTAAACAGAAAGAAATTACCCTTCATCAAAAGGTTGCAGCCATTAAAATGAATATAACTTATCTAATAGTTGCTTCATCTGCATCCTTTGAATCTATAAATACTACCTTGATTGAGATGTAGAGATCAAATAACTTGAATTAATTGAATCTTTTATCTCTTGATTTCTTATCACTCTCTTGTGCATACAGTGCGTACATACTCTCAACCTATTATAACCAAAATATAATTTTGATTAAAATACTTCCTACAACTCAAGGCATCCACATTTACATACTCAAAGGAGATCATAGGAAGATTTGTACTACTCGTCAAAAAACATGTTATTTGGAACACAAAATTGTGAGAGATATACTTTTGTATTAGCCTTTCCTCTAAGCGAAGTGAGGGTTAGATGGCTAAAGGAAATACCTAAGGAGACCTTTAGGACTGGACGTAGGACGGAATGTCCGAACCAGTATAAAATATCTGGTGTGATCGTTTCTATTATCTCTCTTATATTGAATTATTATTCTCTACTTATCATAGTTAGTAATATACACACAAATTTACATATAAGTTGCATTATTTATAAAGATCCTACAGACTTTCAATTGGTATCGGAGCAACGTTATTTCAATCTATAGTAACATGTAATTGAAAATACCGTTAAAATGGAAAGCACATTTCAAGAATGTCAATTAACTACTCATCTTCCACTATTTATCGGCTCTAATTATGCTTATTAGTCAACACGTATGCGAATTTTTATGAAAGCCAATAGCTTAGAAATATGGCTAGAAACTCAAAAAAAATATGAAGCATTTGGCACTGATATTAGCACATGGACTGATGCACAAAAAGCAGAGGCATCTACCAATGCCAAAGCGAAGAACGTATTGTTTTGCTCACTTGACAAAAATGAGTTTTCACGTGTCATGCTCTACAAGACTGCAAATGATATATGGCGCACTTTATAAGTCAAACATGAAGGCACAAATATAGTAAAGCAAACTAAAATTTTGATTTTACAAAACCAATTCTCATGTTTCAAAATGAAAACAATTGAATCAATTATTGATAAGTATGCTAGATTTCAAACCATTCAACACGATCTTGTGGCACTTGGAGTCAAATTCACAGATTTTAATTTAGTCATGTGAATTCTACACTCTTTGACAAAAGACTGGGAAAAAAAGTTTTAGCCATCAAAGAAGCTAATGATCTTTCTCAACTTAAAGTCGATGAGCTAATAGGAAATTGAGGTCATATGAAGCTACCTTACAGGTTAAAAAGGATTAAAATCATGAAAAGAAAAACATAGCATTCCAAGCAAGTAACGAAGATTCAGACTTAGACGAAGAGGAGATTATCAATAAATTGAAGAAGTTCAAGAAGATGACTAAATTTCAAAATGGTGCCAAACCAAACTCTTCAGATCAAACATCGATTAAATTCTATGAATGTGAAAATTTTACCCACATGAAGAAGGATTGTCCGCAACTCAATAACAAAAAAGAGAAAAGCAAATTCGAGAAATTCAAGAAAAAGAAAAGAGCATTTCAAGTAACATAGGATGATTTGGATTCGTCTTCATCTGTAGATAGTGATAGTGAAAGCGACTCAGAACAAGCAAATGTGTGTTTTATGGCTAACACTGATGAGGAACATTCTGAACTTACTTATGTTGAAATAATGGAAATAAGTAGACGATAAATATAGAGAATCAAAAAAATAAATAAGGAATACGTAGGGAAGTTAACTTGATCAGAATTAGAAATCGGATTATTAAAAGATGAAAAATTATCTGAGAAGAAGAATTAGAAATTGTTTAGAAGAAATATGCAACATTATTATCTCAAAATGAAAAATTATTAAATAAATTAGAAAATTATAAGTTATAAAAAGTTAATCTAGAAAAACAAAAACTAGAATTACAAGAAAATTTTGATTCTAGGAACATTGAAATTTGTAATCTTAAAGGTAAATTAGAAAAAATAACAAATAATGTGAAAAAATTCAACAAAGGAAAATAAATAGAAAAATTGATTTAGATACCTAAAATATATGGAAATCGAAATGGATTAGGTTTTAAAAACAAATAAAAGCCAAAAAATTATAGCACACCATACACAAAATTCAAAAGGCCAAAGTTAGGAACTCAATTTAAGAATTTGTATAAAAATATGGTCAAAATATGGATTCCATAAACAAACTAATTCGACAAAAATATATTGATGAATATTTACAAAAAGTTGCATATAACAAAAATTACATTTTTAAGGGAACCCAATCCTCGTGGATATGGCTACCTACATCCACAAACACGTGGGACCCTACTCAAAGAAGGTGGGTACCAATGAAAATTTCTTATTTTACCCAAAATTAAAATAAAAAATAAAGAGAAATGGATACTGATAGTGGTTATTCTAAGTACATGACTGGAAATGCTAACAAGTTACCAAATATAACATATGTCGATAGTGGTACCGTAACATTCGGAGATAACTCAAAAGGATTTGTCATCGGTATTGAAGAAGTCATCAATATCGGTATTTCTAATTCTCCTACAATTACTAATGTTTTACTGGTAGAAAATTTAAAACATAACTTATTAAATATAAGTCAATTATGTGATAAAGGATTAAAATTAATTTTGAGAAAAATAAATGCAACATTTTTTACCAAAATAAAAAATTGATTTTTGAAGGATCTCAAAATCGAAATATATATGTCTTAAAGATGAATCTAAAAAAACAAAACAAATTTATGCATAGCCGCGAATCATGATGATCCTTGGTTATGGCATAAACATTTTTGTCATATAAATTTTAAGAATATCACAAGCTAGCTATAAATGAATTAGTTACCTAAAATCAACTAAAAGGTTAAAAACATATGTGATGCTTGTCAATTTGGTAAATTAAAGAAAAGCCCATTTAAATCTAAAAAGGAAATTTCCACAAAACAACTACTCAAATTACTCCATCTGGATTTATTCGGACCAACTCAAGTACGTTCAATAAATCATAATAAATACATTTTGTAATTATTGATGATTTTTCAAGATATACTTGGACATTATTTTTAAAAAATATAGTGACACTTTTGAAATGTTCAAATTTTTTGCTAAACGGATATAAAATTAATGATTTCAGAAATATAAAAAAATGAAGTTATCATGTAGGTGAATTTGAAAATGAACTATTTTAACAAAAAGGGATTAATCATAATTTTTCATTTCCTCGAACACCACAACAAAACAGTGTTGTAGAAAGGAAAAATCGAACTTGACAAGAATATGCATGAACTCTACTAAATAGTAATAACTTACCAAAAGATTTTTGAGCCGAAGCTATTGCTGCTGCTTGTTATGTATTAAATGGTGTAACACTTAGACCAATGACTAAAAACACATGGTACAAAATATTTTTTAATAAGGAAACTGAAAGTATCATATTTTCGTGTATTTGGGTCACAATGCTTCATATTAAACACTAAAGATAATCTAGGAAAATTTGATTCTAAAGCCGATGAAGGAATTTTCGTTGGTTATTCAAATCGAAGCAAAGCATATAGAATCTTTAATAAACGAACTACTATTATAGAAAAAAGTCTTCATGTCCCATTTGATGAAAATTTTAACGAAAATAAATATGACAATGATGAAGAATTAATAAATAAAACTAATATACCTATAAATGAAAATAATAACAATAATTTCAATAACTACATTAATAATAACATCATCACCTAGAATATTAAAAGATCATCCCATTCATATTATTATTGGAGATTTAAATACAAGAGTATCAACCAGAAAACAGTTAAATCAAATGAGTCACGTTGTATTTATATCAAATTTTGAACCGAAAAATTGTAAAGAAGCATCAAAAGATGATTTTTGAATTATTGCACTACAAGAAGAACTTAATCAATTTGAAAGAAATGATGCTTGGGAACTTGCAAGTCCAGACAATCAATCTATAATTGGAACGAAATGGGTTTTTAAAAATAGAGTAGATGAAAGTGGAAATATTATACGAAATAAAGCAAGATTAGTAGCTCAAGGATATAATCAAGAAGAAGGAATTGATTATGACAAAACATTTGCTCCGGTAGCACGTTTGGAAGCAATACGAACATTACTGGCTTTTACATGTCATCATAATTTTAAACTTTTTCAAAGAGACGTAAAAAGTGCATTTTTAAATGGATTTATAAAAGAAAAAGTGTATGTTATACAACCACCTTTATTTGTTCATGAAAAATATCCCGATCATGTATTTAAACTTAAAAAGGCCTTATATGGATTAAAACAAGCACCTCGTGTTTGGTATGAAAGATTAAAAACTCATTTACAAAGTACCGGTTTTCAAGTTGGTAAAATTGATCCCATTTTATTCATAAAACAAGAAAATAATAATATTTTAGCCATACAAATATATGCTGATGACATTATATTTGGATCCATTGGCGAAAAATTATGCACTGAATTTTCTAAAATGATGAAAGATGAATTTGAAATGTCACATATAGGAGAATTAAACTATTTCTTAGGATTACAAATAAGACAATTAAAAAATGGAATTTTTATAAATCAAGAAAAATACTATCAAGATTTATTAAAACGCTTTGGAATGGAAAATATATCAAGTAAACCAACTCCAATGAGTACTACACTACATTTAGACAAAGATGAAAATGGAAAAGATTTCATCCAAAAATTATATCAAAGTATGATAGGATCACCGTTATACTTAACAACTAGTAGACTAGGTATTATGATGAGTGTATGTTTACATGCTCGATTTCAAGCATAGCAAAATGAATCACATCATCAAGCGATAAAACGAATCTTAAGATATTTAACAGACATAAGAGACTGCATATTCTTTTACCCAAAAGGAAGCTCATTCGAATTCGTGTCATATAGCGATGCCGATTTCGACGGTTGTAAAACGGATAGAAAAAGCACAGGCGGGACAGGTCATTTTATTGGTCGGTCTTTAGTTTCATGGTTTAATAGAAAGCAAAACTATGTTTTGCTCTCGATATGTGAAGCCGAATACATTTCAGTGGCTTTAGAATGTGTAGAAGTAATCTATATGCACCAAACTCTTCTAGATTTCGGTAAAATCACAACAAAATCTCCTATATATTTTGATAATACTAGTGCCATAAATTTATCAAAAAATCCTATTAACCATTCTCGAACAGTGCATATTGATATCATTCAAATCTGTATTTGGAATTGATTTGTGAAGGTGAAGAAGCTATTTTGTTTCATAATAAAGTAATTTAACATTTAAACCATTTAAGTGGTATAGTATGTTTCAAAGTTATGAAATACAAAGTTTTATGTTTTGAAAGACTATATTTCAAGTTTTGATTTCGAAATATTATAACTTTGAAAATGTTATGGTTTTAGAAAGGGATATATTTGGAAATGATATCTTATTGTTTTGGTATTTAAAAGAGGAAGTGATATCGTAATTATATGGTTTTGAAATGGATATTTTATTCTGCCATCAACATTTTCTAAGAGATGATGTGGAAAAAGAAATTATATCACCGGAGTTTGTAAATACCGAAAATCAAATAGCTGATATTTTTACTAAACTATTAAGCGAACTAACTTTTAATAAATTTAGATGAGATATAGGAATATGTTGTCAAGGTATGTTTTTCTGTATCCTTTAAATCGACAACAAACCTAACATGCCCAACTCAAATTGAACGAAAAGACGGAACATGAAGGATAAAAAGAAAAATAGACCGAACAGAATCTCACACAAAAGGAATAACATATAATATTGAACAAATATCTTTACAGCGGAAAACTTTTAAATACATATATCAGAGTCTAACATAAATTCAGCTTGGATAGTTATAAACATATGTTCTTACAATTGCCGACAAACATAAAAAAATAGACAGTGCAAAGCGGATTATAGAATATGTCCATATGTGTAACGATCGCGATTTTTCGTTGCCGAAAAATCGAACCGTTAGGGTTTTAGAAGAAGAAAGAGGTAGAAGAAGAAAGAAAAGAAAGAGAGGAGAAAACAGAAAACAAGTAACAGAACGAGAAACAATATCAGAATCTCACAATCGCAGCGGAACAACATATAATAGATAAATGAATATCATTAAAACAAAGAACTATACATTTTATACATACATCACAATACATCATATCATCAGAGTGTACAACAATAAAACAGCGGAAAGAATACTATATACAATAGATAATAGACTACGCTATCCAAGCTCGCCTCCAACATCTGCACAGCAACTCCCGAATCCAGAATAACCTGATAACCTAACTCTAGACTGCCCGTGTGGAAAATAGTGGGCACCCAGAGTTTAGGAAAGGAACAATAAACTCCAGGTCAGTCATGTGACTGGTGTGAGAACTCAAAACAGTTTATCTTTAAACAAGCAACAAGAAATTTTAAATTTTGAAATCCGCAATGCTTTTTGGAAAATGAAACTACCATAAGGCCTCCCGGCACACACACAATGCAAACGCACACATGGGGGAGATTTCTCCTTATGATAGTCAAACATGCTTACTACGAGAAAAATTCTTTGATATTATTACTAGTGCATAGTGGAAAGTATTTCGAAAGTATAATATAAATCCTAGCCAGCATAGGTACCATGATGCTATGCCTACTATAGCTGCCATGTTAAATGGCAGGTTCTACAACTAAAACCGTACAAGGCACGTATTGGATGAATGGGTTTCCAACAAATGGTCAGGCTAAGGAACTTCCTACTGCCACATGGGATCGCCTCTGGCGGGACGTCCCGAGAACTAACGTTACGGTTAGATCTCTGCCAACACAAGGCCGGGTTACCTCTGTAACTAGGTAACTACTACACGAATATGTCATCCCCCGGTCCTTTGGGACCTTTATCCGAGCGCTCGATACCAACAACACCACACAGAAATATATATAGTGTTTCCACATGAGTAAATATCTGGGCTCCATACCATGATACCACCCTTTTCCAGAAGGAAATGACATACCCTAAAGGGCGCGACCCTCATAACCTTGCCGCATATTCCTGTTTCGACCATTTCCGGGGAGTGAGGTCCTGACGAAGTCTCGTCCACAAAGCTACGCTTTGTGTAACAAAGCCATGCTTCGGGTCCACAGATGACCAAAGCAATAATCACAAAGATAAATGATCAAACAAATGATCATATTCAAACGATCAACCAATGATCATCACACAGCAGCACTCAGCATGCCACATTACCAGATTGGGAAATATCGCTGATAATCTTCAACTACATAACCTCTGAGCTCGTACGTCTCAGAGAAGGGTGTTAAGCTAAGAGAATAAATTCTCCGCCACCAACAGAAATGTATTTGAAAGAAATCTGCTCTATCTCTCAAAATGTAATGTCAGACACGTAACCATACAAGTCTGTTCCGGGTTCGAACAGAACCGAAGGCACTTCCAAGGAAGCCCTTGCAATCCGGGTATTCACAATCCCGATAAAATTTCCCATCACAAAGGAAATCTCCATATCGTAGCTAACGATGCGGAGACAATCGATAGGTCATCCTATCGTTTTCACAAATACCCGGTCTTCAACACCGGTCTTCAAATGCAATCCAAACGACGTATCGCATATTCGGAATGGGATATATGACACAAAGGTCCTCTCCCGGCTAAACCGAATAGCGAGCGCTTATTTTAAAAATAAGTGTGCATTCAATTCCAAACAAACACAATCAATACCATCCAAGGGTAAATATTGATAGTCGGTTATTTAACTATCAATAAAGATGCGCCACATCATCAGATTCCAAATAATTTTTCCAAAATTATTAAGTCCCAAAATATCTTTACAAGATATATATACACAATTTCCAAATAATTGCCCAATTTATTTGCTTTACCAAAACACCTTCACGATATAATTTCCACACTTAACCATTTGAAAACCCATTTCAAATTAAACACCTCAACCATTTGAAAACAAATTTCAAATTACACAACTCAACCATTTGAAAACCAATTTCAAACTACAATTCATCTTTTATACCTTTTTGAAAACAAATTTCAAATCAACAAATAAATCCTTACCGATTTAATTTAACTTACGTTCCAAATTCGTAAATTTTATTTCCATATTTTAAAAATAAATCAACATTTATTTTTAAACAAATTTCCCTTCCTATTTATAAATTCCAAAGTGAATTTCCAATTTCCCAAATATCTACACATACACGATTTCAAATCAATTTCAAACTATTCACTTCGATTTACCTTTAAAAGGTGAATCCTCAAAAACGTTCCTTTTATATTGGAAAAAAAAAAAACATTCCCATACTTATTTAATAATAAGTAATTCACAATTTAACTTATTTTCAACAATTTGGAAATATTCAATATACTTAAGTTACCGTTAAGTATTTTATTCCATTCTCTTTAAGAAAACATTCTTTTATTCACATTTATTTGGGTTAAAAACGAATGTTGCGTAAAACATCGTTACGACAACCCAAAAACACTAGTATATGGCTTTGAAATTAAAAATAGATATATAAATCCAATACTATACAAATTATCCCCTTCTGTTTCTCGAAAACGTCTATTTCAACAATCAATGTTGAAATCTATGTTTTCAATACTCAATACATTTTAAAACACTTTTAATTCGTTTTAAATTCCATTTAAAACATTCCTTTCCCAAAAACAAACCCATTTTATTTAATAATCTATTCAATATTCAAAATAGTGAATATAGCCCACTTAACAAATTCCCATATTTCAATTTATCAAATTCGATGGATTTCAAATTTATAAACATAGTTTATAAATTCCATTTCTATTATAAACCCCAATTTTATAAATCCCTTTATTAATCCGATGCAATTTACATAACCCAATTTCATACCCAAAAGCCATATTGTAAGTTAAATACTTATAATATTATTTATTTACCAAATCGTTCCTTTGAACTTCACCAATTTAAAATCTTATCACTTACAAGATTTCTTTATGGTTTATAATAATTTCAACTAATGAAATCTTCATTTATTAACAATTTCTATAAAATTCCCCTTTTTAATGCCCAAATCCATTTCTATAAGTTAATAACTTATAAACTTAAAATTTTCCAATAACCGTTCGTTTTATAAATTTCACATTTATTAATCTATAAATCCTAGTGAAATTCATGTTATACATCAACTTAACACTTTATAAATTTATTCTATAACTTCAATAAATTTAATTTAAAAACATCCATTTATAAAATCCTTTATATAAACCATTAATAATAATAACTCCCCAAAAACCAAATTTAACTATTTTATAAAAACCTATTATTGTTAAAAATTTCTTTTAAGTTATATTTTATAAAAATATAAATTTTTAAAACACAAAATTTTATCCATCTATTTATTTTAAAATTTAATCAATTCAAAATTTTTAATAAACCATATTCTTTGAAAAATCGATTTAAAACCCCTTTTAAATTCAAAACCGTTATTTTAATTTAAAAATTAGAATCCGATGATGCAACGACATCGAATGGTCAATCACGGGAATAAGTGTCATATATCAATATGATTATCAACAATCAACATAATATTTATAAACAAATAAATATGTGAGGAATCCAGTTGGATCCCTCCAACCTGTTTCCCTGCACCCACAGACGTTAGCACAATACCAATTCCACTTCGAGGTGGAATATCGCGGTATATGGGATTTTATAAATATTCCGCTTAATAACGGCGCAATAGGGTCTCATCCGCTATACGAGGCGGGGAATCAAATCCAATATATACATATGCCAATATATATATATCGCTATATATAGTATATATCCTACTATATCTACTAACACAATCAATCAGCAATCAACAATCAATATTAACTATTCAAAATTTTAAACAAAACCTTTCGATTGAGTGAGGAGTTCTCACCTTGATTTTATTTCTGATTTCGCGTTCGTTTCGAATAAAATTAAACGAACGTTTAATTTTACCCGAAATTCAAACGAGCTCCAATCGACTCCAAACCAATTGCATTGCGAAGAGCTCGTCGCAACGATTCCAACGCCGCTGGTTTCGTAAATTTTCGACCTCGCATGTAAAAGATATTCATTTTTGAAGTTACACGATTTTTATAAAATTAAAATTTACATTTAATATTCTATTTTCCTACCCAAACTCAATCTGGGCCGTGCAAAATGGATTCCCTAGATCTGAACCGTGACTCCCCTTTCTTCCCTCTCCCTTCTCTACGCATGCACGACTACAGGTAGTGCGTTCAAACCCAATTCGTGAGCAAACCCTAATTGCCGATCCTAAACCACTCGACTTCGTGACGATCAGGAAGCGCCATTCTGAAGCACATCACCACCTCATCTTTCGGCCACCACCCCCTTGAACTCGGTCAAGGCATGGCCTCAGAATTCGTGCCTAAAGCCGCTGCCTTCATCTCAAATTTGCCGTCGTTCCATTGCTCGAAACGTCATCATCACCGTTGATTACGTAGAGCTCGTGATGCTCTACATCTTTGCTGTTGGAAGTTGCTTGAATTAATGAGTGGATTCGAAGATAATTGAAGAAGAAAGTGAATGATTTTCGGCCCTGGATTTCAGAAAATGGCGGCCTGAAGTTTCTTTAGGGTTAGGGTTTTTAGATCTTTGCAAATGAAGATATTGAGGGGCATTTATAGAAAACGACAAATACTATTCATCCGGGGTTCCCGAACTCCGATTTACGCGCCGTAACTGACATTTCTAAGGTTTACCCCGCGTTTCGGACACAATGGAACAGGTTTCGTAAGCTAATTCGGAAGTATGTGTGAGATACGGCAATAAACGGTCGATTTAAACTTAAACCGATTTAAACAATTTCTAGGCGTTTTGGCTTGTACCGGACAAACGATAAATCCGATTGACTTGAAATTTGAAATCTTGCAATAATATCACATTACGGATCCAATGAAACTGGTTTCGTCGAAATCCGAGACCGTTTGAAAAATGGCTATTTTAACTCGCTAAATTAATATTGAAACGATATCGATGCGTTTGGAGCTGCCACGGTCACACGACAACTCCGATTGCTACGAAATTTGAAATCCGATAATAACTAACTATTACGGATCCAATGGAACTCGTTTCGTTCAATTCCGAGACTGTTCAAAAATTGGCTATTTTTCAGTCGATAATTAAATATTAAAATATTCAATTTTTACAAATTAACTCCAAATTCAGTTTTACAAGTTCTAAAATATTTCTATAACTTCAATATGATAAAACAAAATTTTCCAAATCATTTCCCATTATATTTAACCCAATATTTAATTATTTCTGGAATTCCACTATTAAATAATCGATTTAATTATCCCATTAAATCCAATATTCGAAAAATAAATTATTTAACTTCAAATTTCTACTTATTAATATTTAAAATTAATTAAATACTCAAATTTAAATTACTAAAAATTCTGGGTCGTTACAATATGTAGATGAATATTTCCAGCTCTCTTCTGGAAACTCCAACCGCCTTCAACTAAAAATGAAACTACTCGGATCTAACTCGAGTATTGAAAATATCCGGATCAGGTTTGATAAACCAGTGTAAGAAAAACTCAATAATAAATGACAGTGTCATATATCAGCCTTTGAATAAAATCCTTTTGAAAAGAAAGAGTATCTCGTAAGACCATGCCGCACATAAACATGGATTGGTTTTTACCTTATGATAACTTAAACACATTTTATATATCAAAACATTTGATATTATTTTTAATGATATCTCTTCAAAAACATTTGTAAATAAACTTACTAATATTAGCCGAAATTATTACCATTATTAAATTCCAGCATACTAGGCTCTACAAACTAAACTGAGGTTCTTATTGGAGAATGGATTCCCGTAAAAATGGCCAGGTGAAGGGACTACCTTCTGGTAGTACATCTCTAGAGGAATGTACCAAGGATCATCACAAAGGATCCTCTACCAACACAAGACCGACCTATCTCTATAAGTAGATAATACCGAAATCATCCCTTGGTCGTTACCGACCTTTAACCAAGCGTGCTCTAGCATACAAACCACATTAATTTACATCCCGAACGTCATAGCGGGAAGAAATATATCTAAAAAGGGATGATCATACCCTAACTGGAAATGACCCACTTAACCTTGCTGCATCTTACCCTGTTTTGGTCATTTTCGGTTTATGGGGATTAAGGCAACGATTACCTTTTCACATAGCGCATATCACATCTCTGAATGCCACATTGCCATTTTCGTTGACTACTAATTGCCTTTCACAAAAATACAACCCTTAAGCTTGTATGTCTCAAGGAGGGTGTTAAGCTAAGAGAAGTTGCCTTCTCCGCCACTACGGATGTATGTTTATGAAAACCAATGTACGTAATCTTTAGAAATGCAATGTCAGACAAACATCCATACAAGTTGTCTAGGTATAGGAGAAACCGAAGGCACTCTCCTACTACCACTAGTAGCGTGTAGTCCTTGCAATTTGAAAAATCTCCCCAACGAGGAGACTACTGCTATAAATAACTCTATAATAGGAGCTACCCAGAGCATGTCAACAAGCGGTACTCACGTTATGAAGATCCACGGTCTTCAATAATCACCATCTTCAACATATGTTCTCATTCGAACATATATATTGGTTTGAAGTGGTTTTTCGGATAGGAATCACCCAAATCCGACCCGGGTTCCTTTGAAGACAATCATCGATAAAAAGTGAATATGAATATACAAGATCATTAGGTCACTTTTCACTTTAGCTCTTTTCGGTTGATTTCGAAATCTCTATCTTTTGACTTAGAATATTTCTAAGCAATTTATTCTTTTTCTTTGGATAATATCTCAAATTTCCTCACTTAACTCTCGATCCAAATTCCTTTACTTTTAGGCAGGTCAAAAACAATATTATTTAAGACATCATTTATCATAAACCCTAAAATCAATCTTAACAAACATTTTTGAGTAAGTAGGATCATAGAAATCATTCTAATTTTACTCAACATCAATTTCCGTATTCAACAAGTGTCATGGGTGGAATAACGGTGAAATCACCTTTTAAATTCATGAATAGGACGAGTTCCCTCTTCATATTTTAATACCAAGTATAAGAAGATTATCTCTATGCAATCCAAGTCGTAATTTGTTCATTTTGAAGATTGCTTAAATTTTTTGGGTAACACCAGTCTTCTTTTATTTCAAAAACTTAATACAATCTTTTTAAAGTATCTGGGCTTTCCTTTCGATCTGTTCCATCCCTCACCTAAGAAGAGAAAAAAGAGGCCAGGTAAGTTTAGGGCACTGATTGCTCCATCCCTAATCTTAGTTAAACACCTTGTTTTATCTTTCCAAACCTCACAAGCGGGACAAATGTATTAGTCGTTTCTACATACTCAGTTATCAACTTTCTTTTGGAATTGGTCATAAAGATTTCAAATTATCTTTTAAATACTTAGTTTTCCTTTTAAAAACATTCATAATTGACTCTAGGAAAAATCGTCATGTTTAAACTCATATTCAAAAAGTTATAGAATTCGCAGCATAAGAGTGCTGCGGAAAGTGCTATATAAGCTTATTTGATTTAATCAACTTTTAATATGTGAAAATTCATATTTTCCATTTTAAATCTGTTTTAAACTATTTAAATTGATTTATCAAATTTATTTCATATTTTTTCATAATTAAAAATGTTCGTTTAAATAGATTTCCTATTATGGTCACTTAACTACACTAGCGTGATTTTTCTAGAAAATCGATTTGGACTGAATTCAAAATCTACTCAACGAAATTTTGATTTTCTTTCTTCGTTTAGAAGATATGGATATAATAGTTCAGAATTTTCTTATCTCGAAGAATTTCGAGCTATATTCCACTCTATATATTTATTTGAACTTTTCACCGCAAAATCGTGAACTACCGTTGCGCGACGCACCTAGTTTTAACTTATTTTTAAATATTTGAAATAATCTATTCAAATTAAATTTTATCACTTATAAATCATTTTAAATCAATATTTTCACTTTTTAAAGTATTTAAAGTGTATTTTCAATATTATCATATTATTATATTATTTTATTTCTATTATTTTAATATTAAATTATAAATTCCAATTTATATTCGATTTCAATTCAATTTCAATTCTAACTTTAACTTAAACTCAATTAAAACTTAGATTCAAATCTAATTTCAATTTAAACTTCAATTCAACCTTAATTTCGTTTTCAATTTTTAAAATCGATTTCAATTTCACTATTCATCTTAATTTCAGTATCCTTTTTAATCCCGTTTCACTTCAAATTTCAAATTCTCTTTTATTTCTACTTTAATTTCAATTCTAGTTGAAAAGAGACTTATTTTTTCAAAGTATATCATATCACAAAAATCGTTCTTATTTAACAAAGGGATCATTTAATCAATAATGACAGAAATTTGATGTCCATATTAACATCACAACCATACAAAATCATATGACATTAAAATTTTCAATATGGGTATAGTACGATAAACTTTATAACATTACTATGAATTATGCAATGTTCAAACAATTATTCAAACATAGCACAAACATATCTAAACATCCATAACAAAATTTTGAAGGGTGTATACTTGCATAAGATAAGATGATTATTATAACTATATCAAAATACGACCTTTTAAAAGCGATGAGAATTTTCACCTTCATTTCCACTCTGTCAATCTTTTACGTGAGATACGCGTCTCTCGAGCTAACGTGTTATTTCCAAACGTACAAATTTTGTTGTTTCCTTTCCTTCTCTCTTTTTTCTTTTCTTTCCTTTTTCTTTTCTTTATTTCTCTTCTCTCTTTTTTTAGTGTGGCCATGGGCTAAGGGAAGGGTACGACCTTGGGGTAGGGGTGTGTGAAGGGGGTATGGGTTTTAGGAGGTGGGTAGGTGGTGTTTTAGGCTCGACCAAGGGGTCCTTAAGGTGGGTAGGTGGTGATGGAGGCATGTAGGCTTGGGTAGAAGGGTTTAGGTGGAGGATATGGCCAAGTAGAGGTGGGTGAAGCTCGGGTTAGGGTGATGTTGAGGTGGAGGAAGAAATGGATGAAGTTATGGAAGTGGAAGAGAGGTTGGATGCCATGGATATGGAAGTGGAGAGGATGAAGAAAAAGATGAAAGTGAAGAGAAATAT
The DNA here is from genome assembly GCA_030765085.1 of Allium cepa. Classification (NCBI taxonomy): domain Eukaryota; kingdom Viridiplantae; phylum Streptophyta; class Magnoliopsida; order Asparagales; family Amaryllidaceae; genus Allium; species Allium cepa. The sequence goes on along the minus strand of CM060934.1, from coordinate 763,449,899 downwards.
AAAGAATGAAGTGTGCAAAAATGAAGGGTATGCATGCTTATTTATTGTTGAAGTTTTACAACCAAATTACCATATTATTCTTAGACAAAAAGACTAAAATACCTTTATATCAAATTAAACTCTGTCTTCCCTTTCACACTTTCCAATGCATTATTTTGATTTGTTATTAATGTTGAAATGAAGGTATTAATGTGGAATTGATGTATTAATTTGATTTTGTACTTATGACATGATTTCTTCTCTTTTTCTTAAACTTAATATGTTAAAATAACATTTGCTCCTTTTTCATGTAAGATAAGTCTTATGCATTAATGAGAAGAGATTGTTTAGTAATGATGTTGTTTAGTATAGATTTGTTTATAAGTTTATGTCAAATCATGTTACTTTTTGAACTATTTATTTAATTTGACTTTTCAAAAGTAAACCTTTTTGTCTTTTGGTGCTAAATGTAATGTGTTTAAAAAGTATGTAAAGTTGTATATATGTGTTAGAAGACATATCATGTTGCAACAACTTGACGATAACTTGTTGGTTGAAAATGGTGTCTTTGTTGACTTATTTTACAGTCAAAATTTGATGTTTTTGTTAAGCTATATATTGATGTAAACCAAACTTAAAAATGAACTTCTTACTTCTATAAATAAATTAAAACATGTCTCCTTATATTTTAAAATCATATTTAAATAACATCAAAATCTCTAATTTTACAGTGTATGGAAAACTTACAAAATGCGACAAAATTTGGTTATTTTTGTACAACGATTGTAAATCTTTTAATGTACTTTCATTACTTTATTAGGTGTTTTTAATAAGATTTATCCTTTTCATATAAGTATTTAAACCTATTTATTTAAGCTTTATTCATTTTTAACAAAACTTAAATTTTTGCTGATTTGTTCTAAAATTCAAATTTATATTTTTTAATTAGTAATTATAAGAATAAATAATTTCTCCATAATTATTTATTATATATAACTTATTTATTTATGTTTTAAATCCTTTTAACTTTAAAAAAAATGAAATCTCTCATTTTCGAAGTAGCGAAATTACGGATCGTTACATATGTTCTTACCATGAATTGGTTAACTAAATCTATAGGATTAGTTTTGTCCACTTAAACTTCACAGGATAAATTTTATAAATTTAAACTAATACTAACCATACAAAACCTAACTGCTTTCTGTTAAAAGCTATATGGTTGAACTTCTTTTCCTCAACCAATTCTCTCAGTATAGTAAAAACTTCATATTATAAATCAGCTTATTTTCTTCCTAAAAACAAACAGTTTACTAAGACAAAATTTTACTCAAAAAAATGTCTTCCGATCATGACCCCACCTATTTAACTATTGACTACAAATCACCCTCATCAGATAGCACTTACGTTTCACCAACTAAATCCACACCTACATCAATTCACTCAGCCTCCCTAAACATTATTGCATCACCTACGTATACATTGGCTTTTCCCTTAAAGAAAGAAAAAAGGTCAATTGATTTGCAATCAACATCTCTTACCGACAAAGTCAATGAAATATATCACTATTAATAAAAAAATGATGGTATTTCAAAGTGAAATGCATTATGGGCAACGATGTCAAGGATCTCATCTAAATTTTCTCAAAAAATGTATTCTAGCAATTTTCGGTCATTCACCAACAAAAAATTGCATCCATAAAAAATCTACTCGATCACATGAAACTCTTATAAAAGCGTATAACATTACTCCGAGAAATCTATGCAAACCGGGACCATCGAACCAAGCTTCGATTGACACTCCACCTCGTCCGAGTTAGTCTCCACTAAAGCCGTTAATTGACAACATAAAAGTTGAACCAAATTCATGGAATATACAACAAATCAAAAATTCAAAATTCTCAGAGAAAAATTAAACTTATACAATGCATCATGTAAAATAAGTTTATTTATTAATTTTGGGTATGTATATTTTTTATTATATTAATATTTCAAAAAAAATTGATTGCTATTAAATTCTATCGCCGTTCTGAAACCCTACCTCCAACAGCCATACAAAAATTAGTTATCCCTCCTCCTACCTCAAATTCACTTCCAAAATCTAAAACCCTAGCCTCCATTCAAAATCTATTTGCTCACTAAAGGCTCCCAAACCAATATCTCCATTTAAAAAACGAGCCAAGAAGGGTCAATTATCCTCTCCTCACATTCTCATAGTTAATGATGCTCCCATTCAAGAATGGCTTCGTAATAGCACAATTGCCAACAAGTGATCCGACATGCTAAAAAAGAAGCTTCATTTAGGGCCTTTTTACAGATTATGCAAGTTTGGAGAATATAGCATTCAAGAACTCACTATCGCCTCCGAATGTTGGGATTTAATTAATTTCGATGAAAATAAGGTACCATTTGACCAATTAGCTAGCTTTATTTTCTACACAAATTTATGTACTAGCGATATTTGGAATCTTGAGAATGATGAAGGATGGTTGTGGGCGAGTGTTTACGAACGTGTTTTGAAAAATAGCATCAACAACATTTGATGTATACTTAATTTTTCTTCATCTGGGATCGATTTGAAAGAAATCCCCGACCATAGAAACTTGCCATGGGACAAAATAACTCATCTTATTTGGGTAGATAGGATCTAGTGGAAATCCGTCTACTTAGGCCCAAAAGCTAGATTGTTAAATCGTACGATCATAAATACGATAATCCCACGTCTAGGTAGTCATGAAAAAAATCTATGATAATGATCATAAAACCATTTATGCTATCTTCGATTGATAATAAATTGGGCTAAGTCATCCATGGTGAAATTAAAAGCTTTTGGTCTCATCGACGCACTATTATCTATGCTACATACATTGTGCGTCTCTTAAATGCTTTTGGGTAACCCTTCTATATCTCTTATTTTGAAGAAATCCCAATTAAAGAAAGCCTTATACGGTTTTTATCGTTGATGCATCTTCCTCCATGACCAACCCTAATAATCTCCCATGAACAATGAAGATTACAACTACAATAACAAGAGCATCATGGTACTCCTCCCACTACTGCTCCTCAGCAAACTTCCTCACCTCATCCTTCACAACAACCTACTTCCTCCAGTCACGCTACCGAATATTATTCGGATTCTGAAATACAATAAGCTCGCATTGAACCCATGCAAAACGAATCACTTCATGATTTAGCACTTAAAAACCAAAAGCTAATCACAGCCAACCAATGAGGTTTGAATAAAAAGATGACTGGATTGAAACTTCCTTTTCTACAAGAATTACTCAAATGGAAAAAACATTAGAAAAGGTTGTTTCAACATTAGGAAAAGTTATGAGAAAGGACCGTAGCAGATCATCCTCTCACTCATCATCTTCACCATCACCAATGAGCTTTGAATAAAAAGATGACTGGATTGGAACGTTCCTTTTCTACAAGAATGACTAAAATGGAAAAGACATTAGAAAAGGTTGTTTCAACATTAGGAAAAGTTATGAGAAAGGACCGTAGCAGATCATCATCTCGCTCATCATCTTCACCATCACCGATACTACCCCCTTAAGAATAGACACCAGTTTATCATGATCATACTTCTCTTGAAGGATCTACTCATGACAATGGGAAGGCTCCTATGCAAGAACAACCTAAGGAGGAAGAAGAAGATAGTAATGATATGTACGTGTTTGATACTCCGCATTTCCAACACCAATCGTACATGGCGTTCCAAGGGCTCTCCATTCAAGAAGATGAGGAGTATAATGACCAATCACAATGGTCGGGCACATACGAACAAGATCCTTCATCTTATTAGGAATACTATAAGAATTATGGAGGCTTTTCTTACTCTTCAAACAAGTAAAATTAGAATTTTTATCTTTTTACTATTTTTTCATTATTTATACTTATGCTTGTCTGTTTAACTATTTAAAACTCCTACTATATTGGTTTTTGTTTCTATTTGAACTTCCTTATTTAGTTTTAAATATTCATGATCTTATATATAACATGCTATTAAATGTCTATTTAACATTTATATATCTTATATCATTCCTTCCATTTTGATAATGACAAAGAGGGAGGAATTACGCATATACGTAGGGCAAGATAAATATATTAATTCTTCCATTTTGATTGTATAGTTGTCATTAGCAAAAGGGCGAGATTATTAGAACCTCCAATTTAGTTTCAATGACAATATCTGTACAATCAAATGTATACACACACACATACATATACACACACACACACATTCTAAGACTATATCTATATACTACAAGAAGACATCATGCTCGAAGATATTGAGACTTGAAGACAAACGACGATCTATCGACCATACTATAGTTAGTAAGGGTATTCTACTGTAAAAGAGTCTTAGATAAAATATTGTTAAGATCTCCATGAATATATGGGCATACACAATCACACATGATTTCATATACACCGAGATTAATTTGAAAAAACTGTTTTACTACTCACAGGCGTCTGAGGTAATACCATAGACGTCTGTGACAGTCCATGGGTAATTATTTCTAAAGTCACAAACATTTGAGGTTTTACCACAGACGTCTGTCATTTGATACAAATTTTTGAAAAGACACTTCTGTTGAACAAAAAGAATTTATCCTTCATCGAAAGGTTACAGCCACTTAAATGAATAGAACTTATCTAATAGTAACAACTCTTCATCTGCATCCTTTTGAATCTATAAATACTACCATGATTGAGATGTAGAGATTAACTAACTTGAATTAATTGAATCTTTTCTCTCTTGATTTCTTTTCACTCTCTTATGCATACATTGCTTGCATACTCTCAATCTATTATAACCAAAATATAATTTTGGTTAAACCACTTCCTACAACTCAAGACATTCACATTAACATACTCAAAGGACATCATAGGAAGATTTGTACTATCATTCAAAAACCGTGTTATTTGGAACATAAAATTGTCAGAGATATACTTTTATATTAGCCTATTCCTCCAGGCGAAGTGAGGATCATGTGGCTAAAGGAAATACCGAAGGGGAGCGTCGGGATTGGACGTAGGACAAGAGGTCCAAACGATTATAGAATATCTGGTCTGGTCGTTTCTATTATTTATCTTATATTCAATTATTATTCTTTGCTTATCATAGTTAGTAATGTACACACGTATAATTTGCATTATTTATAAAGATCCTATAGAATTTCAGACCATCTAATATGTTTCGTATGTTCGTATAAGGGTAAAATTGGTTCTCCCACTGGTTCGGCCTTAGTGCTAACTTCTTGGATCTCATCCAAGACTACAACCTTGCGGTTAATTTCCTTTGACAGAAATTCATTTTCTAAAATGATGGCATGCTGACAAAATAATGCCCTTTTGCTCCTCAGTATTGTAGAATGTATATACCATTGAAATTTTGGGATATCCTATAAATTTACAAAGTAATGATCTTGCCTCTGGTTTATTCGGACCAACATTCTTAACATATGCAGGACAACCCCACAACTTTAAGTACTTGCAATAGGATTTCTTACCGTGCCATATCTCATATAGCATTTTAGGCACATATTTAGTGGGACACAAGTTCAACATATGCGTTGCGGTTTCTAGCGCATATCCTTAATCAAGGTTTTAAATATCGGATTTCGGTTACATTTCGTTTCAGAATTTTTACATAAGTTATCTCGTATCGGTAGAGATCTCGGATGAGATGAGTACATATCGAGTGTACATCTCGGATTGACATCTCGGGTCTTATGATGCATCTCGGGAATATCTCGAAGTACTTATGTGTCTACAATTGATGTGTCAAAAGTTTATATTTAATAGTTATAAATTTCGTAGTAAAAATAAAAATGGTAACATACTTGATTTATAAGGAAAAAGGAATATTTTTAGAAGAGTAGTAGCTTGATTAGGTCATTTGATTTGGTAATAATTGAATAATATCCTTTTATTTGAATAATAATAAAGAAGTAAAACCTTTCGCTATGACTCATTAAGATCAAAAGTAAAGAATATGTTCAAGAAGTTGGTAAATTATAATTGGATTGAGTAGTTTCTTTTGAATCAATATGAAAATAAAAATATTATGCAAAAATAAGAAAATTGTATAATTTAGGGTGAGATCTCGGATTAAGATTTTGATCCATATTTCGGGTGACATTTGAATATCTCGGACGAGATGAGTGTCGAGGGAGATATGGAGGAGATTTGATGTCTCGTCTTGTTTAAGTGTGAAAAGGAGATCTCGGACGAGATCTCGGGCGATATATAGGAGATTTAAAACCATGTCCTCAATATGACAGAGCTAAATGCTTATTGATCATGGAATGAACCATATCTAATAAGGTTCGGTTCCTTCGCTCCAATGCACCATTGTATTATGGAGTATAGGTTGGAGAAACCTAAGAGATAACCTCATTGTCTTTTAAGAACTAATGGAGCTCTATTCCAATGTACTCCCACCTTAATCTGATCGAAGAATCTTAATTTTACGGCCCGTTTGATTTTTCTACTATAATTTTATATTCCATAAACTTCTCATAGACATCGGATTTGTTCTTCATAAGATACATACATACAAATACATACATACATACATACATACATATATATATATATCCTAGTCTTGAGAAACCATCAGTAAAGGTAACAAAGTAAGAACTATAGTTTGGGGTAATTATAGGCATCGGCCCATATACATCACTATGTACTAACCTTAAGAGTTTATCAACTCTTTTATTGCTCCCACTGAATGGGTGCTTGGTCATTCACTCACGCGTGTCAAATGATTCAGAATCAAGTGACGGGAGAAAACCATCGATTTTCAGTTTGTGTAGCTATTTTCCACTAATATAACCTAGCTTACAATGCCAAAGATAACTACCATTAATATTGTTAGATGTATTATTAACAAAACACGCATAATTAGAATTGATCACATAAATGTCATTTTCGTGAATACCATCGCAGATTTTATTTCCATTCAAACTAATGTTCATAACATTATTGGTATAATGAAATGTATATTCGGTCTTAGACAATCTAGAAATAGGGATAATCCCACAAATAAAGTCTTTCAAAAAATAGCACTATTTAATACCAGAACTACTCCATTAGGAAAACATAAATGATATTCTCCTATTTCCATTGCATCAATAGTAGATCCACCAACAACTTCAAGCCTCATCTCTTGTTTTTCCGTGCGTTGGAGGCTTCTCAGCCCTGTAATGAATTAAAAAATGAGTTCTAGATCCAATATCTAAGACTCAAGATATTTAATTGACTACAAAACAATTATAAATCATAAATGTAACTAATGGAGCTGTGAAACCATTCAGCTTCTTTTCTCTAACAATCTTCAAGTAATCACGATAATTCCTTTTCCAATGACCTTTCTTGTAGTAGTGGTGACATTCACCATTGTCATCGGTATACTTTTATCGTTTTACTTGCCTTCCATTTTCCGTATCTTCGAAATCCTTGAAAATGATGCAACACCCTTATAGAAAGTACAGCTCTTTGATCCATCGATGCAGACTCGGCCAACCTTAAAATATTAAGAAGCTATACGAGATTAACATTCAATTTTTTGGTATTATAATTTAGTATGAACAATTCATTCTGAGGAGTAAGAGAACCAAGGATCAAATACTCTTGCAATTCATTACTTATATGTACGTCCAACTGTGAAAGCTTATCAATGTAGTCCTTCATCGTTAACACGTAATTGTCCACTTTCTTTCCTTTGATCATTTTGGTATTGAATGGCTTCTTCGTAAGCTCATACCTTGCGAAATGTTACTATTCACCAAACATGACTTTGAGACTATCAAACATCTCATGGATAGACATGTTTTCAAGTTGCCTCTACAATGGCTTGTTTAACATAAACAATGCAAAACTTAGATAATCTCTAGGTATGATACCCATTTTTCCATAAGCAAGTCTTGGTTCGGGGTCTGCATCATCGGCGGGTTTTTTTTTTGGTTCACATGTAATCAGAAACCATAGGCGCTCGTAAGTTAACAGTATTTCAATTTCTCTTAAACAATCGGTATAGTTTGGTTTGGAAAGCTTGTTACTTTTAGAAAAGAGTTTTGGAGTTGTCATTATCTACAAGTCTAAGTGGTAGACAATAAGGACAAATCATAGTTGTTTTTCCTGTAATATTAGTAAGGTTAAACTTCATTTTACTAGTAAGCTCCCACTAGACTTTTATTTTTCGTCAAACCCTAAGTCGAAACATAGAAATCTTTCGACTTCACTAGTAAGTGTTTGGACTCGTCCGTTTTTTAATTCTGATCTTGAGTTTGCTCAACAAGTCATAGCTTCACGTACGATGGATAACTCCTTATCAGTTGTCTTGTATACAACTCCTAACCCTTGGTACCATATCCTAATTTCACTTCGACCTTAATTTCATTCAATAAAACAAAATGAAACTATTCACTCATACTTAGCATACTACGATGGCCTAAGTATAGTAATGTACATTGAGATTACTCAATAAATACATATAGTTATCTTACCTTGTCTATTCAACATATGTAACATCCCCCATTTTGGGGACCAAAACTAAGTGCTACAGATGCTACGGTCCTTTATATTATTAATTTCCAGTGAAAAAATGCGGTAGTTTCAATGGTATACATAATATTAGAAGCACAAGAATATGAAATAATTTTAAACACAATTTCAAAGCAAACTTTCACATTTCATTTCAAGGATAATATTCCATATTCGTTACACAATCTAAAACATTGCCCAAGTTCGGATAAAATATAATTATTAGAAAATACTCCAACAGTGACATACTAAGATGCCCCTTGGTTGATCAGAGTTACTAATAGACAGTTATAGCATTTGTCTTTACATACACTTCAACGCAGTGGATCAATAATATGGATAGACTCCTATATAGCTAGTTTTGCCTCCTGGACGTCTCCAGAAGCTTTATTTTCCAAAGCCTACTTAACTTGAAAATCCCTTACTTCCGGCCTACTCAAATCAAATTTTGAGCATCCAAGAGTTTAAGGGGAAAATATATACTTCGAGTCGGACAAAAAACCTAATGTGAATAATAATATGCCATCTTGATTTATGGATATCTACCAAGACCACGCCATTGTGTGGAATGGGTTTCCCCCTCACTAATATCCCTTTTAAAAATATGTCTGTTGCAAATCAAATCCTTGCAACCAAACTGGTTAAAGTAGGCAATGTAAACAATAATGTGCATGCATAATATACGGGTAATCATGACTATCAGTCAAATCAGCGGACTATCTATCCTAATGTTTTGTTTTCATAGGGTAACTACCAAACTACATAGTTGACTCGGGTATACCAGACATACCAAATTTTCTGACTGACTATTAGAAGAGAACTGGACGGACTATCCAAACACACATATCCTAGTGTTTACTTAACTATCTATCAATCTCATAGTTTTGCTAGGCTTATTATGAGCCTAAAAGTTTGGTAGGCCAACCTATAACCTATTTTATCTTTATGTATTCCTTTCTGTGTGCAACCTTATATTTAGCCTTATCATTGACAAAGCCTATACACTATAATTTTGGACTAGTATTGGCTATAGGCTAACAGCTGAAGTATAGGCGCTACGCTACACTAGTCCCATCTGGTTTTCTAAACTTTGAGTCAAATTTATCCTATCATAATCTATCCAAAAGTGATAAAAGCAATAATCTCTTTAGTAAAAATCTTGGGCTAAAATACCCTTTTCGATTTCCTTGAAAACATAATTCTTTATAAATGAATTAACCCTTGAAATCATATTTAAAACAAGGAAAATTATAGCCTTTTACTTTATCCAAAATATTTATACCATGATATATGCTTTTATAAAAATTATTGATGAATCTCAATATCACTTGGAAGTTATCTTGCTTTGAAACCTGTTTGCAATAAAATTGGCCACAAACACCCAAGAATAGATTTGTGTAGTCAAATAAATGAAGAAACTAAATTAAAATGGAAGAATATATCAAGTTAACAAGAAAATCATAGCAGAAAAAAGAACAACACGATTTATAATGGTTCGGCATTGATTGCCTATGTCCACTTTGAACATTGTCTTTATTGATTCACAATAATCTTGATTATAGTAAGAAACAGCAAGAAACAAGAGAACAATAGAGGAAGTTGATTACAATAATAGTGCTATCTAACCATTAGCGTAAAGATCCAAAGAATGACCTCCTAGGCCTGTATTTATAGGTGAAGGCGACCACCAGTTTGACAGGAACTTCGACAGCAGGACCTTCTCATCCATATGGGCCCACCATAGGAAGCGCTATACCTAAATCTTAATGGAGAAGGATCAATACTGATCCCTCCATTTGTTGAATTTGGTACAGTGATCCCTATGGTAGCCTCCTCATACTCGAAAATGATGGCATCTCCAATGTCCTGATGATTGGATGCATGAAGCTCGAGTTCTCGCTTGATCTTTGGTTCGAATTTACACTAAAGTTATCTCTGTCGATCCCCCCAATAGGTTAGGTTGATCCCTCAGATTCCATTGTTCTCTGTCGAACCCTTCTACATGCCAACCATTTATATTCTCCAAACTTCAGCACATGATGCCGATCCCTCTTTCTTTTAGATATTATGCCGATCCCTAGTCATTCGTATATAACCCTTGGTCTTCACCACAACATGCCAATCCTGTAACGACCTAGAAATTTCGATCCCAAAAATTCCAGACAGTTAAGGAAAAAGAAGGAAAGGGATAGAAGAAAAAGAAGAAACAGAAACACCAATATCTCACATTCGCAGCGGATAAAATATAATAACAAAAAATAACAGTTATACAAAGGAAAACTGTACTTATCAAATTACACTTTAATACATCAGAGTTACACATATGCTCAAAAATTGGACAGATACAATCATGTCCCAAATAGCTACAATATATCACAGTGGAAAACACTCCATACGTTCCTGCCATCCAGCTCGCCTCCTGAGCTTCAGAACGTCCTTACTTGGAAATCTGTAATACTCAGTCTGACTCGAGTATTACATCAAAGTAACACCCGGATCAGGCTGGAAACCAGCGTGAGTAAACCCATCTAACAAGAAATACTAATGCATAAAACATACTTAAAACCCGGGGTAACTCGTTTATCACTACAAGTTCACAACTTTCCATAGTCAACACTTATATTCACAATCAATTCCTAAGTATATTTACTTATTTTTAAATGGTCAAGTCATTTAAATTATTCCATTTCAACCTTTTGGTTTCACATATCAATCTAAAAGAATCATAGGTCACAAATCGAAGTGGGTTCGGGTATTTACTGATTCCCGACCCAGGTCTCTTCGAATTCACTATCATCTTAACCCAAGTTATTCAAGTGAGATACAATTCAACTATAAATACAGGATGTCACTTTTATACACAATAATTTATTAATGATAGATAACCATACTATCACTGTCTACTCAAACATATCATATCAGAAAACATTTCATATCAGAGATATCAAGCAATTCAAGGCAATTTAATATCATTTAATAACTCATAAGTAAGATTAATTAGTCACACCATTTCTAATAAATTAAATTAATAACATCCCTTACTAAAAATCCTGCTTACTTAGCAGTTAATTAATTTCAAACCAATTAATTAATCATCTTTTCATTATCCATCTTAATTAATCATCCTTGATTTATTATTCTTTAACTACATTAAGTAATTAACCTTTAATTAATTACACAAAATAATTATCCTTAACCATTTACAGTAATTAACCTTTAATTACTCTCACTAATTAATTAATAATTACTTACATTAATTAATGATCCTTAACTAATTGCTTCCATTACTTAATTAACTATAATTAATTACTTTACATTAATTAATCATACTTCACTTAATCCCTTCCATTAATCAACCTTGATTAATGTCATTAATTATATTAATTAATGATCCTCCAATTACTTCATTAATTAATTATCCTTCTAATTAATTAAATAATTAATCTTTAATTAACCACACTTATTAATTAATCATAATTAATTATAAATAATAATTAAACATCCTGTAATTACTTACCTTAATTAATTAACTCCTTAATTAATTTTATTAATCCTTTGATTAATTACAATGAGTAATTAATCCTTAATTACTTCCATTAAATACTTTCCCTCTAATTAATTACTTACATTAAGTGATTATCCCATAATTACTTAAGTTAAATTAATTAACCATTAATCACTTTTATTAGTTAATCATCTTTAACTAATTACATTCATTTATTAACCTTTAATTAATCACATTTAAGTAATTACGTATCCTCTAATTAATTACATTCAGTTATCTCTTTAATCACTTATACTAAGTATTTAACTATCCATTATCTACATTTCTAAAGTATATACAAACTTGATTAACTCCAATCCTTTAAATATATTTCTAAACCTGGCCTAAAATTCTCTTTTAAAACTAATAATAACTTTTTAAAAGAAACTTGTTAAACATTTTACTTTCGAAAACTTAGCAAACACTTTAACTTTGAAACTTATTTTACTTTTCCTATAAACTTGAAAACTTGAATTCACTTTAGTTTTATAAAACTATCCATTTTATTTTAGTTCAAAAATCTGGTTACCAAAGCAATTTAAAACCAGACTTGTTTACCTATAGACCCGAGGCAAAAACAAATGAACCCGAGACAACACACGAATTCATCCCTTCCTCAACTCCTTCGAATCATCTCTCCACTTGCACGAGAACCCACCCGAGCTTCCACTAAAATCCATCGACCCAAACATGACATGCACACAGTGCATGTACACCAGCGTCGCCGACCTCCGATGATTGGCACAGTGATACTCGACAATCACAAGAACCTACGTGAACTCATATCTGCATCCAGATCGAATGAATTCTACTCGAGTCGAAAATGAGGCACTCACGACCAAACCTGGGAACCACTACGGCTAGAAAACTCCTCCTTCCCGACGCCTCCGACCTCAAGATTATCTGACCACCCCAGTGAAGCCTCGTCATACCTTCTAGCAACCATCCCCACCATCGCGCGCCACTCTGGTTCTTCGCCCACGTCGGAATTGGCTTGATAACCACGTCGAGCAAAACACTATACTAAACCCAAGTTCGCACTAGTGCAACCACCACGACCCTCGATAAAATCAACTAGCATTTTTCCAGTGTTCCCTGACACCCCGGCCACCACCATGCCAAACCACGATTACCCACATGACGTCGATCAATGTCAACCGACCGAAAACCCAAATTCGAACAACTCTCTAATTCACATTAATTATTAAATTAAAAATCATAATTTTTGCCTTAAAATTCATGATTCACTCACATGAATCATGTCCCATAATCCAGAGATGAAATCATTGTATTGATTTCCAACTAAATTTTGATTTTACTGTAAATTTTAAATTTACAGAATATTTATTAAATATAAATACTTAAATTTTTTTAAAACAAGATTACATTGTTGCAATCCATTTCCTTTCAATAATCAAAATCTAATAGTGATTTGTTTGGAAGATAGGAAGGGTTTTAAATTTGATATTGAACCAGAAATTTCACAGAGGCTTATATACTTACATACACAGTCACACTTCAAAGTATAGCGGGATTCAAATCAGATTTGAATTGAAAACATTCATGCAACAACATATTTTCATCAATATCACACAGATAAATTAGCACCCAAGATTTATTGTTAAATGTTTACTCACCTATTTAGCAAAGAACAGAGAACCTGTTCTTGATTTCCAGGCTTGTTTCATTTTGAACTTGAATTTCCTTTTCCTTTGAATTTTATCTGGAATTGATCTTCAAATTTAGTTGCTTGTTGAAATTTAAATCTTGCTGTTGGTCCTTTAAATCTGAAATTGATCTTTGCATTGATGTTGAACTTGCCACCTTGATTTTCTTATTGCTCTTGAATTTCTTGTCTCAGATTTAGTTTTTTTCAGGTTTTATTTTCTTTGAGCTTTGATTCCAGATTTTCACTTCCTCTTTTGATTCGAATTTAGATTTTAGTTGAAACGAAGAAAAGAATTCAGCTGAAAAGTGAAAACAAATTTCTTCTTTCATTTTTTTAAATTTTAATCATCAAAAAGAAATGTTGACATTTGTCCTCTTAGGTGCTAATTAGCTTACACATATGCATTTATCTTTACAAATGTCTTTAACCCACTTTAATATACTTACAAGTGTTATACTTGTCTTTTATTAATTTATTTAAGCCATATCTATGTACTTATGTAATATTTACATGTATATTATGTATTTATCTTTTTATAAATTTAAGCTTTTAGATTTTATATAAATATACAAATATGAATTCATGTAAACATTTATTTATAAATAACTTATAGTTTGATCAATTTAAATGTATCATATGTTTATATACTTTGTAAATTTTATTCTAACTTTTTATATATATTATTTTTTAAAATTTAATTTAAAATCAACTCATATATATATATATATATGTATATGTATGCATTTTAAACAAACACAAATTCAATTTATAAATAATAATTCTATTTAAATCCATATATATATATAAATAACACATTATTATTATTGCTTTGAAAACAAATTTTTTTACCAATTTTAAATGATTATAAAGGAGATTATCAAATACATATCTATCCAAATATTTAAAACCCAGCATTATTATAATTCAGATTCTTATATATACATATTCAGGTATATCTCAGAATTCCATTTGTTTAATTTACAAATAAGTATTTTAATAAATTTAATCCTGTTAATTTCCAATTAACAGATGCCCAAAAATTCGGATTATCACATTCTCCCCCCCTTAGAATCTTTTCGTCCCCGAAAAGGAATGAAGCCAGAATATATTAAAATGCTTATTATTAGAAAACTTATTCGTTGAAACACTTTTAAAACACTTTTAAAATATACATAATATTATAAAATATTTTTTATAAAAATACTTTTTATAACTCGATGTTTCAACCGGTCCATCCATGTTCTCACAGAAATTCGGTCATACGTTGATCAGGCGTACGACTGAAAATCTATAAGTACTTAGCAGACCCGTTTTCATCCAGTGAAAATACTTGAAAAATAATTTTATTGAAAATATAGAAAACATTTTTGAAAATAGAGGAAATATCTTTGGTGAGAATGCTCGGGAAATCATCACCCCCATCCATGGTCGTAGTTACATCCTGGATTGCGTTGCCATCGTAGCAAAAGTCCATGTAACTGCAGGCACTCTGCGCCCCTCGATTACGCCATGGAATCCACAACAGATCGCAGTTACATTCTAGGGTTACGTTGCCGTCACAGTAAAAGTCCATGTAAATGTAGGCATCAGCGCCCTCGATTTTCGCTGCCAAAAATGAAACTTCTCCACTCCCACATAGGTCGTAGTCTACCGATGTAAAATCAAACATAGACTGTTGGATCTCAATGGCACACACGACTTTCGCTATGTCACCATAGGTCGCAGTCTACCGATATAAAATCAAACATAGACTGTTGGCTCTCAGCAGCACATACGACTTCCACTATGGTCTGTAGTAGATCGCAGTGACATCGAGTTAAATTGTAGTCATAATATAACTCAAATGCCTCTGTAGGCATCAGCGCCCTTGACTTTCTCTACACACTACACAAAATCCTCAGGAACTAGTTTTGTCCGAACTCCTCACATGATCAACTTTAGAAACTCCCTTAGGGTTCAAGGCAGTACCAACCTATGGCACTCCTAAGAAGTTCATTTCAAGGGAGCACCTTTTTCTCCAAAGATATTTTCAAAACACTTTATACTATACACATATAGTATCTTCCAAATCATACACCTAGTATGAATCCCATATAAATCTCTTTTCTCAAAATCGATTATCCCAAAATCGATAATTCTCAACTAGGCTTTCCAAATTCCAATATTGATTTTACCCAAAAATCAAAAGCCTTTCCAAAATCCATAGGTTCCAAAAACCTTTCCTCCAAAATCATTCTAAATAAGATCCTTTATATATATAACCTTGAAAAATCTTTGGATCATTTCAAACTTGTATAAAATCCCTTTTATACTTCGAATATTTTCAAAACCCTTTTCTTCTGGCAAAAGATTTAACAAGGGAAGTTTTGTCATATATATAACAAAGATACATAACTTTGTTTATTCCAAATCAAATATTCAAATTTGATTACTCTATAAAGTCACTTACCAATTTACTTACTTCAATAAAGTAAATTTTTACCATATAAATATCCAATTTCTACTTTATTTCATCATATATTTTACAAAATATATTTTCACTTCAAAAACTATTTTACAGTTCTTATCCACAGATTCCCAGTATCAATTTCATTCAAACCCGTACGATGTACACATATCATCCGTACTCTATATTAATCTGATCGCTCACTCGATCACACAATTTCACTTCCGAACTAGTATTGTCCACCCGACTTCATAATGCGGACTCAGATCTGGCTTCTTGATCAGAAACCGTCATTCTCCTTGCATAGCCTAACTATGATAGAGAATATCCAGAATCAATCAACAATCCATATCCAGGTTCCATCGAAAATCGAGTGAAAGATCCCAACTCGGATCAATATATCTATCTCGAAATTCTATGCTCGAATCTGGATCAAATAACTATGCGAATAGAATAATGTACGTACATCCTACGTATTTATCTCCATTGATTATTAGCTAAATCAATTTCATTTTCTATTCACATTCACTTAAATTTTCAATCACTTACTCACAATTTCTTAAATCCTCATTTGTACTATCACCTCAATTCTTATCTCAAATGGATATTTAATTGTAACATTTCGCACTCTGACCATTTTAAAATTAGAAAATAGCTTGAAATTAAAAAAAGACAAGTAGTTGAAAAACAGTAATTATTAGTAAAATAGCTGTAAAATAATTAAGTAATTGTAAAATAGTTGGAAAATAGTCAAATAGTTATAGAAATTTTAAATAATTGCAAAATAGTTGTTAAATAGTAATTAGTTATAAAGTAGTTGAAAAACAGTAATTAGTTTATAAAACAGTTGAAAGATTATTAAATAGTTCCAAAAATAATCATAAAACAATTATAAGATAGTTTAGGTTTAAAAAGAAAAGTTATATAGTAAATAGTTTGGAAAAATAGATTTATATTAAAACAATTTATTTTGAAAATAGTATAGAGTCAAACTGTTCAATTCCCAATCTCCAATCCCATCAATTCAATTTAAATTTCCACTTCCATTTAAATTGACTCAATTCCAATTTAAATAACTTCAATTTCCATTGAAATTGATTTATCCCCAATTCAAGTTGAATTAATTCTCAATTTCTTTCCAATTTTCAAATCAAATTCCGGTTGAATTTTAAACCTATTCAACTTTAATCACAATTCCAAATTATTCAAATCAATTTGGACTAATTTCAAATTGAACCCATTTCAATTTCGAATCAATTCCAGTTTTAATTAATCCTAATTCCCATTTGAATTTGAACTCATTCAACTTCAATTTCATTTCAAATTAATCCAATTCAAATTGGCCATTTGAATTTTTAAACTTATCCATTTTCAATCACAATTCCATTTAATTCAAATCAAATTCATTTTGAACTAATTTAATTCAATTCAAATTTCAAATTTAAACCATCCCGAATTATATAAATTCGAGTTAAATTTTTAGATGTTGATTTAATCCCTTAAATCAAATCAACTTATATCTTTAAACCATTTAATTCTGAATCCAAATTCCATTTTTAACCTATTTCAAAGTTTAAATAATAATTCAATTCCTTTTTAAACAACTAAATCTTTGAAATTCAATTTATCATCAAATTTCAATTTTGAAACCAAACCTTTGAAGTTTTATCTTAAACATTCAAATCTTAAATCCAAAATGATTCCATTTTATCTTATTAATGGATATATTACCACACCCCATTTCTTCATTCATTTAAACAAATCCAATCTCATCTTAAAGATTATTAATAACAACAGGATGGTATCATTCAAATTATTTAAAACATCCATCCTTTTTCAATTTCCAGATCTCAAACCCATTTTGAGATCGCACAAACTCCCCATTCAAATCAACCATTTAACTTCCCAAGTTAAATTCCAATTTCATCTTGAAAATTCCAATTCAAGTTGTTTGTACTAGACTTATTTAACTTTTCCAAAGTTAAATTCAATTTACTTAATCCAGTCAACGCTACGCTACCCAATTTGAATTCCCATTTCAATTTTTAAACTCCATATTAATAATCTTCCCATTTATAATTTCAAAACCTTATCACTTTGGGTATCACATCTCATTCAAAATTTAAAACTCAACATTTAGAGTTTATTTCAAATTATCTTTAGTACTATGTATATCCCTTATCTATACATATTTATTTCCTTTACACACCAAGTTATCCTTAAATTTTAACCCACCTATGGTTCTAATTCAAAATAAATTCCTTTAAATTTCAAACAACTGTTGTTTGAAATAGGACCCTTTCATTCAAATACATTAAATAATATTATTTATTATTTCTTTATTACTTTGAAACAAATTTTCAAATTTCTGGAACTGGATTTAAAACTTCACAATTAAGATCAACTTCAGTTCCAATTTATAAGTCATACTTTCCTAAATGTTTTACTTCCCTAAAACATTTCATTTTGCTCATTCATTTATACACATTTTACTATTAAACACAACAATCATTTTTGATAATAACTAAGATTATCATATCTGGAAACCAATTCATTATTATCTTATTCTGAAACTCTTCTCCAAATTCAAGATTTTAATTTCAGTTTGAATCCATTTCAAACTTATCTTTCTTTAATTTCAATTTGGTTGCATTTCCATTACCACTTAATTTAATTCCAATAATTTAACAACCAATTACCTTAATATTTATTATAAAGAAGTATTACTTTATATATCAAAATATATTCTTATATAAAATCATTTAAAATCTTTATATAAGAAAATAACAAGTATGCTCTTATATATATATACATACTCAACTCATTCTAGGGTACCATTGACCCTATCCTTAATGAGTAATCCCACCAGAGCCAAGGTTTTTGCTTAACCTTCAGCTCTGATACCAAATGTAATGACCCGGAAATTTCAGTCCCGAAAATTCCAGGCAGTTAAGGAAAAAGAAGGAAAGGGAAAGAAGAAAAGGAAGTAACAGAAATACCAACATCTCACACTCGCAACGGATAAAATATAATAACAAATAATAACAGTTATACAAAGGAAAACTGTACTTATCAAGTTACACTTTAATACATTAAAGTTACACATATACTCAAACATTGGATAGATACAATCATGTCCCAAATAGCTACAATATATCACAGTGGAAAACACTCCATACGTTCCTGCCATCCAGCTCGCCTCCTAAGCTCCAGAACATCCTTACCTGAAAATCTGTAATACTCGGTCTGACCCGAGCATTACATCAAAGTAACACACGGGTCAGGATGGAAACCAGCATGAGTAAACACATCTAACAAGAAATACTAATGCATAAAACATACTTAAAATCCGGGGTAACTCGTTTATCACTACAAGTACACAACTTGCCATAGTCAACACTTATATTCACAATCAATTCCTAAGTATCTTTACTTAATTTTAAATGGTCCAGTCATTTAAATTATTCCATTTTAACCTTTTGGTTTCACATATCAATCTATAATGAATCATAGGTCACAAATCGAAGTGGGTTCGGGTATTTACTGATACCCGACCCCGGTCTCTTCGAATTCAATATCATCTTAACCCAAGTTATTCAAGTGAGATACAATTCAACTTTAAATACAGGATGTCACTTTTATACACAGCAATTCATCAACGATAGATAACCATATTATCACTGTCTACTCAAACATATCATATCAGAAAACATTTCATATCAGAGATATCAACCAATTCAAGGCATTTAATATCATTCAATAACTCGTAAGCAAGATTAATTAGTCACACCATTACTAATAAATTAAATTAATAACATCCCTTACTAAAAATCCTACATACTTAGCCATTAATTAATTTCAAACCAATTAATTAATCATCCTTTAATTATCCATTTTAATTAATCGTCCTTGATTTATTATTCTTTAACTACATTAAGTAATTAACCCTTAATTAATTACACAAAATAATTATCCTTAACCATTTACAATAATTAACCTTTAATTACTCTAATTAATTAATTAATAATTACTTACATTAATTAATGATCCTTAACTAATTGCTTCCATTACTTAATTAACTATAATTAATTACTTTACATTAATTAATCATACTTTAATTAATCCCTTCCATTAATCAACCTTGATTAATGTCATTAATTATATTAATTAATGATCCTCTAATTACTTTATTAATTAATTATCCTTCTAATAAATTAAATAATTAACCACACTCATTAATTAATCATAATTAATTATAGACAATAACTAAACATTATGTAATTACTTACCTTAATTAATTAACTCCTTAATTAATTTTATTAATCCTTTGATTAATCATACTGAGTAATTAATCCTTAATTACTTCCATTAAATACTTTCCCTCTAATTATTTACTTACATTAAGTGATTATCCCATAATTACTTAAGTTTTAATTAACCATTAATCACTTTATTAGTTAATTATCTTTAACTAATTACATTCATTTATTAACCTTTAATTAATCACATTTAAGCAATTAATTATCCTCTAATTAATTACATTCAGTTATTTCTTTAATCACTTATACTAAGTAATTAACTATCCATTATCTACATTTCTAAAGTATATACAAACTTGATTAACTCCAATCCTTTAAATATATTTCTAAACGTGGTCTAATATTCTCTTTTAAAACTAATAATAACTTTTTAAAAGAAACTTGTCAAACATTTTACTTTTGAAAACTTAGCAAACACTTTAATTTTGGAACTTATTTTACTTTGCCTTTAAAACTTGAAAACTTGAATTCACTTTACTTTTATAAAACTATCCATTTTATTTTAGTTCAAAAATTTGGTTACCAAAGAAATTTAAAACCAGACTTGCTTACCTATAGACCCGAGGCAAAAACAAATGAACCTAAGACAACACGCGAGTTCATCCATTCCTCAACTCCTTCGGGTCGTCTCTCCAATTGCACGAGAACCCACCCGAGCTTCCACTAAAATCCATCGACCCAGACATGACGTGCACGCAATGCACGTATACCAGCGTCGCCGACCTCTGATGATCGGCGCGGCGATACTCGACAATCACAAGAACCCACCCGAACTCATATCTGCACCCAGATCGAACGAATTCTACTTGGATCAAAAATGAGTAACTCATGACCAAACCTGGGAACCACCACGGCCAGAAAACTCCTCCTTCCCGATGCCTTCGACCTGAGATTGTCTGACCACCCCACCAAAGCCTCGTCATACCTTCCAACAACCATCCCTACCATCGCGCGCCACTCCAGTTCTTCACCCACATCGAAATTGGCTTGGAAACCACGTCGAGCAAAACACGATACTAAACCCTAGTTCGCACCAGTTCGACCACCATGGCCTTCGAGAAAATAAACTAGTATTTTTCCAGTGTTCCTTGACACCCCGGCCACCACCATGCCAAACCACGATCACCCACATGACGTTGATCAACGTCAATCGACCGAAAACCCAAATTCGAACAGCTCTCTAATTCACATCAATTACTAAATTAAAAATCACAATTTTTGCCTTAAAATTCATGATTCACTCACACGAATCATGTCCCATAATCTAGAGATGAAATCATTGGTACCAATTAAATTTTGATTTTACTGTAAATCTTAAATTTACAGAATATTTATTAAACATAAATACTTAAATTTATTTATTTTAAAAACAAGATTACATTTTGCAATCCATTATCTTTCAATAATCAAAATCTAATAGTGATTTGTTTGGAAGATAGAAAGGGTTTTAAATTTGATATCGAACTAGAAATTTCAAAGAGGCTTATATACTTACGTACACATCATACGTCAAAGTATAGCAGGATTCAAATCAGATTTGAATTGAAAACATTCATCCAACAACATATTTTCATCAATATCACACAGATAAATTAGCACCCAAGATTTATTGTTAAATGTTTATTCACCTATTTAGCAAAGAACAGAGTACCTGTTCATGATTTCAAGGCTTGTTTCATTTTCAACTAGAATTTCCTTTGTCGTTAAATTTTATCTGGAATTGATCTTCAAATTTAGTTTCTTATTGAAATTTAAATCTTGTTGTTGGTCCTTTAAATCTGAGATTGATCTTTGCATTGATGTTGAACTTGCCACCTTGATTTTCTTATTGCTCTTGAATTTCTTGTCTCAGATTTAGTTTTTTTCAGGTTTTACTTTCTTTGAGCTTTGATTCCAGATTTTCACTTCCTCTTTTGATTCGAATTTAGATTTTAGTTGAAACGGAAAAAAGAATTCAGCTGAAAAGTGAAAACAAATTTCTTCTTTCATATTTTTTTTAATTTTAATCATCAAAAAGTAATGTCGACATTTGTCCTTTTAGGTGTTAATTAGCTTACACATATGCATTTATCTTTACAAATGTCTTTAACCCACTTTAATATATTTACAAGTGTTATACTTGTCTTTTATTAATTTATTCATGCCATATCTATGTATTTATGTAATATTTACATGTATGTAATGTATTTATCTTTTTATAAATTTAAGCTTTTAGATTTTATATAAATATACAAATATGAATTCATGTAAACATTTATTTATAAATAACTTATGATTTGATCAAATTAAATGTATCATATGTTTATATACTTTGTAAATTTTATTTTAACTTATATATATATATTAAAATTCAATTTAAAATCAACTCATATATATATATATACATGTTAAACAAACACAAATTCAATTTATAAATAATAATTCTATTTAAAATCTGTTTATATATATATAAATGACACATTATTATTATTGTTTTGAAAACAAAAATTTTTGCCAATTTTAAATGATTATAAAGGAGATTATCAAATACATATCTATCCAAGTATTTAAAACCCAACATTATTATAATTCAAATTCTTATATATACATATTCAGATATATCTCAGAATTCTATTTGTTTAATTTACAAATAAGTATTTTAGTAAATTTAATCCTGATAAATTCCAATTAACAGATGACCAAAAATTCGGTTATCACAAATCCTGCCTATGTCACAACACTACGCCGATCCCTTTTATGCCAGAATGTTATGTCGATCCCTCCTGTTCTAGGATACTATGTCGATCCCTCAATCATTAACAAGTTACGTTGAACCTTTTGCACCACCACCTATGCCGGTCCCTTTTTCACACTACTCATTTGCTATGACAACCCCTCTAGTATTCCATCTATGTTGACAAATAACTATGCCGATCCCTATGCCATCAAAGCTAATTTCCATATTTCTAACATCCTATGTTATCTGATTGCCAACTCTGTCCAATCCAGGTATCATATAACTGTCTGAATTCTATTTCTGGGTCCTATATCCATTGTTTCACGGTCATCTTTCTTGACAACAGTCATGTATGTCTTGCGTGATCAGACCAATATAGCCGGGTCAGGGTACTAGGTAACACTTGCCCCCCCAAAGTACGTCTTGTGAGTAACATGACGTGCTTTCAATTGAAAGAAAATTCTGAGTTACTTGAAAGATGTCCATCAAACCTCCTAATTGGTTTCTATCCCTTTATTTACTTTCAATAATACAAGTTCGACGTCGTATGTCGTTAGCATATACAAATTCGATCATGCGGGACTTATATGCCTTCTTTCATCTGATCTAACTTCGAACTTGGAAGTTTTCAATTGATTTCAAAATATTGAACTTTTAAATCGTTCCTTTGCATATCCACATACATGTTTCTGTTGTTGGCTCCCGAACGTGTTCGTAGATGCACAGGTCGTTGCTAATTTTTTTAATATTTTTTACACTCGCGCTTGTAGTCAAACCTTCATGATGATGGTTGTCATTTACTTGTCAGTTACCCATCATTTTTCCTTTTTCATTTTTAATTTCATTAATTTTATCTTTTTTCCTTTCTTCTTCCCTTTTTTTTATGTGGAGGGATCAACATTCAACATGCTGATTCCTTGCTATGGCCATGTGAATAGGGTTCAACAAGTCCACTGCCGACCCCTCTCCATTCGCACCTTGGTCTACCTACTGTGACCAATTATGCTGCCATATCTTCCTGTATATATACTAATCTCCTCCCTTATCTTTCTTTACTTTTTACTTCTCCAATTTCACTTTATCAATTTTACCTGCCTTTAAACAAAAATATTTCTGTCGAACCCACGTAATCCAGTGCCTCCTTGATAAATACCAATTCTCCAACCCCAAATCTCAAATCTAAGCATGAAATCGAGCTCATTCCTAAAACCGCCTTTCCTTCATCTTCAATCTAAAGCCTCGAACACTTGTTAGTAGATTAATTTGGTATACATAGGTACAAACTCTACTTTATTCATGTAATTGGGTTATGAACTCGAGCTTTGGTAAGTTTGAGTGTCTTTTTGGTGTATAGCTTAGTGGGTTGCATTAAGACACGTGGGAGAGGAGAAGAAGACGAAGGAGAAGGAGAAGGAAGAGGAGGGTTCGGCCGATGTCCTTGAAGGGATGGAGGAAAGTCAATGTTTTAGGATTGGAAAGGAGAGGGTGGGATAGGGCTCAGTACTGGATAGAATGAGGATGGGATGAGGAGAAGTTAGGTGAGGGATCGGTAAGGAGGTTATATTGGATGAGGGGTTGGTATAGGTAAGTATAGGAAAGGGTTTGGTAGGATGTTGTACCAATGAGGGATCGGTGAGATATGTGTTGATGAGGGATCGGTGTGAAGTTGTTTAGTGAGGGATTGGAGAGAAGGATTGTTTAGATGAGGGGTCGGTAAGAAGTAGCTACAAAGTGGATTGTTAGGAGATGGTTTTACGAGGGATTGATGTTGACAGTTAGACGAGGGATTAGTGTTGGTAACTTAGGTGTAGGGATCGTTATTAAATGGTTAGGGTAAGGGATAGGCATAGAATGAAGGGATTGGTATTGACACTAAAGGCTAACTTAATCTAAGTTGTTTGAACACTTAACTTCGTGATATCTTGCCTAAATATAAGATGACTAAGGACAATGCGACTTGCATACCTAGACCTTCATACTTAAGCTTAAATGAGCAAACTTTCGAACTTCTCAATATGGACTAAGTAAAAAACTGACAATAAACTTGGATAGTAAATTTCATAATTTGATATTCCAATAACTGATCCTAAAGATTTCATTGCTCGTCAAATTTCTTGTCAACTGAGACGGTCAGTGATGAAGGTCTCTCTAGACAACACTCCAAGTCTCATTATTTTATTCTTGCTTTTCTGATTTCAAACTGTTATGCTTGTTTCACACTGCATTGCAATGCACTAGTCCACACTTGACATAAGAGAACATGTTATTATTTTTAATTTTGATTGTCCATTGAGTATAGCTGACATAGATCCCGGACGCACGAAGCGTTCAGTCAACATGTTTTCTAAATCTGCGGTGAGACACATCGGTTCTGAAGCAAAATCAAGTTCTGCCACTATATCTGAATGACCTTCTTCGAGCTGCCATGTAGAACAACTAGAAGCATCTAATCATCAAATTATTCACTTCTCCAATATTCCAATTCTATCAACAAAAACCATCAGCCCAGCTCCTGATGTCGTTGAGGGCGCCATTGTTCTGGATGACCCCGTCGATTCAAAAGCTTCTCGAATCGGCGAACTGCCCTCCGTCGACTGTGCTCTATCCACGGGGTCCTATTTGAAGATGTTTTAGTTCCAACAAGGAAAGATGAACTTCACTTGCCCCCAGTCGGATATACAGCGTGTAACAAATTTATGTGCTGGGCTGGATGCGTTCCACCTTTTAACTCTTTCGCCCAGAAGATGTTGAGGTATCTTAGGATCGCCCTTACTCAGTTGCATCACAACAGTTACGCTTTCATTCATAGGACTTTCCTCGTATTCATGAATGTTTTGTTTCATCCGCCAACTCCTGAAGACATCAGATTTATCTATAACTTTAAAAGATGATCAGGTAGTCCTTCTTACGGCTTCCTTGAATCTTCATCGAACTATTAAGTCTTGACGTCCGCATTGAACAAACTTTCATTATTCAAGCACGAGTGGTTATACGTGCGATGTCCTCTCGGCTTTGCAAGGAGATGGTTAGAAGGACGTAAGTGTTACTTTCATTTTTTTAAGTCCGATGACTCAAGTCATAACTTCTCCTTTGAATATGCTAACATTCGAAGCTCTTCCAGTTGTTCGTCCACGTCCCAAAGGCGCCAAGTTTTATAGAGCCATTACTGCCATTCACGGCACTCCCGTTATGGACTAGAATATTAAACTCCTCGTAATTGACAAGCTGCTATCTTTACTTGGGTTGTTGGAAGACGGCTGTAGAATAGGACTCCCTGGAAGTAAAGCAGTTTCAAATATTATTGTTGAACGAAGAAAAGAAACAATCAACCCCATCGTGCCCCCGCCAAGGGGAGTCGGGAAGGTACCGAAAAGGGGGAAATCAAAGATTATTAAGCTGATAAACCTGGAGATGATGATGCGGGCCCCGAAAAAGCTCGATGGCTAGTCCATCGTAAGTCAGGCAATCGCAGACACCTTCGATGAGAAACAAGAAATTAGTGTATCGACTACGCAAAAGAAAGGCAGGATCAAATCCAGAATTCATCATTACCCCCCTTAGAGGGGATTCAACTTTTCAGCGGTTGGAAAGCTCGTTAAAAGGATTATTCGACATTCATATTTCGGATAATATAATGTCTTACAACTTTCCCAATATTAATATCGAAGGACTCAACTCCCTTACGAAAAGCAATAAAGGCATCCAACCTTCCAATAAAGGGGAGAGCAATCCGATGAGTAAAGCCACCGTTACCTGTTCACTGGGGGGGGAGGGGAAACTAGGACACTCATGAACACTTTCACTCCACGACACAGTTATTATCAACCTTTCTTATGACAACTTTTATTACATTCTTATTTGGTTTTTACAGATGCAATGTCTTAGTTTCATGCCTTCGATCGTCTCTGGGGTTCTTCTACATATCATCGCCCAAGTTGAGACATCGAGTCTATGCGACGTAGAGAGAATGATGATGAATGAGATAAAGAATATTATTCAAGGTAGTCCTCTTCCTCATCTTAGCATAAATCCTAATCCCATGCTTCTCGTCATGACGAACATTCTCACCTTCCTGCTCATGTCGGAGAAAAATCTTCATTTCGCGGCCCTCATGCTGCCATGCCTCACGCACAAAATTTTGGCTCATCTAGTTCAAGGTAGCCGTGTAAGGGCCGCTCCGGCAAGCATCCGTTAGCCACTTCTGATCCACTTCCACCAGTTGTTGCTCCTTATTCCATTGCAGTAGAAAGTTAGCTGAACTTAAAGCTACATTTTCGAAAATCTGCTTCAATGGTCTCAAATTCCTCCCCTTCATACATGTCAATCATGGACACACCAAAGAGATCTCATTAGCATGCATGAACGATATGAACAATGCATTCATTCAGCATACATCATTCATTCATTTGGTCGAGAAAGTTTCCAAAGTCTCGTTAGAGTTTCAGCATGAAATCGATCATCTCAAGTTCGAGGCTATTCACGACAAAGATATCATCAAGCATCAAGACATTTAGTTGCTTAAATACAAGACCTAATTTTCAAAAGCTAAAACGAATGCAAAGGAGATAGTAGAGGCGGTAAGTCGTCTGGAGACTTCTCACAGGAAGGAATCTATCGCAGCGCTTCAACACAGTGGCACACTTGCTTTAGAAAAGGACTCCTTACAAAAGGAGAAAGACACTATTGCTCATCGCGTTAAAGAGATTGAAGATCTGTTAAATAAAAAAAGGGAGGACAAAATTGAGGCCCAAGAAGAGTCGTAGAAACTCTATAAAGAAATCATCGAGGTGAGGAGCTTGAGAACAAAACTCGATGAACAATTCGCCAACATTAAAGTTTTGAAGGAAGAATCTCGAGAAGAGGGCAAAAAGAAGTTCTTGAATAAGCTAACTCTGCCATTGAGTCCGGTAGGGGCGAGATTAAGGATTCGTTTAATCGACTAATCATCGAATAAAATGCGAAGGTCCTTCTCCACCGCGACTAAACCTTTGTTGGTGAGGGTTATCTTGAATCACTTGTCGAAACTTGGGAGCACATCGTCAAGATGAAGAAGGAAGAGTTGGGAGAAGTAGAATTCAATGAAGAAGAACTTGTGAGAGAAGTGCTTTGAGGAAATAAGCTGTCTAATCCGGCCGCCGCTAAACTTTAATTTTTTAAGGCTCCCGTGCCAACAAAGGAAGGGAAGGATATTGTTAAGTCTTTTAGAACTAATCCTAAGGTTTCCTCTCACATCCAAGTAGCCAGACCATCATCGTCTCATGATGTGGAGCAAAATCTTGGCTATGATCCAGACAGGCCTGGCTTGGACCATAGATGTTATCTCCTATTCGCGAAGGAAGCACTTCAACGACCACAGAAAGTCAATTGGAAGCTGGTATCATACTAAACTTCTTTGAAATTGAAAATTTTTGGTCCTCCATGCGTAATTTCTTTCAACTAATGTCCATGCTTTAACAAATTTTTGTAGGTCCTTGGGGCCTTGATCAGACTCCTAGGAGCGGTGCCGCAACGGAGCACCAGGAGAAGACGACCGAAGTCTCGGCCGTTATTGATATCCCAAGGTCCAATGATCAAGTCATCGGTGTACTTGATGAAGATAAGCCCGAAGATCCATCCCCTTGTTGATGAATCAGAAGATGTAATGATCACATGTGCTTTGGAGAACCCAGCTAAAACTAGTATAAGGGAGCAAATCGAGGAAGAGGAGAAGTCAAAGCGTAAAGTCAAAGGCGAGCCCTCCAAGGTGGAAGTTGAGGATCCTGATCTTGTAGCACTGCAACTTATTCCACCAGGCGGGATGATTCCCGGTGAAATCCCTCCTCGTTCTTCAAGTATCCCGGCCAAGGGCGGCAAAAGGTCCTAGAAGAGAAACTCTACCGACTCTACTCCTAAAAAACCAAAGAGGGAGAGAAATTCGAAGAAGTAGACCTTACTTCATATCATTGTACATAATTTGAATAATTATTTATTTCCTTAGTCATAAGTGTATGGGTACGGATCCCTTTTTTTGAATAACTTGTACTGGAATTGTGAGACTTGTGAATAAAAGTTTTGCCTTCGATCAATCATCGTGTGAATTGTTACTTTGATAGTTAAATGATTACTTTCCATTCAATGTACTTATAATTAATTAATTGCAAATTCGTTTAAATATTCATCGTCTCCATCTCAAGGCCTCTCTTTGGTCATTGCCTTAAACCGTACAAAATGCTAAGTCGGAGCTGTCATATCCAGTCTTCAGTAGTTTGTATTCCTCTCATCGATTTTAGGTCAGGGTTGGTGGGAGAGAGAACAGTCGGAATCCATCCACATGTCCATTGGGGTTTACATATTAGTCCACGCACTGGGAACTTAGAGTTATTTTGCGAGCGGTCGATTCACACTCGATTTAAGTTTTTGTCTTAGTCCACACACTGGGGACTTAGAATTATTTCGCGGGTGGTCAGTTCACACCCGATTTGTTTATACTTTGGTCCGTGCTTTGGGGACTTAGAGTTTTCTCTTGGGCAGTCATTCACTTCCGATTGTTTATACACGAGTCCGCCCTCTGGGGTCTTAGAATTTTCTTGGTGGTGGTCGGTTTACACTTGAATTGCTTATACCACTCCGCACTTTGGGGACTTAGAGTTTTCTCGTGGGCAGTCGGTTTATGCCCGATCTATTTATACTCTGGTCCACACTTCGTGGACTTAGAGTTTTCTCATAGGCGGTCAGTTCACACCTAAATTATTTATACTCCAGTCCACACTCCGGGGATTTTGAGTTATCTCATGGGCGGTCGGTTCATGCCTGATTTGTTTACACTCTGGACCACACTCTGGGAACTTAGAGTTTTCTCATGGGTGTTCGATTCATGCCCGATTTTTTATACTCCGGTCCGCACTCCAAGATTTAGAGTTTATGGGCGGTAGTTTCACGCCTGATTTATGTTTATACTTGTTTTGGTCGCCTCGATCTAGTTTCAGTCCCACTGTTCGGGCAGGAATTTTTCGATCTTCGGATTATTGGCCATATTTGCTCCCTATTGCGTGTTCCATCCTCCACATCATTTGCGGGGATTTTTAACGAGCAAATTAATGGAGCTTATCTTGTTTGATCCCATTGGGGATTAGTATGATTGATCGATTCCAAACTTTGGGAGCCTGTTCACATATCACATATATCGATATCAATTAGTTTCATTATGTATAGCATAAAATGACAGTCATATAAGCAAAGGAAGTTTGAGTCTTTATTCATCAAACGGAAAGAACAAACTTGTAACGACCCAGAATTTTTGATAATTTGAATTTGAGTATTTAATTAATTTTAAATATTAATAAGTGGAATTTTTAAGTCGAATAATTTATTTTTCGAATATTGGGTTTAATGGGATAATTAAATCGATGATTTAATAGTGAGATAACAGAAATAATTAAATATTGGGTTAAATATGATTGAAAATGATTTGGAAAATTTTATTTTATCATATTAAAGTTATAGAGATATTTTAGAACTTGTAAAACTGAATTTGGAATTTATTTGTAAAAATTGAATATTTTAATATTTAATTATCGACTGAAAAATAGCCAATTTTTGAACAGTCTCAGAATTGAACGAAACGAGTTTCGTTGGATCCGTAATAGTTAGTTATTATCGGATTTCAAATTTCGTAGCAATCGGAGTTGTCGTGTGACCGTGGCAGCTCCAAGCGCGTCGATATCGTTTTTAATATTAATTTAGCGTGTTAAAATAGCCATTTTTCAAACGGTCTCGGATTTTGACGAAACCAGTTTCATCGGATCCATAATGTGATATTATTGTAAGATTTCAAATTTCAAGTCGTTTGGATTTGCCGTTTGTCCGGTACAAGCCAAAACGCCTAGAAATCGTTTAAATCGGTTTAAGTTTAAATTGAGCGTTTATAGTCGTATCTCACACATACTTCCGAATTAGCTTACGAAACCTGTTCCATTGCGTCCGGAATGTGGAAAAACATTAGGATCGCCTGGCGGCATGCGTCATTTGGAGTTCGTTTGCAAAAGTGTCAAATTGGTGATTTTAATATTAAAATAATATGGTTATATGTATATATTATTTTCAAAACCCTAGCCACTACCACCTATGGCCGGCCCTAAATTTTTCCATGGCCAGAACGCAACGATTTTCATCTTGATTTTTCTTCCAATCCGTTCACTTTCGAGAGAAGTTCCCAACTAACAAAACGAAGAGAGCCTCGAGCACTACGTATCCAACGGTAGTGATCTGAATCGGAGTTGCGTGGTGGTCGTTAGGGGGCCATGAAGGCCGGCCGTTTGGCGCGCAATTCGAAATGGCAAGGGGGGCCGAGCTCCATAAGTTTCTGGCCGTAGGTGGAGCATGCGGAGGCGAACGCTGTGGCACCTTCTGATCATCTTCAACTTCGTCGTGGTGGCCGTTTAAATTTGAGAAAGAGGGGCGGCTATGGGTTCTTAACCCTAGTTCTTGCGTGCGTTTACCTGGATGGGGATGTTGCGTGTGAGAAGATGGGGGAGGGCGTGATGAGGGGCCTGGATTTGTTAGGTATAAAAAAATAATTATGAAAGGAAGTGAAATTTGTTTATATTATAATTTGAACAATGTTTAAACTGTGATAACTTTTGCATGCGAGGTCGGATTCGAACGGATTTTTTTGCGTTGGAATCGTATTCGCGAGCTCTACGTAATGCATCTGGTTTGGAGTCGATTGGATCCCATTTGAATTTCGGGTAAAATTAAACGTTCGTTTAATTTTATTCGAAACGAACGCCGAAACCGGAAATAAAATCAAGGTGAGAACTCCTCACTCAATCAAACAGTTTGGTTTAAAATTTTAAATAGTAAATGTTGATTGATGATTGCTGTTTGATTTTGGTAGTAGATATAGTAGGATATATACTATATATAGCAATATATATATATTGGCATATGTATATATTGGATTTGATTTCCCGCCTCGTATAGCGGATGAGACCCTATTGCGCCGCCTATTAAGCGGATATTTTATAAAATCCCATATACCGCGATATTCCACCTTGAAGTGGAATTGGTATTGTGCTAACGTCTGTGGATGCAGGGTAACAGGTTGGAGGGATCCAACTGGATTCCTCGCATATTTTATTTGTTTATAAATATTATGTTGATTGTTGATAACCATATTGATACATGACGCTTATTCCCGTGATTGACCATCTGATGCTGTTGCATCATCGGATTCAATTTTTAAAATTTAAAAATAACGTTTTTGAATTTAAAAGGGGTTTTAAATTGATTTTTTCAAAGAATATGGTTTATTAAAATTTTGAATCGATTAAATTTTAAAATAAATAGATGGATAAATTTTTATGTTTTGGAAGTTAATATTTTTATGAAATATAACCAAAAAGAAAAATTTAAAATCAATTGATTTTATTAAATAGTTAAATTGGGGTTTTGGGTAATTATTATAAATTGTCTATATAAAGGATGTTTATAAATGGATATTTATAAATCTAAATTTATAAGAATTATGAGACGAGTTTATAAAGTATTGAGAAGGGTTATAAAATGGGTTTCGTTAAAAATTATAGATTTGTGAATCTTGGGAGTTGAAATAAATAGGTGTGGAAATATAAGTTTATAAGTTATTAACTTATAATATGGCCTTTGGGTAGGTAATTGGATTATGTAAATTGGGTTGAATTTTATAAAAGAGATTTATAAAACGGAAGTTTATAATAAGAATGGAATTTATAAACATTGTTATAAATCCGAAAATCAATTGGGTTTGATAAATTGAATATGGGATTTGTTAAAGGAGTTATATTCACTATTTTTGAATGGTGAAATATTATTTTATTAAATGGACGTGTTTTTGGAAAGGAATGTTTTAAATGGAAGTTAAAATAAATCGGTAAAGATTTATTTGGTGGTTTGAAATTTGTTTCAAAAGGTATATATGGTTAAGGTGATTTGAAAATTAGTTTTCAAATAGTTAAGGTGATTTGAAATTAGTTTTCAAATGGTTAAGGTGATTTGAAATTGGTTTGCAAATGGTTAATGTAATTTGAAAATTGGTTTTCAAATGGTAAAGGTAAATTGAAAATTGGTTTTTCAATTGGTTAAGTGTGGAAAATTTTATCGTGAAGTGGTTTTGGTAAAACAAATAACTGGGGCAATTATTTGGAAATGGTGTATATATATATATATCTCATAAGATATTTTTGGGGTTAAATAATTTTGGAAAATTATTTGGAATCTGATGATGTGGCGCATCTTTATTGATAGTTAAATAACCGACTATCAATATTTACCCTTGGATGGTATTGGTTGTGTTTGTTTGGAATTGAATGCACACTTATTTTTAAAAATAAGCGCTCGCTATTCGGTTTAGCCGGGAGAGGACCTTTGTGTCGTATATCCCATTCCGAATATGCGATACGTCGTTTGGATCGCATTTGAAGACCGGCGTGAAGACCGGGTATTTGTGAGAACGATAGGATGACCTATCGATTGTCTCTGCATCGTTAGCTACGATATGGAGATTTCCTTTGTGATGGGAAATTTTATCGGGATTGTGGATACCCGGATTGCAAGGGCTTCTTGGGAAGTGCCCTCGGTTCTGTTCGAACCCGGAACAGACTTGTATGGATACGTGTCTGACATTACATTTTGAGATATAGAGCAGATTTCTTTCAAATACATATCTGTTGGTGGCGGAGAATTTATTCTCTTAGCTTAACACCCTTCTCTGAGACGTACGAGCTCAGAGGTTATGTAGTTGAAGGTTATCAGCGATATTTCCCAATCTGGTAATGTGGCATGCTGAGTGCTGCTGTGTGATGATCATTGGTTGATCGTTTGGATATGATCATTTGTTTGATCATTTATCTTTGTGATTATTGCTTTGGTCATCTGTGGACCCAAAGCATGGCTTTGTTGCACAAAGCGTAGCTTTGTGGACGAGACTTCGTCAGGACCTCACTCCCCGGAAATGGTCGAAACAGGAATATGCGGCAAGGTTATGAGGGTCGCGCCCTTTAGGGTATGTCATTTCCTTCTGGAAAAGGGTGGTATCATGGTATGGAGCCCAGATGCTTACTCATGTTGATACACTATATCTATTACTGTGTGGTGTTGTTGGATCGAGCGCTCGGATAAAGGTCCCAAAGGACCGGGGGATGACATATTCGTGTAGTAGTTACCTAGTTACAGAGGTAACCTGGCCTTGTGTTGGCAGAGATCTAACCGTAACGTTAGTTCTCGGGACGTCCCGCCAGAGGCGATCTCATGTGGCAGTAGGAAGTTCCTTAGCCTGACCATTTGTTGGAAATCCATTCATCCAATACGTGCCTTGTACGGTTTTAGTTGTAGAACCTGCCATTTAACATGGCAGCTATAGTAGGCATAGCATCATGGTACCTATGCTGGCTAGGATTTATATTATACTTTCGAAATATTTTCCACTATGCACTAGTAATAATATAAAAAGAAATTTTTCTCGTAGTAAGCATGTTTGACTATCATAAGGAGAAATCTCCCCCATGTGTGCGTTTGCATTGTGTGTGTGCCGGGAGGCCTTATGGTAGTTTCATTTTCCAAAAAGCATTGCGGATTTCAAAATTTAAATTTTCTTGTTGCTTGTTTAAAGATAAACTGTTTTGAGTTCTCACACCAGTCCCATGACTGACCTGGAGTTTATTGTTCCTTTCCTAAACTCTGGGTGCCCACTATTTTCCACACGGGCAGTCTAGAGTTAG
This sequence comes from Allium cepa, assembly GCA_030765085.1. Lineage (NCBI taxonomy): Eukaryota > Viridiplantae > Streptophyta > Magnoliopsida > Asparagales > Amaryllidaceae > Allium > Allium cepa. Next base: position 763,414,936 of record CM060934.1, on the reverse strand, counting down.
GTTGTCAGGTTATTCTGGATTCGGGAGTTGCTGTGCAGATGTTGGAGGCGAGCTTGGATAGCGTAGTCTATTATCTATTGTATATAGTATTCTTTTCCGCTGTTTTATTGTTGTACACTCTGATGATGTGATGTATGTATAAAATGTATAGTTCTTTTGTTTTAATGATATTCATTTATCTATTATATGTTGTTCCGCTGCGATTGTGAGATTTGATATTATTTCCTGTTCTGTTGTTTGTTTCTGTTTCTTCTCTCTTTTCTCTCTTCTTCTACCTCTTTCTTCTTCTTAAACCCTAACGGAAATCGCGATCGTTACATTTGGTATCAGAGCATATGGTTAAGCGACAACCTGCTCTGTTGGGTATTACTCATTAGAGATAGAGTCAGTAGTACTCTAGAATGAGTGTGAGTGTAATAATAGATATGAGCGCGTATTTGTTAGTGAATATAAAATTGTTTTATATTGTGATGATTGGTTTGTTGAGTGGTATATGGATTCTGGTCGGTATAGTCTGTACAACTCTATCGATAGGGATCTCTAAACACTTGTGCAGAACAATTCAACACGATGTTGTTTTAAATTGGGTAAATGAAATAATTTTACCTTGATTATATTTTGTATATAAAGAAAATAATTTTTCAAGAAATTATTGATGTGTTTATATAATTAATTGCTTGGTAGTTGTAAATAATAATAGATATATATATATAAGATAATCAAAGTTGTTGAATAAGCTAATAAAAGCAACAATTGTAAAAAGAACAATTGTATAAACTAATGAATTATAAGTATAAAATTATAATTAAAATGAGTTACAATTGTAAGATAATCTTGTATATATATAAGAAGTGAAATTATATAAGTAAAAAGTTTATAAATGTAATTTATAAATAAAAGGAAATTTTGAAAGAATATTTAGCACTGATTCACTATTGTTACTGGGAAATAATAAGGATGATGACTGCAGCATCATCAATATCATTTTCGAGTTTCTATGTGATGGATTTGCTACAATAATGAATTTAAAATTGAGGTTTTGTTGAAATAAACAAATTTGAAATTAAAATTCAACTTGAAATTGTCAAATATAAGTGAAAAAAAGGGGTTTTGAACTTATAATATGAGTTGGAAGTTGAATAATAAGTTGTATAACTTATAGAATGAGAAAATGTAAGTAAAACCAATTATTGAAGTGGTTAAACAATTAAGTTAAGTAAAATGAAATACGAATTTGATTGTTGATATGAATTTGACTTAAGTAAAAGTTAAATAGAATTTACTTTAGAATTGGAAACCGAATTGGATTGATAAGTGGAAACTTAAGTTTATTTGAACAAATTATGTTAAATGGAATAGAGTTTGAAATGAATTAGGAGAATACTTAAGTTGAATAGTGGAAGTAAATGTAAATGAAGTTGAATGGAATATAACTTGAATAATGTTGAAAGAATTGATGTTGATATCAAAATAAAATGAATAAAGTGAATTAATGAAATCGTTAAATGATGTGAACTTGAGTTATATAAATGAAATTCAATTTTTTTTATACGTAAAAAGAATTAGCAATTGAATTAAAGAATGGATTGAATGTTAGTCAAATCGAATGTGAATAAGTTGATATGAAATGATGTATGTAAGTGTAAATTCATTTCAAGTTAGTTGAATAATTGAATGAAAATCAGTTGAATGTTAAACCAATTGGAATTAAAACTGTTGAACCAAATTGAATGTAATGAGAGAAAAATTAATAATTTGGTTTTATTGGATATACATTGGTTGTTAACTTGTTGTTGGTTGATTGTATGTAAATTCATTAAGTGTTAATGAAATTGAATTAGCGCATTTGAAAACTATGTAATTGAATTCAAATTGAAAGTGAAGTAAATAAATTTGAATAGAATTGAATTTGAGTTGAGTTGAAAGTGAACCAATGTGAATTTAATTAGTGAATGTAAACTAATTGGAAACGAATGAAAATGAATATGTAACTTCAATAGTAAAGCTAAAATTGAGATTAAAAAAAAAAAAAAAAAAAAAGTAAGTATCGAAATTTTGTAAATGAATTTGGCAAAATAGTTTGAATGTTGGAATTGGATACTACTACTAGCAGAATATACAGGTATATAATGGAATTGGGATTTGATTTTGAAGTAAAAAATTGAATTGCTCGACAAAAAGGTACGTATTTCAATTTTAATATGAGATTTGATGATTTCCTTCTCTAGCCACTTGGCTTTCTCTTTTCTTTTTGATTCTGAGGGGCCGTGGTGCCATTTTGTAGTCGTACCGATCGAGCCGCGCAAAGGAGACGCTGGCGAAATTTTTCGAAAATTAAGGGAGTTAGAAAATTTTTGAGAAAATTCTGAAAGTTTGAAATTTGAATTTAAATTTAAATTTAAATTTGAATTGTTAAGTAAACAATGTTGTTTGAAACCTATAATTGAAGTTGGAAAGATAATTGAAATGATAGTAAATCTTTAATAAAAAGAATTGGTGTTAGAAGGTGGATAAAACTATTAGTTTTGGAAAAATAATAAACGGATTATGAATTATTCTCCATAACTTGCAATTTCGAGGACGAAATTCTTTTAAGGGGGGAAGATTGTAACGACCCAGAATTTTTGATAATTTGAATTTGAGTATTTAATTAATTTTAAATATTAATAAGTGGAATTTTTAAGTCGAATAATTTATTTTTCGAATATTGGGTTTAATGGGATAATTAAATCGATGATTTAATAGTGAGATAACAGAAATAATTAAATATTGGGTTAAATATGATTGAAAATGATTTGGAAAATTTTATTTTATCATATTAAAGTTATAGAGATATTTTAGAACTTGTAAAACTGAATTTGGAATTTATTTGTAAAAATTGAATATTTTAATATTTAATTATCGACTGAAAAATAGCCAATTTTTGAACAGTCTCAGAATTGAACGAAACGAGTTTCGTTGGATCCGTAATAGTTAGTTATTATCGGATTTCAAATTTCGTAGCAATCGGAGTTGTCGTGTGACCGTGGCAGCTCCAAGCGCGTCGATATCGTTTTTAATATTAATTTAGCGTGTTAAAATAGCCATTTTTCAAACGGTCTCGGATTTCGACGAAACCAGTTTCATCGGATCCGTAATGTGATATTATTGTAAGATTTCAAATTTCAAGTCGTTTGGATTTGCCGTTTGTCCGATACAAGCCAAAACACCTAGAAATCGTTTAAATCGGTTTAAGTTTAAATTGAGCGTTTATAGTCGTATCTCACACATACTTCCGAATTAGCTTACGAAACCTGTTCCATTGCGTCCGGAATGTGGAAAAACATTAGGATCGCCTGGCGGCATGCGTCATTTGGAGTTCGTTTGCAAAAGTGTCAAATTGGTGATTTTAATATTAAAATAATATGGTTATATGTATATATTATTTTCAAAACCCTAGCCACTACCACCTATGGCCGGCCCTAAATTTTTCCATGGCCAGAACGCAACGATTTTCATCTTGATTTTTCTTCCAATCCGTTCACTTTCGAGAGAAGTTCCCAACTAACAAAACGAAGAGAGCCTCGAGCACTACGTATCCAACGGTAGTGATCTGAATCGGAGTTGCGTGGTGGTCGTTAGGGGGCCATGAAGGCCGGCCGTTTGGCGCGCAATTCGAAATGGCAAGGGGGGCCGAGCTCCATAAGTTTCTGGCCGTAGGTGGAGCATGCGGAGGCGAACGCTGTGGCACCTTCTGATCATCTTCAACTTCGTCGTGGTGGCCGTTTAAATTTGAGAAAGAGGGGCGGCTATGGGTTCTTAACCCTAGTTCTTGCGTGCGTTTACCTGGATGGGGATGTTGCGTGTGAGAAGATGGGGGAGGGCGTGATGAGGGGCCTGGATTTGTTAGGTATAAAAAAATAATTATGAAAGGAAGTGAAATTTGTTTATATTATAATTTGAACAATGTTTAAACTGTGATAACTTTTGCATGCGAGGTCGGATTCGAACGAGTTTTTTTGCGTTGGAATCGTATTCGCGAGCTCTACGTAATGCATCAGGTTTGGAGTCGATTGGATCCCATTTGAATTTCAGGTAAAATTAAACGTTCGTTTAATTTTATTCGAAACGAACGCCGAAACCGGAAATAAAATCAAGGTGAGAACTTCTCACTCAATCAAACAGTTTGGTTTAAAATTTTAAATAGTAAATGTTGATTGATGATTGCTGTTTGATTTTGGTAGTAGATATAGTAGGATATATACTATATATAGCAATATATATATATTGGCATATGTATATATTGGATTTGATTTCCCGCCTCGTATAGCGGATGAGACCCTATTGCGCCGCCTATTAAGCGGATATTTTATAAAATCCCATATACCGCGATATTCCACCTTGAAGTGGAATTGGTATTGTGCTAACGTCTGTGGATGCAGGGTAACAGGTTGGAGGGATCCAACTGGATTCCTCGCATATTTTATTTGTTTATAAATATTATGTTGATTGTTGATAACCATATTGATACATGACGCTTATTCCCGTGATTGACCATCTGATGCTGTTGCATCATCGGATTCAATTTTTAAAATTTAAAAATAACGTTTTTGAATTTAAAAGGGGTTTTAAATTGATTTTTTCAAAGAATATGGTTTCTTAAAATTTTGAATCGATTAAATTTTAAAATAAATAGATGGATAAATTTTTATGTTTTGGAAGTTAATATTTTTATGAAATATAACCAAAAAGAAAAATTTAAAATCAATAGATTTTATTAAATAGTTAAATTGGGGTTTTGGGTAATTATTATAAATTGTCTATATAAAGGATGTTTATAAATGGATATTTATAAATCTAAATTTATAAGAATTATGAGACGAGTTTATAAAGTATTGAGAAGGGTTATAAAATGGGTTTCGTTAAAAATTATAGATTTGTGAATCTTGGGAGTTGAAATAAATAGGTGTGGAAATATAAGTTTATAAGTTATTAACTTATAATATGGCCTTTGGGTAGGTAATTGGATTATGTAAATTGGGTTGAATTTTATAAAAGAGATTTATAAAATGGAAGTTTATAATAAGAATGGAATTTATAAACATTGTTATAAATCCGAAAATCAATTGGGTTTGATAAATTGAATATGGGATTTGTTAAAGGAGTTATATTCACTATTTTTGAACGGTGAAATATTATTTTATTAAATGGACGTGTTTTTGGAAAGGAATGTTTTAAATGGAATTTAAAACAAACTAAAGATGTTTTAAATATATTAAGTATCGAAATCTTAGGTTTCAACATTTATTGTTGAAATAGACGTTTTCGAGAAAATATTTTGAATAGTATTGGATTTATGTATCCATTTTTTTTATTTCAAATCCATATACTAGTGTTTTTGGGTTGTCGTAACGATGTTTTACGCAACATTCGTTTTTAACCCAAATAAAAGTGAATAAAAGAATGTTTTCCTTAAAAGAATGAAATATATACTTAACTATGATTTAAGTGTATTGAATATTTTCAAATTGTTGAAAATAAATAAATTTGTGAATTACTTATTTTTAAAATAAGCATGGGAATGGTTTTCTAATATGAAATGGAACGGTTTTTGTGAATTCACCTTTAAGGTAATTGAAAGCAAATAACTTGAAATCGATTTGGGAATCGTATGCTAGTAGATGCTTGGAATTTAAATCCACTTTGGAATTTATATATATGAAGGGAAATTTGTTTAAAAATAAATGTTGATTTATTTTTAAATATGAAAATATAATTTACGAATTTGGAACGTAAGTTAAAATAAATCGGTAAAGATTTATTTGGTGGTTTGAAATTTGTTTCAAAAGGTATATATGGTTAAGGTGATTTGAAAATTAGTTTTCAAATGGTTAAGGTGATTTGAAATTAGTTTTCAAATGGTTAAGGTGATTTGAAATTGGTTTGCAAATGGTTAATGTAATTTGAAAATTGGTTTTCAAATGGTAAAGGTAAATTGAAAATTGGTTTTTCAATTGGTTAAGTGTGGAAAATTTTATCGTGAAGTGGTTTTGGTAAAACAAATAACTGGGGCAATTATTTGGAAATGGTGTATATATATATATATATCTCATAAGATATTTTTGGGGTTAAATAATTTTGGAAAATTATTTGGAATCTGATGATGTGGCGCATCTTTATTGATAGTTAAATAACCGACTATCAATATTTACCCTTGGATGGTATTGGTTGTGTTTGTTTGGAATTGAATGCACACTTATTTTTAAAAATAAGCGCTCGCTATTCGGTTTAGCCGGGAGAGGACCTTTGTGTCGTATATCCCATTCCGAATATGCGATACGTCGTTTGGATCGCATTTGAAGACCGGCGTGAAGACCGGGTATTTGTGAGAACGATAGGATGACCTATCGATTGTCTCTGCATCGTTAGCTACGATATGGAGATTTCCTTTGTGATGGGAAATTTTATCGGGATTGTGGATACCCGGATTGCAAGGGCTTCTTGGGAAGTGCCCTCGGTTCTGTTCGAACCCGGAACAGACTTGTATGGATACGTGTCTGACATTACATTTTGAGATATAGAGCAGATTTCTTTTAAATACATATCTGTTGGTGGCGGAGAATTTATTCTCTTAGCTTAACACCCTTCTCTGAGACGTACGAGCTCAGAGGTTATGTAGTTGAAGGTTATCAGCGATATTTCCCAATCTGGTAATGTGGCATGCTGAGTGCTGCTGTGTGATGATCATTGGTTGATCGTTTGGATATGATCATTTGTTTGATCATTTATCTTTGTGATTATTGCTTTGGTCATCTGTGGACCCAAAGCATGGCTTTGTTGCACAAAGCGTAGCTTTGTGGACGAGACTTCGTCAGGACCTCACTCCCCGGAAATGGTCGAAACAGGAATATGCGGCAAGGTTATGAGGGTCGCGCCCTTTAGGGTATGTCATTTCCTTCTGGAAAAGGGTGGTATCATGGTATGGAGCCCAGATGCTTACTCATGTTGATACACTATATCTATTACTGTGTGGTGTTGTTGGATCGAGCGCTCGGATAAAGGTCCCAAAGGACCGGGGGATGACATATTCGTGTAGTAGTTACCTAGTTACAGAGGTAACCCGGCCTTGTGTTGGCAGAGATCTAACCGTAACGTTAGTTCTCGGGACGTCCCGCCAGAGGCGATCTCATGTGGCAGTAGGAAGTTCCTTAGCCTGACCATTTGTTGGAAATCCATTCATCCAATACGTGCCTTGTACGGTTTTAGTTGTAGAACCTGCCATTTAACATGGCAGCTATAGTAGGCATAGCATCATGGTACCTATGCTGGCTAGGATTTATATTATACTTTCGAAATATTTTCCACTATGCACTAGTAATAATATAAAAAGAAATTTTTCTCGTAGTAAGCATGTTTGACTATCATAAGGAGAAATCTCCCCCATGTGTGCGTTTGCATTGTGTGTGTGCCGGGAGGCCTTATGGTAGTTTCATTTTCCAAAAAGCATTGCGGATTTCAAAATTTAAATTTTCTTGTTTCTTGTTTAAAGATAAACTGTTTTGAGTTCTCACACCAGTCCCATGACTGACCTGGAGTTTATTGTTCCTTTCCTAAACTCTGGGTGCCCACTATTTTCCACACGGGCAGTCTAGAGTTAGGTTGTCAGGTTATTCTGGATTCGGGAGTTGCTGTGCAGATGTTGGAGGCGAGCTTGGATAGCGTAGTCTATTATCTATTGTATATAGTATTCTTTTCCGCTGTTTTATTGTTGTACACTCTGATGATGTGATGTATGTATAAAATGTATAGTTCTTTTGTTTTAATGATATTCATTTATCTATTATATGTTGTTCCGCTGCGATTGTGAGATTTGATATTATTTCCTGTTCTGTTGTTTGTTTCTGTTTCTTCTCTCTTTTCTCTCTTCTTCTACCTCTTTCTTCTTCTTAAACCCTAACGGTTCGATTTTTCGGCAACGAAAAATCGCGATCGTTACAAAACTATATTGTCTTATTACCTATTTGGAGAAATCAAATGCTAAAGCAAATATATTAGTAAATAGAGTTGAAATGCAAAGGAAATGTTCTAAACGAAATAGCGTCGTAAATTCTCGTTATTCTATGCTCTTGGAAGTATAATGCCATTAACTATCGCTATCTTTAAAGTTCCTTCTCCAACCCTCGATTCAATGACATACGGTCCTTCCTATGTTGGAATCATGTGTGACGGGGCCGGAAAAACCCATTTTAGGACGAGATCGCCAACTTTAAAGGTTCTTGATTGAACTTTAGTGTTTTAATATCGGACGACTCAATATTGGTGTGCAGTGCTCTCAAATCAGATTCCTCACGCTTCTCATCTATAAAGTCCAAGGATTCCAGGAGAAGATATTTGTCCGTCATAGGGTCGTAGTAAGTCACTCGATGAGAAAGGACTTCGAGTTCCACCGGAGTAATAGCTTTGAAGCCGTAAGCAAGAGCGAATGGAGTATGGCCAGTCGTGGACTTGTGAGTGGTTCTGTAGGCCCAAAGCGCCATAGGAAGTTCATCTACCACTTGCCTCTAGCCTTCTCCAAATGCTTTTTCAAAATAGACTTGATAATTTTGTTTATAGCTTCAACTTGTCCACTTTTCTGAGGGTGAGCAACCGTTGCAAACATCTTTTCAATGCGATATCTCTGACAAAATTCTTTAAATTCAACACTATCGAAGTGAGTCCTATTATCTGTTACAATAGTTCGTGGAAGACCGAAGCGACATATGATGTTTCTGACAACGAAATTGATTGCTTTCTTAGTTATGATTGTGGTTAATGATTCTGCCTCAGCCCATTAGTTGAAGTAATCAACTGCGACAATAGTGTACTTAACACCGCCATTAGAGATTGGCAAAGAGCCGACGATGTCAATACCTCATATAGCGACTGGCCATGGACTGACCAATGCATGATCTCTATCGGTAGAGCTCTTGGGACTTTCACATATATTCAGCATTTATCACATCGTCTCACAAAATCAATAGCATATCAGTTTACAGTTGGCCAATAATATGCATAACAGATTATCTTTTTTGTTAGAGTTTGTCCCACAGTGTGATCGCTACATTCTCCCTTATGAACTTCTTTCAGAACACGCTTTATCTCGTCATGAGCGATACACCATAGTAAGGGAACGAAAAAACCTTTTCTATACGTAGTTCCTTCTTGCATAATATACCACGAAGCTTTGCGAAGGACTGGTCGCTTTTCGTTTCTCCTTCTAGGCAACATTCCACGCAACAAGTAATCTTTAAATGGAGTCATCCACGATTCCCTCTCAAATTCTGCTTCTAGTACTTAACAATTTCCATTATATTTATAATTAGGGTATGTAATATCTCGACCAAAACCAAACCCATCTGTTGTGCATCGCCGGTGCTAGCGAACTTAGGAAATGAATCAGCCTCTCAATTTTGCTCACGTGGGGTATGTGAAATGTCATGGTGTTCGATATCCACCAACAACTCCTGAACTCGGGTGAGGTATGAGGCGAGTCATTGTCCCTTAGCCTGATCGTCTCCTCTGACTTTATACACCATCAGTTGTGAGTCGTAAAAGATTTCATGAGACTTCACTCCGAGCTCTCTAGCAAGTTTAAGTCCAACAATCAACGCTTCATACTTAGCCTCATTGTTCGTAGCAGGAAAATAGAACTTCAAAGCATAACAAATTGACCAGTTCTCAGGGGTTACAAGCATAACCCGAACTCCAGAACAGTGATCATTAAAATGCTCCATTAGTGTACAACTTCCATTACACGGTAGGGATTCCGCTACCTTGTGGAAGCTCGTCCTACATGGAAAATTCTGCTATAAAGTCCACCAACGTTTGACCCTGGATAGCACTTCGAGGAAGATATGTAATATCAGATTGGTTGAGCTCGATGTTCCATTTAAGAAACCTACCATACGTCTCAAGTCACTATAGGACCTATCGTAATGGTTGGTCGGTGTAAATGTTGATTGGATGTGCCTGGAAGTACAGGCGAGGTTTTCGTGATGCGATTAACAAGCAGTATGCTAATTCCTCTATCTTTGGATAATTCATTTCTGCTCATGTTAATCGCTTGCTGGCATAATACACCGGCCTTTGAATCCGGTTCTCCTCGTGAATCAAGGCAGCACTTATAGCATATGCTGATACCACCAAGTAAATGTACAACTCCTCACGACCTACCGGCTTTGACAAGGTAAGAGGTCTCTTCAAATGATCCACTAGAGCTTGAAACGCATCTTCACGGTTCTGTGTCCATTCAAAGTTTCTCCTTCCCTTCCTGATCAAATCAAAGAAAGGAATGCAATTTTCAGTTGTTCTTTGTGCAGTTAATCCCCGCTATTACCCCCACTATAACCTTGCTATATCACATAGCGGATTTCTACCACTACGATTTTTACATATAGCCTCAAATATTGCATTTTCGCTTTAAGCCCCGCTATTTTCGCTATATCCCATTATTCCCGCTATAATTCGTTATTTCCATTATATCTTCTTTAAAAGAAATGAATTGAACAATGACATTTATATATTATAAAAATGATGAAATTAAATTATTTAATTAAATTTTTAATATATTTTTAGAAATTAAAATACTCTAATATTCTACTAAATTCAATTATGTTATATAACAGTTTTACATTTATTTACATTATATTCACATATGTTTTTATTTAAAATTATTTATGTATTAATCATAATTCAATTAAATGTTAATTTTTCATTTAATTACCATTTATATATTTGTAAAAACAATATGAGTTTTATACGCTATTTTAGATTCATCCGCTATATCCCGCTATATCCTCGTTGTATCCCCGCTATGACTTTTTGCACCTCCACCGCATTGAATCTGCCAAGCGTTTTAACTGCACAGGTTCCCTTGGAAAAAAATGGACTTAAAGTAGAAACCTTCCCATTCAATATTTTCTCTTGTTTAATGGTTCTGGGTGCTTGAATATCTTGATTAGCCTGAATCTTTTCTGGATTAACTTCAATTCCTAGATCATTGACAATAAAGCCCAAGAACTTTCCTGATGCAACACCGAATGAGTATTTCAAAGGATTGATCTTCATGTTATAAAAACGGAGGATGTCGAACATCTTTGCTAAGTCTCGAATGTGATCGGTTATTCTCCGTGACTTCACAAGCATATCATCCGCATAAACTTCCATTGTCCTTCCATCTGATCTTTAAACATCCGGTTAACTAAGCGTTGATAGGTTGCCCGAGCGTTCTTCAATCCAAACGGCATCACCATGTAACATCATAATCCAACATCTATCATAAAGTTAGTTCTTTCCTGATTGTGAACATGCATCGGGATTAGGTTATAGCCTGAGTACGCATCCATAAAGGATAATAATTCATGCCATGTAGTTGAATTAACTAGTCAATCAATCCTTGGAAGTAGAAAACTATCTTTAGGACACGCCTTGTTCAAATCTGAATAGTCGATGCACGTTCTCCACTTTCCGTCGCCTTCCTCACCAACACGAGATTAGATATCCATTCAGGATAGAGGGCATCATGGATAAACCAATTGACATTCAGTTTATCCACCCCCTCTATAAGAGCAACGGATTTCTCCGGATCCATGCCTCGCCTTTTCTATTTTACGGAACATACTTCGGATCAACGTGTAATGCATGGCTCGTGATGGCAGGAGAGGTCCCACACATGTCAGAATGAGTCTAAGCAAATACATCTAAATTCGCTCAGAAAAAATCAGCAAGTTCTCTCATCATCGAGGGGCTGAGCTGCGATCCAATCTGCAAGACCCGTGATGGGTCATCATGGCTGACTGTTATATCAATCGTCAGCTTAATTGGTGCTGCTTTGGTATCCTTGGGCTCCTCTTCCACATCCCCCAGATCTATATCTCTATAGAACCGTCTGTGATGCCTAAGCCAAGGCTTAGGAGCCATTTGTCAATCTTCGGTAACTAGGTTGCGGATAGATTTGTCCACCCCCTTTTCCTTCTCCTTACGATGAGCTTCTCTCAGCTCAGCCATATAAAAGGCACGTCTGGTCGCTTGATCACCATGGACCACTCCTACTCCATTATCATTCGAAAATTTTAGGGTTAAACACCATGGGGCAAGAGCTGCCCGAAATTTAACCAGGGTTGGTCGGCCCAGAAAAATGTTGTATGGTGTGTAAACATACAAAACAATAAACGGTAGGATTCGCACTCGTCTGTATTCACTTTCCACAAATTCAACTGGCAACTCCATATAACCATCTATCTCGGTCGCCACACCATTGAAACAATGTATACAAGCTTTAGATGGTTTCAAATCTTTAGCCTCCATTCTCATTTGATCATAAGCCATCTTGAAAATAATGTTTACCGAACTTCCACAATCAATCAAAATTCTCCTCATCAGGGCTGGGCCAATAATGGAAAAAATGAGCATCGGGCCAATTATAGGAGCCACTACTCTATGTGTGTCCCTGCTTCTGAACACTATATCATTAGTCATCCTATGTTGTTGCTTGGCCGGTGTTCCATCCTCCATATTTGAACGATATTAAAAATCTACATGCCTCATCGCCTTGGTGTAGAACTCCATTTCCTGCCAACTCCTATCCGTATGATGCGGTCCTCTAACTATCGTGTTTATCACTAATCTTCCTCCGGTTTGCATAGGCTCCTCAGCCCTACGTGGAGCTTGTCGTCGCTTAGGGTCAGACGTCCCCTGTCCGCCATCCAGCGAAGTTTTCACGAACTGCTGCAAATTCTTTTCCTGAATCAATTTCTCGATAGCATTCTAGACATGCCTACACTCATTCGTGTTGTGCCTGTAAAACTCATGAAATCAACAATACTTTCCGGTCCATTCTTGTGCCTCTACTGACTCCTTTGGACATGGCTTCTTATTGAATGGGTGTATAGGTAAATATTCTCCAGGGATACGTATAGAGGCGTGTAGTTGTCATACATAAGAATACTAGTCCTTAGTCCTCCATGCTCCCTCTTCGGGTCTCGATTCCCTTCATCGTTTCTCTTCTGTTGATTCAGGTTGCTCTAAACATTAACCTGAACCTTCCCAGAACTCTCATCAAACTGCTTTATTGCAATGTTGCTTTGTACCGCTTCTTCTTTCGATCCTACGACATTGCTTTTTTTAGAGGACGTGGCATCCTTCTTCCTCATAAACCGAGCCACCTTTGAATAGAAGCGTTCCAACATGGCCGGCGGTTTTCCAGCCAGCCAATCACCGAGCTCGGATTTCGGATCAATCCCTTTAGTCATAGCCATTAGTATAGAATGGTCATTTGGGTTACTAACTTTTTTAGCTGCGGTACGAAATCTTTCCAAATAGTCCTTTAGAGATTCCCCCGGTGCCTGGATTATGTTGGATAGTGACATCACGTCTTTAGGATGAGCAGTATGAATCCGAAACTGCTCCATCAACTTCACTGCCAGTTCATCAAACTTTGAAATCGGCCGTAGGGAAAATTTTGTAAACCACATCATCGCGATCCTAGAGAGCTTCATAGGAAAGCATCTACATTGGTTATGTCATTGGCTCTCGCTGAGTCCATCTACCATTTGTACCTCATAATGTGCGGCCTGGGGTCGGTTTTTCCTTCAGACGCAGGCATCATAGGCATGTTGAACCTTCTTGGGTACTCCGCATGTAAAACATGGTCAGTAAATGGGGACAGCTCCTCGAAATCCCCAATCATCATTTGTTAAACCTTGGTTCTCCCTCACCAGCTGTCTGACCATCGTCGATAAGTCCGATGTCTGGATGGGTGGTACTAAGTGGTGGTCCCGCTTCACCTCACATGAATGGTTTGCTCGATGTCTACGGGCCCTTTAACACCTCCTTGGTCTATCATCCTCTTGATGTGCACCATGCGCATTCATCCCGTTGTCATTTCGGAGGGATAGTTGGTTAGCATTCAAACGAATTCGTGCATCCAAGCTTCCAAAAATAGCTTCGGCTCGATTCCCCAAGTGCTGCTGGGGAACTCCTCTTTTGGAGGAGGGATCGATACCGATCCCTAGCAATCAGCACTGATCCGTCTTGGTAGGCCATGTTGGTCTGCCAAGTGATGCTCTTATGTCCCTACTTTTTTTCCTTCGACTGTGCAACGCCTTCGCCTGTGATATTCATCTGGTGAGATTGAACTCTCCGATGCAGAATAAGAAGCAAGATTCCTTCTAGCGCTCTGACGCTGCTGTTGAGAAATCTGTTTCATTAGGTTATCATTAGTCTAGATTTTCTCATTCAGCTTCTTACGGCTCTCCATTAACTCCCTCATCAAGTTGTTGAATTCAGCTCTAGTTACAGAGTTGGTGGGGTTCTGGACTTCGACAGGCTCCACATTCAAATTTGCAGGCTGGTTGCTTGGAGCTCCTTATTGAATGCTGGTAGTTTCATTTGCATTGACAATTTGGGAAGTTGATCTAGTATGCTTTACCATTCTGGATTTCTTTTCTTAGATTTTAGTAAATCTGAGCTTTTGAAGACAAATCTAGATCTCCTTCAGGGATTTCTTCAATCCAGTAGCAGCAAAGGGGATCCTAACGTGCTGAGAATCAGACTCTCAATGAAAACACCAAAATTTTTGCAACCAAATTGGCCATAAACACCTAAGCATAGATTTGTGTAGTGAAATAAATGAAGAAACTAAATTAAAATGGAAGAATATATCAAATTAATAAGAAAATCACAGCAGAAAATAAGAACAACAAGATTTATAGTGGTTCGGCATTGATTGACTACGTCCACTTTGAATATTCTGTTTATTGATTCATAACAATCTTAATAGTAGTAAGAAACAGCAAGAAACAAGAGAATAATGGAGGAAGTTGATTATAATAATAGCGTTATCTAACCAGCAGCATAAAGATCCTCAGAATGACCCCCTAGGCCTGTATTTTAGGTGAGGGCGGCTACCAATCTGACTGAAACTTCGGCAACAAGACCTTCTCATCCATATGGGCTCACCATAGGGAGAGCTAGGCCCAAATCTCAATGGAGGGGGATTGGTATCGATCCCTCCATATGTTGAATTTGGGGCAGCGATCCCTATGGTAGCCTCCTCATGCTCGAATATGATGGTATCTCAAATGCCATGATGAGTGGATGCATGAAGCTCGCGTTCTCACTTGATATTTGGTTTGAATTTACACTAAAGCTGTCTCTACCAATCCCTACAATAGGCTATGCTGATCCCTCTAGTTCCATTGTGCTCTACCAAACCCTTCGATACACCAACCATTTGTATTCTCCTAACTTCATCACATGATGCTGATCCCTCTTGCTTTAGGATATTATGCCGATCCATAGTCATTCGCACATACCCCTTGGTTCACCATAACATGCCAATCCTTCCTATATCACAACATTACGCCGATCCCTTTCGTGCCAAAATGTTATGTCGATCCCTCATGTTCTAGGATACTATGCCGATCTCTCAACATTAACAAGTCACGTTAAACTTTTGCACCACAACCTATGTCGATCCCTTTTTCATACTACTCATTTGCTATGTCGACCCCTATAGTATTCCATCTATGTTGACAAATGACTATGACGATCCTATGCCATCCAAGCTAATTTACATATTTCTGATATCTTGTGTTGTCTGTTTGCCAACCTTGTCCAATCAACATTTCGTATAACTGTCTGAACTCTATTTCTAGGACTAGCCATTACTTTACGGTCATCCTTCTTGACAACAGTCGAGTCTGTCTTGTGTGATCAGACCAATATAGCCAGGTCAGGGTATCGGTAACAAAACCATAGGCTATAGAGCCAAAATAATATGAAGTCTTTATATTGTTAAAACATGGCAATGATGTTGTCAACGAAGTTCTTCGTTCCCCAAAACATAGGCCAAAACGATAAAACTTTATAGATTATTAAAGCTCAACATTATTATCGTCATTGGGTTCATCGCCCTTCTTCAATATAAAATATGTTAAAGTCTTTGATTTATAAATATAAGGATATATAGTCAAAGTTAACCATTTTGTATAGCATGCTATAAATAACCACTTCGTATACCATACTATAAATCCTTAAAAGATTGGGGTTGGCATAGATAAATCTTGGCATCACTGCCTTAAGGAAAATAAGCAGCTTCATTAGAGCCGAAGTCAATATGAGTGGCATCATAGCCTTCTTCGAAGACAAGAAACAAGGAATGAAGGCGGCAAGCGATCAAGCCGAAGTGATAGAATGCGGCATCGTTGCCTAAGTTTAAAAACGCATCTTCCTTGCATTTGAAAGTCATCTCAAAATGTGCAATCGCCACTATAAGTCTCTTCAAAGACATTGGGGTCGGCAACGTTATACATAGGCAGCTTGCCTACTTATATAAAATGCATTACTTAAGTTATGCAGCAATGCCATCTCCGAAGAGCATGACGTCGATTATGATGCTTGACTTCGAACTTCGACCCATACTGATCCATTCCAAACCAACTATATTTAGTGTCATATGTATCACTGGATTGATAATGAAGTTCATAGAGACAGAGAGATGAAGTGCAGTATCGTGACTATCGACGCGACACAGCCGTAATTTATCGAAAATATGTTTTTATAACATTAAAAGTAATTTCTTTTCACCAACCCCTATTGTTTGTTAAAATCCTATTCGTTAATAATTACCTAACCAAAATCCTTGTCCTAAAAATTTCCATAAGGCAGATTTATCATTCCCAAAACAATTCGCAAACCACACCTTTTATATTAATATTTAATTATAACAATTAAGCTTTTCTAGCTTAAATAATTCATAATAAATCATAGAGACTAGAAAAAATCCCCAAAAATCGTAATAAATCCAATTTATTATATCCTTTAACATATAAAAATTTAGGGACCAAAAACATAATTTAATTATTTTAAATAATTAAAACTTGAAATATCTCATTTTAGAACCTTAGAAAATTCACCAAATATTCTCACTAAATCAGAAAATTATGAAATTAAGACCCTCTTTCAAAATAATTTTTCTAACATCATATTAAAATTTCAAGTCATTTGGGTATTATATGATTGGTTTTCTAACTCAAATACATCACTTAATTCCATAAATAAATTCCATAAATTCATCAATAAGCATATAATCATTCAAACTATCGTAGCATGGCATAATATGAGCAAAAAAAAAATCTGATTTATACTTAAAACCAAAAAAACAACTAAAACATAAGATGCATAACTATTATTCACTCTGAATGTTTAAAGAAGGTTAAGATTTGGATTTAATTTAGTTCCCTTAATCTTTCTACTTGTTTTCCAAGCTTTTCTTCCTCTTGAATCCTCTAGCTATGAACGACCTAAGCTTTAATTTCGTCTGTATTAGTGTAAAGTGAATGAGTTAGAAAGGAGGTGAGGCTTTCTATTAGGGAATGTAACCGTTTTTCTATTTTTTCCTTCTCATGAGTTCCTCCTTCCTGTTAATGTTCTAATTAATTTCATTAGTTCATTAATTAAAGCTCGACCCATACTAATTATCAAATCCCAGTCTCCTTAACATTTTACTTTATTTTATTTAATTTACCTAACTAAGTATCCTAAATAATGTTAATCAAATTTAGAGTTGTTACAGACTCCCCTTCCTAAGGAATTTCGTCCTTGAAATTACGTTAAGGTATACACATCGAAAATATAAGCATAGATGTAAAGCATACCATCAAACAATTCAGGATAAGTGTTCCTAATCATGCTCTCTATTTTCCAAGTGTAGTCTCTCTCGTCTTCACTCCAATAGTCTTTTACTAATCTGGCTGTCTTATTTCTTAGCTTCTTCTCATCCCTTGCAACAACTTGAATCGGTTGTCTTACAAAAATTAGATTCGGTTCCATTACTAAATATTTAAATACAGCCGGAGTTATAGTTGTCTCTAGATCTCGAACACACTTCCCTAGATGAGAAATATGGAAACATTATGGATACCGCCAAACTATTTGGTAACTTTATCCTGTAAGCGATTTTTCGTATCCTTTCTATAATAGGAAATGGTCTAACAAATCTAGGTTCTAATTTCCCTGACTTCCCAAATCTTATTACACTCTTCATCGGTGATACTTCGACGAAAACATGATCTCCAACTAAGAACTCTAAATCCTTTTGTCTCTTATCTGCATAAGTTTTTTGCCTAGACTGAGCTTCTTCATTCTAGCCCAAATCAACTCAATCTTTACTACAGATTCTCTTACCATATCTGCACCAAGAACTAATCTATCCCCAGTTTCTAACCAATATACAAGTGATTTACATGGCCTTCCATATAAAGCTTCAAAAGGCATCATTCCTATACTAGTATGATGACTATTGTTATAGGAAAACTCAACTAAGTACAAATGGTCTTACCATGACCCACCAATATCTATACACAAGCCTTTAACAAATCTTCAAGTACTTTATTGACTCTCTATGTCTACCAATATGTCTATGAGTGATAAGCAATACTCATCTTAAGCTTGGTAGCTAAAACATCTCATAGACTCTTCAAAAATTGGTAGTAAATAACGAATCTCTGGCACTAACTATACTGTTAGGAATCCCATGCAGTCTAACTATATTCTTCATGAATAATTTAGCTAAAATGGTTGTCGTCCTTGTCTACTTAACAGGTATAAAATGTGGACTCTTAGTCATTATGTCCACTATAATCTAGATACTTTCATTTCCCCTATTCAACCTTAGCAACCCGTCTATGAAATCCATAGATATAGAACCCCATTTCAATACTAGTATATCCATAGCTGAAGCAATCCACTTGGCTTCTAATGCTTAGCTTTTACTTGCTAACAATTCAAACACTGCTTTACACATAAGCCTACATCCCCTTTCAAACCTTCCTAGAAGAAACTTCTCTTATATCCTGATACATCTTAGTCCCTCCAGGATAAATAGTAAACTTTGGTCGATGACGTTTCCTGAGTCCTTCTTTCCTTAGATTAACCACGTCTACAACACATAATCATCCTTTCTTTCTTAACCATCCATTTTGGCCAAGGTAAAAATCCTTCAAACCATCAATCTTAGTTCCACTTTTCAGTCTTCTAATTCTCTCAGGTAGCAATGTATCAACTCTTTCTTAGAAACAATTCTTTCGATCAATACTAGACGAACTTCCAAACAAGATAACATTGTGGTATTCTAACTAGAAATGGAAATCGATCTTAACAGCACACTACAAGCAGTTAATGCCTCTAAATCTATCCATTCAGCCAACATAGCTAACACCGCATTCTACTGTTTCCTGTTAAGGACGTCAGCAACTTTGTTTTCTTTCCTTAGAGTGTACTTAATTCCAAGATCATAAGCAGCAAAAAAATCCAACCATCTCTGATGTCTCATATTCAACTCCTTTTGAGAGAATAAGTATCTTAGCGACTTGTCACCCGTATACAACCCGAATCATTCTCCCAAAAGATAATGCCTTCATCCCTTATAAGAAAATATTACGGTAGTCAACTCTAAGTCATGAGTCAGATATCTAACTTCGTACGGTCTAAGCCGTCGTGAAGCATAGGCAATCACTTTACCTCTCTGCATTAATACGGCTCCTAATCATGTTCTACATGCATCAGTATACACCACTAAATCCTGATTTCCATCTAGAACTACTAATATGGGGGCGTTAGTCAATAAATGTTTCAGCTTTTGGAATGCCTCCTCACATTTATCGGTCCAAACATACTTCACGTCCTTCCATGTTAGCTTAGTTTTCTACGCTGCTATACGAGAGAAATCCTAGATGAATCTCAGGTCGTACTAGCTAGTCCAAGAAAACACTTTATCTCAGTCACTGTCTTGGGTCTCTTCCAGTTACTAACTACTTCTATCTTAGTTGTATCTACTGACAACCCTTTTTCTAAGACTATATGACTAGGAAATTTTACCTCTTTCTTCCAAAAAAGGTACTTTGAAAACTTCACTTTTAACTGATGCTGCCTTAGCATCTCAAGCACTATTCTAGGATAAATCTCATGATCTTTTTCATTTCATAATATATCAAAATGTCGTCTATGAATACCAATACAAACATATCCAATTGCTCTCCGAAAATCTAGGTCATTAAATCTATGAAAAAAGCAGACACATTAGTCAATCCGAATGGCATTGCTGACTACCCGTATGAAACATATCTTGTTCTAAACACCGTCAATGGAATATTGTCCTGCGCTACCCTTAGTTGGTGGAAACATGTCATTAAATCCAATTGGGAAAACACTTTGGCTTCACTCAACAGCTTAAATTAATCGTCAATTCTCGGCAGGGGATATCAGTTCTTTATCGTTTTTTCATTCAACTCACGATAATCAATACACAATCTTAACGACCCATCTGGTTTCTTTACAAGCACCGCGACCGCTTCCCAAGGCGAACTGCTAGGTCTGATAAATTCTTTTGTGATATCCCGGAATTTTTGGCAATATCAATTTAATAATCTGTGTTAAAATTTAAATTGATTTGATAATCTTTGTTAATAATTTGAATTGATTTAGTAATCTTCTTTTAAAATAAATATTTAATTGGTCAATTTTATCTTTTAAAATGTAATACATTGTTTTCTATTTATAATGCATATTGTATATATTGTAAAAGATAAGCTTTGTTTTAAATTTTATAGATAAATTATATTTTCTAATTCTAAATATTTTTAGTAATTATGATTTAATTCGATATATTAAGCTTTTCAAAGCTATTTAATAAATAACTATATGATTTTAAAATACTTAAAGTAAATGTTAATTTTTTAAATTTATTTTAGCTTAAGTTTAAAATAGAAATTAATTAACAAAAAGGTTTGTTTTGTTTTCTTTTTAAATATAGCTTGATAAAATAAGTAATTCATTAATACTAAGATAATTTCTTTTATAAATTATTTAAAATTTGATAAATGAGTTATTTTTAAATAATAATAATAATGTGTTGTTTTTTACAAATAGATTTTAATAAAAATAGAATTGTTATTTCAAATTGAATTATGTAGTTATATATGTGTATATATATAACTTGATTTATAAATTGAATTTTTGAATCTGTTTTTAATTTGAATTTAAAGTTTTGAATTCAAAGTATAGATTTTGAATTGTTTTGGATTTTAAAATATTTGTATAAACTTTTATTTATGAATATAATTGTTTTATTTCTTTTAAAAATTATCTATACATATAAATAAGTACATATTAACTAATTAATTAAGCATAAGTTTACATTAATCTTATATTAACATTTAACTAAATACTAATTAATTGAAAGACATGTGTTAAGTGATAAGTGTATTTAAAATGACAAATGTTGATATTTAGGATAAGTGTCATTTAATTTAGTTTTTCTTTTATTTTTATTTTTTTTAAATCATTTCAGCTTATTTAAACATTGCCTTCTTCCCTTACATTTCTTTTTCTATTTTTCTAAATCTAAAGCTAAGAAAACAAAATCTGTGATCACTTCCTCATAACCATTTCAAAACCAGAAATAAACTTAAATCTGAAAACACTTCCTCTAATCCCTGTAATTCATCACTCATTTTCAAACATGCATGCCTGTAAAAGCATTTTCAAACAAGAACATGCCTGTACATTTTCAAATCTTTTCAAGCCTGCATCATATATTTTCTTCAATCTGGAAATTGTTACTGCATGCAACTTCATTTTCAAGTTCTAAGCAAATCTGAGAACTAAGCAAACATTCCAGTTTTCAAACCAAATCAAGCATTCAAGTGCAAAGTTTTAAAGAAAAAGGAAACCAGTTTTCAAAAGCTTTTCAAAACAAATCTGGAGGCTCTGTCTTCATTCCAAAATCTGTGAGTAACTTTATTTTTAAAAGTTGAAGTATAAAATTTGGTTGCATGCTAATGTTGTTGAAAAGAATATATATTGTGAAGTATGTTGTGTATACATATGAATGTTTGGATATGCATGCTATTTCCATAAGAATACTTCTCTGTTTCTAGTTCCAGTTTTAATGTTTTGATTTAAATTCAAAATCTTTTAATTTAACCTTTGTTTAGACTTAAGATTCAAATGAAACTTGTTTTTTTCATTTCAAACTTTAGTTTAGAATTTTAATTAAGTCAGAATAATATTAATATGACTCTAGAAACCAAATTAACTGACCAAGACTAAAAATAAGTGAAATTTAAATATTACAATTTATTATTTTAGGGTTAGGATCTGAAACAACAATTAAAAACACGAATTTTAAAACTAAAATCATGATTTTTAGTTTGGAAATGAGGGTGCAGTTCTTGTTTGAACTGAAAATGGAAATTTGAGATTTCCTGGTGATCCAAAGGTTTGGAGAGGTCGGGATTTTGGGTAATGATGGGGAAGTGATGATGGGAAAAATGGCCGATGGTGATGCAATTCAGTGAGGAGGTAGTAGTAGTTGAATCTTTTCTAGAACCCTAGTTTTAACTAGGTTAGGAAATTCGATCCTCACGGTTTATACAGTGGATCGAGTGCTTCAAGTTTTTGGGTGATGGAAGTTTGGTCATTTATAAGGGCATGGCCGGAGTTGTAGAGTTTCTGGTGGTCGGAGGGTCGTGGTCGAGGCATTGCCAGGTTTGGGTATGTGTTGTTCAATCTGTTCTAGGTTTGAATGTGACACTGGAATTTGATTTTGAGTCTAGAGGGTGGATCTGATGATTGCGAGAGGGTGTTTGGGTGATGGTTGTTGAGGGAAGATCATCGTTGATGATCTGAGATGATCGACGTCATCGTGCATGTGCACGGTGCACTGATGTTCTAGTGAAGTTGGTTTTGGGTTGTACTCGAGTTAATTGATGTGTTGACTCAAAGTAGTTGGGTAGTTTGCTCGAGGGAGTTTGGATTTGGACTCGAAGCAAATTTTAAGTGGCTCGGGTTATATGATGTTACAAGTTTTGAAAGAAACCTGTAATGTTCTGTTTTAAATTTTAAAATGAAATTTAAAACAGAGGTTTAAATGAAAAGCAAAGTTTTAAACAAGTTTAAAATCTAAGTTTTAAATCTGGAATTCAAGTTTAGTTTGAATCTCAGTTTAAAAATAAAATAAAGTTTTTTTTCAAATTTAAATTGTTTTAACTACTTTAAAATGGTTAAATGGTTTGAATTTTAAAAATGAAGTTTAAAATGTAAGTAAAGTTTTTAATCAAAGTTTAATCTGGAATCAAATTTAAATATGTATTCCTGTTTTGAAATAAATGAAAGTTTTAAATTTAAAATGTGTTAAACAACTTTGTATGTTTAAAGTGTATTTTAAATTGATTTGAATCTAAAATGAAATTTGGTTTTAAATTCTTTCAAGCTTCTTTTATAAGATAAATATTTCTTTAACTTGTGAAATAAAAAGGTTTTTAAATTGTGTTTTAAACTTTGTTAAAGTTAACTTGTATTCATTTTAAATCTTAAATTTAAAATGAAATTTAAAAGAAAATTTAAAGTAAATTGTTTTTAAATGCTTTGTTAACGATAATTTGATCATTAGTAAGAAAAATGTTTTTATCTTTAAATAAATGAAGAATTAATGATTTGTAATTCATTAAATTATTAAGGTAATTGAAATGGATAATTTATTTATTTAATTAATTAACGATTTGGATTAATTAAATAAGTAATTAAAGGTTTTAATTAATTAATTAAGGTTTAAGATAAATTATTTAAGGAATAATTAATTTGTAATTAAGGATTATTGATTATATTTTAATTAATGATTAAAGAATTAATTAATCAAGTAATTAAGGATTAATTAAGTTATAGTTAAAATTTAATTAATTAAATAGTTAGGATTAATTAATGGATTATTAAAGATTTATTAATTTATTAAAAATGATTAATCTAACTTAATTACTTAAGAAAAGTAATTAAATAATTTTTAATAGTTAGTGAAGGTCATTAACTAAGGATTATTTAATAATTAATTATGTGATTAATTATAATTAATTAGATTAATTAATTAATGATAATCATTGTGAAATTGGTTAGGTATAATTACTTAACGAAAGTAATTAAGGAATTAATTACTCATTGTAATTAATTGAGTTAATGTGATTTATTTAAGTTAATTAATTAAGTTTAATTAATTTAAGATAATCACTGGATGATTTGGTAAGTGTAATTACTTGATGTAATTAATGAAGGATAATTACTTAATGAATTAATTAGTGATGGTAATTACAGGATGTAATTAATTGAAGTTTGAAAGTAGTTTGGGTTTAATTACCTTGTGTAATTTATAAGAAGGATAATTACTTAAAGAAAGTAATTAATAATTAATTACTTAGTGTAATTAATTTAAGAATTGATTAATAATGTTATTTGAAGATAATTAAGTGATGTAATTAATAAAGGATAATAAATTATTGGATGAGATTAATCAAGGGTGATTAATAAGTATAATTAATTAAAGATTAATTTTTAAATGTAATTAATTAAGGAGTAATTAATTTATTTAATGTTGTAATTAAGGGTAGTTAATTACTGGATGAGATTAATCAAGAGTGATTAATAAATATGGTTTAATCAAAGATTAATTACTTGATGTAATTAATGTAAATTGGATAATTAATTAAAATGTAATTAGGGATCATTAATTTATATAATTAATGATGTAATTAAGAATTGATTGATTAATAAATAATAAGTAATTAAGAGTAATTAATCAATGTAATTAATTAAGGATTAATGTAATTACTTATACTTAGTTAATTAATGAAGTAATTAAAGGTTAATTACTATAAGTGGTTAAGAATAATTAATTTGTGAAATTAATTAAAGGCTAATTACTTGAATGTAATTAAAGGATAATTAATCAAGGGTGATTAATTAAGGTGGATAACTAGAGAATAATTAATTAATTGATTTGTAATTAATTAATGGTTATGTAAGCAAGATTTATATTGATGAAGTAATTAATTTAATTCATTTTAATTTAATTATAGTGTGATTATTATCCTTGCTTATGTATGAATGGATGATATTGATTGCCTTGAATGGTTTGTGATCTAAGATATGAGATAAGTAATGCTATGTGATATGGATGCTTTGGTTAAAGTATGATGATAATATGGATTATCTGTTTGTCATGATAATATGGATTATCTGTTTAAAATGATAATGTGGGTTATCTGTTTATGATTATCTATTGTGATGATGTGAATTATCTATCTGTGTGTATATAGATAATAGAATTGAATTGTTTTAACTTTAAAACAACTTGGACCTAAAAGATATGTTTTGGATTTCGATGAGACCGGGATCGGGTTTTTAGATTTGGATATCCGAAAACCACATCGATCCAAATTAACGATAGGTCATGAATCTCAAGTGAAGAGTGAAGGCTCGAGGTGTAAGGACTATTCGTCGTTAAAACTCTGAGGGTGATTCCAATACAAGTTTAATGGGGTAGTACTTTCGGATTTGAGATGAAGATTCAGAGTGCAAGGGTTATTGTCGTTAACTCTGAGGGTGATTCCAAAATGAGTGCAACAAAATAATGCCTTCGGTTTCGTTCGAACTCGGAATGAACTTGTATGGATTGAATGCTTTCAGAACATCGTCAGGTGGACGATGAGCATTCTAAGGTAGATGTGTTCTATAAAGGTAATCGTAGCCTCAAGCCTCATCAACCGGGAATGGCTAAAACAGGGAGGTGCAGCAAGGCTAAGTGGGTCATGCCTAAGTAGGACGAGATTTTCTCCTGTCTAGAGGTCCCTTTTTATTCGGCTTAGTGGGCAATTGGAATTGCGCACCAACTGCAGGTTTGACTTGTTCAGGACTGTCCAGTAAGGGATGGTTTCGGCCTTGTGTTGCAGGGGATTGGGAGTAACCCTCGATACGATGATCTACGCCCCGTACTATGACGGACGGTACCCCAGTAGCCCTGCCATTGTATGGAATCCAAACTCCAATAAGCTCTCTCGGATTTGATTGTACTACCCACTTTGTTGTCTAGTATGCTGGAATTTAATCATGTAACAGTTTCAGCTATTTCTTATGTACTTGAAAACCCTAGACCTATTATAATATCACTGGATTTCCTATCAAATGTTTTGGTTAGCATAAGGTAAAAACATTTCCATGTTTATGTGTGGGGAATCTTACGTGATACTTTTTTTTCAAAGGTTTTCCAAAAGCTAAGAAACTTTAACCTGTTACTCACACCAGATCCATGTCTGACCCGGAGATTATTCTGTTTTTCTTAAACTCTTGGGTACTCAAATTTTTATGAGTATCCAAAGGATTCTGGTTAGCTATGACGAATTGTAGAGGAGCAATGGAGCAGGAGGCTTCAACGTTTGTAGATATTTATAGTGTTCCATTGCGTTTGTATCTCTGTATTGTATTGAGTTGTAATAACTAGACCGGTGTTTATAACTGTCTAGTATGTGATGTATTATCTGTGTAACTCTGATTGATGTTGTATACTATGTAATACCTTATGTGATTAATATAATTTATTTGTTCCGGTGTTGAGATTCTGATGTGATTTCCCTTCTTTCTTCTCTATCTTTCTCTTTTCTATCACTTTCTTTCTTATTAATGATGCGCCTTTCTGTGGGGAGAATGATGGGTCGTTACAGTGGTATCATAGCGCTAGGTTGAGTGAATACCTAGGATTTGGAGTGATTTCTTTCTTGAGAGAGCGTACTTGTAATTTTGATATATATATATATATATATATATATATATATATATATATATATATTTCTACCTATCTGTTGGGTTACCTGTTTGGGTTTTCCAATATAAGATATAAAGGTAGATAGGGTAGTGGTGTGTGTAACATGACTACCGATGGTTGGAATTTGAATGTTTGAGGTTGGGAGTGTATCTATCAAGACTGTAGACCTAATACCGTCTCGAGTGAGCTTTGCAGTGGTGTAAGGATTTCATCGATCTCTGAAGAAAACCTGTTAAGGTTAGGAGTCCAACTTTGAAGTGCAAGTTTGGATGAGTAGAGTTTGAATCTGTCAGATGTGCAAAAGCAAGTGATGCTATCTTGGCAACCTCAGGAAGTAGTAGCTGCGTGATGTGATGCAGTGGCTATGGATTGTGTCCAAAGATGTTTCTTTGGAACAAGTTTAAGGAAGTGTGTCTGCTTCGGTGTTGCGGCTGAGTTCAGCAGGGTGTTTCTGTTTGGTTTAAGGCCCGAGTTTCTCGAAGAGCTTTGGATTAGGAAATCTTTATCATCAGTAGCAGTATTGCAGCTTGGAGTGTTCTGTGTGCCAGCAAAAGGGTTATCTGACTAAGCAGTTTTTTGGAGGTGGAGTTCTGAAACAGCTGGGTGAACCCGTTTCTTCGATGGAGTGGTTAGATAAGTATAAGCTATTCTGATTGATAAAGAGAGAATGGTTTTCTTTGGAAATTGATCTGGGTTGATCGCAAAAGTGACTTGCGATAGTTTGAGTGTTCTATTGGAGTTGTCAGAGATTTTTTTTCGGATGTCTACATAGAAATAAGAGGTTTGTCTGCATCTGGAGATTGAGTTTTCTTATCGACTAGGATTCCAGGAATGGAACCGGTGGTTCAGCTAGTTGAAGGATGGTTCCTAGAGAGATGGTTTGGTGAAGCAGCTTAGGATTTCTTAGTGTTTTTGAGGTTTTCTCTTATAGATATGTTGAACCAAATTTCTAGGATGTATTGTCCGGTTTGTGCTTGTGTTCGTCATCAGCATTTTCATCTACTTCAGATCAGAGTTGTGCAGTGGAAGCAGTGTGGGAGTGTTTCTGTTTGTCTTTTTCGGATAAGGAGAAGTAAGTTCAGTCTTCTGTTGTTTGTGGAGTAGAGTTGGTGTTCCTAATTTGGGTGGATCGCGAGAGGATCATTCTGTTGGATTGTTTTTGGTCTAGTTCGTTTTTAGAAGCATCAGCATAGAGCGAACTGATCGGTAAGGATGTAGGCAGCCCAGGATCGTCCGAAGAGTTTTGTGGATAAGAGACGAAGGAATTTGCATTCCGAGGTTGGAGATTTTATTTTGGATAAGTTTCTCCAGTTAAAGGAGCTATAAGTTTTGGTAAGACTGGGAAGCAAGCTCCGAGGTGTTTTGGAACTTTTCTGTGTTCTTGTGAGGATAAGTGTTTGATCTTCTGGATTGAATTTCCAGTTTGGGTAACTAGGATTCGATGTGTTTCACGTATCTCCGAGGGAGTATGTGTATGATCTATCTCTGGTTTTAGAACCAGCAGTTCAAGAGGATGTGGTTGTTGAGACAGACTCGTCTGTAGTCTGATATCATATATAGATTGTAGATCTAGATGAGTAGAGCTCTGTAGCTTAGTAGTACAGATTGTTTGGGTTCTATAGAGCGAGTATTCTGGTAATTATACCTGGGAAACTCTAGGAAATTCTATCCAGAATTTTGTCTGGATAGTTAGATTGTCTGTTTGGATGAATTGCTTGCTGTTGTTGTTAGCATATGGTAGATAATATATGCTTGTGTTTTAAAATTAAAATCTTTAATGAGATTACTAAATTACCTTTGTTTTAAATTTCGGGGACGGAATTCTTTTAAGGGGTAGGAATGTGATATCCCGGAATTTTTGGCAATATCAATTTAATAATCTATGTTAAAATTTAAATTGATTTGATAATCTTTCTTAATAATTTGAATTGATTTAGTAATCTTCTTTTAAAATAAATATTTAATTGGTGAATTTTATCTTTTAAAAATTAATAAATTGTTTTCTATTTATAATGTGTATATATATATATATTTGTATATATTGTAAATAGATAAGCTTTGTTTTAAATTTAATAAACAAAGTATATTTTCTAATTCTAAATATTTTTGGTAATTATGATTTAATTTGATATATTAAGCTTTTCAAAGCTATTTAATAAATAACTATATGATTTTAAAATACTTAAAGTAAATGTTAATTGTTTAAATTTATTTTAGCTTAAGTTTAAAATAGAAATTAATTAACAAAAAGGTTTGTTTTGTTTTCTTTTTAATATACCTTGATAAAATAAGTAATTCATTAATACTAGGATAATTTCTTTTATAAATTATTTAAAATTTGATAAATGAGTTATTTTTAAACAATAATAATAATGTGTTGTTTTTTTATAAATAGATTTTAATAAAAATAGAATTGTTATTTCAAATTGAATTATGTAGTTATATATGTATATATATAACTTGATTTCAAAATTGAATTTTTGAAATTGTTTTTAATTTGAATTTAAAGTTTTTGAAATTCAAAGTATAGATTTTAAATTGTTTTGGATTTTAAAATATTTGTATAAACTTTTATTTTTGAATATAATTGTTTTATTTCTTTTGAAAATTATCTATACATATAAATAAGTACATATTAACTAATTAATTAAGCATAAGTTTACATTAATCTTATATTAACATTTAACTAAATAGTAATTAATTAAAAGACATGTGTTAAGTGATAAGTGTATTTAAAATGACAAATGTTGATATTTGGGACAAGTGTCATTTAATTTAGTTTTTCTTTTACTTTTATTTTTTTTTAAATCATTTCAGCTTATTTAAACATTGCCTTCTTCCCTTCCATTTCTTTTTCTATTTTTCTAAATCTAAAGCTAAGAAAACAAAAATCTGTAATCACTTGCTCATAACCATTTCAAAACCAGAAATCAACTTAAATCTGAAAACACTTCCTCTAATGCCTGTAATTCATCACTCATTTTCAAACATGCATGCTTGTAAAAGCATTTTCAAACAAGAACATGCCTGTACATTTTCAAATCTGTTCAAGCCTGCATCATATATTTTCTTCAATCTGGAAATTGTTACTGCATGCAACTTCATTTTCAAGTTCTAAGCAAATCTGAGAACTAAGCAAACATTTCATTTTCCAAACCAAATCAAGCATTCAAGTGCAAAGTTTTAAAGAAAAAGGAAACCAGTTTTCAAAAGCTTTTCAAAACAAATCAGGAGGCTCTGTCTTCATTCCAAAATCTATGAGTAACTTTATTTTTAAAAGTTTAAGTATAAAATTTGGTTGCATGCTAATGTTGTTGAAAAGAATATGTATTGTGAAGTATGTTGTGTATACATATGAATGTTTGGATATGCATGTTGTTTCCATAAGTATACTTCTCTGTTTCTTGTTCCAGTTTTACTGTTTTGATTTAAATTCAAAATCTTTTAATTTAACATTTGTTTAGACTTAAGATTCAAATGAAACTTGTTTGTTTCATTTCAAACTTTAGTTTAGAATTTTAGTTAAGTCAGAATAATATTAATATGACTCTGGAAACCAAATTAACTGACCAAGACTAAAAATAAGTGAAATTTAAATATCACAATTTATTTTTTCAGCGTTAGGATCTGAAACAACATTTAAAAACATGAATTTTAAAACTAAAATCATGATTTCTAGTTTGGGAATGAGGGTGCAGTTCTTGTTTGAACTGAAAATGGAAATCTGAGATTTTCTGGTGATCCAAAGGTTTGGAGAAGTTGAGATTTTGGGTAATGATGGAGGAGTGATCAGTGATGATGGAAAAAATGGCTGATGGTGATGAAATTCAGTGAGGAGGTAGTGGTAGTTGAATCTTTTCTAGAACCCTAGTTTTAACTAGGTTAGGAAATTCAATCACCACGGTTTATACAGTGAATCGAGTGCTTCAAGCTTTTGGGTGATGGAAGATTGGTTATTTACAAGGGCATGGCCGGAGTTGCAGAGTTTCTTGTGGTTGGAGGGTCGTGGTCGAGGTGTTGCCAGGTTTGGGTATGTGTTGTTCAGTCTATTCCAGGTTCGAATGTGACACTAGAATTTGATTTCGAGTCTGGTTGTGGATTTGATAATTACGAGAGGGTGTTTGGGTGATGGTTGATATGGGAAGATCATCGTTGATGATCTGAGATGATCAATGTCACCGTGCATGTGCACTGTGCACTGATGTTCTAGTAAAGTTGGTTTTGGGTTGTACTCGAGTTAATTGATGTGTAGACTTGAAGTAGTTGGGTAGTTTGCTCGAGGGAGTTTGGATTTGGACTCGAAGAAAATTTTAAGTGGCTCGGGTTATATGATGTTACAGGTTTTGAAAGAAACCTGTAATGTTCTGTTTTAAATTTTAAAATGAAATTTAAAACTGAGGTTTAAATGAAAAGTAAAGTTTTTAAACAAGTTTAGAATCTAAGTTTTAAATCTGGAATTCAAGTTTAGTTTCAGTCTCAGTTTAAATATAAAATAAAGTTTTTTTTAAATTTAAATTGTTTTAGCTACTTTAAAATGGTTAAATGGTTTCAATTTTAAATATGAAGTTTAAAATGTAAATAAAGTTTTTAATCAAAGTTTAATCTGTAATCAAATTTAAATCTGTATTCCAGTTTTGAAATAAATGAAAGTTTTAAATTTAAAATGTTTTAAACAACTTTGTATGTTTAAAGTCTATTTTAAATTGATTTGAATCTAAAATGAAATTAGGTTTTAAATTCTTTCAAGCTTCTTTTATAAGATAAATATTTCTTTAACTTGTGAAATAAAAAGGTTTTTAAATTGTGTTTTAAACTTTGTTATAGTTAATTTGTATTCATTTTAAATCTTAAATTTAAAATGAAATTTTAAAGAAAATTTAAAGTAAATTGTTTTTAAATGTTTTGTTAATGATAATTTGATCATTAATAAGAAAAATGTTTTTATCATTAAATAAATGAAGATATAATGATTTGTAATTCATTAAATTATTAAGGTAATTGAAATGGATAATCAATTTATTTAATTAATTAATGATTTGGATTAATTAAATAAGTAAGTAATTAAAGGTTTAATTTAATTAATTAAGGTTTAAGATAAATTATTTAAGGAATAATTAATTTGTAACTAAGGATTATTAATTATATTTTAATTAATGATTAAAGAATTAATTAATCAAGTAATTAAGGATTAATTAAGTTACAGTTAAAACTTAATTAATTAAATAATTAGGATTAATTAATGGATTATTAAAGATTTATTAATTTATTAAAAATGATTAATCTAAGTTAATTACTTAAGAAAAGTAATTAAAGAATTGTTAATGGTTAATGAAGGTCGTTAACTAAGGTTTATTTAATAATTAATTAATGTGATTAATTTTAATAATTAATTAGATTAAATGATTAATGATATTCATTGTGATATTGGTTAAGTATAATTACCTAATGAAAGTAATAAAGGAATTAATTACTCATTGTAATTAATTGAGTTAATGTGATTTATTTAAGTTAATTAATTAAGTTTAATTATTTAAGATAATCACTGTATGATTTGGTAAGTGTAATTACTTAATGTAATTAATGAAGGATAATTACTTAGTGAAGTAATTGGCGATGGTAATTACAGGATGTAATTAATTGAAGTCTGAAAGTAGTTTGGGTTTAATTACCTTGTGTAATTTATAAGAAGGTTAATTACTTAAAGAAAGTAATTAATAATTAATTACTTAGTGTAATTAATTTAAGAATTAATTAATAATGTTATTTGAAGATAATTAAGTGATGTAATTAATTAAGGATAATTAATTACTGGATGAGATTAATCAAGGGTGATTAATAAATATAATCAATTAAAGATTAATTTTTAAATGTAATTAATTATGGAGTAATTAATTTATTTAATGAAGTAACCAAGGACAGTTAATTACTGGATGAGATTAATCAAGAGTGATTAATAAATGTGGTTTAATCAAATATTAATTACTTGATGTAATTAATTTAAATTGGATAATTAATTAAAATGTAATTAGGGATCATTAATTTATATAATTAATGATGTAGTTGAGAATTGATTAATTAAGATTAATTAATAAATAATAAATAATTAAGAGTAATTAATCAATGTAATTAATTAAGGACTAATGTAATTAATTATAGTTAATTAATTAATGAAGTAATCAAAGGTTAATTACTACAAGTGGTTAAGAATAATTAATTTGTGAAATTAATTAAAGGCTAATTACTTGAATGTAATTAAAGGATAACTAATCAAGGGTGATTAATTAAGGTGGATAATTAGAGAATAATTAATTAATTGATTTGTAATTAATTAATGGTTATGTAAGCAAGATTTATATGGATGAAGTAATTAATTTAATTTACTTAAAATTAATTAGATATGAAGTAATTAATTTAATTTATTTTAAATTAATTATAATGTGATTATTAATCCTTGCTTATGTATGAATGGATGATATTGATTGCCTTGAATGGTTTATGATCTCAGATATGAGATAAGTAATGCTGTGTGATATGGATGCTTTGGTTAGAGTATGATGATAATATGGATTATCTGTTTGTGATGATAAAATGGATTATCTGTTTATAATGATAATGTGGGTTATCTGTTTATGATTATCTATTGTGATGATGTGAATTATCTATCTGTGTGTATATAGATAATAGAATTAAATTGTTTTAACTTTAAAACAACTTGGACCTAAAAGATACGTTTTGGATTTCGATGAGACCGGGATCGGGTTTTCAGATTTGGATATCCGAAAACCACATCGATCCAAATTAACGATAGGTCGTGAATCTCAAGTAAAGAGTGAAGGCTCAAGGTGTAAGGACTATTCATTTTTAAAACTCTGAGGGAGATTCCAATAAGACTTTAACGGGGTAGTACTTTTAGATTCGAGATGAAGATTCAGAGTGCAAGGGTTAATGTCCTTAACTCTGAGGGTGATTCCAAAAATGAGTGTAACAAAATAATGCCTTCGGTTTCGTTCGAACCTGGAACGAACTTGTATGGATTGATTGCTTTCTGAACATCGTTAGGTGGATGATGAGCATTCTAAAATAGATGTGTTCTATAAAGGTAATCGCAGCCTTAAGCCTCATCGACCGGGAATGGCTAAAACAGGGGAGGTGCAGCAAGGCTAAGTGGGTCATGCCCAAGTAGGACGAGATTTTTCCCTGTCTAGAGGTCCCTTTTTATTTGGCTCAGTGGGCAGTTGGAATTGCGCACCAACTGCGGGGTTGTCTTGTTCGGGACTGTCCAATAAGGGATGGTTCCGACCTTGTGTTTCAGGGGATTGGGAGTAATCCTCGGTACGGCGATCTAGGCCCAGTACTGTGACGGGCGGTACCCCAGTAGCCCCGCCATTGTATGGAATCCAAACTCCAATTAGCGCCCTCGGATTTGATTATACTACCCACTTTGTTGGCTAGTATGCTGGAATTCAATCATGTAACAATTTCGGCTATTTCTTATTTACTTGAAAACCCTAGACCTATTATAATATCACTGGATTTCCTATCAAATGTTTTGGTTAGCGTAAGGTAAAAACTTTTCCATGTTTATGTGTGGGGAGTCTTACGTGATACCTTTTCTTTCAAAGGGTTTCCAAAAGTTAAGCAACTTTAACCCGTTACTCACACCAGACCCATGTCTGACCTGAAGTTTATTCTGTTTTTCTTAAACTCTCGGGTACTCAAATTTCTACGAGTAGCCATGGGATTCAGGTTAGCTTTGACGAATTATGGAGGAGAAATGGAGCAGGAGGCTTCAGCGTTGTTGATATTTATAGTGTTCTGCTGTGTTTGTATCTCTGTATTGTATTGAGCTGTAATAGCTAGACATGTGTTTATAACTGTCTAGTATGTTATGTATTATCTATGTAACTCTGATTGATGTCGTATACTATGTAATATCTTATGTGATTAATATAATTTATTCGTTCCGCTATTGAGATTCTGATGTGTTTTCCCTTCTTTCTTCTCTATCTTTCTCTTTTCTATCCCTTTCTTTCTTATTAATGATGCGCCTTTCCGTGGGGAGAATGGCGGGTCGTTACATCTTTCCTTCTAAGTCCACCTGCTGTACCATTAACTTCTTCATCTCAGTAAGTGTCATTCTATTAGGGGGTCTACTTACAGGTTCAGCTTTAAGTACAAGATCAATTCAAAAACTCAATTGCTCATTTCGATGGTAGTGCTGTTACTAACTCAAAAATATCTGTAAATTCTCTTACTACGAAATCTCGATTCAACTCTTCTTCCTCCTCCATTGCACCCAACAAAGCACAAACATCAAAACTTGGATTCTCTGCTAAGTATATAATTTGGTCGCTACTATTATGGGGACTTAGCGATATTTTCCTATTGTGGCAAAATATCCTACCATCATATTTACTTAACCAGTCCATACCCAAAATAATTCCAATGCTATGAAATCAAATGTATGCAAACTGCAGGCAAATATATGACCTAATGATTCAATCTCTAAATGGCCACATATCATCCCAAGAGTTGCATAACCTCCTATCAGATTCACAACCTTTAAGGAAGTGACTAAGTATAAGGGTTCTAGGTTAAGCTTATCTACCAAATAACGAGATATAAAAGAATGTGATACACCAGCATCAAATAGTACTCTAAAAGGTATACCATGAATCAAAAGAGTACCTTCCATCATAGCTTTCCCTTTTTCCTCAGATGTTGATCTCGAGGTAGCAGGCTCCAAAACAAATACTTTTCCTTTTTCTACCTTGGCCACTTCCGGACATTTGTTCTTGTAATGTCCCACTTGGTCATAGTTAAAGCACTTAATGTTCTTCTTTCAAATCATATTCTTTCCTTCACTGGAATGACATTCATTTGCAAAATGCCCTTTTTCACACTTGTATGACACAACATCTGACTTCCCTTTCTTGGCAGCTCCACCCTTCCAAGATCCCTTATTCCCGTAAAACTTTCTCTTCCGATTCTTCCCACTCCGAGCTTCTAAAGGCTTGTTATTACTGAACAAAGCAAGCAACTCTTCATTTCTCAAATCCATCTCTAGGACTACATCGCACAGATCCCTAAGATGTGGTAAAGTTTCCCTAGCAAGCTAAGGTCTTAAACCACAGATGCACTTCTCATTCCTTATGATCATAGAATCCACGGTCGCATACCCATAGTGGGATAGCTCCTCAAATCTAGTTTCGTACAAAAGCACTGCCATATCTCATTGCACCAACTCAGAAAACTTCCTTAACAAAGTTGAGTTGGCAATTTCCAATATAAATCTCTCTTCAAACCTTCTCCTACACTCTACCCAAGTCAAAATCTCTTCTGCTACTCCAACAGCCACACTATTCCACTAGTACAATGCAGTTCCATGCAATTGTCTAGACACCAATCTCCTCTTCTATTCGTCATTCAAATCAGGATCATCGAAAATTCTTTCATAATGAATCAACTAATTCTCCACTTCAATTGCATCCTCCGTTCCAATAAAAGGTTTCCCTTCAAGTCTTGCATACTCCCTACTCAATATAGCATAATTGTTGACAATTGGAACTTCTTGATTAGCTCCTCCAATATTTTCACCAACTAATTTAGCGGTAATTATTGCTTCAATCATGCTGATAAAGAATTGATACATTGCTCCCATATCAACCAGTGGTGTTCCTATACCCACATTAGTAGCTGTTTGTCGACTCGGGTAGGAACCCACATTAGTAGCTGTTTGTCGACTCGGGTTCCTTCTAGTATTGGGCCTGACATTTCCATTTGTAGTGGTGCTTCCTCCACCGAGATTTACTCTTTTATTTCCTGCCTCTATATCCTACTTCCGTAAATCCACATTTTAACTTTAGTAAGATACAGAAAACTGGTCTAAGAGAGAGGGAGAATAGAGATAGTATCCTCATATATAGCAAATACAAGTACGTTACTATAGCGTTAACTCATACCCCAATCTTATCCTCTAATTTATTTGAATTGTGTTTCCGAAAACTCTTTTTAAAGTTCGAAATTTTTTAGTTTTATATAAACCTATGCTTGGATACAAGTTGCAACATCTCCCATTTTGGGGCTTGAAACTAAATGCTACAGATGCTGCAGTCATATATAGTATTAATTTCCGATAAAAAAAGTGCAGTCGGGTTAATGGTATCCATGATATAAGTAGCACAAGAATATGAAATAATTTAAAATACAAATTCAAAGTCAACTTTAATATTTCATTTCAAGGATAATATTCCATATACGTTACATAATCCCAAACATTGCCCAGGTTCAGATAAAATATAACTACTACAAAATACTCCAAGAGAGATATATAAAGATGTTCTCTTGGTTGATCAAAGTTACTAATAAATAGTTATGTCATTTGTCTTAATATAAACTACACAAAATAACTTCAACACGGCGTATTAATAGTATAGATAGACTCTTACATAGCTAGTTTTGTCTCATGCATGCCTCCATAAGCTTTATTCGTCAAAACCTACTTAACCTAAAAAGCCCTTACTCCTAACCTTCTCAAATTAAATTTTAAGCACCCGAGAGTTTAAGACGAAAACATAAACTTCGAGTTGGACAACAAAGCGAGTGTGAATAATAATATGCAATCTTAATTAATGGATATCTAGTGAGACTACATTGCTGAATGGAACGGGTTTTCCCACACTAATATCCCTTTTTAAGATATATCTTTTGCGAATCAAATTCCTACAACCATATGGGTTAAAGTAGACAATATAAACAATAATGTTCATGCATGCTACATGGGTAATCATGACTATTTATTGAATCAATAGACTATCCATCCCATTGTTTAGTTTTCACAGGGTAACTACCAACCAACATGGCTGACTCGGGCCTACCAGACATACCAAATTTTCTAACTTACTGTTAGAAGAGAACTGGACGGACTATCTAAGTATATTTATCCTAGTGTTTACTTGATTATCTGTCAATCTCATAGTTTTGCTAGGCTTACTATGAAACTAAAGGTTTTGCAGGTTAACTTATAACCTATCTTATCCTTATGTATTCCTTTTTATGCGTAACCCTACTTTTAGTCTTACTTTGACAAAGCCCTACGCACTGGAATTTTAGACTTATATCAGCTAGGGGCTAACAGCTGAAGTATAAGCACCACCCTACACCAGTCCCATGGGGTTTTCTAATCTCTGAGTTAGATTTATCCTATCAAAATTTATCCAAAAGTGATAAGAACAATAATCTCTATAGTAAAAATCTTAGGCTAAATACCCTTTTCTATTTTCTTGAAAACGCAATTCTTTATAAATGATTTAACCCCTGAAATCAAATTTAAAACAAGGAAAATTATAGCCCTTTACTTTATATAAAATATTCATGCCATTATATATGCTTTTATAAAACTTTATTGGTGAATTTTTAAATCACTTGAAAGTTATCTCACGTCGAAACCATTACACTATAGAGCCAAATAATATAAAGTCTTTATATTGATAAAATGTGGCAACGATATAGTCGACGAGGGTCTTCGCTCCTCAAAACATATGCCAAAATAATAAAACTTTATATATTGATAAAGCTTGATGTTATTAGCACCATGGGGGTCATCATTCTTCTTCAATATAAAATATGTTAAAGTCTTTAATTTACAAATACTAGGGTATACAGTCGAAGTCAACCACTTCGTATAGCATACTATAAAATCTTAAAAGAATAGGGTTGCCATAGATAAATCTTGGTATCATTGCCTTAAGGAAAATAAGCGGCTTCATTAGAGCCGAAGTTAATATGGGCGGTATCGTAGCCCCCTTTGAAAACAGGCAACAAGGAATGAAGGCGGCAAGGGACCAAGCTGAAGTGACAAAATGCAGCATCATTGCCTAAGTTTAAAACATGACTTCGTTATCTTTCGGAGTCATCTCAGAATGTGCGGCATCGGTACCGCCACTGTAAGTCTCTTCAAAGACATTGGGGTAGGCAACTTTATACATAGGAGGCAGCTTTCCTACTTATATAAAATGCAACACTTAAGCTATGTAGCAGTGCCATCTTCGAAAAGCACGACGTCGACTATGATGCTTAACTTCGTACTTCGGCCCGGACTGATCCATTCCACACCAAGTACATTTGGTATCATATGTATCGCACTGGATTGAGGAAGAACTTCATAGAGGCAACGAGATGAAGTGCGACATCGTGACTATCGGCATGACAC
Organism: Allium cepa; assembly: GCA_030765085.1. Classification (NCBI taxonomy): domain Eukaryota; kingdom Viridiplantae; phylum Streptophyta; class Magnoliopsida; order Asparagales; family Amaryllidaceae; genus Allium; species Allium cepa. Next base: position 763,376,060 of record CM060934.1, on the reverse strand, counting down.
AACTGCAATTTATAGGAAAACTGTTTTCATACCATTAAAAGTAATTTCTTTTCACCAACCTCTATTGTTTGCCATAATCTTATTGGTTAATAATTACTTTATCAAAATTCTTTTCCAGAAATTACTGTTAGGGTAGATTTATAATTCCCAAAGCAATTTTCATATCACACCTTTTATATTAATTTTAAATTATAATAATTAAGCTTTTCTAGCTTAAATAATTCATAATAAATCACAAACATTTAGGGAAAATCCCCCAAATTCATAATAAATTCAATATATTATATTCTTTAACATATAAAAAATTTAGAACTAAAAATGTAATTTAATTATTTTAACTAATTAAGTCTCAATTATCTTAGTTTCCAACCTTAGAAAATTCACAAATATTCTCTTTAAATTAGAAAATTATGAAATCAAAAATCCACTTCCAAAATAATGTTCCTAACATCATATTAAAATTTCAGGTCATTTGAGTGTCATATGATAGGTTTTCTAACTCAAATGTATCACTTTATTTCATAAATAAATTCCATAAATTCATCAAAAAGCATATAATCATTCAAACTATCGTAGGTTGGCATAACGTGAGCAAAATAATCAGATTTATACTTAAAAACAAAAATAAAAATAAAAACTTGAGACGCACAACTATTATTCACCTTGAATGGTTAGTTGAGATTTAGATTTGATTTAATTCCTAAACTTTCCACATGTTTTCCTAGCTTTCTTCCTCTTGAATCCACTAGTAATGGTCGGCCTAACCTTTAACTTCGTTTGTATAAGTGTAAAATGAATGATTAGAAAGGAGGTGGTGGTCCGTTTTAGGAAATGCAACCCTTTCTTATTTAACCCTTCCCATGAATTCCTTCTTCCTATTAATGTTATAATTAATTTCATTAGTTCATTAATTAAAGTTCGACCCATGCTAATTACTAAATCTCAATCCCTCTACCATTTTACATTATTTTATTTATCTAATTAAATATCGTAAATAATATTAATCAAATTTAGGGTTGTTACAATATATTAATAATACTACACATAACATCCGTAGCATGAATTTTCTCAATAGCTAAGTAGCATGCAAGTAATTTATTAATATATATGATAGAGGACAACATTATATTAAAGATTCATAATCTTTAGTATATTACGTTGAGTGATATCGACTTGTGGAATAACGTAATTCTTACGAATTACTCTCATGATTCGAGTGTCGGATACAACGAAAATCATGTTTATGTATATTTACATATGTATTTACTCCTTTAAGTCTAGTTATGGTTTCTTAATGTTCCACCTTTACTTTATACATTCATATTATATGATTTTTATTATTATATAACTTTTATATTTCATATTACTTATATAATAGCTTATGTATAATATTACTTTAATTAAATCTTATTTAATTAATTTTAATTAATTAATATTTTAGTTAATTTTATATTATCTTAATATAAAATTTACATTGAATATTTATTATATATTATAACCTTTATAGTATAATACATATATCATATATATGTGTATATTGTTTAATAAATTAACATTTTAATAAAGTTATTTAATTAAAAAATTTAATTAAATTATGTTAATTTTAAAATTCATTTCATATACATACATTTTACTTATGTTATTTTAAACATATCAAAACAACAAAACATATACCATAATATAAAATACCTGTATATATTTTTTAATTAATTAACGTAGTTAATTAATTAATTTATTCATCTTATTAATAATTTAAAAAAATTCAAAATTAATTTATATTATTTTACAAACATTTTGAAAAACCTTATTATATCATAACATTCATAATATGTATACATATTATTTTAAATTTAACTATTAAATTTAAAATCTAATTTTTATTATTTTTAAATAATTTTGAAAATTAGCCAAAGGCCCAAATTCAAATTGCACCTTTTTATTATGGGTGACCTTTATGCTCATATATCTATTCGAACCAGACTGGTAACCAGGTAGGGCAGAATACTTGATTATCCAAACCTGTTCCTAGAAATTACATTTCTAGACACCCTATTATTTAGTCTATGAGCTTAATAGTTAATCCTGACATGACTAATTTAGACTGCATAGGCTATTAGACTTTGATATCATTATTGGAACATAGTCAGCCCGCAGTGGAGATAATGGATGAATTTCAAAAAAATTGCCATTTTTTATTTTTATTGGGGCTATGAATTCTAATTTATTTACAACATTTCTAAATTTCTTTTAAATAAATTATTTATTTTATTAAATTTTATAAAATGATTTGATCTGATTTAATGTTATCTATACTATTATATTATTAGTGAGTTCAATTTCAAGCTCACAGAACCCTCCACCAAATTTTTGAAATGAATAGTCACATTTTTTTCCCTTTCTGCTTCTTTATATGCTTGCTCCGTCCAATTTAAAAATGAAAGGTCGCCATACGTACTTACTCCTTTCTCTCTCCCATGTTGAGTATTATCCTCTCTCCCCATTTCGCATGCGATTCTAGCACCGCCCCCATTTTTCCATGCCTTCTTACATACATAACTAAGTCCCTTTCGATTTTCACTTCTCTGCTCTGTACTCTATCTTCTGCGTTCTTTCCACTGTCGTATCGCCCCAGATCTATGCCCTTTCTTCCCTATCATCGTTGAATCGCATCAATATGAATTGTCATGTCATCATTACTAGGTTGTCTCAAAACTTTTAGCCCTCTTCTGATCGCCATCTACAGGTATCGTAAATTGGGGGTTTTTTCTTTTGCATCTTCATATCAGTAACCCGGAGTATGTTAAGTTAATGAGCCGTGGTAATTTTATTTTTTACAACTTGACTCATTACAGAGGCTTTGATATGTCATGGTAATTAACTTTATTTTTGAAAAAATAATTTAATTCGGTTAATTGTTTTCACTTTTCTAAACATTTTACTCAATTTCTTAGTCTCTAACAGAAATAATTGGTTAATTTAGTGCAAATCTATGATTTCAGATAAACATATCAGTTGCGTTTAAGTTAGAACTGACTTTTGTATCGGTAACTTTGTACCAAATTATTTTCTTTTCAATCTTTGTTTTGCAGGAGCATAATTTTTATTTTATTTTTAATACTAGACTATACAAAGTGGTGACCATGGAGCTTTTCAGAATAAGAAGGAAAATGGACCCAAGTTGGGAATGCGTACTGCTAAATAATTTACAAGAGTTCATGTAACTTTGGTCCCAAACTTTATCAGGTGAGTATGATATACTTTGTGTAGGTTTTTTATTTTTGTCTCAATGTAATTGTTTTATGTCAAAAGGGTTGCTTGATCCTTGTGATTAAATTACATTGCATGTGATTGTAATCAGTCGAGACAAGGTCAATCTCATAGTTAACAGCTACAGTGATGCAGCGCACCACCTTAAGTCGCTCAACCTTAAGTCGCTCAACCTTAAGTCGTTCAAACTTAAGTCGCTCAATCTTAAGTTGCATACCATGAGTCGCATGCCTTAAGGATAACGGCTCAAGAAAACAAGGCTGCATTTCTATAAGTCGCTCACTTATGCCGCATTCCTTAAGTCGTAAGTCGTAGGCCGCATTTCCTTAAGCCGCTCACTTATGCCGCATTCCTTAAGTCGTAAGTCGTAGGCCGCATTTCCTTAAGCCGTTCACTTATGCCGCATTTCCTTAAGCCATTCACTGATGCCGCATTTCTATAAGTCGTTGATTCCTTATGTCGCTTAAGTCTCTTAGGTCGTTCCTGAAGCCGTGCTATCTTCTTATATCGCTTAAGTCGCTTAAGCCGTTCCTGAAGCTGTGCTTTCTTCTTATGTCGCTGATTTCTTAGGACGTGAGTCGTATGATGTTAAGTCGCATGTGTGTTGTATTGTTAAGTCGCATGTGTGTTGTATTGTAAGTCGTATGATGTTGTAATGATGTTAAGTCGCATATGTTAGGTCGTGAGTCGCATGTGTTGAGTCACGTGTGTGTTGTAATTTCCTATAAATAGGGGTGTGTTGTCATTTGTAAAGGGAGTTGATTTTGAAATAAAATTGTGTGTGAGTTTTGACCACCATTGTTGGAAGTTGAGTGTGATCTCCTTCTACTTTCCATCTTCGGGTTATTCGTGAGCGAATCAACGAATTTGAAGCCAATTCTCGGTATCACTTGCGAGTGATCAACGATCTAATTGTAGATCTTTCAACACGGCATCTTGCGAGATCAACGGGTTGGAGATAGCTAGATTCCGGCATCATCACGATCAACGGAATTGAGCATTTATCATTCTATCAGTTTATTTGACGCAAAATCATTTCGTGAGGAAGTTCCTGGATAGGTTGTGACAGTTTGGTATCTAAAACTGTTCGAGCCTAGTCAAAGCTGCGTCAATTAGTATCAGAGCCAAATCAGAAACAGAAACGAGATTGTTTAATGATCATGCCTCCGAGACGTGCTAATCACTATCATAATGTTGAAGATTTGTATAGAAGACAAGAAGCGGAGCAGATGGAGCAGCGTTTCAATGAAAAGTTCAATGTGGGTATTGAAAAATTGGAGAAATTGATGAACGACATGAATCAAAATCAAAGGAGAACGTCACCAGTTTCGAACCAGAGTGGAAACAGGGTTTCACCATCGGTTTCGGAAGAAAGGAGGATGTCACCCCAGGCTTATCGAGATAGGAGAGAATCATCAGTTTCAATGATGTGAGACCACCATGGGTACCGAAATGAAGAGGGAAGAACTCAATGTGAGTTCGAAAATGAACCATATCGTGATGCTGAAAGACAGGGTAGAAGGGATATGCATAGTCGTAGGGACGTAGATAGTCAGGATCAATATCGAAATACATATGATTTTGAGGAGGATGGTGATGGAGGTAGTATTCATTATCAAAATCGAGGCCAAGTGTGAAATCAATATTTGGATTCAGAAAATGATCGTAAATGGGAGTCAAGTATGAGGATGGAAATTCCAGAATTCAAAGGTGGTATGCAAGCAGAAGAATTTCTTGATTGGTTGTCGAATGTTGAAGAAATTTTGAAATTCAAGGAGGTGCCTGAGAATCGCAGAGTCCAATTAGTTGCTACAAAACTAAGGGGAAGAGCTATAGCTTGGTGGCAACAAACTAAACTAACTCGGGAGAGAATAGGAAAATCAAAAGTTGTTACTTGGGAGAAGATGAGAAAGATGATGAAAGCGACTTTCTTGTCGTACAATTATCAATCTCTTATGTGTCAATGTTTTCAGAATTTGAGACAAGGGACGAAGACAGTGAATGACTATGCAGATGAATTCTATCAATTGATTGCAAGGAATGATATTATGGAAACCGAGGAACAACTAACGGCTAGATATATTAGAGGGTTACGAATGCAAATTCAAGACATGGTTAATATGTTTAATCCAATGTCTGTTGCTGAAGCACATCAGAAAGCTCTAGCTTGGGAGAAACAAGGGAGACGAGGAATTGGTGTGTTTGCGAGTTCTAACAACGAAAATAAGGGTGCTAGTAGCAGTGCTAATGTTTCCAAGGCAGTCAATAAATCAATTATTAATGAAGCCGCTAAAGCAAAGGTCAATAACAGTATCAAGTGCTATAATTGTCAGGAGTTTGGCCATAAAAGTAATGAATGTACAAAGTCAAAGAAGAGAGCATTGGTTGTAGAGGAATGTGAGTATGAGGATGTGGAAGCTGAAATTGATTATTCTCAACCATCGAAGTTTGATGAAGATGAAGAAGTTGTGTCAGGAGACAAAGGGTGTAACTTGATGATAAGGAGGTTTTGTTTAGTGCCAAAGCATGAGAATGATTCTAGTTGGCTGAGAAGCAATATCTTTCAGTCTACATGTACTATCTTGGGAAAGGTTTGTCGATTTGTTATTGATGCGGGAAGCTGCGATAACATTATTTCTGAAGAAGCTGTCAAGAAGTTAGGGTTGAAGACTGAAAAACACCATAGACCTTATAAACAAAGAAAGGTGGAGAAGTGACAGTGGGAAGATGAGCATTTGTTACATTTTCTATTGGGAAGAAGTACAAAGATGATATATGGTGTGATGTTGTCGATATGGATGTGTGTCATCTACTATTGGGAAGACCATGGCAATATGATTGAGCTGTACAACATAATGGTCGCACCAACAGCTACAATTTCATGTTCGAAGGAACCCAGGTTACCTTAGTTCCTAAGAAGCGTTAACAAAGTGAAAGCAAGTCAGAGAAGAAAATGGAATCAACTGGTCTATTATCTACGAGAGAATTTGTTAAAGAAGTGGAAGATAGTGCTGAATTGTTTATGTTGATTGGGTATGAAACAAGTGAAGATCTTGAAATCCCTGTGGAGGTTAGACCGGTGTTAAATGAATTTGAAGATGTCTTTCCTGCGGAATTACCGCCACTGAGGGATATACAACATCAAATTGATCTAGTTCCAGGTGCTGTTTTACCGCATAGGTCGCATTATCGTATGAGTCCAAAGGAGCATGAAGAGTTGAGGAGACAGGTTGAGGAGTTGCTTGAGAAAGGGCGTGTTCGAGAGAGTCTCAGTCCTTGTGCTGTACCAGCTCTGTTGGTTTCGAAGAAAGATGGTTCATGGAGAATGTGTACCGACAGCAGGGCACTCAACAAAATAAATGTCAGATACAGATTTCCTATGCCAAGACTTGATGATCTATTGGATCAACTCAGTGGGTCTGTAATCTTTTCTAAGATCGACCTTAAGAGTGGTTATCATCAGATTCGCATAAGACCAGGTGATGAATGGAAGACAGCATTCAAGACTCGGAAAGGATTATATGAATGGCTAGTCATGCCAATTGGTCTATCTAATGCACCAAGCACATTTATGAGGGTGATGAATCAAATTTTCAGACCTTACATCGAGAAGTTTGTTGTAGTCTACTTTGATAATATCTTGATATATAGTGCTAGCGCAGAGGAGCACATTCAACACTTGCGAAATGTGTTAACTATTCTTCGTCAAGAACAGTTCTATGCAGCGACGAAGAAATGCGTATTCGTGACGCCAAGTGTTTTATTTCTGGGTTATGTCATGTCTAAAGAAGGGATGCAAGTGGACCAGAGTAAAGTAGCTGCAATCAGAAATTGGCCATAGCCCAAAACTATAACAGAAATCAGAAGTTTCCATGGGTTAACTTCATTTTATCGAAGATTTATACTGCACTTTAGTAGTGTTATGGCTCCTATTACTGATTGTATGAAAGGAAAGCAGATTTCATGGACGAAAGAGGCAGGATCTGCTTTTGAACAAATCAAGGAACTTTTAACCACAGCACCGATTCTAGTGTTGCCAAATTTTCAGTTACTATTTGAGTTACATACAGATGCATCCAAAGTTGGAATCGGAGGAGTGTTGAGTCAGAAGGGACGTCCAATTGCCTATTTCAGTGAAAAACTTTCTGGAGCAAAAATGAGTTACAGTACTTATGATATGGAGTTTTATGCTATTGTGCAGGCCATGAAGCATTGGAGACGTTACTTGTTCCACAAAGAATTGGTTTTGTATACAGATCATGAAGCATTGAAACATTTACAAGGGCAGAATAAATTTTCAGCTAGGCACGCATCGTAGATAGCTTATTTGCAACAATTTACATTCGTCATAAAGCACAAGTCTGGACTAACTAATCGCGTCGCCGATGCATTGAGTCGGAGGAATAATTTACTAACAACCATGCGAGTAGAGGTGATGGGTTTTGACTTACTTCCAGATCTTCTTACTTCAGATTCATAATTTTCCGAAATCCTAGACAAAGTCAAGCAGGGAAACATGGATGGATATATGCTGGTTGAAGGTTTTCTATTCAAAGGAAATCAGTTGTGTATTCCAGATTGCAGTCTACAAATGAAAATCATCAAAGAATTACATGAAGAAGGACACGTGGGCTGCGACCGTACTATGCAGTTGATCTCAAAGACTTATTTTTGGCCGTCAATGAGGAAGGAGGTTGAAAAGTTCGTTCAGAGGTGTCATATTTGTCAAGTTTCAAAGGGGGCCGCAACAAATGCAGGTTTATATATGTCGTTGCCTATACCTACTAAACCATGGGTGGATGTTAGTATGGACTTTGTATTGGGCTTACCGAGGACGCAACGTGGCAATGATTCTATCTACATGGTGTTTGATCGGTTTTCAAAAAAGGTGCATTTTATCGCATGCAAGAAGGCTGCAGATGCAGTTAATGTCGCACAGTTATACTTCAGAGAGATCTATCGTCTTTACGGGTTGCCTGAATCTATTGTATCGAATAGAGACACTCGTTTTCTGAGTCATTTTTGGATGAGTCTATGGAGAATGGTCGGGACAAAGCTGAAAATTAGTAGTGCTTATCATCTACAGACGGATGGACAGACAGAAGTTGTGAATAGATCCCTAGATAATCTATTGAGATGCCTCGTGAATGACAATTTGAAGAGTTAGGATTCCAAGCTATGTCAAGCTGAGTTTGCACACAACCATGCAGTTAATTGTAGCACTGGGTTCAGTCCATTCCAGGTCGTTTACTCAACAATCCCTAAGGGACCATTAGATTTATCTATAGTACCACAGCAGAAAGGAGTGATCAAACGAGCTAGTGATTTTGTGAATGAATTGCAAGAGTGCCACAAGGTTGTGCAGGAATGATTGCGTAAGGCGAATGAGAAATATAAGCAATCCGTATTAAACGACGAAATGTTGAGTTCAAAGAAGGAGATTTTGTATATGCAGTATTGACTAAGGATCGATTTCCTATTGGTACTTACAACAAACTAGCTGCTAGAAAGATTGGCCATTTGGAAATTGTGAAAAAGATTAATGAGAATGTTTATCAGTTAAGATTTCCGGATCATATCCATACTGCCGACGTTTTCAACGTCAAACACTTGATTCCATATCATGAGAATAAGTATGTCGAAGAAGAGGAAAGTGTAAATTCGGGGTCGAATTCTTTTCAACCAGGGGAGGATGATGCAGCGCACCATGACAAGTCGCTTAACCTTAAGTCGCATACCATGAGTCGCATGCCTTAAAGATAACGGCTCAAGAAAACAAGGCCGCATTTCTATAAGTCGCTCACTTATGCTGCATTCCTTAAGTCGTAAGTCGTAGGCCGCATTTCCTTAAGCCGTTCACTTATGCCGCATTTCCTTAAGTCGTTCACTGATGCCGCATTTCTATAAGTCGTTGATTCCTTATGTCTCTTAAGTCTCTTAGGTCGTTCCTGAAGTCGTGCTATCTTCTTATATCGCTTAAGTCGCTTAAGCCATTCCTGAAGCTGTGCTTTCTTCTTATGTCGCTGATTTCTTAGGACGTGAGTCGTATGATGTTAAGTCGCATGTGTGTTGTATTGTTAAGTCGCATGTGTGTTGTATTGTAAGTCGTATGATGTTGTAATGATGTTAAGTCGCTTATGTTAGGTCGTGAGTCGCATGTGTTGAGTCACGTGTGCGTTGTAATTTCCTATAAATAGGGGTGTGTTGTCATTTGTAAAGGGAGTTGATTTTGAAATAAAATTGTGTGTGAGTTTTGACCACCATTGTTGGAAGTTGAGTGTGATCTCCTTCTACTTTCCATTCGGGTTATTCGTGAGCGAATCAACGAATTTGAAGCCAATTCTCGGTATCACTTGCGAGTGATCAATGATCTAATTGTAGATCTTTCAACACGGCATCTTGCGAGATCAACGGGTTGGAGATAGCTAGATTCCGGCATCATCACGATCAACGGAATTGAGCATTTATCATTCTATCAGTTTATTTGACACAAAATCATTTCGTGAGGAAGATCCTGGATAGGTTGTAACAGTTTGGTATCTAAAACTGTTCGAGCCTAGTCAAAGCTGCGTCACACAGGTTTGTCCATTAGGTGATTCAATAAGTTTTTGGTAGTAGTTATGCTGGTATGTGGAAGTACAATATATAGCCAAAATGAAAGTAGCTACTAGCTCCATCATTTTTTGGTATCCTACCTCCCCTCTGCAGGTTCTCCTACTATTACTGAAGCTTTAGTTTAATTGACAAAGAACATAGATTCCAGAACAAGAGATGCTAAAGTTCTCTAACAAACTATTGCAACATAAGTAGTAAATAATTGATCCTTAATCACTGTAACCATTTTGATTTATTGGATATGAAATATTATTGTCAGATTTATTCAACATGAAATACTATTATGATCAGTTCTTACTTCCTTTTGTTAATCAAGAGGTTATCGAAGATTCACTGACAAAGTTTATGTCCAATTTGTATGCACAGTCTTGATACAGCAATCAAAGAACTATGTTTTGAGTCTGGGTTCTCTTCCTTTCCAATGAAAAACATTATGTTACGTGTCATACTTTTTATTATATAAATCACCTAATTTTGCAATATTGCTCAATAACTGTTGAAATTATTGGTGAAATCATTTATATATTTATGCACAATCATCAAGCCTTTGAAATTTGATGACAAATTCTATGAATGATTCAAGGTAGTTTATAAATAATATTAAATTACTCGCTCTTATCTTTTTGTATTTTCCTAAACTTGTAATGAATTTTGAGTAGTTGCATTCTCAAATTCATATAACTGACCAAATTTCTTTAGATTATAATGAATTTCCAGTATTTGCATTTTCAAATTAAAATAATTAAACAGATTACTTTAGGTCTTCTCTAACAATGCATTTTAGAACAATTGGTCTGGTCTATGCAATATTTCTTCTATCTTATATCAGCCTTCTTAATTTATATTTGTATACCATTTAGGTTTCTCTAACAATTCACTCTGTCTCTTAAATTTGATTTCGCATCCCATGATTGGTTCAATAGCATTTGCTTCACATTATACAACACAACGAATTTTGAACTAAAGTTATAATTTATGTTATGAATACAATTTTTACTAAGGACTCATGAAGTTGAACTTTATATTCCTCTAAAAAGCGGTTCATCATTTGATTTCTTCTCATATTCTCTTTAGTTATCAAAGATGTAGAAATTAGTTCTTTATCCAGATACTTCTAAATGTGAGTATGATCTAAGGATGAATTCGAATATTCTTTTGAAGCGCATCTAAGGGAGTGATTTTTGAAGAATGCACTTAAGGTTGATGCATTTGTGGAGATACCAAGGATGGCTGGCTCTTGGCTTTGATGCTGTTGGTATAAACTTCTTACCGAAGGGCAAGAATTTTCAACTTTTGTAAGAGGATGGAATGTTCTTAGATTTTGGTAATTATTTAATATACGTGGTTTTATTCTTTTGGACCTTTTTCTAAATATTTGGTAATACAATCATACCTAAATATTCTTTTGGCAGTCTGGTTATATACATGTACTAATTTACGTTATGTCTTTTGCTTTGGACAACTTTGCAATAATATATAATCAATTGTAATGTTTAGAAAGAAACAAAAAGATTAGATTCTGAAAATATTCATCCTATAACTCGAACTTTATGACTAAATATCACCACATTTTGTTTTTGGCGAAACATTATGCACCTTAGTCAACATGATAGCCATACTGATTTTAGTAGCAAAGTATGGAAATTTAGCAACACTGATACTAGGTGAATTTGCGACTATAAATGTGCAGAAATGAACTAGGTCCCACTACACTGTAACGTGTGGAATTGTTCTTACATTTTTAGTAAAATTGTCAAACTAAATGTAGTAATAAAATGTGATTTTCTATTCACATGATAAATTCAAACTTAAAGTCATAACCAAATGTGGTGTTTTGGTCTATGACAATAGTATTGATTACAGACTTGAAAACGACTAGCTTGCTTAATCTATTTGTAAACAAAAAATGAATACACTAAGTTTATCGATATCATTGGAAAAATGCTCATTGTTATAGTGAATGGTAAATTTGCGATAAATAATGGTAAATTTATTATATTGGACAAAGGCATTAAGAGTGTATTCTTTAGGTTTTTTTGATGATGGTAAAACAATCTTCTTAGAAAATTTATATAATGTTTGCTTTGATTTTATTGACCTTGCATGATATTTGAAGTAATATTAGATCCAGTTATCCAAAAAGTAATGTGGATCCACTTAGAGTTAACGTATATCAACAATTCTAACGTGTCCGCTTAGTCCATTAATATTGTTTTGTATTTTTTTATATTAATGTGATAACAAAAAATGAACATATATAACATAGTCTTATTCAACGTGAGCATTCTTTAATTAGTAATATGTCAAGAGTTGTATAAAAAAAGAAAAATAAGCAAAGTACTTATATCAATGGTGCTTTAATGTTCAAATTCGGGTTGTGTAACAAAGCAAATAAGCAATATGCTTATATCAAAGTTGTCTGGATTTTGATATGCATGTTATCATCTTTATACATGTAATTAAAAAATTTATACCAAAATTATATAGTTTATGTTATAAGTTTTCTTATTATATAGAGTATCCTAATGTTTTTTGAAAAGATGTTAGTTATTTTTAATAACTAATTGGTCAAATTATAAACTAGCATATAATGTCTAAAATTAATTTATCATTATCATACAAACAATGCACTGCTAACATACTCACTATAGTTAATTCAGTGAGTTTTAATTATGATTATCACAAATAAATATATATCTATGCATTCGTTATCCTTTCACATTGTTGTTAATGACGCAACACTATCGTTCAACAATGTTTTTTCATTACCAATATATTAAAATTCTTATACATTTGGATATGGCATATGCAACTACAATATTTTTTCTATGCCCGTGTGCGAAGCGTGGGTTTACACTAGTCTTATATATATGTGTGTGTGTATCACAACACACACACCGATATATGTGTGTGTGTGCGCGCATGTGTATGTATGTATGTGCATGTGAAACATATCAATTTATATAAGGTATAACATATCCGTGTATAGATACTGGGATTTACAACGCAACAGACATGTTAGCTCATCCAATATACAAATATATTATCCAAATGTATATTTTTATACTTATATATATATATATAAATGTTACAAATACATACGTATATGAATACATAAACAATATTACTTAAACAATTTGGAATATATATACAAGTATGACTATTAACACTGTATATATTTATAACTATATGAATATATTAAAAAAATTATAAATTAAATTAAAAAAATTTACAAAGCCAAAAAAATTACATGAACAGGTATAAAAAACTAAAATACACAAAAATATATATATTTATATATTAAATACTTACATATATATATATATATATTATACTTATATATATGTATGATGATATAATAATAAATATAGATTCATCCTTATAAAGTACAAAAAATATATTTATAATAACTATGTACTTACCTGGTCATGCGCATTACTCAAAATATTTTTTAATTTTTAAAATATATTTTATTAAAAATATCCATATGGATATTTTAAAATATTAATCAAAAAAATTTGGATGCTTATTTTAAATTTCTAGTAAAATTATAATTGATAGTTTTGGATTTTATTATATAATTTTGTAACTTAAAACTATTTTAAAATCTATTTTTTAATTCTTGACTCATATTTAAATATTTAAATTATAATAAAAATTATTTTCTGCCAAGAGTATGTTATGTGTTCATCTAATCTTATAAAATATAAAACAAAGTTTATAATATACATAAATATATATATATAACTAATTTATATGGCAAATTGATTTAAATATTATTTTAATAATAATATATTAATATAAACTTTTTTTGTCAAAAACATCGTATCTATTAAACTTTATATAAAAATTATATAACCATATTTTTTATAAAATATAATAGAGTATTTAAATTATAAACTATATACATATATTAAAATATTGTATATTATATTATTTAAAAATAAAAAAATAAAATTTTAATGTGAATCGTGCTGCATATAGGTGTATACATGACAATTTTTTATATAAAAGCATATGTATACATACAACCACTCTAATTTTTGAGTGAAACGGATGTGTAGTGCGACACTACACAGCCGGCTATATAATATTAAAATACGTAGATAGTGCGATCAACAAGCCTGATCGCTGGCCAAAAAAAATAAGGAGTATCAAAACAGTCATAAAACTAGACAGCAATAACTGAAATATGAAAATAAGAACACAGTGCGCATACTAGAAGCTTATAAACAACAAGTAGTGATGGAGCGAGCTACGGGTGGCGTCCATGGTGCCCACGGGTAGGAGAAGCGGTTGTGCTGCCAGCCGATTCAGTTGGTGAAGTACTAGGGCGCGGGAGCCTAAGCCTGAAGGGAGCTGAGTAGCTATAACCTGTAAGAGAAGAGTAGTAATAAATGATGCGCCTGCATGTACCTTCGAAGTGTGATTTGGGATTATTGAATACATGTACGTTGCGCTCTACCCAAACACACCAACTGAATACAACCACTCTAATTGTGATAATATATTTATATATTGGAATCACCACTTAACTAACAATATAATATATGATATAAACATTATATAGATTAGAATTTATAAACATGTTAGGAATATACCTTATATCCAATCACTACTACAAAACAGGCCATTTGCATCGCCTCATTTGAATCGGTTTAAGTAAAAACTGATGCAAATAGAACTATTTGCATCAGTTCTGTCTTAATAACCGATGCAATTGGTACGTGGGAAGCAATAGGTAATAAAAAAGTCAAATTTGCATGAGTTGTCACCAACAACTGATGCAAATACGTCGATGCAAATAGTTTTAGTCGCATCGGTTTTAAAGTCAATCGATGCAACTACGTCCAACATAATACTTTTCGCATTGTTTCCCTTGCGTACGCGATGCAATTTCAAAATTAGGTTATTCGTTTACATCCCGCGTTTCCAATTCTTTTTCCGCCGCTCCCATTCTTTTCCCCAAATAATTCGCGTGTTTCAAAGAAAAAAAACCCTAAAATCATTGTTAAGCGATCGGTTGATTTCGAGCGTCGAGTTTGGAGTTTGCTGATTGATTTCGAGTTTCGACTTTGCTGGATTGATTTTGAGTTTCGAATTTGCTGGATTGATTTCACCGTTAAGCGACCAATTTCGAGTTTTCTGGATTGATTTTCAGGTATAAAATTTTCTTTCTTGAAAATTCCTACTACTTCCTATCATTATTCCTAATTGATTATTATTAAAAAAAGTCTCATCTTTCTTTTCTGATTTATTTCACGTGTTCGTGTTTTTTGCACCAAGTGTATTTGAATGATGCCTATGAGATCTTTTGTTACTATTTGGCTTGCATTCTCTTTTTATACCTTGCAAAAAAAGAGTGTGATTGGTGTTGTTATAAACCATAGCTGATTAAGTGTATGACTGTAATTAAGAAAATAAGTTTGAGTAACAATATTGACCTTTAGAAATTCTGGCATTTTAAATTTCCTTTTTTTTATTATCTGCCACTTGTTTAAGTAGGCTATGTCTTCTTAATGCTTTAAACACAACACTTATAATTATTCTTCAAAGGTAAAATATCTAAATCTTCAAAGGTAAAAAAATGGATATGCACAGTATGTACCATTTATGTCTACGGTACCACTGAAGTCATACACCAAAATAAATAATTATAATTAAAAAAAGATAAAATCAGAGGCATAATAATATAACATCTAACCTGCGTATATGTCATGCTAATGTTATACAAGGAACATTTGCTTTTGAAATTGGTAACATGAAATTGACTTAAAACTCAAACTCTCAAAGCCAGGCAAATAAAAACTCTAAGCATCAAAAGTTGATAGAATATTTTTCTTGATGGTGAACTCATCTGCTTTTGCAGGGCTGATTGACTGAAGAAGGAAAAAAACAAATAGAAAGGAACATTAACTTCTGAATAACTAGCTTAGTATAGTTCTATGGAAAAAAAAAATTAAAAAAACCCTTTTACAACTGTACTAAAGCATGACGAGCATAAAAAAAATTGTTAGGGGGAGCAAGACAGTTGGTTCAGAGGAAGGGTGGTATATTGTTATGTCTGAAGGGGTTGAACAGGTAAAGGGTAGAGATGAAGTAAGTGGCTGGAAACTGATATGCAGTGTGGCTGGAAACTGATATGAAGTAAGGGCAGAAATGATTTGTGGTGGCAGCAGATGTTGGAAGGGATGGTGAAGGAGGATGGCAGTATATGGGAGATGTTTTGTATGCACAGTGCAGGATGTTATGGTTAGTGATGGTTGTTAGTTGTATGGAGCAGCAATGATGGAAGTGGTGAACTTGTATGTGACTAGTAGATGTGAAGTTTACTGAGGTGAGTTTGAGTGAGGTATGTATATTGAAGTGTAGTGATGATGTATGTGGGAATGATGACTTGAGGCTTCAGGTTTGAGGAGGAGTTGGTGAAGGAGGAGTAATGTGTTTTTGAAAGGTTGTTGTATGTAGTAATAGATGAGATGTTTTATGGTATGTGAATGTTAAGAGGAGGAAATAGTGGTGGTCAGTTGCAAGAAATTGTTGATTTTGATGTAGTTTGTGGCTATGTGGGGGTATAGTTGACAGCAAGTGTGTAGGAGATTTTGTAGGCAGTAGTTCGTGGCTCAATTTCAATAGTTTTTTGTATATGAAGACTTGTATGTGAGGCACAGTGGCAGTTTTGCAGTGATTATATGCAGTGTTTGAATGATAGTGGAAGAGTATGGGCAGTATGCACTGTTATCTTGTGGTTTATGGATGGACAATGATGTTTGTTTGTTGTAGGGGTGCAGCAGAGGGATGGTTGGTGGAGGTATGTATTTCTGGTGATGTATATGGCAGTTGTATGCGGATATGAAAAAAAAGGGTAGATGTGGTGAAAGTTGAAGTTGCACCTATGACTGTTTGACAGTGTACAGTGGTCGAAGCTGATTATGCTGCGATTAAAAAGGAAACATTTGAAAAAATTAGTAAGGAATGGAATAATACTATTATGACATATGTATTAGGGCCTGGACCCTATTACATCCATTTTAAAGGTTTTTTGTACAGAAACTTCAAACCTAAAGGAGATTTTGAAGTGCACTCAGGAGATAATGGATTCTATATGATCCGTTTTATGAATGAACAAGATGGCAAAAATGCATTAATCCAAGTCTGTTCAATGAAGTAGGTCTGAGTACGATATGTAGTGTGTTGGGTAATCCTATTGAAACCGACTATTCTATAGCTAACAGTAAGATTGCATAGTAGTCACCTGCTAGACTATGGTTTTAATCCATCAACTTCATGTGCTATTTACTGTTTACTGCATAGAAGAAACACATGGTTAATGTACCCAAATAAACAGCTGCATCCATGTACCATTCCAAAGTTACACCGTTAAAACCTTTTTTTAATTTAGCAACCTGTTACGCTAAAATGTTGAATTTATGCAACTATAGTGAATCGCAAGGCACATCATTACGATAACGCCAAGATATATGAATTTACCACCATATAAAAAGTATGTTTTGTTTTATACCAAAGACTTTTCACTCAAGTCTGTTTAGATGCATCATAGTTTCATGCAAACCAGTTACAACTTTATGAATATTAGACCTGTAAAATTCAAAAACAAACAAATTGCATGTCGTTTTTATATGATTACACTTATATTTAGTCTAAATAATTCTAGCATACTCGTAAATATATTTCTAAATAAAAAATAAACTTCTAAACAAAAATTATTATTATTAATTATTAGATTATTTAAATTAAATCTAAACAAAAATGATTAACTATTTAGTACAAAATAAAAATTAAACTTCTTTCGTATTACTTCTTTTTCCGCAAATGGCTTAACCTCTAATCTCTTTCCTTTAATCAAAAATATCCATGAATGCATCCAAAGAGTAATTCCAACATTAACTTGTTGAAGTAAGAAACAAAGCCAAAGCCACTACCGTGATTGAAAACTGATATATATGGACGGTTATTGCATTAAGTCGAACGGTTTATTTGTCATTTTAATGTATTATGCATTGGAATGACAAAATGATTGTATGCATTAATACGACAAAAAGTTGATTATCATTAAAATAAAATTAGAGTTGATTAAAATGAGTTGAATGTACTCTAAATTTACCCTATGATTCACATTAACACCATTAATCATTATTTTTCACCTACTAATTATATAGATTTCGTAACTACATTCATTCCCTAATGGTTACCGGGATTTTTTGTTTTCACCGCTATATACACAAAATTTTCATACTGTTTTGAAAGGTTGAGTCCACAGTATGCTGCTTTGAAGTTTGTAAAGTCGTACATTTGCAAACACGTTTTTTCTCAGTTTCATTGTTTACTGCCTAACGATTTCCTGTGTTTGCACTGTTTTTTTTATTTTTGTACATTTTTTCCTTTTTGTCATTTACATAATGCCCGTACGCTATTGTAATCCATATTTAAAACTGTACTGAATATAACGAGTATATACAAATACCATTACCCCGTCCTGACGTTACTTCTCTACTACAACATGCTCGCATTAATACAGTAATTCACGTAGGCAACGTCCTCATACAGATTTACCTACCTATTGACATTACATTTAAACACAATTTTACCTGATAATACCTACCTATTTCAAATCATTAACTGCATAATCTTCCCTATTACATCCATGAATGTATCTTTAATTTTCGTTATTTTTTGTATAACGCTCGGGAATGTATAGTGAGGAAGTGTAAATTGCGAACTATTGATTATGAGTGATCGCTAATGTACTAATGATAATCTTCTGCTAAATGTTTTAAAGGCAGAACTGGCATCTGTTGCAGGAACTATTGCTTGAAATGTAATTCTTTTTTTTGGTTTTAAATTTTGATTTACTGCGTTTTAATATTTCTTGTATTTCGGTTTTATACTTCTGTTTTCGGAAGCAGTGTTCTAAGAGTTTGAATGCTGTAATATGTTATAGTTGCAAATAAAAGATGAAATCATTATCTTTCGTTTTCGTTATATATAAAGAAAACTTCTGTTGGTTGATCGCTTAATCCACAATCGGATTTTGATAAGTTTATCCGCTGAGTACTTTGTGAGTTAATCCTCGGAGGATTAACTAATATATTTCTCCCTTTCTTTTAAAAAGCTCGTCATTTTCATTCACTGTATTCTTCTTCAAACAACATGGTGTTTCATCTTCTTAAATTCGTTACCATCTTTTCTAAGACTTTGTTAATCTGATGCTGATACTGTAGAATGTTATTGCATGTTCATGCTGCTTTCTTGATACTTTTATTATGGTGCACGTTGGGGTTTGTTTCTAACCTCTCCTTATGGGGCTGCAGCTCCTATTTTGGGTATGATAGTCCTAACAAAATGATTAGGCTTCTTCCAAACACTTTACAAGTTAGGTTGTCCTCTTCCCTATCCAAAATGGAAGTTTCTTCTGCCTCAGTTGTTCATGTTCTCAACCTTCTTCAGCTTAATCACCCCTGCATCCTTATACGTTTAAGTTTAATGCAAGTAGTAATAGGACATGCAAATTCTGATATAGAATCTAGTTCAATATCAAAGTCCATTAATTTCAAAACCAGAGTTACTTGCTCAATAAATTGAAACGCAGACAGTCCAATAATAAGGTTGAGTCCGAATCAAAAAGGTGTACATATTTCTACATATGTTGAATTAGAAGAAAAGAACATTGCAATAAAATATTTCATTAGATGAACCATTGAATTTTATGTAATTTCTATTGTTACTGTATTGTTAAAATGAAATTTTATGTTAATTTTTAGTTTAAAATTTAGTGATTATCAATTATTAATAACTGAACAAAGGACCTTAATACAATTTAGCATCAAATGATATGTATCATATGGATTCATATTCAAGGTTTGATTAGGACTCTTTTTTTTCGTTTGGTTGTTTTGTCTTTTCTGCTGATTGTGTTGTTAAGTTTGCATCGTATATTGGTTTGGTGTTTTATCTATGATGATGATTCAGAACTAGAATTTCCTTGTATTTTTATTTGGACAATGAGAATTTTTTTGTTTGTTGTGCAGTTTAGTTTGCTTGTGTTTGTGGAGTGATGTTGAACTGATTATCCACTCCACTTGAATTAGCTAAAAATATTGATTTAATAATGAATGCTCTTCGTAATCCAATGTTTTTTTTTTGCTTGTGTAGTGTGTCTCTAGCATTTGCATATGGATCGTAGTTGGATGTACAACGTAAAACGTAACGATGACGAGTTCCTAAACAAAATTGAAGAGTTCATCAATTGTGCACCGAATGATCAATTAAGAAGAGGGGAAGAAACTATTTTTTGTCCTTGTAGACACTGCAAAAATAAGAGAAGACTTCGTAACATAGATTAGATTAGAGATCACATAATCCGTTATGGGTTTAAGCAAAATTATACGCGGTAGATATGGCATGGTGAAAGTATACTTAGTAGAGCTAGTTCTAATAATCATGAGAATGATGAGAATGACCGAGAAGATAACATGAATAATGACGCGAATGATGAGAATGATTGTGTTCATGAGATGTTTCGTGATGCTGAAGAACATTTGATGGAAGAGCCAAAGTTGTATGAAATAATGTTAATTGATGCCGAGAAGCCTTTGTTTCCTAATTGTGCTAAGTTCACAACATTGTCTGCTATGCTCAAGCTTTTCAATTTAAAAGCAAAGCATGGATGGAGTGATAAAAGTTTTACATCTTTGTTGGAACTTTTGAATGATATGCTTCCAGAAGGTAATGAGCTTCCAACTTCTACCTATGAGGCAAAGAAAATTATGTGCCCAATTGGCATAGGATATAAAAAGATACATGCATGTCCAAATGATTGTATATTGTATTGAAATGAATATGAGAACTTGCACGAGTGCCCCAACTGTGGATTATCCCGTTACAAGTCGCGAGGGAACGTTCACAATGACCCAAATAAGAAATGGCCTCCAGCAAAAGTCTTGTGGTATTTTCCAATTATACCAAGGTTTAAACGTTTATTTGCAAATAAAGAAAATGAAAAAAACTTAAGGTGGCATGTTGATGTGAGGAAAAATGATGGATTATTGAGGCATCCAGCTGATTCTCCACGGTGGAGAAACATTGATACAATGTATCCTGATTTTGGTGAAGAAATTAGAAATCTCAGACTTGGTCTTTGTACAGATGGCATAAACCCATTGGGAAACTTTAGTAGTCAACATAGTACTTGGCATGTTCTTTTGGTGATTTACAATCTTCCACCTCATTTGATTATGAAGCGCAAGTATATCATGTTGTCTCTTTTAATCTCTGGACCACGACAACCAGGAAACGACATCGATGTTTACCCAACTCCTCTTATTGATGATCTAAAACTTCTATGGGATAAAGTTGTGCGTGTGTTTGACGCATATAGTCAAAGTAATTTTACATTGCGTGCCATGATTTTTTGTACCATAAATGATTTTCCTGCGTATGGTAACTTGTCTGGCTATAGTACAAAAGGTGCCAAAGCATGCCCAATTTGTGAAGATGATATGGTTGTTGAGCGTTTACATTATTGCAAAAAAAATGTGTATATGCATCATCGTAGATTTCTCCCTCCTAATCATCCTTATCGTAAAAAGAAGAAGCCTATTAATGGGGATATAGAGAATGGAGTTGCTCGTTTGCCATTAACAGGAAATGATGTTTACGAACGGGTCAAGGATATTGAAAATGCATTTGGCAGAGTATTTCCTCTTTTAGAAGGCTCATGGAAGAAGAAATCTATATTTTGGGAACTTCCGTATTAGAGACATTTACAGGTTAGACATTGTCTAGATGTAATGCATATAGAAAAAAATGTTTGCGACAGTATCGTTGGGACACTCTTGAATATACCTGGTAAGACAAAAGATGGTGAGAAATCTAGGCAAGATATGTTGAAAATGGGTATCCGGAAGGAGTTAGCACCGGTGCAGAAAGGTAAACATACCTATTTGCCCCCCGCATGTTATACATTGTCCAAAAAAGAGAAAACTAGTTTATGTGAGTGTCTTCATGGTGTGAAGGTTCCAATGGGTTATTCTTCAAACATTAGCAGTCTTGTATCAGTGAAGGATTTGAAATTGACCGGTATGAAGTCTCATGATTGTCATGTGTTAATGCAACATTTATTACCTGTTGCAATTAGAGGTATATTGCCTAAACATGTTAGGCATGTTATTAAAAAGCTTTGTCTCTTTTTTAATATAATTTGTAGCAAGGTAATTGATCCTGATACGTTGGATGCTCAACAAGCCGATGTTATTGTTACCTTATGCCAATTTGAGATGTATTTTCCACCTTCATTTTTCAATGTATGTTGCATTTGGTTGTTCATCTTGTAAGAGAAATCAAAATTTGTGGTCCTGTATTTATAAGATACATGTATCCGTTTGAAATGCATATGGGAACTTTTAAAAGAAAAACAAAAAACAGATATAGACCTGAAGCCAGTATCGTAGAAGCTACTATAGCTGAGGAGGTTATTGAATTTGCCACTCTATACTTAACTTGTGTTGGACCTATTGGACTTCGTAAGTCTCGACATGAAGGACGACTTGACGGCCAGGGCATAATTGGATCAAAATTGATTTCAATTGGTGATGAGATGTTTCACAAACCCAGCTACTTGTTTTGCAGCACCTTAGTGAGGTACATCCTTACTTGGAGGAGCACATGGCAATTCTAAAGTCTCAGAATCCTTCAAAGAACGAAGGTGGTTGACGAATGAACATTACCGCTCTTTTGTCATATGGTTTAAACATATGGTAATGTCTCAATTGTCTCAAACAAATCATGGTATTTCAGATACAATAAAATGGTAAGCATATGGGCCTCGATTGCATGTCAATTCATGGGAAGGATATGATATGAGTGGTTATGTCTTTTATACGAAGCGTCAGGATGAGAAGAGCAAAATGTAAAATAGTGGAGTTAGCATCGTTGCATCTTCAAGAGAATTTGCTAGTGCTAAAGATAATAGACCAGTAAATGCGACAATGCTATATTATGGGATAATCGAGGATATTTGGGAACTTGAGTATAAAGACTTCACAATCCCGCTATTTCGATGTAGATGGGCTGACAATCGTTGTGCTATACGAGTGGATGAACATGGATTCACATTGGTTGACTTTGGTCAAGTGAGTCATGATAATGATCCACTCATCTTGGCATCTCAAGCAAAACAAGTTTTTTACGTGACTGATCCTGCCGATAATAAGTGGTCTGTTGTTCTTCCCGGCAAAAGATGCATTGTTGGGATTGGTGATGTGGTGGATGAAGAAGAGTATAATCAATTTGATGAGAATCCACCTTTCTCCATCGGCTTAAGTCTACCAGAAGAAGTTGATTTAAATGCAATTTATGCATATTCTGATCACGATGAGGGGGTTTGGATAGTTGGGTAATTTTTTTTATGCTCATCATGCTTTAGTTTCCAGTTGAAATCTTTCATTTACTATAATTCTTTAGTTTTTTGAGAATAATTACTAATAAGATTTTTTACAGGGATACTTGATCGCTGTTTTTGTTGCAGACTTCGGATATGAATAATGGACACAATAACTGGTAAGTTCAGCCCATTTTTAAAATAAGTATAGTTACACCATTTTCATTTCATTTGCACTCCATATATATTCAGCATCATATTCAATTTGTTCGTTTAGTATGAGATAAATTGTCTACTTCATAAAATTACAAGTCAATAAGAAATCTGACTTGAGATATCTGTTGACGCGTGAGTTATGAATTATCAAGATACGCTGCTAGTATAAAATAGAAGATCCCTCATCATGAAAGTAAGATTCTACAAATATGGAAATCCATATGTAGGCTGAGTTGAGTATATATTATTGAAATTAGTGCATGTCATGA
Organism: Allium cepa; assembly: GCA_030765085.1. Classification (NCBI taxonomy): domain Eukaryota; kingdom Viridiplantae; phylum Streptophyta; class Magnoliopsida; order Asparagales; family Amaryllidaceae; genus Allium; species Allium cepa. Next base: position 763,352,294 of record CM060934.1, on the reverse strand, counting down.
AATGGCAGTAACAACCAATATATGAAATTTAAATGGCATCTTTTACAGAATATGTTTTGCTGAAAAATAAATATGATTCATTACAATTGCTTCTTGAATTGTTCCATCAAATAAATTAAAACTACTTACTATATTATAATCATTTAATTTGTCTTTCGTCATTTTTGAAATCAGGTAGATACTTGATAAAATAAAACTAAGTGAAATTTTGTTGTTGAATGCATACAAGTACATGTACTTTTTAATGCCTAACTTAAACTAAACATTTTTTGTGCAGGCTGAATGGCAATTTCATAAGTTAGCAACAAATGCAAATTCTGATATGAATAACGGACACAAGCACTGGTAAGTTCATCCCATTTAAAATAAGTACATTTACACCATTTTCATTTTCTATATGCTACTCATTTAGTTACCTCGTAGATTTTTGTAGACTCAGGCTAAGAATGCCATTCTCAGCAAAAACAATAAACACATATACCCAATATTTCAGTGTATTATCTGCTCTTTAATTTGTGATATATGTATTCGGCCAAGGAGTTTCTGGCTCTTGAATTTTGTGGCATAACTCACCAGTTATTAGTTATATATATTTATATATATATATATATATATATATATATTTCACACATGAAAGGTTCGTTTACTTGTGATAGGATTCGTGTAACCTCTGTGTGGTATCTTTTGGATAATACAAGCATAAATGATCAGTTGTGCTCGAGTCTACAGCAGGAAACGTCTGATATTGTATTTGATGTTATTTGGATGATTGAATATAAAAGAATTGTTATTGCTGATTTTTACTTGCACTTCTTTGAAGCTTCTCTTTTTTAAATTAGATAAAAACTTCATAATCCTGTCAATATTCTACACTATCCAACAACTAACTAATATTATTAATTTCAATAGCTTGAGGTATAAAAATCTTTGTTCAGAAATGTTACTGGAGAATTTCAGAGTCATTAATTTTTTTTCTGTTCTGTAAGAAAATTACCATTGAATTTCTTAAAGTAGTGATAGCGCTAGTGTAAGTAAAAAATATAACTATTAAAGAAGTAAAAAAATAACATGTATGCCAAGATCTGGACATATAATAATAGAAATTTTGAAATATTTTCTTGTCATTTGATATTTCGTTACATGTAGGAGTGTCTTTAAAATCGTTTAGAGTAACATGATGATTAATTAGAACTCCCCAAGTCAACATCATCTCAAATTTTCATTATTGCAGCTCAGTATTTCATTGTTACCAGTTCTAGCTGACCAGTAAATTGAAGTTAAAATGTTTTACCACTTATGTTATGTCTGAAGATTTCAAGTGATTATAGATATTCTTTTTATTTGATGATAGTGCTCAAACCATAAATTTGGATTACCTCCTAGCTTTTGGAAATAGTGATACAAATATGCGCAGTCCTTTTGTTAATAACATGTTATGTAGTTCTTAGTGATCCCATTAACGGTCTGAATATGTTATGGAAACTTATTATACTGAGGAAAATTTAAATGTTGGAGGGCTATATTTGAGATTGAAAATTTTGCAAGTTTCTCGTTTGTTTTTACTTGGCCATATTATGTTATGAAGTTTTTATCTAATTACACTAATAAACCTTTTAACGCCACTTATTTTTTAAATTACCCATTAGTATAACAGTTAGCTATCTATTAACATTAAACTAACTACTATTGACTTTGACATCCATAATTAAATGGTCACTAAACAATCAACTACATGAATAATGGAGATAGAAGAATTTGGACAAAATGAAGAACATGATCCTTCTACTTCACAGTCGTTGTCTAAGAAGAGGCGAAGAGGCCCAACAACCGGGAAAAATATAAAACACAAGAACCAAAATTCATTGAGTGGCGTGATAACGGCAACCCCATTGGAAAGTAGGCGAAGTCTTATAAGGCGTATATGGGCGATACTGCTAGATCTAAAATTGATATCAATATTAAAAATTGGGATGACGTTTGTAAAGGGATTAAAGATACTATATGGGAAGATGTTAAGGTGTTATATATTCATTTATTCACTTATTACTTATTCGGCTTTAAGACCCAATTGGACATTTGAAGTCTTATAAGGTGTATGTAACTATGATTTTTTTTAATCTCAAACCGAGTACCACATTGACGACAACATGAAAGATAACGTGTTAAAATATGTCTGTGGATGATGGAAAGATTTCAAAACAAAATTGGTTGATGGTTGGATTACGAAGACAAGAAAACTTCCAGTGGACCATAAAGAGCCGTACGAGCTTTATGATGGCATTACACAAGCACAGTGGGAAACGTTCAAGAAGAATTGTGAAACTGAGGAATTTAAGGTATTTTTTGTTCATTTCACACATTATCCTTTTAAAACGTATTTTTGTTTCCTTGACGATGTTGAAGAAAGTAATAATTGTAATTACTTCTTGCGTACATTATTGACTGTCTTGATTTAACACGTTTATTTTTACTTCAAACTGCAAATATTTGAATTTTCGGTTTTATGTTTTTTATTTCTAACCTGTGATAGTTAACGTTTTTTCTGTAAATGTTCAAGCCTTGCATTTCCGTTATTGTGTATAATAATTTGTTGATTTGATTCTTCACCATTTTTTTTGTTGCTATCATATTGCTCGTTAAAACATGACTTGCCTTTCTCTTTCTTTTTAGTGTTATTTTGTTACAAGGTGAATTGTCATTCTTTGTCAAATTCAACTTTCTTCCCGGATTCAATTCAACTTGGTTGTATCTCTTTTCCTCGCTTTTGTTCGCACGCTACAATTGTTACAGCAACATACTAACATTTTGAGACAGTTATATTATTCTGTATGTGATGATTTTTGTCTTGAATATGGCCATTAATTATAATGCTATTCCAAACAGAAGGTAAACAAAATTTATCTTTGTAGTTAGGTATGTGGACTGTTTGGTTTTTGTGATGCATCTCTTAGAAAAAACGAAGATACTCGTGGTGAATGGGTGTAGTTAGTTTTGATGCATCAGCTAAGAATTCAGGGTTCATTTATTATATTCCATATGATACTTCGAATTTTTGATTAATCTACATCTTCATACTTTAAATATTGGGCGTTAATTAAGATGAACTCTTCTAGACCATGGTACTTGGCTAACTGGAAAAGATTGTTCGTTGTCTATTGATGCTTACAAGGAACTTCATTCTAACTAGTAGCTAATAATGGTTGTGAGCTTTCTTTTGCGTCTAATTTGAACTCTTTGGAGACATGGTATGAATTTACATAATCAAGTTGCACTTGAAAGATCTGGATTACATATGCTCTTACAAAGAATTTATCAGACCAATCTGGATTAAGAATTTACATAATCAAGTTGCATCAGCTTTCAACTCCTTTTCATATGTGACCAATCTACTTTGTTGATCAAGTAATTGCTTGATTTATTTTCTGTTAGTGGTTGCAGACATGTGATAATGCAAGAATTTTGTGCAATGGAGTATATGTTAGCAGTAGAGTAGCAAGAATTTTATGCAAGAACTTCGGGTATACATTAATATTCATTATTTTTGACAGCGATTAAGCGAGAAGGGTAGGAAGAGTCAAGCATACAATGAGCATCCTCACTATTTGGGGCAAGCTGGATATGTAGGGAAGAAAGCTAAATGGATAACCGAAGGTCATAGTTCATCGACTACATTACCAAGTGGTTCTTTTTTGGATCGAAGTATTGACTGGGTTTTGGCAAGATCAGAAAAAAAGCTAATGGAAGTTATGTAATCCCTAATGAGAAAACTAGGATAGTTGCAGATAAAGCGGTATGACTAATTTTGATGCATTTTATCCCATTTGGTTAATCTCTTACAAAATAAAGCAATAAATTATTAAGAACGTGTAACAACCCAATATTTTCAACCCTTCGCATCCGCTCATGTCGGACTTGAAGTGTTCAAAGTACTGCGTTGTAGAATAATTTTGGCAAAACTCAGAATATGCAGTAAATAAAATCACAGAATCATATACACAGATATCAGAACTCACAGCGGAAATAAAATATTTAGTGGTTCATGAAGCCACCATAAAACTTTTAACCAAAAAGAATTTACATAGTTTAGAATCTGCAATACAGCTGTAGACATAAATAGAAACAGATTCCTCCAAAGTCTTGATTGCAGATAAGATAGGGACTGAAAAGCTTCCGGCAGCACGAATGATCTACGGGATGACCTAGCTCCGGAGAGAAAAACTGAAACTGCAACTCAGGCTGACCCGAGCGTAAAATAAAACATAACACTCGAGTCAGGACATACATACTTATATAATGTAAGCTAATTCAAGTGTACTGTAATATAGAACAAGTAACTTAAAGGATGCTTGGGACCGCCCATCCTCTAAGGATCCGTTAAACTATTTACTATGTAGTATATTGCGCTATTATAATAGTGTCTATTTATAAAATAAACTTACTTTTTAAATAGCGTTAAGGCTTTACATTTTCCACCTTAACACGTAATAGTCCCAGTAGTCCATCCAATACCATAGCTCCTCCTACTCGGGAAGCAACTAGAGGATACCACACGGGCTACGGGAGAAAACCAAACTCGTACAAGGCTCGATATGGTAGGTGACACGGCACAACGAGGCAATGCCAGGGTAGATATACCAATTGCTATCCGGACCTGTGGTAACGCGAAGCCGCAGCGACCGCCCACCTCGAACAACACTCCCAAATCAAGGGTGCACCCAAACAATCACAAGAGTAATAGAATGGTATACGAAGAAGTGCGTTCGATCAGAGGAGCTACCTCATTAATCCGAGAATCGCTCCTGTTTTAGCCACCTTAAGCCAACTCACGGGAGTCGGGTCCACGTATATACCTTTCAAGAAACGCCACCACCGACCTACTTCATTCTGGAATCTCCACCGCGTACACGGTTGGTCAAAGTGGTTTTCGGTATCGACAGAGAGTATGTTCATATCCGATCCCGGTCTCTTTGCCAACCCATCGTTATTATAACCCGTGGTCATTTAAAACATTTTATACTTTAAAACCAGAATAAACATTTCCATTTCAAAATTATAAATACGATATCATTTTAAAACCCAAAAACAATATGATATCGTTATATTCAAATATAATTCTTTCCAAAAACCATACTGCTTAAAATTTATAATATCTGGAAGCCAAATATTTGAATTATATCTTCAAAACATAATATTTGGAATTTTTACTTTAAAACCATAACTCCCAACACACAAATGGTTTGGATATTCAACGATATATAGAATAATGGTTTAACTTTATGGTTACTTTGTAAAGAAGATAATTTATATAGCTTTACAAATATATTTCTTTATTTAAAGTTTAAACCATAATTTAAATATCACTTTATGTCCCCAAATCCATTACAATTCCTATATATATATATATATATATCCAATTGGAGTATTTCCTATTCAAAACTAAGTTTGGATTTTATTCTTTCAACAAATCAATGTTTTATTATTTAGTCTTGAATATTCCCATAAATTCCATAAATAAACTCCAAATGTTAGTCATTTAATATCTTCAAAATTCACTTAATACTAGAATATTCATCTTAAATTTATTAAGGAAAATCCAGTTATAAATATCATATCTTAAGATTTTCCAAACTTAACATAAAATAAAATTTATCAAATTCCATGAGTTTTAAAACAATCAATTCTAGATTCTGTAGCACTTAGGAAATGCTACCTAAAGTTACGGGTAAAACTAGTCCAATTTCAAAAAGACAGCATTTAAAATGCTGTAGCAGATTTGTTTAACTAAATAAATATTTCCAAATATAACTTATTTATCTATTTATTTATTAACTGAAAGCTTATTTTTCAAAATCCAGAATTTCCAAAATAAGTTATATTCCAAAATTCTATTCAAATATTTATTTATTTATTAACATTTATAACTCATTCAAAAATAAAAATAAAAAAAATCCTTTAAAGATATTAAATCAAATATTTAACTTCCAAAATAATTTTAAATATTTCAGAAAATATTATAAGGACCACGGGCCTGTATAAAATTTTCTAGCCTAGCTAGGTCAAGTGATACGGATTTATATCATTTCAACCCGTAATTTACAAAACCCCGGGTTCTATCATTTCAAACCCGCAATCCCAAGCTATCAGTTAAGCAGTTAACAGACTAGTTTAACAATAATCATTATTTCAGCCCATAACAATCCAACTTTAACAGGGAACTTGCAGTGGTGATTTAAGCAGTAAATAACAATTAATAATATAACTGCATAAATAATATAACAGATAAATAACTGATGAGATGTCAATTTAAATGGGTTCATCATTCTTCATCATACTACAGACAGATAATATCTAAATAGAATGTTTACACATACACTTGCGATAATTTACACAATATATGTACATATGTCTGGTGAGAAAAACTCACCTGAAAGCTGCAGAAAATTTGATTCAAGCGAAAATGAAAAATCCACCAAAAAAAAAAAGAAACGCACAGAGGGTAGCGATCAAATTTCCCTGGATGTCACGCCTAGATTCAAATCTATAACAAGATCCAAATACCAAATACGTGACTTTTAAAATTTATGGTCAACGCAAATATTTGAAACAATTGGAACGAATAGAGTCAAAGAAATTTGGCACGATACGCTCGACCACTACACCACCCTACTTGACGAACAACTCGGCCCAAAATAAAATCTTTTTTTTTCTACCTTTTATATATATACTCTATTATTTAATTAAACAAAACGCACAACCACCACATTACTAAACTTCAACTGGAAGTATGCATAAGGTCACGGCCCAAGCCTATATCAACTAAGAATGTACGCTCACTATAACCCAAAGAAATGCAAATACTTCACTCCCTTATTTTTTTCCCTTCACGCAAAAACACACTGCCTATTTCCTACTAGATTTGCGTGTACACATGCAAAAGTTTTCACCCAGCCTATACTACAAACTAATGCATGGATAGTACATTATTTGATCTGCACGTTACTTCCTTTATAAAATTTTATTATATCATTTCTAAATTATAAATATTCTCCTTTTTTTTTATATGTGTAACGACCTGTCATTTTCGTTAATTAAATTTGTCATTTAAATAAGATTTACGCAAATTTACTTTAGAAGAAATAAAGATTTTAAAATTAATAATGAAGCAAATGTTGAGAAGGAAATGAAACCATGGGAATATAAGGCTAAGTATTTACAGTTGAAACAAAATGACGAATAAATTGAAGTGATGTAAATTGTTATATTAGGCTAAGAGTTGCATATAAGAGAACAAAGGTAAGTAGTGAATTTAGTTAATGAATTAATAATATTAAATAGTAAATTGAATTAAATCAATGTCCGGTACAAATTGAAATATTGTTTGGAATGAAAGCTTATAAATTGTAAGCATTTAATTTACAAATGAAATCAGTGTGTGTGTTTTTTTTTTTTATAAATATATATATCACATGCACAATTCGCCCAATCTTTCGACTAAATGCATGGATCTTTTTAATAGATGCTTGCACACACACTATATGGTCTGAACTATATTTATGTTAAAAATATGCAGGCACTGCTTCCTATATGATATGCATTTAGTACAGGTAAATTATCTAATATATGCAAAAAGGCAAAGCTTCTCACTGATACACGTATGTACATGTACCCTCAAATCTCTCCTCTCCCTCTTCCCTTCCTCTCCTTCCTCTGTTTTACATATATATTTTTTTCTTCTTTTTTTTTTCTTCTTTTTTTTTTTTCTTTTTCTTTTTCTTTTTGTTTTTTTTTTCAATGAACATTATTGACTTTCTATTTTGTTTGACCCAAAACTAAGTATGATATATACAATGAATAACCCATTTTTCGTAGTGATAGTACGCGTAAACTTTAAGCTAGCATTAAATTAAATCTGGGTCAACTACACCATCTCTTTGCACACACATATTAGATTTCTACAGATGTGATGACTCATAAATTTCCAAAGTTTGTCAACTAGATCGGGTGAAGTAGATGGGTTGGAGTGGCCGAGCATATCAAATGAGGAAAAAAAAACTGAGGAAAGGAAAAACTGGAAGGAAAAGAAAGAGAAAACAATAAGACAATTACCTGATGCTTCGAATGAAATTGCCAGAGGAAAATTTGTAATGCTTTGAAGAGTGGTGAGTTTTTTTTTTCTTTTTGTTGAGATGTGGATCTCTGGCATATTTATACACGAATTTGTGAAACGGCAAGGCAGTGATCAAGGGATGTGGCGTGATTAACTCATTTCAGTTTTGCAAAAGGATAAATTTTTTTTTTCCCAACGTATAAAGTTTGATCAGTATTCGAAAATTTGTAAACAAAAAGGCAGAGAAAATGGCAGCTTGGATTATGGGAAATAAATGACTTGCGTGATACATGGTTTGATTTATAAAGTTTGTACGTTGCTTAAGGGGAATATTGATCAAAGGAAGGGCAAGCGTGATGTTTGGTAAAGCTGATGACAACAGAGGGTAAGAGGAATAAGCAAAAATGCGAACGTTACATATATACAAATGCACTAATGTTGCTCACGTGTGATCCATTTTATTTTAGCTAAAATCTTGATTTTAGTTTGATACCCATAAATGAAAAGGTGAATATTTATGTAAGCTTTAGGCAAAGAACGTATACCATTTATTAAAAGAAATCAAACGGTCCTTTAAAACAAAATAACGTCCGTCTTAAAATCACTGACTGATATTTTTCTCCATAAAGATATTTAAATACGATTTTTTTACTTTATATGCGTGATTATAGGAACGAAAAAAATTTTATCTTGCAAAATAAAGGCAGTGGAAACAGAGAGATATAAATAGGAATGTGAGAATTTGAAAAGATATGCAAGGTTAAATTTGAATGCATGAGTTGATTTTTAGGCAATCAAATATATTAGTCCATTTAGGTTGCGTGAATAAATGAATACAGTGACATGCTCAAGAAACAAAAAGGTAAGAGGCAAATGCCAAAAATGTTAAAAGAATAAAATTTTGTGTCACGCGCAAAGGAAGGCAAAATTGATTTTCTTTCAAATGATATATGCGTGATTGTAGATTTAGGCAGATAAGGTTTCGTGATCAGAGGAATGGCAAAATATGAACCGTTCCAATTATATGAGAATTGATATATATATATTTTTTTTTTTTTAGTTTGATTAAATGACGGCAAGAATTTTTCAAAGCTTTTGGAAATGGAAACGTATATACACATTTTATTTAAAACCAAACTGTCAGTTACAACCAAAAGTAACGTTCGTCTTAAAAATCACTAACTGATGTTTTAATCCATAAAGGTGTTTATATATGATTTTAAAAGTACGTCAAACTGACGTAATACAAAACATCAAAAATATATATATAAAATAACGTTTTAAATTTTACACGTTTTATTACATTACTTATCATAAATTTTACGCGTCCTTTTAAACGCGATATTTAACAGTTTATAAATACACTAAATCCTTCAAAAATAATACTTAACTAAAATTTAAATTGGTTTACATTCTTCATATTTTATATATATATATATACACGGTACTTATTCCCTAGATTTACGCGCCCTTTTTAACGCGTGATTACCCAGTTCATTTATACATAAAAAAAAATTCGAAATTCTGACCGTGCTAAGACTCGAACTCGTGACCTGTCGTGAATAGCCCAGATGTCTTAACCACCTAAGCTATAAATGTTTTCTTAATTAAAACTTGATTTTTTTCAGAGATCTTATTAGTTAGTCCTAATTTTTTTTTCATATTTTGTTTTAATCACTTTAAATAAACCCCAAAGTTTTTTTTTAAAAAAAAAAAAATACAAGTGAAAAATACTTGTAAAAAAAATTGGGCTGTTACACTCTCCCCCACTCAGAACTTTTCGTCCTCGAAAAGGAAGAAGGTAGGGGAATAGAAACAACGTGAAAGAAAACTGAATTAAAACTTAAATTAGAATCATTAATCTAAACAATAAAATTCAATTTTAAATTAATCTTTGATTTCATCTATTTATACTTAAAATTTTAACATTTATTTATTTACATATTTACTTGTATAATATCCCTACACTTAAAAAAAATCATTCATATTTTTTTTTTTTATCCAAATTTTTCACAAGGTATTATAACATTCTAATTTAAAATGTTTAATTTTAATCCAAATTTGAAATGGTAATTTAACTTAATTTTTTAAAGTAAATTTACCATTTCCCAAAATAGGCTAAATTCCCCATTTAGTTTCTTCTTTATTCCAAATTAAATTTATTTTTCTCAATATTTTTCTCATCTATGTCAAATATTTTCTCAATTTCTAAACCATATAATTTCAATTAATTAATATTCAATAATTGATTTAATTCATTTGATTTTTACAGAAGTTAAATCAATCTTAACTATTTCCAAATTAATTATCTTATTATCCAATTATTTTCTAAAATCAAAAATTTGTATAGTCATTTATAATAATCATCTTTTATTCAACAAATTTAATTTTCTTTATTCCAGATTATTATTAAATATATTCTGCTTAATATATCTATCGCACATATAAAGTAGATTATATTTAATATAACTATTCCAATATATTTCTAAATTTCCTTTAACACCATTTGATATTGTATATTATTCAATTATTATTTTATTTCTATTTACCTCTATTTGTCTTGTTGTAACTGAAACTTTAAGTGTATAACATTTATTATAACCACTCAAATTTTATTTATAAAATCCTTTTATATTATACATTATCCAATTACATAGTTAATTTATGAATGATTTAGGTAAGTTATATTGGCATGCAATTTATACAAGTAAAATTTTCCAACTATATTATTCAAGTTTAAATATTCATTCCAAATTTGACTTTATTTTATCATTAGAATCACCTTTTAACATAAATTTATGAATTAAATTTCCAATTAACTTCAAACCCTTTAGAGATAAATAAATACATACATATAGGATATGTCAAATCAATTTAAATCATATATCTATATATATTATAAATTAAGTCATATTTAGAAATTCAAATCAATTAAATTTTTGAAACAAAACTACAACGTGGTCTCTTTACTTTGATACTCGAAAATGAATGTCGATGATGTTGTAGTCATCACCGAAATTATTTTCCAGCGACAAAGAGAAGAGCACAAATTTTTAAAACTTTTAAAATTCTTTGGAAACAAATTTATATTCGAAAATAATTTAAATAATATATCCTTTTAAGACTTTAAACACAAGGTTTGAAACTATCAGAAATTAAATTCTTAAATTCTTGTTTTAAATTCATTTTTTTTTTGTTTCTAAATAAATTTATAACCATGTTTTATAGTTCAATTATTTATATAAGACAGAACCAATGGTTTACAAAACCATAAATAAAATTAAACACTATTATCTCTAAACAACTAGTTAAATTTTGAAAATTATACTTATATATATAATATTAGATTTTTCCCAAATATAGGAATAATTTTTTTTTTCAAAACAAGGATAGAGATTCAAATTTTGAAGGACTCAAATTAAAGAGAATTTTGATTTAAAGATAAGTTGGAATCAGAAGATCCGATGGTTAAATAACAGAATAAGGAACCAGATAAGTTTATATAAATCGCGGGCAACCTTAACCGGGTCAACCGTGACTTAAAGAATAAGATCGATGTGGATTTTCTAGGGTAAATCTACATTCGATCTGAAGAGATAGAGTTTAGAATAACCAAAGATACTAGCATCTAAACTGAGGATAAATATAAATCTCCGGTGAATCAATGCTAGCTGTAAAGGAGTTTCACCCCTATATTAGAATATTGGCGAAACCGCCAATTTACTATAAAGATCATCCGAAGTGGAGTTATGGGATACTCCAGAATCGGAAAAAATGAATAGTGAGGGACATGAATGAACTTCGGAACCGCAGGGAACGTTCCAAAATTCGAAAAGGAAGAGATTCAAGCTCAAATGAAAGTGATTCTGTAAATCAATTTTACCATACATTCTAAGTTTTGCCTAGAGCCAAAGCTCTGATACCAAATGTAACAACCCAATATTTTCAACCCTTCGCATCCGCTCATGTCGGACTTGAAGTGTTCAAAGTACTGCGTTGTAGAATAATTTTGGCAAAACTCAGAATATGCAGTAAATAAAATCACAGAATCATATACACAGATATCAGAACTCACAGCGGAAATAAAATATTTAGTGGTTCATGAAGCCACCATAAAACTTTTAACCAAAAAGAATTTACATAGTTTAGAATCTGCAATACAGCTGTAGACATAAATAGAAACAGATTCCTCCAAAGTCTTGATTGCAGATAAGATAGGGACTGAAAAGCTTCCGGCAGCACGAATGATCTACGGGATGACCTAGCTCCGGAGAGAAAAACTGAAACTGCAACTCAGGCTGACCCGAGCGTAAAATAAAACATAACACTCGAGTCAGGACATACATACTTATATAATGTAAGCTAATTCAAGTGTACTGTAATATAGAACAAGTAACTTAAAGGATGCTTGGGACCGCCCATCCTCTAAGGATCCGTTAAACTATTTACTATGTAGTATATTGCGCTATTATAATAGTGTCTATTTATAAAATAAACTTACTTTTTAAATAGCGTTAAGGCTTTACATTTTCCACCTTAACACGTAATAGTCCCAGTAGTCCATCCAATACCATAGCTCCTCCTACTCGGGAAGCAACTAGAGGATACCACACGGGCTACGGGAGAAAACCAAACTCGTACAAGGCTCGATATGGTAGGTGACACGGCACAACGAGGCAATGCCAGGGTAGATATACCAATTGCTATCCGGACCGGTGGTAACGCGAAGCCGCAGCGACCGCCCACCTCGAACAACACTCCCAAATCAAGGGTGCACCCAAACAATCACAAGAGTAATAGAATGGTATACGAAGAAGTGCGTTCGATCAGAGGAGCTACCTCATTAATCCGAGAATCGCTCCTGTTTTAGCCACCTTAAGCCAACTCACGGGAGTCGGGTCCACGTATATACCTTTCAAGAAACGCCACCACCGACCTACTTCATTCTGGAATCTCCACCGCGTACACGGTTGGTCAAAGTGGTTTTCGGTATCGACAGAGAGTATGTTCATATCCGATCCCGGTCTCTTTGCCAACCCATCGTTATTATAACCCGTGGTCATTTAAAACATTTTATACTTTAAAACCAGAATAAACATTTCCATTTCAAAATTATAAATACGATATCATTTTAAAACCCAAAAACAATATGATATCGTTATATTCAAATATAATTCTTTCCAAAAACCATACTGCTTAAAATTTATAATATCTGGAAGCCAAATATTTGAATTATATCTTCAAAACATAATATTTGGAATTTTTACTTTAAAACCATAACTCCCAACACACAAATGGTTTGGATATTCAACGATATATAGAATAATGGTTTAACTTTATGGTTACTTTGTAAAGAAGATAATTTATATAGCTTTACAAATATATTTCTTTATTTAAAGTTTAAACCATAATTTAAATATCACTTTATGTCCCCAAATCCATTACAATTCCTATATATATATATATATCCAATTGGAGTATTTCCTATTCAAAACTAAGTTTGGATTTTATTCTTTCAACAAATCAATGTTTTATTATTTAGTCTTGAATATTCCCATAAATTCCATAAATAAACTCCAAATGTTAGTCATTTAATATCTTCAAAATTCACTTAATACTAGAATATTCATCTTAAATTTATTAAGGAAAATCCAGTTATAAATATCATATCTTAAGATTTTCCAAACTTAACATAAAATAAAATTTATCAAATTCCATGAGTTTTAAAACAATCAATTCTAGATTCTGTAGCACTTAGGAAATGCTACCTAAAGTTACGGGTAAAACTAGTCCAATTTCAAAAAGACAGCATTTAAAATGTTGTAGCAGATTTGTTTAACTAAATAAATATTTCCAAATATAACTTATTTATCTATTTATTTATTAACTGAAAGCTTATTTTTCAAAATCCAGAATTTCCAAAATAAGTTATATTCCAAAATTCTATTCAAATATTTATTTATTTATTAACATTTATAACTCATTCAAAAATAAAAATAAAAAAAATCCTTTAAAGATATTAAATCAAATATTTAACTTCCAAAATAATTTTAAATATTTCAGAAAATATTATAAGGACCACGGGCCTGTATAAAATTTTCTAGCCTAGGTCAAGTGATACGGATTTATATCATTTCAACCCGTAATTTACAAAACCCCGGGTTCTATCATTTCAAACCCGCAATCCCAAGCTATCAGTTAAGCAGTTAACAGACTAGTTTAACAATAATCATTATTTCAGCCCATAACAATCCAACTTTAACAGGGAACTTGCAGTGGTGATTTAAGCAGTAAATAACAATTAATAATATAACTGCATAAATAATATAACAGATAAATAACTGATGAGATGTCAATTTAAATGGGTTCATCATTCTTCATCATACTACAGACAGATAATATCTAAATAGAATGTTTACACATACACTTGCGATAATTTACACAATATATGTACATATGTCTGGTGAGAAAAACTCACCTGAAAGCTGCAGAAAATTTGATTCAAGCGAAAATGAAAAATCCACCAAAAAAAAAAGAAACGCACAGAGGGTAGCGATCAAATTTCCCTGGATGTCACGCCTAGATTCAAATCTATAACAAGATCCAAATACCAAATACGTGACTTTTAAAATTTATGGTCAACGCAAATATTTGAAACAATTGGAACGAATAGAGTCAAAGAAATTTGGCACGATACGCTCGACCACTACACCACCCTACTTGACGAACAACTCGGCCCAAAATAAAATCTTTTTTTTTCTACCTTTTATATATATACTCTATTATTTAATTAAACAAAACGCACAACCACCACATTACTAAACTTCAACTAGAAGTATGCATAAGGTCACGGCCCAAGCCTATATCAACTAAGAATGTACGCTCACTATAACCCAAAGAAATGCAAATACTTCACTCCCTTATTTTTTTCCCTTCACGCAAAAACACACTGCCTATTTCCTACTAGATTTGCGTGTACACATGCAAAAGTTTTCACCCAGCCTATACTACAAACTAATGCATGGATAGTACATTATTTGATCTGCACGTTACTTCCTTTATAAAATTTTATTATATCATTTCTAAATTATAAATATTCTCCTTTTTTTTTTATATGTGTAACGACCTGTCATTTTCGTTAATTAAATTTGTCATTTAAATAAGATTTACGCAAATTTACTTTAGAAGAAATAAAGATTTTAAAATTAATAATGAAGCAAATGTTGAGAAGGAAATGAAACCATGGGAATATAAGGCTAAGTATTTACAGTTGAAACAAAATGACGAATAAATTGAAGTGATGTAAATTGTTATATTAGGCTAAGAGTTGCATATAAGAGAACAAAGGTAAGTAGTGAATTTAGTTAATGAATTAATAATATTAAATAGTAAATTGAATTAAATCAATGTCCGGTACAAATTGAAATATTGTTTGGAATGAAAGCTTATAAATTGTAAGCATTTAATTTACAAATGAAATCAGTGTGTGTTTTTTTTTTTTTTTTTTTATAAATATATATATCACATGCACAATTCGCCCAATCTTTCGACTAAATGCATGGATCTTTTTAATAGATGCTTGCACACACACTATATGGTCTGAACTATATTTATGTTAAAAATATGCAGGCACTGCTTCCTATATGATATGCATTTAGTACAGGTAAATTATCTAATATATGCAAAAAGGCAAAGCTTCTCACTGATACACGTATGTACATGTACCCTCAAATCTCTCCTCTCCCTCTTCCCTTCCTCTCCTTCCTCTGTTTTACATATATATTTTTTTCTTCTTTTTTTTTTCTTCTTTTTTTTTTCTTTTTCTTTTTCTTTTTGTTTTTTTTTTCAATGAACATTATTGACTTTCTATTTTGTTTGACCCAAAACTAAGTATGATATATACAATGAATAACCCATTTTTCGTAGTGATAGTACGCGTAAACTTTAAGCTAGCATTAAATTAAATCTGGGTCAACTACACCATCTCTTTGCACACACATATTAGATTTCTACAGATGTGATGACTCATAAATTTCCAAAGTTTGTCAACTAGATCGGGTGAAGTAGATGGGTTGGAGTGGCCGAGCATATCAAATGAGGAAAAAAAAAACTGAGGAAAGGAAAAACTGGAAGGAAAAGAAAGAGAAAACAATAAGACAATTACCTGATGCTTCGAATGAAATTGCCAGAGGAAAATTTGTAATGCTTTGAAGAGTGGTGAGTTTTTTTTTCTTTTTGTTGAGATGTGGATCTCTGGCATATTTATACACGAATTTGTGAAACGGCAAGGCAGTGATCAAGGGATGTGGCATGATTAACTCATTTCAGTTTTGCAAAAGGATAAAAAAAAATTTTCCCAACGTATAAAGTTTGATCAGTATTCGAAAATTTGTAAACAAAAAGGCAGAGAAAATGGCAGCTTGGATTATGGGAAATAAATGACTTGCGTGATACATGGTTTGATTTATAAAGTTTGTACGTTACTTAAGGGGAATATTGATCAAAGGAAGGGCAAGCGTGATGTTTGGTAAAGCTGATGACAACAGAGGGTAAGAGGAATAAGCAAAAATGCGAACGTTACATATATACAAATGCACTAATGTTGCTCACGTGTGATCCATTTTATTTTAGCTAAAATCTTGATTTTAGTTTGATACCCATAAATGAAAAGGTGAATATTTATGTAAGCTTTAGGCAAAGAACGTATACCATTTATTAAAAGAAATCAAACGGTCCTTTAAAACAAAATAACGTCCGTCTTAAAATCACTGACTGATATTTTTCTCCATAAAGATATTTAAATACGATTTTTTTACTTTATATGCGTGATTATAGGAACGAAAAAAATTTTATCTTGCAAAATAAAGACAGTGGAAACAGAGAGATATAAATAGGAATGTGAGAATTTGAAAAGATATGCAAGGTTAAATTTGAATGCATGAGTTGATTTTTAGGCAATCAAATATATTAGTCCATTTAGGTTGCGTGAATAAATGAATACAGTGACATGCTCAAGAAACAAAAAGGTAAGAGGCAAATGCCAAAAATGTTAAAAGAATAAAATTTTGTGTCACGCGCAAAGGAAGGCAAAATTGATTTTCTTTCAAATGATATATGCGTGATTGTAGATTTAGGCAGATAAGGTTTCGTGATCAGAGGAATGGCAAAATATGAACCGTTCCAATTATATGAGAATTGATATATATATATATATTTTTTTTTAGTTTGATTAAATGACGGCAAGAATTTTTCAAAGCTTTTGGAAATGGAAACGTATATACACATTTTATTTAAAACCAAACTGTCAGTTACAACCAAAAGTAACGTTCGTCTTAAAAATCACTAACTGATGTTTTAATCCATAAAGGTGTTTATATATGATTTTAAAAGTACGTCAAACTGACGTAATACAAAACATCAAAAATATATATATAAAATAACGTTTTAAATTTTACACGTTTTATTACATTACTTATCATAAATTTTACGCGTCCTTTTAAACGCGATATTTAACAGTTTATAAATACACTAAATCCTTCAAAAATAATACTTAACTAAAATTTAAATTGGTTTACATTCTTCATATTTTATATATATATATATACACGGTACTTATTCCCTAGATTTACGCGCCCTTTTTAACGCGTGATTACCCAGTTCATTTATACATAAAAAAAAATTCGAAATTCTGACCGTGCTAAGACTCGAACTCGTGACCTGTCGTGAATAGCCCAGATGTCTTAACCACCTAAGCTATAAATGTTTTCTTAATTAAAACTTGATTTTTTTCAGAGATCTTATTAGTTAGTCCTAATTTTTTTTTCATATTTTGTTTTAATCACTTTAAATAAACCCCAAAGTTTTTTTAAAAAAAAAAAAAAATACAAGTGAAAAATACTTGTAAAAAAAATTGGGCTGTTACAGAACGCTAATTTTTTTGTTGTTGACAGAATGCTTGGAGAGAAAAAGCCATCGAAGGAACATGGGTTCCAAATAGACATGATGATGTCTTAAATCGTGCTCTTGAAAAAAAAGAACATCCAGGTCGTGTTAGAGGAATTGGTGGGACGGTCGGTATCAAAGATGTATTTGGAAAGGTAGTGAAATATAAAGGTCCAAGTGGTGTAATATCAGCAGATGAACTACATCGTATCACTCAGGAAATAGAAACTAAAGTGAGCCAAAGATTCGAGTCTATGGTAGATACGGTGGTTGAGCAAAAGATTGCAAACTTTTTCAATAGGATGGGTATGCAAATGCCCAATGATATTGTGGGCGAAAATGTACCATCATTTGGTCATCGTAGCAGCCGTCAATCAGTACAATTGGACAAATTACAAAATACCAGCACAAATCAAGAGATGGATCCTTATGAAAACTTACAGGTAACTAATTCAAAAGTCTATTTTTGTAAAATTATACGATTCTAAAACGTGTAAGTCAATAATTTTAATGTTGTACTTGTCATTCTAGAGGCCAACTAAATGTCGTTTAGCTTTTAATTTGGACTCCAAAATTGTCGTAGTGGGTCACGGCATGGTGCATCCTGCTTCTAGGCCTGGAAATCAATCCCATAATCAACAAATCACGACCAATCATGTAAAGGTTGGAATTGACGCAGTAGAGCCTATTCATGTAGGAGCCCCTCTTCCGGTTCCAAGTAAATATCACATCACGATAGGAGAAGCACTTGGTAGTTTTGTACAATGGCCTAAAAATCTCGTGCTTTTAAGCGATGATGATAAGGTAAAGAAAACACTTTTTGTAATTTTTTTTAGCCTTGCTTGAATAAAATATGCAGACTCCATGCTAGTTATGAATTTTTTCTGTGCAGGCTACACATATTAGGAGCAAAGACAAAGTGGAAGAGTGTGTTGCTTCGGACATGAATAATAACCAAAAGATGACAAATGAGCCTGCAAAGCGTAGGACGATCGCGGGTAAAGACATCATCAATACTTTAACGGATGAGTGAAAATATTTCCATGACCTGATAGTTCAAGTGCCATCCCATGACAATAATTTCATCAATGCGTTTCATGTGAACAAGGATTTATTTACATACGATGAGGACTTTGAAATCCATGTCACTATGGATGACATTATCCAATTCCTTAGTATGGGATGGTTGAATGGAGAATGGTTGCAAATTTGCATCATATGAGTATTATATATATATATATATATATGATGAATATTTCTATCTGTGTACCAATATAGCTACTATGTGAAATACTCAGGTTACATTTACAACAAATAGCTTATAAATTCATTGTATATGCTCTATTTTATATTATGTATTATACATGAAATGGTAGAATAACAATATTTGTATGTTGTACTTATTTTTAGGTGGTTAAATCATATGTGCAATGACCTCGGAGTGGAGACCATCGGGTTTATGTGTCCATATAAGTTGTCTCAAATGCGGAAATATCTAGACGCGACAAATATATATATATTTCGAACACATGGCGTGCGTCACAATCGAAGTGCTTACTCTTAGCCCCACACTACGAAGGGTATGAGCAATAAACTTTTAGAAACTAGTTTACAAATCTAATGTTGATATTAACTTCATATAAATCTTATAATGTAGGAAACATTGTCTACTACTTGTTTTTCGTATAGAAAAGAATGAGGTTTATGTTTTGGATCCCCAAGTCGAATGCAAATCTAAACTGGAAATTAGACCACAAGTGAATATGTACGTTTTATTTATTTGCCTTCTGATATCTTTTTTGCTTGATGCAAGTGAATATGTACGTTGTATTTAAATTTTTATTTTATGTGTAGGGCCTTTAAAACTTATAAGGCGTATGGTGGAAAATCTCGAGGAATTTACTTGAAATGGAAGACTATTAAGGTGATTTATTTTGTAAAAAATAAAAATAAACTTCTATGTTGGATATAAATTCAAATTAACCTATCTATTAAATTATTGTGTAATATTGTTGTAGTGTCCTCAACAATCTAGAACGACGGATTGTATATATTATGTGATGAGGTATATGTATGATATAGTAAAAAACCACGATCAAAGCACCAAAATACTTGAGGTACCACTTTAATTTTTTTCCTTCATAATTTTTGTTAAGTACTTATTCCATTAATGTTTCGAAACAATCTTGTAATTGCAGTAATTTGTACAAGATAGTTCTTATAGCCAGCAAGAGATAGATGAGGTTCGTGATAATTTAGCTAGTTATATCGTGCATAACTGGATGTAGTCTTCTTATATGCTACTATATGGTGAGTTCATTCTTGTCTCTTTCATACTTTCAGCATTACATGATTACGAGCTAAAAATAAAATAATTATAATTGAATACATTTTTTATATTTAAATTGGGAATTTTGAAGTAAAGATATTGGTTTTCAAAAATAAAATGAGTTATTGAGAATAATAATATGAATTCGAAAAAATGTTTTAAACAACATTAAAAGGAGAAATATTTGATAAATAATGTTAAAAATATTATTTTGGAACTTATTTGAAATAATTTATTGTTAAATACAAAGGTGAATATAAATTATTTTTAGAAGAAATAAATTATGATTCAAATTTGAACGTTTAAAATTAGGTTAATGGGTTTTGTAAAATTGTTTTAAGCCACATATAATATTAGAAAATAATTTTTACGGATTGCAAAATTTTTATATGCCCAATATGATAGTAAAAAATAATAAAAGTGTTGGTAACATTTAAATAAAGATGGAAATGCATTTTTCATTAATAAAATGGGCTTTTTGGGTTTATAAGCCCAAAACACGTTTCCATATGCTAACCAACCAAAGGAGAAAATTATCCATCTCATTTCATTTCTAAAAAAATCTATTCCAAAGCTCAAAATAATTGTTAATGGCAACCTCCATCAAATATTAAGCAAATTCAAGTTTCCCAAGCATATTTGACTAAGGTTTGTGCTTCCAACTAATTCTAACACCCTAATATCCTTTGATTCCTATTAAATTCGACTAATTCGAATGATGTTTGAGAAATCTTGAATTATGAGCCGAAGTCTGCTGTTTGCGGCTAGTTGTTTTATTCCTATTATTTTTATTTCTACTTTACCTGAAAGCAATTTTGTAAAAATCTGAGAATTCTAAGAGAAATTTTGGAGGACCTCTGAATTCTGAATTTTACTTGATAAAACTGTTTCTTTCTCTTAAACTTTCGTCCATTATAGAATGATTATTGTATGTTAGAAGTTTTCATCTTTTTGAACATGTTTAATTGATGTCATGGAGTTTGATTCCAATGCTTCTAGATGAACAATCTAGAGGCGCATCACTCTAACAGGAGCACATCCTATATGTTAGGAATTTTCATTTCAACTCTATTATAATACGTTTTCTTTTGATTTTGAAAAGTTAATCAGTAAAGGTGCATTTTTCAAATGTTCCTTAATTTGTTGCATTAACAGCCGTTTACTATTCAAATGCTAATGGGCCCTTAATGATGAAGTTTTGTATGATTGCTAATATCCTATGATGCAGGTAAGAAAGCAAATTATCCTGTTAAGATAAGTGGAATACAGATTCATCCTGATCCTATTGTACGTGGACAGCCTGTACAATTTAATATTGTAGCAAATGCAGGTAAATAAGTAGCTGTTATTTTCATTTCCTTACATTTGGTGTCTGTATTGCCATGCAATTGATTTTATAAAGCACCATTAATCTAACAGTATGCCCTGCATATATTAAGAAGCATCTACGCTAAAAGCCACATTGCATATATACAGATTCACCATTACCCGTTGTTTGATCTTCGAATCATTATTTATCCTGTGTTAATTTTTTCATATTTAATAACAAATTTTTTTCCCTAGTTAAATATAAAATAATTGATTTTAATCACTCATAATAGTATATATGTGTGGAAGTTTATTTTCTGAATGAAAGGCATACAAAATTGAATCGGTGATGATTATAGTTGTATTATGTTTTGGTTTTTTTACACCAATATAGTTAGATTCAATCTGTCTATGTTGATTCATTGCGTACGAATAAAAAATAGTAAACAAAAGACTTGAAAATTAGTAATGTTTACACGTCTAACTTATATTTGTACTTGTCTAGGATGCCTATGTTATGCATTGAATGTTTGTATTCTGCCGGATCATATGCATATGCAGATTGCACAGCTCAACTTCAGGTAGCTCAAGTACAAAATAGGATGAAGGTTTGTGCATTTAAAGGCCATCTTCTGCTTAATTTATCCGCTGTCAACGATACATTCTCTTCTCTGTATATATGTATTTTTGTGTGTCTACATATAACACGCTGCATTTATTTTTTACTACTGACTGTCTGATTATATACTGTGGAATTTATTTATGTTTTTCATTCTTTTGTCGAATTATTAAATCTGATTATGTATTTGCCATCAAATTTTATTTTGAATGATTGTAATATTGCATACAATAATTGTTTGTTATAATCAATAATATATATACAGTCTATTTGAGTGTCGTAATAATGGTTTCTGAGAATGGCTTTTTAGCATCAGGTATAAATATCTGATGCAATAGAGGGATTAGTTTGCATCGGTTGTTATAAAAAACCGATGCAACAAGATACTTTGTTGCATCGATTTTCATTACAACCGATGCAACATGGAGGATTAGTTTGCATCGGTTGTTATAAAAAACCGATGCAACAAGATATTTTGTTGCATCGGTTTTCATTACAACCGATGCAACATGGGGGCTGTGTTCAAGCAACCAACAATGATATTTTGCATCAGTTGTTAGTAACAACCAATGCAAAAAGTACTTTTTTGCATCGGTTTTAGAACTGATGCAAAAGTGTTAAGCCTGTTGCATCGGTTGCATATGCATCGGTTGTTGAACTGATGCAAAAGGGGAGTAAACAACCGATGCAAATGGCCTGTTTTGTAGTAGTGAATGCCTTTAAGTACACCGTGAACGATGAGATTTGCTCTCCGGACTGATTTCCAATTCAACAGAGTGCTAGCTTCTGAAACAATGACCATCAACTATCGAATAGAACTTAGTTTCATTTGATTTGAACTTGAATTAATGAAGGATGGAGGAGGTAGGGTTCGGCCTAAAATGTAGAGGATTTTGAGGCTTCAAAAGTCTTATAACATGTATGGGTAGAGATGTATGGGTTTGGGGACAAAGTAGGATCTAGATGCTCCTTAATCTGTTACCAATTCTCTTCTATCTTAGTCATCCAAATCAAAGCACTCTTTTTCCATCATATGGCCGCATCTATCACCCTTATCAAAGTTGGACCAACCAGCACCCCATATGGGCTTTAAGCCCATCTAAATCCCGAATAGATATTTTGCATTTAAAACCAATTTAACGCGTATCGATACCGTATATCGATTAATATATTTATAACTATTATAAATATATTTAATAATATTTGTTCATCAAATAAAAATAAAAATTTTTAATTACTATGTCATCAATATTAGTTAATTAAATTAATTTATAATAATTACAAATTAAATAAACAATTTGGTCTAAGGAGTATTCATCGTTTCATTTGTGTGACCCAATATATGTAAATTTGGTCAGCGATTAATATCAAATTATTCGAATAATAACGCTCACATGTCACTTAGTAGGTGGAGTGAAATTTTGGACAAATTTATCGCTTACTAAGATTCAATAAAAATCCAATTTTACTTTATTAAATGTTACCCAATTGTGACTATTATGTATACCAATTCTCTTCATCAAAACTATGTCACTTTGAACTTATGGAATTTGGCAATGGTCAAAATTCCAATATCGTCCATATTCAACTCTCTAGTCCAAACATAAAGTCCTTGGCTCAATAATAACAATTATTACTAATCGAACTACTCTAGCCAAAGATTTTGACTTTGAGTTAACTTGAGTTAACTTTGAAACTAACCCCATATAACTGAGGAGAAAAATCCTCTCTTGAATGGTATTTCACTTCCAATGCTTCCACTCGACCTAACTATATTCATTCGATGGGCGTCATGCCATGATTTGACCATAATTAAAGCAGATATTTTATATTGAAGATCAACAATATTCTCAAGTCGAGAGAGTTGTGTAAATTAGTCACATCGATATTTTCTATTTGACCTTAGTTATATTAACCAACATAAGACTATAAAGTGAGTCATTACATAGTTATCCAATAACTATTAGTACGTAATCCTTAGGTGCCCCCCAATAGTTATGAATAATACACTGCCCAATATTTGTGGAGCGATACATAATCTAGCCTGGATGGATACATCGATATCCAGTCTCGCTGTATTTTGATGAGGAACATTTAAAATCATGTGTTTATTATATATGTTGTGATACATTACTCATGATTACAGCTATTTGTAACTACTATCACAAGCACAACATTTATAGATTTTCTGTCAAATACATTTAATTAAATATTTAATTATTTATAATAAATACATAACAAAAGGAAAAACACCTTCATTACAAGCGAGAATTGATTACAGAGTTCATTAATTTACAATAAATTATAGAATTGCCCCTAGGGCACATCCCTAACTATATTATATGTTATGATGTTTAATTATCTACTCTATCAACCAACTCTCTCTGATGTTGATAAACTACCTTTATTATGTCGAACTATTCAGAGTATGTTTCTAGACCTCTAGTGAGCTCTTATTATTACATTATCTCTATAGGAAAAAAATGCATCAGACGACAGGTATGCTCCATTTTCTTATTGGATACCCATCTGTCATTAAATTTCGTGCCGTCTCATTGCACATCAGACTAAAGATATGTCACGTCGTTTGATACGCACTGATATGTTGTCTGATGTTATAGTCATTTCTAGAATTTCCTATTAGACACATATGAATATTGGCTGATATGAATAATTGTTAACAGAATGAAATAAATGAATCATAATTTTATTTAAACAAATATTGTATTTCAAATCAAATTCAAATACCATACAACTTTCACTATCACTCTACTTACATTTTCAAATACAATACAACTTAAATTTACTCACACTCACTCGAGTTTGTTTTTGATGTTAATCATGATTTGCTTGCCCCAGTTTGTATCCAGCCATCTCCTATACCTATTAAATAAACGACAACGCGGTAAACTTAAAAAAGAAACAAACCTAAATTGCAAAATAAAATTGAATTTGAATATTAAATATTGCCTCATTTTATGTTTTTTCCTTTTCATTTGTAGACGAGGATAAATATATATGTGCACGGACAACTTATGATATGCACATTGTATCATTATGAATATCACAAGGCCGACCCTTGATTCAATCACATTGACAGTTGCAAAGGTCCAGCCCGAAGGCTCAAGTCAGCGCACACACACAAGTTCAAGCCCAAGAAAGGTCGGGCTCGGCACAAGTAGTTTAATTTAGCTCAAAACAGATCAGGCAACTCAGCAAAGCCAAAGTGCACAAACTAGTTCAGTGCACATGGAGATGCACAAAGTCGAGCACCAGGAAACCAATTCATGGCAGTATCAAGCATGTTACATAATGATATAGAATTAAGTGCAAAAATAGCACAAACAAAGAACAGTAGGCATGAATTTACAAAAATACCGCCACTTTCTTATTCTATAGTGAGAAATTAATATACACACATATGTATATACATATATACATGTATATATGCAACACATGTCAAATGCACCCGAGAAGTGCCACAAACAAATGAACAACAGGTAGTGCCTTAAACAAATGTAGCTAGGAAGTATATGAGTTCAAGGCAGGAAGTACAAACAAATGAACAGGAATCAAAAGAACATTCATACAGGAATCAAATGAGCTAGGGAGTATAGGTAGCTCGAGGCAGTGCACACTGCCTTATTCAAAATAAGAAATTCAAGAACCTAAAAGGTAATCAATCTATGGACAAGAAACCAAAGGGACTCAACAAATGTCGAGGTAGTGCACTACCTTGTTCAAGGCAGTGCTCAAGTATATGGACAAGGCCACAATGCGACATGTGAACAAGGCCAACAACGTGAAACAAGGCAAAGCAAAAAAACAAGATTACAACACACAGGAGACACATATATGGAAGTTCAAAGCAAAAACATAGTAATATTTCACACATATATACATACATATGTATGTATATACATGGAAGATATTTCACAAACCAGACTCAAAGGCCAACAACATGTTAGTAATGGTACACATGCATGATACAAGTGAAACCAGTGTAGGTATTTCACAAACTAATTCATGAAATGGTACAACATATGCACATAGTAAATGAAGACAAGCACATTCAAAAGGCAGTTGAACAAAACAAATCAGAGTTCAAGCCATTCAAGGTTCAGGAAAGGCAAGGCACACTCATAAGTCCATCAAAAAATTAAAACCATTCAGAGTTCAAGCACACTAACATACATATATACACATATGTATATACATGTTGTGCAAGTACATGGACAAGTCCAATAATGCAATAAGACAGTGTCATAAATTAAAATAAGGCAATGCAACAAATAGCAAGTGCTACCAATTAAAACAAGGCAGCCCCACAAATTAAATTAAGGCGGTGCCACAAACATTCACACATAAATACATATATATGTATATACATGGAAGTTCCTAAAATCGAACAATGAAGTGAAAAAATCACAAATGCATGGGGCAACAAAATAAGCAAGGGGCAACTAGGGAAACAATAAACTTAACAACGTCGACCAATGAAGTGAGCAAGGAAAACAACTCAAAGTCGAACAATAAAGTGAACAATGAAGTGAATAATGGTTCAAGTTCATAGGCCACAAATAAGTGCACAAATAAGCCCAGTATGCACTGCCTTGAACAACCAATTCAACAACCAAATAGGAGCTAGTGCCTTGCACAACTCTCATATTACCAGCCAAATCAACAAATTCAAGTCGGATATACAAATTCAGGTGAACAAGGCAGAAAGCTTGAAATTAATATATTCAACCAAGTAAAAATATATTTGAGTATATTAGAGAACACAACGACTGAACGAGTCAAGGCCAAAAAGCAGAAAATTAAAAAATAAAGCGGTCAAAATATATATAGCAATACAAAATCGACATCCAATGTTTAAAATCCAAAGACAAGTCTAATCGAAAATACATGAAATAAATTCCTATATGAACTCATCTCACCATTGGCTCTTAAAATTGAATTCGAGATTAATACAAAACTGAAAGGGGTAGAAATCATACCATATATCAATCGAAGAATACTTAACAAATCGAAGCAAGTTTGAACGAATGCGGCCATAAAATGGAAACTAATTTATTTATCAATCATTGTTTGAGAGTGAGAGAGTACCGGTATATGGTTTCATTATCAAGGCGATTTGAACCCTAATTCTAGAAGATGGGTCGAAGACGGGTCGAAGATAGGTCGAAGATGAGTTTAAGTTAAGCGTTCTGCCGATTTGATTTTGAGAAGAGGGAAATAAATTTTGAGAAGGGAAAATATTTTAAGAAGAGGGAAATATATTTTAAGAAGATGAAATAGAAAGAAAGTGAAAAGGGAATAATTAAGGAATATGGCCACAAAAATATTGATAGGGAAAATATGGAGCCAAACTAAACCTTTATGATAACTTCAATCAAACAATGGATAAAATGTTGTATGAAGGACAAGCATGAACATAGAGATTTCAGGGGCTACTCAAACAACATATAATTGTATTTGTATGTTGAGTGAAACAGTGGTAAATAGTAGGATAATAGAAAATTTACCTTATGTTGTGTGATCACTATTGTCCAGTTCACTTCATAGCATAGTGTGTTATCTTAACAATGATTAGTATTTTAATAATTGGAATCACCTTTAGCTCAGTTATAAATTTATGCATTTATAATTATACATTGCTTGTATCTAGCACTATTTAGGAAGATGTCTTAGCATTTTCGTTGAATTAGCCACAATGTTTTATTTGGACCATTTTCAACTTAAAGCACTGTTACCCAGTGCTTTGGCCCGGCTACATATATCTGATTACGGGGGCCAAACTTGATTGTTAATGGGAAAGATAATCACGAGACAACAACCACATGACCAAAATATAATGTTTGGGCAGTTGTATCAAGCCTGGGATGAATGGAGTTAGATGAATGATGCGAGATGTCGAATTATGGGGTTTAGTTTGGTTGGAATAGGGATAAACATGAATGTTTGACAAATTGGATGAAATATGGATGGATTGGTACATATGTAATATGGTCATGGGTCGGCATAATATGTGTGAGGATATGGTTCGACATATGATTGAGATGATGGGGGGTCGGCCTAGGTTGTAAAACTAGTAGGATCGACATATTGATGGTCAGTGGAAGGGATCGGCATGCTATATTCATAAGTTATGGGTCGGTATGATAAAGCTCGAGTGGTCGGCATGTTAATGGTCAGGGAATAAGGGTCGGTATGGTGAGGCCGGAGAGAAATGGATCGCCATGGTATGGTTTAAGCAAAAGGGATCAACATGATTCATTTGTAGAATATGGGTCGGCACGGAATAGACTGTGAGGTATAGATCGTCACACATTTGAGGACCAGGAGGGATCGGCATAACATAGACAGTGTTGAGATCAAAATCGAAGAATTAAAAAAAACTAGAGCCCTATGCATCCAATCGCCTTGATATTTGGAGCACCACCATTATAGACTATAAGAGAGCCACCATAGGGATCCCTGGCCCAAACTCAACACATAGAGGGTTCGGTATCGACCCTACTCATTGAGAGTTGGGCCTAGACCTCCATATGGTGGGCCCATATGGTTGAGGAGGTCCAGATGCCAAAGCTTCAGTTAGATTGAAGGTCACCTTCATCTATAAATACAGCCATAGGGGGCCATTTTGAGGGATTTTTGGGTTGCAAGTGGAATTTTTCCATTATTGTAACCAACTTCCTTTATACTTTTCTGATCTCTTATAATTTCTTACCGATTGTAAATGTAATCAAGTGAATTGTGAAGCAATAAAGAGAGTATTCAAAGTGGACATAGGAAATCAGCGCCGAACCACTATAGATCATGTTCTTTTGCTTTCTTGTGCATTTTTCTTGATATTTAGTGTTATTCCTCTATTTTTATTTAATTTCTTCATTTATTTCACTACTAACCTATTCTCCAGTTTTTGTGGCCAATTTGGTTGCAAAAAATTTGGCGCTTTCACCGAGAATGACAATTCTTATGCTATTAGGATCACCTTTGTTGCTACTGGATTGAATAAATCCCCCAAAGAGATCCCAATTCATCCTCCAAGGCTTGTAGATACTTTTTAGATTTCCCAAGATCTAAGAAAAGGAGTCTATGATGGTAAGGCGCACTAGATCTACTTCCCACAATGTTGATGCCAACGAAACTTCCAGTGTCCAACAAGGGGGCCCAAGAAACCAACCTGCTAATGTGAATATGGAGCCTGCTGCAGTTCGGAACCCCGCTCATTTCATTACCGTGCTGAATTTAATGACTTGATAAGGGAGATGATGGAAAGTCGTAGGTAGCTAAATGAGAAAATCTTGGCTAATATCAACCTGATGAACCAGATTGCTCAACAGCAGCGCCAAATCGTTGGAGGAGGTTTCGCTTCGTACTCGGAGTTAGATAGTTCAACTTCTTCAGACGAACATCACAAGCGAAGGCACTGCAGAGTTGAAGCAGCATGAGTAGGACTTAGCAGCACTTGGCAGAACATCAAGGCCTTCCAAACCGGGTCGGTGTTGATCCCTCCCTATGGGTCGGTACCAATCCCTCAACTAGAGGGACGGCTCCTCAACTGCAGCTGGGGGATCGTACTCGACTTGGATCCAGGAACTTAGACGTTGAAGCATGCTTGGATGCTGACCAACTACCTCTCTAGAATGATAATGAAGTGAATGCTCAGAATTTACATTAGGAGGATGGTAGGCCAAGGAGGCATGAAATGGCTCGGAGACACCGATCGAAACATGCGCACGAGGTGGAGCACAACCATCACTTGGCGCCACCTATCTAGACACCAGATTTATCTATAATGGTTGGACAGCTAATGAGGGAGAATCAGGGATTAACAAATGACAGCTGGGAATTTCTAGGAGCCACACCCCTATTTACTAAAAGTATTCTAGATGCAGAGTATCCTAGAAGGTTTAACATGCCTACGATGCCTGCTTATGAAGGGAAAACTCACCCTAGGCACCACATTATGAGGTAGAATGGTTGATGGACTCGGCAAGAGCGAACGATGCTGCCAAGTGCGGATGCTTCCCTATAACTCTTTTTGGGATTGCTACGATGTGGTTCACAAGACTACTACCGTAATCAATCTCAAGATTTGACGAGCTGGCAACAAGATTTGTGGAGCAGTTTAGGATTCACGCTACTCACCCCAAAGACGTAATGTCATTATCCAGTGTAATCCAGGCTCCAGGAGAATCACTAAAGGACTACTTGCAGAGATTTCATGTTGCTTCCATTGAAGTTAGTAACCCTAAAGACCACGCGATGCTTATGGTCGTAATAAGGCCGGTTGACCCCGAAGCCTAGTTTGGTGATTGGCTAGCTGGAAAACCACTGGCCATGCTGGATTGCTTCTACTCAAAGGCGGCCCTGTTCGTGAGAAAGGAAAAGGCCAGATTGTCTAGAAAAAGCAATGCTATGGGGCCAAGCAAAGAAGTAGTACAGAACAACATCGCAGTAAAGTAGTCTGGCGAGAGTTTTGGGAAGATTCAAGTCAATGTTCAAAACAAGTCGAGTCAACAGAAAAGGAGTGGAAAAGGGAATCGGGATTGAAAGAGGAGTCCCAGAAAGCAGGTCCGAGTTTCCATTGTATGATGACTATACACCTTAAAATGCATTCTTGGAGAATATCTATCTGTCCACATGTAATACTTTCCAATATAGGAAGTCGTGTCCAAAAGAATCGACTGAGGCACAAAATCAAATCGGAAAGTACTGTTAGTTTCATGAATGTTATGGGCACAATACGGATGAGTGTAGGAATCTCTATGATGCCAATGAGAAATTGATTCGAGAGAAAAACTTGCAGCAATTTGTGAAAAGTCCACAAGATGGCGGACAAGGGACGTCTGACCCCAATCGAGGGCAGGCTCCGCGCAGAACTGAGGAGCCTGCATAGACTGGTGGAAGGTTGGTAATAAACACGATAGTTGGTGGACCACAACCTGCTGATAGATGTTGGCAGGAAATTTTACTCGAATACTGAGGACGGAACTCCGGCCAAGCAATAGCGTACAATGACATATGATATGGTATTTGAAAGCAGAGATGCCGATAGAGTAGTGACCCCTACTATTGATCTGATGGTTATCTCTACCATGATTGGCCATGCTCCGGTGAGAAGAATTTTGATTGATTTTGGAAGCTTAATGAATATTATCTTTAAGAAGTCATAAGATCAAATGAGGATGGAGGCAAAGGATTTGAAACCATTTAAAGCTTGTGTACATGGTTTCAATAAAGTGTCTATTGAGGCAGTTGGTTATGTAGAATTGCTGGTCGAATTAGGGAAAGGTGAACGCAGGAGGGTGCAGATTCTACCGTTCATTGTCTTGGATGTTGAATCACCGTACAATTATTTTCTGAGGCGTCCCACCTTGGCTGAATTTCAGGCAGCTCTTGCCCCATGGTATTTGACATTGAAATTCCCAACTGATAATGGAGTAGGTGTTGTGCACGGTGATCATGCAACTGGGCATGCCTATTATATAGCTGAGTTGAGAGAGGTTCAGCGGAAAGAGAGTGAAAGGGTGTGGATAAGCCTGTCCGCATCAGGTCACCGAAGATTGACAAATGGCGTCCAAGTCTTGGCTTTGGCATCATAGTCGGTTCTATAGAAGTATAGATTCGAGGGACGTTGAGGAGGAACCTAAGAAGACCAAGGCAGCATCGGCTAAGCTGACGATTGACATCACAGTCAGCCATGATTACCTGTCGCGGGCATTGAAGATTAGATCACAACTCAACCCATCGATGATAAGAGAACTTACTAATTTCCTCCGAGTAAATCTGGATATATTCACTTGGACTCATACAAGACACGTGTGGGATCTTTCTTGCCATTGTGAGCCGTGCATTAAATGTTGATCCAAAGCATGTTCTGGTGCAATAGAAAAGACGAGGCATGAATCTGGAGAGATCCGTAGCTCTTAAAGAGGAGGTGGATAACCTTAAAGCCAACGGGTTTATTCACGATGCCCTCTATCCCGAATGGATATCTAACCCCATGTTGGTGAAGAAGGCAAATGGGAAATGGAGAATATGTATAGACTATTCGGACTTGAACAAGGCATGCCCCAAGGATTGTTTTCTCCTGCCTAGAATTGATCAGCTTGTTGATTCGACTACAGGGCATGAATTGTTATCATTTATGGATGCATACTCGGGGTATAACCAAATCTCGATGCACGTCCCGGATCAGGAACACACCACTTTTGTCATGGATGTTGGGTTATACTGTTATGTTGTAATGTCGTTCGGATTAAAGAACGCAGGAGTGATATGTCAACATTTGGTTAACTGAATGTTTAAGGATTAGATCGAGAGGACGATGGAAGTCTAGGTGGATGATATGCTTGTGAAGTCACGGTGAACAAACGACTGCATTTGATATTTAGCGAAGATGTTCGATATCCTTTGATTCTATAGCATGAAAATCAACCCTTTGAAGTGCTCGTTCGGTGTTACGTTAGGTAAGTTCCTGGGTTTATTGTCAATGCATGAGGAATTGAAGTAAATACGAAAAGATTCAAGCTATTTGGAATATACAAGCACCCAGAACTATTAAGCAAGTGCAGAGTTTGAACGGGAAGGTCGCTGCTTTGAGTCGATTCATCTCCAGGGCGATCGATAAATGCATTCCTTTCTTCGATTTGATAAGGAAAGGTAAGAGGAATTTTGAGTGGACGCAAGATTGTGAAGGTGCATTCCAAGCTTTGGCGAATCATCTGGAGAGACTGCCTATTTTTTCAAAGCTGGTAGATCATAAGGAGTTGTATATTTACTTGGTAGTATCACCACATGCCATAAGTGCTGCTTTGATTCATGAGGAGAACCGGATTCAGAGACCGGTCTATTATGTCAGAAACGATTAATGGGGGCAGAAAGAAACTACCCGAAGATAAAGAAATTAACGTACTGTTTGGTCATCACATCGTGTAAACTTCGCTAGTACTTACAGGCACATTTAATCAACGTCTACACCGTCCAACCCCTACGACGGGTCCTACAATGACCTGAGATGTATGGAAGGGTGCTTAAGTGGAACATCGAGCTCAGCCAGTTCAACATTACATATCTACCTCGAAGAGCTATCCAGGGACAAGCATTGGTAGACTTCATAGCTAAGTTTACCATGCAGGACGAACCTCCAAGGATTGATGTAATCCCTATTATACGATGGAAGCTATATACCGATGGAGCACCCAATGATCATTGTTCTGAAGTGGGCATCGTTCCCCTAAGAACCGGTCGATTTGCTATGCTTTGAAGCTTGATTTTTCTGCTACGAACAACAAAGCCGAATATGAGGCGTTAATTGCTGGACTTAAACTTGCTAGAGAGTTCGGGGTGAAATCTATCGAAATATTTTGCAACTCGCAACTGGAGGTGTACCAAGTAAGAGGGGACTACCTAGCAAAGGGACAACAACTTACCCCATATCTTACCCGAGTCTAGGAGTTGTTGGGGATATCAAATACTATGACATTTCGCATATCCCGCATTAGCAGAACGGAGAAGCCGACCAGTTGGCAAAGTTCGCAAGTACTGGTGATGCACAACGGATGGGCTTGGTTCCAGTTGAGATACTACATACCTCAAGTATAAATGTGATGGAAGTTGATTGAGTATTGGAAACAGATCCTGAAAGGGATTCATTGATGATTCCATTTAAAGAATATTTATTGCATGGAATCTTGCCCGAGAAGAGGAACGAAAAGCGACAAGTCCTTCGTAAATATTCACGGTATATTATGCATGAAGGAAGTATATACAAAAAAGGGTTTTCTATTCCCTTACCATGGTGTATCGCCCACGATGAGATAAAGCGTGTCTTAAGTGAAGTCCATGAGGAGGAGTGTGGTGATCACACTGGGGGACAAACTTTAGCAAAAAAGATACTCCATTATGGATACTACTGGTCGACTGTGAACCCGAACGCGGTTGACTACATTAGGCGATGCAACAAATGTCAGATATATGCTAAAATGCCAAGAGCCCTGCCGATGGAGATCACACAAATCATCAGTCCATAGCCATTCGCTACGTGGGGTATTGACATCATTGGCTCTCTACCAATCTCCAAAGGTGGTGCGAAATACGCGATTTTCGCAGTTGAGTACTTTACCAATGGGCCAAGGACGAACCGTTAGTCATGATTACAACCAAAAAAGTTATTAACCTTGTTGTTCGGAACATCAAATGCCATTTCAGTATCCCATGGACTATCATAACTGACAATGGGACTCAGTTCGATAGTGCCGAATTTAAAGATTTTTGTCGAAGGTATCATATTGAAAAAAGGTTTTCGGCGATCGCTCACCCTCAGGCGAATGAACAGGGTCGAAGCTATTAACAAAATTATCAAGTCTACTCTGAAGAAGCATTTGGAGAAGGCTAGAGGAAAGTTGGTGGATGAGCTTCCCGCCGCACTTTGGGCCTAAAGGACTACTCATAAGTCCGCGACCGGCCATACTTCATTTTCTCTCACTTACAGAACCAAAGAAGTAATTCCTGTAGAACTCAAAGTCACTTCCCATCAGGTGACTTACTACGATTCCAAAACGAACCAAAATTTCTTATTAGAGTTATTGGACTTTATCGATAAGAAGCGCGAGGAAGCCAATTTGAGAGTAGTCGCACATCGACATCGAATCGCCCGGTACTTTAATACAAAAGTCCGATCGAGGACCTTTGAATTGGCAACCCTGTCCAAAAACTTATTTTCCCGGTCTCATCCCATATAAGCCCAACATAGGAAGGGCCATACGTCATTGAACAAAGGCTTGGAGAAGGAACTTAGAAGCTAGCGACTGTTGTTGGTGTGATACTTCCAAAAGTGTGGAATAGCGAGCATTTACGATGCTATTTCACGTAGACTATTTCTTTTATATTTCAGTACTAGTTGCTTTCGATATTTGCTTTGGTGTTTGACTTTTTTGATATGTAATAAGGCAAGTTATTATGTTCCTATTCTTATGATGAATAAAATCTTGAAACTTCCTTTGCATAAGCTACTTTTATTATACGTTATGCTAAGTATGTGTTGGAACTAATTAATATCGACATCTGCGATGTATGAACAGATTCGCAGAGTTAGAGGTCAATCATTCATACCGATCCCCGATTAGATCGAACGAAGGGGGGTCTACAAGTATGCTTGGTTGGCGATTCCCATAGATGAATCAAAAAGCAAAGTTTGCAATAAGGAATGAAGGTCGTCGACGGTAGGAGAACTACAAAAAATCTCTTTGTCCATGACTACGGACTAGTGTACTCTACATCCTTGACTGCGGACTGGAGTACAAACGATTTGATGAAAATCTCTAAGTCATTGACTTGGATTAGATCACCCCAAGTCCCTGACTACGGACTAGGGTATAAATGATTTGACAAAAATCTCTAAGTCCCTGACTGTGGATTAGAGTACTCTAAGTCCCTGACTTTGGACTGGAGTAAAACGATTTGACGAAAATCTCTAAGTGCCTGACTGCGGACTAGAGTACAAACGATTTGATGAAAATCTATAAGTCCCTGACTGTGGACTAGAATACTCTAAGTCCATGGCTGCGGACTAGAGTATAAATGATTTGAAGAAAGTCTCCAAGTCTCTGACTGCAGACTAGAGTAATCTAAGTATCTGATTGCGGACTAGAGTATAAATGATTTGATGAAAATCTCTAAGTCTCTGATTGTGAACTAGAGTACTCTTATGTCCCTGACTGCAGATTAGGGTATGAACGATTTGACTAAAATCTCTAAGTCCCTGACTATGGACTAGAGTACTCTAAGTCCCTAACTGCGAACTAGAGTACAAAGATTCGACAAAAATTCTAAGTCCTGGAATGTGGACTAGAAAATCTTAAGTCCCTGACCGTGGACTAAATAATTCTAAGTCCTTGACTGCGGACTAGGAAATTCTAAAGACCACAGGCTAACTCGAACACCCAATGGGTGGACGGATGAGTTTTCAGTTGTTTTCTATCCCACGAATTCCGATCTCAAATCAACATAAGAAACTCAAACTATTAGCAGTAAGATACAACCATTAGTTACAGTTTCGGCTCGGTATTACTTACAACTTAAGATGGCACCTACGAAGAGGCTTCGAGATCGAGATAGTGAATTATTAATGAGACTTGTGAAAATTATTACAAGTACATGAAATGGAAAGAAATTACTCTACTGTTAGAGTAATAATACACATGATGGTTAATCAAAAAACAAAAACTTTTATTCATAATCTCAAAGGTTCCTTACAAATTATTCAAAAGTTCGGGATCCACGCCCGTATATCTGCTACTAGGAAAAGAAACACACGTCTAACTTATCCAGACTATATACAATGACACAAAACACTAATTATTTCTTCGACTACTTCTCCTTCTTCGGTCTTTCAAGAGTTGAATTGATCGAGCATCTCTTCCCAGACCCCTTAACGCTCTTAGTGGAGATGGTTAAGGAAGGGGGAGGAATCTCGATAGGAGACATTTCGCCAGTTGGGATGAATTGCAGAGGCATAAGACCAGGGTCTTCAACCGCCACCTCAATGCGCTCACCCTTGACTTTGCATTTTGACTTTTCCTCCTCTTCAATTTGTTCTTTCATGCTAAATTTAGTGGTATGCTTCGAAGCACCCGTTACTACAACGTCATCAAGCTCCTCAGCAAAAGATTGGTCTTCAGGCTTGTCCTCGTTAAGTGCCGCAATCACTTGGGCATCGGGTCCCGGAGTATCTTTAGCAGCCGGAGCCTCGGCCACTTTTTCTTGCTGCTCCATGGCGACATCGCTCCTAAAAGTTAGTTCAGAACTGGGATGACCAGCAGAAATTCATCAAAACGCAAGCGTCATTATATAGCCATTACGTACCGAAAACAGAAACTTTTTAGTTCGAAGGAGTTCAATATGGTACCAACATCCGGTTGGCCCTCAGTGGTCATCGGGATGCTCTCTTCAATGATGGGAGATAGCATGTGTGGGTCAAGTTCAGGACTGTCCGGATCATAACCGGAGTGTTGCTCCGTAGGTTGAAAAGATGATGTCCCAGCCAATTGAGTAGGAGAAGGACCTTGGGTTCGATCCTAGAATATCCTGCGATATATTCTCCTTCTTCAGCCAGCATAGGAGCTTTACAGAACTGAAGTTTCCTGACGGCTAAGTCAAATGGCTCATTCCTCGGAGCACTTCCTGTAGAAGTACCTCTTCATCAAGCTCCGCCACTCCCAACTCTTCTTTCCTGATTTTCTTGACAATCTCCCAGGCTTCAACGAGCGATTCAAGATAACCTTCGCCTAGAAAGGTCAAGTCATGGTGAAGAAGAACTTTTGCATTGTATTCAGTAATGAGTGGATGGAATAAGTTCTTGATATCTTCCCTACCGGACTCAGTGGTAGCCTCTACCCGAGAGTTGGGTTTTACGAGCACTTCTTTACTGCCCTCTTCATGAGCTGTTTCTTTCAAAGCTTCGATCTGGGCAAGTTGCTCATCAACTTTCGTTTTTAAATTCCTTATCTCAATAATTTCCTCACAGTATTTCTGTGACTCTTCATATGCCTCAGGTTTTTCATCCCTCTCTTTGAGCAATAATTTATCTTGCTTCTCAACACTGAGAGCTAAGACGTCTTTCTCCTTTTGTAAGGAGTCCTTCTCTAAAGCCAAGGTGCCACTACGAAGGAGTACCGCATCTAGTCCATTTTTATGCGAAGTTTCCAGACGACTTACCACCTCGGTTATTTCCTTTGCGTTCTTCTCTGCTACGGCAAGTTAATATCTATATTCAACCATCTCAGCTTCTTGATGTTTGATGATATCTTTTTCGCGAATAGCCTCCAGCTTGAAGCGATCAATATCATGCTGGCACTCAGCGTAAACTTCGAAGACTTTCTCGGCTAAGTGGATAAACGCTTTATGCTGGACATACATGTCACTCATGCATGCTAATGAGCTCTGTTTGGCACTTCCAGGAATGATGTGTATGGAGGGGAGAAACTTGAGCCCGTCGAAGTAGATTTTCAGGAAGGTAGCTTTGAGTTCATCTAATTTCTCCGTTGTGGTAGGATCATGGGCAGGAACTGGCGGGAGCTGTTCAGAAGAAACTAGTGGTTACTTATAGCACTCACGCGATTTCCTTATGCTTGATGATTCGGAGTGTTGATCGTGGGCAGCAACAGCTTGGGAACGTCGACAGGAGTATTTATCTACGTTGTGAGCAGGAGGGTTTGATAGATCGATATGGTAGGGTGAAAGTCTATATAATGGACCGTGTAGTATATATGCAAGTATATGTGACTAACTATATGATGTAACTAATATAAAATTAATCTAGTAAAATATAAACTTAGCACACTAGGATTTTATACTGGTTCGGACCTCCAGTCCTGCGTCCAGTCTCTAAGCTCCTCTTTGGAATTCGACTATCAAATACTCACTTCTCTCGGAGGAATAGGCTTGGTTACAAAAGCTTGTTCTTGTCAAGTGTGTGTTCTATTACACGAATATTGATTGTTAAGTACAAATGCATCCTATATATATATATATATATATAACCTAAAAGATATTGATTGAAGAGTTCTGTATATATGGAAGAGTGGAACACAAATATATGATTGCTAGAGATCAAGAATATATTAGAGTATAAGAGTAAAGAGCACAAGTAAGTAAAAGTTAAATCTTCTCTTGGATTCTTGATGCCATTTATAGCGGTAGAGAGATTCCTTAAGTAGTTTCATCCATTAACAAATTTTATATGGTTGCTTCTGATGGTGATGAAGAGTTGCAGCGAATAGGAGCGAAAGTGTCTTTTCAATTGCGGTAGTTGTAATTTGAACGTGAACAACCGAGTTCAGTTTCAGACGTCTGGAATATGTCTCAGACGTCTGGCTTTATATATTTTTTGTATATAACAGCCTTTCAGATGTCTGAGTACATTAACCAGACGTCAGATTCTGTCTGGTTTTTAATCCAGAGGATTTATTCAGATGTCTGGCTAATGCATCCAAACGTTTGATCTTTTGCATATTGCTTTTCTTATAATTGTGTCATTGCTCTTCTGATTCTATCGACTTGTAGCCTCTTGATACGTTCTTTGAGTCTTGTTCTTGTCTTTTTAGTGATGTTACTTTAGCAATTACCGATAAATAGAAATATATATATGCATATTCGATTTCCATTGTATAGTTGTTGTCATCAAAACCATAGAATTGATTTCCTAACAATCTCTCCCTTTTTGATGATGACAACTGTTCAATGTACTTATATATAAATTATAAATCTCCCCCTGAATATGTGCTTATTCTTAATGTTTTATAATTATACTTATATTTCTCCCCCTTTGGCATTATCAAAAAGAATTATAAATAATTTAACCAATAGTCAAAGATAAAACACAAAAGGAAAATTTCATTAATAATTCGAAATTGATTTCACACATTGATTTTGTCAATTTTACAAAAGTTGAAATCCCAAAATCCTAAAATCTATGATTCTTTTGGAGAATCTTTATCTTGATCATCCCATGTTTCTTCTTTTTCCAAAAGTGCTAGGCTTTGTAGGAGATGTCAAAGCTTGCTTGAGAGGTTCGTCCTCAGAAAGTTTGGAATATTTTGCGGGAGGAGAACGTACTGGGATTGGCCAATCTTCAGAAGGTGGTGTTGGACCGCGAACCCGTTGGAGTACTTCTTTGAGAACCGATAAGACAGTTGAAAGAGATTCTTCAACTGTGGCTAGGCGTGTAGCAAATGATGTTTCGAAGTTGTCAATCCGCTTATCCAAAAAATTTTGATTTTGAAATAATATATGTTGATTTCTAAGGGTGAGATCTCAAACACTTTCATTTGGATTTGTATCTGTTCGAGTCTCCATAATCTCATCCTGTCCTAGATAATCAAATGGTGCAGGAGGAGGTGGAGTTACTTCTCGATGTTGTTCCTTCTCTTGAGATGGTTCATTATGTGGTTGAGGTGGAGGCTCAACTTGTCTAGATTGATGATTGTGCATCCAATCTTTGAAGGATATAAATTCTAGGGGAATCTCAGGTAAGTGCATAAGTGAGAAAAATTTGGTGGAAGCATATTTTGGTGAGATTTCTTTAAAGGTTGATCGGTAGGACGGGATGTTATGTGCACGAAGAAGTCTCATAGTATATGTTGGGTAAATAATTGATGGGCGTGACTGAGTCCAAAAAAGATTGAGCTCGTCAAAGATGAATTTAGCCCACTTCACCCTTGTTCCACTAAATAGAGCATATAAGGCTTTGTGCTCTAACTTAGTTATTTTCTCATGGCTTCCCGTACGTGGAACGATGGTATTGATTATCATTCGAGTATGGAGTAGAGCTTTTGGATGTAGATATTTAGAGGCAAACTTTGGCATTTCATCTTCCCAAATTTGATGTGTTATACTATTTCTTGGCTTGAAGCGCATATCATGAATGTTGCACAAATCTTCACCCGTGTAAGAACATCCTTGGGTTCTACCTATTATTGCCAGGAGTTAGTCTAATCGTGTTGCCATACACGCTAGACCAGAGCCAGTTATCTTCATCTTCAGTTTCCACACTGAAGTGCTATCCAAATTTGCATAGGAAAGAAATATTGCCAATTGATCGATTTGAATGTCATTAGGAGTGAATGAAATCAAGGTTTATAGTCCGGCATTCTCAAACATTTCATCCAAAAAATATTTCAAAACAAGTTTGTTTAGTCATAGGACGTATGGTTACTCGATTCAACACATAACAAGCTGTAGCAATAGCTTCAGCCCAAAAATGTTTTGGTAGACCACTAACGTTTAATAATGTTCGTGCATATTCTTGTAACATTCGATTTTTTCTTTCTACAACACCATTCTGTTGAGGTGTGCTAGGAAAAGAAAAATTATGACTTATACCTTTCTTATTGCAAAAATTAGTAAAAAAATCGTTTTCGAATTCTCCTCCATGAACACTTCGAATATTTTTAATTTTCAAGTCCATTTGTGTTTTAATTATTTTATCAAATATTTTAAACATACTAAAATTACCGCTTTTATGTTTTAAAAACAAAGTCCATGTATATCTCGAAAAATCATCAACTATTACGAAAACATATTTATTGTGATTTATAGATCGTATTTGTGTTGGACCAAATAAATCTAAATGTAATAATTCTAATGGTTTTTTTGTAGTAACATTATTTATAGATTTAAAAGAGCTTTTCTTTAGTTTTCCAATTTGACAATCGTCGCATAAATTTTCTATTTTGTAATTTATTTTAGGTAGACCTCTAACTAGCTTATATTTTGCCAATTTATTAATATTTTTAAAATTGATATGACAAAATCGTTTATGCCATAACCATGAATCATCATGTTTGGCCGTTAAACATAAATTTGAATTTTTATTTATATTCATTTTTAATACATAAATATTTTTGTTTCTAAAACCTTCAAATACAAGTTGTTTGTTATTATCGAAAATATTACATCTATCTTTTTCGAAATTTATTTGAAAACCTTTATCGCATAATTGACTAATACTTAGTAGGTTGTGTTTTAGATTTTCTACTAATAAAACATTTGTAATAACAGAAGAGTTAGAAATACCAGAGTTGATGACTTCTCCAATGCCCACGACATATCCTTTTGAGTTATCTCCAAAGGTTACCGTTCCACCATTGGTGCATGTTATATTTGATAATATTTTTGAATTTCCGGTGATATGCTTGGAACATCTGCTATCTAGTATCCATTTCTCCTTATTTTTTATTTTGGGTACCTACAAAATAAAACATGTTTTAATTGGTACCCATATATTTTGTTAGGGTCCTAATTGTTAAGCGAAGGTAGCCATACCAAGATGGTTTGGTACCTTTATAAATATAATTTTTATTATAGACTACATTCTCTAAGAAATTATTAATATGTTTTTTTCTAGTCAAATTATTATTTGTCTTAGGAATCCAAATTTTCATATTTTTGATATTCATATTAGACATAGGTAAACTCTTAGTTTTTCTATAACGGGAATTTTTAGCATCATTTCCTTTTTGTTTAGAAGTATTTTTAAATCCTATACCATTTCTATTGCCCTATGGTTTTGGAGTTTTGATAAGATTTTCCAAATCTTGTTTTCCTTTATTAAATTTTGACACATTATTTGTAATTTTATCTAATTTTTCTTTTAATTCAAAATTTTCAATTTTCAATATTTCAATATTGCTTTTCAAATTGACATTTTCCTTTAACAAATTATCCTTCACTATTTTAGTGTTTTCAAATTCAATAGCAATAGCCTCACTTTCTATTAAATTATTTTTAATTTTATCTTAAGATAATTCTAGTTCTTCTTCTAAGATAATTTTTTCATATTTTAACATTCCTACTTCATGTTCTAATCTATTTATTTTGACTATATATTCTTTGTTCAATTTTTTAATTTGTCTAAATTTATCATCTAATTCCATGCTAAGTTCTAATAATTCGTCATAGCTAAGTTCCAGACATACCTCATCAGTTTGTGCCATAAAACACACATTAGCTTGTTCTCCGTCACTATCGATATCACTTTCAGATGATGAAGAATCCGAGTCATCCCATGTTAATTTGAAAGCCTTCTTATTTTTGAATTTTTCAAATTTGTTCATCTTTTTATCATTATTGAGTTTAGGGCAATCCTTCTTCATATGTCTGTATTGATCACATTCATAGCACTTGATTTGAGATAGGTTTGTTGTGTTGGACTTCCCTTCTTTTTGAAATTTGGTCATCTTTCTATATTTCTTGAATCTGTTATAATTCATGGCAATGAAGACTATCTCTTCTTCATCTAAATCGGAGTCATCATTTTTTGTTGTTGGGAATGTTATGTTCTTCTTCTCTGAATTTAGTTCTTTTCGTGCCTGAAAATTAGCTTCATAGGGCATTAAATTTCCTATCAACTCTTCAACTTTGAGAGTAGAGAGATCATGTAACGACCCAGAATTTTTAGAAATTAAAATTTGAATATTTAATTAATTTTAAATATTAATAAGTGAATTTTTAAGTCAAATAAATTTTTATTTGAATTATTGGATTTAATTTGATAATTAAATCGATAATTTAATATGTTAAATTATGGAAATAACTGAAAATTGGGTTAAATATGATTGAAAATGATTTGTAAAATTTTATTTTATCATATTGAAGTTAGAATGATATTTTAGAGCTTTTAAAATCGAATTAAAAGTTAATTTGTGAAAATTGAATATTTTAATATTTAATAATCGACTGTAAAATAGCCAATTTTTGAACAGTCTCAGAATTGAACGAGACCAGTTTCATTGGATCCGTAATAGTTAGTTATTACCGGATTTCAATTTTCGTGCCAATCGGAGCTATCGTTTGATCGTGGCAGCTCGAAACGCATCGAATCGTTTTTAATTTAAATTTGGCGAGTCAAAATAGCCATTTTTCAAAAAGTCTCGGATTTCGACGAAACTAGTTTCATCGGATCCGTAATGTGATATTATTGTAAAGTTTCAAATTTCAAGTCAATTGGATTTACCGTTTGTCCGGTACAAATTAAAACGCCTAGAAATCGACTTAAATCGGTTTAATTTAAATTGAGC
This sequence comes from Allium cepa, assembly GCA_030765085.1. Lineage (NCBI taxonomy): Eukaryota > Viridiplantae > Streptophyta > Magnoliopsida > Asparagales > Amaryllidaceae > Allium > Allium cepa. The sequence goes on along the minus strand of CM060934.1, from coordinate 763,308,399 downwards.
GTTTACAGCCATAACTCGCACATACTTCCGAATTAGCTTCCGAAACCTGTTCCATTGTGTCCGGAACGCGGGATAAACCCTAGGTACGCTGGTTACGGCGTCTAAATCGGAGTTCGGAATTCCCGGGATGAATAGTGTTTACGCTTGCTTTTCCTATAAATACAACCTCACTCTAAAAAAATAAATAAAAAAAACCAAAACCCTAATTTACATCTGCAAGCCGCCACTAACATTATGAATGGCCAGTATTGTTCCATTCGATTCTCCTCATTATCTTCTAATCCGTGCAATGATTCAAGAAACATCCAACTACAATCTCGTAGAGGGCAGTGAGTACTTCACATCCATACGGATATGATCATGTTTGGAGCACCACAGCGTCGTCTAGGAGGCCGCGTTCATCACGTGTTCACCCTCGTGCGCACGAGAAACGAGGAGGCCGAGCTTGCTGCAGTTTGGGCCGAAGGTGGGGGTCGTGTAGGGGCTTCGTTTGGCGCGTCTTGATCGAAGAATCATTGAGTGATCGAGATGTATAATTCAACCCTAGTTTAGAAATATGGGTTCGGCCGTGCTTTGATCTCCTGGAGGCAATACGCGTGCATTTGGGAAGATGAAGGGGGGGCGTTGGATCTGGTGTGGACGGTGATGATGAGGGGATGGTAAAAATTTATAAAGGATAGTGTAAATTTTAGTTTAAAAATCGTGTACAAACTTGTAAAATTCATAACTTTTTCATACGAGGTCGGAAAAATGCAAATCCAGTTGCGTTGGAATCGTATGGACGAGCACTACGCGATGGAGTTGGTTTGGAGTCGTTTGGAGTTAGTGAGAATTTCGGGTAAAATTAAACGCGCGTTTAATTTTATTCGAAATAAAAGCTAAAACGGAAATTAAAACCAAGGTGAGAACTTCTCACTCAATCGAATAGATTTCGATTTTATTTTAAATAGTTAGATTTAAAATATTTGAATGCATGTTTGAATGATGACTGTAAATTATTGATTGTTAAAATAGACATTATGCGCCGTTAGTAAGCGGATGTTATTTAATAAAAACATATACCGCAAATATTTCATAAACAGTGAAATTGGTATTATATATAATATCAATATATATATATTGGTATATGTATATATTGCAGTTGATTGATTTCCCGCATTTTTTGTTTAGCGGATGAGACCCTATTACGCCGTTATTAAGCGGATAATATTTAATAAGAACATGTACCGCGATAATTTCGTACTGGAGCGAAATTGGTATTGTGCTAATGTTTTTGGATGCAGGAAACAGGTTGGAGGGATCCAACTGGATTCCTCAACAGTATTTATTTTATTTCAGATATTTTGATATTTGATGGATTATCATATCGATATATGATATCGTTGTTAGTCGTGATTGACTATTTGGTGTGTAGCATCATTGGACCCAGATTTTGGGATTTTAAAATGATTTTTAAAATGATTTTGAAAATATACTATATTTCTGGAATTGATCCATTATAAATAAATAAACGTTATAATTTTTAAAGTTATAAAAATTATGGTTTTTGTGAAATATAGTTAAAAAAAAAAAGCTGATTTTTAGAAATACGATTAAAAGTCGATTTTTGAGAAATATGAACTAATGATTTTATAAAATAATTTAGATTGGATTTTTGAATATATGATAAAAGTTTAAATATAGGATTTATAAAATTTGATTATTTTATAAATCGAAATGATGAAATTATAAAGGAATTTAAAGACGTTTTAGAATAATAATATAAACTGATTTATATTAAGAGATTTATAAATGGATATTTATAAATTGAAAAATAGACATTATAAAACGAGTTTTTATAAGTGTTTGAATGTAGTGAAAATGAATTTCATAAATGAATGAAATTTATAGAACTATAAACTGTGAAGTTATAAATGAAATTTATAAATAGTAAGATTTATAAATTTGGTGAAATTATTTGAAGAATAGATTGATTAAATAAATAAATCTTATAAGTTATAAGGTTTATAAATTGAAAAATCTTTAAAAAGAACGATTTTGTAAAATAATCGTTTTATAAGTATTTAACTTATAATATGAACTTTTAGTTTATAATTTAGTTATAAACTGGAATAGGTTAATAAAGGAATTTATAAAAAGGAAGTTTTTATAAATAAATAGAAATGGAATTTATAAACGTTGTTTTATAAATCCGCAAATGACTTATTTTGATAAGTTAATTGTTATAACTTAGAGATAGAGTTATATTCACATTTTGAACAGTGAATAATCCTTTAAGTTAAAGTAAATAGAAATGATGAAATTTGTTAATGTAGTATATTCACGTTTTTGAATAGTGAATAATACGTTAAAGAAAATGTTTTAGAATGTGATATTTTAAACAGAATTAAAACGATCTAACGATGTTTTAAAATGCATTGAGATTCGAAACCATAGATTTCAACATTTATTGTTGAAATAGACGTTTTCGAGAAATAAAAGGAAATGGTGGACTATAACACTGTTGTTATAGTAAATGATTTCCGAAAGGAAATGTTTTGTATAGTATTGGGATTTATATATCTATTTTAATTTCGAATCCCTATACTAGTGATTTTGGGTTGTCGTAACGATGTTTTACGTAACATTCGTTTTGGCCCGAATAAATATGTTTAAGAGAATGATTTTCTTAAAGAATGAAATATATACTTAATTCGATTTAAGTATATTGAATATTTTCTAAGCGTTGAAAATAAGAGAGATTTGTGAATTTCTTATTAATAAATGAGTATGGAAATGTTTTCCAATATGAAGTGAATATTGAGAATTTATCTTTTTGAAGATAAATTGAAATGAAAATTTGAAATCGTAATATGCAAGGATATGTTGGAATATAAATTCACTAAAGAATTTATATGAGAAAATGGAACTTGTTAAAAATAAATATTGATTTATTTTTGAAGTGTGAAATTATATATCTTGTAAAGATATTTTGGAAAATAAATAATTTGGAAAATTATTTGGAATCTGGTGATGTATGCATATCCATTGATAGTTCAATAGCCGACTATCAATATTTCCCTTTGAATGGGTATTTGATGTGAATTGATTGAATTTGAATGCACACTTATTTTTGAATAAGCGCTCACTATTCGGGTTAACCGGGAAAGGACCATGGGGTCGTATAACCCATTCCGAATATGTGATACGTCGTTATGAATTGCATTTGAAGATCGGTGTTGAAGACCGAGTATTTGTGAAAGCGATAGGATGACCTATCGATTGTCTCTGCACTGGGTAGCTCCTGGTATAGAGATTCCTTAAGTGATGGGAAATTCGATCGGGATTGTGAATACCCGTATTGCAAGGGCTTCGTAAGAAGTGCCTTCGGTTTTGTTCGAGCCCGGAACAGACTTGTATGGATTGTATGCCTGACATTACAATTTGAGATATAAAGCCGATTTCTTTCAAATATATTTCTGTTGGTGGCGGAGAATTTATTCTTTGCTTAACACCCTTCTTTGAGACGTACGAGCTCAAAGGTTATATAGTTGAAGTTATCAGCGATATATCCCATTTTGGTAATGTGACATGCTGAGTGATGCTGAAATGATCATTGTGTTGATTATTGTGATAGGATCATTTATTTGATCGTCTATCTTAGTGATCATTGTGTTGATCATTTGTTGACCCAAAGCATGGCTTTTGTATAAAGTATGTTTTTGTGGACGTGACTTCGTCGAGCCTCACATCCCGGAAATGGTCAAAACAGGAAAGATGCGGCAAGGTTATTAGGGGTTGCTGTAGCTCCCCTTAGGGTATGTGCATTTCCTTCTGGAAAGGGGTGGTATCATGGTATGGAGCCCAGATACTTACTCATGTTGAAAACACTTTATGATTGTGTGAATTGGATATCGAGCGCTCGGTTGAAAAGGTCCTAAAGGACCGGGGAATGGCGTGCTCGTGTCAGTAGTTACCCAGTTAGGGGTAACCCGGCCTTGTGTTGGCAGAGATCCGGTTTGGTTCTCGGGGATGTCTTTCCAGAGGCATTCTCAGTGGCAATGGGAAGTTCCTTGGCCTGACCATTTGTTGGAAATCCAATTCCCAATACGAAACTTGTACGGTTTTAGTTGTAGAACCTGCCATCTAATATGGTAGCTATTAGTAGGCATAATATAATGGTACCTATGCTGGCTAAGATTTATATTCTACTTTCGAAATGAATTTGTTCTACACTATGCACTAATAATAATATCAAAATTGATTTGATTTTAATGCGTATCAAGCATCTTTGACTATCATAAGGAGAAATCTTCTCCAAGTCTGCGTTTGCATTGTGTGTGTGGCAGGAGGCCTTATGGTAGTCTCATTTTTTAAAAGCATTGCGAATTGATTAAAAATATTCCTCTATTTTGATTTTAAAGATAAATAAACTGTTTTGAGTTCTCACACCAGTCACATGACTGACTCGGAGTTTATTGTTTTCCTTCCTAAACTCTGGGTGCCCACCAATTTCCACACGGGCAGTTAAGAGTTAAGGTTTATCAGGATATTCTGGATATTCTGGAGTTGCTGGAGGCAAGATGGATGGCATGGCATATTACTTATATAGTATTTCTTTTTCCGCTGCACTGTTTGATGTTGTTGATGTTGTATACTCTGATGATATGATATGATGTAATAAAATATAATGTGATGTAATAACTGATATAGTTCTTTATTTAAAGATTATTCATTTATTATTATATGTTGTTCCGCTGCGAATTGTGAGATTCTGTTGTTGTTCTTTTTGTTTCCTTTCTGTCCGTTCTATTTTTAAAATTCTTCTATCTTCTATTTTCTAATTCTCTATTTTCTATTCTCTTTTTCTATTTAAAAAAAATTCTCTGTTTTCTAAAAATTGTCTATCTTCTTTTCCCTCTATTTTTCTTTTTCTTTCTTCTTTTTCTCTCTTCTTTCTTTTCTTTTCTTTTTAAAACCCATAACTATTCGGTTTTTCGGCAACGAAAATCCGAAGCGTTATAGATCATTAGCTTCTTCAATAGCTAATACCTTCCTTTCCCAATCTGATGTTAAAGAGTTGAGTATTCGAGAAACTAAATCAAAATTGGTAAACTTAACTCCTAATGCCATGAGATCATGTTGGATAGTTTGAAATATAGAATACATGTCAAAAATAGTTTAATTTTGCTTCATTTTAAATGACGAAAATTGGTTTTACAAAATTGAAATCTTAGTTTGTTTGACCTTTGTTGTACCTTCGCTTGTAATTTATAAGGTACGCCAAATGTCAAATGCAGTTGTGCGTAACATGACACATAAAAATTCATTTTTATCTAGAGAGCAAAATAAAACGTTCATAGCTTTAGCATTGTTTGATTTTAAGGTCTTTTGTGCATCGGTCCATGTGTTCATAGCAGTAGTAGGTGCTTCATATTTATCTTGTGTGGCTGACCAAATTTCTAGACCATTAGCTTCCATAAAAATTCTCATACGTGTTGACCAATATATGTAGTTAGAGCCATTAAAAAGTGGGGGTCGTGCTGTGGATTGTCCTTTTAGAAAAATACTTGCCATATTAAAGTGATTCAAAAACGTGTTACTGTTCTTTGATCAAACCTTGCTCTGATACTAATTGAAAGTCAATATAATGGATCGTGTAGTATATATGCAAGTATATGTGACTAACTATATGATGTAACTAATATAAAACTAATCTAGTAAAATATAAACTAAGCACACCAGGATTTTATACTGGTTCGGACCTCCCGTCCTACGTCCAGTCCCCAAGCTCCTCTTTGGAATTCAACTATCAAATACCCTCACTTCGTCCGGAGGAATAGACTTGGTTACAAAAGCTTGTTCTTGTCAAATTTGTGTTCTATAACACGAATATTGACTGTTAAGTACAAATGCTTCCAATATATATATATATATATATATATATATATATATATAGAAGATATTGATTGAAGAGTTGTGTATATATGGAAGAGTGGAATACAAATATATGATTGCTAGAGATCAAGAATATATCAGAGTATAAGAGTAGAGAGCACAGTAAGTAAAAGTTAAATCTTCTCTTGGATTCTTGATGCTATTTATAGCGGTAGAGAGATTCCTTGAGTAGTTGCATCCATTTACAAATGTTCTATGGTCGCTTCTGATGGTGGTAAAGAGTTGCAGCGAAGAGGAGCGAAAGTGTCTTTTAAATTGCGGCAGTTATAATTTGAATGTCAACAACCGAGTTCAGTTTCAGACGTCTGGTATATGTCTTAGACGTGTGGCTCTAAATATTTTTTGTATATAGTAGCATTTCAGACGTTTGAGTACATTAACCAGATGTCTGATTCTGTCTGGTTTGTAATCCAAAGGATTTATTCAGACGTCTGGCTAGTGCACCCAGACGTTTGATCTTGTGCATGTTGCTTTTCTGTTATCTGCATCATTGCTCTTCTGATTCTATCGACTTGTAGACTCTTGATACATTCTTTGAGTCTTGTTCTTGTCTCTTTAGTGATGTTACTTTAGCAATTACCTATGAATAGAAATATAAATGAATATTCGATTTCCATTGTATAGTTGTTGCCATTGAAACCATAGAATTGATTTCCTAACATAGGGGACGTGTGTTTGAGATTTCCGTCTGGACGAGGAAGAGGATTCTCAAGAATAATAGTCTTCGTCTTGCCCTTCGTCTTTTCCTTTGCGTCTCTGAGATTCGGAATCTCGCCACGAGTGGTAGTAAGTGGAAGAGCCTTGAAGGTGATCGAAAGCGTGCGAATGTGACATTTCACCTGTAAAAAGAGCCAAATAGAAGTATATTAGAAGTAATAATGTGAAGAGTAAATACAAGTGGATGGTGGAGTGCAAGTTTTTGTGCGTGTCCTAATGTTTCCCCCTGACAGACCAGTAATATTAGCTTTATTCGTTGGAGTTTCCTTCCCCTGGTGGAAGGTTGCACGCCTTCGCAGCTTCTTGCAGGAGAGTTAACCCTTTAACCTCAATGTTGGCAAAGTTGTAATTTAATATATCGCTCGGAATCGAGATGTCAAAGTGTCCCTTCAGTGAACTTTCCATTTGCTGGGAAGATGACTCCTTTTCGATTGGGGTTATGACGAATTCCGGGTTTGCCCCGGCCTTGCTCTTCCGCAACTTGTACAGCATCCTTTTTCTCCTCTTCGGGGGAGTTTGCATTTGGCTGGTCTGTGGCGCTGCAACTACGATGCTTTTCCAGGGCCTCGGCTTTCGCCTCTCAGCCCCACATCTTGAGATTCTCTTATATGTCCTTCTTCAGTGTCTTCCCAGATCCCCTCAACTAAGGGTACCATGGGTCACTTGCTTCTACTCTCCTTTCGACAGCAATTTTCAGGATCACTTTGCTACCAGGAAGCCCAATTTTGCGGCCGTCTTCCAATGGCATAAACAATGAGAGCAGCTCGTCAATGACAAGGAGTTTGATGTCTCGATCCTTAATGGGAGTGGCACGAATGGCTGCAACAACCCTGGAATACTCGACACCTTTAGGTCCAAGGCAGCTGCCTGAAAGAATTGGAGATATTGGAAGGATTAAGAAAGAAGCTGCGACTCGAGTCTTTGAATTAAAGACAAAGGTAGAATAGCACTTACATCCTTCCTACCATCTTCTTTCGAAGCCGAGAGGATATCGTACATAGAACCATTCGTGTTTGAATAAGGAGAGCTTATTCCATGCACTCGTTAAGACCTGTCATTTGGGCAAGGGTCAAGAAAGACATACGAAGAACTATCAGCCCATCTTTTTAAATTGTAGATGTATCGAATGTCTTCGGGAGTTGGCAGATGGAATAGGATGTTCATGAAGAGAAGAAAAGTGCCATGGATAACAGCATAACTGTTAGGGTGCAGTTGAGTAGGAGCGATCCCTAAATATCACAATATTTCCCAAATGAAAGAATTACAGGGAAGCACGCATCCCGCCCAGCACATGAACTTATTACAAGCAGTATATCCAACTGGGGCAAGTGAGGTCTTTCTTGCCTAGATGGAACTAGAATGTTTTTAAAAGGAATCCCATGGATGGAGCATAATCGACGAAGAGAGACTTTTCTGATTCTAGACGCTTGTGAGTTAATCGGATTGTTCAAGATAATAGCACTCTCAACGGCATCGGGGGTCGGGTCAATAACTTTTGTAGGAAAGACTGGAATGTCAGAAAAGAGATTTGCTTGCGGATCAAATTCCTTTCCTTTTTCTACTTGATGACTCAGAGCAGGTTTGTCTGATAGGGTGGCGGAGCTTGACCTTGCGAACGATTCAGAAGACATTATAGTTAAGTGCATTGCGTAACTTGGGATCTATGTCAGCTATACTCAGTAACAATACAAGTTAGAAATAATAATCTATCCCCCGTGTCGTGTGTGAACTAGTGCAGTGCAATATGAAATAAACATAAGCAGTTTGAAATCATAGAAGCAAAAGTAAAATATCAAAGCTTAGAGGTTTCATCTAGAGAGATTGTCATCACTGACCTTCTCAAACGACATGAAGGTTGATCGGCAACCAAAGCTTTGGGATTGGATGTTGACGTTCTGAATTATGAAGTTCACTAGTCAAGTTTGTTTAGCCGATTTTGTACTTATTTCATGTTAAGTAGACTAAGAATTTGTTCGTTCAAACTTAAATCCAATGGTCCAAGTATGCAAGTCATGTTGTTATCAGTCATCTTGTGTTCGGGCAAGGCAGTGTGTAATTAAATGTTTGAACAACTTGAGTTAAGCTGGTTTTTATGGTCAACACCGATTCCTGCTTTGTATGCCAATCCCTATGCCCTAGTCTCATAGTCGACCCCGACATTTCAACTTATGTGATAACACTGATCCCTTCCTTCTAACCTATATGCCGACCCATATTCTTGAGCTTCCAGGACGAACCCTCCTTTTTAATTCCTAAACTGATCCCTATGGATTAGACTCTACACTGATCCCTCTTAAGACCCTTATCTATGCTGACCTTTACACCTAAGTTACTAATGACGAACCCTCGCCTAACAACCACGCATTGATCCCTCAAACAAACACACTTTCTACCAACCCCTCTCATTAAAATCGTCTCTTATACCAACCTCTCTCTTGCTACTTCTCACCGATCCCTCACCAAACAACATCACAACATCACGCTGATCCCTGTCAAAACTCCTCCTACCCAATCCTAAAATTATACTTCCTATCATCCCTTCAAAAATCTTCTACTGAACTCCTCTTTTTCATCCCCTTCTCCCTTTTCTTCTCCTTCCTCCTCCTTCTCACACTCCTTCATCTTCTCTTCCTATCCCACGTGACTTAACATAACCCGCTAAGCAATACGCCTAAACGGCACTCTAACTCCTCTAAGCTCAGAATCCATGACTCGATTAATGCGATTGTGAGAGGTAATCATACCTATTTGGTATAGGTTACGAGGTCGGAGCTTGGACTAAAGACGAACTGATGGTGATGGTGAAAGGAAATGGAATCTCGCACTCAAATTCAAGTTTAAAGAGCAAACTTGTCTTGCTTCAAAGCGTTCGGTTAGGAAAAGAGCACGGGGAAAAGGAGTTAACTGCTGGGAAGGTAAGGCGAAGAGAGAAAGGAGAGGGTTACGAGTTTTTATATGGGTGATAAGGAAGGGAAGGTGAACTGGTCACACCAAGTGACTCGGTCACGAGATTAAAAAGGGTTCGGCCTTAAGGCTCGTCGACCACTATCCATACAGGCCCACTAAGGGATCGACAATCCAAATGTCGATCCCTTCTTAAAAAAAGAGAAAGGGGTATATGTAATTATGAGTTATGAAAAGAAAGGGAAGGGAAGGGGATAGATGCATGAATGATGAATATAAGTGAGATAAAAAGGAAAGTAAAAGAAAATAGCGGATGTTTAAAAACCGAATGGCAACCGATATCGTGAAGATTAAACTGTAAATGAATGCATACCGAATAAAACAACTTGGCACAGACAAAAGAACGTCCGAACACGTTCGAAAGTCAACAATAGAAACATGCATATGAGGTGCATAAAAGATATTTATGAATTCAATTGAAATGGTGGTTTAGCTTGAAACGATCAAGCTTGATGTCAAATCAGAAGCGAACCTGAAGATCTCATATGACCAAATCTGTGCATGCTAATGGAGTACGACATCAGACTTATATCATCGAAGGTTAATAAAGGAACAGCGATCAACCAATAAGTTGGATAGACTTGTTCCCAGGAACCTGAATTTTTTTCCAATTCAAAGCACGTCATGTATTCATAAGACATACTTTGGGGGCAATTGTTACCCGGTACATTGGCCCGGCTACATAGATCTGATTATGGGGGCCAGACTCGACTGCTGATGGGAAAGATGATCACGAGACAACAGCCACATAACCAAAATATAATGTTTGGGCGGCTGTATCAAGCCTGGGATAAATGGAGTTAATAAATGGATGATGCAAGATGTCGAATTATGGGGTTTAGTTTGGTTGGAATAGGGATCGAGATAGATGTTTGACAAATTAGATGAAATATGGAAAGATCAGTATAGATGTAATAAGTTCATGGGTCGACATAATATGTGTGCAGGATATGGTTCTGCGTATAATTGAGATGATGGGGGATCGGCCTAGGTTGTAAAACCAGTGAGATCGACATATTGATGGTCAGCGGAAGGGATCAACATGGTTTGTTCGTAAGCTATGGATCGGTATGATAAAGCTAGAGAGGTTGGTATGATCAAGCTAAAGGGGTCGGCATATTGATGGTTAGAGAATAAGGGTCGGTATGATGAGGCTGGAGCGTTACAGATCAGCATGGTATTGTTTAAGCAAAAGGAATCGGCATTATTCATTTGTGGAATATGGGTCGGCACGAAATGGACTGTGTGGTACGGATCGGAACACATTTGAGGACCAGGAGGGATCGACATAACCTAGATAGTGTTGAGATTAAAACCAAATTATTACAAGAACTAGATCCTCATGCGTCCAATCGCATTGATGTTTGTAATACCATCATTATAGACTATAAGAGAGAAACCATAGGGATCGCTGGCCCAAACTCAACACATGGAGGGCTCTCTACCGACCGATATTCATCGAGAGCTGGGCATAGCCCTTCCTATGATTTGCCAATATGGTTGAGAAGGTCCAGATGCCGAAGTTTCAATCAGATTGAAGGTCGCCTTCGTCTATAAATACAGGAACATGGGGCCATTTTGAGGGAATTTTGGGTTGCAAGTGAAACTCTACCACTATTGTAACCAACATCTTTTATTCTTTTTGATGTCTTATAATTTCTTATCGGTTTAACTCTGATCGGGTGAATTGTGAAGCAATAAAGAGAGTATTCAAAGTGGACGTAGGCATTCAGCGCCGAACCACTATAAATCATGTAGTTTTTGCTTTTTGCTTCATTTTTCTTGATATTCAGCGTTATTCCTCTGTTTTCATTTATTTTTTTTATTTCACTACTTAAGCTTATTCTCGGGTGTTTATGGCCAATTTGGTTGCAAACAAGCTACTTAAATAAGGTTTGAACTTGAATTTAACATTGACATATTATACTCAATATCTCAAGGAGTTTGAGTTCGTACACTCCATAATAAGGATTTCGTTATTTCTATGAACAATTCTCTAGTATTTTATAAATGCTATAGAATAATCTAAACTACCATTTAGTGGTCGTAATTTGGATTTGATATTTGATTCATGTATCAAATACATAAGAAAATTACGATAATGTAGACAATACAACATGTATCATAATTTCTGTTGCTAAAGCATAAAGATAATCCATCTTACATGTTCCTTGTTAAACATTTTAATAAGGTGTCTTTGCATATCATTTGAAATATTCCTAATATCATTTATAAATGCTATAAAAGATATAGTTTATAAATCCAATATCGTGTATTAAACGACCAAGTATTGTTGATTTTAACACAAGCACATCGTTAACAATCAGCAGTATGCTGTTTACTTATTGTCTAGAAATATCTATGTACTTTTTAGTGGCTCTTTCTTATGAACACCCTTTGCATTTTGATTGAAAATAAAACAATTCGATCTTTCTATCAAAATACTTATTCAATTTTGATGCCTATAAAATGATTCTTTCATATCATTTCTAAGATCATATTGAAAACCCAGAAACTCACGATTGCTCCCATTGACTTCGAGATACTTTGGTTTTTATGTGCAAACGGTTTATTCTAAATCATTATTTAGTATTTTCTGTTCCAATCATATGAATAAAGCCATACCAATCGATAATTTTGTGAGTAAATCTGAATTAACTTAATCCCATTGAATAACGAATTTATTGTGCCAATTTCAATAATTGAAATTTACGATGTTATTCTTATTAACATTGCTCATTATGTTCCAACTGCATTTGTCTTACACCAGAAGACTAATCCTCAATCAATGGATCATATCCCTTCAGGTACAACAACCAAAATCATATTTTGATAACGTACTTAGAATCCTTTCGGATTTATGCACCATATCATATCATAGAGTCAATGTTCTTAACGGATTAATTAACAACCAAGGATTATCTATTCTCGATATTGATAAGAAAATCATGGTTTCTCTTCAGTGTGACTTATTAGACACTCTAATGTGATGTGTTAGTTTAGATTAATTTCATTTTACCACATGCAATTAGTTTTATCTTTAGATCGTATCCAAATCCATTTTCAATAACAATAATTTCTAAAAGAAATTCCATCTCTACGAAGTTGGTATTTCTTAAAACAATAATTTTTTCTCGTGCAACGGAATAGGTATTAATAAACATTTTATGGATTGCCTCATATATAAAACTAATTTGGTTTCACTTTGCAAAACTTATGTTAAAAACATAAATTTGTCATCTAATGATAATTGTTCCTAAACTCCTTTTGAGCCGATTCATACAAGATCTCTCATGTATAATTATTACATATAGTCTTTCAACTTACACAACATCCCAACTCCTTAGCCTAGGATATGTTAAGATTTCTTATGAACTCTTATTTTGTATGATTCTATAAACTATTCTTTATATGAAATTAATTTTAACATCGTATACTACTCTTAAGTGTACAATCTCGTAGAAAGAAGTTAATTCAACCTCACCCACCTTAATCATTCTTTGTTCAACAAAGTTCGATTGCCCTTTATCGATACATCATTATGTATCATAGAAAAGAGTGACTTTTGATATTGAATCATTTTTCATTTTAGGCACGTTAAGAACTCTTTCCAATATACTCGCTTATTCGATCAAATCAAATCAATTTTATTTTCAATTGCACGTTATTTTATTCACTTCCATTTTAAACTCTATGAGCTTATCACAAACATACTACATGTGTATCGAATAGTGATAATTCATCGGTGAATATAACGAAGTATGCGGAACCATTTTCGTATTAATAGATCCCCCATTGCATATATTTATATGTATCAATCTGAAGAATTCATCAACTCTTATCATGCTCTCATTTAATGGATGTTTTACCCTTAATTGTTTGAGATATAATTTATTGGTACCATATGATTCATAATCATATAATTGAGAATTATTTTTCAAAACCGTGTCTTAGTCCATAATTCCAAAATAATTGCAAATAAATTTAGATCCTTCTGTATTTTCAATGCATCATAAATATCAGTACTATAGCTTTATTTTATATGATTATTCAAAACATTCCTATTAAAATAAAACTATGTCCATCTTTCAATCAACACAAAAAGACAATAATTATTTCATAAATAAGGTTTAGTATTTTTTACAAAAATAATTTTCATAACTTTATGCGACCAATATGTGCTATATAGTAAGCTCTTACTATTTCTATCATTACTATAATAGCATATGAAATACAGAGGTCCATTCAACCACTTAGTATAGGTTATTTATTCCATCAATTTTAACCAGTTTACAGTAAAGAATTTTCAAATCAAATGTCTTAAACCCAGAAGAATAATATTCATAGAAACTAGTTTTCTATACGAAAATATATCTTGAAATAAAATCATATTTCTCATTCCAATGTTAAGTATCAACTATTATTTTACGATTCTTGTTTTCGATATTTCTTTATGAAGATGAATTGATCGTTTACTCTCTTCATTCCAACTGTGCCTTAGGTTACATCCACTCTTACATATTTGATTTTATTTTTAAATGGTCGAACCATTCAAAGGAGTACCATAATGAATTTTTTACAAAAGTGCATTTGGTTTGCCTTAATTTTTAAGGACATCAAATAAGTTGCACTTTATTTAAACTGATCAAAATGACATTTCAGTGATCGAATCCTTAGATCTATCTTATAGCCTTTGGTCTATTGTTATATTTAACACAACAAAATCGTTATTGTAATCAATCATATTGAACATATGATCTTATAGTACAGCTTACTTGCTTATTTTAGTGAACTATTTCATCGAGGTTTCGTACATTATGAATTGTGATCGTTCACCATATAACATTTATATGTGACAGTATATGGATCGAATATCCATATTCCTGTATTACTTTTAGAGTTCGAAACTCATTGAAGACCATATACAGTTTCAGGCAAGCAAACTTGTAAATGATCAAGTCACAAATGTATTTAGAGGTTGTATAATTTGGCGCTTTCATGGGTCAACATGAAAAGATTTATTGGTAAGTATATTTTAAATTCTATTTATCAATATTAATTCAGTTCATTTGTATATTTTAATCGCTTAACATTTTATCAATTATATTAACTACACAAATTTATCAATGCAGATTATTAACTTAACATAGCAGATATTATTACAATATTATAAATGGTAAATATTATCATTTCATTTTTCTAATAAGGCTCATAATAGTTTTTCATGTTTCTCCAAACAGGAAGAGGAAACATAGAAGCCTTTAAACTTCACTAATGGGTATCAGGACTCATCTGTCCTGAGATTCTAACCTTTAGTTTTCTCAACGTGTCATAGTTCCAAAAATGATGGATAACCCCTTATCGATTGTATCATATACAACGCCTGACCCACGATTCCTTGCCCTAATCTTACTTCAACCTTGAGTGTGCTCAACAAATTGAAAGAAACTATCCACTTGTACCTATCATTTCGTGACGACCAAAGTATAGTATGTGTACCTTGAGTTGCTCAACAAATACATATAGTTATCTTACCTCATTTAGTCAATATATCAATAATACTATATATAACATCTCTAGCTTGAATTTACTCAACAACTAGAGAGTATGAGAGCAATTTATTAATATACAAATAGTAGAGGACAACATTTATATTAAAGTTTCGTAATCTTCGGTATATTTAATTGAGTGATATCGACTTATGGAATAATGTATTTATTAAGAAACACCTTCATGATTCAAGTGTCGAACACATCAGAAATCATAGTATACGTACTATACATATGTATTTATTCCTTAATTCTAACTGGGTTTCTTATTGTTCCACCTTTAGTTTATATATTTATATCACATAAGTTTTATTATTATATGACTTTTAAACTTTATTCAACTTATATAATATTTTATGTATAACATTATACTAATTAAATTTCATTTAATTAATCTAATTAATTAACACTTTAATTAATTATTATATCATTCAATTATAACATATTATATTGAATATATCTATATACTATAACTTTTATAATAACACGCATATATCATATATATATATATATATATATATTCCTTAATTAATTTTTAATTAATTTATTTAATTAAACAATTTTTATTAATTTTTTATAAAATTTGAAAATTGTTTTTATACACACATGTATACTCATATTGTTTTAAACAATTCAAGACAACATAACATATATCATTATATACAATATACATGTATATATATTTAAATAATTAAATTATTTAATTAATTAATTAATTTTATTATTCTTATTAATAAATAATATTTTTGAAAGTAATTTTATAACATTTTGACAAATTATATAATAACATTTATAATATGTGTTTTATTTTAAATTAAAATTTTAAATTTAAAACTTTTATTTTAATTTTCAAAACAATTTGAAAATATATATTATAACATAATATTTTTCTTATTTTAGATTTAAATTTTAAATTTAAAACTTTTATTTTATTAGTCTAATGCCTAATTCAAATTGGGTCTTTTTCTATTAAAGGCAACCTTTGGGCTTACATAACCGTTCGGACCAGGCTAGTAGCCAAGTCGGATGGGGTACTTGATTACCTAACAATCTCAGCTGGACACTTTCTTTCTTAAACACCCTAATAACTGAGTTATAAGCTTAATTAGTCATCCCTAATATGACTAGTTTAGACCGCATAGGCTATTTGGCTTCGATACCATTATTGGAACTGGACCAGCCCATAGTAAAAGAATTAGGTGAATTTCAAAAAAAAAATTACCATTTTGGATCTTTATTAGACATATGAGTATAATTCATTTAAATCTTTTCTAAATTTTATTTAAATAAAATCACTATTTCATTTAATTTTATTAATAAAGTTTTTCTTCATATTATTTTATATTATATTGAATATGTGTATCTGTGTCATCTCTCTACTTGGAGGCCCAAAACAAATGACTACGGATGTTGCAGTCATCCATAGTTATTGTGATGACCCAGAATTTTGGCAATGTTGATTTAATAATCTAGATATTTAATTTGGCAAAATTCATCTTTTCAAAAAAAATGTTTCCTAATTATAATGTATATACATACATTGTGAATAGGAGCTTTGGTTTGAATTTAACATAAAAAAAATCAAAGGTTATTTAAAGTTAAATTGTGCATTTTTAAAACACTTAAGATAAATATTCATTTATTTAAAAGTATAATAACTTGATTTTAAGATTTAAATAAGATTTAATAAAAGGATTAATATTCTTTCTTTTAAATTACATATGAACTAAGTTTGTATATATAGTATAAATATAAAAAAGAAACATAAAACATAATTTATAAAAAATAAAACATATATAATAATAAAAACATAAGAAAATATTTTAAATACATGCACTGACATCCGTAAGATAATAAAAAACATGCATTAACATGTGTAAGCTTAGTATAATTTGTAATTACAAGTGGCATAATTCTTTTTCTTTAAAATTGAATTATAAATAATGTACTTTAGAGGAAACCAGGCTTCATTTCTTCACTTCTCAATATAATCTATTTCTTTCATTCATTTTCTAAACTGGAAACTAAAACAAAAAGGAAATCAAAAACAAAAAACAAACAGCTTCTACTGATTTAACCTGATCAAGCAAACATTGAAGATTAAAGATCAACTCAATATACATCAAGCAAGATTCAACTCAAAAAATTTCCAGATCAAAGCTTAAAAGCATGCTTCTCTGTTTTCTAACCAGTGAGTAAACACTTTTTAAAAACTAAATATATGTTTATTCATATGCTAGATTTATAAAGTAATGTTGTAATTATAATGTGCATGAATGTTTTAACTGGAATAAAGTTTGAACTACCCTGTATATTGGTGTGCATGCCTGTGTATATGTATATATATAAGACTCTGTTGTAAACAAACTTAAGAAACTCTCAAATTAATTCATATCTTCCTATCTAAATGAATTCAAGCTTTGATTTCTGAAAAGAAGATTATTGTAACAATGTAATTTCTTTTTTAAACTGGTTTCAAGGGAAATTCTTAATAAATATTTCAAAAATAAGAAATAACAGTGATAATCTAACTTAGGTAAAAAAAATCAATCATCTTAATTTAAAATTTTGATTATACAACCAGATTCGTATTGCAAAATAATGATTTTTGATAATCAAATCATGATTTTTAGTGTTAGGTATGTCAAGATATTTCGAGTTGGTTGGGAATGGGTTTTCTGTCGATTTCCGACGATCGGCGAGGTATTGATGGACGTGCTTGGTGCTGGAGGTAGTGGGAAGGTTGGGGATCGAAGGAAAAATGGTGAAGGGATTTATTGGTGGCTGTGGTGGCCGGGCGATGTCGAATTAGGGTTATCGGCCAGTTTGGGTCGATGTTGTTCTAAGGGCTCGTGCCACGTCGAGGGTGCACCGGAGGCGATCGGACAGGGGGGATCGGAGCTTCGTGTCGTGACGCAGCTTTGGACGCCGCAACGTGAACTCTGGTGATCAGGATTGGTGATGCGGGATGATTTCGTTGATGGTCTGGGTTCCTGGAGGTGATAGCATAGCTAGATTTTGATTCTCAGGTGAGATTGTCCGTCTGGGTGGTTAGAATCTTCAGCGAGGTCGTAGGCGACTTGAGGGTGGTCGCGGCGTTGGCCAGAGGTGGTCGAGTCGGCGTGCAACGTGCACATATGCACGTTCGTGTCAGGTGGTTGCTATATTTATCAGGGGCATCGAGGAAGTTGGGTAGTGGCTCGAAGTTGTGCTTGGGTTTTCTTGAGAGTGGAGAGTTGAGCGCGAGTGAATTGATATTGGTTTGGGATTTTGTATTTCTGGGCCTGAGTATTTTGTAAGTATATTAACCAGATTTTAAAAGGTAAAGTAAAAGAATTAACAAGTTTTTAAAGTTATTAAAATGATTATGTTTTCAAAAGAAATGAAAGTTTCCAAAGTAAAGTTTTAACATGTTTCCAAGTGAAGTTTCAAAGATTTAAATTTTAAAGTTAAATGTTTTAAAATTGTTTTGTTTAACGTAATTATATATTAGATTAATTCTGTAATTAAATTCCTAAGTGTTTTCAAATGTAATAAGATTATGTAATTAAGAAGTGATTAAGGTAAGTGTGTTAATCCTTAATTAAGAAGATCTTAATTGATTTTGTATGTTAATAAATAAATTAATTTCAAGCATTTAATTTAATAAGATTAATGATAATTAAGTAAATTAATTAAGGTAAAGGGTTTATCTTAATTAATTAAGGTCTGTGCAATTAAAGGTTAATTAATGAAAGTAATTAAAGGGTAGTTAATTACTTAATAAAAGAATCGTTAATTAGTAACTAAAGAATAATTACTTAATATAGTCAATTAAAGAATAAGAAGTAATTAAAAGGATAATTACTCAATGTAATTAATTAAAAGGATAGTTACTTAATGTAATTAATTAAAGGGTTAGTTAATTAATGTAAGTAATAGTTAATTACTTAATGTAATTAATTGAAGGTTAATTAATATAAGCAATTAAGGATAATTAATTAAGATGGATAATTAAAGGATGATTAATTGGTTTCATTAATTAATTAAAGTAATAATAGTGGATTGTAATTAATTAATCTGAAGTAAGCAGGATTTAAAAGTAATTAAAGTAATTAATTTAATTTACTTGGTGATTAAATTAAATTAATTAGGAATTATACAACTAATTAATCTTGCTTATGGATGATTGAATTATGTTGAATGCCTTAAATTGTTTGATATCTCTGATATGTGATGTTCTGTGATATGAGATGTTGTGGTTGAACCGTGATAATATGGATTATCTATCTATGACGAATTGCTATGTAAATTTTGAATATAAATTGAATTGTTTAAACTTAAATAACTTAGACTTTAAGACGGCGTTTGGATTTCGATGAGGCCAGGATCAAATTCCAAATTGGATATCCAAAAACCACATCTATCCAAATTAAACGATAGGTCGTGAAATCTCAAGTGAAGATCAAGATGAAGATTCAAAGTGCAAAGGCTATTTGTCGCTAACTCTGATGGTGATTCCGAAAGGAGATAGTTCCTTCGATCAAGATGAAGATTCAAAGTGCAAGGGGTATTTGTCGTTAACTCTAAGGATGATTCCAAAATGAGTGTAATGGAGATAGTGCCTTCGGTTTTGTTTGAACCTAGAACGGACTTGTATGAATGAATGCTTTCAGACCATCGTCATTGGAGGACTGTGAGCATTCCAAGATATGCGTTCTAAGAAGGTAATCGTAGACTCGAGCCTCATCAACCGGGAATGGCTAAAACAGGGGAGGTGCACCAAGGCTAAGTGGGTAGCACCCAAGTAGGATAAGATTTCCCCTGTCTAGAGGTCCTTTTTTCGGGTTAGTGGGCGGCTGGTCGCGCCAATTGCGGGGTTATCTTGTTTGGGATTATCCAATAAGAGATAGTTCCGGTCTTGTGTTGCTGAGGATCAGGGTGGATCCTCGGTACTTTGATCTAGACCAGGTACTGTGACGGATGGTACCCCAGTAGCCCTACCATTGTATGGAATCCAATCTCCAATAAGTGCCCACGAGTTTGTTTGTATACCTATGTGTCTGGAATTTAATGATGTAACAATTTCGGCTATGTGAATAATTTACTTGAAAACCCTAGACACTATTATAATATCATTGGATTTCCTATCAAATGTTTTGGTTATCGTAAGGTTAAAACCCGACATGTTTATTTGTGGCGTGGTCTTACGAGATACATTTGTTTTCAATCAATTTCCAAAGTTAAACAACTTAAACAGATTACTCAAACTAGACCCATGTCTGATCTAGAGTTTATTTTCTATTTTCTTAAACTCTTGGGTACTCAAATTTTTATGAATAGCCAAGTGATTCAGATTGGCTTTGACGAATTTTAGAGGAGGTTTAGACCAGGAGGCTTCATCGTATCTAAATATTTGTGGTACCACTGTGCTAGTGTTTTGTTTGATGTTTTGAGTTGTATGACAGACAGGTCTTCACGACCATCAAATATGTGACGTATAAAGCTTTGTAACTCTGATATCTGATGTCTATTATCTAATACTTATGTGATGTAATATATTTTATTCGTTCCGCTGTGAGATTCTGATACTGTTTAGTTCTTTCTTTTCTATCTATTCTCTTTTCTACCTACTTCTTTCCTAATGATGATGCGTCTTTCTATGGAATGAAAGGCGGGTCGTCACAGCTGGTATCAGAGCGCTAGGTTGAGATAATACCTAGGCTTTGGAGTGATATCTATATTGAGAGAGCATACTATACACACACACACACACACACACACACACACACACCTGATTTGTTGGGTTACCTGTTCGGGTGGTCAACATAAGTTCTAGAGGTAGAAGGGGCAGAGGTGTGGGTAGCACGACTACCACAAATAGAAGAGGCCCTACTATTGAAGGTAGAGGAGTATCTACCGAGGCTGTAAACCCAATACCGCCTCAAGTAAGCTTTGCAACATTGTACAAGGATTTCTCCAATCTTGGAGGAAAGCCTTTTAAAGGTACGGAGTCCATCATTGAAGTGCAAGCTTGGTCGCGCTCGTGTGAGCAGATTTTCAAGTGTTTGGATCTGTCGGATGAGCTGAAGCGAGTTATGGCATCTTGGCAACTTTAGGATGTATTTGAGGAATAGTTTTTCTTTACCACAGGGAAGATTTTGCTATATATGAATTTTCTAAATCTCAATCAAGGAAGTTTTTCTGTATTGGAATATGAGACTAAGTTCAATGAGTTGTCTGGCTACGGAGCTGGTCTTATTGACACTCCCCTAAAGAAGAACGAGATGTTTGTGCTTCGTATGAGGCCCGAGTTTCGTGAGAAGATGACTGCCCATCTCAAAGGCTCGTTTGTTGAATTGGTTGATATGGCCTTGAGATATGTAGAGCTTATGGAGAAGAAGCCTTGGCATTTGTGGCAGCATCGAGTGGGAATTCTTGCAACCAGAACAAAAAGGAAATTTAATACAAATTGAAAGAAGCAGGGAAAAAAGGAAACTGGGAGGCAATAATGCAGTTCGGATGTGTTATGTGTGCCAGACGGAAGGTCATCTGGTTAAGTAGTGTCGTAGAGGTGGACTTCAGAAGCAGTGGAGTGGACCTATTTCTTCGATGGTTCAGAAGTCTTTGTTTTTCAACTATCAGTAGCCCAGGCATATGGCGAAAGCTTTCCCACTTCTTTAGAAAGCTCAGCAGAACAAATTGTTGCTATTGAAGGTGGAGCATCAACTTCTTCTGATAGGAAAGGCAAAGGTGTTCTTGAAGATACTTTGCTTTTAGATGGCATTTATGATAGAGTTTTGTTTGATTCTGGTGCTTCCCTTAGTTTAATTTCTTTGGAATCGGTAGACAAGTTTCATCTTACCCTTAGTGTTGTGGATTACCCTTTTTTTTATCTAATCCTATAGGGGGTGTGACTAAGCTAGACTTGATCTGTAGAGATCTAAGAATTTCTTATCTATCCCATAGTTTCTCTTGTGACCCTTATGTAATGGATTAGTTAGATTAGGATAAAGCTGTTCTGATTTGTGAAGAAAGAACAGTATCTTTGAAAACTGAATTGGGTAGGATTACAAGGACTTGCGATAGTTCACGAGTTCACCTGAGTAATCTTTTGCATGGGAGTTGAGGCATCTCAAGAGGAAGTAGGAGCTATCAAAGTTGTCAGAGATTCTTCGGATGTCTTCGAGGAAGTAAAAAGTTTGCTCCCGCATTGGGAGATTGAGTTCCGTATCGACTTAGTTCCTGGAGCGATACCGGTGATTCAACCTAGTAGAAGGATAGCTCTTAGACCGAGAGAGGAACTGGTGAAACAGACTCGGTATTTCTCGAAGAAAGGATTGATCGAACCTAGTTTTTTAGTTGGGGTTCTGCTACTGTATTTGTAACCAAATCGGATGGGTCACTAAGGTTTTGTGTAGGCTATCGGGAGTTGATAAGGTGACCATTAGGAACAAGTTTCCCTTGCCTCGTATTGATGATCTTTTTGATCAATTTCATGGTGCTTTTGTGTTTTCTCGGTTGGATCTAGCTTCGGGTTTTCACCTGCTAAGGGTAGTTGAAGACAATATACCCTTGACTGCATTCAGAGGACCCAACTTTTTTTTTGAGTGGCTGGTTATGTCTTTGGGGTTAACCAACGCCCCAGCTTATTTTATGGATCTGATGAACTGTGTTTTTCAAGATGTGTTGAACAAGTTTGTGTTCTTGTTCATCGACGACATTCTCATATACCCCAAGTCAGAGGAAGAGCAAGCGTTATTTGGAGATAGTATTGGAAACTTTGAGGAGACATGTCCTGAAAGTTAAGTTCTCGAAGTGTCATTTCTAGAAGTCGAAAGTAAGATTTTTAGGACATATCATATCTGGGGAAGGTATTTCCGGGGATCCGGTCAAGGTAGCAACTGTTCAAGAGTGGAAGCAACTGCAGACTCCTTCAGAAGTTTGCAGTTTTCTTGGATTAGCGGGTTACTATAGGAAGTTCATCCAGGATTACTCTAAGATTTCTTCTCACTGGACCAAATTGACTAAGAAGGGAGCGAAGTTCAAATGGACCCCTAAGTGTAAAGAAGCTTCTCAGGATCTAAAAGCGAGGTTGACGAACGCATCTGTTCTGGCTATTCCGAATGGGAAAAGTAAGTTCGAAGTTTATACTTGTGACGACCCGACTTTCTATACCCGAAAATCGCATCATCTTGAAGAAAGAAAGGGATAGAAGAAGAAAAGAAAGAGAAAGAAGAACACAAACAACAACAGAGAACTCACAGCGGAACGAATAAAATATAATATCTCTCATAAAATATTACATAGTATCTTATTACATCAGAGAATACAACTATTCAACACATATTAGACAGTTCTAAACATCTGTCTAATTCATACAACTCAAGTACCACAGATACAGATATCAAATAAACACAGCGGAATCAATATATCTACACATCGAAGCCTCCTGCTCCATATCTCCTCCAGAATTTGTCAAGCTAACCTGAATCACTTGACTACTCATACATAATATGAGTACCCAAGAGTTTAATAAAACAGAAAATAAACACTCGGGTCAGACAGGGGTCTGGTGTGAGTAAACGGGTTAAAATTGCTTAACTTTAGAAAACCTTTGAAAAGAAAAGGTATCACGTAAGACTTCCCACACATAAACATGGAAAAGTTTTTACCTTACGCTAACCAAAACATTTGATAGGAAATCCAGTGATATTATAATAGTGTCTAGGGTTTTCAAATAAATATGAAATAGCCGAAATTGTTACATGATTAAATTCCAGCTACTAGCCACAAAAGTGGGTAATACAATCAAAACCGTAGGGTCTCGTAGGGAAAATGGGTTTCCATCAATGGCAGGGCTACTGGGGTACCGCCCGTCACAGTACGTGGCCTAGATCACCGTACCGAGGATTACTCCCTTCATCCCCTGCAACACAAGGCCAGAACCATCCCTTACTGGACAGTCCCGAACAAGATAACCCCGCAGTTGGCCGCGACCCAACTGCCCACACAGCCGAAATAAAAGGGACCTCTAGACAGGGGAAAATCTTGCTCTCCAGTGGGAGCTACCCACGAAGCCTTGCTGCACCTCCCCTGTTTTAGCCATTCCCGGTTGATGAGGCTTGAGGTTACGATTACCTTTATAGAACACATCTATCTTAGAATGCTCATCGTCCGCCTGACGATGTGCTGAAAGCATTCAATCCATACAAGTTCGTTCCGGGTTCGAACGAAACCGAAGGCACTATCTCGTTGCACTCATTATTGGAATCACCCTCAGAGTCAACGACCATAGCCCTTGCACTCTGATTCGCCATCTCGAATCTATAAGCACTATTCCGTCAAACTCATTACGGAATCACCCACAGAGTTATACTGACGTATAGCCCTTACACCTCGAGTCTTCACTTGCTCCACTTGGATTAACGACCTAACGTTTAATTGGAATCGATGTGGTTTTCGGATTCCAAATATGGAAATCCGATCCCGGTCTCACCGAAACCAAACGCCATTTTAATGTCCAAGTTATACTTAAGGGTTTAAACAGATTAAACATATATTTCAGGATGAAATATATAAACAGATAGATGAATCATATTATCACAAAAGATAATTCATAACAACATTCATCTACACAAAGCAGCATATCACATAACAGATATATCCAATCATCCAGTATCAACCCAATATCAACATCCAATATCAACAAATCATCCAATATCATTCAGTATCAATCAATCATCCAATATTAAACATTCATCCATAACAGAATTGATTAACTCTAATCAATTAGATTACTTAAATCATTCTTCATTTATTTATCCCAAATAAATAAATTAATCATCTCTAATGATCCTCACTAATTAATCTTTCTTTGATTAATTATCTTTAATTACATTCAAGTAATTATCCTATCCATATTCAGTAATTAACCTTAATTACTATCATTAATCAAAATAATTAATGATCATACATTAATTAATTAACCATAATCAATTACATTAAACCTTAATTAATTACAATTAATTAATCACATTTAAATTAATTACTTTTATTAATCAACCTTGATTAATATTATTAATCACATTAGTTAGTGATCCTTATTAATTAATAATTACTTTAATTAAATAAATAAATAAATAACTTATAATTAATCAACAAATTAATCATAATTAGTAATTAACACTTTGTAATTACTTATCTTAATTAATTAATTTCTTACTTAATTAATTTCTAATTTAATTAAATTAATCCTTGATTAATTAATCAAATTAATTAATCCTTAATTACTTCATTAAGTAATTATTAACCAAATTAAATTAATAATTAATCCTTATTTAATTACTAAATTAATTAATTACATTTTAATTAATTACTTTTAGTAATTATTCTTAAATTAATCTCATTCATTAGTTAGTTAATTACATTAATAAATTAACTAAAATAATTAAGTAATCAACTCTTAATTACTTACATCAGTAATTATCTCTAATTACTTCCATTAATAAATCTTAATTCCTCCTCAATTAATCCATCCTTAATTAATTCTTAATACTTTAATTAATTAATTATCCCATAATTAATTAATTTTAAACAATTATATTAATTAATTCTTTAATTAATATCATTAAGTGATTTAACCAATAATCACTTCAACTAATTACTCCCTGAGTAATTATCATTAATTACTTCCATAAATAATTAACTTCCTTAATTACATTCAACAATTAATCATTAATTACTTTATTAAGTAATTATACTTAATTAATCCATAATTAAGTGATTATTAAATAAATAATTAACTAATTATTTAAAATTAATTAAACAATTAATTAATTAACATCTTATAATTCAAAATCCTAAATTAAATAAGAGAATATTAATCTTAGTTAACAAATCATATTTAAGTATTCACAAATTCATATCAAAATAATTTAACATTATTTATCTTTATAAATAAGTTATTTAAAAATTGATTAAGCTTTAATAATTCAAAAACAAATTATTCAATTTGGTTTTCAATATTATAATCTTATCCGTATTTGAAAATAAAGGATTTAGAAATCAAATTCAATTTGAAAACACTTTAAGTTATCTAATTAAAACTTAGTTTTAAAAATCATTACTTGATAACTTTGATTTAATATCTTAAAATGATAACTTTCTTTTGAATTGAATTTCAATATTTAATCAAGATAATTACTTTCAAAAGCGATCATCTTAAACAATTTAAGTTTGAAATTAAATTCAATTATCACTCTTTAATACTTTGATTTATATTTACATCAAAGAACTAGCAATACCCTATAAATTTATTTCCCCTTTTATAAAAACCTGGGCTTGTACTTATTTATTCAAGCATCAAATAACTTTGCAGTTAACAATACAGGAAACGAACATGAGAAGACTGCCCTAAAACCCGAGTGCACTCACGAGTAACTCTCGCGTTCCCTCCAACTTCAACTGCTCGAGCTTTTCACCGAAATACTCGAACACGAATTCGAGGAAACAGCACGTCTCCCCCAACTCTATTCATCTTCCCCAAAACCTTACGCCAACCCAACTGTGCACGCGACATGGTGCATATGCACCCCTGCCGCCGACCTCTATTGGCCACCGCGACGACCCTCCACGGTCCCAAACCCTCACGCAAGTGCTCAGATGAACCCAGATCGAAGAATCACCATGCGAATCGAAAAATGACCCATTAGCTCGAAAAGAATAGCAGCTGTCATCATTCAAAACCCACCCTCGGCCGACGAACACGCCGCCGCTACACCTCGCCATCCTCACAAATCGAAACCCACATCCATGAATTACATCTCCACCAGAAGCGATCGAACACAATTCACTCTCCATGCCGAAATTGCCATGACATTTAAGCCGAAACATACTGTAACCTTAAACCCTATTCTCTTCAAATTCGATCAATTCAAACATTGGAAAATTTTAAAAGTATTTTTCCTATAATCAACAACATACATGCTAGCTACAATCCAAGAATCAAATCCAATTATCAAGTATATCATTCACAGTTCCTAAAAATTCCCATATCCTTCAAACCAAGAATTCTACTTCAATACACAATTAAAAATTGTGATACCAGTCCTAAAAATCCTATCTTTACAATTGTAATCCAGATATACATTCAAATTTAAAGTTTGAAATCATAAATTTTTGTCCAAAGTTTGGTTATTACTGTAAATTAAAAAAAAATGAATAACTAATTTATTTAAAATCCTATAACCATTTTTAGATGATAAATCACTTGATTTCAAACATCTTTCATTAATAAATCACGGTCCAATTCATGTTTAAAATCAAGTTATGGTGATTATGAGGGATTTGAAACTGTCTTACCAAAACACAGTAACATTTCTAAATTTTCCCAGGCATTTAATATATCCAATCCAACAAGCATTAAATTTAAAACAATTATTTCCTATAATCATTGTGATATAATCACAAAGTCAAGATTTATCAAGAATCAACTGTTTTTTAAAAAAAACATTTACTCACTTGAAATAAATGCAGTGCACAGAACAAGTTTTATTTTCCTTTGCATGCTTCAATTAGATGTTTTAATCTTGCTGTTGCAACTGATCTTGATCACCTCTAAGCATTTCAGATTACAGTTGAACTTCCTTTGTTGCAGGTTAAAGATTTTCTTTTGAATGCAGGTTGAATTGATGATATTAATAATAGTCAAATCTGTTGTTTGCAGGTGGAAGATTGAAGTTGCAGATTTTGATCTTCATTTCCATATGCAGGTTTTGATCATTGTAGATTTTAAGTTTTTGATTTGTTTTTGGTTTTCATTTCAGTTTTGAGAATATTTTCAGGTTGTGAAGAGTAGTTGCCATTAATGAAAGAACTAAAAATGTTTTGAGAAAACAAATTTTCTTCTTAAAACTTTAATAAAAGTAAAAATAAGAAAATGCCACTTGTCTTAAGAATTTACATTTGTCACTAAGAAGATTAATTGAGTAACAAGTGTTTTTAAGAGTGTTAATATGTTACATTTGTACTAGGGAATTTATTTATAAAATTTTATTTAATTTAAGAGGTAAACATAAACTTATATATTTATTTTACTTTATTAATTAATACCTACATATGTAAATATAAACTTACTTTTAAAGAAAATATTATAAACTAATTATAATACAAATGAATCTCTTATATATGTATTTTATAACCATTTTAAAATTTTAAACAATTTAAAAGAGAACAAAACTATCACATTTCAAAAATAAACAATTGTCTTATGGTTTGAAAACAAATGAAATAAATCCTTTACTTTAGAAAGATATAAATTTTTAAACAAATAAACTAAACTAAATTAGCTTTTGAAAATAAAATTTCTAAACAAAGCTTTAAGTTACAATATCCATTTCTATATCAATTATTAAACATATCTTCAAATTATCAATAGATTAAATTTAAATTTCAAATAACTCAAATTATAACATACACACACACACACATATATATATATATATTACAATTTGATAATTAATCTTTAATTTAAACAAAATCTCATCTATTCACAATATATCAATTGTATATATTATAAATAGAATAAAATTCTGATTAACTTGACAAAATAATTCTTATTAATTTAAATTGTCAAAAAGATATTGATTACTTATTAACAGATTAAATAGTTAATAACCTTTAAAAGATCAAATTTACAAATTTTAAATTGAAATAATAAAGAAAATTATCAAATCAATTAAATTATTAACACGGATTATTAAATTTATATTGCCCAAAATTCCGGGTCGTTACAATCCTTCCCCCTTAAAAGAATTTCGTCCCCGAAATTTAAAAGCAAAGGTAATTTAATAATCCAGTAAAGATTTTGATTTAAATTAGCAAAGCATTCCTAACAACCAGTTATTAACATCCAAAGCAATCAATCACACAAACAAACCTAACTAATTATTCTGACACAAATCAGAATAAATATCTAATACTATCTCGAGTTTCCCAAGATAAATCACCGGGAGACTCGCTCTACAAAAGCCAACAAACTAATTACACAATCAAAATCCAGAGCTCCACTCATCTCTAGATCCTCCAATCTGAACCATTAATCTGAACAGAACATCAGACTACTCTCAAATCCAGCTCAACATCCAACTCCAACTGAACTACTGATTCAACAACCAATTGATGAATCATACACGTACTCCCTCAGAGACACGTGATACATAATGAATTCCAGCTATCCAAACTGGCAATTCAATCTTATCCTATCAAAACACAGATAAGAAATCTCAAATGCCACAGCACTACTCAACCAATCTTATCCAAAATCTGTTCTCTTAACTAGAGAATTCTAACAATACTGAAGTCTCCAACTTCAAATACCAAACTCCTTATCTCCTATCTGCATAACTCAACAGATAATCCAAGGCTGCCAAACTCTTCTTGATCAGCTCAACCTATGCTGATACTTCCAGAAACAACAAGACCAAAACAATCACTTCCTGGATCCTATACAACAGAAAAGTCTTCCAAAATCCGTCGAAATCCAGGATTCAAACTCTACTGCTCAAGCAATAACAAATAGTACTTACTTCCTTCCTTGCACAGCAGCTACCTCGCTTCCGCTGCACAACTCTGATTCTGAAATAGATGAGAGTATTGTTGATGAACACGAATACAACTTATCCACTAATTTCGGAAACCTTTGTTCATCAAATCCATAAAAATCTGAGTGATACATCAGACACAGTCATACAACCTTAAAACAGAATCCTATTCCAAAAACAAGATCTGATCAAAATCCAAATTCCAAAGAATATCTAAGCTGTTACACCAACTCCTCTCCAAGAACCCTCCTACTAACATGCTCACTACCAGAATCGCTTTTGGAACCAAAATAATATGGAATTCAACTCCAGATACATACAACCTTCTGAGTACTTCAGTAGCTTCTACTTCCATATGAGAATCCTCAGTCTCAACAAAAGAATGCTCAAGAAAATTCCAAACCAATCGCAAGTCACTTTTGCGATTCAACCTAGTTCGCATTCCAAAGAAACTGTCCTCTCTTTACCAATTAGAACAGCTATAAACTTTTCCAAACCAGGTTAACCTTTCAAGAAAACATCACCACCTTCAGCCCAAGCTGCTGCTAGAAGAAACACCAAGATTCCTGGACCATCGGAGAAACAATCAACACAGCTGCTTCTAAACTCCACCTCGATGAGATTGAGAAACTAAAAGACCTCCTTGTCAGCACACCAAACACTTCGAGCTGAAACTGCTACCACAGCTAACCAAAGACTCTAATCCAAGGCTTCTCCAAACTCAAAACCATCAACAAACCACACAATGGACCTCCAAGATGGCAGACAACTTCTCAAGAAACTCGGACTCCAAACCAAGCATCAACAACTCGCTTTCCTTAGGGAATAACAAATGAGACCATGCCTGGAGAGAAACAACTCATAGACCTTAGTCTCATATTCCAAAATAGCCAAACTCCTTGCTGAGGATCCAAACAACTTATACACAAGCGAATCTTCCCTGCAGCAGGTAAAGACTGCTCCTCGACCACTCCTAAAACTGCTTCCAGAGAAAACATCTTCAGAAAATATCCAAGGATACTGCATCTCATCACGCAGTTATCAAGATATCATCACTTATTTCTCCACTTCCTACAAATCCAAACTCAAGAATAATTCGCTCACCCGAGCGAAATCCAAACGTACACTTCAAAGATACTCCGAATCTTCAAAAGATTTCCTTCGGACATCAGAGAAATCCTTACTCCAAACTACAAATCTTACTCGAGACGGTACCAGGTCTACAGTCTCGACAAAAACTTCCAACCTCAAACAAATGGACCTCTCCCATTAGTGGTAGTCGTGTTGCACACACAACCACTACTCCATCTATCTACCTCTAAAACTTATGTTGGAAAATCCGAACAGATAGCCCAACAGATAAGGTAGATATATATATATATACATATATATAGTTATATATAAAAATTACAAGTACGCTCACTCAAGAAAGACACTACTATAGAGCCTAGGTATTCGCTCAACCTAACGCTCCCTAAAGAAAGACACACTTTAGAGCCTAGGTATTCACTCAATCTACAGCTCTGATACCAAGTGTGACGACCCGACTTTCTATACCCAGAAAATCGCATCATCTTGAAGAAAGAAAGGGATAGAAGAAGAAAAGAAAGAGAAAGAAGAACACAAACAACAACAGAGAACTCACAGCGGAACGAATAAAATATAATATCTCTCATAAAATATTACATAGTATCTTATTACATCAGAGAATACAACTATTCAACACATATTAGACAGTTCTAAACATCTGTCTAATTCATACAACTCAAGTACCACAGATACAGATATCAAATAAACACAGCGGAATCAATATATCTACACATCGAAGCCTCCTGCTCCATATCTCCTCCAGAATTTGTCAAGCTAACCTGAATCACTTGACTACTCATACATAATATGAGTACCCAAGAGTTTAATAAAACAGAAAATAAACACTCGGGTCAGACAGGGGTCTGGTGTGAGTAAACGGGTTAAAATTGCTTAACTTTAGAAAACCTTTGAAAAGAAAAGGTATCACGTAAGACTTCCCACACATAAACATGGAAAAGTTTTTACCTTACGCTAACCAAAACATTTGATAGGAAATCCAGTGATATTATAATAGTGTCTAGGGTTTTCAAATAAATATGAAATAGCCGAAATTGTTACATGATTAAATTCCAGCTACTAGCCACAAAAGTGGGTAATACAATCAAAACCGTAGGGTCTCGTAGGGAAAATGGGTTTCCATCAATGGCAGGGCTACTGGGGTACCGCCCGTCACAGTACGTGGCCTAGATCACCGTACCGAGGATTACTCCCTTCATCCCCTGCAACACAAGGCCAGAACCATCCCTTACTGGACAGTCCCGAACAAGATAACCCCGCAGTTGGCCGCGACCCAACTGCCCACACAGCCGAAATAAAAGGGACCTCTAGACAGGGGAAAATCTTGCTCTCCAGTGGGAGCTACCCACGAAGCCTTGCTGCACCTCCCCTGTTTTAGCCATTCCTGGTTGATGAGGCTTGAGGTTACGATTACCTTTATAGAACACATCTATCTTAGAATGCTCATCGTCCGCCTGACGATGTGCTGAAAGCATTCAATCCATACAAGTTCGTTCCGGGTTCGAACGAAACCGAAGGCACTATCTCGTTGCACTCATTATTGGAATCACCCTCAGAGTCAACGACCATAGCCCTTGCACTCTGATTCGCCATCTCGAATCTATAAGCACTATTCCGTCAAACTCATTACGGAATCACCCACAGAGTTATACTGACGTATAGCCCTTACACCTCGAGTTTTCACTTGCTCCACTTGGATTAACGACCTAACGTTTAATTGGAATCGATGTGGTTTTCGGATTCCAAATATGGAAATCCGATCCCGGTCTCACCGAAACCAAACGCCATTTTAATGTCCAAGTTATACTTAAGGGTTTAAACAGATTAAACATATATTTCAGGATGAAATATATAAACAGATAGATGAATCATATTATCACAAAAGATAATTCATAACAACATTCATCTACACAAAGCAGCATATCACATAACAGATATATCCAATCATCCAGTATCAACCCAATATCAACATCCAATATCAACAAATCATCCAATATCATTCAGTATCAATCAATCATCCAATATTAAACATTCATCCATAACAGAATTGATTAACTCTAATCAATTAGATTACTTAAATCATTCTTCATTTATTTATCCCAAATAAATAAATTAATCATCTCTAATGATCCTCACTAATTAATCTTTCTTTGATTAATTATCTTTAATTACATTCAAGTAATTATCCTATCCATATTCAGTAATTAACCTTAATTACTATCATTAATCAAAATAATTAATGATCATACATTAATTAATTAACCATAATTAATTACATTAAACCTTAATTAATTACAATTAATTAATCACATTTAAATTAATTACTTTTATTAATCAACCTTGATTAATATTATTAATCACATTAGTTAGTGATCCTTATTAATTAATAATTACTTTAATTAAATAAATAAATAAATAACTTATAATTAATCAACAAATTAATCATAATTAGTAATTAACACTTTGTAATTACTTATCTTAATTAATTAATTTCTTACTTAATTAATTTCTAATTTAATTAAATTAATCCTTGATTAATTAATCAAATTAATTAATCCTTAATTACTTCATTAAGTAATTATTAACCAAATTAAATTAATAATTAATCCTTATTTAATTACTAAATTAATTAATTACATTTTAATTAATTACTTTTAGTAATTATTCTTAAATTAATCTCATTCATTAGTTAGTTAATTACATTAATAAATTAACTAAAATAATTAAGTAATCAACTCTTAATTACTTACATCAGTAATTATCTCTAATTACTTCCATTAATAAATCTTAATTCCTCCTCAATTAATCCATCCTTAATTAATTCTTAATACTTTAATTAATTAATTATCCCATAATTAATTAATTTTAAACAATTATATTAATTAATTCTTTAATTAATATCATTAAGTGATTTAACCAATAATCACTTCAACTAATTACTCCCTGAGTAATTATCATTAATTACTTCCATAAATAATTAACTTCCTTAATTACATTCAACAATTAATCATTAATTACTTTATTAAGTAATTATACTTAATTAATCCATAATTAAGTGATTATTAAATAAATAATTAACTAATTATTTAAAATTAATTAAACAATTAATTAATTAACATCTTATAATTCAAAATCCTAAATCAAATAAGAGAATATTAATCTTAGTTAACAAATCATATTTAAGTATTCACAAATTCATATCAAAATAATTTAACATTATTTATCTTTATAAATAAGTTATTTAAAAATTGATTAAGCTTTAATAATTCAAAAACAAATTATTCAATTTGGTTTTCAATATTATAATCTTATCCGTATTTGAAAATAAAGGATTTAGAAATCAAATTCAATTTGAAAACACTTTAAGTTATCTAATTAAAACTTAGTTTTAAAAATCATTACTTGATAACTTTGATTTAATATCTTAAAATGATAACTTTCTTTTGAATTGAATTTCAATATTTAATCAAGATAATTACTTTCAAAAGCGATCATCTTAAACAATTTAAGTTTGAAATTAAATTCAATTATCACTCTTTAATACTTTGATTTATATTTACATCAAAGAACTAGCAATACCCTATAAATTTATTTCCCCTTTTATAAAAACCTGGGCTTGTACTTATTTATTCAATCATCAAATAACTTTGCAGTTAACAATACAGGAAACGAACATGAGAAGACTGCCCTAAAACCCGAGTGCACTCACGAGTAACTCTCGCATTCCCTCCAACTTCAACTGCTCGAGCTTTTCACCGAAATACTCGAACACGAATTCGAGGAAACAGCACGTCTCCCCCAACTCTATTCATCTTCCCCAAAACCTTACGCCAACCCAACTGT
Organism: Allium cepa; assembly: GCA_030765085.1. Classification (NCBI taxonomy): domain Eukaryota; kingdom Viridiplantae; phylum Streptophyta; class Magnoliopsida; order Asparagales; family Amaryllidaceae; genus Allium; species Allium cepa. The sequence goes on along the minus strand of CM060934.1, from coordinate 763,273,700 downwards.
GCACGCGACATGGTGCATATGCACCCCTGCCGCCGACCTCTATTGGCCACCGCGACGACCCTCCACGGTCCCAAACCCTCACGCAAGTGCTCAGATGAACCCAGATCGAAGAATCACCATGCGAATCGAAAAATGACCCATTAGCTCGAAAAGAATAGCAGCTGTCATCATTCAAAACCCACCCTCGGTCGATGAACACGCCGCCGCTACACCTCGCCATCCTCACAAATCGAAACCCACATCCATGAATTACATCTCCACCAGAAGCGATCGAACACAATTCACTCTCCATGCCGAAATTGCCATGACATTTAAGCCGAAACATACTGTAACCTTAAACCCTATTCTCTTCAAATTCGATCAATTCAAACATTGGAAAATTTTAAAAGTATTTTTCCTATAATCAACAACATACATGCTAGCTACAATCCAAGAATCAAATCCAATTATCAAGTATATCATTCACAGTTCCTAAAAATTCCCATATCCTTCAAACCAAGAATTCTACTTCAATACACAATTAAAAATTGTGATACCAGTCCTAAAAATCCTATCTTTACAATTGTAATCCAGATATACATTCAAATTTAAAGTTTGAAATCATAAATTTTTGTCCAAAGTTTGGTTATTACTGTAAATTAAAAAAAAATGAATAACTAATTTATTTAAAATCCTATAACCATTTTTAGATGATAAATCACTTGATTTCAAACATCTTTCATTAATAAATCACGGTCCAATTCATGTTTAAAATCAAGTTATGGTGATTATGAGGGATTTGAAACTGTCTTACCAAAACACAGTAACATTTCTAAATTTTCCCAGGCATTTAATATATCCAATTCAACAAGCATTAAATTTAAAACAATTATTTCCTATAATCATTGTGATATAATCACAAAGTCAAGATTTATCAAGAATCAACTGTTTTTTAAAAAAAACATTTACTCACTTGAAATAAATGCAGTGCACAGAACAAGTTTTATTTTCCTTTGCATGCTTCAATTAGATGTTTTAATCTTGCTGTTGCAACTGATCTTGATCACCTCTAAGCATTTCAGATTGCAGTTGAACTTCCTTTGTTGCAGGTTAAAGATTTTCTTTTGAATGTAGGTTGAATTGATGATATTAATAATAGTCAAATCTGTTGTTTGCAGGTGGAAGATTGAAGTTGCAGATTTTGATCTTCATTTCCATATGCAGGTTTTGATCATTGTAGATTTTAAGTTTTTGATTTGTTTTTGGTTTTCATTTCAGTTTTGAGAATATTTTCAGGTTGTGAAGAGTAGTTGCCATTAATGAAAGAACTAAAAATGTTTTGAGAAAACAAATTTTCTTCTTAAAACTTTAATAAAAGTAAAAATAAGAAAATGCCACTTGTCTTAAGAATTTACATTTGTCACTAAGAAGCTTAATTGAGTAACAAGTGTTTTTAAGAGTGTTAATATGTTACATTTGTACTAGGGAATTTATTTATAAAATTTTATTTAATTTAAGAGGTAAACATAAACTTATATATTTATTTTACTTTATTAATTAATACCTACATATGTAAATATAAACTTACTTTTAAAGAAAATATTATAAACTAATTATAATACAAATGAATCTCTTATATATGTATTTTATAACCATTTTAAAATTTTAAACAATTTAAAAGAGAACAAAACTATCACATTTCAAAAATAAACAATTGTCTTATGGTTTGAAAACAAATGAAATAAATCCTTTACTTTAGAAAGATATAAATTTTTAAACAAATAAACTAAACTAAATTAGCTTTTGAAAATAAAATTTCTAAACAAAGCTTTAAGTTACAATATCCATTTCTATATCAATTATTAAACATATCTTCAAATTATCAATAGATTAAATTTAAATTTCAAATAACTCAAATTATAACATACACACACACACATATATATATATATATTACAATTTGATAATTAATCTTTAATTTAAACAAAATCTCATCTATTCACAATATATCAATTGTATATATTATAAATAGAATAAAATTCTGATTAACTTGACAAAATAATTCTTATTAATTTAAATTGTCAAAAAGATATTGATTACTTATTAACAGATTAAATAGTTAATAACCTTTAAAAGATCAAATTTACAAATTTTAAATTGAAATAATAAAGAAAATTATCAAATCAATTAAATTATTAACACGGATTATTAAATTTATATTGCCCAAAATTCCGGGTCGTTACAATACTGATGCTTGAGGAGTAGAGCTTGTGTTTTGGATTTCGGTGAATCTTGGGAGGACCATCTTGTTAGGTAGAATCTGGAGATTGTCTTATTCTTGGTCCAGATTTTATTTGAGAGGCATCTGCGAAGATTGAGCTGATTAGGAAAAGGATGAAGGCAGCCCAGGATCGTTAGAAGAGTTATGTGGATAAGAGACGGAGGAATTTGGAATTCGAAGATGGGGACTTCGTTTTTATTAGGTTTCTCCAATCAAAGGAGCAATAAGATTTGGTAAGACTGGGAAGCTAGCTCCGAGGTATATTGGACCTTTCCGTGTTCTCGAAAGGATTGGTACTTTGGCCTACAGGATTGAATTGCTGGATTGGATGGCTGGGATTCACAATGTATTTCACGTATCTCATCCGAGGAAGTACGTGCATGATCCATCACTATTTGTGGAACCAGCAGTTCAGGAAGATTTGGAATTTGAGCCAGACTTGACTATGGTCAGTCATCCTGTGTAGATTGTAGATCGAGAAGAGAAGGAGCTCAGAAGTAGAGTAGTGAAGCTAGTTAGGATTCAGTGGAGAAAGGATCCCAGAGATTGTACCTGGGAATCTCTAGATAGTATTAGGAAGGCATATCCTGAATTGTGTTAGGATAGTAGGTTTGTTTGTGTGAATGAATTGGTTGTTGTGGTTGTTAGTATATGACTGATATGTATGCTTTGTTGTTGAAACCTTTGTTGGATTATTAAATTATCGTTGCTTTTAAATTTCGAGGATGAAATTGTTTTAAGGAGGAGGAATGCGATGACCAGGAATTTTGGCAATATTGATTTAATAATCTAGATATTTAATTTGGCAAAATTTGTCTTTTCAAAAAAATGTTTCCTAATTGTAATGTATATATAAATATATACACATTGTGAGTAGGAGCTTTGGTTTGAATTTAGTATAAAAATATTCAAATGTTAATTAAAGTTAAATTGTGCATTTTTAAAAAACTTAAGATTAATATTCATTTGTATAAAAGTATGATAAATTAAGTTTAAGATTTGAATAAGATTTAATAAAAGGATTAATATTCTTTCTTTTAAATTACACATGAACTAAGTTTGTATATATAGTTTAAATATAAAAAAGAAACATAAAACATAATTTATAAAACATAAAAAACATATATAATAATAAAAACATAAGAAAATGTTTAAATACATGCATTGACATTTGTAAGATAATAAAAAAACAAGGATTAACATGTGTAAGCTTAGTATAATTTGTAATTACAAGTGACATACTTCTTCTTCTTTAAAATTGAATTATAAATAATGTAGTTTAGAGGAAACCAGACTTCATTTCTTCACTTCTCAATCTTCTTTATTTCTTTCATTCATTTTCTAAACTGGAAACTAAAACAAAAAGGAAATCAAAAACTAAAAACAAACGACTTCTACTGTTTCAACCTGATTAAGCAAACAATTGAAGATTAAAGATCAACTCAATATACATCAAACAAGATTCAACTCAAAACATTTCCATATCAAAGCTTAGAAGCCTACTTCTTTGTTTTCTAACTGTGAGTAAACACTTTTTAAAAACTAAATATATGTTTATTCTTTGATGCATGAGCTCGATTCATAAAGTAATATTGTAATTGTGATGTGCATGAATGTTTTAACTGGAATAAAGTTTGAAATACCATGTATATTGGTGTGCATGCCTGTGTATATGTATATATATAAGACTCTGTTGTAAAAAGACTCAAGAAACTCTCAAATTAATTCGTATCTTCCTATCTAAACGAATTCAAGCTTTTATTTCTGAAAAGAAGATGATAGTAACAATGTAATTTCTTTTTTAAAAATAGTTTCAAGAGGAAATTCTTAATAAATATTTCAAAAATAAGAAATAATAGTGATAATCTAACATAAGTCAAAAATCAATCATCTTAATTTCAAATTTTGATTATATTACTAGATTCGTATTGCAAAATAATGATTTTTGATAATTAAATCATGATTTTTAGTGTTGGGTATGTCGAGATATTTCGAGTTGGTTGGGAATGGGTTTTTTGTCGATTTTCGACGATCGGCGAGGTATTGATGGACGTGCTTGGTGCTGGAGGTAGTGCGAAGGTTGAGATCGGAGGAAAAATGGTGAAGGGATTTATTGGTTGCTGTGGTGGTCGGGCGATGTCGTATTAGGGTTATCAACCAGTTTGGGTTGACATTGTTCTAAGGGCTCCTGTGACGTCGAGGGTGCACCAGAGGCGATCAGACGGGGGACGATCGGAGCATCGTGTCATGATGCAGCTTTAGACGTGGCTGCATGAACTTTGGTGGTCAGGATTGGCAATGCGGGATGATTTCGTCGATGGTCTGGGTTCCTAAAGGTGATAGCATAGCTAGTTTTTGATTCTTAGGCGAGATTGCCTGGCTGGGTGGTCAGAATCGTCAACGAGGTCATAGGCGACTTGAGGGTGGTTGCGGCGTTGGCCGGAGGTGGTCGACTCGGCGTGCAACGTGCACATGTGCACGTTCGTGTCAGGTGGTTGCTGGATTGATCAAGGGCATCGGGGAAGTTGGGTAGTGGCTCGAAGTCATGCTCGGGTTTTCTCGAGAGTAGAGAGTTGAGCGCGAGTGAATTGATGTTGGCTCAGGATTTTGTATTTCCGGCCTCGAGTATTTTGTAAGTATATTAACTAGATTTTAAAAGGTAAAGTAAAAGCATTAACAAGTTTTTAAAGTTATTAAAATGATTAAGTTTTCAAAAGAAATGAAAGTTTCGAAAGTAAAGTTTTAACAAGTTTCCAAATGAAGTTTCAAAGATTTGAATTTTAAAGTTAAATGTTTTAAAATTGTTTTGTTTTAAAGTAAATATATATTAGATTAATTTTGTAATTAAATTCCTAAGTGTTTTCAAATGTAATAAGAGGATGTAATTAAGAAGTGATTAAGGTAAGTGTGTTGATCCTTAATTAAGAAGATCTTAATTGATTTTGTATGTTAATAATAAATTAATTTCAAGCATTTAATTTAATAATATTTAATGATAATTAAGTAAATTAATTAAGGTAAAGGGTTTATCTTAATTAATTAAGGTCTATGTAATTAAAGGTTAATTAATGGAAGTAATTAAAGGATAGTTAATTACTTAATAAAAGAATCATTAATTAGTAATTGAAGAATAATTACCTAATATAATTAATTAAAGAATAATTAATTTATGGAAGTAATTAAAAGGATAATTACTCAATGTAATTAATTAAAATGATAATTACTCAATGTAATTAATTAAAGGATTAATTCCTTAATGTAATTAATTAATGTAATTAATTAAAGGGTTAGTTAATTAATGTAATTAGTTAAAGGGTTAGTTAATTGATGTAAGTAATAGTTAATTACTTAGTGTAATTAACTAAAGGTTAATTAATATAAGCAATTAAGGATAATTTATTAAGATGGATAATTAAAGGATGATTAATTAGTTTCATTAATTAATCAAAGTAATAATAGTGGGTTGTAATTAATTAATATGAAGTAAGCAGGATTTAGAAGTAATTAAAGTAATTAATTTAATTTACTTGGTGATTAAATTAAATTAATTAGGAATTGTAAAATTAATTAATCTTGCTTATGGATGATTGAATTATCTTGAATGCCTTAAATTGCTTGATATCTTTTATATGTGATGTTCTGTGATATGAGATGCTGTGGTTGAACGGTGGTAATAGGAATTATCTATCTATGATGAATTGCTATGTAAATTCTTAATATAAATTGAATTGTTTAAACTTAAACAACTTGGACTTTAAGACGGCATTTGGATTTAGATGAGGCCGGGATCGGATTCCAAATTGGATATCCGAAAACCACATCGATCCTAATTAAACGATAGGTCATGAAATCTCAAGTGAAGATCAAGATGAAGATTCAAAATGCAAGGGCTATTTGTCGTTAACTCTGAGGGTGATTCCAAAACAAGTGTAACGGAGATAGTTCCTTTGATCAAGATGAAGATTCAAAGTGCAAGGGCTATTTGTCGTTAACTCTGAGGTTTATTCCAAAATGAGTGTAATGGAGATAGTGCCTTCGGTTTCGTTCGAACCCACAACGAACTTGTATGGATGAATGCTTTCAGACCATCGTCATTGGAGGACGTTGAGCATTCCAAGATATGTGTTGTAAAAAGGTAATCGTAGCCTCAAGCCTCATCAACTGAGAATGGCTAAAACAGGGGAGGTGCAGCAAGGCTAAGTGGGTAGCACCCAAGTAGGATAAGATTTCCCCTGTCTAGAGGTCCCTTTTTCGGCATAGTGGGCGGCTGGTCAAGCCAACTGCGTGGTTGTCTTATTCGGGATTATCCAATAAGGGGTAGTTCCGGTCTTGTATTGCCAGGGATTAGGGTGGATCCTCGGCACTCTGATCTAGACCAGGTACTGTGATGGACGGTACCCCAGTAGCCCTGCCATTGTATGGAATCCAATCTCCAATAACTGCCCTCGAGTTTGTTTGTGTACCTATGTATGCTGGAATTTAACAATGTAACAATTTCGGCTATGTGAATAGTTTACTTGAAAACCCTAGACACTATTATAATATCACTGGATTTCCTATCAAATGTTTTGGTTATCATGGCATGGTCTTATGAGATACCTTTGTTTACAAATGATTTCCAAAGTTAAACAACTTAAACCGTTTACTCACGCCAGACCCATATTTGACCCAGAGTTTATTTTCTTTTTTCTTAAACTCTTGGGTACTCAAATTTTTATGAGTAGCCAAGTGATTCAGGTTGGCTTTGATGAATTTTGGAGGAGACTTGGAGCAGGAGGCTTCAGCGTATATAGATATTTTTGGTTCCGTTGTGCTAGTGTTTTCTTTGACGTTTTGAGTTGTATGATAGATAGGTCTTCATGATTGTCCAATATGTGATGCATAAAGTTGTGTAATTCTGATATCTGATGTCTATTAAGTAATACTTATATGATGTAATATATTTTATTCGTTCCTCTGTGATATTTTGATATTGTTTAGTTCTTTCTTTTCTATCTATACTCTTTCTTACCTACTTCTTTCTTAATGATGATGTGTCTTTCTATGGAATGAAAGGCGGGTCGTCACAGTTATTAATCCTCGTCGACCAAATACGATGATATTAGATACATTGACACACAGAAACACAAAAATATGAAAAAAATTAAACCGCAAACAAATTCCACGTTATATTTCAAAATATTCCAAATTGATTATATAATTCAACATATCAAAATTTCAGACCCAATTTCTTCCTGAAATACTCGAAATAAATTTTAAACCCAATTATATCATATTTTCCTTTAAAAATTCATAATAAATTTTCTATAGCTTGAAAAATTATGAAGATCAAAACCCGTCTCCAAAATCATGTATTATTTATCATAAATTTTTCCATGGCATTCAAAACTCATAAACCCTTGGTTTTCCCTTAAAACTCTGCCAATCCATATGTATATGAATCAAAATAATTCGATCATAACATAATTCAAGCATATCATCATCCATATCATTATAAAAACGAATTTTAAACACAAATCCATAAACACGTAATCATGGAATAAAATAGAGATGGTATAAAATTATTATTCACCTTAGATTCTGTTAAGGAACTTGAGATTTGTTGTTGCTTAATCCTCCCTAGCTTTGATCCTTAGTTTAAGATTGTAATCTTCCTCTCTTCCTCCATGTTAATGGCCAGCTCTTGGGGTTTTAGCGTTTATTTTTGTTTTTGAGAAAAATGAACGTGAATGGACAAGGATATGGGGTGTATAGCTGTGTAAAATAAAATGGCTATTTTACTTTTATGCCCATATGTAGTTTAATTAGTAAATGGCCCAATTAAAGCCCGTTTATTTAATTATTAAGCATGGCGATATATATGGTTTATTCAAATCTCAATCCCCTTATCATCATTGTTCTATTTAATTTATCTAATTAAATTTCCTGAATAATGTTATCAAAAATTAGGGATGTTACAAGCTGCCCCCTTAAAGAATTTCGTTCTTGAAATTTAGTAAGGACTGAACACTAAACGTAGCAATCATCTGCAAAAACACCTAATAAACACAATAGTCTAACTGACTAGCACCTATCTATATAAATCTAATATAGACATACCCTCAAAGTAGATCAGGATAAGTATCTATAATCCTCTCCTTTGTCTTCAAAAGTATAATCCTTCTCGTTGTCACTCCACTGAACTTTCACCGACCCGACTGTCTTATTCCTTAATATTTTCTCATCTCTATCTACAACCCAAAAAGGTTGTCTAACAAAAGTCAAATTAGGTTCTAATACTATCCTTCCAACCCTGTTGGAGGAATAGTAGTCTCTGGAACATGCGTGTACTTGCGAAGATAAGATACATGAAATACTTTATGGACACCTGCCAAACTTCTCGGCAACTCTATCATATATGTGAGCTTTCCAATCCTCTCTATAATCTGGAATGGACCTACATATCTTGGGGCCAACTTCCCTGGCTTTCCAAATCACACTACACCCTTCATAGGTGATACCTTAATGAAAACCTTATCTCCAACTGAGAATTCTAGGTCCTTACGCCTCTTATCTCTGTAACTCTTCTGTCTGAACTGAGCTTCCTTCATTCTTCCTCGGATTAACTCAATCTTTTCTGACGAATATCTGACCAAATCTGGACCTTAGACTAATCTGTCTTCAGTCTCCAACCAAAATGCTGATGATTTGCATGGTCTTCCATACAAAACATCAAAATGCATCATTCCTATACTAGTCTAATAGCTGTTATTATAGGAAAACTCAAACAAATATAGATGATCCTCCCACGATCCACCAAAGTCCAATACGCAAGCTCTCAGTAGTTCCTCGAGTACTATGTTGACTCTCTCTGTCTGACCTACTACTTGAGGGTGATACGCAATACTCATATTAAGCTTGGTACCCATCACTTCATGTAAACTCTTCCAGAATTCACTAGTAAACAAAGCATCTCTGTCACTGATTATACTACCAGGAACTCCACGCAGTCTAACTATGTTCTTCAGGAACAATTTAGCTAAAATAGGTGTCATTTTGGTTGACTTAACTGGAATGAAATAGGCACTCTTGGTCAATCTGTCCACTATAAGCCATATACTTTCATTGCATCCATTTGACCTTGGCAACCCATCTATAAAATCCACAGATATCGATTCCCATTTCAACACTAGAATCTCGGGCTAAAGCAAGCCACTCGATTTCTGATATTTAGCTTTCACTTGTTGACAGTTTGCGCACTGCCTAACCCACAAGCTAACATCCCTCTTCATGTCTTCTCAATAGAAGTTCCTCTTCATATCCAGATTTGGTCCCTCTAGGATGAATCGCAAACTTCGATTGATGACATTCTCCAAGAACTTCTCTCCTCATGTCCTCCACATTTGGAACACACAACCGACCTTTCTTCCTCAACCATCCTCTCTGGTCAAGGCTAAAATCCTTTAGATCATTGATCTCAGTTCCAACCTCAAGCCTTCTAAATCTCTCGACCAACACTAGATCCTCCTTCTGTTTAGAAGCAAATTTCTCAATCAATACTGGTCGAACTTCTAAACAAGACAACCTGGCGGAACTTTGACCAGAACCAACAGTCGATCTTAACTACACATCATAACTGACCAAAGCTTCTAAATCTTTCCACTCTACCAATATAGCTAATACCACATTCTGATGTTTTCTGTTAAAAACTCCAGCCATCTCTGATGCCTCATATTCAACTCTTTCTGAGAGAATAAATACCGTAAAGAATTATGATTGGTATAAAGCTCAAATCGTTCCCCTAGGAGATAATGTCTCCAAATTTTTAATGCGAAGATCATAGTTGCCAACTCTAAATCATGAGTAGGATATCCAACTACATATGGTCCAAGCTTCCTAGATGCATAGGCAATAACTTTACCATTCTGCATCAACACTGCTCCTAATACAGTTCCACATGCATCAGTATATACGACCAATCCTTGATTTTCGTCTGGGACTACTAACACGGGTGCATTAGTCAACAAATGCTTTAACTTAAGGAATGCTTCCTCACATTTGTCGGACCAAACAAATTTTACCTCTTTCCTGGTTAGCTTAGTTAAGGGTGCTGCTATCTGTAAGAAATCCTTAATGAATCTCCGGTAGTAGCCAGCAAGTCCAAGAAAACTCCTGATCTTAGACAGTCTCTGGTCTCTTTCAATTATTCATTGCTTCGATCTTATCTGGATCGACTGACAATCCTTTCTCTGAAACTACGTGACCAATAAATTTTACCTCTTTCTTTTAAAAATGACACTTGGTAAAATTTGCCTTTACTTGATCCTGCTTTCGCATCTCAAGTAGCACTCTAAGACGAACTTCATGCTCTCTCTCATCCCTAGAGTATACTAGAATGTCATCTATAAACATCAACACAAACCTATCCAAATACTCTCTGAAAACTCGGTTCATCAAATTCACAAAGAAAGCATATGTATTTTTTAATCCAAATAGCATCACCAACCACCCATATGAGCCATACCTAGTTCAAAATGCTGTGAAAGGAATATTGTCCTCCACCAGTCTAATCTGATGGAAACTTGTTGCCAAGTCCAATGGGCAACAGTCTGGCTCCACTCAACTGATCAAACAGATCATCTATTCTCGACAAAGGATATTTATTCTTAATTATCCTTTTCTTTAACTTACGATAGTCAATGCACATTCTTAACGACCCATCTGGTTTCTTAACAAACACCGCGACCACTCCCCAAGGCGAACTGCTTGGTCTAATAAAACTCCTTCCTTCTAGATCCACTAGCCGCATCTTAATTTCAATCTTCGCAGCTGGTGTCATCAGGCTAGGTGGTCTACTTAAAAGTTCAACTTCGGGCATAAGATCTATTATAAACTTAACAGCTCTTTTCGAGGGTAGTCAGGTGATTGGCTCAAAGACATCTGCAAACTCTCTTGCTACCCGAACCTGACTTAACTCATTTCCTACCTCCATAGCATTAAGCATAGTACAAACAATCTGGTCAGTATATTCTACTGAGAATATCACACGGTTATGACTGTCAAGATGTCTCGGTGATATTTCCCTATCCTGACAAAATATTCTAGACTCATACCTACCCAACCAATCCATACCCTAAATGATTCTGATATCTATGAAACCAATAACATACAAATTGCAGGTAAACTTATGACTTAATAAGTCAAGTTTTAACTTGTCACATCTTAACTCTAGAGTTGCATATCCTATTGGATTTGCAACCCTTAAGGAAGTAACAAGGTTGGTGGGTTCTAAACATAATTTATCAACCAAATACTAAGATATAAATGAATGTGATGCACCAGTATCGAAAAGTACTCTAATTGGAATACTCTGAATCAAGAGCGTACCTTCCATCACGGTCTTTCCTTTAACAGCTACGTTAGGCCTAGCTGGTCTTATAGCAAAAAAATTCCTTTATTCTCCCTAACTGGCTCTGGATATTGATTCTTGTAATGCCCAACTTGAACACAGTTGAAGCACTTCACATTCTTCTTACTTGTAGCTTTCTTTCCATTTCCTAACCGACATTCATTAGTAAAGTGACACTTCTTGTCACATTTATAGCAAACTACCTCAGCCTTTGACTTCTTAATAGTATCTCCCTTCTAGGCTCCCTTCTTTTTAAAGAACTTCCTTTTTTTTCCCTGAGAACCCCGAGTTCCCACTGACTTCTCTTTAGCTAAATCAACAAGTAACTCTTCATGGCAAATGGCCATCCCCACCACTATATTACAAGGATCATGGACATGTGTCATGGTCGTTCTAGCAAGCTCGGGCCTCAATCCCCGAATGAACTTCTCATTCCTGTTGTTGTCAGTATCTATAATAGCATATCTATATCGAGACGGCCCTTCTAACTTTGTAGCATACTCGATTACTGACATCTCTCCTTGCACCAAATGCATAAACTTCCTCATCAGCTCAGACTTAGCAAACTCAGATAGAAACTTCTGCTTAAATCTTATTTTAAAATCGGCCCAAATTAACTGCTCTTCCGGAACCCCCGCAGTGACACTATTCCACCAATATAGTGTTCACCCCTACAACTGTCTAGAGGCCAAACTCCTCTTTTGTCCATCATTCAGGCCCAAATCAGTAAAATACGCTCACAATGCAATAGCCAATTCAGAACCTCTATAGCACCCTTCGTTTCCAAGAATGGATTTCCGCCCAAACTAGTGTAATCTCTACTCAGCAAAGCATAATTATTCCCAACTAGAGCCATAGGATTAGCTCCTCCTACATTTCCAGCAACACCAGCAGCAGCTCCCTCCTGCATCAAACCAACAAAGAACTGATACATCACTCCATATCTACTGGTGGATTTCCAGCACTCTTATTGCATCTGCATTTTGATTACTAGCATTAGCCCATCGACCAGGGTTTCTCTTGGTAGTGGGTCGAACATTTCCATTTGTTGTGGTGCTTCCTCTACCGAGATTTCCTCTTTCGTTTCCTGCTTCCATATATCCCTTCTCGTAAATATGCATACGAGCCTTAGTAAGATACAGAAGATCGGTCTAAGAGAGCGGAGGATATGTACTTACATATATATAACTATATATAGCAAATACAAGTACGTTACTATAGCGTTGACCCAAACCCCAATCTTATTATCTGGTTCATTAGATTATGTTTGGAAAATATTTTAGATTTAAGTTTCTTTTAAAGTTTCATAAACCTTTGCTCTGATGCCAATTTGTAACATCCCCCACTTGGATGCCCAAAATTAATGGCCATGGATGCTGCAGTCATCCATAGTTATTAATCCTCGACGACCAAATATGGCGATATTTGGTACATTGATACACAGAAAAACAAGAATATGAAAAAAAAATTAAACAGCAAACAAATTCCATATTCCATTTCAAAATATTCCAAATTGATTATATAATTCAACATATCAAATTTTCGGACCCAATTTCTTCATGAAATACTCAAAATAAATTTTAAACCCAATTATATCATATTTTCCATTAGAAATTCATAATAAATTTTCTATAGCTTGGAAATTTATGAAAATCAAAACCCATCTCCAAAATCATGTGTTATTTATCATAAAAAATTTCTGTGGCAACTGAAAATCATAAACCCTTGGTTTTCCTTTAAAACCGAGCCAATCCATATGTATATGAATTAAAATAATTCGATCATAACATAATTCAAGCATATCATCATCCATATCATTATAAAACGAATTTTAAACACAAATCCAAAAACACATAATCATGGAATAAAAGAGAGATGGTATAAAATTATTATTTATCTTAGATTTTGATATGAATTTGAGATTTGTTGTTGCTTAATCCTCCCTAGCTTTGATCCTTAGTTTAAGATTGTAATATTCCTCTTTTCCTCCTTATTAATGGCCAGCTCTTAGGCTTTTAGCATTTATTTTGAGAAAAATGAACATGAATGGACAAGGATGTGGAGTGTATAGCCATGTAAAATAAAATGGCTATTTAACTTTTATACCCATATGTAATTTAATTAGTTAAATGACCCAATTATACCCCGCTTATTTAATTATTAAGCACGATGATATGAATGGTTTATTCAAATCTTAATCCCCTTATCATCACTATTCTATTTAATTTATCTAATTAAATTTCCTGAATAATGTTATCAAAATTAGGGATGTTGCAGTTTCTTATACAAATAAGTGTGTACGTACACGTACAACATAATAAAGTGTACATGGTTTGACATGTCTGTGCATAATTGCTAGGATTTACACTGCAACAGACATGTTAGCCTCTCTAGTTTTCTACATGCTATCCAAATGAATATATATGTGCATCGAAAATTATATGTGTGTGTGTGTGTGTGTGTGTGTGTTTATGTAAAATTATACTTATGTAAAATATAATCATAAATATACACAAATATGTGAAAAATAATAATTATAATAATTTACATAAAATATTTTAAAATATACTTAAACAAATGTTTGTTTGTATTAAATAAAAAATCATTTAATAATTAGAATAAAATAATTTTAGTTTTTTATTCGAATTTCTGCTATAAATTTTTGCACAAATTAAAGATTTTTTAAATATTTAATTATAAATATACGTACACGTGTGCACACACATATATATACATACATATACATATACACATATATTAATAATACCCGACTATAAGCTAACGACGGAAAAACTTAAATTTTGTTTTTTAATTTTAAAACGATTTTTAACTAACAATTATAAAATTGATCGAGTTAAATTAATTAAAATTGTAAGAATATCAATTGTGAGATCTGAAAATTATGTAAAAAAAATTATGCAAATTTTATACTTAATTTCAAACTTTATAAATATATATATATATATATATATATATATATATGTATGTATGTATGTATGTATGTATATGTATGTATATACATAATCAATTTCTAATTAAATAAATATAGTTATATTATGAGTAAAATATAAATGTATATTAAAATTAAAAATTCATTGTTGTCGAATTAATATTGTACAAATACAAAGTTTTATAAATTTTAAAAAATTTATTGTATGTTTTTAATCTCTAAGATATAATATATTGATTAAAAAATCAATATATAATACTGCCTAATCAAAAAAATGCTTTTCTTAATTTTGGGTCGTTATTTTAATGTTAGTATGTATAAAAATGTTAATTAACACACACACACACACATATATATATATATGCATCAATGTATTCAACCATATTATCAAATATGTGACAGAACATTGATACACTAGATTCATAATATAATCTAATAACCAGAAATATTTACAATAATAGATAATCACATTAAAGAAATTAGTAACATGTTAAATACCTTTCATCAAGGCCTAGAGATCTCACTTTGAAATGATGAAATGGTTCCTTGAAAATAATTCCACTTTCTAAAGTTGTTGGCTCCCAAACTACTTTATCACCGATGATCGAATCAAAGAATTTAAATGTGATTTGAGATTGGATTTTGGGTTTAAATGTGATTTGCTGGCCAAAATTTGCAGAGGGAGAAGAGAGAAGAAGTATCAAAAGAATGGTGTAAAGAGTAACATATAGATAGAAATTCTAATGGAGAGAAAAGTGGATCTTATCCTTGTCTCCCTAACCAACTTCGCACTTTTAAAATTTTCAAAAGCCTCTCTTTTTGCCAAAATTTGGCTGGCCCATCCAAGCTATTTTTGCCAAAATTTGCATGTAGCATATGGGCCTCAAAGCCAATTCCAGCCCAAACAATGTTTGTGGCATTTGAATCTAAATTTAAACGCACATCGATATCGTATATAGATTAATATATTTATAGCTATTATAAATGCACTTTTTAACATTGTTTAGCACATCAAATACATAATTTTGTAATTAATATTTCATAATTATTAATTAATTTAATTAGTTTATAACAATTGCAAATTAATTAAAACAGGCGGTAAAAAGGAGTACTCAACGTTTCGATTGTGTGACTCTTAGGTGTAAATTTGATTGGCGATTAATATCAAACAATTCGAATATTAACGTTCACACGTCATTTAGCGAATGGTGTGACATTTTGACTAAATTTATCGCTTACTTGGTTTTGGTAAAATAAAATTTTACTTTTTTAAGCATTATCCAGTAGTGACGATTATTTACATCAATTCTCTTCATCAAAACTATATCACTTTGGACATATGGAATTTGTAATGGTCAAAATTCCAATATCATCCATATTCAACTCTCTAGACCAAACACAAAGGCTAAACTACTCTGGCCAGATATTTTGACTTTGAGTTAACTTCAACTTACTATGATACTAAACTCATATAACTGAGGAGACGAATCCCTTGAATAGTATTTCACTTCTAATGCTTCTGCTCAATCCAACTATAAGTACATAACCCCTTGGTGCCCCCAGCAGCCATGAGTAATATATTGTCCAATATTTGGAGAGTGTTACATACTCTAGTCTCAATAGATGCATCAGTATATAGTCTCGATACGTTTTGACTCGAAATATTTAAAACGATATGTTTATTTTATTATGATAAATCACTAATGGTTACAACACAGTATAACTACTAACATAAAACATACCATCTATGGATTTTCTAAAACTAATATATATAACAAGTGTATAATAGAAAGAAAACACCTTTTATTTCAAACAAGGTTGATTATTGAGTTAGATAAACATAACAACTACAAAATTGACCATAGGGCATACCTATAACTCTATTAATGCCACATAGAGGAAGATGGAGCAAAATAGTATGCAGTCGGCTGCTATTTGAAGTTCCAGCTGACAAATGACATCCCACTAGGTTTAAAATATTTGCACAAAATATCTTCTAATGTATGGCTTCAGATGAACAATTTCAAGCAGTAATTTTAACAGATAAATCAGTGTCATTAAAAATCCTTAGATCATATGATTTAGATCGCAATATAGAACGAATCGCACCTCATCCAATCCGAATCAATGAAAAGATCGCCAAATGTTGAAATAACACATTCTTTCAATGAATCGAATCGCACCTCCTGAAACGTTGAATCTACTATTTTTTAATTCATTCCTAGGCTTTAGAAAATCGAAACACTGAAAGGCCGTGTCCAGTAAAAACGACATAATTTGAAAGAAGAGGTGGAAAATTAACTGTTTAAAACCAACCAATAGTCATGTTCTTCCCTATTTAAAGCAGTGAAATCAGAGAAGAAGTGAAGTGCCAACATAAACAAACAAATTTAGAAAGAAGGAACAAGGGAATACTTACCATGAAGAGGCTTTATAGATATTGACATAAAAGAAGGGGACTTTGAAGTTACCGAAGAGAAGCGGGCTCTAAAATGACTGAAGAGAAGCAATTGGAGGTAGGGAAGCACTTCTTGTCATAAAAAAATTTCTTGCTGGTCAAATTTTTGTTGCTATATGAATAGATGAGGAATTTTCTCTAGTTTTGGTTATTAAATTTTGAGTTTAGAGAGAAATAGTGATGGCTTTGAATATTGATATACAGCTTTGTTAATAATATAATACGCACAATTTTCATAGCACCACTTGAATATCTAATCAAAAACGCAGTATATATAGTCAAATTAAAGCTTAGACTAAAGTTTTTTATTCCTTGTTAATAATATAGGCATGCAACATGTTTAATTTGTTTATACTTTATTGTTTACATTATTATAAAATATGTTTAGTTTGTTTACTATATACATCACCACTTACATGTCCAACAAAATGCAATATGTGCAGTCAAATTAAAGTTTAGACTAAAGTTTTTTTGTTCCCTGTTAATAATATAGGTTATTTGTACTTTATTGTTTATAATTGCATTCTAATAAAATATATTTAGTTTATTACTGTTTACATTGTATAAAATATGTTTATTTTATTTATTTTGTGTAAATTTTGAAACAAATGTATTAAATTCATCAATTTACTATCATAGATGGCTAAAGAGTCTGATATCACTTGGATCACTGTAAAAATTTAAAAGAAAATTATAAAAGAGTTGATTATTGTAGCTCAAAAGTAATAGCTGGTGGAATTTTTAGCATGAAACATCATCTTGCATGAACTTTGGAAAATGCAAAAGCATGTTCCAATGTATCAGAACAAACAGTCGCATTATTGAAAAGCGTGTTGGAAAAGAATAAACATAACACAATTGATAATGATGACGAAGTAGATAATCTAGATGATGATGTCAATAAAGTTTATGTCGGCAGAAGTTCAGAAAAGCAGAAGACATTGAATGTCATGTTGAACAGGAAAGATAAAGATACTGATTGCATGAAAATTGTCATTTTCCGAATGTTTTGCCATTTAATTTAGTCAAGGGCTTTTTTTAAGCATTAAAGCGGAAGGTATTTTTACTTATGGAAAAGGTTTAAAGATTCCTAGCTATCATGAGGTTCGCAATACTTTTCTAATGAAGGAAGTTGAAAATATTAAAAAGAAGCTAAACACATACAAAGCAGAGTGGAAGATGACGGGTTCTACGCTTATATCAGATGGGCGGACTGACAAAAAACATAGGAGCATCATAATTTTTTAGTAAATAGCCCTACGAAAATTGTTTTTTTAAATCCATTGATACCTCTTCAATTATAAAAAAATGTTGAAAAATTTATGTGGTTGAAGAAGTTAGGGAAGAAAATATAATTCAAGTTATTCAGATAGTGTTGCAGCTTAGGTTAAAGCTGGTAAGATGTTGATGAAGGAAAAAAGACAAATATTTTGGTCGTCTTGTGCAGCTCATTACTTGGATCTCATTTTGATGGATATTGAGGAGTTGTCTACCCATGTTGAGATCGTTGGATGTGCAAAAAAGGTAACGTACTTTATTTATAACACGGTTAACGTTTAAATCTTATGCGAAAGTACACTAAAAGCAGAGATTTAACAAAACCAGCAGTTACAAGGTTTACAACTCAATATTTAAACTTAAATAGCAGGTTAGAACAATGTGTTGGTCTAAAAAAATTGTTTAACCCAAATGAATGGGGGATAGTTAATTTCTAGAAAATTAGAAGGAAAAGTTGTCAAGACATTATTTTGACTAAAAAAGATTTTTGGAATGGAACAGAGTATTGCTTGAAAAGTACAATTTCTTTAGTCAAACTCCTTAAACTAGTATATGGTGATGTAAACCCGCAATGGGTTATATTTATGAAGCAATGGATCAAGCCAGAGAAATATAGCATCAAATTTTCAAAATGTGGGGTCTAGATATAAAGAGTGTGGGACATCATCGATAAGCGATGGAATGTGCAACTTCATAGATCTTTACATACCTGTGTAGTTAATGCCCCGCTATTACCCCGCTATAACCCCGCTATATCTCATAGCGGATTTCTACCGCTACGATTTTTCCATATAGCCCCAAAATATAGCATTTCCGCTTTAATCCCCGCTATTTCCGCTACATCCCGTTATTCCCGCTATATTTTGCTATTTCTGCTATATCTTATTTAATAAAATGAATTAAAAAATTGCTTATATACATTATAAAAATTATGAAACTAATTTATTTAATTTAATTTTAATATATTTTCAGAAATGAAAATACTCTAATATTCTACTAAATTCAATTATGTTACATAACGGTTTTACGTTTATTTAAAATATATTCACATATATTTTTTGTTTAAAATTATTTATGTATTAATTATAATTCAATTGAATGATAATTTTTCATTTAATTACCATTTATATATTTAACATTAAGTACGAGTTTTATATGCTATTTTAGAGTCATCCGCTATATCCCACTCTATCCTCGCTATATCCCCGCTATGGCTATTTGCACATCCACCGCTTCGAATCTGTCAAACGCTTTAACTGCACAGTTACATACAACGGCTATGTTCTTGAATCCAAAATATCATTATGATAATAAATTTACAATTGATTTAGAGGTGAAAAAAGGATTATATGACATTATACGTAGAATGATCCCCACTATAAAAAGCCAAAGTAGATAGACAACTTGGCATATATATTCATTAGCCGAATGAGAGTTTGGAAGAGCCATGACAACCGACAGCCATAAAACTAAACAACTTGTTGAGTTTTATGAAAAATCTTAAGTCTATTTTTATTACTATTTTAAAAAATAAAATTACATATGTAATGATTGTGCATTTATTTGAACTAACAACTTTGTGGTGGGAGAGCTACAGTGGTGGATGTCCTAAGTTACAAAGGCTTGCAATAAGAGTTTTGAGCTTGACATGTTGTTCGACCAGTGTGAGCGTAACTGGAGCACATTTGATTAAGTATAAGCATAATAGATTATTTCATTTGTTGTATTTGTTCGATCATCCTAACTTCCTAATACAAAACATCAGATTCACACAAAATGAAGAAACCATCTGGAGCAAAAAATGCTTAATGCACTGGTTTTCGTACAATCTTCAACTTGAACTTAAAAATGAATAAAGAAAGATAATTGATGGACTAGATCTGATATTTCAATCTGACATAGATAGCGATGATGAATGGACATGTGAGCAAGAAGATCCAACTCTTCCAGTCGACACTGCTTGGATGGATGTGCACGAATGTTTCAAAACTCAAAAAGAAGAAGCAAGCTGCAAATTCTTAGAAAATTAAAGCGTGGTAAATTAAATAGTATATTATAAACTATAGTTATATGTCTTACAAAATGGTAGTACACTCACTATTATGTTCATATGTTAGTTCAAGGAACACTCAGTATGAAGGAAAATAAAGGAAGCTCTAGTTGATGAAGAAGATGACGGGAAAGAAGATGATCATTACTACTCAACGGATGATTAGAATGAAGAAATGAAAATAGAAGATAAAGAAGAGGACAACGTTTGAACTGATGATAGCTAGAAATTTGTTTTGTGCTTTGCCTTGTATTCACTTTCTTTTTATTCTTTCCAAATAATGCTTATTTAATATTTTACTGTAAAAGTAATGAAAATATTCGAATTAAAAAACATAACTCACTTTTGTTTTCTTTACAAATTTTTACATTGATATTTTTGTGTGTTAAATGAAATTCATTAAAATAAGTGCACTAAATGAATCAAATAGGTGCAGCCTTTTCTTTATTCTTGTAAGTAAAAGATGTAAACCATGTGCCAAATTGACAACAACTTTGACATGATCCGGATTTTCGACGATGAAACTTGTAGGATAAATAAGAATAAGAATTAATTTTTGGTAAATGTATTTAAAAATTGAGATACATAAGAATCTTTAACTATTATACATACCTAATTTTAAATCTACAATTTACGATTTAAACCTGATTCAATTTAATTTTTTATTTTTATGATTTACGATTTAAATCCCAAACCGACAACCATGAGATAAATTATCCCCTAATCAGAAAGATTTTATAACATTTTCAAGGATAAAGCTAAGGAGCTTTCCTTAGAAAGTTTGATTACTCACATTCGTATTGAGGAGGAGGCCCGAAAATAGAACCAAAAAGATGAGGTGGTTGTCGTTTCTAACAGTAACACTAAAAAACCCACAAATGCAGTTCTGAAACCCATTGCAAAATGTTTTGAAAATCGAAATCGCAAACACAATCGAAACCGCAACAATCAGCTTTGGAAGAAACAGCAAAATGCCCCCCTAAAGAATGGCACTGGACAGTCGTTCTTATGTTACAACTATGGCAAACAAGGCCAAATAGCAAGCGAGTTTCGAAACATGCCAAATCAAGCACCCATATTAACCTAACTAAGGTGGTCCTGGTGGCTTTGATTTCTGAGATCAACCTAGTCGGTGGATCCAAAGGATGGTGGTAGACACTGGAGCTTCTCGCTATGTTTGCAATGATCGTGATATGTTCAAAACATGTAGTTTAGTTCATGATATGAAAGTGTTGTTGGGATACCCTTCCACCGCTATTCTTATTGGAACTAGGAATGTGGAGTTGAAGTTTATCTTTGAAAAGACGTGATTGCTGCAAGATAAGATGCATATCCTGGATAGCTCTTCACCTATTTGATTTACGATGGTCTGTTATTTTTTGATTTATAATAGCCTTCATCTTTTTAGTTGTGATAGTCTTTCATCACTTGAATTACAATAGCCATCTCCCTTTATCTTCAATAGCTCTTATTCTCTAGTTTACAATAGCATCCCTTTTTATTTTTCAATTTATTATAGCCTTTTGTATTTTGATTTACGATAGTCTTTCATCTTTAATTTACGATAGTCATCTTTCTTTATCTTTGATAGCTCTTCATCTACGAATTTATGATAGCATCATTTCTTTGATGTACAATAGCTTTTCTCCTATTTGATATATGATAGCCTTTATCACTTGATTTACGATAGCCATTTTCCTATATCTTCGATAACTCCTTCATTTGTTCTACGATAGCCTTTTTCCTTCACAAAGTTTGATATCCCTTCATTTTAAAATTAAATTTTTGGATCTAACAATAATTAAATAAAATAAAAGGAACAATAAAATTTAAACATGCGTCACTTTTTCCTTTTGTATATATTAATTTAGAGTCATGTACGGCAAGAATTAATACATATATTTTTGAAATCATCATAAAAGTAAAGAACTCTTATGATTTCATCAAAGTTTGCACTTTAGGTTTCAAGTTTTTGATCCCCTTTGAGTGAAGTTTTGGATATTTATGGATAGTTATAGAAGATTTCCAGCAATCCAGATCCAAACTCCAAAGAAATATTTGAAAATACCAGCATCGTTTGAATCGCGATTCTCTATATCCACTGATTATGAGTTGAAAATAGGGCCTAGTTGACTTATGTTTGAGCAGTTGCAAGGTGGCTTAATAGAAAATCAAGTAGGTCGACAAGGGTTGTTCAACAAATGTTGGGTCGATAGAAGCAACATAGGAAATAAGGGATAAAACAAAAGGGTAATGGAGGTCGATTGATTAGACTTGATCGATGAAGATCTAAAGGATTCAAATTTTTGGAACAGCTTATATGAGTTGGTAACACCCTTATAGATTCTTTTTTGTGCATGGTAAAGGTGAACCGATTACCGATCAATCCCTTCTCACTTCTTTTCCTTAGCTTTTTCTCTGTTATTTTTTCTCCAATCTCTTCGATACCATGAATGACACTAATTTTGACTATCATCATTTAGAATATTTAATTGGATGTGCAAAATAAAATAATGTAGATAGTTAAGAAATTGAGATTTGTGAATTAAGAAGGAGTCGTGCCTTAATGAATGTATTAGTAAAAGAAAATTAAAAATAAGTAAGAAGAAGGAATATGGTAAGGGCAAAATGGGAATAGCCTTTATTCCAATACCCTAAACCTTTCCATTCTCCATTCCTTATTCATTTTAACTTTAAAAAAAACTATAACCCTAAGAAAACTCGGTCGGCCACCATTAAGGGGATTCAAGAAGAAGAAAAGCTAGGCTTTAAGTCGAAAGCTTAAGCACATTAACCTAAGGGCAAATCTCAACCTTCGTAAAACGAAGCCAAGGTGAATAATTAGTTTACATCTCTATTTTTGATAAATAGTCTTAGTTCAAAGAGTAAACCTGTTTTCTTTTGCAAGTATATGTCATGTTATGGTGATTTAGTGATTATATGCTTTAGTTGATGATTTATATGGTTTCATCAGATTTTATGACATGTTTAGATTAGAAAACCTATAAAATGAAATCAAAATGAGTTGCTTTTTCATATATGGTCGAAAACATTATCTTAGAAGTGGGTTTCAAGTTTAGTAATTTTCTAAGTGATTGTGGATTTATTATGTATTTTCTATGAGAGAAAATGGTTAATTTTGGGTTTAAATTAATTAAGGCAATTAAATAATGTTTTTGGGTCTGAAATTTACATATATTAGAAAACATATTTAAAGTGAATTATTATGATTTTTAGGAATTTTTCCTTTACTATGGCTATTAAATTATTTAAGTTAGAGGACTTAAATGTTTAAATATTTTGTTAAAGGGAATGGCTGATTTGTCAAAATGATTTAAATTATTAATTATTGAATTTGGCAGCCTTTTTAGAAAAGAATTTTATAAAGAATTGGCAACTAATCACATTTTGAAAAATTAGGCAAGTTAGGTGAAAAGGAATTACTTTGAAAGGCATAAAACCAGTTTGGTTTCGAATTACAACTTTTCCACTTCCATTACTTGCTTTCATCACTATGCTCAGAAGGCCTTTCGCACCTATTTGAAACAAATGCACATGGTACCAAGCAATTGGTATGTGATTTATTGGAGAAAGGAGGAGGGGACTGTGTCGAGGAATGCTTTTGAAGGGGTTGAAGCCAATTCTATTAGCTTTCGAACCATCAACTTGGCTTTGTTTTTTCTTTAAAAAAATAATCTTTCGAAAGAGTTGTCGCTTTTAAACCATTCGAAACTTAGCTGCAGCATTCACACATTTCAGATTGGTTTGAGGCCGCTTTTCTTATAACCTTCAAACAATGTATTCGAAAGGGGAACTCTCACCTTTTAAATTTTGAAGCCGCCTTCCCAATATTTTCGAAAGGGTCCTTTTAGCCTCTTTTATCAATGGTTTCGAAGGCAATGGTTTCGAAAGGATGGTTTCGAAGCTATCCTCTTCTCAAATTCTTTTCTTAAGATTAACGCTTTCAAAAGCAAATCTTTCGCCTCTATTCTCTTTGACCCTAAAGTTATACAAAATGTTAAACCAATGGTTTCAAAAGGAATACTTTTAAAGGGTTTCAAAGCTATGTTCCCACAAATTCTTACTTGAACCCAATGCTTTGAAAGGTACGTTTTTAAGTGTTTCGCAAGGGTTGTTTTCAATGATTTCGAAAGGGATTGTATGAGGTCTTAAGAAATGGTTTCAAAAGGAAGTTTTTGGCATTATATCCTAATGTTTTCTATGTTAAAAAGGGCTTTAACTTATTTTAAAGGGATAGATAACCGTATGGATTTAGATTTTCATCAACATTGTTTTATGTAAAGCATATATCATGGCATAACTATTTTAAGTAAGCAAAGGGTATAATTTTCTTGTTTTAAAAAGAAATGATTTCAAGTGTAAATCATTTGTAAAGATTGTTTTCGAGGAAATGAAATTTGAATAGGTGGTCAGCCCAGATATTTTCTAAAACAATGACTCAGATATTCGGATACTAGATGGGACTGGTATGGGTAATGCTCTATACTTTAGCTAGTAGGCCATAGCTAATATAAATCCAAAATTCCAATGTGCAGGGCTTTGTCAAGGTAGGACTAAAATGATGTTACATATAGAAAGTAATACATAGAGTAGAGGTAGGTTATTGGTGAGCCCACAAAACTATTAGGGTCAACTGACCCTAGTAGAAGTAGGTTAAGGACAGATCGTCTAGTATTGTATCTACCAAAAGTTAGAATATTTATTATGTTTGGTAGGCACAAGTCACCCATTGGTTAATTGTCAGTCTGATAAAACTATATTGTTCGGACAGACAGTCCATTGATTACCTGATTTATGTACGTATATTTTATTGCTATTATTGTTATAATCAATTTGATTACAGATTTAGATTTGCAAAAGGTATGATTTTAAAAGGATATTAGTGAGGGGGAAACACTTTCCACTAAGAGGTGTGGTCTTATTTAATATCAGTAAACCGAGATGTAATAGATTTATTCATACTGGACTTTACTTCTGACTCGAAGTTTATGTTTTCCCTTAAACTCTCGGGTGCTCAAAATTTGAATTAAGTAGATTGAGAGTAAGGACTTTCAAGGTTTAGTAGGCTGGATGAATAAGCTTTCGAACATGGAGGTAAAGCTAGCTATGTAGGAACTATTTAGTATTATTTCCATTGTTATGTATTTATGATTGATATGTCTATCTATCTAGTACTCTAATCATCCAAGTGGGCATCTTCATATGTCACTCTGAGCATAATTTTTTATAATTATACTTGATCGAAACATGGGAATCGTTTAGGATTATGCAACTGAATATAAAATATTGATTTGAAATGAAAGTAGAAAAGTTGTCTTGAAATCCATGTTGAGTTAATTTTATATTCTTATGCTTCTAATATTATGGATACCATTAACATTACCGTATTTCATCATCGAAAGTTAAATACTATAGATGATTGCAGCATGTGTAGCACTTAGTTTTGGGCCTCGAGATGGGGGATGCTACAACATGGTATCAGAGCATAGGTTCATCAAAACTTAAAAGAAATTTAAACTTAAAATGATTTTTGAAAACATAATCTTAAGAAATTAGAGAAAAGATTGGGTACGGGATAACGGTATAATAACGTACATGTATTTGCTATATATAAGTATACACTTTATCTCTATTCTCCCATCTCTCTTAGGTTATTTTTCCGTATCTTACAAAAACTCGAATGCATATTTTAAGGAATTAAGATATGGATGCTAGAAATGGAAGAGTTAACCTTGGTGAAGAAAGCACCACAACCAATTGAAATGCCATACCAAACACTAGAAGGAATCTCGGTGGGCACAAGCTGCTAATGTAGGCGCTGGAGCACTACAAGTTGATATGAGAGCTATGTATCAGTTCTTTGTCAACAAAATGCAAACTGAAGATATTGCAGGATTAGTCGGAGGAAATGTTGGAAAAGGAAATCAGGAAGCTTCGGTGGTCAATAACAATGCAGTACTAAGCAGAGATTATGCTAGGCTAGGAGGAAAGCCGTTTATCGGCACCGAGGATGCAATTAAAGTGGAGATTTGGTTGCTTCATTGCGAGAGGATTTTTGCTGATTTGAGACTCAACGATGAGCAAAAAATGAGATTGGCATCCAGACAGTTGCAAGGAGCAGCTCTATTTTGGTGGAACAGTGTTGCTGTAAGAGTAGTGAAGAGGCTATAACTTGGGCAGAATTTAGAAGGAGGTTTGAGGAAGGATTCATCTTGGAAATCGCCAAGTCAACTCTGCTCGAGAAGTTTGCTGAGTTGGTGCAAGGAGACATGACAGTGCTTGAGTATACTACCATATTTTAGGTGAGATACAGATATGCTACGGTTGATGCTGTTATCAAAAGGAATGAGAAGTTAATCCACGAATTGAGACCCATTGCTAAAGCAACTTTACCATATATTAGGAATCCATATGATGTAGTTGTTGAGATGACTTTGAGGAATGAGGAGATGCTCGCTTTCTTTAAAGGTAACAAAGTAGTGGAAACTCAAGGTGGGCAAAACCAGAGGAGAGAGTTTTTCCATAAGAAGGGGGCTCAGAAAGGTGGAGCTACCAAGAAAGGAGAGACAAAAGTTGTCTGCTACATGTGTGATAAGAATGGGCATTTCGCTAATTGAATGTCGTTCAGGAGATGGAAAGAAGGTGATCGGAAGAAGAATATCAAATGCTTCAACTGTGATCACATTGGACACTATAAGAACCAGTGCAAGGAACCAGCCAAGGATGGGAAGGGCAAAGTGTTTGCACTAGAACTAGCTGCCTCAAGACCAACAGCAGAGGAAAAAAGAAAAGCTATGTTGAGAGGTACACTTTTGATTCATGGTGTATTAGTTAGAGTTCTATTTGATGCTGTTGCATCACATTCTTTTATATCTCACTGATTGGTAGATAAGCTTAACTTAGAATCCTCATACCTAGTTACATCCTTAAGGGTTGCAAATCAAATAGGATGGTATGTGGCTCTTGGGATGAGATGTGACCACTTAGATTTTGAACTGCTAGGCCATGTATTTGCTTGTAGTTTACATATGTTTGATTTCTTAGGGTTGGTAATTATTTTTGGTATGAATTGGTTAAGTAAGTACGATACTAGGATATTTTGTCGTGATAGAAAAATATCACTTAGACACCCTAGTCGTAGTGATCGGATCATATACTCCGTAGAAAACCAAATTTTGAGGTTAATGCTTTGTTGGGTGTTATAGAGGCAGAAAACAAGTTGAATCGAGTTTTCGTTGTTAGAGAATTCGTAGATGTCTTTAAGCCCGTGATAGGACAACCGCTGAAACAAGCCATTGAGTTTCGGATAGATTTAGTACCAAAAGCTGAATCGGTGAGTAGACCGCAAAGTAGAAAGACACCTACTGAGATGAAGGAGTTAAAGATGCAGTTGATGGATTTATAAGGTAAGAATTTTATCATACCAAGCAGTTCGCCTTAGGGAGCAGCTCTAGTTTTTACAGAGAAATCGGGCGGATCGGTAAGGTTGTGTATCGATTATCGTAAGTTGAATGCGAAGACGGTAAAGAACCAATATCCATTACCTAGGATTGATGATTTGTTCGACCGATTGAGTGGAGCCAAAGAATTTTCTCGCTTGGATTTGGAAACAAGGTTCCATTAGCTTAGAGTGGCAGAGGATAGTATTCCTTTGACGGCATTTAGGACCAAATATGGATCGTACGAATGGTTAGTGATGCTGTTTGGACAAACTAATGCGCCAGCATTCTTCGTAGATTTGATGAACAAAATCTTTCAAGAATATATGGATAGATTCATGTTAGTATTCATACACGACATTTTGATATAGTCTAAGGATGAAAGAGAGCATGAAGTTTACCTTAGAGTGGTGTTTAAGACACTCAGGCAACATCAACTAAAAGCGAAAATTTCAAAGTGACATTTCTAGAAGAAGGAAGTAAATTTTATTGGTCATGTAGTCCCAGCGAAAATTTCAAAGTGACATTTCTAGAAGAAGGAAGTAAATTTCAACTGAACTCGGAAAGATGTGAAGTTTGTTTGGACTGACAAGTGTGAGGACTCATGATTTGGAATTAACTGTGGTAATTTTCTCCTTGAAAGTGTGGAAACATTACCCTTTAGGAGAAAGATTCGAATTGTATACGGATCATAAGTCAATGAGATAATTATTCTCTTAAAAGGAGTTGAATATGAGACAGTAGAGGTGGTTAGAGGTTTTAGCCGCTTATTACTTTGATATTGAATACGCACAAGGAAAAGGAAATAAGGTTGTAGATGCACTTAGGAGAAAATGCCAGAATGCAGTATTGGCAATGATAGATGAGTGGAAAATATTAGAAGCATTGACTACATGCAGAGTATGAGGGAGATAAGAGTAGTTGTAGTCAAGAAACTACTATGTTTTCGTGTTTAGAAGTTCGACCGGTGATGATTGAAAGGATTGCTTTTAAACAAGGAGAATATTCTTTATTAACTGAGCGAATCAGGAAGCTAAGGAATGGAACGAAGAACGATGGCTTGAAAGATTTCAGTCTAGACTAGAATAGGTTGTTGACGAAGAAAGGAAGACAATGTGTTCCGAATGTGGGAAATATTAGGAAGGAAGTTCTTAGAGAATCCTATTATTCGAAGTTCATTATTCATCTAGGAGGAACTAAGATGTATTAGGATATGGAAAGGAGTTTTTTATGGGAAGTTATGAAGAGAGATGTAGGCTTATAGGTGAAGCGGTGTTTAAATTGTCAACAGGTAAAAGCCAAGCATCAGAACCGAGTAGGTTACTTCAACCTTTAAATATTCCAATCTGGAAATGGGATTCTTTCTCGATGGATTTCATGGTTTCTAAAGTCGAATAGAGGAAATGAGAGTATATGGGTTATAGTGGATATATTGACTAAGAGTGCACACTTTATACCCGTTAAGTCGACCAGGACAGCACCAGATTTAGCTAAGTTATTCATGAGTAATATAGTTAGACTGCATGAAATTCCTAGTAGTATAGTAAGTGATAGAGATTACTTATTCACTAGCAACTTATGGAAGAGTGTACATAAGACTTTAGGTACTAAGCTCAAGATGAGTACTGCTTACCATTCACGGACAGATGGGCAAATAGAGAGAGTTAACAAAGTCTTAGAGGATTTGTTAAGAGCTTGTGTGCTAGATTTCGGAGGATCATGGGTAAACCACCTACACTTAGTCGAGTTTTTGTATAACTATCAGACTAATATAGGAATGGCACCATTTGGAGCTTTGTATGGAAGAACATGTTAATCTCTCATTCGTTGGTTAGAGACTGGGATAGATTAGTTCTTGGTCCAAATTTGGTTACAGAAGCTATAGAGAAGATTGAGTTAATTTGGGTTAGAACGAAGGAAGTTCAATGTACGTAGAAGAGTTATGCTGATAAAAGATGGAAAGAATTAGAGGTCTCGGCTGGAGATCATGTTTTCATTAAAGTATCACCGATGAAGAGAGTGATCAGATTTGGAAAATCAAGAAAATTTGCACCAAAATTTGTTGGACCATTTCCAATTATAGAAAGGATCGAAAAACTCGTGTATAGAGTAATGTGTGACAACCCACATTCCGGAGGATTTAAGTCGACAATAAACCACACATGTCCAACTAAAAACAACTTAAAACACAGATAATCAATGGGGTTTTATTAAGAGAAATAAGAAAAGAAGGAAAACAACATAGAATCTCACAGCGGAATGATAAAATATAATAATCAAATAAACAGTTCATGAAGCTATTTACACTATACATTTGATTTTACCTTTACAACTTCAATTGGAGTTATACATACAATGGAGACAAAATAAAACAATGCAGCAGAACAATATGATGCAGGGGAATAATACTAGTAATATAATATGCCAAATCTTTGTCTTTGTCCTCTAGTAATATATGATCTTCAATGCGTTGAAAACTCAAGCTGACCCAAGCATAAAGTAAAATAATACACTCGAGTCAGAACTAAAATATTCTTATGTGAGTCAAATCAATATCATATATAACAGTGTAATGGCATTAGAGATGTTTACGGAGTTTTATATTTCCTACCCAGTGTACAACATGTGTGCAATAACTCAAGAGATGTTACAGAATTTTCCATCTCTTAAGGATCTGTCGAAATATCTTTATATAGAAGAATACATTATATATGCAATGTCTAATCAATAAAATAAGTATGTTTCCTAGCATTAAGGCTTTACATTAATCCCCCTTAACGCATTTTTAAGCATTGCCGTACAGTTTGCATATAACGTTTCAGTAGCACATCGGGAGACAGGGATGCACCATGATACAACAACACTAAACCAAACTCATAGTGGTCTCGTATAAGGATAAAAATATGACAACGCACGTGAGGCGGTGTCCAAGGTAGGATACTACTAGTTCGGGTCACAGGGCTGGTGGTAACGCATCATAGCCATGACCGACCACCGCGTCCATCCATCCTATGTCGAGTAAAAGGGAGGTTACCCCAAATCAAAGTTCACCAATCGAAACCAACATCAAAAGAAATAGTATGGACCGAGTTCAAAAATAAAATCGAAGAACAGATGTCCACTAGAGGTAGCTACCCTCATTGGCCCTGTCAAGCCGTCATGTTTTAGCCATTTAAAATTGACATAAATGTCGGGGATATCCATTATCGTTCTCTTTCTTCAAATTCAGAAACGTACACCAAATCCAACAACTTCATTCTGGAGTCTCCTCCACGTACATAGTTGTTAGAGCGGTTCCAACATTGACAGAGAGTATGCCAATAATCGACACCAGTCTCTTTAACGACCAAACGTCGTTTTACACACCGGTTGCTACATTTATATTTCGAAAATAATTCATACTTGATATCAAAATATCATATTCACTTCAAAATATCCTTCATTTCAAAATCATCATATTTACTTCATATGCCAATTTCACTTGAAAATCATTCATTCGAATTTCCATTTCGAATTTCAACTTAGGTTATAACTTCATTCTTACAACATTCGTATTTAAATCAACGATTTAAATATAAATAGTTCCCAACTCGAACAGTTCGAATTTTTGAAAATAATTCAAATAATTTAAATAGTTAAAAAAATTTAAATAGCTTAGATATTAATATAAGTAATATGTTAAATGATTTGAAATTTTACAAAGATGAATTTTAAAACAATTTATAGTAAAATTGTTATAGTGAAAATTGTTTCAAATTTTAAAACTGTTTCTTTTCATTTCCAATAAATCTGACTCAAGTCCAGATTTCAAATCCTACGAATTCAATTTCAAATCTTTCAATTCAATCGACTCAATTTCGATTTCAATTTGAATCAACTTAATTTCGAAACGTTCATTTTTAACTCCAAATTCGATTCAAAGAGTCAATTCAATGGTTTAAATTTAAATCAATTCTTATTTTAAACCATTTCAATTTTTATAAATTTCAAGTCCAATTTCAATTTACCAGTTTAAATCACTTAAATCAAATTAAACTTCAATGTTCAATTTAAGGTTCAAATCTTTAAAATAATTCAATTTCGAGCCAAATTTGAAATATCAAATTAATTACTTTTATTTGGATATATTTCAAAGTTCGAATAAAGTTTAGATCTTTTAATACAAATCAATTTCCACAGTTCAAATCATATTTCTATTATAACTTTAAACTTCAAATTGCATTTTTTAAATAATTTCTTTTACAAATTTCACCTTCAACATTTCAAACCTCAAATATGAAAATAATTCAACATTTATAAATTCATTTTTGATTTCTTTAAAACAAAATCATATACATAGATTCAAATTCAAGAATTTAATACCATTTAATTTAACCAATCCGGTGCCCCGTATATAATTTTCTATCCTACGGCCAAGTGAATAGTTATTTCAATTTTCAATTGCAAGGATGGATATATATCATTTCAATCCAAATTTCAGTGTCACAGGCATATATCGTTTCAGCCTATTTCTTAAATTATTCGAAATAATTCAATTTACAGTTTTATATACTGTCAATAATATACAAGGTGATAACATGATATATATAAATAAATAAACATCCAATCATCCAATATATCAACCAATAGCATCCAATCTCAATCAACATCCAAATCAGCCAATAAATCACAATAATTAACTAGTTATCAATATCAGGTATTTAACTAGCAATTCAATTTCAATTTTAAATTTAACTATCGATTTAAATTCCTATCAGTTCAAACCATATGTCAATTATGTCGGTTAAATTACCAAACAGCAGTCAATAAAATTAAATCACTTCATGATTTCGATTTAATTAACATAAGAAATATTTTAGTATTCGTTAGTACGTTTAATCACTCACCTTTATTTGAAACTGAAAAAAATTTAGATTCAAATAAATTCCAATCCAACTCCATGGCGTAGCCTTTGTTGATACGATCGCAACGTGACTTGTTTCGTTCGAAATGGACCTCGCATGAAAAAGTTATGTAATTATAAACATTTGACTATAATTAAATTATAATTAACAAAACTAATTAACAATTAAAACAAAACCTACTCTTCCATCTTCTTGTTCCAGGCAACAAAAAATCGAACCCAACACGCAACCATTCCTGGACAACCGCCCATCATTAGACCCCACCACACCAGATCCAAGCCCGCCGCCGCAACCGCCTCTCCAAGCTCCACCATCACCAGAAGTTTCGTCGACTCTACTGCCTTCATTCGACCTTGAGAACCCAAAACCCATGCGCCTTATATGCCTCGATTCTAGCGAATTCAAGCGACATCTACTCTATCCAACCGTACATAACATAGATCTCATCGTGCTCGTCATCTTTCCTTTTGGAGTCATTCAATTTCGTTGAGCGGATTGGAAGATATGAAGGGGAGAAGATAGGCAATTTCGACCATTAAAATGATAGAGTAGGCAGTTGAAGTAATAGGGTTTATGAATTGCAAAAACAAGGTTTTCAAGTCCTTATACAGAAAATTTCATGGCACTATTCATCCATGGAAATTTCGAACTCCAAACGAAGTGTGCCGTCTGACGTTCTATATGTTATACTCCTATTTCAAACATAATGGAACGTATATCGAGAGCCAATTCTATCATATTTAGAAGATAGCTGTTCAAAAACAAATTATTTTAATTAAAGTTCTGAAAATAAATTCTATGCGTTTCTACCTCACACGACCAAATGATAAGTCCGACCGTTATGAAACTTGAAATCCTATAATAATTCACTATTATGGATCCGATGAAACTGGTTTCATCGAAATCCAAGATAGTGCCCAAAAAGACTATTTTTACACGTAAATTAAAACAAGCTATTTTCCAAAATAAATTTGTTCACTTTAAAGTCAATTTTAAAAGTTAACAATTTTTATTCTTGTTTGAATAAAATTTAGATAGGCTTTCGAAATCATTTTCATTCATATTAAATTCGGGATCCAATTATTTAAATAATTTCAAATATTAAATATAACAATTAAATTGTCAAATAAATCGCTATATTTGAAATACAAGTTACTTAACTTATATAATTTACTTTTAAAATGAATTCAAATACTAAAACAACTACATTCATTGTACAGTAATTCATCACCAATGTAATTATTGTATACAGCAAAAGTTATTCATTTCTTACGAAATAAATGTTTTCTTATTTCTGAAATTTATATTCATCAAAAATACAATTTCATACAAATAAACCTATGCTTTTATTTTTAATAAACATTCATTCGATTCTTTATTAACTTAACATTAATTATTTCAATTTCTGTTATGAATTATTTACAATTTAATATCATTTTCTAATATAAGTTATCATCTTTTATTTTATTGAATCTTTTTATTTAATTTTTTTTATCTAAGTTCATATTCAATAAATTACATTAATAAAACATTAAATTATTATTTCTATTCATTATTGTTCAATAATTATATTAAATTCAATAATTTAAAATAGTTAAAAATACAGGTAGTTACATAGAGTTACCGAATAGTTTGACAGGAGTCCACAATGTCTTCCATATTTCTCATCTAATGAAGTGTATTCGAGATCCAGAAAGTACTATTACGCCGTCTATGTTAGAGAATTTAGTAGTGGAACCAAATAATACTATAGTTAGAAAACTAGTTCGTATAGTTGCGAGGGATAAGAAGAGACTAAGGAACAAGACAGCCCGATTAATCAAAGTCCAGTAGAGTGACGTCGAGAGAGATAGTACTTAGGAAACCGAGAGCAGAATTAGAGATACTTATTCTTTGAAGGTATTTTTTACCCTTATGTTTGATTGTTGTAGGTACCTTATCGTAATTTCGAGGACGAAATTATTTAGATAGGGGAGTCTATAATGACCCTAATTTTGACTAAAATCATTTAGAATATTTAATTGGATAAATAAAATAAAATAATGTAGATAGTTAAGAGATTGAGATTTTTTTAATTAAGAAGGAGTCGTGCCTTAATGAATGTATTAGCAAAAGAGAATTAAAATAAGTAAGAAGGAGGAATATGGTAAGGGTAAAATGGGAATAGCCTTTATTCCAATACCCTAAACCCTTCAATTTTCATTTCTTATTCATTTTAAATTTCAAACAAAATAAAACTAAAACCATAAGCAAACCCGGTCGGCCACCATTATGGGGATTCAAGGAGAAAAAAAACTAGGATTTTAGTAGAAAGCTTAACCAAATCAATCTAAGGGTAAATCTCAACCTTCTTAACACAAAGCCAAGGTGAATAATTAGTTTACATCTCTATTTTTGATGAATAGTCTCGATTTAAAGAGTAAACATGTTTTCTTTTGCAAGTATATGCCATGTTATAGTGATTTAATGATTATATGCTTTAGTTGATGATTTATGTGGTTTCATATGGATTTTATGATATGTTTTGATTAGAAAACCTATTAAATGACATCCAAATGAGTTGCATTTTTGATATATTGTCAAAAACATTACTTTAGAAGTAGGTTTCAAGTTTAATAAATTTCTAAGTGATTGTGAATTTATTATGTATTTTCTATAAGTGAAAATAGTTAATTTTGGGTATAAATTATTTAAGGCGATTAAATAATGTATTTAGGTCTAAAATTTACATATGTTAGAAAACATATTTAAAGTGAATTATTGTGATTTCTAGGAATTTCCCTAAGTGTTTTACTATATTTATTAAATTATTTAAGTTAGAGGACTTAAATGTTTTGTTAAGGGGAAGGGCTTATTTGTTAAAATGATTTCAATTATTAATTGTTGAATTCGGCAGCCTTTTCAAAAAAGAATTTTGATAAAGAATCGACAACCAATCATATTTTGACAAATTAGGCAAGTAGGTGAAAATGAATTACTTTGAAAGACATAAAACCAATTTTGTTTCGAATTACAACTTCGCCACTTCCACTGCTTGCTTTCATCACTATGCCCAGAAGGCCTTTCACACTTATTCGAAACCAATGCACATGGTACCAAGCAATTAGTATGTAGCATACTAGAGAAAGACGGAGAGGATTGTGTCGAAGGCATGCTTTTCGAAGGGATTGAAGCCAATTCTATTAGCTTTCGAATCAATCAACTTGCCTTTGTTTTTTTATAAAAAGAAGCTTTCGAAGGAGTTGTCGCTTTTAGTCCATTTGAAACTTAGCTACCGCATTCATACCTTTCGAACTGGTTTGAGGTTGCTTTTGTTATAACCTTCAAACAATGTATTCGAAAGTGGAGCTTTCACCTTTTAAATTTTGAAGGCGTCTTCTCAATGCTTTCGAAATGGTCATTTTAGCCGCTTTTATCAATGGTTTCACGAGGCAATGGTTTCGAAAGGATGGTTCCGAAACTATCCTCTTCTCCAATTCCAATTCTTTTCTTAAGATTAATGATTTCGAAAACAAAGCTTTCGCTTCTGTTCTCTTTGACCCTATAGTCATACTAAATGTCCTAATAATCTGAAAGGGATACTTTTAAAGGGTTTCGAAGCTATATTCCCCCAACTTGAACTCAATGCCTTTGAAAGGTACATTTTTATGTATATCGCAATGGATGTTTTCAGTGATTTCGAAAGGGATTATTTGATGTCTTAAGCAATGATTTCGAAATGAATGTTTTGGCTTTATAGCCTAATGTTTTCTATGTTAAAAAGAGCTTTAACTTATTTTAAAGGGATAGATAATCCTATGGATTAGATTTTCATCAACATTGTTTTATGTAAAGCATATATCATGGCATAAGTATTTTGAGTAAGCAGAGGGTATAATTTCCTTGTTTTAAAAAAATAATGATTTCAAGGGTAAATCATTTGTAAAGATTGTTTTCGAGGAAATGAAATTTGAATAGGGTGGTCAACCCAGATATTTGCCAAAAGAAT
The DNA here is from genome assembly GCA_030765085.1 of Allium cepa. NCBI lineage: Eukaryota > Viridiplantae > Streptophyta > Magnoliopsida > Asparagales > Amaryllidaceae > Allium > Allium cepa. Next base: position 763,236,964 of record CM060934.1, on the reverse strand, counting down.
GACTCAGACATTAGACTATCACATGGGATTGGTATGAAGTCGTGCCGTATACATTAGCTAGTAGCCCTCCAGTGTGTAGGGTTTTATCACAGGTAAGACTAAAATGATGTTACACATAGAAAGGAATACACAGAGTAGAGGTAGGTTATTGGTGAGCCCACAAAACCATTTGGATTAGTTGACCCTAGAAGAAGTTGGTTAAAGACAGACCGTCCAGTATTGCATCTAACAGAAGTTAGAATATTTATTATGTCTGGTAGGCCAGAGTCAGCCAGTGGTTAATAGTTGGTCTGGTAAAACTATATTATTTGGAAAAGCAGTCCATTGATTATCTGTTTTGTATGTATAAATGTTATTGCTATTATTGTTATAATCAGTTTGACTATAGGATTTTGATTTGCAACAGATATGATTTTAAAAGGATATTAGTGAGGAAAAACACGTTCCGCTAAGCGGTGTGGTCTCATTTAATATCAGTAAACCGAGTTGTAATAGAATTATTCGCACCAGGCTGTATGTCTGACTCAAAGTTTACGTTTCCCCTTAAACTCTCGAGTGCTCAAAATTTGATTTGAGAGTTAAGGACTTTCCAGGTTTAGTAGTTTGGATGAATAAGCTTCTAAAGACGTGCAGGAGGCAAAGCTAGCTATGTAAGAGTTATTTAGTATTATTTCCGTTGTGATATATTTATGACTGATATGTTTATTTATCTAGTACTTCGATCATCCAAGTGGGTATCTTCATATGTCACTCTTGACGTAATTTGTAATAATTGTACTTGACTAAAACCTGAAAATCGTTTTGGGATTATGTAACTTAATATGAAATATTGATTTGAAATGTAATCAGAACAGTTGCCTTGAAATCTGTGTTTATTTTGTTTCATATTCATGTACTTTTGATATTATGGGTTCTATTAACATTACCGTATTTCATCACCGAAAGTTAAATGTTATAGATGACTACAGCATCTGCAACACTTAGCTTTGGGTCTCGAGATAGGAAACGTTATATACAATACATCACCCATAGTATATTTATAGCCATTTAATACCTTTAGCACATAATTATACCATAACATCTTAATCCATGAATAGAATAGTAGTCAAAGGCATAAGGCATGTGATCCAACATTCAATTGATGATAACTTCTTCGTCTTGCCTCGGATGCGGACGAGACGTCAACAATCGTTCATGGCCTCGCATATCTTCTACTGCATTTTATCAACAAATAATCTGGAGTAGTGATTTTTTGGTAGCAAAACCCGATGCAAATAAAGATAAAGTGAAGCGCTTAACAATGCAAAGTCTTAGTGAGAAACCACTCAACTCTCCATCACTAGCATGTTTGTTCATCGTCGGGTGAAACCTTTAAACCCTTTTAATTGTTCCTTTTCAAAACCAAACCAGTAAATTCGCACAACTTAATTGTCGTCTAATGACCATGCTAAAATCATGATATTTTTGCATCATCAAATATATGATCGAATGCTCAGATCCTTCAAACCACTCAAATTACTTGGAATCCCATGATTGATAAAGAATAAGTGAAATAAGTGTCAAGTGTGCATCTCTTTTTCTTTGATCAACAATAAGTGAATAAGCGATAGATAAACGACAAGAAGATATATGTATTCATCTTCATAATTTTGTTCTCAACCATAACAAAAAAGGGGCATCATTCAAGTTTCAATCTTAAATATTTGCTATAAAAATTTAAATCTGAAATGATAGCACTTTAGCATCTTAATATTTTCCACCAAACTCCTGTAAAAATATACATCTCACAAAACTTAATTTGGGAAAAAGGATAACACGATCGTTCACCAATCCATTTCATTTAATTGTACTTCTTTCGTTATCCCAACTGGCTCCAAATCAATTTAGATTTTTCCACTACATAATTTGTGTTAAGAATATATTTGGTCCATGGTAAAGGCATGTCCAACATCATCTTAAAATATTTACGTCACTCGTCTATGAACATCTTATCATTTTCACAACCGTGCAAATTCCTACACAATTAATCTCACAAACACCATTGTTAGCGCAAAACTATAGATACTAGATCTTCAGTTGCTAACATGTATAGATTTCTAAACATTAGCCTTTTTTACCATAGAGTAATGAAGTAAACAAGTAATCATATCATTCGAATAAAAAATTGATGAAAGAGAACTAAATAGAAATGTCAATTTATAGAGGAATACACTAAGATTAACAAAGCTTATATATCTAACAAATATATTCATACATGCATCTCAAATGGAATTCCAACCTGATTTACGGAGTTGGACGGACCAATGGAAAACGGTGGCATAAACTTACACTTTAAGTAAGAAATGTCGAACGCATCCATAGGACTAGTGGCGGCCCAACCAATTTACTTTCCAAGCCACATTGGATTTTGGTTGTCCTCTAACACAAACAATTGTAACTGTTATTTTTTGACAAGCTAATTTATTTTTTGACAAGCTAATGTAATGTTAAACAAAACAAAAATTATCACACACAAAATCAATTGGACGATGATGGTTGATTCAAGAAAATGTCAAATACTATTTTTATACAAAATGACTTAGCTTTCAAGAAGTTCAAAGAAAAATATTTCGTATGTATTTTTTGAAGCAACATTTTCAACTAAAATGTCATAATCAAATTTGTCCAAAAATGATCATTGTTGATCCCTTCAATCTCTCTTATGGCATGGTCGTTCAAAAAAAAAATTAGTTAACTTCAATTTAGAAAATTTTCTACTACAGAAGCAACCGTGACCATTGTTGTTCGCAAAATTCGATAAGCAACTCGTGCACATTGAAAACCTCCATCATCCACATAAGATTATGTGAAGTCAAGAAGTATATCGATTCAGTTATTTCTTTAGGACATGGTTAGCAAAGCTTTTAAATCTTGAAATAAATTATTTCCACATAAATCACAATGTTTGTTGTATTTCAAACAACATTCTAAACAAGTGTGTTGTTCCATCAGCTCTTCTTTATCAATTTTCATGAACTTTGCATTTAACAAAAATCCAAAAAATCTATCATATAGTTCATATCGTTCAAAGATCTTTGAATGATCTAAGAGCTTGATCTATGATATGGATGAAGTATGTGACTTCAATATTTTCTTCCGGTGATTGACTTCCCTCAACATTGGCTTCAATACCTTCATCAAAAAATTTCTTTCTACGAACAACTCTTTTCTTCTCAAATATTGGTTCGATACCAATATCTATAGTAAGTTCATTAGCTTCTTTCAACACTTCTTCAAAACCATATTCTCTAAAGTTTTGAAAAATTACAATAAGTTATTTTAATTTTGTAATTGCATCCTCTAAATTCATATCCTCATTTTAAAGTGTTTTGCTTACTTGGTTTACAATTGTTTAACAACTTATACCAAATGAAAAGACTGCCAAGAACTCAAAATTCTCAAGAACATTCACACATAAGCATTTAGCTTCCGCCATCACAATATCCTTTTTAGAGCTATTTGCAATTTCAATCAAAGCATCTCTCACATTGACACTTGAAATCGAATAGCTCTCACACTTTCAACACGATTTTTCCATTGAGTAGTCGATAGTGACTTGGATGTTAAATCTTTTACATAATTTTTAAAAACACCTCATCGATGAGTAGATCCCGAGAACGACATACATACATACATACATACATATATATATATGTGTATATATATATATATGTATGTATGTATGTATGTATGTATATAATCCTTACTTTAACACAAGATTTAACCATGTCACATAGTGCAAGATTCAAACTATGCATCCACATGATACATAAACTCTCGTGGATTTATGTGAAGAAGTCTTTGCATGCCTTGATGGTTACCTTTCATATTACATCAATTGTCGTAACTTTACCCACATATATCACCAATGTTAAGTTCGAGTAATATAAAATGTTTTCAAGTTGTTTAAAGAGACCAAGTCCGGATGTTTCATCAACTATTATAAATCCAAGCAAAAACTCCTCCACCTTAACTTCATCGGTATCTTCAATATCCATACATCTTATGATTATAGACATTTGTTCTTCATAACTTGAATCCGATATACAATCAGACATGACAGAAAAATATTTTGCTTTTAAAATCTTTTTTATTGTGTTTTCCTTTGATCTCATTTGATAACAAAGTCATAAGCTATTTTGGATCTTATGACTAAGATAATGGTGTTGGATTTCTGTATTTACTACATGTCGAAGATGATCTTGCATAATTGGGTCAAGCTCCGCAAGAAACTCAATAAGTTGGCAAAAATTCTATTGTTCTTTTTGTAAATCTTCCCGTTCTTTCCAAGAAAGACCAAACCATTTCGAGCAAGCGTTTTCACAATCCCAATTATTCGAATTATAATCATCTTCCAATGGGCCTTTTCTTTGCCAATATGAATTTCCATTTTTTTATCAATCGTTGCTTTTAGTTGTAACCCTTTTTGCAAATCAACCCCACTTCATGATATTTTCACAATGTTCCATATTAGTTTCATGCTCTCTAAGTTACTAGGGAAGATTGTGTCAATCGTCAATTTCATCTTCAGACAGCTTACTTGACATCATTCTATTTTTGAATAATTTACAATGAAAACAACACTTTATTCAATGCAATATATAAACCACTTCGTTTCATGTTCTTCTTCATTTGAAAAACGATGGATGTAATGCATAGAAGAAAAACTTGTATTTTTTTCACATTTTATGACACTTGAAAACTTATCGTCGTTTTTTACGGTTTTGGTGGGCCTTTTTTAGCTATAATTGTTTTTTAGTGTCATTTATAGTTTCCCGCAACCCCATATCATAATTCACATCCACGTTTTTGTTAAAATCAAGTGCACTTTCATATATCTCTTCGTTCACAAGCTCTTCCTCTTCTTCAATGATATGTACTTCATCTTCCTCATCCATATTGATGATTTCATTTGCATGTTCTTCAATGAAATTATCAATATTTTCGTCAATTGCTCCATTAATTTTGTCCGCTTGACTTGAACCAAGTGATTGTTGTGTTCTTGCATTAATAGTCTTCATTTTTCGATATGGTATGTAATAATATTATGAACAAATTAACTTGCAACGAATTGTTTTGCTAATATAATCATTACTTTTACAAAACTAGAAATATTTTTACAACTAAATTAGAATAGTACTTAAAATTTATTCAATAATTCTCAAATACCATTTCACTAATAGAACATAAACATATAGCATTTCACAAATTAAAACATGAACCATTCCAAATTTTGTTGTTATTTAGCTAATAAAAACATGAATCACTCCAAATATTGCTATTATTCCCAAATGTCATTTCACTAATTAATTAAAGCATAAACATAAACTATTCCAATTTCCAAATTTTATTGTTATTTGGCACTATTTAAAACAAATTTCATTAATCCATACATAAAAGACCCCAATATCACCAATTTGAATCATATGCAAATTTAGAAAAATAAAAAAGCACAAAATTTTACCTTGAATTTCAATTTGCAGCAGACTAGAGAAAATCAAGAGAGGCGGCGCTAGATTATTGGAGGACTGTGCTGCTAGCTTCGGTGGAGAAGACTGAAGGAGGTCAACTACAGATGGACGCTTGGAGAAAGTTGAAACTGGAAAGCTGAAACCCTTTTTTTTTTTTTTTTTTTTTTTTTTTTTTTTTTTTTGAACGAATGAGAGATTTAATTTTGTTCAAACGAGTTTGCATTGTGCGTTTCCTGTTGCTTATTTTGTGTTGGGCCTTATTTAATTTTCTGGTTGTCCCTGACCAGTGGGTTGCTAGGTTTGCTGAGCTGCCCACTGGGCCAGCCCCACACGTGACTAGTTAGTGTCCCAAAAAGGGGCTAAAAGATGGCTATGCAATGGAGATCAAGTTGAAATAAGAGTGTTTTTTTCCCCCTTCACAACCGTAAGGTTGATAACTAGCATTACATTTTACTATTCTAAGATAAAGGAACCTTCAAATATATGTAGTTGAAAAGAATTCCACTAAACTCCGGTAAATTTATTAAACCAAGAGTGAAAGCATACAAAACTCACTGACAATAAAAACTGCATGAAACTAAAGGAACCTGGAATCTCAAAGAAGAGTTACACATAATAGTTTATCACAGCCTGCATGGATACAAAATCTATTGACTGACATTGAGGAGCTCATTTCCAATATGATTTAAAGGGATCACCTTTACCCAGTCTTGCTAGTCAACCCCTGCACAGGAGATGTAGTTCCAATAAAGATAAATAAACTAGGATAATATATGCTATAACATATGATATAGCATCTCCTCCAGTATTCCTAACTTTTTATCTTAATGTGCAATGATTACCAACTCATGATCAAGTTTATCAAGCTTATCGTATATTTGATGCCTTGTTCCTTTTTTAATTTATTATTATTTTCATCTGGTTAATTTACATGTTATTAGTTGAAATGTTATTGCTATAAATTCATTGAAAATAGAGGGAAAGGACAAACCCACCGAGATCCAATAAGCAATGCAAACATACCTGTATATCCTTTAACGGAACAGTTTCCATTTATTAAGGAACAATTCTTCTCTCTTGACTTAGTGATAGTATTTCCTGCATTCTTTCAGGCCAATCAGAATTTAATCGCCTTGCAAAATCTTCCACTTCCCTGCAGTACGTTAACATTGAAAAAGTGTTTCAAGTATACAGTACACAGATTGACACGAGGTGTCAAGGTGACAATTCCAACGTCCAAAGCTATTATTGTCGGTAATAACATCTATATATAAGGTTTCTACAAACTCCAGTGAATGATGACCAAGCAAAAGCTACAGACAGATGCGCCTTTTGTTGTAATTTTCTTACAAAAAACAGTTGAGTTTTTTTTCCTGTGTATACTGTATAGATATCATGATAAATGGCAAGAATATATATGTAAAAAATTATATACTGACCACTTTAAACATATTGACCAAGTTTGGCCCTCTTCTCGAAAAAATTATATCGGCAGATTTATAGCTTTGTCCCAGTGCACGTGATATATATTAAATGCAAAGCCAAATAAGATATGATTACGAGCACTGCAAATGATGGAAGGTCAACGTTTTGTCGCTCTCCAAAGATATACAGAACATCGCAACTTTATGGGAATAAAAAAGGGATTAAATTTTATTATAAGACAAAGTGCTCTCTATATCGTTATATTCAAACATAAGTTCTTCCTTACCAAAGGCACTAGAGATTATAAATAGACTATTTGGAACAAATTCCTACTTACTTAGGAGTAGGGGCGTAAATCGGTTGGATCCGACTGGACGGAAGTATTCGGTTTCTGTCCTAAATGAAATCGGACCAGACGAGATTTATACCCATACAAATTTTGCTATCCTAATTCACATCCTAAATGAAATCGAACGGACACGGATGGACATTGCTATTTAGATTAGATTTTATACTTTTTAATAGAGTTTTTATCGGCTATATTATTTTTATCAGTGTGTGCTAAAGTATAAGTATTTTATGAATCTTTACCCAATCAACCAACCTAATAGTTGTTATAAATATTTTGAAAAAACATAGAGGATGCGTTAAATTATAAAAAATTCGTACGAATTCGAATGAACACGGATCAAATGAGATTTTTGTTCGTATAAATTTTGTTGTTCTATTTCTTGTCCTAAATGAAAATTGAATGAACTCGGACGGACGTATTTTGACCACAGACTCGAACGGACGTTGAACACTCCTACAAAATTAACAACCCTACTTAGGAGCAGTTTTGTAGGTAGAAATTGAGATTTACTAGGTCTTGATTTCAAAAAGTTTGGGGTCCCAAGCAATATGCCCAAAAGAAATTCCATGCCAATTTCATAAATCTCCAACTGATCATAAAGTCCATCGCTTAGTTTCAAAAAAATCCTTGAAATAAAATTCAATAAAAAAACAAACTTTACTTTATCAAAAGCATCAAATGAAACAACCAAACAGAGTGTCAACATACAAAGAAGCAGTTCTAAATTTACCTTATTAAAGTGATCATTAAGTTCAACCGTTTTCTTATTTAAACAAACGTTGTACAATTCAACTCAATAATTAATGTAAATTTTAATCATTGATCCTTTTCTTGACCTACCCGAAGAAGATAATTATCAATATCATCCATCTTTGAAATAAAAATATCGTGTTTCATGCACCAACTGCAATCAAATGAGTGCCCATATTTACTTATCTTTCATTTTGCAAAAACGTTCTTTGGGTACTTTTACCTACATTACATCACTTATTTTGATCTTTTCGTTATAATACTGTGGAAATAACATTAGTACTTAGAGTTCTATTTTTCATCAAATGCAAAATACACTTTCTAGTTATGTTACGCTAACTAATTTGATCTTTATGTTTCCTTCTGTAATTGATTAATCCCCACAAACTATATAGTTCATTGCTTTCTAGTTGACTATTATTCTAATTGTTCCCTTTTTTTTAAAGAATGTCACGCCGCTTGCCGCTTGCACTACACTTCGGCAAAAATTACCAAGTGAAAATTTCAAAATGTAATCTATAAACTTAGCGACACAAAAAAGTACTAATTGAAGATATTGCGCTAAACAGTGAACATATGTTTAAAAAAAGTATTTTCAAGACATTGAGTATAACTAGCATATTAATTGCATCTTCGTAGCCTTGACCATGTAACTCTATCATGCTCAATTTACGTTTACTTAAAATGCTTCCGGTTATATCTTGAGAGAAATTCATATTGTGTTAGGAATATGTATCATGTCTACAAACGTTTCGAGAACACATCTGGTCTCATTCATAAGTTGCAAAACAATAGTCATTTGTTCTTTAATTGAAGTATCGCGGGCTTCATCAATTAGTATTGAAAATCATCCTCTAGAAATATGTTTTAGGATAACATTCTTTTTTGAATAGCCACAGCTATATAATACCTTTTTTGAATAGCCAGTGATGTAATTTTAATATTTGGTGGTACATTCTTTCAGACAACAACATTAACCAATGGCTTTTCACCAGCTACCAATCGTTGAAGTTCACAAAAAAAATCCTTGTTGTCCTTCAAATTCACTATGAAAACATAAAAAATACTTTGGTGTAAATGGTATAGAATGCACACAAGAGTTGATTTTAAACAACTTCAGCAATCAATTTGACATTGAATTGATTGTCAAGAACTTTTAGCTCAAATGATTAACACTTTAAACAGATGTTTTAGAGGTCATGAGTTCAAACCCCGAGACGTCATAAAGAGTAGGTATGTCAAACGGGTTGGGTTGGGTCAAAATGGATTGGGTCAAAATATGACACATTCTCTTTTATCCATTTATAACCCAACCCACTTAATAAGTGGGTTACCCATTAATTCATTTAAAAATTTAAATTTAATTTGACTAATAAAAACAAATAAATACAAAATAATTCTAATTCTATTTTTTATATTTTGAGATCCGACAAAAATTTAAAATTTTAATTCTAACTTTCATCAAAATTTAAATATGGGGATGAGATAGCTTATTATTTTCTAAGTACAACTGTCAGTCCCCTTGAAGAACTACAGTGTGCGTTTACACGATAAAATATCCGAGTGTTCCATACTATCTGTAATTTAGGTGGTAGTTAATCGATCGAAGTCCCGCCTGATTCTGAATTAGAACGAAGGAGTTATTGCAGTCTGAACAAAAAAATAGCGGCTTCTGCACTAGGCGGAGTTCATATACATGGATGTGGTAACATATTATTTTCCAAGTACAACTGTCAGTCCCCTTGGAGAACTATAGTGTGCGTTCACACGATAAAATATCCGAGTGTTTCATACTGTCTGTAATCTAGGTGGGAGATGATCGGTCGAGTTGAAAGTCTCGCTTAATTCCGAGTAAGAACGAAGTTATTGCAGTCTGAACAAAAAAATAGCGGCTTCTGCACTAGGCGGAGTTCAATATGCAGATATGATAGCCTGTTATTTTCTAAGTACAACTGTCAGTCTCATTGAAGAACTACAGTGTGCGTTCACACGATGAAGTATTCGAGTGTTCCATACTATCCGTAATTTAGGTGGGAGTTGATCGGTTGAAGTCTCGCCTGATTTCGAGTTAGAACGAAGGAGTTATTGCAGTCCGAACAAAAAAAATAGCGGCTTCTGCACTAGGCCGAGTTCAAATATGGGGATGTGGTAGCCTGTTATTTTCTAAATACAACTGCCAGTCCCCTTGAAGAACTACAGTGTGCGTTCATACGATGAAGTATCTGAGTGTTCCATACTGTCCGTAATTTAGGTTAGAGTTGATCGGTAAAAGTCCCGTCTGATTCCAAATTAGAACGAAGAAGTTATTGCAGTCTGAACAAAAAAATAACGGCTTCTGCACTATGCGGAATTTAAATATGCGGACGCGGTAGCCTGTTATTTTCTAAGTACAACTGTCAGTCTCCAAGAAAAAGTATAATGTATGTTCAAAATTCTTACTTTTTAAATTTATATTAAAATTTAATGTTTTTAATAAATGGGTAAATGGGTTATCCATTTATAACCCTTTAAAATGGGTCAACCCAACCCATAACTCATTTAATAATATTCATAAATGGGTTGACCAAACCCATTTATAAGTAGAGTAAATGGGTTTGGTTAATGTGTTGGGTCAAATTTGACAGGTCTAATAAAGAGTGATCCGCTTGAAATAATTATCACTTTTGTTCTAATAATTTGATATTGGGTTGATTGTCTCTCAATTACCATCTCAACATGTTGACTTAGGTTCACTGATCCCCCGCTTTATATATGCAACATTATGAGCTTCTGAATTGGAATGGTTTTTAAGTTCGGTCGTTCTTCCCATAAACTCACCACGAATAAATGCATCACTTCAATTTATCAATTAGGGTGAAATACGTAGTATGGTAAGCCTATACAACATTTTTTTTCACGCTATACTCCAACCAGTTCTTATATTCGTTAAACTAAGATTGATTAAAGTGACGAACTTTTCCATCACTTGGTGTTTGTGTTAACATTTGTAAAGAAGGCTCACAAGGACCTTTTGGAAATATGCTCTTCGAAGCATGTCATGATCATTTGGATTGCAGTTTAAATTTGATGTTGTAAACTAGGATTTGATGGAAATTTAATAAATCCACTTGAACTTGGCTTCGAATGAATAATTGTGTTTTGAGTGTCATATGCATGAACTAGTAGGTGTAGAAGTTGCAAAAGATCCAATATCATCAGATACATTTTTCAAATGCACTTTTAAAATATTTTCGCAAATCATAAATGTGATAAATTTGGATTAGTCATTATTTGGAAAATCAAAGAACATTATTTACAGCACACCCAAACTACCCAAATCAAAGTCGAACTACTTCATTTGAGTACGAACAATAAAAAAATTTGATTAATTTAATCCAAAGAGCAATCTCAAACTATCCAAACTCTAACAGTAAACCAAATTCATTTTCAAGTAGTAAATTACCCACACAGCAAACAAACCAAAAGAAAAAGAAAAGAAAAAATACCCAAGTTCTAATTTCTAACTTCAAATGAACTGAATTAAATTCAAGCAACAAACTCAACCAACATTACCTAAACTCCAAAGATTATTGTCGCTTAAGAATGTCACTGAATATTTTGCAGAAGCTATTTGATAAAATCATGATTTCGAACATTTTATTGACTAGAGCACTAGGAATTTCAAGTCATCAAAAGATAACAAGTGATCTTCCAACCGTTGTACTACAAAACCGCAGAAGATGCAAAAAAACATGTACATTCGAATTGATGAGGTACTTCAATTCAAACTTTTAAACAATATTTTCATTGAAGAGTACCACAAATGGACACATAAAAGAGATCTTGAGAGATTACTAGCTTTTGGAAAAGCAAACAAAATTTCTTGAATTGTTTGACAGCCTTGATGACGATTCAAGTGAAACCAAGGTTTGAGGTTTCGACCAAAACACCAAGAGCCGGCCGTTCCATTTCGGTTTCAGCAGAGGCCGAAACCAAACCAAACTGAAATTCCGATTGAATAAAAATACCATTGAACTTCAAATTTTAAAAAAGAAACTGCTTTTCCACGTACCGTATGGCTGATTAATTCTGGCGCATCCTATCATATGACACCTGATAGGAACAGCTTTTCCACTTACCGTGAAATTGATGGAGGAGAAGTTCTGATGGGTAATGATGCTTCTTGTCGTATGGTTGGTGTTGGTAGCATGATGATTAGGATGTTTGATGGTGTTATTCGTAAAATCACCGATTTAGACATGTATCTGATTTGAGGAGGAGCTTGATCTCTGCTGGGGCATTGAGTAGACCTGACTTGAAGATTGTAGTGGAAGAAGAGAAAATGAAGATATCGAAGGGTTTCATGATTGTTATGAGAGGTGTGAGGGCAGGAAATCTTTTTCTATTAAAGGGCACTATTGTAATTGGTGAATCAGCTTCTATCACATCTGTCGATTCGGATTCTTCCAGATTATGGCACTTGTGGATGGGTCACATCGGTGAATGCAGCATGGATGAGTTGAGAAAACGAGGATTGATTGATGGAATTCATCATTCAAAACTTGGTTTTTGTGAAGAGTGTGTTCTTGGAAAGCAGACGAAGATTTCTTTTGGTATAGGAGATCATAAAACAAAAGCTGTCTTGGAGTATGTTCATACAGATGTTTGGGGTCTCTCCCTTTGTCAGTCTTTAGATGGAGCCAGATATTTCGTTTCATTTATAAATGATTTCTCTCGTAAAGTATGGGTATAATTTCTTCAGTCAAAGAGTGAAACCTTTTCAAGTTTCGAAAGTGGAAATCTATGGTTGAGAAGCAGTCAGGAAAGAAATTGAAAGTTCTCCGTTCAAATAATGACGGTGAATTTGTATTACATGAATTCATCGATTATTGTGAGTCTGAAGGCATTAAGAGACATTACACTACACCAGACGACTCCGGTCTAATGGAGTTGCAGAAAGGATGAATCAGACATTATTGGAGAGAACAAGATGCCTTAGACTGACTGCTAAATTGAAGAAGAGATTTTGGGCTGAAGTTTTATCTATGACGGCTTTCCTCATCAACCGCACACCTACTACCATAGATATGAAGATCCATGAAGAAGTATGAAAAGGAGAGCATGTTAGCTATTCATTTCTCAGAGTGTTTGGTTGCCCAGCTTATGTGCATGAGAGCAAAGGAAAGCTGTAACCTAGAGCTCGCAAGTGTATTTTTCTAGGTTATAGGAGAGGAGTGAAGGGATATAGGTTGTGGTGTCCTATTAGCAAGAAGATCGTTATGAGCAGACATGTGACTTTTGATGAGAATGCTATGTTGAAGGTGGAGCCTTCCTCATTGGATGACAATGAGAGGACATGTGAAGAATACCAAACACAAAGCAAGTCATCTGTTGATTCTTTCTATACACGTTCAAATGGTGTTTTCGATGACACCGTGGTTGATGAGTATAATATCGATGTTGACACAGAGGATCAAACTCAAGGTAGAGCTCATTCAGAATCTAGGCCTGTCAGACAAATGAGTTTGTTGGATTGAGCATCGAAGATTTAACTTCGATGATATGGCAAAATATGCTTTGAATGTTGTTCATGATAAGCCCTATGACTATAGAGAAGCTATCGCATCAGTTAACAGTTACAGTTGGTTAGTTTCTATGGAGGAGGAGATTGAATCATTGTAGAGAAATCATACTTGGGATTTGGTGCCTCTTCCCGCCGACAAGAGAGTTATTGGATGCAAGTGGATCTATAGAGTGAAAGACGGTGAAAATGATAATCTCAGATACAAGGCAAGGTTAATCGCAAAGGGGCATGTCCAAAACAAGGGGGTAGAGTACCATGATATCTTTGCTCCAGTGGTTAGGCATACTTCTATTCGTATTCTTTTGGCATCAGTTGCTCATTATGATATGGAATTAGAGCAACTAGATGTCAAAACTGCATTCTTGCATGGTGATCTGGATGAGGAGACTTATTTAAAGCAGCCGGAAGGGTTCATTGATAGTAGCAGACCAGACTATGTTTGCAAACTCAACAAATCTCTATATGGACTGAAGCAGTCTCCTAGACTATGGTATAAGACGTTTGATAAGTTTATGCTTTCACAGGGATACTCCAGAAGTTTCAAAGACCAGTGCGTTTATTTCAAGAGATGTGATGGTGATATGATTTATTTGTTGTTATATGTTGATGATATGCTGATTGCATCTCGGAGTATGGTCAAAACTAAAGAGTTGAAAGCGAAGCTCAGTAGAGAGTTTGACATGAAGGATTGGAAAAGGCACAAAGAATATTAGGTATGGAGATAAGCAGGGATAGAAAGTGGAAAGAGTTAAGCCTCACTCAAGCGCAGTACATCAAGAAAGTCTTCGTTCGATTTGGAATGGAGAAAGCCAAACCGGTTGACACTTCATTAAGCTCTCATTTTAAGTTGTCAAAGACTTATTTCCCCCATCGGAAGAAGACAAGAGGTATATGGCTGATATACCTTATTCTAGTGTTGTTGGTAGTCTTATGTATGTGATGGTGTGCACAAGACCATATTTGGCTCATGCAGTGGGTGTTGTGAGTCGATATATGTCTAACCCAGGCAATGAACATTGGCAAGCTGTGAAGTGGATTCTTAGATATCTTCAAGGCACTTCTTCGGTGGGCTTGTTATATGGTGTAGTGGATGGTGACATCTTTCTTTGAGGATACTGTGCTGGGATAGAGATGCTAGGAAGTCAGTGTCGGGCTATGTTTTTACACTTGGCATATGCTCGATTTCATGGAGATCAAAGCTGCAATCTATCGTAGCTTTATCGACTACCGAAGCAGAGTTGACATCGACTGTGGAAGCAACAAAGGAAGGATTATACTTACTTCAGTTGTTGAATGATCTTTCAATGGTGCAGCGGACAGTAGAGCTATTTTCAGACAGTCAAAGTGCGATTCATCTTGTAGAAAATCAAGCTTATAGTTCACGGACGAAGCACATTGATGTTAGAGGTTTCTTTCTTATGCTTAAGGAAGAACAAAGCAAGATCAAATTGTTAAAAGTGAGTACTTTGAATAATCCTTCAGATATGTTGACAAAATCACTTCCCAATGACAAGTTTGTGCATTGCTCAAACTTGATCAGTTTGATACATGTTACTTGAGCATCATGGGGCGTTAGACCCAACAACTTATATGTCGATTGTTTGATGATAAGGTGATGAAGAGAGATTGCTATATTTGAATCAAGGTGGAGAGTTAATTTTGAATGATTCAAATATTTGTTAAAGAGGAAAGAAATTGATTAATTGATTCATTCAAATCAATTAATTTGGCTGCCATATGGAAGGATATTTTGACGGAAACTAATTAATTAGTTAATCAATTAACTAGTCAACATATTTGTTATATGAAGAAATAAATGATTAGGCATGGAGAATAAATCAATCAAAGGAAAGATTTGCAAACCAAGATTACGTCATCTATTTGTACTAAAATCAAATCATGCAATTTGGAAAGATATTTGGGTAATCAGAAAATTAATTTTCTTAATCTTCAAGCAACCCTTCATTATCAAGTCTATTTAAATGAAGGAATTTCATCTGCATATGTATGCAAGTGCAAGTGTGTGAGAGTATCCACCATTATTATTCCCTCTCTTTTGTACTCCTTTCTTTAGTAAAATAAAAGTTGTTGGGTCTCCGTGGACGTAGGATAGTCATATCTGAACCACATTAAATCTTCTGTATCTTTTATTTCTGTTATTATTTCTGTGAGACTGCATAATTTTTTTTAAGTGTCATTGGTAACTAAATAGGCAATACTAGATCCTGATCAAATAATTCGCTTCCGCTCAACTTAAAACAAATTTCACTACAAACCCTATTTGGCCAACCATGTGGGGTTATTATTCATCAACATATTTCTTGTGTTCAGTTTCCTTTCTTTTCCGAACGCTATTTGCACTTCCTTTTCTAACACTAATCTATCTTATCGGTTGCTAACGCTTGAGCTTATAGATGGATCTAGAGATTCTCATGATGAGCAAGGTATAGCTCTCAAACTACATATATCTCACCTTGGAGATTTAGTATCAAGTAATATCTTGAATGACATGAAAGCACGAACTTCCATCTCAAATTTACATCGATCCTAACATTCATCTTGAGGCGATCTCAAATACATGTTATGCCTAAAATTGATTTGCACACCACTAAAATTATAGATACTGATCTAAATCATAAAAAATAGTTATAACTTGCTTGATTTGCATGAATCACATCCTAGTCGTTGGTACCTTGAAAAGCATCTATACTCAATGGTTGCACATGATATGACACATACACGCACACAATCATAATTAGAAACTTACGCAGCTCGACTCGAAAACCATAATGGAAAAATTCTTTTTTGAAGTATTAAATCAGTTGCAAGTGGCAGATAGAGTAAAATCAGAATCTTGATGGTTGTTTTGCAATAATCAAATCAAGATACTAAGGAACCATTAATTGAAATGTGAAATAGAAAGTTGTTTGCACCATTTGACTGTTTCAGTAGCAAGTGGTAAATGTACTAATTGACTTCACTTTGTATTACGATCCATGAGATTAGCTTTTTTATGCTGCTGAAACAGTTTGTTTATCCATTTTAGTACGATTAACAAAATGTACTGCATAGATTGTTGTTGGAGCCAGGAATTATTCTAGGAAAACAAGCAACTTTTAAAAATCTATGTATTAATAATTAATTGAATATAAAATGAAAATGGAGCTACAAATAGTATTAAAAAATGAATCCAATTGATTCAAAAAAAAAAAAAAAAACTGAATTGAATTAAGGTTGAACAAAAAAAAAAGATTGGATTAGGATTACATCAGAATGAATCAAAAAATGTGAACTGAATCAAAAATCCAACCAAATACCCAACCAAAATTAGTCAACAAATTGAGCTCTCGTGTTTGTGATTGTAAAAATATTAAAGAAGGTGAACAAATATGTAATAAAAAGGGTTAAAAAGCGAAAACATATGGTTTATCCATGCGCCCAGCCATTGAGGAAAGCCAAGATTTTATAAACCTCAGATCGACCAAGATCTCACATATAGATCTTTGTCGAAGTTCACATTATGACTGAGATTTAGCCAAGTTGAATCTAAGCGAAATTTGTTGTTTTAAACTGCTTAGCCTCAAAAACGAAATTGTAACAACCCGGAAATTTTAACAACTTTAAATAACGTAATTAACTGAATTTTTATGAAATTAAATAATAAAAAATTTAACGATGAAAATTTGATATTTGGTTGTCTATTTGAACTTAGCAAATGTCAGATTTTCATCAGAGAATATGAAAGTTAATTCTGCTTTGTAATTTTCAATTTCAATTTAAATCGGTTAATTTGATGAAAATAAAATATTTTTGAAATCTAAATATTTTTATATAAGAAAAATGTAAAACATTTTCTGAGTAAGACGTCGTATCTCGTTCCGCCAAATGTAGAATGATCTAGCTCCGTTTATAATATTTTCGGCGTTTTAGCAGCAATTTGACGGCGAAAATCGAGTTTTGATCGGATGGTCGTATCGCCCCGCCTCTTCCTTCATCGAGACTGCACCCCTCCAGCAAACGACGAGCATCTCCAGCCACCTCAACCGAGCACAACCATCACCATAGAACCTTGCTTCTCTTTCCTACCTTTGCCGAGCTTCGACCACACCTTTTTGCCGCCCACTGCCCGTTGACGAACCCAAACCCACAGTCGTGCCAAATTTCCCACCTAAACCCTACCGACCATCCTCCATAGCCGCAGCCAAGCCCCCGCCGATCCTCTGGCCGCAAGCTGACAGCCTTCTTCCACACTCCACCCGAACTGTTTCCTCTCCGGCACTCCTTCATTTCGCCTTATAGCCTAGGCCCGAGCTCACCCATCGCCTTTTCAGCTTGTACTGTTGTTGATTGTGGTTCAATGTGGAACGAGGTTCGATTCAATCAAGTTAGGTCACGGCCTATGTTGTTTTGTAGCACTGAGTATATTTATTTCAATAACTGCCTACCTCACAAACTAGCTTTGATCATAGCTAGTTTTGTTTGTGCCTCTTCATCTTTGTTTAAAAAAAAGTATGGATTTTTAAATATTGATTTTTAAAATATAATACATACATATATATATATATATATATTGATTTTAAATATATGTGTTTTAAATTAAATATTAATTTTAAAATATATATATATTTAATATGCGTTTAAATTAAATATTTTGAAATATATATATATGAAGATTTTTATTTTAAATATGTGTTTTTAAATTGAATATTGATTTTAAAATATAATAGAATTTTTTTAAATATGTGAGTAAATTTTAGATTTTGAAAATTATATATTTTGTTTCCATCAATTCATGTTCGTCGTGCTTTTCTTCGGATTCTACTTTGGAGTTTGCTTTCAAAATCTTGGTTGTTGATTTGTGTTGTTGGAATTGGTTTTGCTTCGATCTGGGATTTTGATTTGTTGCAGATCTCCTCTTCGCTCCACTATTTTATCATCACATTCATAGCTTCGAAAGGTGAGCAATCACACACGATTAATATTCTTATATTTAGTAAATTTAATTCACATGAAATGACGATTGAAATGTGTTATTAAAATTTAATTTGTTGGTAATTAAATTGTTGAATATGATATGATATTACTATAAATTGTTTGTCTATGTTAATTGACAATATGACACCATTACCTGTTGTATTATATTGAAATTTTTTATTAAGATCATAATTGCCATTGATATGATATGCTATATTATATTATTGTTCTCATTCTGCAAGTTCTCTGTTAATTAAAAAATTCCCTATGGGTTAAAATGATAAATACCCGAACGATATTATAGATTAAGAAAAATCGTCACAGGTTGAAATGATAAACCCAAGCGATTTTATTAAATTTTCAATTTGGGATTGCGGGTTGAAATGATATATACCCATAAATATTAAATTATTACGGATTGAAATGATAAATATCCGCATCACTTGACCATAAGATAAAATATTATATAGGAAACCGTTGGTCTATTCTTTTGAAAAATGATTTCCAAAGTTTGAAAGGAAATATATGGGTTTTGATAAATATTAATTTTATTTTTATATGTGTAAAATTTAGATTTTTAAAATTATATATTTTGAAATTTCAAATTTATAAGTTAAGTTTTGAAAATATAAATTTTAAGATTTTACTTATAATTTTATTATTTTAAACATATAAAACAATTTTAATAATAAGATTTAATTTAATAAAATTTAATTTAACTAATATATATATATATAATATGTTTATAATATTTATTTAAAAGGGGAATTTGACTAGAAGGACAAACTTTGCGGTCTAATTAATTTCTAGGACACATCCACGTAAATTAATTTCAAGGCCAAAGTCAGTAGAATAATTAATTTTAAGGACAAAGTCAGCAGTCCAATTACTTTCAGGACATAATTTCATAGATTTTTAGACCTTAGAAACTAATTATTTTTCATTTTGTCCTTAAAAGTAACTATTTCAGTTGTGTGTCCTAGAAACTAATTGCACTTGCTAAAGAGACCATTGTGGCTACTTTCCACTATTTAAAATTTATATTAATATTTTGAAATAGACTTGTAATAACTTTAATAAATAGAGGTTGGAAAGATAAATTAAAGTTGATTTGAAATTTAAATTGGTTAATAATTGAATTTAAATAAAGATTGATTTTGGAACTTATTGATTTGAGATTTAAAGATATGTTTTATAACTTGATAACTTGATTTTTATTAAAGAGGATTAAATGAATATTTTTAAATTTAAATATAATTAAAATTGAATATATAATTTTGATTTAGATTTGTAATTTGAAATTTTATTTAAATGCTTATAAATAGTTATTTGGTGAAAATTTAGAATTAAATATATTTGAAGTTAGAAATTTAATTTGATTTAAATTTGTAATTTGAGATTTTATTTGAATATTATTGGAAATGATTAAGTGAATATTTTCAAATTTAAAATAAAATTAAAGTTAAATTTTGAAATATAAATGGAATTTATTAAATTGAGTTATTGTAAATCATTTAAATATTTAAACTTTGAAACCTATTGAATTGGAAGCGGTTTAAATTTGTAGTTCAAACTTGAATTTGAAATTGAGATATATTAAAGATGGTTTAAAGAATATTTGAATTGAACCTTTAATCCTTTTAATTGAATTATTGAATTGCGATTGATTTAGATTGAAATTTGAAACTTAAGTTGATTTAAATTGATCTGTGAAATTTGAAGAAACAATTCTAATTTGAAATTATTTTTCGATATAAACTCTTTTAATATATATATAAACTATTTTTAATATATAAACTATTTTAATCTATAACCTATTTTTAAATACAAACTGTTTTTAATTTATAACTATTTCAACATATAAACTATTTTTACTATTTAAACTGTTATGGTTTAAATTTAACGAATTTAATTGCGAATATTTTGATATGATGGTTTACTATTTTGTAGTTATGATTTTGAAAGCGAATATTGATAGTGATATGATTTTGAAATGAATATGATATTTTGATATGAAGTATGAATTGTTTGAAATGTAAATGACCACGGTGTGAAATAAGCATTTTGTTGTTAAAGAGACCGGAATCGGATATTGCCATACTCTCTGTCAATATCGAAAATCACTTTAACAACTAAGTATGTAGCGGGGATTACAGAACGAAGTAGTATGGTTTGACAATGATTCTGTATGAGGTATTAACGCAGCCTAACTTCAGCGAGTCAGCTTGATGCGGCTAAAACAGAAACTATACCGGACCAAGTGAGGTTGCACCTCTAATCGAGCATGCTTTTTCGATATCATTCTATTACTTTGTGATTTGATTGTATGCACCTTTGATTTGAGAGTGTGTCTCGATGTGAGTGGTAGTAGCTGCTATGCGTTACCAACAGTCCGGGAGTGTAAACAGTAGAATCATACCTTGACATTGTCTTGTGTGCCTTGTTACATGCTTTATCGCGTCTTCTACGAGTTTGGTTTGTGTCGTACCTATGGAGTGCTCTCTGATAGCCCGTCGGTTTGATAGAGTTTACGGTACCGTAAAGACTACGACATTTATATAAAATGTGTTAAGGGGATATGGGTAACGCCTTAACGCTATTTTAATAGTTTACTTTACTACAGACATTATATATGTAGCGTATTATACTATGTATGTAGATAGTTTAACGGATCCTTAAAGGATGAAAATCCCAAAAATCCTCTACGTTATATTGCATTTCACTTGGACATTTCACTTGAGTTGATTTATTGGTATAAGAATGTTAATACCGACTCGAATATTTTGTGTTTTGCTTTATGTTCGGATCAGACTGAATGTCACAGCATTTGAGACTCACCTTTAGAGCTTAGAGAGCTATCTGTTATCTATTCAGCTTTCAGTTATTTCAGTCATTTACGGTTGTTTTATGTCCAAACTTGTCATTTGCTTATGTATTGAGACTTCTATGTATTCGGAATTCCTGTTGTATTTTGTTTTAAACTCTGATATTTATGTAGTAGCCCCATGAACTAATATTTATCTTTTTCGCTGCTTATTGTTGTATTTCTCCGTATTTGTGATTCTGTGATTGATTTATTTACTGTATATGCTAAGTTTTTCCAAATATAAATTAACAACCTGTTGTTTTGAGCACAAGTCTGACATGAGTGAATGATTATCGATTTGAATGGTTCGAAATAGCAGGTCATTACAAAAATCTTAACCGAGATATCAGCTAAGATGGATGAAATTTTAAACCTTGATATTGTGAGCATTCACCGCCGTGATAGTTGCGTTTTTGCTCTTCTGGGCTCAAACCCCTTCAAAACGACTACCTCCACTACTATAAAATGGAGATGTCTGGTAGTTACTTGATTGAGGTGTACTAGAAGATTCATTTAGAATCTAGACCTGAATCCATAGTAGTTTTCCTAGTTTTGTTGAAAATGGGTCTCGGTTTAAAATCTAAGATGATATGAGATCACTTGTTGCTCTCACTTAAGACTGTATAGCTCAAGGTTGTGTAAGGCCTTTGAAGGTGGAGTACTTTCCATCGTTCTCATTCTTGTAAGCGCTAACACAATCTTTTGCCTAATCCATTGGACAATCAGCTCGTTATACAATTACCAATTTAGCTACAATTGTTTTTCCACTTTTGATAAGCCTTGTTTATTTTCCAAATTAGCATTTGCCAGCAACCACTGTCTGTTGGTTTCAAGAATCTTTGTTCTACACGAAAGTGATTGCATTCCAAAAGTATTTTTCATTTTGATCAGCTCCTTGAGCCTTGTTTAGTGATACCTTTAACCCAAGCTTTTGCCAAAGTCACTTCGTCCTCTTGGGGATATTTTGATTTTTTTTGGACGCTTCATGTTTGTGGTTGAGGTTGATGTTTCTCCTTTTTCCTCCAACATCTGATGGTAACCTAAAGGGCTGGAATTGTAAATATCAGCCACTTGCATTTTCCTGCATGTTGATTGATACCCAAACGTGTTGTCTTTGCATTCGAGTATATAGCTAAGGGTTAGCATTTGATTTTATAGTTGTGATGAAGGTGAATAACCTTCTGAAAACTAGGAGAAGATGAAAATTGATTGCATAGATATTGACATGCTGAGAATCAAGGACAAGGTCGATATCAAACTAACTTTGACATGTAGGAAAAAAATTGATTTGTGATTTTGAATTTTTCTGGACGATTTTGATAGTTTCGATTCAGCATTTTAATTTTGAATAAAGATGATAGAATTTAGAAATAATAATGTGTGTAGAAGTGGGTTGGGATGTATACAGGAGTAGAATTTGTATTAGTCATTGCACTGTGCAATGATTATAATTGGACTTGATTAATGATGTTCTGAGGCAAAAATTCATGCCACTGAATAGAAGATGTCTAATACTCCATGGTTGATAAAAGGGATATAGCATCATCCCCTTAATACCCCCAATGGGGCAAATCAAATTGCTACCTCTATTGGGACGCTCTAAGAAAAAAAACTCCACGGAAAAAAGAAAAAGAAAAGCTAATTAAACAAGATAATAAAGGTCAACAAGAACGAAACCTGGCCATAGCAGCAGTTTCCAAAACAGTATTCACTAAATCTTGGTAAGTTTTTCAAGTGGGATTTAAAGATTAGAGTCATTAGACTAACAGAGAAGAGCTTTCCAATTGACCAATGGTATATGGTACGACCCACGTATAGTTTACCCTCTAAGCTTAGTAGAGATACTTAGTTGTTAATTTAACAACGTTTTATAAGCTGTCTGTTTCATTAGTTCATCATGCACATGTGCTTGTACTGTAGTAAGCTCTGTTTACCATAAAATTTTCAAATCTGAAATACATTTGGGCATAGGAGTTGACTGATTAGCAGTCATAAATTATATCCAATAATCATGTTACTCACAAAAATAGGCAGCATACAAAAGGGAAAAAGTGTAGGTATACCAGTTTATATTTTATACTCATTTTATCAATTTACTGTTGGCAGCTTGTTATAAATATTTTCTTAATGGAACCTCTTTATAATTTTATTTATTAAACTAGTACAAGAAGTTCATAACATCAGGGAAAATCTATTTCAACCCCATTAATTACATGTATCACCCGCTTCTTTTTTACAAATTTACATACCCCATCAATTGCCATGTTATCCTTCTTCTTCCTCCTCTTTTCACAAACTTTACAACTCTTCATCCTTTTTCTCATAAACATCACAAGTATAAACATCCAAAACCTAAATCGATTGAATTTTTTCAAGAAAAAAAAAAGAACATGACAATTTTTAATATTTTGTATTTTTAACATTTAATTCATACAATGTATATTTAAATTTCATGACATATCAGTGTGATTTACAAAGACAGATACCATGCATGACAAGTGCATGGCCTTCCAAAAAGACCACTTAGGGCATGTACTGGGTAGCTTTAAGTACCACATTGGTGCTCTACCAGACTGCTTTAAAAAACCACACTAGTGCCCTGCAATGCACTTTTAAGACACACACATAGGTACCCTCGCTACACATCCATGCCCTGAATTTTAGTCATTTCTTAATGAAAGTAAAGAGAAGTAAACTTGCATTTTCGGACTCAAATCTAATTTCACTATTTCCTCCTAATTCCATGGTATAATTTACATAAAGATGTCGAAGATCAATTCTACTTTGAAGTTTTCGGTGTTCTTTCAAATTTGAATTGGGTTTTCAAGGGGATAAGAGTTTGAAAGAACTTTATAAAAATAAGAATATTTTGGCCTTTATTATTTAACTTTTGAGGGGATATGCTGGGTAATTTGTGGAGTTAAAATAGAATATTCCATATAGAATATTCCATGTATAAACATTATGACTAGTTAGTAACATGACGGGCGACATGATAAAAAATATACTGTTAAGTGTAAAGTTGATCATTTCAAGACTAGGATATTACCTATCAAGCTCCTCCTTCATTGCAGGATCCAATCCATCATCAACATCGGCATCATCAAATTCAACTTTTGAAGCGAGGTCGCCTTCAGTGCTTTCATATTTTCCCACACTTCGACTTTGCATGGATGAACACTTACCAATAGTCTCATGACATATTTTTGAAAGGCTAGAAGCTTCCTGAACTTCAATATCTACATCAAGTAAATGACTCATCTGGAATCATGTTTAAATTATGCATCAGATCAAAATAGAATAAATAACCTTAACATTTGGCGCTTTCTCAAACTTGCTCCTGGATGAATCCTTCAACATATCTTTTTTCTTCTTATTCTTCTTTTTAATTTTTGCTTGTTTAACAGCTTTAGAATCTATTCAAATTTATATACAGCTGTTAACATAATTCATATATGGTCTATAAATTGGCACATGATATCTCAAATAGGATGAAAGCTAATAAACACTGCAACATGTTTCTAAGAGAAATAAAGACCATCAAAGACCATCACACACACATATTAATCCCATCAATGCAAGGTTAAATAAACTCACATGTCAAGCAATAACTGAACACGAATTACATCAATTTCAAATTCTAAATTGGTCCAGGTTGATAATCTGATTGACATTCATAATTAAAAGTAGCATCTCAGAACTTCTAGTAAGTACATATTTAAGAAAATTACAAAATATACATTTTTATATTGAGAAGACGTATAAGACACCTAGTTCGAACAAGAATATCATTTATAAATACCTCCTTCTCCATTTATAAAAGATAAAAGATCATCAACAGATCGGTCATCTACATGCTCCTCTTCAAGTTCAACATCCTGAAAATGGTAGAAAAATTGAGCGTTATATAAATTGTGCATCATTTTCTTTTCTTATTATTTGAAGCTGTAAATCTGATATTAAAAAAACTATGACTATGATGTAATTTTTACTTTTAACTTTTCTTTGTCCTTTAGTTCTTTTCTTTTTTTAGCATAAAGCCGATTCAATAAGCGAATCCGGGAATCGTCAGCTGAGTTTTTCAGTGGTTCCAACTTTTCTTCCTGAAAAATTACATACAGACAAGTACGAAATATAAATCGAAACAAAAATTTTAAGTAAACATAGAGCTACATTAGTATGTACCAGTGTACAGATTCATTCTCACTAAAACAAGTACCTCGGTGAGGTCATCAGGTAAATGGAAAGTTTGGCGTATCTCCTCAGGTGTCTTCCCTTCAATCATTCGAGCAAGTGCCTTGCTAGTTAGATCAACTAAAGGTTTTAATTCAAGACTGTCGGCTGCAGATGCCAATTCACATAACTTCTTTGTTTCCATTTTTACAAATTTTTCATCGAAGGATTTCCGTTCCTGCTCAAAATGAAAAATAAAATTAAATAAATAATATAAATAAATAATCCAATGGTCAAATTAAACATATATGCAGGTTGCTAATTTTAGCTACTATTTTAAATCATATGGATAACAATTCTAGTTTGTGTTCTTACATAGTGATGTCAGAGTAAGCACAAGTATAGTTTATTGCATTAGAGAAGAAATAAATAAACTTTCAGAAAACAGAATACTGGAAGAAAAGGCAAACCCTGTTTGATCGTCCTGGAACTTGATGAAACCGACAATAGTCAAGAACCAAGCTAAGTACGACTGGATTTACACGTTCTGTTAAGGATATTGCATGATTTTTGGATGAGCCCAAGCCTTTTTGAAGAATTTCTCGATATATATTTGGGCAAAACATGGCAACCTCTTCCTCAACTTGCTGAATTGAACCATCAGCACACCGTAACCAAATATATGACTTCATATCCTGTTAGAGAGTTGTATAAAAGATTTAGCTATCCAGAATGCCCATTTCAATTACATTGTCAACTTGTTTATAGAAGAAAATAGACAAAATTGCCGCGATTTTTTCATTTATAATGGGGGAGGCATTTTGAAATTTATCGGTTTACATATATATATGCACATAGTGTAAATATATAAAAGACCCACTTATTATCGTAAAAATCAATGGACAATGTGAAGGACAGTCTTTCAACGGTTTTACATCTAATTGATATTAACTTCTAGACATAGGATTATTCTCAACATACCCCATCACATGTAAAATATTTTCAGCCAAACACATGTAAACAGATATTGTGCAACTAAAGCCAGTCTATGTTGAAAAAAGTGATATATTATTAGATTTTTATGTTTTTGTTTGATCTCACATCGTATGATAAGTTCAATCCAAGTCCCACTTCTGGACGTACACTATCACATTGATAATAAAACCACTTTAAAAAATTTGGTGTGCTTCCCTTTCATTTATTATTATTCGGTTAATTTCACCTTTGTCGTGAACAACCCCAATAATTTTATTTGATTGTTTCACCATTCCATATTTTGATCATATTGTTTCTGCATCAATGTTGTTCAGTTATATCTACTTAAAGGATTAACCCTAACAATCTGGTATCAAAGCATATAGGTTGATTTATAGAAGGTGTACGGAAGTATGACAGAAGATGTTGATAAAATCTTATATCAGTGGTTCTTATATTGCATATGGATCTCGGTTGGCAATAGAAAGATGGAACAGGAATAAAGACTTCGAAAAGTAACAATGGAAGATGAAGGCTATTCTAAAAAGGAATATGGTTCATCGGATAGTTTTTGGCATTGAGGAGTTGCCAGCTGAAATTTCTACCGTGAAAAAGAAGAAGATGAAAGAATGGGCGTTTACTACCCTACAGCTGGCCATGGAAAAAAAATATTATCTCGGAAATTAGTATGAAACCCGCTGCTAAAGAAATATGGATCGAATTGAGAATCTCTATCTGAAGAAATCACTAACTAACCGTTTAATTCTACTGAAGACGTTTTTCAACATGAAGATAAGAGAGGATGCTTCAATGAAGACGCATCTTAGTTTATTCGGTGATCTTGTAATGAAGATGAAGACTGGATTTGAAGGTGAATGAATAGCGGTAGGCGATTGTTCTTTTGTGTTCCCTTCCGGAGCGTTACATAGGTTTCGCTAACAATCTAATTTATGGAAGACACCTTGACCGTAGACTATGTGAGTGGGTGAAGAAAGAGAAGAAAGTAGTAGCCGAGGCCTATTTGCTGAGATAGAAAGAGGTGAGAAGAATAATTGGAAACCTAAGAAGCATTCCAAACCTAGAAAGCCCGGAAATGATTAGAGAGGAAAATCTACAGATGGAAAGTGTCACTATTGTAAGAAACTTGTGACGACCCGGAATTTTTAACAATTTAAAATGGAATAATTAATTGATTTTAAATATTTAAAGGTTAATTTTAACTTGAATTTCAAATATTAATATTTACTTGATAATTAAATTATTGAATTATATAATTCGAAATTGGGTAAGATGTTGAATATGGAATTTTAGGCTTGTTAAAAATAAATTGAAGGCTTATAAAATTTATAATGATGATACTGAAGATAATAGAATGTTGAAATTTAATTTAAAGGTAATTTTTTCAGTTTTAATAATATACCGTTTAAAATCGATAATTAAAAATAGTGTTCCGAGGCACAGTCTAGAAATTTGACGTAACCAGTTCCATTGGATCCTTAATAGTTAGTTATTATCGGATTTCAATTTTCGTAGCAATCGGAGTTATCGTTTAACCCTGGCAGCTCAAAACGCTTAGAACTATTTTAATCGATTAAATTTAAAATTGATCGTTTACTTCTGTAACTCGCGCATATGATCGAATTAGCTTTCGAAACACGTTACATTGTGTTCGGAATGCGGGTAAAACTTTATAATTACCTAGCGGCACGCCTCGTTGGGGGTTCGAAGTTTTGAGTTGGGTAAAGTGGGATATTTATAATTAAATAATATTTTTAATCTGTTAAAACAAAACCCTTGCATTCTCCAATACGCCATTCCCTTAACCTTATATCACGTACCTATCCTTCCCTATGTCGAACATACCCAAAATTTCCCAAGTGAAAATATACGTATCAAATTAAAAAAAATATTAATGGCGACCGGTTCGATCTCGCGATCTCATGAAATCGCGCAAAGGAGAAGGGAACGCGGAGGGTCGCGAGTGAATCGGAGTCGCGAGGCAGCAGGTGAAGCGGTCGCGTTCATGGATGTAGGCGATTTAGGGTTCGATGTCTTGGGTCGTGTGCTGCGCGTATGTGTTCGAGTTGATGGCGGCATCGATCTTGGCAAACGATGTAAGGTTTGGGCGCATCTGCTTGCTTTCGAGGCACAAGCATGGTCGATTTAGGGATTGGTAGCTGATGCGCAGCTGCGAATGAGGCGATGTATTCTGGTGGGCGGTCGACGTCACGTCCAGGGTCGCGCACATGGTGATGGAGGCTGGGTTTGTGTTCTGTCAAGGCATTGGAGGCTGTGAGGTATTCGAACTCGTTTTCGATTTAGCTGGATTTAATAAAAATATGTATATGCTGATGAAAATAAAATGAAGTTATATACAATGGGTAATCATGTTAAAACGGGATATAGTATAGATAAGATTTATGAAAACATGGATTTTAAATGTTTTGGATTGAAAAATATATAAAAATTGTATTTTTAAATCTTCTAGGTCATTTATATATCGAACGGGTTTCCCAGGGGAAGTTTTAATTAGTTACAACAATTTGTAAACCAACTTTAATTTAAAACAAAAATTTAATTTCCTCGGTGAGTAATAAAGAAAATTTATTAGTTAGAATTAAATTTATAGTTAATTAAATTAAATGGTAATTGATAGTTCGATTTGTTTCGAATATTAATAAAATCATCTAATATTTATACAAGGTCAATAATTGTGAAGAAACAAGACGAAATGGAAATGGGTCGCAGACAAATTAAAGGTGAGTAATCTCACAACTCTGGATTTTTTTTATTTAAATTTAAATGATTTGTTAAATGGTTGAAATTGAATTGTTGTGCTATATTATATAGTAATATATAATATATACTGAAATGATTGATATTCTGTAATGAATATCTTTGGTAATTGGAATGCTGAATGCTATGCTTTGCTTGGATATTTCGGTACCTGAGTTATCGAAATATATAAATTGGATTTTTGAAAGAAATATAAGGGTGAATTTTGAAAGTGAAATAATTATAAAATAAAAATAAGAATGAATTGGAAAGAAATGAAAGTGGTATTTAAAAACTGAAGTTTAAATTATAAAGTAGAGATTTAAAACAAGTTCTAAATCAAAGTTAAATTTAACAAATTAAGTTTTAAATATTAAGTGTTCTAACAACTTGAATGAAAAGTGCAATTGTAGATTGATTTGAATTTAAAAATAAATTTGGTTTTAAATTCTTTTAAGTTTCTACTATAAAACAAGTAATTAATTTACTTAATGAAGTAAATAAAAGATAGTTAATTACAGGTTGAGATAAATCGAGAATGATTAATATTCTGGTTAATTAAAGTAATTAATTTAGATTAGAACAAATTAAAATATAAACTGGAAATCATTAATTTATATAATTTACGATGTAACTAAAGATTGATTAATTAAGATTAACTTAATCAATAATAATTGACTTATGAGAAGTTAATTAATACAAGTAATCAAGGATTAATGTAATTAATTATAGTTAATTAATTTATGAGGTAATTAAGATTACTTATTGATTTTGGTTAAAAATAATTAATATTGTGAAATTAATTAAAGATAATTACTTGAATGTAATTGAAAAATAATTAATCCAGGGTGATTAATTAAGACGAATAATGAAGGGTTGACTAATTAATTGATTTGGAATAAATTAATGTTAAATGAAAGAATCAAAGTGATTGAGGTTAGAAATTCAATTTGAATCAATTGAACTAAATTTGGAAGTGATCAACTTTGCTTATGGATGATTGAATGGTATTGTATGCTTTGAATGAGTTGATATTTCTGATATGAAATGTTGTGTATTTCATCTGGATAACTTGGGTTAGGAAGATATAAGACTCGAAAAAACCGGGTTCGGGTATTAGGAAATAGCCGAAACCACTTCGAATTTTTATAGATTGATATGTGAAATCTATAGGCTGTAGTGAAGAGATTTAAAAGAATTGGACTATTTAAATCTAAATCTTTGATATTTAGAAACTTATATGTGAAATAAGTTATGTCTAAAATAAATTGTGGCTTTGTGAATTGAAACGAGATACCCCGGGTTGTATATAGTTGTATGCTTTGTATTCCTTGTTAGATGGGTTTACTTACGCTGGTTTCCAGCCTGACCCGGGTGTTACTTCGATGTAATGCTCGGGTCAGACCGAGTATTACAGATTTTCAGGTAAGTACGTTATGAAGCTCAGGAGGCGAGCTGGATGGCAAAAACGTATGGAGTGTTTCCGCTGTATTTTATTTCTGTATATCTGTGACATGAAGTGCATATTCAGTGACTGTATATATGTGAAACTCTGATGTACTATAAATGTAATTAACAGATACAAAATGTTTTGTAAACTGTTATTATTTATTATTATATTTTATCCGCTGCGAATGTGAGTTGTTGATGTTCTGATCTTCTACTTCTTCTATCTCTTTCTTCTTTTTCATAACTATCTGGAATTTTCGGGTTCGAAAATTTCGGATCGTTACAAAACTAGTCAATGAAAGAGAGACTGTCCGGATTTGATGAAAAAGGCTGAGGATGGATCTTCATCGATCGCGGTGGAGAAGACCTTATCCGATGATGTGTTGATTGCAACAGTATCCTGTAACAGACCATTAAGTGTTTGAATCAAGGGTGTCGTTCCATATAATGCCAAACAAGGATTATTTCAGTTTTTTTGTTGAAAAGGTGGAAAATGCAATCCTTACGGAAAATGATGCTAGTTGTAGAGCCATCGAAGATGATATAGTTCTAAATAGGATGTTTGACGGAGTGATACACACTTTAACGGTATCCTCTATGTTCCGGGTCTTCGAAAGTCATTAATTTCTCTAGAGCAGTTGACATCCATAGGATACAAGGTGACCATAGAGAATGATGGTTTAAAGGTTTCTAGGAGTACACTTGTTTTGATGAAGGGAAATGTATTCTGAAATCTGTATATCCTAAAGGGAACCACGGTTCTTGAAGAAACCTGTGTTGGAGTGGATAGTTTCGTGCATTGGATGCCACCAAACTTTGGCATCTAAGATTGGATCATATTTCGGATAAGGGCTTAAAGTTGCTTCGCAGTCCAACGATCAAAGAAAGAAGCTTCAACAAGTTGGAATTATGCCAAGAATGTGTGCTGAGAAAGCGGACGAATGTATCTTCTGGAGTTAGACTTCATAGATCGAAGAGAGTGCTTGATTATATGCATACAGATGTTTGAAGACCATTAGCTACTGCTTCCATTGGAGTAGAGTATTTTATTTCCTTTATTGATGACTTTTCTCGAATAGTTTGGGTGTATGTGATGAAGGCCAAATCAGAAAGTTTTGAGAAGTATGAAGCTTGGAAAGCGCTAGTCGAAAATCCATCTGGTTGTAAGTTAAAGGTGCTTAGATCAGATGACGACGGCGAATTTGCTTTTAAGGAGTTTCATAATTTTTGTAAGCAGTATGGCATTCAGAGATATTTCACTACACCAGGAGATCCATAATCCAACGAGGTTGTGGAGAGGATGAATCGAACTCTACCTGAGAAGGCACATTGCTTGAGATCGACGGCAGACTTGTCTAAATGCTTTTGGACTGAAGCTTTATCGACTGCATCGCATATTATAAATTGAATTTCGTGTTCAGTCATAAAGGGGAAGATTCTAGAGAAGAAATGGAGGGGTAAAAGTGTATCATGTTTACTTTCGTATTTTCAATTGTCCTATGTATGTTCACCATACAGGCGATGATAAGTTGGAGGCTAGAGTGTACAAGAGCATATTTATGAGATACACGGATGGTATCAAAGGGTATCGCAATTGGAACCCTCTTGATAGAAAGATTATGCATTCCAGACATGTAACTTTTGATGAGTCCGCAATGTTCTATCCTAAGGAGTTGCCTACCACATCAGACCAGTCTGAGGGGCCTAAGAAGTTGGAAGAGGTTCCCGTATTTCAGCACAATAGTAGAGTTGTTGCTGTGAGAGATGTAGATACAGTTGATGAGACATCACAAAGTTGTCCACAGATTCCTTCTAGCAGTGTGGGTGATGTGCAAGAGACTAGAGGAAGTTCAATTCAAGGTGGAACTGAAAGCAGTTTGAGAAAGTTGTACATATTCTGCCCAGTCATAGGACTATTAGGCCGCCCGAGAGGTATGGTGATTGATAGTATGTGTACTTTATCCATGTTGATCAATTTGATTATGCCCCGCATGTGGTTCATAAAGAGCCGTTTGACCTTAAAGAAGCTATGACGTCGAGTGATAGCTTGAAATTAATGTGCGCTATGAAAGAGGAGTTAAAGTCGTTAAGAAGGAACAAGACTTGTGATTTGGTATCAACTCCTCAAGAAAGCCGAGTCATAGATTGCAAATGGGTATTCAAGATGAATGATGATGGGAGATACAAGGCAAGATTAGTTGTTAAAGGAGTTTCACTGAGGAAGGAAGTGGGGTATGGTGAGATATTTTCTCCCGTAGTGAGGCATATCTCCATCCACATTTTGCTCGCTATTGTTGCTACTCATGACTTGAAGTTGGAGCAACTTGATGTGAAGACCACTTTCTTACGTAGTGACTTGAAGAAGACTATTTAGATGAAGCAACCAGAAAGATTTGTTGTAAGTGAGAAAGAAATGTGTTTGTAAGTTGAAGAAGTCACTTTATAAACTTAAACAGTCGCCTAGAAAATGCTAAAAGATGTTTGACTCTTTTATGCTTTCACTTGATTTTAATCGTAGTATCAAAGACACTTGTGTGTACCTAAAGAATTTAGAGAGCGGTAGTCTGGTGTATTTACTATTAAATGTGGATGACATATTGATTGCTTCCAAAGATAAAGATAAAATTAATAGTTTGAAGATGAAGCTAAAAACATAATTTGAGATGAAAGATCTTGGGGAAACAAGGAAGATTTTGGGTATGAAAATCTAAGGAGATATAAAGCTAAAACTTTCGAGGCTCACTCAAAAGCAATGTTTTAAAAAACGCGTGCGAGGCGCAAGCAATTACGCACAGAAGCGTAGTTCAAAAGGCGTTTATCTCCAAAGGCATGCGTCTCAAATGGTTGGAGCACAAAAAACGTGAAAAGCGTGCGTCTCAAGGTGAAATGGCAGTGGGGCATAAGCCTCTGGAGCAAAATAATTCGAAGTTGATTCCTTACTGAAATCGATCAATTAATTTATTTTTTGCTATAAACTGATTCCTGGAGCCTTTCTTTTATATATAAATTGAAGACATCAGCTACTGTTTCGTGGAATCAAAGACATCAACTGTTGTTTTTATATATAAATTGATTTTTGAAGCTTTTTTTATATATAGAACGAAGACATCAACTACTGTTTTATATGTTTTGTTCTTTTCTTTTACCCGAAAAGCTTACGCATCAACGTTTCGAGGCTTACGCCTCGTCTCACGGACCCGAAAATGCATCGCTTACGATTCCGCCTTTTAAAACTTTGCTCAAAATGAAGAGAAAGTCTGGCTTTCACATCAAGGACGAAACAAATAGAGGTGAAAGAATTATTTCTTGCCTCAATAAATGAACAGAAGCTAATTTGTCTTCAGAAGGTTCACACATAGGAGAATGCAGCAGAAATGGTCACGGTCCTTACATGTTGCAAAGTTTGGGCATTATGCGCTTATCAAGGTGCTAGGTGATGGCACGGAGAGAGAGAATTGATAGATGGAGACGTTTGTTTTCATTGAGAAGATTGACAGATCCTACACGGGAAGGATATCTTTAAACACTTGTTGGCGGTCGGGGGCGTTGCTAGAGTTCTTCGAATTCGAAAGTGGAATGAGTGATGGCATTGTCAAAGCTCATTGGGAAAGTATTCGTTATGCTCGAGATTGCTCAAAGTATGAAGGTGTAGATGGAGTTGGATGACTTTGTCATACACACACACACACACACACACACACATTGTATCAAAGTGGAGTGTTGAAAAAAGTGATACAATATTGGGCATTTATGTTTTTGTTTAGTCCTACATCATGGGACAAATTCAATGTCAAATTCCAAAGTTTATATATAAAGGAGTCAATGTAATGTAAATTATTGTATCTCTCTGTAATCTTCTCCTCTTAGTGGACGTACACTACGACATTGATAGTGGAACCACTTTAAAAAAATTGGTCTGCTTCCCTTTCACTTATTATTATTTGATTAATTTCACTTTGCCATGAACAATCCCAATAATTTTATTTGATTGTTTCACCATTTCATATTTTGATCTTATTGTTTCCGCATCAGTATTGTTCGGTTATATCTTCTTAGAAGGATTAACCCTAACAGTCTGGCAGTTCAATTTAACTAATAGGCTGGGCCTACCACTGATACAATAATAATTAACCATTTAGTATCACAAAAGCGATGGTGTGAAAAAATAAGTGTTGTATTAATATTCAAGGCCGGAGCTACATTGCTATTGATTGAGGTATGCGGATGCCCATCTCAAAATTCTACATTTATTTTATCAAAAAGATTGGAAAAAGGTTAGGGTTAAACATGTTAAATGAAGAAGAAGAGGGGAGAGAAATAACAAGGAGACGAAGAAGATGGAGTGAAGTGTCATCTGCTTCAAAAAAAATTTGGGTTTTTTGGCTCAATGAAAAAAGTTGAAGAAAAATTTAATTTCAAGGACAAGAAGTTTAATTTTTAGGCTGAAAGACACTTTTTAATGTAAATCACAAAATGATAGTTGCAACTATCATTTTCTGTTCACATTAAAAAGCGTCTTTCAGGCTAAAAAACAAACTTGTTGTCCCTGAGACTAAATTTTTTTTCAACTTCTTCCATGCGCTTATTTTCCCGTTTACTATACTACTAAAAAGGTTGTATTCCTCTTTTCATGTTTTGTATCAATTAAACTTCAAACCCTTCAAAAATACGTGTAGTTATTTTCATATTGGTACCTGATTATTGTACTAATTAATTAAGTTTTTAGTATTTAGTAATTTCATGAATTCATAGTACAAAAGAAAATGTCAACCAAAATATACAGAAATTTTTGAGTAAGATCAAAGTAATATTCAGAAATGTCAAGTTCTATTGCACATTCCCCTGAGTGATTTATGCGGAGGAGAGGAAGTGAAAACATACTCTGCTGATGACATGTATTATGCTAGAATTTTAATTTTGGACTCTAGTAATCTTATATTTTTTACCATATACACGAGCATTCTCATGCATCTGAAGACAACAAATATAAAGTATTATTCAAGTACATCTTCAAAGATTGCAAAATTAGTATATGATGGTGCATATTGCAAAAATGATTTCAGGCTCCACTACTGTTAATATTTATACATGTCTCGATGATTTCGATTTTCCGACAAGAGATATCTCTAACACATGATAGATTAACTACTTCATAATATTGTCAAAAATCTTAAAATCTTACCATTTAAATCCCAATTCCTACAGGATCTCTCGGTTTACGATTAACATTCTGATTCAAACTTAGTCAAAACCGCAATTTAAAAAAAATCAACATATACCAACATGTTTAATATACTTGTTTGGATTCACGATTCCAATTATAATTTTTTCAAAACAAAATAAAAATGTAATAAAAGAGAAAACTAAGTTTAAGTTTAGTGGTAGAAGTTCAAACATTAAAATCAATTTCAAAGTGTAGACATACCTTAAAAGATGAATCTTTCGAATCTACGATTTAAATCTTGTTTTGATTTAAAGTTTGAGCTTTATGATTTACGATTTATATCTCATCTTGAAAGCCATACTTAATTATGGGCTCATATGACCATGAGCTATTAGGAAAATAACATTAATGAAAGAAATTGTTAGCATACCTCAGGTTTGATGATCGTCATTTCACCTTCTGACATGTTGTGTTTCCTTAAGCTTACAACAGATCAGGGACACACTAATTAGGAATTACAATATATGACCGCTTAGCTTCTATAATCACAACTGATACAGCAAATCTGCTCAGAATAATGCATTGTGGTCATCTGACTACCAATTTATCATGAACAGCTGTGAAGATTAAATATATATACACATGACATGAATGAAGTTCTTATCCCGGCAAAAACCTCGTGTAGTATCAACGATTGCTTGATAGGCCTATAATAAGAAAGAACCTCAATAGTCAATATGTATCAAGTTAACATAAATAAATATCAGAATGATGATTACAGGATTCGCTAAATCAACCACAGTACACTGGAACATAAAAAGAACATGTCATGCCCTAGAAAATGATAAACCTGAACGACTAGTTACAAACATATTAACAATATGTCTAGATCATAGTAGTATTGCAATATTTCTAAGTTGGTAACTCAACTAATCATCATAATATAATAAATATTATGATTAATGTCAATTGAGGCATCATATTAGCCCCAAAGAAACAGTTAATCAACTGTTTCTTAGTAAAACGTTGCTGATGTTATCAGCGCAAGACAAACCAAATGATAAATGATTCAGAATTTCTATCCAAGGACGGTAGTCATTGATATGCAAATTAAAACTAAACAAAAGAAGGGTTTAAACAAATTTATTTCCGGATAAAATTTACTATTGTTTAGATTAATACTTAATGATCTGCATATATATGAGATAGCTATCAACTTTACGCTAAAGCTTGATAGAACAGACTAGTGCTCTTTCTGGTTTAACCACTTCCCAATGCCTAACTTGAAAATTTGCCCCAAAAAAAATTTACTGTAGTTCCAGTATACTATTATCTTCGATCCTCTTCGAACTTTCCTTTACCATTACCTTTAAATTATTGTATTCTAGTCAATTTACTACGATTTTCATCATGTGAAATATGATACGAGACAAATAAAACCAATATGAAGGTATTAGAGATTCGAGTACAAAGATTAAACTTTAAGTAAAGTGAGATAATAATGTTCGGAAAGAAGAAAGAAAGAAAATTCCTGATGTATTTCATTTCACAAATAAAAGATAGCAAAATTAGCTCAACAAAAATATTATATACATACTATCACGTATACTGCCAAATTAATTATGTTATCCCACCACACTGCAGTAAACTGCAAACATAAGTTTACAATGTAACAATTAACAAATCAACAATTTCTCAAATACAGGGTCATAACAATGTACTTTTCCTCTTATTTCATCTTCAACCAAAATTTTCAGATTATGAGAACACAGTCGATCTAATTTTGCATCAAAAATAACTATTAACAAGCTACAAATAAAGCTTATGATTTTGTTCCGCCGTATTTTATTTATCCATCTATGACTTTCACATATCCAGCACTTGAGTTGGTTCAAGCGATCAAGCCTACTACTACAGACAAATTTGAACTTCTTTTCCATCCAACCAAAGAATCTTTTGGTTATCCATAGCGTGAAGAGGGAGGGAGGGAGGGAACGGGTGGGGGGGGGGGGGGTGTTGATCCTTTTACGCAAAGTCATTTGACTCATGAGAATACATGGAATTAGACTTTTTGGCTAACCCGCTGCAATTCACAAAGTTCTATTTTGCTATAACTAGACTTGGCCATTGAGCCAAGCTAGAGTCCATGGTTTAGGGACAATGGGTTTATATTTAAAATCCTCAACCCTAACCATACATCAGTTAAGAAGGGAGTCAATATCCCAAACACTACCTCTAAACAGGTCAAACTCTAGCCTAAGCACAGTTGATCATAGTAAGCAAAAATACATTAAATTTTAATAGTACAAAAAAACACAATTGAGAGAGTGTGTGTGTGTGTGTGTGTGTAAACTTGTTAAAATAATGCAAAAACAAAAGTTGACCTTAATAAATATGCGTGTGTGTGTGTGATACACCAGATCAATTTGCATGAAATATTGGCATATGCATACTATAACTCTCACTGTGTCTTGGGTTTGTGATTTCATAAGATCTCATCATCCATTTTTAATAGAATTGTACACACTGGTTTATGAGAATTGATATATGCTATTTTTCCTAATACAAGTTTATGAATATAATTAAAGAATAAAATCTTAGAAATGAAACTTGGCGGTGCGATGAATAAGTTCAAAAGGCTATACAATTGAAGAAAAGAAGTTATAAAGTGGGAAAATAGTAGAAAACAAGAAAATGTGTTAGAAACTTAAAATTAAAGCAAAATAAGTTGTTAGTATAGCCAAATATGGGTTGTCTCGCCAAATATGTTATTTAGCTATACATGGGAATGCAAATCAATGGAGAGAATATCAGGGTTGTCTCGCATGTTACAAGGAGAAACGACCGTTTAGAATTGAAATAGTCTCACATCGCTAAATAATTTAGACAAGTTGTGTATAAATATGATTAGTAGGCACGTAACATTGAAAAATCCTTTTATTGCAATGAAATGTGTGCCAACTCATATTCATATGTCACGTGCTGGAGATGGAAAATTTGGACCAACCGCTATTACACAACATTAACAATTTGAATAATGATAATATATTAGTAAGCCATTTAGATATATTAAATAGGTGGAAAGTATTTTGAATGATTGCTCAACGAAGAAAACCCTAAAGGTGAATTAAAACAAGTAGAAAATAGCATAGGGATGATGTACAAAATAGAAAATAAAAAAGTTGGGAACCATGGTTTCAGGTTTTGACCGGAACACCAAGATTCTGATCGTTCCCTTTAGGTTTAGTATGTGTCGAAACGAAACCGAACCGAAATTCCAGTTAAACAAAAAAATCTATTGAACTTCAAATTATACAGAAAAAACTCAAAAATGGAATTAATTTGAATTTTCAAATATAGAAATATTCAAAATATGAAATTTTAACTTAGAAAACATACAAATTCACAAAATATATAAATGATGTAACTAAAAAAGTTGAAAATGAAGTAATGAATGAATATTTTTTTAGTGTTTTAAATATTTATAATTAACCGGTATTGTTTGGGTATATCTTATTTTTCAATTAAGTTAAATTATACGTTTTGTTTCAATAAATTAAACAAATATATGTATAATTATATGAAAAACAAATAAAAAGATCCGAAACTGAAATTGAAATTTCCAAAATTTACGAATTAGGTCGAAATTTCTAAAATTACAAAAGACGAAACTGAGACCAAAACCGAGATCTCAAACCTTGTTGGGCGCACAATTAAATGAATAGGAAAAATAAGGCAGCAGTCCCAAATAATACACATATAAAGGTGTAGAAAGCATTAGGAAATAAATGAATTGAATGGCTAACAAATTTATTTAATTAAACATTAATGGAAGGATGGAAGGTAAAATGTCAAACAAGTGAAGAGAAAATGTGTTGATATCAAATTTTAGAAATAAGGAAGATATACATTACTATAAAAATTAACTTAATGAATCACACAATGAAACGGTGGAAAAGAGTGATGGAACAACAATTAAAAAGTGAATCATCGGTACCATATAACCCATTTGGCTTTATGTCTAGACAATAAACAATAAAAGTTGTGCGCTTAATTAGATGATTAATTGAGCGGTGTAGGAGTAAGCAAAAAGATTTACATATGGTTTTCATAGATTTAGGAAAAGCGTATGATGGTACCAAGAGATATAATTTGGTGAGCTCTAAATTAAATTAAATTTTCACACATAATAAATTAATTCAAAATATGTATGAAAAATCCAAGATGAAGGTACAAACTACATGTGGAGAGAAGTGAGTTCT
This sequence comes from Allium cepa, assembly GCA_030765085.1. NCBI lineage: Eukaryota > Viridiplantae > Streptophyta > Magnoliopsida > Asparagales > Amaryllidaceae > Allium > Allium cepa. The sequence goes on along the minus strand of CM060934.1, from coordinate 763,196,726 downwards.
CGATAAAGGTGGGATAACATTATGGATCGGTCTTGAGTTCATGTTTGTTCGCGTTAGTGTTGGTCGGAATAAAAAGAAATTCAAGAAAATATAACATGGAGCATGATGTTTAGGGCTATTATGGTAGTGGTTACCATTACCATTTGACAAATACCGTTATCATACCATTTTTACTGCTAACCTAAAATTGCTTACCATTACATTTACCGATCGGCTGGTATAGCGAAGACTGGTATACCGATAATCTGGTAACCGTTATAACGGTAAATTACCACTTGTCCAAAAAAATTCATAACTTGACATGTTTCTACATTATAGCGCATTTTCGGTATGCTATTTACAGTGTTGCTTAATAAAAGACATAAATGAAAAAAGAAAAGAAGTGTACTTGGCATTATTTGACCTGCTTACTAAACTAAATTTAGTCATTTGTTTGGTGCTAAATGTCTATATTAAAGCATATCACATGAATATATATGTGTTGTAAATCGACTAGTAAATTTACCGTTACCACTGGTTTTGAAGAAATGTTGTCGATAATTTACCGTAAAAATGGTAGATTTATCATTATCATACCGATTAAACTGGTATATTGATATCAATCAATAATGGTAACTGATTGACTAGTAATGGTATGGTAATAGTAAATTTACCGTTACCATAACAACCCTAATGATGTTTGTCGATGATGTTATGTTAATTGATACTTCAAAAGAAAAAATATAACAAAAATTAGAAACATAGAGAAAAGCATTAGAATCAATAGGGTAAGCTTATACATGGTAGATTTAAAACAAAACATATGACATGCAGTTTACCAAAACTAAAATATGAAAAGCAATAAGATAAATTTATAAGATCAATTGATCAACAAAAAAGATGTATTTAAATATTTATGTTCAATGCTATAAAATTATGGAGGGACAGAAAAAGACATAACAAATCAAACAAACATGGATTGGATAAAATGGAAAAAATCCAAATTGTTTTATGTGGATAGGCGAATAACGGAGAAACTAAAAGAATTTTTTTATCAAATAGTGATTATACCTGCTATTTTGCATGCAGCGAAATATGAGGCCCTGTTTGTTTATTATTTTTAGTTTTGTGTTTTCGTTAAAATTACGTGCACATAACGCGTTTTGTTTTTCGTATTAGGAGATATAACAAAAGAATGGAAAACAATCAATCCCCTCCGCTCGTTCATCCATCCCCTCTGTCGTCCCTCCATCGTCGCTGCAATAGTTCAAAATTTCATATATCTCTTTTGTCGTTCTCATATTGTTATGAATATTGAAAACATAAAATGAAACCAAACAGCACCTTAGCTTTAAAGAAACAAAAAGTTAACTCGAATTTTAGCTTAAATGAGAATGTTAGGAGGATGACTAGAATTACCAGTAGAGATGGGTTGGAAATGAAATTGTGAGAGAGAAATTAGTGACACATGTGAATGAGCAAATTAAAGAATGTAGGTTTATGAGGTGAAGTCTTGGCCCAACAGTTAGGTCACCCGCATGGTGATCTATGCATCCAGATTCGAGTTCGAAAACAGTCTCTACGCAATACGACAGAATGATTGCGTACATTATCGATTTTCGCAGAGCACCTTATCGTGCGGGAGCCACGTGCACTGGGTTCCTCCTTATAGGTTTAGAGGGCATATACAACGAACACATGATGATGTGCTTATAAAAATAGAGCATAATATTTACATTGAAAAAAATAGAAAAAATTAAATTAACATGGGAAGAAAATATAAAAAATGTTTTATAACGCTAAATCTAACTAGTAATATCGCCCAAGATAGAAAATTATGAAATTTGAGAATTCATATGGCTTGATTCAAGCAGTTGGGAGAAAGGCAAATACAACGATGATGATTTATGTTCTATCGAATAAATTGGCTATTTATTCATATGGACTACTTAGGTTCCTCGACTTAGATATCCACATACCATTAGACCTTCTAATATCAAGGTACAATTTGACATGCACCAAGTATAATCTCGTCCACTTCTAAACAATTCTTTGAAATGAGTGGTTGTTGATTAGTGAAAATGAAGTATTTTTTTTGCAGTTTAGCCCCCTTTTAAAACTATTATCGCAAACAACCCACTTTAAAAACTAATATCAACTTTAGTCCTGATTTGGACAACTCAGCCCCGAGCTGGCCAAAACGTACCGACGACGTTTGAAAAGTCGCCAGTACAAGTTTTTTTGTAAAAAAAACATGCGTGCGACTTCTCAAAAGACGCCTACATTTAAAAAAAACAATTTGGACGACTTCTCAAAAGTTGCCCAAATGGGGTTCTGTGACAAAACCAGAACCCCACTTTCTTCCTCCACTTTATCACTTTCTTTTTCATCTCCAAAATCTGGAATTTTCGCGCAAAGCCTAAAATATTTAGCATTTTATTCAACAAATTAGAAGATGACAAGCTCTTCAATGCAGGATGCGCCTCTAGGTATGGATAAATCAAAATTCTTTTAATTTAGGATTTTGAAAAAAAATGCAAAATGTTGGTTTATAGGATTTGTAAGCAATCATTGATTGTTGAGATATCTTAGTATGGATGAAATCGTTGTTACATTATTGAAAAATAATGCGTAAATTTCTACTGTTGATGTTGAAAAATAAATTTCAAAATCTTGTTAACTTGTATATGTATAGATTACTCCGAGATGCTACCCGGACCTATCGATGGATCTGTCCCATATTTGCAACAACGGCAATCGAAGGAATAACCTAGAATTCGTCGCGGTAAAATTCTTAGTTTTCAAAATATACAAATATTGAATGATGTTGTATGCTACATGATAATATTTTTGTGATACTTTGACAGAGCAATACTGCAGACGGAACCATAGATCATTCGTCTAAAATGAATAGAGCAACATCTGCTCATCCAGGTGTTATACAGCTGATAGACCAAGTCGGATTTGAACTGGTTTTTTGGATGGGGCAAATCCAGTTGGATCATCATCTTATCACCGCTTTGGTGGACAGATGGAGGCCATAGACATCTACATTTCACCTACGTGCTGGAAAGATGACTATCACGTTGGATGATGTTGCGTGCTTACTTGGCATAGCCATAGACGGTGCTCCGTTGAGCAACCCCGATCCAGTTGATTACCTTAGTTTATGCCAAGAGCTCCTAGGTTTAACTCTTCCAGCAGAGGAGTGGTGGGGAAACGAAATAATACGGACAAGATGGTTTAGGCAACAATTTGCGGACGACATACCAGCAGACGCCACGGAGATTCAGATTCAGCAACGAGCCATAGCCGTTATATTGCATATTATGCTCGAGGTTGATATGTGATCATTCGAAGACACGGGTATGGCTTAGATGGCTTTCATTTTTAGAAAACTTTGATGTTTGTCGTCGGTATTCGTGGCAGTGCAGTTCCAGCGTATACGTACTGCGAGTTGACGAGGCCTGCTTTACAAAAAAGTGCAAGCATTGGTGGTTGTGTGAGTCTAGTACAAGTATTTCCATTATTTCCTTTCACCGACAGTTATTTCATATTCTCTTATCCAACTGAAATCATGTGTTTAATATTATTTGCAGCTTTGGTGTTGGACTAATCTACCTATAGGTAGAATAACGATGAGGACAGCGATTGGTTTATCATTGTCATACAGTGTCATGTATAATTACTTCTGTATAGTACGTATAGTTGTTCGGATTTGAGAAGTTACAATTTTATATTTTTACAGGTGGGTAGGACCTAAAAGCACTGTTTCATCGCCGAGACATCATGTTGCCTTCTACCGTAATGAGTTCGATGTGCTAGACTATCATTCTGTGACTTGGACCTCATACGCAGATGTGCTTGAAGATCTGCCAAACTTATGTACCACTTCCATTCAGTTGTGGACTGCTCGTGTGTTCCTTTCATTTGCTTTAATGATGTCGTCTATCATCTTCCTGACCGAGTGATGAGGCAGTTTGGAATGGCCAAACATTTACCGGAACAACCACCACATTACAGGATTAATATTGCAGTTGGGGAGTATGCTATGGCGATTGAGACATGGACCGAACGCTACATGCACACGCAACAGGAACGCGAGTTCACATTGTCCGAACAAGAATATCTATCTTGGTACTGGAACATCATGCATCGATATGTTTTTCATGCCATCGAGCCACCTACATCGCCTCCCGTTGTTGCAGACCCTTACACTTCCAAAGCACCCCTCGAAAGGAATGTGGTACGTAGTACATAATCGTTATAATGTTTAAAATTTATACTTTTTCTTGTACTTTATGTTATGGCAAGCGGACAACATTTACCGTGCGATCGAGATTGTAGACAAGCTTGCACAAGAGGTTCCTGAAAGGTCGCATGAGAAATGCATTAGTGTAAAACACATCTTAGAATCTATTTTGAGGAACAAATGAACAAGACCAAGACCGCCTCCTCCACCTACACCACAGGCGCTCATCGAATATGTCATAGAAGCCTACGGCGTTCCTCCTACTACTCGTACATATCAACAACAGAGACATCGAAAAGGCGCTTCTTCGTCTCAAGAGACACAGTTTGAAGTTGCTCCCGGTCCTTCACAGCCTATAGATCCTATGCAAGCAAATGAAGAAAAGGATTCGTCGGATGAAATTCCACTGTCTATGAGGAAACCAAGACGAACTCCACTAAATTTGGTAGGTTGAAGTAGTGAGGATGTATAAGTAGTTGATATGCTTTGTCCGGTTTTGTTTAATGAATTGTTGAAATATTGAGATTAGTTGTTTTGTCAAATTGTTAGATGTCGGAAATGGAACACAATTCTTGAATTGTAGGATGTTGGATTTTGAATTCAATTGTTGAATTGGTGGATGTTGTAATTTGAATTGTTAGATGATTTAATTTGATTGAAATGTTGAATTTTGATTGTAGTGAAGTTTAGTGCATTGTTGAAAATGGTGATGCTAAGTTTCTGTTTTGAAACCCTGCACTCTTCTGGGGCGACTTTTCAAAATTCGCATGACCATCGAAGTGTGCAGGGTTTTAAAACAGAAACTCTGCACACAACTTGGACGACTTTTGAAAAGTCGCCCCAGTTGTGTGTGCAGAGTTTCAAAACAGAAATCCTACCCTTCAACCTTCCTCATATTTCACTTTACCAAATACCAAAGGAAGAACCCAAAACCTAAGCCACATCTCTTTTCCACAATTTTAATATTTTTCGACGAAAACGAATATCTTTTAGAGATTTGAAGGCACAACAAGAAGGTAAGTTCCGTAAGCACTATTAAATTTGTTTAATCTTTTGCAGTTAAGGCTAATTCCAACATTGATATTTTCAAGAAAAAGGTTGTTGAAAATGGACAATTGGGTGCTTGACGACGAGATGATGAGAATATATGATGAATTTGAACAACAACGAGACTTTGCGCCAGTTAATAAGAAAATGTTGAGGTTGATTTCGACCCTGAGACGCATGTGAAACCTTGTCCCCTTCTAGGGGTAGCTTTACATCAACATTGGTCGTGGTTAGCGGTGAATCAATACAACAATCACTTCATGGAAAATTAATGGATGTGCGAGCTCGTCGTATGCCTAACAATGCTAGTTCAAGCCGGACACCGCCTCGGATACTTTGTTATTGCGGAGATGGATGTGATGTTGTGTGTCGGAATGAAAGGAATGCGGACCGTCGCTTTTACTATTCTGAATCGTACAACGATAATAAGTTACGATCTAACGATGTTGAATGTTATAACTTTTTAAATGGAAAGATCCAAAAATGTGTCCGAGGGGAGTAGCATATGCCCTTGAGATGCAAGTTGAAAATGCATGTTTGGAGAAATTGAGCCTACAATATCGCAACGCACTATTGAATAAGGACGTACCGTTCGATAAGTTGAGTCCTTGTAGATTGTGGGAGTAATAGAAATTTGGATGTTCATTTTTATGTAATTGAATTATGTATCGTTGAACGCGTATTATGACGATTTATGTATCACTAGTTTACGTTTGCATCTGTTTACGTATCACTTAGCAGTTAGCATTATTATTTCTCAACTTACTTTCGATGAAGTAATCCAATTCCAACACACAACATTCATCTTCTCAAACGAACAGCACATGAAATAAAATCGCAAACTGCTCTTACATAAACAACATACGATTTACGAACAGCAAACCAACAATAACACACATACGAAAACTAATTAATTGAATTACAACGACTTCTTTTATGACCGTGCATACCACATTTACTGCATCTATTCAGCCTTGGAGGCTGCATCTCGTCCATAGTGTCTTTAATTCTAGTAGACTTAGGCCTTCCTAGAACTCGTCTTGCGAAGGGTAGAAGTATCATTCGACCTCCGTGTGGAGACCAATATCTTTTATTGCGTACGGGATGAAATCCTACATAATATGCCACTAGGTAATTCTGAACGGAGTACCAATGTGATGCAAAATCACGACGAGCTCAGTTTGCACCATTGGGCACCGACGAACAAGCAGTCATCACATGGACGCAGGAGAGATGCTGCAGTAATGGGATATTGCATGTACATGAACAAGTGTTACCATCAATTATAACTTTGAATTCATCTCTAAAGCAATGAATCACTTGCCACCTAAACTTCTCTCGATTCAGTTGTGTGCTCTTATACTGATGGTTTTAATTTCTTCACGAATCTTTAGATACTCAATCTCCTCAGAGGCACATGCAGCAGCGTAGAATAAACCGGTCAATCGTTTCTCTAAAACTCGCTGCTTGAAAATTAGCTTTCAAATATCTGGCAGAATCTATATTTATGTGGGGCTAACCATTTGCTCTCCAACGCTGTAGGTATTACTTTCATTCTATCAAAAATGAAAGTAATACGACGATTGTTCATGCTGTGAATGAACATTTGCATGCGCCAATAAACCAACCCTAACTATCAGTGGATTCGGACTCTAACAATGGCAAATGCCAAGAGATATAGCTGATCATTTGCATCAACGGCGGTTGCAACAAGTAAGGTACTTTTGTATTTACCATATAGATGTGTACCATCTATGCAAAGCAAAGATCGACAATGCACAAATCCCTCGATACATGGCTCAAATGACCAAAACGCACAATCAAAACTCCGTACACTCAGTAGTCACATGTTCTACGCTTCCTGGATTTGTTTTGCATATTTCACTCTAAGTATTGTCATAGGTTGGAATATGACTCTGCCCAATCACCGTATATTCGTTCAATTGCATTGCTCAATGCTCTCCATGCTTTCAGATAGCTAATTTTAATAAATAATCGTTCCTTCATTAGAACCTGGACCGTAATGTTCAAATCAGATTTCACGAAAAACATGATCTTCGATAACATAAAAGATGATGTAGCTTGCCTATGATTTGAGTTCACTATAAGGTTAACGCGTGCATGATCACTGGGATATTTTTTAATAACCCACCATCCAGCCTGTCTCTTTTTTGAGTCAATAGCGTGTATTCTCCAAAAATAACTGTCATCGACGTTGCAAATGGCGGTATATTTTGCTTTGTTCGATCTTATTGGCTTAAAGGACACCGCATGTAAGATTGACCATTATGTTAGTTGTTGCAGAAATTTAGCTTTACTCTCAAACACCATGCCAACTTTGAAACCGGTTTGTACGCTGGAAGATAAAAATAATTCGTTGTTGAAGTTTACATTTGTTACAATCGACCTAGCCATAATTTGTGCACTGCACAAATCATCGTCCAATGGTATCTCCATTTTTGATTCGTCGTTTTCCACACAATCTGGTTCTGCACCTTCAAAATTTTAGTCTAGTGGATCATTGTTTACTCGCATATTTTTCATTTAGGTTGTATCAACCTTTGTTATTGACACAACAGACATACTATCAAGTGCATGAACATCTTCAGCTTGTACATCTTCTTCATCATCTACATATATATCATCGTTGCAGATAATTTGACCCGCTGGTTCATTCGATGGTTGGACGTATGTGTAGCAGTGTTGTTTGCTGCAAAGCTGCAGTAAATTAATACATCAATTTTAGTTTATTTCTACATACCAACGATTTTGCAACATATTGCAATATTTAACCTACTTTTGGCTTAAATGATAAAAGTCGGACGGAGTTGGCTGCATTCGTTCAGATGTGCGGCTACTCGATGCTCTAGCACTTCTTTGAGTGAAATTCTGAACTGGAATAAAACTGCACGGAAATACAAATTTAGTATAATAATTAAATCAATTCAATATACCAGATCTGTATGTAATCACGGCTAAATGATTCCTCTGACTCATTCGTGGATAGCTGTCCTGCGTCAAATGGGGATAGGTAAATTGAACATTTGGCTGCAAATTCATGAATGGATGAAAACCATAATAATTTGTTGTTGCCCGTAGTGTGATATGTGCTGAGTCGGATGACTAAAACTAGATGACGGAATTCATTGTCGGTACTCATGTTCCCCACCATTCTAAAATATTCTTCAACTCCAAAATTTGTTACGGGTGTTGGTGTTGATTGTTCTGCGACCGCTCTTCTATTTTTTCCAACAAACAACTCAATAGATTTAGTCGAAGCAGCAAACATTAATTCAACATCGTCATCAATAATTTTGATTCTTCGGATCCAGAATCTGTTGGCCAATTGCAAACTATATCAATATCGTAATCTTCCAGTTTTATCTTTATTGCTTTGCAAACCGACTCTTTCAACTGCTCAAAAGTATAACATCTTCAAACTTTAGCCGGCTCGTACGATCCATCAAGATATTTTCCACACGTTAAATCGTCAATAACCAAATACCATCATAACAGCATATGGTTGGAATAAAACTAGAAGACATTCTACATCAACCCAAAAAAATAAGTTTGGCAACTAATTTGAAAACTTAGGGTTTCTACTGCATAACTTGATTGGATTCGGCCATATGACGGTTTGTTGTGCTTGAAGTAGATCTTCGAAATCTAATGCTTTTAAGGAGATTAAATGAAATTTAATCAGGTTTTAAAAAAAAAATTAAGGTAGAGGGTTTTGAGGTTTTTTGAGATGAAAAGGAAAGTGATAAATTGAAGGAGGAAGAAAGTGAGGTTTTGGTTTTGTCATAGAACCTCGTTTGGACAACTGTTGAGAAGTCGCCTATTGACGACTTATCAAAAGTCGCCCAAATTGTTTTTTTTAACATGTAGGCGACTTTTGGGAAGTTGCCGGCATGTTTTGACTAGCTCAGGGCTGAGCTGGCCAAAACAGGGCTGAAGTTCATATTAGTTTTTGAAGTGAGAAGTTTGCGATAATTAGTTTAAAAGGGGGGCTAAACCGAAGAAAAAATCCGAAAATGAATGTAATGAGACTAATCTTGTCTCTTAGCCTTGTGTACAAAATAGTTTCTTGCATCTTGATTAGATTATGATTTTTTGGTCGGAGGGCAAATAGTTTATATCTACATAACATGTGATAGCAGGTCATAACAAATGAAATTAAAGTTCTAAGAGACTGAATGTTAAATATAACTAGTTTATATCTACATAACTTGTGATAGTAGGTCATAACATATGAAATTAAAGTTTTAAGAGATTGAATATTAAGTATAATTGAGAACACGATCAAAACAAAATTTATCTGTATCAGAGTTAGATGTAACTAGATGTAATTGGAGTTTTCAATCACTTAAAGAGTGAAGATAATCACTTAAAGAGAATAAATCATACGAGAAACAACAAATGTCAAGGTTATGTCGCATAAGTTAAAAAACTTAAAAAATCATAATACAATATATTACGCATGTATACATGTATATATAAGAGGTAAAGACTACAAATGTTATGGGACATCTAGTGTAAAGGGACGCACTTGAAGCATTCGCCAGTAAATCTTCCATGTTGCAAAACTAACAAAAACTTGTATATCCTAATATGAAACAAGATATTATTCTTTTAAAACACTTGAAGATGTAGATACAATTACGCCAAATAAACGTATTTATAACTACTTAGTGTTTATGGACGGAAAGAAATCAATGCATTTCTAGAATTCATATACAAATGATATGTCCTTAATCTTTTGATTGCCCGACATATTTCTCTTTGAATTGGATCAAGACAGAAGTGAGTGACTATGACTAGATGCACCATCACGATCACATTCTGCACTGCCCCGGTTTTTTTCATGGATCATTCACCATCAAGTTCGGATCTGAGTCCAGAGCAACCACTGCGTATAGATTGGAATTATCACTATTGAGTTTCTGGGCAATAGCTTCAATGGTTTCTCGCCTCATGCTGCATCCTAACTAAGCAATATCTCCAGTATGTTATTGGTAGCTTCTGTCCTGCCTCGCGTTTCAGCCATATGCTCAGTTTTTAGCTTGATCTTGGTCAAGTTCTGCTCGGGTTCTTTCCTCTATTGTTGTCTGCTTGCACCATTCAACTGCACCTGTCCATAGTGATACTTCCATCAGGTTTGGCTGCACAATTAATAAACTCGGATAATTTGCATCATGTTCAGGTTGCATCAGGTGCAGCCGCACAAGCTCGAATATTTGCATCTTCTGTTCTTATTTTCAGTAGGAGCAATGCACATGTTCTTAACAAGCACATTCATCTATATCTACTACACCTTCTCCATGCTCTTATTTCTTTAATGCTGCAACTGCTTCATCCACACCAGCACCTACTCTTCTACATCAGCACCTTCTACTGCTTCAGTTCAGCCAGAGCACTGCACACTCACCTCCATCATTTTGACACTGCATCTCCACTTCGGTTCAGCCACAGCAAAAGCTATTGCGCTATCTTTGAGTTTTGGGTTCTCATTCTCTCAGCACTACACCGGTTATTAGATGGCATTTTGGTCCACTGAATCGTTTGAATTCTCCGCCAGCATCATTAGCCATACGTTCGCATTAACTAAATGGTGTTTTGATTTTTTATTTGCCTATAAATATAAACAAGGCTACTGATATAATATATATTTTGTATCATGATCAAGCTATGATGTTGATCGCTTGATAATATAACTTCACTAGCATTGTATGCTTATCTATTATTGCTTAATCCACCACCTACCACGCATGTTGGTAACTCATTTTAGCGTTAATTTAAAATATATTTTGTTGAGTGATATCCTCTTTGTGAGGAACACACTTCTATTTAAAAAAAAAACGTTTCATGATGTATATTTCGAGTGAGAGAGGAGATGACAAGCATTTTTGTTTTTCTTAGCGGGGCCTAGGTATCAACTAAGTAGCTTTTGATTTGTCGGGACTACTCTGTATATAAGCTATGGTTGTGAACAATGCATGTGCAACTTCATACGAAAAAAAAAAACAATCAGCTTCATAATAATCAGTTACAGCTTACAAAAAACTTGAAAGATTGTTTCGATGGCATAGTTGTATCCTACATTGTTAAGGAAAGATCATGTTGTTCAAACTTCAAGACACGAAACTACCTAGGTTGAGGCAAAGCACTATGACATCATCATGCAATCACTTGTGTACCGAGTAATAAATATATTCTAGCTTAAGTGGAAATTTAATGTAGTAGCTTTCATCCATTCTATTAAACTACAGGGATTGTTAAAAGAACTCTGAACTTTAAAGGGATCGGATTTTCAGGGAATACCTTATAAATTGCAAAGTAGTCAAGGCGAAAAAAAGGCAAAAAAGCAAAGGCTTGCACCATGCGCTTTTCTCTGCTAAAACTGCTACTAAAAAGTGCAATTAAACACGGTTTTTTGGCAATTAAAATTGCATGTACATACAATTTTGAGGATAAAACTTCAAGTTCATCACAAATCTTGTGAACTTCAGGGCTTTTTGTGTACCGAGTAATAAATATATTCTAGCTTAAGTGGAAATTTAATGTAGTAGCTTTCATCCATTCTATTAAACTACAGGGATTGTTAAAAGAACTCTGAACTTTAAAGGGATCGGATTTTCAGGGAATACCTTATAAATTGCAAAGTAGTCAAGGCGGAAAAAAGGCAAAAAAGCAAAGGCTTGCACCATGCGCTTTTCTCTGCTAAAACTGCTACTAAAAAGTGCAATTAAACACGGTTTTTTGGCAATTAAAATTGCATGTACATACAATTTTGAGCATAAAACTTCAAGTTCATCACAAATCTTGTGAACTTCAGGGCTTTTTGTGGTTTTTTTTTTTTTTTTTGGCGCTTCGATGATCACCTGCGCCTTAAATCCCCAAAAAGCCCATTAGGCGCGCCTAGCGCTTTTTTGCGTATTTTTGCACCTAGACACATGCCTTGATAACATTGATAAATTGTGGTTCATATGCATGAATTTGAACTTTAAACTTAAATTTCTTTCAATGCATTCTCATATTCAATTAACAAAACTACTCATGTCCACTTCAATATTGTATGGTTACTTCCATTTATATTGAGATATCCAAATCAAGACTAAAAGAACTTTGATTCCTTCAATGCATCAAAATCGCAACCCATCACATTATCAGATTGAATCAGATCACAAAATCCATTGATAAAACCAAAAAGGATTGATTTTGTCAAGGATCAGTAGTTCAAGCGGCAAATGGTAAAATATTTTAGATTGAAGATCAAATGTTCGAACCATGGATCACTATTATTAAAAAAATGTGTTGATTTCTCCTAAAAAATCCACGATTTAACTGATTTCATTTGTAGAATTCACCAATGTCACAATTAGAACTATTTGTTATGGTTTACGTAATTTATTAATGATGGTAAAAGAGGAATGCGTATTTAAATCAAGGTTAGATGTTTCGGCTTTGATATCGGTATTGATCATATGAATCTTTTAAGGTTTCAGTTGATTTCGAAGATTTTGAAGGTTTCAGTTTTGGTTTCGATTTTCATTTAGAAATTCAGTATTATTTGTAACAAAATTGCATTTGTAATTTGAACATAAATCAAAATTAAATTTAACTAATATTAAACTATACTTGAACATCATAATCATAGTAGTTAAGGAGGCAAGGCGCAAGCCTTGAGCCTTGGGCTTTTTTGCATGCCTTTTATACAAATTTAATCTACTAATTTAATAACTATAAATTAAATTTTAAACCATATTTTATAATTCATTCAACCATTTAAATATTTTATCATCTAAATTTTAAATTTCAGACCATAATTTATAATTCATTTAACCATTTAAATTTTTTGTTTAACTATTTTGTAAATTAAATTTTGAATTTTGCAAAAAGACGCCTCAAACTGTAAAAATGAGCATTCAAACTGCAAAAAGACGCACAACGTGTGTCCGAGGCTTTTTTGAGTCTAGGCGCGTGCCTTGATAACTATGATCATAATCAAATCCAAGTTAACCTATACCGGTCCAACTATTTCATTTATAATTAAAATACTAAACAATATGTCAATAACTACCTATTAGGCCTAGATTTAGCTATACTGACCCAACTATCCACTAAAAAAATACACGTATTTATCCTCCTATTAGATGTCCTATAGGATAGGGCTTCGCTCCGACTTAATTTTTAAAAGCCCCAAAAAGAAAAACTAGAGTTAGGAAATATACAAAGATGGCTCATAAAATATGTGAAATTAAAGTGAAAAGTTACTTCAAATTTAGGTGAGTAATCAATGAAATTGATTTTTGCTTTCACTCAATTTCTTTTTTAATTTTTGAAAATTTTCATCCTCCAGCTTAATCTTTTTGCTTGAATTCTTTTTTTCTGGTTTTTTCCCGATTTTTCTTTATCCTTTCTAATTTAGTTCTACTTTGTGATCAATCTACTTGAAATAATAGATTTTCTTAATGTCTCATTGTCGCAATCGGATTTTTGTTCGGATTCCATCCCGATGACGAATCGTACTGGGATGGGATGACTAGAATTCCGTTTTTCAGTCGGAACCTCAAGCCCCGATTTAAATAGTAAGGGGAATTAAATATCACATGACCCCTCATAACGACGATTGCATTATTAAAAAAAATAGTCTCCCTTTAAGTAAATTTGAAATTCCTTTAATAACCACCCAAAATATTTGTTAACTGACTCCAATCTTTCTAATTTAACCCAAGAAAGTACATTCTATACCCTAAAAAATATTTAGGCAAATAATGACTGAATTAACCTGTCAAGTTCTTCTCTTCAAGCACCATTATGTCAACCCACTCCTAAAATTTCAAATAAAAGTTTCCAAAAAAATCTCGTTGTAATTCATACAAAATTCAAAAGACAAAACAACAATAAACTTGAATTGCACAAGACAAAATTCCCACATAGAGGAGTTATGAGAGAACTGAACAAATCAACAAAAGTGCTTAAAGATTAGGGAATAAACGAGTATATCTGCCCCAAATATAAATTGTCAATTCTATTTGCACATGAGTTATCTATTTCCACACCTCCGCAATTTTACCCAAATTCAAAAACCTCGCATTTCACCTTACACACCCCACCATATTACTATGTTTCCCTTCTTCTCAAAGCTTCGTTCTTCCATTATCTTTCATCCATAATTCCTCAAGAAAAATGTTCAATATATCATCTCAAATTCAAGCTTCAACGTCCTTAAATTCGAGTTTTAGCATCCCCAATCTGAAATAAATAAATAAAACAAATCTAATGTTTCACTAAATTCTTATTTTTCTTTTAATTTTGTTCGAATTTCAGTAAATTTTTGTCGATATGATCTAAAATGCAAGTTTTATGAGTTGATTTTTGGTAGTAATCGATGTTTGATTTATGGTTACAGTCATTTGGGCTTGTTTTTGGATAATACAGCATCCTTGCCGACGACGAATGAGACTGTTGTTATCACCCACACCCGTTATGAGCGGGGGTGCTGTTGTCACCCACCCAACCACGAGCGGGGTGCTGTTGTCACTCACCCGACAACAGATGAGGGTGTCTTTTGTATTTTTTTCTCCCTTATTTTCTGAAGGATAAGACGGGAATAAAAACATGGGCAAGATTTTCTAAAAAAAAAAAGTGGAGTGTAGTAGTATTAGAGTGCAAATAGAATTGGCCAACATATTTATGGTTCTTTCAATGATTTTCTTCATGCTAACCCTTTACCACTGTTTACACCTAGCAAGTTGCTATATAGGTTGCTTTGCATAGGCATACAAGTGATTTCTGTGGAAAATATTGTTCCCCGTTCAAAAGATCCATAACATTAAAATTAAGTGGGTGACAAGGAAGACGATTTGTGGGTATCATGAACTTATAAAACACAAATTATGGATTCAAAAGAATAAACAGTTTTCTCGAAAGAAATTAGCTGTTACCAAATATGCAAGTGCTGTGACGAAATATTAAGCAAATAACTGAGGCAAGAAAACATCACATAACCTACTGGCTTACATTTAGCAACAAAAAGATATCAAAAACAAAAATCATACAAACAGGAAGACAACAAGAAATTAAACCTGTTGAGCTTTTGAAGAAGAATTAAAGAGAATATCTGGCTGGATATGGCGTGACCTAGTTTAGTCGGAGAAATTTCCTCTTCGAACTTAAAATTCAGTAACAAGTATCATATTTTAGATCACTTGCAATTAATGCAGTTCGGATCTGGCACCCCCGACCCACTCCGTGTTATATTGTATTGGAAGGGATGCCACTATTGACGATTTTTTTTCTTTTTGCAAAATTTTGGTTTGAACGTTTATAATTAACAGGAAAATAGGCACATGGAAGAAGATCCCAAAAAAAATTAGTCTCAGAGACAGCAAGTTTGTTTTTTGGTCTGAATGACACTTTATAGTGTAAACAGAAAATGATAGTTGCAACTATCATTC
This sequence comes from Allium cepa, assembly GCA_030765085.1. Classification (NCBI taxonomy): domain Eukaryota; kingdom Viridiplantae; phylum Streptophyta; class Magnoliopsida; order Asparagales; family Amaryllidaceae; genus Allium; species Allium cepa. Next base: position 763,180,988 of record CM060934.1, on the reverse strand, counting down.
TGTGATTCATACTATAAAGTGCCCTTCAGACCAAAAAACAAACTTGCTGTCCCCAAGACTAAATATTTTTGCAACTTCTTTCTTGTGCCTAAAAACCCCTATAATTAAAAACAATTATTGTCAAGTCCCTCCCAATGAATTCTTATAAAAATATTAAATACATTTACAAAAGAAAATTTTCGACCTACGTCCTTATAATTATAAAAACCAAGAGTCTGTCTGTATCATTTTGAGTTTTGTGTTTTTCGTTTTCAATATTCATTATAAAATTGAGGAAAACGAATTTAAAATTCTAAGTCAACATGACAATGGAAGGACGGCGAGGAAGAAATGGAAGGACGATGGAGTGAATAGATTGTTTTTTGTGCTTTTGTATTTTGTATATTAACTTCATTTTCAAAATTGAATGTTTTCATAAAAATACACATGCCGTGCATATTTTTATTTGGGTGGAAATCCAAAATTGAAAATGACAAACCAATTAGGGCTAAGTTTTAGGTCCCTTCCAATTTCTTTTTATAAAATACACATCCCTATTTTCAAAAAAATGAGTGCAATTTAAAGAGGTATTTGGGTAATTTTATTAACATTAACATGCGTTAATGTTAACATTTTTCATAATTAATAACCACATGCAATACACGTCTCGACAGCCGTTCTTAAATTTTAAAACGAAAGATGTAAAAAAGAAAAAATTATAATATATAAAATAGTTTTCAAATGGAAGGCGCTGACTAGAGATTTAGCCAACCTCGGAACTAGACGCAAAGATTACTTACTAACACTAGTATTAAAGTGAAAAAAATGAGGAGTAAATACACAGCTGACAGGTAAATAACAAAAGATATAAACTAATTTGGCAAAGCTGCTTTTGTCCGCTATGAAGTTCTCTTATTATATATATATATATATATATATATATATATATATATATATATCTTACAAATACAATGTATTACAAATGAATAATAAGAAAGTAGGAAGCATTTAAGACTAATAAAGCTGTGTAATCTTAACGACGTGCAGTATTAAGAGCCCTGAATTGTGTATTGTATTTAAAATCCTTATAAGTTCCAACCCATTGGGTGTCAACCAACCAACCCTCTTCTTTGAAAAGGCTATGCATATGGTTCTTATAGTAGCCGAAGTGTTTGATAGACGGTGGAGATTGAGATGTAGGATTGGTGGGAAAAATGTCTGACCATTGACCTGGTTGCAAGGGGAGATGGAAGACGGTTGTAATAGGTGTCATAAGATGTGTGATGGATGAAAATATACTCATTGTCCATTTGTACTAGGCGTGAGTCTCGCATATAATACGTAGGCTTCGCATTAAATGCGCATTTAGTGCTGATGGAAAACCACATCAGCTCAGCCGCTCAACTATGGTGCTTTGGATAGATTAATGGATAGCTTGTTGTTTACTTGAGTGCTCACATGATAAGTCTGGTTGATTGGTCAACTGTATATAAAAAACTAGAAAACTTGCTAAGGACCATGTTGGGAAGATGTGCGCGGCGGACTCGATGCGACCGGGAGGGCTGCTTGGGACCGGTCGGGGGCGGTTATACCGAAGTCGGACCAAGGACGGGTGTAAAAACTTGTCATCTACGACGTCCCGACCCATGTATAAAAAGGGAACTGGCATCGCGGACATCGCAGACAATAAATCGTTTTTGAGTTAATAAAATAGATCACGGGGCTATCTACAATATTATATGCCTTTTGAAACTCATAGCGGAAGGAATAAAATATAATAGGAATCAATAATACAATCTTAAACAAATATAATGATGCAATCAAATATATTCCAACTACGGCATCTCTATCAATACTGAAAATGAAAATAATATAATATTTGAGAATAAATGAAACAAAATATAGTAGATAGCTAATGAATGAATATGCGTCTCCATCTCACCATCGCACATCCAAGTCACCGCCAATCATCTCTATTGACCTATCAGGGTGTATATAAAAAATTAGTTTTGAGTTATACCAGTTTATTTTTTACCGTGTTGGCTTGTATGATTCCAACCTAGGATAGAAATCTATAGCTAAGTGTTCAAGTTTATGTTAGATAATTTTAAATATGCTATTGCTTTATATATGGTTTACTGAATGTGTTTATGCACGTGGTTTTTTTACTTGCACTTTGATGTGTATATTGCATATGGATGTGTGGATGCATATATATATATGCATATACTAGAATGATTGCACGCAAATTGGTTGCGCTACTTTTGCATTCATATAAGAGGTCAATTTAGTTGCATTTGCACTCATCGCATATTATATCATCATATTTTATCTATCAAATGTATATTGTACTCTTGGTTGTGTTTTTACTTGTACTATATAATAGATGTTAGATGAATGTAGCTACTCATGTTTGTATGTTTTTACGATGTAAAACGAGTTGTGTTGTCCATCTCTTGAAATTTTGAAGATGGAATTCTTTTAAGGTGAGAGAATGTAACACCATGTAATTTTACAAAATTAAATATTTAAATTAAAAGAGTAAAATTGTAATTTACATAAAGGGCAAAATAGTAAATTTATACAGGAAATGAAATTAAGCTTCTACGCATATTCTATTGCATCTAAAATGTCATTTACAGTCAGAAAATATATATAACATACTGAATTTAGTTAAACGGGCTAGATATTAGAAGAAGTCAAACCCAACGATATTTTCATTAATTTCGATATTTTAGCCAAGATGCTATATTTTTAGCCTATAAATAGATCTTCAACCCTATTTTTTAATCTAACAATCTTGCCTCCACTTATAAACCCCTACCCCTAAATCAAATTTATATTCTTCAAATCAAATTCAAATTAAGTAAATTTATTTATGAAACCGATCGCTGCGAAGAGAGCTACGCAAATAAATCGAAGCTATTGAGAGATTTGGCATTTTCAATGCGGGAAATTTCTGGATAGCAAAGGAGGAGTATTCGCATTGGATCAGAGAAGATGGATGGCTAATCGATGAGTGGGATTTATCATATTTGTGTATATTTTAATAAGACATGGTAATTCACCCTTATCATCTTAAACCAAATATTTCTTTCTACATTGGCTTCAATACCTTCATCCAAAAAATTCTTTCTATGAACAACTCTTTTCTTCTCAAATATCGGTTCAATACCAACATCTATAGTAAGTTCATTAGCTTCTTTCACCATTTCTTCAAAAACGTATTATCTAAACTTTTGCAAAAATACAATAGGTTATTTTAGTTTTGTAATAGCATCCTCTAAATCATGTCCTCATTTTGAAGTGTTTTGCTTACTTGACTTACAATTGTTTAATAACTTATACTAAACGCAAAGACCGCCAAGAACTCAAATTTCTCTAGAACATTCACACATAAGCCTTTAGCTTCCGCCATCACAATATCTTTTTTAGAGCTATTTGCAATTTCAATCAAAGCATCTCTCAACATTGGCACTTGAAATCGAATAGCTCTCACGCTTTCAACATGACTTTTCAATTGAGTAGTCGATAATGACTTGGTGTTAAATCTTTTACATAGATTTTAAAAACATCCCGTCGATGAGTAGATTTCGAGAACGGCATATAAAGTTTTGCACAAATGCAAAAAAAAAAAAATCCTTACTTTAACACAAGATTTAACTATGTCAAATAGTGCAAGATTCAAACTATGACATCCACATGATACATAAACGCTCGTGGATTTATGTGAAGAAGTCTTTGCATGCCTTCATGGTTACCTTTCATATTACATCAATTGTCATAACTTTACCCCAATATATCACCCATGTTAAGTTTGAGTAATATAAAATGTTTTCAAGTTGTTTAAAGAGACCAAGTCCGGATGTTTCATCAACTATTATAAATCCAAGAAAAAACTGTTCCACCTTAACTCCATCGGTATCTTCAATATCCATACATCTTATGATTACAGTCATTTGCTCTTCATGACTTGAATCCGATGTACAATCAAACATGACAGAAAAATATTTTGCTTTTAAGATCTTTTTTATTGTGTTTTCCTTTGATCTCATTTGATAACAAAGTCATAAGCTATTTTGGATCTTATGACTATGATAATGGTGTTGGATTTCTGTATTTACTACATGTCGAAGATGATCTTGCATAATTGGGTCAAGCTCCGAAAGCAACTCAATAAATTGGCAAAAATTCTATTATCCTTTTCATAAATCTTCTCGTTCTTTCCAAGAAAGACCAAACCATTTCGAGCAAGCGTTTTCACAACCTCAATTATTCGAATTATAATCATCTTTCAATGGGCCTTTGTCAATATGAATTTCCATTTTTTTTAATCAATCGTTGCTTTTAGTTGTAGCCCCTTTTGCAAATCAACCCCACTTCATGATATTTTCACAATGTTCCATATTAGTTCATGCTCTCTAAGTTATTAGGGAAGATTGTGTCAATCGTCAATTTCATCTTCAGACAACTTACTTGACATCATTCTATTTTTGAATAATTTACAATGAAAACAAAATACTTTATTCGACGCATTTGAATATATATATAAACCACTTCGTTTCATGTTCTTCTTCATTTGAAAAACAACGAATGTAATGCTTAGAAGAAAAACTTCTATTTTTGCGCATTTCATGACACTTGGAAACTTATCCTCGTTTTTTACGATTTTGGTAGGGCCTTTTTGAACTATAATTGTCTTTTAGTGTCATTTATAGTTTCCCGCAACCCCAGATCATAATCCACATCCACGTTTTTGTTGAAATCAAGTGCACTTTCATATATCTCTTCGTTCACAAGCTCTTCCTCTTCTTCAATGATATGTACTTCATCTTCCTCATACATATTGATGCTCTCATTTGCATGCTCTTCAATGAAATTATCAATATTTTCATCAATTGCTCCATTAATTTCGTCCATTTGACTTGAACCAAGTGATTGTTGTGTTCTTGAGTTAATAGTCTTCATTTTTCAACATGGTATCTAATAATATTCTGAACACCTTGCAACGAATTGTTTTACTAATATAATCATTACTTTTACAAAACTAGACATATTTTTACAACTAAATTAGAATAGTACTTAAAATTTATTCAATAATTCTCAAATACCATTTCACTAATTAGAACATAAACATATAGCATTTCACAAATTAAAACATGAACCATTCCAAATTTTGTTGTTATTTAGCTAATAAAAACATGAATCGCTCCAAATATTGCCATTATTCCCAAATGCCATTTCACTAATTAATTAAAACATAAACATAAACTATTCCAATTTCCAAAATTTATTGTTATTTGGTACTATTCAAAACAAATTTCATTAATCCATACATAAAGGACCCTAATATCACCAATTTGAATCATATGCAAATTTAGAAAAATAAAAAAAGCACAAAACTTTACCTTGAATTTCAATTTGCAGCAGACTGGAGAAAATCAAGAGAGGCGGCGCTAGATTATTGGAGGACTGTGCTGCTAGCTTCGGTGGACGAGACTGAAGGAGGTCAACTGCAGATGGACGCTTGGAGAAAGTTGAACCGGAAAGCTGAAACCCTTTTTTTTTGTTTTTTTTTTTTTTATGAATCAGAGATTTAATTTTGTTCAAACGAGTTTGCATTGTGCGTTTCCTGTTGCTTATTTTGTTTTGGGCCTTATTTAATTTTCTGGTTGTCCCTGCCCAGTGGGTTGCTAGGTTTGCTGAGCTGCCCACTGGGCCAACACACTGGGCCAGCCCCACACATGACTGGTTAGTGTTCCAAAAAGGGGCTAAAAGATGGCTATGCAATGGAGATCAAGTTGAAACAGGAGTGTGTTTTTTTCCCCCTTCACAACCGTAAGGTTGATAGCTTGCATTACATTTTACTATTCCAAAATAAAGGAACCTTTAAATATATGTAGTTGAAAAGAATTCCACTAAACTTCGGTAAATTTATTAAACCAAGAGTGAAAGTATACAAAACTCACTGACAAAAAAAACCGCATGAAACTAAAGGAACCTGGAATCTCAAAGAAGAGTGACACGCAATAGTTTATCAGCCTGCATGGATACAAAATCTATTGACTGGCATTGAGGAGCTCATTTCCAATATGATTTAAAAGGATCACCTTTACTCAGTCTTGCTGTTTTATCTCCGGTCAACCCCTGCACAGGAGATGTAGTTCCAATAAAGATAAATAAACTAGGATAATATGTGCTATAACATATGATATAGCATCTCCTCCAGTATTCCTAACTTTTTATCTTAATTTGCAATGATTACCGACTCAAGATCAAGTTTATCAAGCTTATCGTATATTTGATGCCTTGTTCCATTTTTAATTTTTTTTTTTTTTTTTTTTTTTGAATGAAGTTAAAAGGGCCAGGCCCGGAAACAACACGAGTAGAAATAAACCCGAACCAAACAACACTGCACAAAACTAGCGCCGACACTCTCGGCAACTCATTTCTCAAACAACCAGAGAAACCGAAAAGAAAAAAACAATGACAGCTCAAATAATCTATTCTCTGTCGCTCTTCATCCCGCTGCTCTCACCTCTTTCCCAGTACGAAAGAGCCTCATTAAAGCTACTTCTCACCCTCTGTCACAAATAATTCTCCAGTCGGCTTTGTGATTGTTGTTGAGATGCTGAAAAAAGTTAGATCTATGGTCAACGCGACCATGATCTGACGTAGCTTGCTGCGCTTTGCTATTATCACCCAAAGACGCACTAGTTCTCACATTATAATCTCTGATGACCGCAAAATTGTTAGATCTAGCGTCAACGAGATCTAGATCTGATGATTTTTTGGCAGTAGCTTGATGTGGTTCATTGTTGTAGCACGCGGCTTTGAAAGAGCTATTATCCTCATTAATTTCATTTAATTCATGGTGGTTGACACTACCCTCCATTCTCATATGATAATTGTTTGTCTGAAAATTTCTCAGATTTATAAGAAAAGCTTCCAAGTGCTTGCTACCAGCTTCGGCCTTCCAGTCTTCAGCAAGGAAAGTATATCTGGTTTGACTTTTCTGAAATTTTTTAGATTTTTGCAACATTATCTTGCTATTTGTACTAATAGTAAGCCAAACTTGCTCTTTGCTTATGCTGCCCTTATTATGCACACCCAGATTTCTTTCTTTCCATAAGTTAAACACTGCCGTAGTAAGAAGAATTTAAGCATACTCCGATTCTTCAGAATTAACCCAGAATTTGCTGTTGATAATTTTGATAATATTCATAATATCCATATGTTTGTTGTCATCAATGCTTAAAGTCATTCTGATTTGATTCCATATAAAAAAGGAGTAGCTGCATTCAAAAAATATATGATTAGCATTTTCATTGCATAATTTGCATAAGGAACATAGTGAATTTAAATTGCTACCTCATTTACTAATCCTGTCCCAGGTTGGCAATCTGTTTTTTATAGCAAAATAAGTACAGAATGCCATCTTGGGACAATTCACTCTATTCCAGATGCACTGATACCACACTTCAGTAGGATATTTAATTCTGATAAAATTCCAAGTTTCTTTAAAAGAAAACTTCCCTCTGTTGTTAGCTCTCCACTCTCAGTAATCATTCTCTGCATATTTATCAAACTGAATATTGCAAATATCATTTTTATGGGGGTTAGTAATGGGATGAATCTGTGGGTGCCACTGATTATTAACTATAATATCAGAAACTTTATCATTAGGGTTACCACATAAAACAAGACTGTTCAACCCAACCCTATTTATAAATGTTTCATTATTGAACCAAGGATCAAACCACAAACTGGTGTCTTTTCCATCTTTAAATTTTCTATCAATAAGAGATTTACCAATTTCCCTACAATCTAAAATATGTTTCCAAGTATTTGATTGATTATTTTTATGAACAGTAGTCCATAAATTTTCCTGTTTCAAGTACTTGGATCTCATCCATCTAGCCCACAAAGAATCTAAATTAATGAATCTCCAAAATAATTTTAAATGGCAAGTAGTACTTAAATCTTTAAAATTTCTAATACCAAAACCCCCTCATTTTTTGGTCTACACACATTAATCCAACTAATTTTGTGGTATTTGCCTTTCCACAGAAAATCTGCACATCTGTTTTCCAATATTTTAATTGTTGCAGTAGGGATTTGAAATGTTTGTAACCAGTATAGAATAATAGCATAAACCACTGTCTTAATAAGCTCTAGTCTACCAGCAATGAAGAGTAATTTGCAAGACCATGTTTCCATTCTCTCCTGAATTTTATCAATAAGAATTGAGCAATCTGAATTCTTAATCATATTAGTAGAAAGAGGCAAACCTAAGTATTTGATAGGAAGAAAACCCTCTTCTATTTGTAAAATGTTTAAAAAATCATTTTTGAACTTACAGGCTTTACTGAAATAGGCTTTACACTTAATAACATTAAGCTGAAGCCCAACATGAATTTTTAATTTATCAAAAATGTATTTAATAGATTTTGCATTATCTTTATTAGCTTTAATAAAAACCATAAGATCATCAGCATAGATCAGGTGATTTACACATGGCTAAATTTTATTTATAGGATGAATTTTACCTTTAATACTTTCTATTTCAATAAGGATAGAAAAATATTCCATCACTATAGCAAAAAGATAAGAAGACAAGGGATCTCCCTGTCTTAGCCCCCTATCAGACTTTATAAACCCTTCAACCTTACCTTGAATAAGAATAGAAAATGTAGGGGTGTTAATACACTCAAATATCAAATCGCAAAATTTTATAGGAAAACCCATACATATCATAATGTGACGAATAAAGTATCTGTTAACCTTATCATATGTTTTTTGCAGATCAATCTTAATACATACATTATCACCCTGTTTTGTATTAAATTTTCTGACCATTTCATGAGCTAAAAGGGAGTTTTCATATATAAGCCTACCAGGAACAAAGCACTCTGGATTTCAGCAATAAGTAATGGCAAAAACACTTTAATTCTATTACTAAGCACACTAGCAATAATTTTGTAAATAAAATTGCAACATGAAATGGGTCTGTAATCACCTATATCAATGGGGTTTTTATTTTTTGGAATAAGGGTAATGAATGTGTGATTAATACTTTTGAGAATTTTACCATTGTTCATAAATTCATTGACCACATCAGTCACTTGTTGTTTTATAAACTCCCAATTATTTTTAAAAAAATTAGTATTGAAACCATCAGGGTCAGGACTTTTGTTGTCCCCAGCATTAAAAACAATAAATTTTATTTCATCAATATCCACAGGAGCCAGTAAGATTTCTGCAGCATTATTATTTAAGATATTTTTACAAGTTATATCTGGAAACTCCCTTTTAGTAGATGCAGAAAAATAAAGCTCCTTATAAAACTTAACAGCTTCAGCGGAAACTTTCTCATATGAATTAGCTAAATTGCCCTCTCTATCAAATATGCAACCCATGTTATTAAGGTGTTTTCTATTACTCATCTTTGCATAAAAAAACTTGGTACAATTATCCCCTAAAGTAAGCCAATCAGTCTTAGCTTTTTGTCTAGCATCTACAGATTCTTTATACATCTCATTAGACAGCTCTCTTCGATTTAGAAAAAAATTATTAATTTCATTCAAATCACCAGGCTTATTATCAGCATTCATTTGTAACATTTTACCTTCATTTCTCAAATCAGCAATCCTACTTTTATTAAAATATTTACTTTTATTCCAGTTTTTAAGATTATTCTTAGTGAATTTCAAAAACATATAAAACTGAAATTGTTTGGAACCATTACAGAAAAACTATGACAATTTTCCATTAAAATTTTGTAATCTTCTTCCAGAACCCAACTGTTTTTGAATCTAAATGGGTGGGCTTTAGTATTAGCAACACTATTAACTACAAGGTTAAGCAGAAGAGGAGTGTGATAGGAGTGTGATCACTTAAGTTCTGTTCCAAAGTAGAACAGGTACTATCGGGAAATTTATTTAAGAAGTCTTTATTATACAAAATTCTATCTAATTTGCAGTGAATATTTTTAGCTAAACCAGATTTCCAAGTATATTTACTACCACTAATATTTGGCCCAATAAGACCAGATTCTAAAAGAAATTTATTGACTTTATCAAGCTTATTCTGAGGGATCTTAATCCCACCAAACTTTTCATTAACATGAAAAACAGTATTAAAGTCCCCTAATACAATCCAAGGGAAATTATATATGTAATTTAGAGATTTCAATTTTTGCCACAAAACATTTCTTTCAATTCAAAGTTACTACCATATACAGCAGTAACTTGTAAATAAAAACCACCAATATTTCTGAAATTACAATCTATAAATTGACTGTCTTTATTTATGTTCGTATTATTCCAGACATTAGAGTCCCAGATAACAATAATTCTACCTTTACAGCCATAATCATTATTATGAATAGCTTTCCAATTACTGGACAGTTTAATACAGAATCTATCAAAGTTTTCATCATTCAATTTATTCTCAATAAGGGCAATAATAGTAGGTTTATATATATTAATCATATGCAGGATATCAGATTGTTTAACAGGGGTATTCATCCCCCTAGCATTCCATGCAAAATAGACATATATATGATATTAAATAAGAGATTTAAATTGTACCTGATGCCATAGTACTTTTACCTCTCCTTTTATTATCAGTACCTTCGGCCTTCAATCTGGTGGACATTTTATCCCACTCCGGGTTAATTGATATATATTTTTGTTTGAAAGCTTTTTTCTCTTTACTTCCCTTTAACTTACCAGATGATTTTGTTTTACTAATATGTAATTCTGATATGTCAAAATCTTCAATGCTGTTTTTTTCCTCAGATTTATCTTCTTCCATTTGTGCAGATTCTGGAATCTTGATTAAAGATATATCAAAAGAAGCTGTGCGAGGCAATTCTGATTCATTACAATCAGACATTGCAGCCTGCTCTAGAGGTTGATCACCCTTGCGAGGCAATGCTGAGCAACCATTTCTCTCAACATCTGCAACAAGTGTAGATGCAGATCCCTTCTCAGCCTTTGATTCTTGATTCCGATTAGAATTCTGATGAATTTTGTTGACTAATCTTGTATTATTCTGGCCTGTAATTAAACATGACTCTGAAATATGGGGGGTTTCAGAGTTAAAGACATGTTTATATTTACCCTCCTTTATGTTTGTCGGATCTTGATCATTTGAAGTTTTTTTGCTTTGCAGATGAACTTCCATCGCCATGATCTGATTGTTTTGATCAGTGAGCTCTTTACAATTGCTTTCTTGATCGAAAATGATATCATCTTGATAGATTCGATCTACATCTTCTTGAGATTTTGACTGAGATATTGTACCTTCACTGACATTAATTTCTTGAACTGTTTCAGTTCTATTTTCTTGAATTCTTACTAAATTTTTATCATTCTTTTTGGGAATCCACAACTGCTTCTGGTTGCACTGCTCCTTAGTGTGACCGAAGCATTTACAGATGCTACATTTCGGTGGAACCCATTCATACTCAACCTTTTGTATAATGTTTTCCCCATTATAAAGATTTAAACAAATTTCATCTGGAAGTTCATCCATTGCAGAAACTTCCACAAGAATTAGAGCATAATTCAATCTCGACTTCATGGTGGTTGCTGCGTCCATTTTAATGGGTTTTCCGATAATACTTGACATGATGCTAAACGCCTCTCTATCCCATAATTTGAGGTTTACGCTGGGTAATCTAATCTATACCGGCATAGTTGACAGAAGATCTCTATCCATCTTCAATGATTCCGTCCACCTTCTCATAATGATGAGTTTGCCGTTATACAAATATGGACCATTCTGAATTATGGAGTTGCAGTCTTGTGAATCATAGAATTTAATCAGAAAGAAACCATTTTCTCTAGAAAAGATTTCAAACTCCCCTTTTGGTTTCCAAACTCTTTTAATATATTCTTTGAAAAACACGAAATATGGTTTACTACTAACAACATATACCAAGACGGAATTATTCCAACACTCCATAGCTCTTTTACAAACTGCTTCTTTTACTACACCATATTTCTTGTTATTGATTTGGATAGGCGAAATGGTTTCAAGACTGCAATCTTCATCCTTTGGTTCATTAGATTGCTCTGAGACAATATCAGCCCAAGATTTCTGCCCTAGTTCTCTATTTAGAGAGAACTTTGTTGGTGGTTTTTCAATTTGCATCCGCTTGGCCCTGTCCCTAAAAGAATTGATCTTCTGATCCTCTTTCCTTCTCTGATTACTACTGATCTGAGACCGAGTGTGACCAATTCTGGGCTGATTTCTCATTTGCGATCTTGTTTGAACCAATTGGAAGCCCTCATTATCGATGATGACATTATTCGGCTTTCTGAAAAGGGTTTCAGGTGGCCTATCTTAAGGAGAAGGACAAGAGAGGGGGGGATTATATTTGGATTTGATAGAGAGATTGTTATCTCCCATGGTAGAAGAAAACCCTAGATTTTTCAGAATGGAAGGAAATACTTATTTTATATTTGGAGAAAACCTTTGTTTTGGAAGGTATGTATTATTTATCCATATATTTAATTTATTATTATTTTCATCTGGTTAATTTACATGTTATTAGTTGAAATGTTATTGCTATAAATTCATTGAAAATAGAGGGAAAGGACAAACCCACCGAGATCCAATAAGCAATGCAAACGTACCTCTATATCTTTTAACGGAACAGTTTCCATTTATTAAGGAACAATTCTTCTCTCTTGAATTAGTGATAGTATTTCCTGCATTCTTTCAGGCCAATCATAATTTAATCGCCTTGCAAAATCTTCCACTTCCCTGCAGTACGTTAACATTGAAAAAGTGTTTCAAGTATACAATACACAGATTGAAACGAGGTGTCAAGGTGACGATTCCAACGTCCAAAGCTATTATTGTCGATAATAACATCGATATATAAGGTTTCTACAAACTCCAGTGAATGATGACCAAGCAAAAGCTACAGACAGATGCGCCCAACTAATTTTTGATGATCTATGTCACCACCATCTCACTTCTATCTTTACGTCAATCAATATAGCAATTCATTGGGTCTGGGACTTGGCTTAGGCCTTCCTTCCAATATACCAAATGATATCAGTCCTAACGACATATGAGACTCTCGTCGCATTCCATAAAACTTCCCACTAATTTATCCTAAATGATATTTCTTACCAATGGCAAAATAATGTTTAAACTCATTTTGACTTATTATGGTTTAATGCTTGAATTTGCCGTGACAAATCTTTTTTTTTATATGGTGTGGGGGGAGGGGTGGGCGGCGGCCACAGGTGGAGGCCAAAGCCCCCTTTTGTCATGATAAATGGCAAGAATATATATGTAAAAAATTATATACTGACCACTTTAAATATATTGTCCAAATTTGGCCCTCTTGTCGAAAAAATTATATCGACAGATTTATAGCTTTGTCCCAGTGCACGTGATATATATTAAATGCAAAGCCAAATAAGATATGATTACGATCACTGCAAATGATGGAAGGTCAACGTTTTGTCACTCTCCAAAGATATACAGAACATCGCAACTTTATGGGAGTAAAAATGGGATTAAATTTTTTTTATAACAAAGACTGACAAAGTGCTCTTTATATTGTTACATTCAAACATAAGTTCTTCCGTACGAAAGGCACTAAAGGTTATAAATAGACTATTTGAATCAAATTCCTATTTAGGAGTAAGGGGTATAAATCGGTTGGATCCGACCGGGCGAAAGTATTCGGTTTCTGTCCTAAATGAAATCGGACCAGACGAGATTTATACTCGTACAAATTTTGCTGTCCTAATTCACATTCTAAATGAAATCAGACGGACACGAACGAACAATGTTGTTTACATTAGATTTCATATTTTTTAATAGAGATTCTATCGGCTATATTCTTTTTATCGATGTGTGCTAAAGTATAAGCATTTTATGAATCTTTACTCAATCAACCAACCAAATAGTTGTCATTAATATTTATAAAAAAAACATAGAGGATATGTTGAATTATAAAAAATTCGTACGAATTCGAATGAACACGGATCAAATGAGATTTTTGTTCATAAAAATTTTGTTGTCTCATTTCTTGTCCTAAATGAAAATCGAACGAACTTGGACGGACGTATTTTGATATGACGACCCACCATTTTGAACAGTTCAAATCAACAATAAACCACACATATCTGACTCAAACCATTGAAAAGATAGGATTGTTAATGTGGTAAATATGAAAAAAAACATAAAATCTCGCAACGGAACGACAAAATATAATAATCAAATAAACAGTTCATGAAGCAGTTTTACAAATAATATTTGATTACACTTTTACAATTCAAATTAGAGTTATACATACTTCAGAAATAAACAAATAATGCAGCGGAACACAGAATACAGTGGAATAATAAATAGCAATAATATACTGAATCTTCATCTTCGTCCTCTAGAAAATAGTCTTCAATACACTGAGAAGCTCAGACTGACCCGAGCGTAATTTAAAGACAAAACACTCAAGTCAGAATGAAAAGATCTTATGTAAATCAAATCAAAACAAGTAAAATAGAAATATTAGTGCAATGGTTTCATAGATGTTACGGGATTTCATCTCCTATCAAGTATACATCGTGAATTTAATCATTTAAAGGGTTTCAAATAATTCGAAATATCAAATTTAATCATCTAATTAAAACGAATTCAAAGTTTGAATTAATTTAAACCATTCAAATAATTCGATTCCAAATAAAAGTCCAAATTTTAAAAATTATATGGGTATGTGTAATTTCAACCAGTATCAAAAATCAACATTTCCAAATCAATGAAAACCGCTCGGGTTTATCATTTCAACCCATAACGATTTTTTCTTAATCTATAAGATTGTTCGGATATGTATCATTTCAACCCATAAGGATAACAGAGATATACATATAAATAGCATTCAGTCGTCCAAAATGTCAACCAATAACATCCATCCAATCACTCAAATATCAACAATTGAACATACAGCACAATCATCATTGAAATCAACCAATAACAACCAACAATTTACTTGTTATCATTAACAGGTATTAACAGGCAATTTAAATTTCAATATTAAATTAACTGGAAATTAAATTCAATAAAAGTCAGATTTAACTTGAATAATAACTTAAAATATAATAAACGGCAACCAATCAATTTTTAATCACGTTATAAATTCAATTTAACTAACATAAGAAAATCCAGTAGTTGTGAGTGTTTGCTCACCTTTCGTGGATACGAACCTGATGATAAAAATGGAGCAATATGGAGATTCCTAGAAAAGATCCAAATGCAAAGCAAATTCAACAAAGCTTAGACATGAACGCGAATCAATAAATAAGTTTCAACTGCTTCCAACTTCCAAACAACCCAAGATCCAAACTATGGGCAAACCTGAAACTAGGTCATCTTTAAGAAAATATTCAAACCAGAATACTACTGAATCTATAAAAGCGACTAACTAGAAAGTTGTTACAAATTCTTTTCTCTTCACTTTCAAAAAAAGAATCACTCAAAAACCCTCTGCCTTGAGGACGTTATGGTCAAAACAAACAAAGGTGTTTTCTGAGTTGAAAATCTAAGTTCAAAAATACTTCGAAAAGATTTGAATTTTGGCATAGCAAATTAAGGAATTTGAAGAACTGATCTAAAATATGTTGAAGCCACTGGAAAAGTAAACGATTTGAAAAAAAAGAATCGCATAATTTGATTCATTCCTGAAGAAGATATGATTGATACAATATGGGGTATTTTCGGCCAAAACTGGACCCGAGAAAAGACTTGAAAAATAGAGTTTTCGATGTAGAAATATTCAGAATGGGAAGAAGAGTTCAACAACAAAGTTGTTTCCATTGAAATCATACATGTTTTCAAAAGAAAAAATTGATTTGGAGTAGTTTAGTGGTATATAGAAGCCATGGAAATAAGGAGAAGAAAGAAGGAAAAATGGAAGGGAAAAAGAAGAAAGAAGAGGAGAGGGAAGGTGGGGCTTTGGCCATGGGTTAGCGCCATGTTTTGTGGGTGGTGATGGAGGAGGGCAACGGTAAGAGGAGAGAGGTGGCTGGGTTTTGAAGGAGAATGGAAGTTGATTTGGAGATTTAGGAGTTTTGGGGTTTGAAGTTTTCTGTAGATTTGAGCAAGTAGAAGAAGAGTACGCAGAAAGTTTATGAGAAATTTTTGTACCTACTTGATTTTAGTTGGATAGGAAATAGAAGGTCAATGGATGGAAAAAACAAAAGGTCCACGGTCTCTTAGGGTTGTAGGGTCTCTTGGTTTACTAAGGAGCCCATTAGTCCAAAACAAACCCAATAAGACTTAAAAGAACATAAATATACACTTTATTTTGAAAATAAGCTGCAGGTTGTTTAATAATTAGGAAATGAATATGGAGAGACAAAAATAAATGTCACATTTTATTTTGAAAGCTTCAGGCATTAATAATGCATAAAGAAATATACGTAGGAATGGAAAAGTTTACAAACCAAAGGAAAGTAAAATTTCGTATACACGAAAATGAGGTGGTAAGAATTAAATACAACCTAAAAGTCTAGGCTAGGTATTAAATAGAAAGAAGAATGAACGGATAAGTATTAATGTTGAATATGCGCTTATATGATTTTTGTTTGGTGATAATAAACATATATACATTCGTTTAAATGTATTTGTTAATGTACTATTTTATTTTTCATATATTAAATAAATATTTGCTGAATAAAATTAAATAACACAAAATTTGAATTCAAACAGAAATTTTATTCAAACAAATATTTATTACATTTTTGAATAGTACAAATTCAAGCTCTCACTATTCACTATACAACTTTGATACAAATTCAATTACATCACTATCTTACATTTACAGTTGACCTCACTACATATCACTCACACTCGTATTTATCTTCAACTTCATTCCAGTTAGAATCCAGCATCTGAGCAATCTGCAAAAATATTCACTAACGCAGTAAAAATTGAAAAAGAAATATTTTTGCAATATAAAATAAAATATGATTTTTGAAAATATTATTTGCCTCAGTTATTTGGGTTGTTCGTCATGATTTATATTTGAATTCATCACACACGAACAATGTGACATGCACAATGTATCACTATACATGCCATAAGGCCGTGCACACCGATATACACTTGATAATATTATAGGGACAGGTGAGCACAAGGTCAAACCCAAATAAAAAGACGGGTTCAACTCAGGTGCAATATAAATAAAGTCTCGACATCAGCACAAGGTCAAACCCGAGTTTTAAAACTGGATTCAACTCAGGTGCAACATAAATAAAATCTCGACTTCAACAAAAGGTCAAACCCGAGTAGTAAAACTGGATTCAACTCAAGTGTAATGCACAGTCTAGACAAATTCAAGAAGGCACCAAATAACAAACAAAGTGCAAAGGTCAAGCCATCACTGCAAACTTGACTCAACTCAATGCAATTCAAACTGCAAGTCCAGAACAAATGCCAAAGCTCGGTGAAACTCAAGCAAGTGCACAAACTAGACCAATATGAATGCAACATAGTGAAGATACCAAATACAAAAACAAGTGCAGACGACCCGAGCTCAATCACAGCAATATGTAAATCCAGACTCAAGCAAAAATGATACATGTGAATAGTGCAGTGAAATCATGGCATGAACCAAGTCAGAAGCTCAACTGTGCACTGAACAACTCACAAATATGCAGACCGAACCAATATATCAGCCTCAACAGTACAGTGACTCAACGAACACAAGTGTACATGACAGTGTACAACATCAAAGACACAGCAGTAACAAATCAAGACAGCATCCACCAGACTCCAACAAGTAATCAAGATCAAATGAATTCAAGCATGCAAACATAAAAAACCAAAGTGACACAGCAATGCATGTAACCAAGACAGTACAACTACAAGTATGCAAGCTCGACTAACAAGTTCAACCTCTTCATCAAGCAACAACCAGACAATTATACACAGTGAAGTAATATCAATTTCAATGAATTGAATGAGCAAAACTCAACTGTATATAAAGTGTTTCAGTAATGCACAAAGACAGAGCAACATCACTAGGCGAAAGCAGTACAATGACTTAACAATATCAATATCAAGTTCGTACCAAATCAAACAATATCGAGCAGCCAATTTTCCAAAAAGAAGCAACTGTGTATACATGAAGCAAGCTACCGCATGGCAGTGCAATAATAATAGCAAGTTTGAAGATAATGATATACAGGTTAAACCAAAACAGTAATGTTCAGGGACGAACAAGATGAACCATTAACGAAGTCACAGTGAAATCACCATGGAATCAAGTCATAAAAATATACGAATGTGACAAAGTCAAATGTCACAAATTAAAGCCGTGGTCATCACGAAATTAATTCAAAACCGTGTCAACCAAGCAAGCATCAATTATACGAATTTGATTGAGTCAGTAAAATCATCAACATCAAAGTGAAATCGAACGGCCGAAAGCATAGTGTTGAAGAAATCAGACGAACGCAAAACAAGGGTTACGAACCCATATAAAAACCCTAACACATCATCGGAATATCCATCAAGTTCAAGCAAGCCAAAACCAGTAAAAGCAAAAGCAAAAAAAAATTAACATACCAATTATAATTCGAACTTGATCGAATTGAAGTAGCCGACAGAAACTCAAAGAGACAAATCGATCGACGAACGCAAGGAACTGGAATATATTTATCTCGATCGAAGCTACTGGAATCGGCAACCTCAATCATACCAAAAGCCCTAATTTTTAAAGGAAGAAGAATGAACGAAGAAACAAGAGCCGCCATCACAAACAAAGGAACGGGCCGATAAAAAATATAGAGAAAGAATAATTGGACTGGCCTGTTTTTTTTCTTATTTAAGGGTGTTTTAATTAGGGTTTTTATTTTTTATTGCTTTTTAGTTTTGTTTTTAAATTTTAAACTGTTATATTTTCTAGTCATGTGACTAGGGGACAAGCTACGTGGTGTAGCTTGAGAATTCGCAACTCAGTGGCTGAGTTGTGGCAGGGTTTTGAGCGTAGAGTTAGGTTTAGTCAATAGCGGGTGTCGCGAGTTTACGTGTGTAAGCGTCTGACTATCTAATTTTTAGTAGAAACCTTGGGGGCAGCACGTAGGCAGGGTTTTGCCGAAGCTGGGTAAATTCGGTGTCGTTCTATTTCTGCATTTATTATTCTTCTATTATCTGTGCTGCTATTGTTCTGTGATCTGTGTTGAAAATATTTTATAAGCTTCCGCGATTAATTTTTTTAATTTATACCGTCACCCTATTCACCCCCCTCTAGGGTGAAATCGATCCTACAAGTGGTATCAGAGCTAGGAATAGAAGTCAATTTTTGTTTTTAAAAATTCGTGTTTCAAAAATCAATTTTTGTTTTAAAAATTTGAATTTTTAAAATGGCTTCTTTTAATACTGCTTTTGCTGAGGGTCAATCCATAGTTAGACCACCAATGTTCAATGGTGAATATGCTTATTGGAAAAATAGGATGGAAATTTTTCTGAAAACCATTGACGCTTGGGATATTGCTGAGACAGGGTATATAGCACCAACTATAATTGAAAATAATCAGGAAATAAAAAAACCGAAGGATCAATGGACAGAACTAGAAAATAAATTACAAAATACTAATGCTAAAGCTATGAATTCTATTATCTGTTCATTAGATCAATTTGAATTTAATCGTGTCTCACATTGTCTAACTGCGTAGGAAATATGGCACACACTAGAAGTGACTCACGAAGGAACATCTCAAGTCAAAGAATCTCGCCTTGCTATGCTAAGCAGCGAATACGAGAACTTCACAATGGCGAAGGAAGAAAATGTCAAAGAGATGCATGGACGACTATCCAATATCGTATACAAATCAAAAGCTCTTGGTAAATCATATACAGAGTTGGAGATAGTCCGAAAAATCCTTAGAGTCCTTCCACGAAGTTTTGAAGCCAAAGTGACTGCCATTCAAGAATCAAAAGATTTGAAACAAATGAAAGTCGAAGAACTCATCGGAAATCTCACCACTTATGAGCTAGAAATGAAATTCAAGGAAGAGCGTGAAGGAGGAGATACTCGAAAGAAATCAATAGCTCTCAAAGGAACAACTGAAAGTGATGGCGATGACGATGATGATGCAGCAGCAGAATTAGAGCTATTAATAAAGAAATTCAAAAGGTGGAATTACAAATATGGAAATTCAGCTCGAATTCAAAAAGCGAAAAGCAGAATAGCCAAAGCACTAGACTACTCTGAAGAACAGAAGATCATATGTCACAAGTGCAACCAACCCGGACACATCAAGCCCAATTGTCCTCAAAATCAACGCGGCTTTAAAAAGAAATCAAAAGGCAAAAGTTTTGCAGCCACATGGAATACAAGTGATGAAGATAATCAAAGTTCTAGCAGTGAGAGTGAGAAAGCAGATATGTGCCTTCATGGAAATATAACCGATAGCGACGATGACGAACCAAGCGAGGTATCAAAACTTACTCACTCTGAATTACTTATTTATTTCCACGAAGTAATTGGCTGTTTTGAACGACTTAGGGAAAAATATGCTAAACTTGAATCACAAAAAGACACTTTGATAGAATTAAATGAACAACTTGACCAATTAGTTGAAAACTATCAAAGAAGGATCCCTAAGTGTGATAAGTGTCCAACATTCGAAGATGAAATTAAAAAATCAGAAATCAATATAAAATCACTTGAAAATGAAATTCTGATTTTAAAAGAAAGTGAAAATACTAGGAGAGAGAATTCTATTAAAAAGTGCACACAATTATTAAATGAAAATGAATCTCTCAAAACACAAGTCCAACAATTGTCAACGACTTTAGATAAATTTTCAAAAAGTGAAAAATCGTTGAATATGCTATTAGGAAAGCAAACTGTTAACACGGTTAGAAAAGGTCTTGGATACAATCAATATAAAATTGTTGAAAACAAGATTAATCAAGAAAATTCAATGTGCACAATTTGTAGAAAATATGGACACAATCATAATAATTGTTGGTATAGACCCAAACATGTGAAAACTATACCAATTTGGGTTCCAAAAGGCACAAATATAAAATCTCTCAAAGTTAAACAAATTTGGGTGCCGAAGGGAACAATTATAAATAGTTTTGGGTCTCCACAAAATTATTTTTCTAAATATTCTGCCACTAACAGCCATGGACCTTTAAAAACAAATAGGTCACATAAATCCTTTTCCGTGTAGGTGTGGTGGTAGGCTAAGGAACAACAACAGTGTTCTCTGGATTATTTTTGGCTGTTCTAGAAACACAACGGGCGACAAAGCAAAGTTCCTTAGCCTAGTATAAAGGTGACAGAATCACAATGGGCAACCACGAAAAATATCGTAAAGGTAAAACAGGTAAAGGATTATTTATTTGAATGATATATTAAATGTGATAATCTGCACCATATTCTGAATTAAATCAGCCAATAATGAGATGATGAAAAAATGATGATTTTGATTCTGACTTATTCAAAATTGTTGGCCAAATTATATTCTTATGCCAAGAACACTATAAAATTCTCTAGATTCTTTGAATTACTTCATATATATATATCAGTTTGGACTAAAAATAGTGTTTTGTTGGATGAAACATTTGGTTGTAAATATGGCTAACTCTATATTCACAGTTCTTGATTATTTACACGGCTTCACTTCAAATTCAAAGAATGTCATTTAAATTGTTGTTAAAATTGAGTTTGAAATTTTTGATGCACACTTCGTGGTTTGGTCAATCGAATTCAATTAATGATAATTTTTGAGTGAAAAAGAAATTCAGATGCAGATTACACTGGTAATCTAGTTGATAGAAAAATTACTAGTTGAACGTGGTTTTTGTTGAGACATTTAGTAACTGCATCGTTTTCAAAGAAAATATCTGCATATTTTTCATTTCAAATTATTTTGAAGTAGCAGAAAATTTTCTTATAAAAACCCCCTCGAGAAAATCATTTTTAACCATATTTTCATATTAGTCATTTTGAAAAATTGATTTCATAATTATTTTTGAATTTGATTTTAAATGACTATTTTGACTAATCTAACTCCCTAATAATTTTCTGAAAAGACAAATAGTGATTGAAAAAGTGATGAGCGTTGATATTGATCATATATTATAACTCGAGAAAGTATAATTAGAAAATTTCTTTAGAAATTTAAACAAGAGTTATAAAACGTTTTGTTGGTAAAAATTCCATGACCATCTCTATATCTATCATATTTCTAACGACCATCACTCATCAAAATTCTATATAGTTTGTCGATATGTGGTACTTTAAACAGGAATCGTTCGTTTTTCATTTTCACATTTTTTTAAAATAAAAAAATTAATTAATAATAATAATAAATAAATACCAAAGTATTCACTCTCATTTAAAAGTCCTCACGGTTATGCATGAGTGAATTACTTGGAATTTGTTATGTGCTTCCATGCTCATTTAAAAGTCCTCACGGTTATGCATGTATGGAACACATATCAAAAGTTGATTTTTAAAATAAACAAGTTGATTCTAATCACATTTAAAAGTCCTCACGGTTATGCCTGGTTAGAAGATACTTGAATTCATTCTTTTTTAAAATAAAATTGGAATACTACTAATCTCATTTAAAAGTCCTAACGGTTATGCATGGTTAGTAGATATTCAAATTCCTGATATAAATATACCACAAATAGACACAACTATATGGTTTTATATGATGACATAATTCTCATCATTCTAAAAGTGGAATATGCGCCTAACAAAATATTTATGATTTTTGTTTGATTTTTTATTGAAATTTAATTTATATTCACTTGAGTTTTAATGTTGAATTAATATCGATCACTTTATCTCTATTTTCTCTAACACTATTATTCTTTTGCTGATAACAAAAGGGGGGAGAAAAGTTAAGATTTTGTCAAATAAAATCAAGCAAAGGTCAAATAATTTTCTATTTGCATCTAAGCTTATTTGCATATTTTTATTTGTATGCATATATGTAGGGGGGGCTTTGTGTAGAGAGGAAGCATTTAAATAGGGGGAGCAATTAGGATATATCAATGATTAAATACATTTAACATATTCAAAATCTTAAATATATGTTTGTTATCATCAAAAGGGGAAGATTGTTGAATATGCACTTATATGATTTTTGTTTGATGATAATAAACATATATACATTCGTTTAAATGTATTTGTTAATGTACTATTTTATTTTTCATAGATTAAATAAATATTTGCTGAATAAAATTAAATAACACAGAATTTGAATTCAAACAGAAATTTTATTCAAACAAATATTTATTACATTTTTGAATAGTACAAATTCAAGCTCTCACTATTCACTATACAACTTTGATACAAATTCAATTACATCACTATCTTACATTTACAGTTGACCTCACTACATATCACTCACACTCGTATTTATCTTCAACTTCATTCCAGTTAGAATCCAGCATCTGAGCAATCTGCAAAAATATTCACTAACGCAGTAAAATTGAAAAAGAAATATTTTTGCAATATAAAATAAAATATGGTTTTTGAAAATATTATTTTCCTCAGTTATTTGGGTTGTTCGTCATGATTTATATTTGAATTCATCACACACGAACAATGTGACATGCACAGTGTATCACTATACATGCCACAAGGCCGTGCGCACCGATATACACTTGATAATGTTACAGGGACAGGTGAGAACAAGGTCAAACCCAAATAAAAGACAGGTTCAACTCAGGTGCAATATAAATAAAGTCTCGACATCAGCACAAGGTCAAACCCGAGTTTTAAAACCGGATTCAACTCAGGTGCAACATAAATAAAATCTCGACTTCAACAAAAGGTCAAACCCGAGTTGTAAAACTGGATTCAACTCAAGTGTAATGCACAGTCTACACAAATTCAAGAAGGCACCAAATAACAAACAAAGTGCAAAGGTCAAGCCATCACTGCAAACTTGACTCAACTCAATGCAATTCAAACTGCAAGTCCAAAACAAATGCCAAAGCTCAGTGAAACTCAAGCAAGTGCACAAACTAAACCAACATGAATGCAACACAGTGAAGATACCAAATACAAAAACAAGTGCAGACGACGCGAGCTTAATCACAGCAATATGTAATTCCAGACTCAAGCAAAAATGACACATGTGAATAGTGCTGTGAAATCATGGCATGAACCAATGCAGAAGCTCAACAGTGCACTGAACAACTCACAAATATGCAGACCGAACCAATATATCAGCCTCAACAGTACAGTGACTCAACGAACACAAGTGTACATGACTATGTACAACATCAAAGACACAGCGGTAACAAATCATGACAGCATGCACCAGACTCCAACAAGTAATCAAGATCAAATGACTTCAAGCATGCAAACAGAAAAAACCAAAGTGACACAGCAATGCATGTAACCAAGACAGTACAACTACAAGTATGCAAGTTCGACTAACAAGTTCAACCTCTTCATCAAGCAACAACCAGATAATTATACACAGTGAAGTAATATCAATTTCAATGAATTGAATGAGCAAAATTCAACTGTATATAAAGTGTTTCAGTAATGCACAAAGACAGAGCAACATCACTAGGCCGAAGCAGTACAATGAATTAACAATATCAATATCAAGTTCGTACCAAATCAAACAATATCGAGCAGCCAATTTTCCAAAAAGAAGCAACTGTGTATACATGAAGCAAGCTACCGCATGGCAGTGCAACAATAATAGCAAGTTTGAAGATAATGATATACAGGTTAAACCAAAACAGTAATGTTCAGGGACGAACAAGATGAACCATTAACGAAGTCACAGTGAAATCGCCATGGAATCAAGTCATAAAAATATACGAATGCGAAAAAGTCAAATGTCACAAATTAAAGCCGTGGTCATCACAAAATTGATTCAAAACCGTGTCAACCAAGCAAGCATCAATTATACGAATTTGATTGAGTCAGTAAAATCATCAACATCAAAGTGAAATCGAACGGCCGAAAGCGTAGTGTTGAAGAAATCAGACGAACGCAAAACAATGGTTACGAACCCATATAAAAACCCTAACACATCATCGACATATCCATCAAGTTCAAGCAAGCCAAAACCAGTAAAAGCAAAAGCAAAAAAAAATTAACATACCAATTATAATTCGAACTTGATCGAATTGAAGTAGCCGACAGAAACTCAAAGAGACAAATCGATCGACGAACGCAAGGAACTGGAATATATTTATCTCGATCGAAGCTACTGGAGTTGGCAACCTCAATCATACCAAAAGTCCTAATTTTTAAAGGAAGAAGAATGAATGAAGAAACAAGAGCCGCCATCACAAACAAAGGAACGGGCCGATAAAAAATATAGAGAAAGGATAATTGGGCCGGCCTGTTTTTTTTCTTATTTAAGGGTGTTTTAATTAGGGTTTTTATTTTTTTATTGCTTTTTAATTTTGTTTTAAAATTTTAAACTGTTATATTTTCTAGTCGTGTGACTAGGGGACAAGCTACGTGGCGTAGCTTGAGAATTCGCAACTCAGTGGCTGAGTTGTGGCAGGGTTTTGAGCGTAGAGTTAGGTTTAGTCGATAGCGGGTGTCGCGAGTTTACGTGTGTAAGCGTCTGACTATCTAATTTCTAGTAGAAACCTTGGGGGCAACACGTAGGCAGGGTTTTGCCGAAGCTGGGTAAATTCTGTGTCGTTCTATTTCTGCATTTATTATTCTGCTATTATCTGTGCTGCAATTGTTCTGTGATCTGTGTTGAAAATATTTTATAAGCTTCCGCAATTAATTTTTATAATTTATACCATCACCCTATTCACCCCCCTCTGGGGTGAAACCGATCCTACAATTAATAATGAGATAACTATTTTAAAATGTAAATGTATCAATTAATAACAAAAGAAATGAAGGGATTATTTACATCGCACAACCTTTTTGAAATTTAATTTGTGAAACGTAACCAAATTAACTTTGTTAACTCAAATAATATTCAAATTTGTATGCATTTAGTTTTTTATCTATGCATCAAAAATAAAATTACTTACCTTAAAAATGAAAACGTTCAACTTTGTTAACCCAAAACGATCGTTTATTTCCACTAAAATATCCTTTCTGTTTGACGCAAAAGGTGCGTTTCTTTTATTAAATCTATTAATTGCAATCAACGTTTTCTTCCCTTTTAATTGAAATATCAATAACATTAATTGCAATTACATAAAATTAAATTTCAAAACAGACAACTAGAATGGATGAATAATAGAATAATTGTTTCATTTAGTCATTTAAATACCTTTATAAATTTGTTGTTTATGCAATTGAGTAATAAATAACTTACGTAAATAAATTATTTTCCTACTCTTTTAATCTATTTGTATACTAAAACATAGTTCAAATGTTCATATATTTCTTCCTTTAAATCAATCATT
This sequence comes from Allium cepa, assembly GCA_030765085.1. Lineage (NCBI taxonomy): Eukaryota > Viridiplantae > Streptophyta > Magnoliopsida > Asparagales > Amaryllidaceae > Allium > Allium cepa. Next base: position 763,154,597 of record CM060934.1, on the reverse strand, counting down.
CTATCTTTATTTTAATGAAATTAAACCTACATTTACAAATGAAACATTCATTTTATTTGATATAAATGTTCTTTTCATTAAATCAACTTTCCTTATATTTTTACAAAACATAAGCTGCGTTTAATTACACATATTAATTTACAATTTGGTGTCGTCTCTACCATTAATTGAAATCATTCAATTCCATTAATTTCAATTGTTTACAAAGATGAATTTCAAAATGGACAAAATAAATGTAACGAGAAATACCACAATTATTTCCTATTTAATAGTTTAAACATATTTATACACTATTGGACAAAAAGGAATTATACATTTCTTATCAAATAATAGTTTCTCGTCTCTGTAATCAATCTTCCAGCTACCAAACATTTCAAATAAAGAAACATATGATTTCTTCTTTAGTAAGAAACATTTGTTATTCTTTATTAACATCTATTATTCCAATCATTTCGATATTTACATTCAGACAATTGTTAATTTCACTCAAACCAATTAACACACAAGCATTATTTGTTATCATCCTTACATTATTGCAAACATGTTTCATTAATAGAAATTTTACTTATGATCATAATTTGTATTATAATTTAATTTGTATCAGTAAAATCTTAATTTTTTTTACTCCTAACAATTTTTTTCAAAAATCTTATTTAATTTAATATTTCTAAATGTTTAAAAATATGGTCTTTAAAATCTCCCCCACTCAAAACATTTCGTCCCTGAAAAGAAACAAGAAGAATCCAAAAATCTATTATATTTTATTTAAAACTGTCAATTTATAAACAATTAAACCTATATATTTAGTTTAATAAAATTGGAAAATAACTCAAATTCTACAAAAAAATTCTAAGCCTTATATTTTCAAAAAAATTCGACAATCTCTTTTGCGCGGATACATCCAAAAAATAATGATATCAATAATTACAATATATATATACATGGGAAAGTCTATTTAGACACAAAATGGAGACACAATAGGTCACACAAAGAATCTCCATTGATTGCCCCCTGAATTCCATCCTCTCCATAAAGATAAAAATTCCAATGGTCCGGATCTTTTGTGTCGCCATTTTGTGTTTAATTTTGTGTTCAAATAGCCGACCTATATATATATATCATATTTCAATAATAAAACATCCCAAACCATGGGAAAACAATATAATATCGCTATAAAACCGTAATCCGAAAACGTACCTATTTGTCAGGCAAACAAACTTTATTTATGAAACCAAAAATGGTAGTTATTGCTTCTATAACCTGTATTTCACTTATATAATCCAAGAGTTAAAATTATGTAAAAGAATAATGTTTTAGTTGTTTCAAATCAATAGCGCAAACAACATACAATATATCACAATCATATATAAACAAAACTATAAAACCATCATAGGCAACAAAGAATCCATCACACATTCATAGCAGCCAAAACTAATGTTTGTTCAGGTTTAGAACTTTTAATCGTATAAGGGTGATAAATAAACTAATAAGTGTATCTTATGCTCAAGAGCCTTAGATATACTTAATAGAATATTCATACAACCCCTAACAATTAGAAGTATTCTTTCCCAAACTTCCCATCAGCCAAACAACCAGAATTCTAAATTTATTCTACTAGTTTTTTTCTCTCATCATTTACCTTTCCATTCATTTATTTATATAAAGATCAATCACTTAAATAATTTGTTTTCCATCAAAGATTTAAGTCATTAATGAATCATTTCATAAAATATTACTTAAGCTCATATTGCCTTACCTCACTACAACAAAAATACCCTTTCACAACTGCCAAAAACAGTTGTAATATGTCTATGACAACTGGCGACCGCCAGTCTTTATATCCACAGCTGTAATAGAGCAGGACCGTTTTACAAGTGGCATGGCCAATTGTGGGTGCAGTTGTAAAAAGACTTTTGACAACTGTTGTTAGTAGTTGTTAAGGACTTTTTTACAACTGTAGCTGGTAGTTGTAAATGACATTTTTACAACTACTATTTTCACTTGTATCAAAATTTATCGCAACAGCTAGTACGTATTGTTATAAACTCTTTTGCAACTGCCGGTAGCTGTTGTAATATAACCTTTTTCCAACAGCTTTTAGCAGTTGCAAAAGACTTCTTTACAACCGTATAAGGCGGTTGTAATTAATATTTTAAGTACTATTTTTCACTACTAGAAAAACAGTATATTCCAACGCCCCTGTTCCAACGGCCGCCAACGACTTCCAATGGCCGTTAATTTTTTACGTAGCCATTTGAATCCATTGGAAATAAGCCGTTTGCGGCCGTTGGAAGCCATTGGAAATTTTCCTGAGATATCAGCCCGCGAGCCATCTTCTCCCTCATTCTCATCTTCCTCAAATCAAATCCCCAAATCCCCCATCTCCTACCAAACGACCGCCGCCACAAAAACCATCCAAATCACCTCCTACGCCATCTACAAGGTACTCCGGTCCATCTCCATCCTTCTACGTCTCCAAATCAGGTATTTTTTTCTATACCTAATTTTTTGGTTTTTTTGATTTAGGGTTTAATTTGACTTGTGCTTGTTTCCTACTTGTTATTGTATGCATATTACATCATGCTATCCCCTAATTTTAGTTATTATCCCATAATAAACAAGTTATTACCGATTGAAAATTTTGTAATTTAGGATATTTTAATAGTTTATATATGTTGATTTGGTTAGTATTGAACGTATGTGTGTGATAGAGTTTATTGCATTTGGAATCCGTTAGAACGGATATTGGATTTGTGCGAATATGATTTTTGTATTTGTAGGAACACGTGAATTTGTGAAAAATGAATTTTGTGTACAAATTTAGTGTATAAAATGAATTTAGTACTTATGTAATAAAACGGTAAAATATAAACCAATATTAATTAAACGAATTATATATTCAAATTTAATATAAACAAATATTTAAATCCTTAGATATTATTCGGCCCCGTCTGACAAGTGTTGTATATGATCGTTTTAGGGATATTCGTTTTTTCTAGAGAACGGACAACTCTATCCATCTGATACATCATTTGTCGGATTTGTCCGAGTACTGGACAAGTTACAAACACTATAAGGTAACTATATCCGTCAATCATATCACTTTAAACGGTTCACAAAATTTCGACGGCATTTCCTTTACGTTCCTTGTGTACACGCATTTGTGTACGATACAAGGAACACGGGGGAAATGCTGTCGAAATTTTATGAATCGTTTAAAATGATATGATTTACGGAATATAATTACTATTGTGTTTGTAATGGGAAGTAGGATGACCGACCATCAAAGAAAGACACATAAGTGGCAATGAAACAATAGTTGCTTATTTAAAATAAAGTTTGTGAAATTAGCAGTTTGCGGCCGTTGGAAAATTTCCTGCAAAATACAAAATGAATGATTTATAACATTTTTACTCTATTATAGGTTTTCTAGTAGGGAAACATGGTCAGTTACTTTAATGATCAGAGCTGGATGTATCAAAGAAGGGAAATTAGTGGCGCAATAAGCGAACATTTTCTAAAAGGGGTACAAGTGTTCATCGAATTTTCTATCAGTAATATTGCAAACGATGAAGAAATTCGTTGTCCGTATAGTAGATGCAAATTGTTGAACTATTTAGAACCGAATATAGCTAAGGTTCATTTGCGCCAATTCGGTTTCGTACCCAATTATTTGCTGTGGGATCGTCATGGATAAATTGTAGCCCCTAATAATCAAGAACAGTCGGTGGAGGTCATCAGCGAAGAAGGTAGTACGAATCTCATAGAACATATGGTCGAAGATGCAGCACGATCAATGTTCCCTACCGTTGTAATTGATAACGACGATGTTAACATCGAAGAGGAACCAAATGTTGGAGCTAAAAAAATATATGATTTATTGTATCATGCTAAAATAACCCTTTGGAATGGATGTTTAAGCGGCTCTCAATTATCGGTAACTGCAGAATACATTGCAATGAAATCAAAATACAACCTTACAAAAGCTGGATTTACGGCTGTTGTGCAAGCTGCTAAACGTCATATGCCATCCGATAATTTAATGTGCGAAAATTATTATGAAGTGAAAAAACTTATGTCATCTTTCGGTTTGCCATATCAAAAAATAGATACATGTTTAAAGGGTTGCATGTTGTATTGGAAAGAAGACATCAACCTTAGAAATTGTAAAATATGTAATCAGGAAAGATACAAATCGAGGAAAAAGAAGGGAAAAGAAGTTCCATACAAGCGTATGCATTATTTGCCCCTCACCCCTAGACTTCAATGATTATATGCATCATCTGTAACAGCGCATCATATGAGATGGCACAGTGTGAGAACACCTCAAGAAGGTACGTTGACACACCCAGCCGATGGAGAAGCATGGAAACATTTTGACAAGAAATATCCCGATTTCGCAGCGGAGAGCCGAAATGTTAGACTAGGTTTATGTACAGACGGCTTCTCACCGTTTTCTCAGTTTGGTTCTAAATATTCATCTTGGCCAATAATAATCACACCTTACAATCTACCTCCGTGGATGTGTATGAAAACTCCATATATGTTTCTCACGATTGTCGTCCCTGGTCCTGATGATCCGACACAGGGCATTGATGTTTACTTACAACCGTTAATCGAAGAGTTGAAAATATTATGGTATGAAGGAGTTGAAACATACGACATATCAAAAAAGAAAATTTTCGGACGTTCGCTTCTTTGTTATGGACTATTAGCGATTTTTCTGCATATGCAATGCTTTCGGGTTGGAGTACGGCCGGTCGTTTTGCTTGTCCTTATTGCATGGAAGAAACACGAGCATTTTCTTTGCCAAATGGAAAGAAAATTTCATGGTTTGATTGTCATCGATGTTTTCTTCATATTAATCACCCTTTTAGAAGAGACAAAAAAAACTTCATAGCTAATAGACACGAGACTCTATGACCACCAGCGGTTTGGTCAAGCGAGGATATATATGAACTTGTAAAAGATTATCCAAAGATACACGAGACCGGACAACAAGAAGAAATTCAAGGTAAATCGACGTTTCATAATTGGTGCAAACAAAGTATATTTTGGGAATTGCCTTATTGGAAAAATCTATTAATCTGTCATAACATTGACGTGATGCATAACAAAAAAAACGTATTTGATAATGTGTTTTATACAGTTTTGAATGTGAAGGGCAAGACTGAGGACGATTTGAAATCTAGACGTGATATAAAGAAAATATGCAATCGTCCTGAGCTTCATATGACTCCCGACAATAAAAAACCCAAAGCATGCTATGAACTAGATAGCAACCAAGTTAAAGTACTGTTACAATGGGTGGAAGGATTACGATTTCCCGATGGAATTTCCTCTAATCTTCGTAGATGTGTCGACTATAAAAATGGAAGACTGAGTGGAATGAAAAGCCATGATTGTCATGTAATGATGGAAAATTTGTTACCCATCGCTTTCAAAGAATTGTTACCGGTAAAATTTTGGACGGTAATAACAGAACTTAGTTTATTTTATAAGGAGCTTTGTTCAACTACGTTAAAAGTTGACCGTCTACTTAAACTTGAAGAAGAAATTCCTATACTGCTCTGCAAACTGGAGAAAATATTTCCTCCGGGTTTCTTTAATGTGATGGAGCATTTACCTGTTCATCTTCCATATGAAGCACGTCTTCGAGGTCCTGTGCAATATGGATGGATGTATCCATTCGAAAGATATGTTACTATATTGAGTATGTAAATGTTGATTTAAGTATAAATATAGTAGTTAATACTTAACCCAAATATTTTTTATTAGGTACTTAAATCATTTAAAGAAAAAAGTGAGACAAAAAGCTCGATTCTCCCATGTCTTATCTCCCGTCACCCATCCCCATCCCCCAAACCATACTTTCAACTGTTCACGTACTTCGTGTCTCCCACTCCTCCCGCCTTCCCTCGTCTCCCGCCTCTGACCGGCCGCTTCCACCTATTCCACCACCGCCAGACATAGCTGCCTCCTTATCATCCAATTCCTCTATGCCACCTCCTATTGATCTTTTCCCTCCTCTTCCTCCTTGTCCTCGTCCTTCTTCTACCTTTTCCCCTCATTCGCTATCCATTCTTCCTCCTCCTTCTGTCCCGCCTACTTCGTGGTCGTCTCTTTTCTCTGATAAGCCTAGGAATGCTGGGTCTTATATTCCTATTCATTTTGACATTCAGTATACTGGCACACCTCTTTCTCCTTCTGTGGAGATCGTTAATGAAGGAATTAAATCTTGGTCCGATTGTTTAGTTGGATTCTTCCTTGCTGGAACAGTTAACTATATGGCAGTTAAATCTTACCTTGAAAAGGTTTGGAAACTGAAATGTTCTTATGAGATATACTTTGACAAATTTAATTACTACTTTAGATTCTCCAATGAAGAAGACAAGCTAACAATATTAAAGAAAGACCCTCTCTTCATTCGTGGTCAAATGTTTATCTTATCGAAATGGAATCCTTCTTTTGCTTCTGCTCATGCAGCAGTTAGAACTGTTCCTGTTTGGGTCCATCTTCATCGAATCCCTATTCTAACCTGGACTCTTCTTGGCATCAATTGGTTGGCATGCCATATTGGAAGATTAATATGTTTTGATGAAAATACAGAGAAACTGAAAAGATTTGAGTATGCGAAATGTCTGATTGAAATTACTCCTGATAGAGAACTGCCCGCTTGTTTATCTGTTGGTGATGGTTCATGTCCTGATATACTTATTGATTATGCATGGAAACCACTTATTTGTACTCATTGTAAAATATTTGGACATGCAACAGTGGATTGTGAAAAGTACAATTCCAATGGTAATGCTGAAGTAATGGCTAGTAAGGGATCACATGAGAAAATTGAGAATGGTGACAAGAACATGATCAAGTCTGGTCCAGCATTATGGCAAAAAAGGGATTGCAAGTAAAGGGTAAAAGGAAAATTAAACCCTTTCAGAAAATGTGGAAAAGAGTTAGTAAAGATGATGCTGTGAATGCTTCGAGTCATGCAATCAAATTGGTGCAACAGGTTTCGAGTCAGGCTCGTGAGGTTCTTGCCGTTTCTAACCAAGTGTCGAAGACAGTTGAAATAGATAATGATACAAATAACAGTGATGATCCAAATTCATCCCAGGCTGAATTGATGGTGGTTGATACTTCACATCAGTCTCTACCTGGTAATATTGCACAAAATGTTGAAACAACTAATGATGCTATTGGATTACTTCCTCTTCCTAATATTATTCCTCCCAGTATTTCTGATTCAAGACCTGTTGATGATCTTTTACTATCAACTGATGGTGTATCCACCCATAACAACTTTTCAATTCTTCAAACTCTAACTGAAGACAGTTATGAGGATACTGATGGCTTACTTAGCCTTGATGATCATAATATCATATCAAAAAGCAATCAAATAACCTCATTATCTGTTCCTTCCATCAACAACATGAACGTGCACAATGATATGCACAGTGCTGTGCAATCTTCTGCACAACTTCCTGTCCTATCTCAAATCACTCGTAATCAATCCCATTCCAATTCCCCTTATTCATCTCTATCTCTGCCAAATCATATATTTTCATACATCATCCCTATTCAAACAAACAATCCATCTATGTCTCCTTCCTCCTTACATCCAATTCCTGAAAGTACAATCTCTTCCTCTCAAAGTAAAAGGGGAAGGCCTAGGAAATCAAGAAAACAATCAAATGACCTAGACAAGGGAATTCAATACTCCATTGACCAAATATCCCCATCAATGCCAATCGCAACTGACCTTAACACTTCTTCCTCTGGTGTTAAAACCAGAGCCCATTCACAACCTATTTTATGATTGATAGAATTGCATTCTGGAACATAAGGGGGGCTCACTCCTTATCAAAACAACTGGAAATTAAAAACTTCATCTCTTCCTTCAAAATTCAAATAATGGCTATTGCAGAAACAAAATTAAATCATATCAAAACCCTCAAAGCATCCCAACTCATTAATAGTAACTGGAATTCTATTCACAATCTATCTCAAGCTCCTTATGGCAGATTGCTTATTCTTTGGAATCCTGCTATTTTCTCTATCACCCCCTTATGTGTTCATAGACAATATATTCACACAGTTATAACCCACATCCATACATCCACCATCTTCCACATGACTTTTATATATGCTGAAAACAATTGTTTGCACAGACAATCTTTCCTTGACTCTCTTCCCTCTCTTCAACCAACTTCTATACCTTGGCTATGTGTTGGAAATTGGAACTGTATGCAATCTTCGGCTGACAAGTTAGGGGGTGCTCCTCTAACTTATCAACAGACTAGACCCCTCAACCAGGCCATTTTTGATTCTAATCTCCTTCCTATTGCAGCCAGTGGTTGTCCCTATACTTGGAATAACTCCAGCAAAACTGGCAAGCTCACCTTCTGTAATCTTGACAGATCTTATCAAAACTTTTCATCTGTTCTTGTTTAGCCTAAACTTCACAGCATCATTCATCCTCCATCGCTATCTGACCATTCTCCCCTTATCTTAGACTGGGGAAAAGCATATGAGAGAAGACTCCCCTCATTTTCATTTTTTAATAACTGGACTATGCACCAGGATTTTATGAAAATTGTTACTAACTGTTGGTCTATTAAAGTTTATGGTAATCCTATGTACATTTTACAGGCTAAACTCAAGCATTTAAAAGATACTCTAAGGCCGTGGGCTAAAGTCAACTTTGGAAATGGTAATAGTCTATCTCATGAGGTTAGAATTAATTTACATAAAGTGCAAAATGATATTCAGGTTTGCATGGATCAGTCTCTGCTAGCTAACCTTGTTACACAGGAGAAAACTTTAATCAATCTCCTAGCCAAAACTCTTGTGGAAGAAAATAAAATGGCATACCAAAAGGCAAAAATCAAGTGGACCCTCAACGGTGACAAAAACTCTGCTGTTTTCCATGAATCTTTGAGAAGCAATCGCACTGCTTCGAATTTTTCTAACCTACTTGATAAAAATGGTGTTCTATGTTCAACTCTTGATGATGTTCATGATGGTTTTCTGGATTATTTCATGGACATGCTAGCTCCCCCTATCAACCCTCATATCAACAGTCATCTTTTTGATAACATCCCTGTTCCTGCATTATCTCAACAGGCATCTAATTTTCTTATTCAAGAAATTACTGTAGAGGAAATAAAAGATAATATATTTGCTATGAATGCAACTAGTTCCCCTGGACCGGATGGATTCAATGCCCACTTTTACAAATTTGCTTGGCCTGTTATTGGCCCTGATGTGATTAAAGCAATTAAGAACTTTTTCAAGCACAATAAAATGATTCATGGGATTAATTCCACCAAGATTACTCTCATTCCAAAAACGAACCAACCTTCTTCTGTTACTCAATTCAGACCCATACCATGCTGCAATGTGATTTATAAGTGCATCTCAAAGATTATGGCCACTAGAATGATGACTGTTATCCCTGATATAATTTCTTCCTATCAGAGTGCTTTTCTTCCATCTAGAGACATCACTGACAACATTCTGCTTGCTGCTGAATTGCTGAAAGGATATGATAGGCTAAATATTTCTAAACGATGTGTGCTCAAGCTTGACATCGAAAAGGCATATGATTCTTTCCAATGGAAGTCTATTATCTACATCCTTTACAGGATGAAATTCCCAATACCATTCCTTTCTTGGATATACACATGTATTTCCACTGTTAAATACTCTCTGAGTTTTAATGGCGAATTATTTGGTTACTTCCATGGTTCTAGGGGTATACGACAGGGAGACCCCTTGTCTCCATACATTTTCGTTTGTGTCATGCAATTGTTCACGTCTCTCACCAATAAGTTCTTGGCTAAGAAGCTTATTGAATATCATCCCTTATGCAAAAATTCTGGAATCTCCTCATTACAATTTGCTGATGATCTTCTTTTATTCATGAAACCTACAATCAAATCCATTCAGGGAGTTCTTCACATCTTGGATGATTTCAAATGTCTTACTGGTCTCAGCATTAACTACAACAAATCCAAGATTAGGATAGCTGGCATCACTGAATCTGATAAATGCCAAATATACACTTTGTCTGGTCTTAATCCAATTCAGCATAATGACGACTACCTAGGGGATCCTATGTTCTCATCAAAAGTAAAGACCAGCCAATGTCTCAAACTTTATGAAAAAATTACTGCCAAAATTTCTTCATGGCCGATATCTAAATGCTCTATGGCTGGTTGGCTTGTGATTGTCAAATCCATAGCCACTTCAATGTGCCTTTACTATGCTAGAATATTCATTCTGCCTGCCAAATTAATCTCCATGATTAACTCTGCCCTTAACCACTTTCTCTGGCATGGCAGTCCATTTTCCAAGAAGCCTATTCCTATTGCATTCAGAAAGATTTGTTGTCCTCTTAAGTTTGGAGGCCTTGGGGTCATGAACATTAAACAATGGAATTGGGCTGCAATTTCGAGACGTATTGATACTATTTTCAAATTTGATAATAATTTATGGGCTTCGTGGGTGAGGAGCAATTTAATCAAGAGCAATCATTTTTGGACTATGCCTATTCCTATGGATTGCAGTTGGTCATGGAGGAACATATTAAGGTTAAGGGGGGTTTTTATTCATTTATTTCAGGTTGGTTTACTTCACATGAATAAAATTTCGTTCTGTTTTGATCCATGGTCGGATCAGGGATTCATTCTTGCGGATGTGATTGGTTACAACATCAGAATCATGACTGGTATCAATGAACATGCTTCTGTATCGTCGGTTTGGTCTGAAGGTAAATTGCTGCTGTCGTCATCTAGCTCCTCCACTGTTCGTGCCTGCTGGGATAAAATCCATGCAAATACATCTTTTAGTATTGACTATCTTGCTGCCTGGTGTCATAAACCTCATCAAATTTGTGTGGTCTACTGCAATATGCAACCCCCTGCTCATGTTGCTTTGTTTCCATGGCACTCTAGAGTGTGGAATCATGGATCTATTCCTAAAGTGAATCTGCTACTCTGGAAGATACTTAACAATGGACTACACACGCTGGATAAAGTTAAAAAGATGGGTACTGTACTTGATGATACTTGCCTTCTATGCAACAGTTCTAAGGAACCTATACACCACCTATTTTTCGAATGTGATTATTCTTATTACATTTGGGGTTACTGTAAGCAGATGATTAATTTACAAAATCCGATCAGAGAATCTTCTATGGAATGGTTTAGCATCTTCAAGGCTACAAGATGGAAATCTCGAAAAAGTTTGATGCTGCTGCGAGTTTTGAAAAACTGTTTGACTGTTATTTGGATGGAGAGGAATAGTAGAGTGTTTTCCAGTGTGTCTACACCAAAGCATATACTTGTCAACTCCATCCGTAGTAATTTTCTTGCATAGTGTTTTAGTTGTTGTATTTTCCTTCCTCTGATCTACTAGTTTGCCATGGATCGTTGAATTTCTTTTTTATAATATATGGTAGGGGCCATTTAACCCCGTTGGCTTTGCCAAAAAAAAAAAGCTCGAGTTGAAGATTCTATTTGCAAATCATATATCGAAGAAGAAGCTTCTTTCTTTTTCTCTCATTATTTTAAAGACCATGTGAACTTATCATTTGTAAGTGTTCCGCGTAATGACAATCAGGCCGTTGAACAAGATTCTTCTTCTGAATCAGTATTATCTATTTTTAAACAACATGGCCGACATGCTGGAAAATGTGAGGAAGTATGGCTAGATGATAAAGAATACCATGTAGCACACACATATATTCTTCTTAATTGTCCTGAAGTTGCACCATTTGTTAGGTAATTAGCACATTCGAAGTTTTGTTAAATTTAGTACTACACGTGTGAATAAATAATAATGTGATATATCATGTTTATGTTTGCAGTATTTATGAATCACAAAATCCAGGCGGCGATTTAAGCAAAGATTTCAGTACTTGGTTTTCGAAATACGTTTCTGATCCCACAAATAATGTGCTCGATAAAGGACTGAAACATTTGGCGTTTGGACCGAAAAGAAAAGTTAATACGCATCCAATATTTTTTGTTAATGGATATAAATTCAACACCAAAGAATACGGTGCTGAAAAATTAACAAACAATACTGGTGTATTTGTTAAAGGCAGTGATGACCCTAATAATCATATAAATGATTTTTATGGCGTGTTAACTCAGATATTGCAGTTGACATATTTTACAAGACCCGTGTAGGATGTTTATCTCTAAAAAGGGATAAAGTAGATTGGTCTGCGGTTTTTAAAACCAAAGCAAGATTTACGTTCGATGGACAAAATATTCCAGACGAACAAGCCTATCAAGCAGATCTGGAGGAAAATGCTGAAATAGCAATTACAGACGATCAAACTGATTTTGGACCTTTAAATGATGAGACAAATGTATTAGTCGAAGCATTTGAGAGTGTAGAGGAAAACGACATAGAGCACGAAACCGAGTCTGAATCAGAAAACGATGAGGACGACTGAGTAATATCCGGTAATTTTTAAAAGTATTCGCATTACATTGATCTCTGATTAATAATGCATTTATCCAATTTATACAATTTTAATGACAATAAGTGTATACTCATACACTCAACACATACACAACATGACACATTTGTAGCATATTGTATTACATTTTTTAATGGTTCATCATATCATGATTATTATGAATTGTATATGTATGTATATATGGCAGGTATATATATTATGAATTTAGTTCAGCGACACTGGAACTCCAGGATCGCGAAGAACTATAGGGAGACTATGTCGGAGACTAAAAAAGTAGGAAAGAAGCCCAAGTGGATGAGCGCGACTGTATGGGAGAAGTGGGTTGAGTGGTGGAACTCTGAGGAGTTCAAGGTAAATCTACAATAAATCTCAGCAATTTTTTATCGTTTAATAAATAATTAATCATTGTAAATTTGCAGGAGGAGTCAGCTAGGAACTCGACAAACAGGAGCAGGAATCCTGTATCACACCGTGGAGGCTCCAAATCTTTCCAGCATCACCGCGAAGATTTGGTAAATTTATCTATTATCACATTTGTATATTGATCAGTTCAGTAATTAGTTATTTACAGTTAAATTTTCCAAATTATCAATTGCAGGAACGAGCTCGTGGATGCTCTGTTGGCTTAGTGGACGTGTTTGCTCACACCCACGCGTCTAGGCAAGTAGATGAGGCTGGCAATATCATATATCAGTGGGGTGATCAAGATAGGGCGACCGAGGCATATGTATGCATTTTTTAATTTCTAATACTTACACCGATAAGTTTATTAATTTCTAGCTATGCAAAATAATTATATGCTACTATTTTTCAACTGAATTTTTTTTTTCATTATAGTCGAGATTGCAGGAGGCACAGGCTTATGCGTTTCAGCAGTCTGGTCATGATGCGCTGACACAGGAGGAGCAGGATAACATTTTTACCGCTGTTATGGATCCGGCGCAACGAAGTAGACGTTTTGGCTTCGGGAACCTAACGGTAATTAATCCTTTTACATATGTATAAAAAATCAGCGTTTAGATATATAATGTTATAATATTTTATATGCTGAGACAACCCTTTTGCTATTATATCTATTTGCAGGCTCTACAGGCTCGACAAGCTCAAAAAGACCAAGACAAAGAAGAAATCAAGGAGCTTAGAGCTATGGTTGAGCAGCTACGGGAGGAGAATCGTCTACGAGCCATCCAGGTGGAGCAGCTGGATCAAAAGCTTGCGCAGTATTTGCAGAATCATGGTACCCTTCCTTCGTCGTCTGGTGCTTCTTGAGGCGACGAGGATCCTTGAGGAGGTATGTTTTTGAGTATTTGTGTTTGAACAATGTACATATTGACTTGGAGATGTTTTGATGTTGATGGTGATGTTGTATATATTGGTACGGAGTGGGTGAGAAATATTTTGATGGTATGTACATGGTTTATTGACATTTGTTGATGGTATATTTTGTGATGTTTGATCGGTTTGGTTTGTTTATATTGGTGTTTTATTGATTTATGTGTGTTGTTTGTATTGATATTGATATATATGTGTGGAATTGATTGGAAATGGAATGGAAATTGAATGGATTGGAAATGGTGTGGGTGGAAGGTAAATAGGCTTGCTGTTCTACAGCAAAATAAACCCAGTATTTCCAACGGCGGCTTATTGGCCATTTTATTGTAACGGTTTCTAATGGATTCCAACGGCTCCAAGCCGTTAGCGGCCGTTGGAAATTCCGTTGGAAAGCATTGGAAGGCGTCGGATTTATTCCAATGGCTATTCCAATGGCTTCCAACGGCCGCCAACGGCTAGGAGCCGTTGGTATAGTCGTATTATCTTGTAGTGCTTGCAACAGCTCCTAATGATGATAGTTGCAACAAACATTTTTACAAGTGCTACAAACTACTACAATTCATCTTTTCGCAACCACTATTAACCATAAATTACATGATGTTATAACTTAAACCAATAATTCGTTAATAATAATCACAATTATTCAAATACTTAAAACAACATGAACCATTCACATTCAAAAAAAAACAATTCAAGTTCACATCATTTATGAATTCATAACTCCATTACAAAACATAACTAAATTCACAACGTATACCAGTTAATGTACATATACTTACTAATAGAAAGAGATAAATTCCTTATGTCGAGCAATAGGCGTTCCAACCGCTTGTCCAATAGTATAGATATCTGAAGTGGGCCTAAATAGAAGAGCTTGGGGATCTACCAACGCATCGACCCAAACCTTCCAAGCATCTGCTCTTAGTGGTACATGGTGCACTAAAGCGGTAGGATCGATAGATGCAATTGTTGCTTCTACGACAACATTCCTTTGTCAACCCAATAGTTTGTACTTTCTAGGCTGCTGCTAAAATTGTATATTACCACCATTTGTGACGTTGTTGCTACTTTGATGTGACACAAAATAAAGCATTAAATTTGTTATAGTTCACAGCAAAAGAACTTGGAATTTATTTACTCATAATCTAGTACCAAAATAATGAAATCAAAAATGCGTATTCATTCATGGATCTTTGTTATATATCTGCACTTATATTTGTATGCATATTTGAAACAATAAGATAGAAACATCCTTCGTTTACATTCTACTCTTCAACTAAATCAACTACTACATCCTTTGCAAAAGCATTGTGTATTTCTGAACCAACCCTATGCAAATTTGCAAAATCACAGAACAATACACCCACAACCATACAATTTGTATTTGTCAACAAGTTCATGAAAATACGAAACATATATGCACTGATATTTCCACTATATTAGTCCTAAATGATACTATTATTTAATTGATAAATTGGTAATATCCTACTGCAATTAATGAAACAAAACAAGATAGAAATATGACAATTACTTAAGAAATACTTAGGGTTAATAGTTTATGGTTGTAAGCTGTAACCACAGCTCTAAAGGAGAGTTTGGCCGTAACAATCAATGAAAAGTTAATTGGGATTATTTGACATGACACCCATTGCTACAATATATTAGACTTAACCACCCAGTATTCATTTTATTTTTTACTCATATTTAGTTCATTATTTTTGCAAAACTGTTATGTACATATTTCAGTCCTTCTAGTTTATCTATTTTTAATTTACAAAACATACTTATTCCAAACCAAATAACTAGGATGGGTGAACTCAATTAATGACGATTAAAAATATATTCTTACTAGTTTATCTATTTTAAATTTGTAGTTAGGATAATTCAAATCCTAATTCTATGTCCCATGAATTTACAGTCTCATCTCCAAAGTTCTAACGAAGGCATAGCCTCAGTTTTATCTAAGGCATAAACTTAATTTTGACTGAGGCAAACACCTCAGCATTGACCAAGGAGATTGCCTCAATTTGTATGAGGCATTCTATTAGTGTTAACCGATGCAAACGCCTCAGTATTGACTGAGACATTGCCTCGGTATTGACCGCAAATGCAACTAAGATTTTTTTTAAGAAAAAAAATGTAACTAATGATTGTCACATAAAATTCTCTACCAACAGTGGAGTCACGTAGGAAAATTATTATTTTTTCGAAAAAGAAATTCATCTTATGCCTTAGTTGTCATGTTAGCTATCGAATCTTCTTAGTCACCACACATGGAATTTAATGGGAAGGAAACTATATTTGATATTTTTAAGACAAAGGTATAGCTACTTTTGATTCCTGAGTTGAAAGTGGTTAATGCAGCTCATATTCATAGGGAATGGAATAAAGTATCTATTATATATATAATAATTCATATACTTGTTTATTATATATATACATATATATTATATAATTTATTATATAATAATTCGTATATAATTTTTATTATTTTCATACGTATAATTCTATGATAACTTTACATTCTCTAGTTCAATAAGTTTATCAAGACAATACTGTTACTACTACTATTACAATTACTATTTGTATAAAAGTTATACACACCAACATGTGTGTGTGTATTCATATACTTATAAGCAATCGACATCAAGTATTTTGCTTAGTGGTTAATTTTGCACTACCTTACTGGACGTCACCTTAGAAACTCCCGACTACATTCCAAAGAGCTAAAACAACACTCACTATATGCCTGCAAACATAACAAACATTAGCTCTGTTGACATCAAACGGAGATATATATTGTGAGATAATAACAAATTTTTATACGGTGTATCAGTATATAAAATAGGACCAATTGATTGTTCATGAACTTTGTAATAGAAATATGAATCTTAGCAAAAGAAAGTTTTCTGTGGCATTTGAATATACACAATCTAATCTACTATATTCGAATTAAGTAGTGTAAAAGTTTATTTCAATTATACAACACAAAAAAAACTTCATTTTGTAATATATTTATCTTCATGGTTTTTTATTGTAAAAAGGCATATGTAATCAAAGTTAGAAGTCCATATAATTTTCTTTGAAAAATCCTTTCCAAACACGATAAGCCAACAACTTGGTAAAACAAACACATGTAGATCTTTCAATCAAGTATGATACAATTATAAACATATATTGACCTTAAATTATGAACCAATACCAACATGAACCTAGCATAGATGGTAATGCGGTGTGCTCTTATCTTGATAACAGAAATGGTGTTTTCTTATCTTAATGCAATATATTATCTTAAGAATACCATATTCTTATTATAATTAATATTTTGTTATGATTTAACGTGTTATCATGTTCAGGGCAGGCCGAAAGAATCAATCGTCTAACCCCTCTTGATTTTATTTCCCATATATTATATAATATTTCAATTTCTATATATTTTTTCTTTTGATATCACAAACAATGTCACGATACAACCTATAAAAAAAATTCATACAAAACCCATTACATTAAGTAGGTTACAATATTTATTTAAGTTTAAGAAAAAAATAAAGCAAAATGCTACTTATCATAGAAAATAAAAGTCAAATTCTCTATAACTAATTTTAAGGAAAATACTTGTTTCCTTTATCTTATACTTATATTTCTAACATAACACAAAAAATCGTTTTCCCCCAAGATTGGAGATTGTAATAAAAGTTTGAAACATTAATAATTTCAATTATAAGGTGTATTTGCATTCATAGAATGCTTAAATATGAGTGAAGCATTCACTTAATTGATTTGTACCAATAAATTTGCAGTTATAAGACGGTTCACTAATAGAATTTTTGATGCTAGATACAGTAAATGATTTCTGATAACATAGCAAGATATTATGCATATAACTAAGTGATAGAAAATAACATTTGTTATAGAAATTTTTTTCTTCATCCAAATAACTTAATGTTAACTTCAAAAAAGTTCAAAATGAGTAATAGCAAGAATAATGGTACCTTCACTGCCCATAAGAAATGCCTGTGCAAAAAGCTCGACTATCATAAATCCTCGCAAGGTCAAATTGTACTAGCATAGCTCCCATCACAGATGACATTAAATGTTAGGATGGTACAAGGAGCTCCATCGTTTTTGAAATTTCTTGAATATCATTGTATAAATTATTCTTTTAGCTCTTGCTCGAGTCCTACGTACACCTAGCGAGAATACAAGAATGTCATTTGCTCTAATTTTTGATTTATTTAGAGATCCATCTATCTAAAGCATTAGTGCATCAATCTCAGCTTCATTTCTTGGTTAAAGAAGACAATATGCTATTAAGATGTTATATTCAAAACATAAGTTTGGATCAATGAACTCGACGATTTTTCAATTTAGAACGATGGTTTAGATAAGTTAGCCTTTCCATGCACTAAGCAATCCAACAACAAATCATGTCAGCTTTTTCCTTTTAATCTTTATAATTATTATTTTCAAACTGTATTTGATTTCTGAAGCAATTGGTGTGAATGCTTTCATCAAACAAGCAAATCAAGATAGTTTGAATAAACTAAGTAATTATTCAGTTCAACTAAATTGAAGAAAAATCAGATTACTAAGACAATGATTTGTTTATAAAAAAGACATTCTAGCAATGGATGTGGACTAGGCATGATGAATAAATGAAGCAAGCAATGCTTTCATCAAGCAAGCAAATCAAGACAGTTTAAATAAACTGAGTATATTCAACTAAATTGAAGAAAATTCAGATTGCTAGAACAAAGATTTGTTTAAAAAAACATATTCTAGAAAATAAATCCGTTGGTTGAAATTTTTGGAAGAACAACTATATTTCTTTATACATTTTTATTTATTTATTGATTTAGAACAGTTTTTTCTTCGAATCTCTCTAACGTTTTCATTTTTCACCCTTTTAAAAAGATTTAACGCTTGACCAAATTTTAGTTTCTTTAAATAGTTATACTTCCAGATTGAATTTACACTTCTAAACATATTAATTTATTTCAGAAAACTTGAACTCTTTTAAAAAAAACATTTTTTATAAATTGAAACATGGTAAACATTTTTGATCTCTGTTTAAAATATTTGTATCTTTTTCACAAACTCTCATTTTTTAGCTATTAATATCAGATTTATAATTATTTATTTGTTTAAACTTAAAAAATATAAGCAAAATCTATCTTGATAAATTATAGAAGGCAAATAAAATATTTTGAAGAGATTTAAAATACATTTACTGAATATAGACATGTTATCACCTTATATTTTCTTTCCAGGAATCTTTATGGCATTAAAACATATTTGTTAAATGATTTACATAAAATTAGTGTATTTTCTTAATCTATAGATGAACTATGATTGTTACACAAAAATGTCAATAAACTAAATCAAATTCTTCCTATTGACTAAATGTACATATCAAATTAATCATGTAGATTACACCGTTTCTGAATTGTGTCCATAATGCATTGTAACAACTAGTTCATGTATAACTTTGGGTAATAACTTTAGTTCCAACCTTGATTTCATGATATAAGTAACAAAGGATAAATGCAGAAACAGAACAATAAACTCCATCTCAAACTCATAATACTTTTTGGATAGATATTACCTAAAAATGTACAGTCAAATGCATAGATGGTTTTAACTTGATGTTCAAAAACGTTGGATAACAAACTTAATCAAGGTTATACTCTAACTTTATTGTTATATACATGCAACTCAAAAAAATAAGCTTATACAGAATACACTAAGTAAGAGTTGGCACAAGCTTTGAGCCATTAAGACCTTCACACAGCAAGCATAAATTGTTAGAACATCATATTAATGTTATGAACTCTTATTTTACATATTCTACAATTTTGATATTTTACTATTGAATCGATGGCTACAACGCTTCATAAATATTAATTAATATAATAAATTTACAATACTAATTAAATGTTGTTAAATTTTAAAGTTCAATAACATCGCATTAATGTTATGAAAAATACTAGATATGATATAATGTAAATAAAATACTATTAAATTGTAACGTCCCGCCTTTTCGCACGCTTTAAATCGTCACACGTGACAATTCAAACCGTTCGAAAGGGCGGATTGTTATGGGGTAAATAAGAAAAATGAGAAAGAAATAAAACAAAATAGAATCTCATAGCGGAAGGATAAAATATAATAATCAAATATACAGTTTATAAAGCTGTTTTACAAAATATTCGATTATACTTACACATTTATCAGAGTTACACATACCAATAACAATGCAGCGGAACAGTATAAGTATAGTGGACTAATAATAATAATAATAATATAAATCTCCATCTTCGTCCTCCAGAGCTAAGGTCTTCGAAATCCTGAAACGCTCGGACTGACCCGAGCGAATTGAAAGGACAAAACACTCGAGTCGGAACTAAAAGATCTTATGTAAGTTAAATCAACAGAAATAAATATGAGTGCAGTAACTTAAGAGATGCTCGGGATTCACATCACCTAAGGATCCGTTAAGCTATTTACTATGTAGTATATTTCGCTATTATAATAGTGTCTAATTGTAAAATAAACTTACTTTTAAATAGCATTAAGGGGTTACCCATATATCCCTTAACACAAATAATGCCAATAGTCTATACAGTACCGTAATACCTCCTGATCGGGAGGCTACTAGAGGATACTCCATAGGTACGAAACAAATAGAAACTCGTACAAGGCGTGATAGGGTAGGTGACACGGCACAACTAGGCAATGCCAGGGTAGATATACCAATTACGCATCCGGGCTGGTGGTAATGCGTAGTAGCTACTACCGCCCACCTCGGACAAACTCCTCCTAAAATCAAAGAATTCAAAAGTGGCCACCGAATCAATCCAAAGTCAGAGTATAATATCGAAGAGGAGTATCCGATAAAGGGCGCTAACCCCCTTGGCCCGAGAATCGCTCCTGTTTTAGCCACTTATGCCAACTCACAGGAGTCGGGTCCACGTATTTACCTCAAAGGAAACGCCGCCACCAACCTACTTCATTCTGGAATCTCCACCGCATACACGGTTGTAAAGTGGTTTTCAGGGTTGGCAGAGAGTATGACAACTTCCGATCCCGGTCTCTTCAACAACTAATCGTTATTATAACACCGCGGTTTTTCAAAATAATTTATACTTTAAAACCAGAATATAATATCTCTTTCAAACCATATAAATATGATATCATTTATATTTTTAAAACCCAAATCAATATGATATTATTTTATTTTATAAATATCTCTTTTCCAAAATCATATTATTTTTCAAATATATATACCTTGAAACCATAGCTTTGAAACATAACTTTTAATACTTAATGGTTCAAATACTATATTACTTTATAAAATAAACAGCTTCTTCAAATTTCACAATAAATTCCCAATATCAATTTGAACCTCCAAATAAACCATTTTAATTCCCATATATTTCAAAGCTTAAATATTCTATGTTTCAAAACTTTATGGTTCATATATTTCAATCTTTAAATATTCCACTATTTCAAAAGGATTCTTTGAAAATTTAATATATATCAAATCAAATTCCTATTATTTAAATTTGAAATATTTACTTACTAAACAAATATTATTCAGGTAAAACTCTTAACTTCAATAACATGATATTCTTTTAATTAAATTAACTTGATAATATTCGTTAAATAAATTGTATATTCATTTAAATTCTCAAATCAAAAATCAAGTTACACAATCATACCCTTTAAATCTTAATTTATTTACATTTCAAAACAATTTTTTCGAAAATAATTCTTAAATACTTTAATTCAAATCATATTCACATTTATCTTCAACCTTACTTTTATTTAAGTTATTATTAACTCTATATACAATAGAATTTCAAATATATTCTTAACCATATCTCATAAATGAAATCAACTTCATTATTTAGCTTATTTTAAATTTTGAAACAAATTTATACATAGCTAAATTCAAGAATTTTTTACTATATATATATATATATCAAAATTTATTATTTATTAAACCGTATTCTTTCCAAAACCATAGAAAATCATTTCAAAAATAATTTTATATATACCGCGGTGCCTGTATATAATTTTCTATCCTATGGTCAGGTGATACAGATATTTATCATTTCAATCCGAAATTTAAAAATAAAAATGCGGTTGTATACCATTTCAAACCGCAATCCCGAACGAAATGATAATGCATAATAATAACTTGCGGTTTATACAATATAAATACAGCATCCATTCGTCCATCATATCAATCATCAAACGTTCATCAACTCATCATCCAATCCAAACAATCACATCAATAAATAATAATTAATTACTGACAGTTAATTTTTCAATAATGAATTAAATAAATGTTTAATTGTAGTTTATATGTAATAATAAATAAATTTAACTAGCAGGTTATGTGCAATAATAAATTTAACTAAAATTTTAACTTGCATCTTTAAATGCAATGAATAAATTAATTAAGAATTAACTGGCAGTTTTAAATGTAATAATGAATTAAATAGCGCATAAATTAAATGAATGCAATTTAACTGAGAAAATGATGAAATATATGCCAAACAGCTAAAATAAAATTTTAAACACATCATAAATCAATTTAATAAACTTAAGAAATTTTAGAAATTGTGAGTGGGTTAAAACACTCGCCTTTTGAATTTAAATTGAATTTAAATCCAATTTAAACCCAAAATTTGACCGTCTCAGAATTTATCCAAACAAGCGTCATCAAGTCCGGAATTTAAAGACGATCCTAACGCAAGAAACCGCGCGTAAATTCGAGGTCGTATGAGAAAGTAATGATTATTTGAGCGAAATGAAATCAAAATTAAAAATAAATAAGAAAAGAACAAAATTCACATTCATTAAGCCACGTCACCACGTGCGTTTGCATGCTCCAGGCAACTCCCTTCTACAGAACGCATGCTTCACGTTCGCACCCAGCTGAACCCAATTTTGACCGCCTTTGACCACGCTTCCCGACACTACAGGCCGCCGTTGGCCATGGCGTGGCCACCATCTCCTCGTCCAGCCGACCTCCCCTGGACCATCCTGAAGCCGATCGACGCCACGAAAATAGGGTCGACCGCCATCATCTTCTAACCCTAAACTGAGATTACACAACGATCTAACCGTCAATTCGCGAAATAAACTGCATGGATGAAGTCCCCTCGGTCCTCTCTTCAAAACCCAGAAAGGATTTTTCGATCCGACGAAGTACATCGTCGAGCGATGAACGACCGAAACTTCTTCGATTTTTACCGGTCAAACGACAATCCAAAACGAAAAATGAATTTCACCAGCAGATTACATACTTCGAGAGCTTCAACATATATTTTTTTCGAATTTTTCTATGGAGTTTGAATTTTCATTAGATTTTTGAATTGGATCTAGGGTTTGCATCCAGTGAGGAAGAGAAGGAGCTGATGAAATTTTACGCGTGGACAAATGCTTATAGATGGAGGCTAGGGTTTAGCAGGTTATTTATAGATAAAGTTGAAATAGACAGATGGATCCGAATTATAAACGTGCTAAACAATAATTGGCCCAAAAAGCCTGTTCTGACTTTGGAACAAAATTGGGTAAACCCATATATCAAAATAGGTGTTTTAAAATATTTTAAACGCGATGGAAAAAGTTTCAAGTCCAAATTCCATCGTATGAAAAAGTTGTGCTCAAATCAATATTTTTCAAATTGATTTCAATTGCATGAATTTCAAGGCGTTTCGAGTCCGTATGATCAAACGATAAGTCAGATTGCTACGAAACTTGAAACATTATTATAATTCACCATTACGGATCCGATGAAACTAGTTTCGTCGAAATCCAAGCCAGTGGCCAAAATGGCTATTTTTTCACATTATTAAATTAATTTAGTATTTAATTAACTACATCACTCTTTCGTTTCACATTTAAAAATTCACAATTTCATTAATTTTGATTCCTTAAACAATTTCAATAATTTAAACAACCTAGATATCAATGTCAAGTTAATATATTTACAAATTTCAGTGTTTGAATTCAATTACGGTAAATTCAGATATTGTAAATTAAATTTCCAATAATTTCCTTAAATTTAACTTGCATCCTATTATCCAATCTATTATTATTAAAAAATGAAGGAAATTTACAATTGGTTCATGATCTATTACACTAATATCCTCACAATACATCTTCATTTCAATTAGCGCGATGTCTAGAAAATTTAATTTCATCCAACTTTAATAAATTCAATTTATTAAAATCCTTACCCTTGTTATTCGAGTCTTTATTGCCACAAGAATATAATCAACCTTGCTTTTAAATCTTGGTTCTTAATATCCTCCCATTTAACTTAATTTCCAAAAATGAAAAATCTAGATATCTAATCTCATTTATTTGAAATAAGCCCAATCACTAAAATTTACATTCAAATAAATTTGATTTACACTATTTATATCAACCAATGGTCATATTATGAATGAAATTGACATTATTTTCAAATATTACTTTAATGTCATAATTTATTTATATTTATTGCAATCGATTACCAGTTATACTTTAATACACTAAATAAATGGTTAACCTAAATAATTGTTATCATTTAACTTTTACTTCCACTTACAAGCTATTATTAGCACAAATGTTGTCATTGACTTAGCTCTTATTAAGCAAATTAGATGAATGGGTAAATTTTAACAATTATCGCTAAATGCCAAATTTACTCACATTCATACTTAAATATCAACTACAATTTATTAAAATTACTTACCTAGCCTTGATTCAATCACATTGCAATTTATTACGTACTATTTCTCAATTAACATAACCTTTGAATTTAATTCCCGATTTATTTAATGCAGTCAATTATGACTTTTACAACTTAAATACATTCATTGGTTCGTAGTTATTTCATCAATGCATGCTTCATTCCATACTATTTAGTTATATTTGCCAAGTATGTACACTACTTACTATTTATATTCTTAATCCATTTATTTTCTTGTGTACAATTTATAGCCAAACATACATTTAGATTTTTTCTATAATTGGAATTTTATGCAAGTTCATAAATCATTAACCTTAAATTCGCATTGTTTCTATTAAATTTTCATTCACCTCTATTACCCTTTTAATAATCATTGAGGTAATGTATAATTCAACAATGACCATTTAAAATTACTTTCTTAACATTTATTGTAATTGGTTTTCATAATTTGGAATTCACTAATTTAGTTAGCCTTAATGTTATTACATTAAATCTACATTCAGTTTCAATTAATATAGAATTTAATTCTAATTACTTACCATTTAATTCATAAATTATTGATTACCTTCAAAATTAGATAAAATTTAATTTCCAAATATTTGATTTGATTGCCATCTTCACTATGTCCATTATTACTCAACTTCAAATTTACAATTTCACTCATATATAACTTTGCAAATTTTTCCCAATTAATAGGTATTGCACAAATATCGTTACTTATCAACTTGCATTAACCTTTTCACATACATTTTCATTCAACTACTATTCAATATATTTTATTTCAGCGTTTATTTTAATATTAACTTATAAAGTGTTTTTTTTTCTTTTCTTCTTTTTTTTATTCATCTAAATTTAATTACTAAATTTTAATTAAAATAACCAACTTAATTATTAAAATTCATGGGTCGTTACAAAATATTATTTTTAACAACTATTCGGAACAACATTGTAGATATAATTTTTACCACAACATTTGTGAAAAAACGTTGTCAATGTAAACTTATTACAACATTTATTTAACATAGGTTGTTAAAGTTCTAAAATTTTTGCAACATTCTGTAGAGCCATTGTAAATTCACTGTTATTAAATGTTATTTTCTTGCTATGAGTTTTAAAAATAATTTGCATAAAATAATTCACTAGTTTCTAAAATAAATTTGAAACTTCTCTAAAAATTCTATTTTAAACAAAAAAATCCTATTCCTCCATAGGATTCAAGAATTAAATAATTGATAAAAAAAAGTAAAACAAAATCTGGTTGATTTCTAATACTTCAAAAGGTTAACAAAAAATCTCATATATATTCTGATTCGGTTGTTTTTTAAAAATTTCAAGTACGCAAAAGCATCAAACTTTGCTTTATTAGATGTCAATTTTGTATTTAATTTAGATGAATAAATCCAACTTTACATAATTAAGAAAATACTACACAATTGAAGATCCAAGAAATCAAACTAATCATTTACCATCATCAATTAACAACATGTTTAATTCATCCCGTCATTCTAAACACATGAAACCCTGAAACAGCCAACAATCTAATATCAAAAAAATCATCAAATTAATTAAACTAAATCTTCCATAAAAATTTAAATAGAAATGTACAAACATATAAAAAAAGGGAAAAATAGTTGGAAATCAAAGAAAGATCTGTTAGCATCAATTAGGGCTTCCTGAATTTAGCATCCATTAACATCAATTAAGGGGAAATAAGTAGCATAGACAAAAAATACTCTAAATTTATCTAGTAAATTTCTTCATATGTAGATTTGTTAGCATCAGTGAGGTGCCATGAAAATCAAAGAAAGTTGGGCACACTCCATCTTACCTATAGCTTTGACGGTGGTAAGGCAACGACGGTGAGCACAAGGGCTGCGAGAGCAATGGTCGAGAGCGGCAGCGGCGGCGAGCGGCAATGGAGGCGAGCGAGCTTGGTTTAATTTCCTAGATGGAAATGTCGGAGGGTAGCGAGATGAGGTTAGGGTTTAGGTTTAAGAATAAGAATAGGAAATTTTGCTGCCAGTTTACGTTGTTTAATATAAAACGAGCGGTCAATCAAAAGGAGGGAGGGAAATCAAAATTATTTAAGCAGAAAAATAATGCGGGGAGACAACTACCGAAAACAATTGTTATAAATAGACATCTACAACTGGAAAAAATCAAGCAGTTGATACCGATCACATATTACAACTGCTGTATAAATAAAGTTGTTAAAAGTGTCCTCGTTACAACTGGTAACATAGACAGTTGTTATAGAATACCTATTACAACTGTTCGTTTGTATTAGTTGTAAAGGATAAGTTATAATATGATTATTTTGCTGTAGTGTAAGTTTATAACTTAATTCTGTTATAAAATAAAATTTTAAGTTTTTTGTATTCGCTCTTGAAGAGAAAAGAAATATTTCAATATATCTAAAAATTCGATTAATACATGTAACCTCATTCACTTAGTAAGAATCTAAGATATATTTAAAACATCCTCATGGCATTTTGCAAGGATTTTCCATAAAGCTTAAACAATATTAGAAGTTTATATCAAAACATTATGATAAGCTTTTAAAAAAATTCCTTAAATTCGATAATTTATTAGACTCGTTGTTTTAAAATAAGTATAAACTCTAGATTATTAAACTGAAACTAATAGCATACTCAAATCTTACATTAAATATCCAAATCAAAGTATAAAATTTCATACCTTCATAATTAATTTTACACACTTGTTTTAAAATGAATATTCAAATCATGTAAAAATATTTATTATGGTTTAATACAAAATTCAAATAGTAAATAAGCCTATAAATTTACTATTAGTACTTCGAAACCAAGTAAATATTTCAAACCCTACTTCCAAAATAGAGATTCAAATTTATTTGTCAAATATATTACTATAAACAAACTTTACATGTCAATTTTTTTCCATTTATATGATATCTTTAAATCATACATTCAAAGAAATGTATATAAATTTTTTCTTGAAATATTCATTTTGAAAACTTTATTTGCAAATCAATAATCTTTAATACTTTAATACTTTACGGAAAAATTCATCTGTAAAATTTCTTGCTTCATTTATAAATACCATTTAAATTTTTTAAATAACATCTTTATAAGTATGTGTAAACTATTTGAAAACAATTATTTACATCATTACTCATATTTAAAAAGAAGTTACTGAAAACATTAAATCCATCATTTATAAATTCTATTAGTTTTAAATCGTAAAATTCTTTTAAACATCATTAATAAGTCAATAATCATTAACTTTAAATATGTTTTATTTAATTAATAACTTCTCACATTATTTACAACACTAATAATTTACTATTAAACCATGTTGTACATAAATAAACAATATTTTAAACATTTCAAAGTATTTAGAAATGAAAAAAAATGGCCAAAATATCTTTTATATAATACTTTATCAATATACTTTTATAACTCGATGTTTTAACAAGTTTATCCTCGTTCTTGCAGACTCTGGTCATACGTTGATCAGGCGTAAGACTAGAAATCTCCAAGTACTTAGTAGACCTGTTTCAACACCTAGTGAAAAATACTTAAAAACAGGTATGAGAAGTACCGCTCAAAATCTGATGTCAAATGATGATGTTACGATAACAGTGGCCCGCTGCTAATCCATTGTTTATGTAATGGACACAAAACTTCCTAGAAGATCCTTCCACCTTTTGGATTCCAGAAAAATATCGTAGCCATTTCATAAACAAGGGACCATCGACCTCTGTTACAGTGGTAACTGCTGATTCAATGATTTACGTAATGGATGCACTTCCTTCCCGGAAGATCCACAAACAAAATATCCTCGGATCGAAAGCGCCTCCATTGGGTAAACTAAAGAACTGTCTACCCTAAAAAAATCGAGGAACTCATGAGTTTAAGTCCATACCACCGTATCGGTTCAAATCTGTTTCTGAATTCATCCAAGTGTATTAGGTTTATCGGTCGAATCCATTCCTGGATTCTCCCAGTCCATCTGGGTCGAAGCATATCGTACTATACTTCTTCGCGGAGGGTACTTCCCCATACCTCTTACATCAAAATATAACAAACTATATATTGTACCCTTTCAAAATCGTAGCTTCAAATATCGCATTTATATAAATTCCATTATATATAGACTTCATTTTCAGATAGAGTACTTTCCAAAATCAATTGAATATATCAAACCATTCTTATATAAATTTCGTTATATATAAGATTTATCTCTTCAGATCGAATACCTTCCAAAATCAACAATTTTCAAAATCACCTTATACTTATATAAAGTCTGTCTTATACAAGAATCAAAAAATTTCCAAAAATCAATTTTGCTATATGAAAAGACATATGGGATTGAACATCTTTACTTTATAAAAGCTTTTGAATTTAGAATAGTTTCGTATATAAAATAGTTTTGTGAAATAGTTTCGTATATAAAATAGTTCGTAAAATAGTTTGTAAAATAGTTTTATAACTAAAATAGTTTGTAAAATAGTTTTGTAAATAAAATAGAATAAGATAGTTTGTATAAGAAAAATAAAAGAAAATAGTTTTGAAAAATGGTTTTAAAATAATAGTAGTTTTACATACAAGAAAATTTTCAATTTAAATTACAAATATCCAACCCAATAACTTTCAATTTCAGCGTCAAAGCATATCAATAATATTAGAACATAAGATGTACATATGTCATCATTTCACAAAATCACATTTGATCGCTCGCTCGATTACACGAGTTCGCTTTCGAACTAGTATTTTTCATTCGACTTCCCTAATGTGGACCTCGATAAGGTTTCTTGACTAGAAATCATCATTCTCCTTGCATAGCCATATACTATGATAGAGAATTCTAGAATCAAACCAAAAATCCATATCAAATACTCGCCATCAAGAATCGAATGAAAAATCCTAACACGAAGTGGTGTAATTCACATAGAACCTATATACTCAAATCCGAATCAAATTAATTTTATGAATATTAAAATATACATACAACTTACGAAATTATTCCAATTTGTTTCATCACAATTACATTTCAATTAAATTCATTATCAATCTTGTTGATTAACACAAGTATCACTTCATACATTATATTTGTTTTACAGAATTTCTCTATTCGATATAAAACATTAATATATTCATTCTCACAACATTGCTTATATTTCTCTTCATTTTAAATTACATTCATTTTTACATGTAATATTTCTCATTTAATACCACATTTATTTGAGAATCATTTCATGAGAAATTTCCTTCAATTTATAACCAATTTATAAAGGCTTAATTCCTTTTGTAAGACATTATTCGAGTTTAAAGTTATCACAAATTATATTATAACAAGGGGAAATTAATTTAAAGGACAAAGGTTTGTATATTGTTTGCCTCAAGGACACGACCTCAATATTTTTACCGCAAGGACAAACATTCTTCTAAAAATTATTCACAAGGACAAACATTTTCCAAAATTTTTCATAAGGACAACAAAACTGCTAACGAGCTAAAAACTGATATCTAAAAACTGCTACTGATAACTACAAACTGATACCTAAAAACTGCTATCAATAACTAAAAATGATACCTACAGAAAGTTGTCCTTCAGGATAAAATATTGAAGGTCTGTCCTTGAGGCTAAAAAGCTGTGAAATTTTATCCTTGACAATAACTTCCTGTTATTATTTATTGCAACATTAATTTATTTCATTAACAATTTACAAATCATGATTTTAGTTACAATCATTTCACTTTGTTCATTTTTGTTTATCCAATTAGTTTCACCTTTAATTTTCAAATTTATTTATGATACATTCATAAATTTTAATCAAGTTTGTAAACACTTTTTTCCAATTTAATATCATTTACAACATTTCCTGAATTACAATTTCAATTTAAACATCGTAAGACTTAAAGTTCACATTTGTATATTATTGCATTACATGCCAATAATGTATACAAAAATTCTAGTCATTTACTAAACATTGATATAACAAATTTAACCTTCTTACACTTGCTTTCAATTTAATATTATCAAATTCAACAGCATAATTCAACGAAATTCCTACATTTCAACTTATATATTAATTCAGAAGTTTCGACCTTCCGAAATATTCAGATATTCCATTTTTTTCAATAGTTAAAACTACCAATCACAAACAACCAAATTCACAACAACATTTCAATTTCATATCGAATATCCTAATTATCCACTTCATTCTCTAATTCACCATTATTAGAGTTTAGTCCATAAATTCAATCAACAATAATAGCCGATGTTTATAATTTGGTTAAATATAACAAGTTAACAATAAATGATAATAATTAGATATTAACATTTTATAAAACAAACACATTGCAAATAACAATATTAGTTATAAAATTTTCCTTTATATATATAACATATATATAATATTAGGGAAATTATTTCATTTCAAAACTTATATAAAACATTTTTATAATAGTAACTAATACGCGCTCTCGTGTATACACACACACACACACACACACACATACATACTCAAACAAAATCATTATAGGATATTACCACCCTAGGTCTAAAGAGTTAACCCCAACAGGCTAAGGTATGTCTAAACCAACCTCTGATACCAACTGTAACGATCCACCATTTTGGACAGTTAAAATCAATGATAAACTACATATCCGACTCAAGCTATTCAAAAAGGAGGATTGTTAATATGGTAAATAAGAAAAAAGAAAAAAAGAAAACAAAACACAAAATCTCACAACGAAACGATAAAATGTAATAATCAAATAAACAGTTCATGACGCTGTTTTACGAATAACATTTGATTATACTTTTACAAAGAAAATCAGAGTTATACATACATCATAAATAAATAAATAATGCAGCAGATCACAAAATGCAGTGGAATAATAAATAGCAATAGCATACTGAATCTTTATCTTCGTTCTCTAGAAAACAGTCTTTAATACATTGAAAATATCAGACTGACCCGAGCGTAATGAAAAGATAAAACACTTGAGTCAGAATTAAAAATCTTATGTAAATCAAGTCAAAACAAGTAAAATAGAAATATTAGTGCAATGGTTTCATAGATGTTACGGGATTTCATCCCCTATCAAGTATATAGCGTGAATATAATCATTTAAAGGGTTTCAAATAATTCAAAATATCAATTTTAATAATCTAATTAAAACAAATCCGAAGTTTGAATTAAATTAAACCGTTCAAATAATTCAATTCCAAATAAAAGTCCAAATTCAAGAAATTATATGGGTATATGTCATTTCAACCAGTATCAAAAATCAGCATTTCCAAATCATTGCGGGTTTATCATTTCAAGCCATAATGATTTTCCCTTAATCTATAAGATTATTCGGGTATGTATCATTTCAACCCATAGGGATAACAGAGGTATAGACATAAATAACATCCAATCATCCAAAATGTTAGCCAATAACATCCATTCAATCACCCAAATATCAACAATTGAACATGCAGCACAATCATTATTGAAATCAACCAATAACAACCAACAATTTACTGATTGTCATTAACAAGTATTTAATAGGCAATTTAAATTTCAATATTAAATTAAATGGAAATTAAATTCAATAAAAGTTGGAGTTAACTTGAATGATAACTTAAAATATACTAAACAGCAATCAATCAATTTTTAATCACATCATAAATTCAATTTACCTAACATAAGAAAATCTAAGTGTTTGCTCACCCTTTGTGGATACGAAGGTGATGATACAAATGGAGCAATACAGAGATTCCTAGCAAAGGTCCAAATGAAATGCAAATCCAACAAAGATTAGACATGAACATGAATCAATAAACAAGTTTCAACTGCTTCCAACTTCCAAATAACCCAAGATCCAAACTACGGAAAAACCTGAAACTAGATCGTCTTTAAGAAAATATCCGGACTAGAAGACTACTGAATCTATAAAAGTGACTAACTAGAAAGTTGTTATAAATTCTTTTCTCTCCACTTACAAAAAATGAATCACTCAAAAAATTTCTGTCTTGAGGAAGTTATGGTCAAAACAAGCAGAGGTGTTTTCTGAGTTCAAAATCTGAGTTCAAAAAAGACTTCGAACAAATTTAAGTTTTTTGCATAGCAAATTAAGGAATTTGAAGAACTGATCTAAAATAAAGTTGAAGCCACTGGAAAAGTAAACTATTTTAAAAAAAGAATCTTATAATTGATTCATTCCTGAAGGAGATATGATTGATAGAATATGGAGTATTTTCGGCAAACTAGATCCGAGAAAGGACTTGAAAATAGAGTTTTGGATATATAAATACTAGGAATTGAAAGAAGGGCTCAACAACAAAGTGTTTTCCATTGAAATTATACATGGTTTCAAAAAAAAATTAGAGTAGTTTAGTTGTATATAGAAGCCATGGAAATAGGGGGAAGAAAGAGGGAAAAAGAAGAAAGAAGATGAGAGGGAAGGTGAGGCTTTGGTCATGGGTTAGGGCCGTGGGTTGTGGGTTGTGGATGGTGATGGAGGTGGATGGTGGCAATAGGAGGGAGGTGGTTAGGGTTTCGAAGGAGGAAGGATGAAATTTGATTTGAAGATTTAGGAGTTTTGGGGTTTGGAGTTTTCTGTAGATTTGAGCAAGAAGAAGAAGAGTACGCAGAAAGTTTTTGAGGAATTTTTGTATGCAATTGATTTTAGTCAGATAGGAAATAGAAGGTCAATGGATGGAAAAAAGGTTCCAAAGTCTCTTAGGGTTTGTCAGGTCCCTTGGTTTACTAAGGAGCCCGTTAGTCTAAAACAAACCCAATAAGACTTAGCCAAAAAAAGAACACAAATATACACTTCAAATGAAAGAAATAAATTGCAGGTTATTTAATAATTTGGAAATGAATATGGAGAGACAAAAATAAATGTCACGTTTTATTTTGAAAGCTTCGGAGATTAATAACTCATAACGAAATGTATGTAGAAATGAAAAGTTTGCAAACCAAAGGAAAGTAAAGTTTTGTATCACTACACCAGAAAAGACTTTTGGTAGCATTGAAAAGACGCTACCATAACTTATGGTAGCGTTTTGGAGAATGCTGCTATACGACATGCAACTAAAAGTCTAAAATTTTTTGTTGCGTTGTTGTAAACGCCATCAAAAGTCACTTTTATATGCAACTGTAGGTATTTTCTGTAGGATTTAAAAAATGCTACCAAAAGTCACTTTTAAATGCAGCTATAGATTTTTTCTGTAGGGTTAAAAAAACGCTACCGTAAGACTTCATTTTTTGGTTGCATTTTTTGTTTATGTGCTTTTTCTGATTTTCAGTAGCGTTTTTTAAATGCAACTGTATAATTTTTATATTAGTTTACATTTGTTTCTGTAGCATTTCTGAAACACTACTAAAAGTTATTGGTTGTTTGGTAGCATATTTTAAATGCTACTATTTACGGTTGATGGTTTATACCATTTCCAGCAATCGCTTATATACTATTCATATTAAAACGAACGATCAATCGCATAATTTTCATGTATTCAAACAAACAATTAAATCACATAATTAGTATATACAAACAATCAATCATATGATCATCATATTCAAATAATTGCAAAAACATGCTAATCTCACAATCAAATATAATATCCATAATCAATTCGATAGTAGTTTTTCAACAAAATAAGTCACATACTACAAGCATTCACAGACAAGTTTCCACAAATGGTACTAACAAAATACGACAACATATATAACAATTAAATTCATGTTCGTTGCTTGATTACCAATAGTTCTTTGTTGTCTACAGTCTTCGCTTCGAAATTGCTAATTACCTACAAACGAGTAGATAGTTTTAGGAAAAATGGTTTATTTAAGTTTTAGTTTCAAGTGTATTAATTGTTGTGGCTCTGCAGATAAACATGTTTACCATAGAGGATATGTACTGAAATGTTGTGGCTTTGCAGATAAAAACTTAAATGTTGTGATGCAGATTTTTATTTTTTTTAATACCCGAATAAATAGAACTAAAACTTAATGTTGAGATATGATGTACAGAAAAATAATACTTACTGGAACTTGATTCTCCAATGACATATGCTGCTGGCCAAGCTATCGTAGTACCAAAGGCATCTTCCATGTACGTACACTCAGATGTAGGACGCCATGCAATGCGTCATTAACTCTCACAAAGTTTACCCAAACTTTTACCGCATCTTTTCCCAGCGGAACACAATGAACCTTCGTTGTTGGATCAGTTGAAGCGATAGTTTCTTCAGCCACTACTTGTCCCGTTTCACCCACATCAATCGGCTTGCAGCTACTATTTGGTACCAGATTTTCACCCTGTTGGATAAGCAAATAAATAAAAAAATCATCAAATATGTCGTAATCATCAAATAAATAAGCAAAAGGATTAAACGTTTGAAAAAAGGATTAACATGTTATCATTGCAATCACAGCTAACTAGTAATCAAATAATCCACAATAGTAAACTCTCCCCTTGACACGGTTACTAACTAATTTAGTAGTGGCATAAGAATTCTAGAATACTGACCAAAAGTAGTGACATACCTAACTAATTTAGACCTTTTACCTCCACCATTGATTATAATACATGTTAAAAACGCTAGCTTGGAAGACATGACATTTAAAAATACGACCGTGAGACATGTTACAAAATTTTAAAGTGAGACATGTTACAAAATTTTAAAGTGAGACATGTTACAGAGTGGTGGAGAAATGTTAAAGTGAGACATTTAAAAATACGACCGTGAGACATGTTACAATTTTTTTTTCATTTAATATTTTCTTTCCTCCTTTTGTTTACCTTAAAAAAAATAGAAATTAAAATTTTCACATTCGCTATTTACTGTCCGCTGGTTGTTTCTGTGCATTTTTGCACAACCTCTACAACCCTCTTCCACCATTCCTGGCCATCACTTACATCTCCACCACTCTGTGCATCTACATCTAACTCTTATTTATTGAGGAAATCAGGGCTGGCAATCACCACCAAGAACCGAATGGGAATGCGATTGTTTAAGAATTAGATTTTATTGACAAAAAATATCATAAAAATCCAATTCAACTTCGGATCGAATTTAGTTTTATCTTGTATGGTTTGGATGCGATAAAATCCAATACAACTAAACGTGAGGTCCATTAAATCTTGATTTTAGATTCGACTTAATTAATCTAATTGTAGGCCCCTAGTCATGTGTTAATACGTAATGTGTGTGTGATCAACATCAAGAAATGCGCAAAAGCATTTCTATTAGAAACTGGTATGTTAGCAATACAACTAAAAGAAATAATTAGTCTAATATGATCACACTGAAGTTGTATATCTAGTTTCTAAAGAATAGCAATCGTTTAGCTTCCAAATTCATTGCAAATCTTTAGCTGTGATCTTATCTCAAAATAGTGAAATGTAATCTGATTTATTGAACAAAAAAAGATATATATTCCTACTAAAGTTTCAATTTACAAGGCCATTAATCCAAACAATTGATGCTAACAAAACCGAGAAAAGAGTTTAAAAATAGAAGACAGATTAAAAACGGTAAGTGAAAAATATGAATTGGGAACAACTAAAATGACAATTTTATATTTGGAAGCCTTATACCTTATTGGCTTTTTGGTCCATAATTTTATAGTAGACATCCAGACTTTTATTTCACTTCCAGTGTTTGCTTTTCAAAATTGATATGATTCAGATTTTCAGACACATCTTTAGTAAATTTGCTTTGTATTCTCTCTTCTTTTTGATGACATAATTTGCATTGGCTTAAGAATATATCAATAATGCATCTTCTTCAAAAGTATTAAATTCCTAACAAAGCTTAATTTTAATATGTATACACGGTGCTTCAAGCTGACTTTTAATATGCCAACACTTCTTCTCTGCCAAACAACCCACCATTGCAGTCATCCAAACAACCTCCCCTTATCACAAAACAACTTTCAACTACCACACCATCAATCTCCTTTACATTGACATGACTCTTCAACACCCCAATAGACTCCCATTCGACAAACACCCCAAAAAATCTCCACTGACTACTGTCGTTCAATCCCATTACAACCACCGTATCAAAAACCATTCACAAAATTCACCACACACAACATACATACCCTATCAAACAGATCATCACCATTCTCCATTCAACTTCAGCCTTCATAACATAACCTTTGCCTATCTCTGCAACTTCAATCACATCTTCCTCCAACCCAAGCAGCAACACCACTTCCACTTGATCATCACTGACATATCCCATTTGCATTCATTTGTCATCCCTTTCATCAAACAACCAAAACGGTTCCAACTCTGCCTCAAGATAACACAACTACCTTGCCACTTCCTTCTCACAGCACTCTGCAATTTCTTCACATCAACATTTACTTCCTCAACATTCACTACCCCGCTGCAATTCCTTCACAACAAAAGCCGTCCGAAACAAGTTTTTCCATCCTGCATTCAATCCACCCTGCATCAACCACTCTTTCATTTTCATTTCAAACCACCGACTTCAGCCTCTATAATCCACAACTACTCCATAACAGCCTACAAAACACCAAGCTTCACAACAAGCCAACCTTCCCCTATTCTTTCAACAGCAATTCCCCCTTACCATCCAAAACTTCTTCTATTCGTCATCCACCAGACTCTATCAAACTCCAACAGACCTCTCCCACTCCTTCCCTCATATCACAACTCCTTCCGCTGCCTCGACCATCTTCAACACAACACACCTTACATTCCATTCCTTTCACTACCAAACACTACAATCACCTTCACTGCCAACATTCACCAGAAAAAAAAAACAAAAAAACCCGTTGCCCTTGAACTCATTGCCTCTACCATACCC
Organism: Allium cepa; assembly: GCA_030765085.1. NCBI lineage: Eukaryota > Viridiplantae > Streptophyta > Magnoliopsida > Asparagales > Amaryllidaceae > Allium > Allium cepa. The sequence goes on along the minus strand of CM060934.1, from coordinate 763,117,191 downwards.
AGCTACAACCTTTGCTTCAGTATAACCCTACACTCCCCTCTGCCTTGTGCTGCCACTCCTTTTACTTATGAAAATGATTTCTAAATTTTCATGATTTTGTATGACCTTTTTTTCCTGCATACTCAATCTCCTCCCTTAAGACTACCCTTTACTTAGTTCCTTAGTTTCTCACTTCATAACAACCTCTTCCTCCAAACTCATGAAAATTATTAAGGAATCTCAAATCCCACCAAACTCACAATTTACATAAGTAAAAGGAGTAGCAGGTAGGCCAAATTATTAAGGAAATTCGTATGTTGTGTACAATAGCATGTGTTGTTGTATACAATAGCAGCAGCACATGGCTGCTCCATAGTGTAGGGGCAATGCCACCTTTACTGCATAGTGGAGTGTATGTTTAGAGTGCTTTCATGTCAGGCTAAAACAAACAAATAGTTACCTGAGGATTTACTTTAGCCTTGCAAGGAGAAATCGAAATGTTTGCTCTAGCCTTGCAAGAATAAGTCGAAACACTTATTTTTTCAGCTACAACTTTTGATTTCGGCCTCGCTATTTTCCTACCGATGGCATCTTCAATGCATGACATATCAACAGTAGGTCGCCACAAAAAAGCATCTCCTTTTTTGGCATAGTCTACTGAAACCACAACGGCTAACGGACCAAGTGGAATACCATTCACGATCATTTTTGAATCACTGGAGCATAATCTTTCTTCGGCGCCCAAAACTTCACCCTCGTTCCAATCATAAATCTTGCACTTGTTGTTTGTGCTACTAGCTTTACTCTAAAAAGAACAATATATTTAATGTTAAAAAATACGTAGAGAACTACAAATAGTTACCGTAAATTGTAAACTTTACCACAATGTCTTCCTCCATGTATCCTCGTAGCACAACAACACAATTAGCAGGCCATGCTACTGACTTATTCTCGGCTTCTCCTAATAGTGACAAACTAGGTAAAGACCTCCATAAATAAGCATCTGCCTTCTTTACATGATCTATAGCGATTCTCATAGCATTTGGTCCAATACGAATGCCGTCGACAACCTCATTTGGATCGGTGGCCACAACTCTCCCTTCGGCAACAATTTCATCCGTTCCATCCCAATTCAACAAGTCACACATGTTGTCCATGTTCTACAATTATTCAACCAAAAATTATCTTGGGATTAAAAACTAAACTCCAAATGATGTTATATAAATAGAGAATGATACAAGTGTTTCTACCATTTCAGGTGTGCTCCCCACTTTCGAACATTCTTTACCTTACCAAAGCAAAAATAGCAGTAGTAGTTAAATATAAAAAATAGTTGAATTGGATGATGCTTGAATTTTTAACTTTAATTTTGGATATCTATGAATGATGTAGACTGACATTAGTACAAGCGATGACAACAGGAACAAAACTCACTTATATAAAGGTAACTAATAAATCAACCAAAAATGAAAAGGCAACTTAGAGAAACAAGCCAGCAGAATTGGAAAGACCAAGTAATACACCCTGAAAAAGGTTCAGTGCGATAACAGTTTTACATATTTACTTCTGACTTTATGAATTTTTGTATAAATCTTGATTTCCTGGCAAAAGAAATTTCTTTACAGGAGTACAACAATACCCAATACACACAGAGTAACGATGGCCGATATCTTGATAGTTAGAACATAAACTAGACTATGGAAATGTATCAGTTAAAATTCAATAGACAATATTTCACCAATCTATGTAATCCTAATGCTTCAATCCTAATTGATTGAGGTTTAATACATATCTTTGCTTTTACAATTACATTGCAAATATTCCAACTTAAATATGAGTGAGTTTGTGATCAGAGAAGGTAATATATGTTCATTTGTGATCACAATCAGGCTTCAGGATAGTGAAAATTTTGAAAGTTTTAAAGGTTTGATACAAGTTTCCAACAATATAATTGAGATTTACATGAAATAACCTTTGCTACATAAAGAAGAACACAAACTTAATTTCAAACGTTCAAAATATACTGTTTTACAGCTAGATTTGTCAATACCAACATCGGTGATCTGTTTCTTAATCAATTAGCACTAAATCTTTGCTTTTACAATTACAGTTAAATCCTATAGAAAGACTATCAGCTTCACTTGTTAGCATGTGAAATAAATGTAATTAGCATGAAGTTTACCTGCTTATTCATTAGCATGTGCACCATACTCTCCAATTCCGAAATTCTTTTTTGACAATTAGTTATTTGATTATCTCTAGAATGTGCCAAAGTTAACTTAGTTTTGGTGTATCCCCTTCCTAGTGCTCTTAATCGTCCTGGTTTATCTTGTCCCAATACATGTGCAATTGCATCTTCTTTGACATTACTTATCGAGCTGGAATGTTTATCATTTTTTTTAATCTCCTCCTACATAAATTAATATAAATGTAGGTTACGCACGACAGTAAGAATTTCAGTTTTTAATTACTAACAAAATCAAACATTCTTGCAATAACAGTTGCAACTTCCATGTTCACCGGTTCACCATTTTTTTTAGTGCGAGATTTGATCCAAATATCAGCTCTGGATATGGATGATGAATCTCGACTCTGTTTTTTCTACATTTTGAAAGACATTAAAAAAAAATTAATCAATAGTTAATTAACTAGATAGGTAAATAATGTTACAGTTAATTAACTAATCACATCGTCGGTCAATCTAGCCACTCCTCTACGTCCAGTTGCATGCGGTAATTGTTTTTGCCTAATGGTTCTAAATTTCTCACTTCGTGCCTGAAGGAAAATAAATAACTACATGAGTAAAGTATTCATTTTAAATAAAACAACAAACCGTTTCCTCATCAATCGACATGTGTACCAAAAAGTTAAAATGTAATGCTCGCAAGCATACTTTAATAAATCTACCTGCATATGTTAAGATAAAAATTTAAAATGCGATTCTGTCATTCATGAGCAAGCAGTTTTAAGCAAATTGAACCAATAACTTTAAAAGTTTTGCTTCAGTTAAAATGGTAACAAGCATTGATAAATTGCTTGTATACTATGAATTTCTTACTAAATTTAAAAATTTAGTCACTATTGCAATGTCATTTCATTTCAGTGATCATACTCCATTACTGATACAATGCATATCATATTTATGTTGTACCAGAAAAGCCTTCAATGCAGCAGTGTAGCATAAAGATGCACCATAAAACTAGAAATAGTTAATCAAAAAATGACCCAAAAAAAATTCCCTCGTATATCATAGAACATTCGTTTACAGTTCAAGATTATGCCGATAAAGTTAACAATCTTTACTGTTTTCAATTATTTTTTAACGATAAATTCAGTGACGATTTAGCACAAGTTGACAGTGGCGATTTAAGAAAGAGAGAAAAGAATAGAATAGAAGTAGAAGTAGCAGGTGGTTAAATATACCATGTTTTCTATTGATGATTCAAAAGGTCCAAGCATTAATGGATTCTTTTCAAAATGCACTAGAATTCGCTATAAGAAATTATGTTCTAGGCAATAACTGATATCTTCTAGCCAGAAACACATACAAAGGTCTATCAAATAATGAAAGTTACCTTAAACTATTTTTGAAGGAAAACTATCAAATAATGAAAGTTACCTTAAACTCCAAACTTGTTTTCGCTTTTTCAAACTTTTTCCACTCTTTCACGTCTTTTACGTTGTACGGTTTCAAACCAAGTCTTTCCTCTTCGGTTGTTGCATTTAATATTTTTCGAACCAATTTGCTTTTTGATGCTCTCCAAATAGTTCCCATTTGTTGAAATATGGATTTTTTTGCCATTCCTTCACTTTAAATCTAGCCTATAAATAAATAAAAATTGTCATTTCATATTAAAATGGTTTTAAAAAGACTATTTGTTAAGTAGATTATTTTTGTACACAAATCGATAGTTATACCACAAAAATAGTAATTTTTCCATACCTCAATTGATCCCCACAAGACAGTTTTTAATTCATCACTTAGAAGCCTCCAATCGTCAAGCATAACCGGAACATGCTCCCGTACAAGCGGTCCAAGATAAGATGATAAGTGTACCGAGCCTTCTCCTATTGGTATGGCGGCCTCATTGAATTCAACTTCAATTCGATTCTCAATATTTAACGGGAGTCTTTTCACTTTTGTTGGACCTCTACCACGTTTTTTTACATTTATATTGGCGGTTTCAACTTCACGTGGTCTTTCAATTTCCGTCTCGGCATCAACATTTTTTTCACAAGCCGTTTCATCTTCTACATGCAATTCATTTTCTTCACGGGACATTTCAATTACTTCGTGCATTTCATTTACTTCACAAGGCATTTGTATTGTCTCGTGCCCTAATTATTGTTCCTTGTCTACATTACAAGCTTCACCGGTTGGCTCACTATATTTGATCTTTGGTTTATACTTCCGCGATTTCTCGTTCTTCAATTGATGACGAGTACGTACACAGCATGTATACATAACCTTTTTCTGTGACAACACAACAAACATGCACATTATGGTTCAATTAGTTATCAAAATAGTTTCTGGATTTCAAAAGGGCCAATGCAAATAAAGATACACCAGCACCAGTACATCACTTTGTGTTACTACCAAACATGTCATATAAACTTGTGAACTCTAGATTGGCTTTCATCTAGATTTAGTGTGGCTTTGACAGTGAATGAAAAGCAGTGTGGATATATTGTGGAGTGTGGGGGAAGTCTGGGTTTGAACATAGTTTTTTTTAGAAATGAAGTTGTCATGTGATATATTAAATGGAATAAACTACTTACCCCTCTATTTTCAACAGAGGTGCAGCCCTTCATGATGAAGACTCGGTACGTCTTCAAGTATGTAGATCTCTACGATAGTCAATAACTCAATGCCTGTATACATGAAATATTAATTGGTTATCAAACATATTAATTATATTTGACTAACTTAGACACAAATAATAATTACATTTACCTTAATTGCAACATCATCTCTTACAAAACAATCATTGATCTTATTAGCAAACAACGGAAACACAAACAAAATTGACATATCCATGTACTCAAAAAAAATCCATAATCCACAATACTTAAACTACTCAAGAATGCCTTCACAATCTTCCCTAACATAGCTAACATCTTCAACATCCATATTGGTTACATCACAATCTTCCACAACATTGATAGCTTCTTCTACATAATCATCTGTCTCTAAATCATGAAAACCTCTTGGTGGTGCTTTCATTACAACGTACCAATTCGAAAAATCATTTTCTCTTGAATAAAATACTTGTTTAGCTTGAGATGCAAGGATATATGGATCTTTTAAAAATGATGCTTGATTTTGATGTAAATTGACAAGAGTGAATCCATCTTCATCAACTTTTACTCCATTTCCAATATGTGCCCAACGACACTTAAAAAGGGGAATATAAAACACATGATAATCTAATAAAATTATATCAGTCAATGTTCCATAATAAGTGACCACATCAACTACTTGAGAAATATCTTTCGCATTTTCTCTACACATAGTGGTCGCATCATAAATTACTCCACTATTTTGAGTTTCTCTCCCAACATCTTTTATGTGAAATCGTTGTCCATTGATGATATATCCTTTGTAAGACAAAGCATCATTCTTTGGACCATATGCAATCCACTTTAGCATTTCATTGTGATCACCGGAGTTCATAGATATCTGTAAAAAGTTTAACTTACAACAAATATTTTCAAATGATATTTTTAAGCAAATGAAAGTATAATTAAAAAAATCATTAACCTTTTTTTTAATCCAATCAGCAAAATATTTTGTATGTGTTTCCCAAAGTAAAGTTGAATTTCTTTCCATGCGCTTGCTTGAATTTTGTAATTCCTCCAAATGCAAACTAGTATAAAACAAGGCATATATTTACCAATAGAAACATATATATTAAAATAATTGAAATATAATGTAACATATACTTACTCAAAAAATGGTTCCACTATGGTCATATTCATTAACACGGCTAAATGAGCACTTTCTTTCTCATTGGAGGATAATGTAACTGTCTTAGGCATTGAAATTGGACGTCCTTCGAGTATTACTAGGCTTTCATAATCTTCATTTCGAGCCTCTGTCTCTTCAATGCGTCCTGATTTTTTTAAAAATTCACTAAAAAATCTCGTGCATTCGTCTGCAAGATAACATTCTGCAATACATCCCTCGGGTCGTGAATAGTTTCTTACATAATCTTTAAGTGTCTTCATGTATCTTTCAAAGGGATACATCCAACGAAATTGAACCGGTCCACATATTAGTGCTTTTCTACCGAGATGAATTGAAAAATGTACCATTATGTCAAAAAATGATGGCGGAAAATATTTTTCAAGCTCGCACAAAATATCAATAACCTCAACATTGATTTGTTGCAACTTCTCTCTATCAAGGACACGTTGACATAATTTGTTGAAAAATGAACATAAACGAATTATTGCTTTTCTTGCCTTCTTTGACAATAATACTCTTATTGCTATATGCAATAATGTTCCATTAAAACATGGTAATCATGTGATTTTAAACCACTAATTTTACAACCCTCCAATGATATACGATTTTTCAAATTTGAACAATAACCATCGGGTCCTTTGAAATCGTATAATCTTTTGCAAAGTATTGCTTTCTCGGAATTTGACAATGTATAAGGAGCCGACGGAAGATATGTTTTCTTCCTACGAGCTTGTGCATAAAGTTCATGCCGAATTCCCCAATCCTCTAGGTCCTTTCTTGAGTTGTTCCATCTTTTGATTTATTATCATGCAACATTGTCCCCAATATGCTTTCACCGATGTTTTTCTCCACATGCATTACATCCAAATTATGACGTAACGGAAGTTCCTATAAAAATCAACATTGTAACGTATTATTATATTATTTTTAATTGTTAAAAAAAATTAAAAAAATAACCATTAACCTCCTAATATGGCAAATCAAAAAAAACCGATCTCTTTTTCCACCTTGATAGCTCCAATTTTTTAGGATCTTTATCTTCATTGTGTTCGTCTTCCATGTCATGGGCGCTCTTCCTCTTCCTTTTCTTCATGTCAATGGATTTTATCTTAATTGTCGTTTTCTTATTATTTTTCTTCTTCTTTTTATTCTTTTCCTTCTGTTTCCCAAAATCATTTGGAAAATCTTTTAACAATGCAGAAATATTTCTTCCGGTTAAAATTCTAGGAGCATTACCGTTCTCTACGGTGTTATCAAACCAAGCCTTTTGTTTCCTCCGTGAGTCTGACATAGGCAAAAACCTTCTATGACCCATGTAGACATTCTTTCGACTATAATTCAACCAACGATGATGAGTATTAACACCACACAATGGACAAGCTTTTTCTCCCTTCACACAACACCTAGCATGATTTTCATAAGCTGGAAAATCATTTATTGTCCATAGCAAGATTGCTTTCATTTTAAATAACGTTTTACTAAATGCATCATAAGCATCAACTCCATTACTCCACAAATAATGCAAATCTTCAATCAAAGGCGCCAAACATACATCAATATCGTTCCCGGGCTGTTTTGGACCTGGAATAAGCAATGTTAACAAAATATTTTCCTTCTTCATACACAACATGGGTGAGAGATTGTATGTCACAAGCATCACCGGCCAACAACTGTATTTTGAACTGAACATAGAAAATGGATTGAATCCATCTATAACAAGACCAAGTCTAAGATTGCGTGGAATAGCTGAAAAAGATTTCCATCGTTTGTCCACCATATTCCATGCCATAGAATCCACAGGATGACGCATCTTTCCATCATTGCTTCTATTATTGAAATGCCATCTTAAATCTTCAGCCATCTTCTGAGATCTAAACATCCTTCTAAACCTTGGAATTATTGAAAAATATCTCAACACTTTAACTGGAACACCTTGTATAATCTCCCTGGTATCTTGATTTATCTTCCATCTTGAAGAACCACAATTTGGACAAGTATTTAAACCTTTGTATTCTTTTATGAAAAGGCAACAGTCATTCTCACAAGCATGTATTTTTTCAAAATCCATGTCAAAAACTTTAAGAAATTTCTTTACTTCATATAAAGTTTTAGGAAGTACGTTATCTTTCGGCAAAAACAATTGTTGCACATTTAGAAGATTGTCAAACCCAGTATCAGACAAACCAGTCTCACATTTAAGATTATATAAGACGGTGATGGCAGATAATTTTGTATGAGTTGTACAACCAGGATACAGTGGAGTTTCCGCATCTTCGAAATTCTTAAGTAACTCTTCTTCTCTTCCTTGGGAATCAACATTATCCTTATCATCAGCAAAAAAATCATGATTCATAAAATCTTCATCTTCATAATGAATCATCTTGAATAAGTCATATGTGTCAAAAGACTTTGTTTTTTTATCCACATTTATTTGCTCGCCGTAGCTATACCATGTACTTCTCTTATATATGGGATCCATTCCTTTTATAATTAAATGCTCAACGATGACGTGGTCATTCTGACGACTAAGATTTCGACAACTTGTGCATTGGAACAAAATTTTCTCCACATTCATCAAATTTCCCTTTGCCACATGCACAAAATTCAAAGCTCCTTGTCGGTACACTGTACTAGTCCTATGATAAAAATTAAACACATAAAAAAATTGAGTTTTAATATTGACATATATGTGTTGATTCTAAAATTACACTTTAAGTCACGTTTATATAGCCACCTGTTTGAATACACCCAATCCTTTTCCATCGGCTATACCATGTACCTGTTTAAGTCAAGTATCATAAAGAATATTTATGGTATTCCATAAAGTATATCTCTGGGATTTGAAACAAGATAATATATGTTTGGAAGTATTAGTATAGTTACTGCGTGTATTGTACAACAGCGCTAGCAGTGTGGAAAGACAAGGACAAAATAGAAGCCTAAACTGTTTGCAATCTCCTATGGCCTATGGGAATGACTAGGGAACAGTACAGAAATATAGGTTAAGCATACATCTGCCTGCCACTAATACCGAAACATCCCTATTTAACTGTTAATGGATAGATGCTTATTGTGCCACATACTTAGGCTGTTAATAATCTTCTCTAATATCTGCATACAATGGTGTTTCCTATCCTAGAAGTAGTGAGAGGAATACCAAGATACAACAAATTTCTAGTCCAAATTTGAATGTTATTATATGGTACAACAAGAGATGCCATCTCTTGCTCTTGAGTTGTAGAATATAAAATGGAATATTTAGCATTATTCATTTGCAGCCCAATATGATATTAAAGCTTTGAAGGGTGAAAAAGTTGAAGTCAGGGAATGAACATTTGGCTTGGCAAAGATAAGCAAATCATCAGCATAGCAAAGGCTAGAAATTAGAGGGTCTTTCAACTTAGGGTGATAATTAGTGGACTTAGCTAAGAATTTCCGATTCAAAAGGGCAGTGAGCAACTCCATAACGATCAGGAAAAGGTAGGATCTAAGGGGGTCCCCCGCCTAATGCATTGTTTCCCTTTAAAAAACCAAACACCTGAGAATTCTCCTGAACAAAAAAGCTAGCAGTAGAAATGCAAGCCTTAATCCATCTTAAATACTTCCTTATAAACCCCATTTTATCGAGGGCATAAAGTATGGCTTTCTATTTAGTGGAATCATAGGCCTTCATTAGAACAACTTTTAGGCAGCACCTAGGGCTCGAGGAATGGCTGTCATAACCTTTTATCAATTCATGAGTTAAAAGAATATTATCTACTATATTCCTACCATGCAAAAGAGCACTATGATTTAAAGAAATCAAAAAAGACGAAACCTGCTTGAGCTTTAAAGTAAAGACTTTGGATATACATTTATACATAGTATTACAACAACTGATGGATCCAAAATGATTAACGTTAGTGGGGGAGTTATTCTTGGGCAAGACATTTTATAGTTGTGTTAATCTCACTGATCATTTTCCTAGATGAAAAAAAATTATGGATAGCCTTGAAAATACATCACTAATTATAGGCCAGCAAGAGATGAAAAAATAAGAGTTGAAACCATCAATACCCCAGTGCTTTCAGTATGGATGGAGAATACAACATTTTTAATCTCTTCACTTGTTATATCTTGACACATGGTAGTATCTGGCTCCTGAGTTAAGGAAGGCAAAGGGATCTGATCAAAAAGTTCAGAATCAATGTTCTGATCTCTAGGACTACCTAAGATGGATGAGAAGTGCTTCGCAAAAGCCTGGCTAATTGCTTCCTGTCCCTTATGGATATTATTATTTGAGTCGTGAATCTGGATAATCTTGCTTTTTATGGACTTGGCATTGAGGGTTCCCATTCCCTTGCATATCTCATTTATCACTACACTTCTGTTTGAGCATTGCGGCTTCTTCATTATGGGCATCTTTTAACTTAGAGACTAATGCTTGTTCTTGCAAAGATAAAGCCAAACAAGAAGGGTTAAGGAAAAGATTAGTTTGTACCATATTAAGTTAAGATTTAATCTGAGAGGATAACTTGTTTCCACTGCCATAAGTCTTATTACTCCAACTCCTTGAACCAATCTTAATGTTTTTTAATTTTTGTTGAAGCCTATACATATGATTGCCGTGAACTAGCGTGGCCCATGCAAGAGGGATAATTGATAGGAAATCTAGATGTTTTGTCCATGAATTGAAAATTTTGAAAGAAGAGTGGATTTTGATAGAAATGTTGCAAAAAAAAAATGAACTGGTCCTTAAAAATTAGGATAATGTTTGTTATTCGAATATTTTTAGATATCAAACTACAGTTGCTTTGAAATTTCCACTTTTTGTATCCCAAGTTTGTCTTTTTTATTGTTTATTAATTCTATTTATGTACTTATCTGTTGTTAAATAAGAATTTATTTGTATGTCTATTTGTATGTCTATTTGTATCATTGTATGTCAAGCCACATTCAATTCATTTCACCCATAATTTCATTTTCACCGATTAAAAAAAAGAGAAAAAAAGAACTTCTTGGCATTGTCACAATATATGCATAATGAATTCCATACTTGCAGTATGTTGTGAAAATCCTTCAAAATACGTGGTTACTGATTTGAGTTCATTTGACAACTTTATCTCTATTATTGTTTACAGTATAACATGTACCTATACATGTTATACATGAAAAAAAAGTGTCGTATAAAGCTTTGAAATATTAGGTATTTTATATTGATTCTTTTGTTTTCCCTATACCAACAAGAAAATGTTTAATTGAATACCTAACATAGCAAAAGTGTACTGTATGAAAATTAACTACTTCAACCAATCCTATAAAATATGAACTGCTGAAAAGTAAAGCAAATTTTCAATAAATTTATAAACTGCATCATTTACAATATGGAAGAAAGAAACATACAAATAAATAACTTAGGGTGAATTAAGTACTCAACCTAAAACATAAATAAGAACAAATGGATCAAGTACAGCCAATAACCAATGAATGCGAAATCAGGACATAATTAAAGAAGTTTATGCCCAATAACTAAACTGTAATTTCTACAAGATATTCAATGGTGGAGACAACTTACTTTGTTAAAAACGAAGTAAGAGGAGTTGAATTGCGAACAACAAATACTTGTATTTGTAGAGTCGGGCCTTGTGAACAAAGCGAAGAGGAGATTCCACTGAGGAGATGCTGATGATCAGCAGCAACAGATTCGACCGAGGTGATCTATAACGACGAAGAGCAGATTCAACCAGCAGAATCAATCGATGCTCTAGTGGTTGATTTTGGGGATCTCTATTGACCAGCGGAGGGAGTTTCGATCGATATTCAAACAGCGGAGATGAGATTTGATCGATATTCAAACCAACGGAGGGGAGATTGACCGAGGCGATCTCTGAACTTCTAGAGGGAAATTTTGAGGAAAGAGGGAAATTTTGAGGGAAAGAGGGAAAAAGTGAAATGTTGGAGGGAAAAAGGAAACACGGGAGGGAAACATTCCTAAAAAAACATGACAAGAGCCAAAACATAAAATTACACCCCAAAACATTAAAAAAATACATATATAGTATTGGTAGCACTTACACTACAAACGCTACCAATAATTGCAACCAAAAGTAGGTTTTCTTGTAGTGTATATGCGAAAATGAGATGGCAATAATTAAATACAACCTAAAAGTCTAGGGTCAGGTATTAAACAGAAAGGGAAATGAACGGATCAAGTATTAATAATGAGATAACTATTTAAAACGTACATGCAACAATTAATAACAAATGAAATGAAGGGACCATGTCGCACAACCTTTTTGAAATTCAATTTGTGAAACGTAACCAAATTAACTTCATTAACTCAAATAATATTCAAATTTGTATGCATTTAGTTTTTTTGTCGATGCATAATAAATAAAATTACTTACCTTAAAAATGAAAACGTTCAATTTGGTTTACCCAAAATGATCTTTTATTTCCATTAAAACATTCTTTCTGTTTAACACAAAATGTGTGTTTCTTTCATTAAATGTATTAATTGCAATCAACGTTTTCTTTCCTCCTACTTGAAATATCAATAATATTAAATTCTATTACTTACAAAGTTAAATTTCAAAACAGACAATTAAAATGGATAAAAAATTGAATAATGGTTTCCTTTAGTCATTTAAACACCTTTATTAATTTGTTGTTTATGTAGTTGAGTAATAAATAACTTACGTAAATAAATTATTTTCCTACTCTTGTAATCCATCTGTATGCTAAAACGCAGTTCAAATATACATATGTTTCTTCCTTTAAACAATCATTCTATTTTTTATTTTAATGAAATTAAACCTACATTTATAAATGAAACATTCATTTTATTTAATATAAATGTTCTTCTCATTAAATCAACTTTCGCTATATTTTTACAAAACGTAAGCTACATTTAATTATACCTATTTACTTATAATTGGTGTCCTCTCTACATTAATTGAAATCATTATATTCCATTTATTTCAATTGTTTACAAAGGTGAATTTTAAAATGGCAAAATAAATGTAATCAGAAATAGAACAATTATTTCCTATCTAATAGTAATTTAGACATATTTATACACTATTGGATATAAATACATTTCATACCAAATAATAGTTCATTACAACAAAAAGGACCTTTAACAGCGTTTTAAAAACGCTATAAAAGCTATTAACAACGTTTTTACATACGTTGCATATCGACAGTTATATATCAGAGATATACAACGACAGGAAATGAACCCTGTTAAATGTCCTTTTTAACAGCATTCCCCTGGTGTCATGAAATTATTTAACAACATTTGGTTGGGTGCAGTTAGAGATCTTTCTCAGCATTTGTTACGTGCTAAGATAAGATTTTATAACGTTTTTTCAATGTTGTGATATTTATTTACAGCGTTTCCTTGTTGCAATTAATCATGCTTTATGTTTTTAGATACAATTTAATGGCATTTTTAAAGCGCGGTTAAAATTTTCAACGGTGTTTTAAAAACACCGTAGGATGTTTTAACAGCGTTTTAAAAACATTATGGAATGTTTTAATTCCATTTTAGTAAATATCCACCACGATGTGTATATATACTATATTTCAAAATTAGCATATTATATCAATTTCACACTTTAAAATCAATATATTGTATCAATACCATATTTTGGACACATATTTGATATCCAACGTATGAAATTTCGTAATCAAAATGCAAAACATTCTTAAACCAAACAGAAACAGTTTGTCATCAATAGTTCAAAAATAAAATATAGAACAAGTAGCAATAGCAAAACAAAAGCAAGTAGTACATACGTTAAAACGAAAAAGTAGTTCTAGCAGCAAAAATAACTTTGATCCATACCTCATTGCATCCTTTTTTTGCATCGCAGTCATCTGTCAACCTGTAAAGCAAAAGTAATGATCGAGAGTCAATTCATTAAAAAATTGTACAAAGTTAAATAGGATTCATAATGCAAACACTAAATATTCATCACACTATTTAGTAGGTGATTGACTAATAAAAAGTATACAGCATGCTATAAAATTTAAAACAAAAAAAAACTTGAAATGAAGGTCAATAATAGTAAATGAAAGGTCACTGTAACGTGAAAGGACCATATGCCCAATTGAACAAATGCAAATACGATTCTATGTTGCTTTGGATCATGTTATAAGCCTTCGGTTTAAGCTAAACTTATATGTATGACTTGTTGCAATGACAGTCACTTGTTTATGTCAAGAGAAAATTGAATATATGTCATTTTCTATGCTCGAATTCTATTAATTAGTTACGATCGTAGACACTATATTAGCGGCATGAAATATTACTACAATAGTTGAGCAACGTGCATCAAAGAAAAGGCAGTCACCTAAATTATATTTTATTTATATGGTAAGGATGAATGACTTCTCACGCATTTCGGAGAACATCAATTCGTAGGTATAGGTTCGCAAATTAACAATGAAACAAACGAACTGATTGGTTAGTACATGTTATGATCATGTTAGTATATTATGGTAAACCGATTGGTTTGTAATGTTAATATAGGTTTGTATATGTTATGATCATGTATGTAATGGTAAACTGAGTGGTTTGTTTTGATAGAAGAGCTGAGATGTACCCTTTGAACACGATGAATAGCTTAGGCACACTAGCTAAAAAACATAGTGAATAGATGAGGCATAATTGCCCGAGATGAACCCTTTGAGCTGGCCGAGCACAATAGGGGATGTAACATACATAGTTGAACCAAGCACATGCAAATACAGGGGAACTGACACGTATGGAACCAAACAGAAGCATTAAAACAGACTGACGCAAACTGGACCACACACATAGGGAACTGAACAAACTGAGAGGTTGGAATTATTGTAGTGGAAAGACAAGGTGTTGAACCAAGGCGAGGACTTGATGTAAAATAGAAACAACTGGAGAAAACTGAGGTCTGAACTGAAACTAACAATGCATAGTTGTTAGCTGAATGCCATGCACAAGCAATTCAGGCCTGAACCAGGATATGGATAAGTGCAGATCCAATGTTTGTCACCAGAGGATAAGCTGTTGTGGCACGAAGAGCCAACATGAAAGTTGATGCACGGGTGGAAACTATAGCACATATTGTGGAGTGATGCAATTGCACTTTCACTTGAATAGATCAAATGCTTTCACTTAAATAGATCATCTGTGTGTGTAAGTATGTACATGTACATACATACATATACATGCATGCATATACATGCATGCATATACACACATGCACGCATGCTCGCACACGTATAATATTTTTTACCAAGGTTGTAGCACCAGTTTAGCACCCTCCTCATATTTTGGGTTTCCACTATGTCAAACTTTTTTTCTGATAAATAAATTTGTTCATATCATACTTAAATTATGTCCATAAAAATTTGGTTCATTTGAGTAGCTTTAGAATAGTGAAGTTGATATTTTAAATTCATTTTTTTAATTAAGACGTAGATCTTTATTAAATATAATAAAGGAAAATGCATCACATTGTTACCCCTATAGCCCAAACCTAGCCCAATTAGTGGTTAAAATAGCCGTTTCTTGATTAACGTTTTAAAGGGCTAGAAGTTTCTTAGTAATCTCATTTCGGTAGAAAATATTCATAATGTAGATTGAAGATACAAAATTTTGTAGCATTTTGAATAATGTACCTAAAGATATGCAAGTGGTGTTATAAAAGAGGGATGCCATGGAATCTTCCACTTTTATATTTAAAATTTTAAAAATCTTTATTCCTATTATGCATGACACTAACAATGTGTTGTTGAATTCATGCAATATTCTTAAGATTATGCTATATGACATATACACCATAAGACATTGCAAAAGTCTTACCTTATACGAATTGGCAACATAGAGAGCTGAAAGAGATGTCTATGAAGCTGTTTTCAGGACAATAGTTCTGCCACAAGCCAAAGCAAGGCTTACTTTCTAGGAAAACATGAGCAACGGGAAGTTCCATGGAATGAATTGTCCAACAACTCCAATCGGCTCACACAGACATGATAGGGCCCATCAGTAGGTTTAACAAGGCCATATATCTTGTTAGCTCAGCTTGTAACCATGAGACATATGTAAGAGATGTCCTAGTAACAAGATTATATATAATTTTTGCATGGTGGTCAATAAATACAAATGTATTGGAGAATTAAGCTTGCCAACATAATATTAGATGAAGTGTGTAACCATGGGAGTCTCAATGTTAGCTGACTATTCACAAGGTTTTTCATTGTCCCATGTCTCTGGTGTAGCTACTCTATCATTATATTTCTCTATCAACTGCTACTTTGCATGGTATGCATGACCATTCCTGCAAAATTATAACACATGTGTTCTTATTAGTCATCTCCCTCTCTTGGGAATATCTAAGTGATAAAATCATCTGAATTACAAGTCATAAGGTCAGTTGTAAATATTCCAAGTGAACATCACCCAAGTAAAGCTATGATGACTTCAGTTCGCCATGGGTGACTAAATTCACTCAGGTAACTTTGTTTTTCAGGCGATGAAAATATTTGAAGTTCATCACTTTGGCTAACTTAAACGTTTGAAGTCCCTCCATTCTCATTGCAAAAGTCACCCAAAGTTAAGCTCTTGTCGGGTGACTAAGAGTCACTCGGATGACATTATCCGATCGAGTGACCAAAATTGTTTATGCCCATGCCAAGTCTAGGTAATAATACTGGTTTTCATAAGCCTAACCAATATGATAAATGTAGATTGAAAGAAGTAGAACAGATCACTTGCCTTTTATTATTGTTACTAATTGTTTTGTCATGCAAAGTGTGCAGTCACTAGACATGTACGAGCCTATATTGGCCATATGACTAGTACAATACATATACTGTATCCCATCATGCAGCCGTAATTTATATCATGGAAAATTTGAACGAACATTGAAAATATTTATGATAGTAGTTTAGAGAATGCAAACACTATCATTGGTAAGCTTGTGGTCAAGGATGAAAATATTTTTGTATAGGTATAATTTGCAAAGCATTTTAGAATAGGTAAACTGTTTATAAAATGTAAATGAATATTTTACATACTACTATTTGTAATCTAAAATAGAATGAAGAAAATTATATTATAATATAAATATTAGTTTGAAAAAAATACTAATTGTAATTTTGTACAAGAAGTTGTATTTTTCGATATCATATTCGTCATCCAACGCTATGTGCTCTATGCTCTAGAGAAAGAAGAAACTAATCGAACCATTGTCCAAGAAAGAATCGATCCACTTATAAAGCCTGGAAACAATTCCTTAGAAGATAATGTATAATCATGTATGTTGTTCAACTGTTGATTTTATTATTGGCTCATTCAGATTATATTATCATCTGTAAATAAAGAGTATCTTAGTATTGAAGAGTGCTATGGGTTATAACCAAACCTTAGTATTGAAAGGTACTGTGGTATATTAACGTCTCTGCTTTGTTTTTCTTTTGTCTTTTTAGACGCAAATGGGACTCAACAGGTAAAATTTTTGTTCCTAATTTGTTCAGAGAACTCAATCGTTACTGTTTTTGTTTATTTGTAAACTTGTTAGAAATGCTGTCATAATAATCCATTTTGTTGGATTATATGTCATAATAATTTGCTGCGATACAAAACTCAATAAAAATATCAAAAACCAGCTGGAAACAAGAAATTTACGACTGGAAGATGCTTGTGAACAGAAAAGGTTCGACTACATATAACTAACTTTAGTCTTATGTTGGCCAGTAACTACCCACTAGTTTGTATAATATCCAAAGTACACAATTTACCTCTTTGATAATTCCAATGAGACGTATTCGGTCAGAGGTAAGAAGCAATTTTAATTTATTATTGTGATGAAATTCAAAGGAATTTACCGCAATCACATAGCAGGTTTACTTTATTTTCGTAAAAAGACAAAAAAAACAAAGGAATTCAAAGAAATTCACATGGCGAGAAATTTTATTTTGCAAAAGAATTCCAAGAAATTCATCTAATACTACAAAAGGATAGCTTATGGAAATACATTTGGTTCATCTAGAGGATCATACTGAACGATCCGGTCCTGTAAGAATAATAATAAGGAATGTAGCAAATCATTTATCAAATCTAGTATAAGTTGAGACTCCAAAAATATTGTCTAAAAATAACAAAATACAAACCACAGCAGGAATATCAATGCCTCGAGTATTGACATCTGTGCATAGTAAGACTCCCTTTTCCACTTTGCAAAAATCAAAGAAAGTGGTTGTTCTTTTTTGTTGCTTCTGGTTTTCATGAATATCGTAGCAATCAACTTGAATGTATTTGAGAAGCTTGGAGTGGTACTTGATCGAACTGCAAGACAAAAAGAAAACCATTATCTTTTTTGATTTGTTTCTCTTCAAAAAATCATAGTGAATAAGAAACCTTTTGTCACTAGGGACAGTACAATAGCCTTGCTGCAAACCTTCAACGGTAACTAAATAAGAGCAAAATCAGCATGTAACAATATGAGTTTAACAATTTTGTACCTTTAATAGTATCCAAACAGCGACTGGCTCCATCTCCTATCACTCTCCTCCATCTCCTCCATCACTCATTGAACCTCATCCTCTCCGTTTAGTGACTTACCGATTAGGAACTTTTTAGTGACATAGAATTATGAAGAAAGCAACTATTGGGGACTGGAACCAGAGGCCTGAAAGAGGCATGGAGAGGGAACAGTAGTTGAAGCCTTGAACGAATACTTAAGGAGGAAGGCGATTTAGGATCCGATAGCAAAACAAATTTAGGGGGTTCTTTCTCTTTTAACTTTTCTGGCGATGGTTGTGACAAACGAAGATATTAAGGTTTCCTAATCTAGTTCAGTCGATCATTTGGAGGTTGGATTAGGCAAGAAAGGAGGCTGTTGGGGTTTCCTGAGCGAAGCGTGAAAATGGGATTTGGTAGTGAATCATAGAGCAAGGAAAAGGAGAGGGAAGAGCAAGGAAAATGAGAGGGAGGGAAAATATTGACCGCCTCTATTTTTTTCATGGAGGGAGGGGCACGTAAACGTTATTCCTTTGAACCTAGGTAGTCAAAGACGGCATGAGGCACTCCAACGCTGAAAAATATTGCTATGGAATGTATATTTTCTTATAGTGGTTTCTCATCTCTGCAATCAATCTTTCAGCTACCAAACATTTCAAGTAAATAAACGTATAAGTTCTTCTTTATTAAAATTTATTATTCCAATCAGTTTGAAATTTACATTCTGACAATTGTTAATTTCAATCAAACCAATGTTATTAAAATACACATTATCATTTATTATCATTTTTAAATTATTGCAAACATGTTTGATTAATAGAAATTTTACTTAAGCTCATAATTTGTATTATAATTTAATTTGCATCAGTAAAATATTATTTTTTATTCCTAACAATTTTATTTAAAAATCTTATTTAATTTAATATCTTTAAATGTTTAAAAATACGGGACGCTACATTTGACCACAGACTCGAATGGACATTGAACACTAGTACAAAATTAACAACAGTACATAGGAGCAGTTTTGTAAGTAGAAATTGAGATAGGTCTTGATTTCAAAAAGTTTGGGGGTACGAGCAATATGCCCAAAAGAAATTCCATGTTAGTTTCATAAATCTCCAACTGATCATAAAGTCCATCGCTTAGTTTCAAAAAAATCACCGAAATAAAATTCAATAAAAAAAAACATTGCTTTATCAAAAGCATCAACTGAAACAACCAAACTGAGTGATAACATACAAAGAAGCAGTTCTAAATTTATCTTATTAAAGTGATCATTAAGTTCAACTATTTTCTTTTTTAGAAAAACATTGTACAATTCAACTCGATAATTAATGTAAATTTTAATCATTGATCCTTTTCTTGATCTACACGAAGAAGATAATTATCAATATCATCCATCGTTGAAATAAAAATATCGCGTTTCATGCACCAACTACAATCAAATGAGTGCCCATATTTACTTATCTTTCATTTTGCATAAACGCTCTTTGGGTACTTTTACCAACATCACATCACTTATTTTGATCTTTTCATTATAATACTTTGGAAATATCATAAGTACTTAGAGTTATATTTTTCATCAAATGCAAAATACACTTTTTAGTTATGTTACGCTAACTAATTTGATCTTTATGTTTCCTTCTATAATTGATTAATCCCCACAAACTATATCGTTCATCGCCTTCTAGTTGACTATTATTCTAGTTGTTCCTTTTTTTAAAGAATGTCGCACCGCTTGCCGCTTGCACTACACTTCGGCAAAAATTACCAAGTGAAAATTTCAAAAATGTAATCTATAAATTTAGCGACACAAAAAAGTACTAATTGATGATTTTGCGCTAAACAGTGAACATCTACACAAAGTTGTTCTCGTTTAAAAAAAGGTATTTTCAAGACATTGAACATACCTTGCTTATTAATTGCATCTTCGTAGCCTTAACCATGTAACTCTATCATGCTCAATGTACGTTTACTTAAAAAGCTTCCAGTTTTATCTTGAGAGAAACTCATATTGTGTTAGGAATATGTATCATGCCTACAAACATTTCGAGAACACATCTAGTCTCATTCATAAGTTGCAAAACAATAGTCATTTATTCTTTGATCGAAGTATCGCTGGCTTCATCAATTAGTATTTAAAATCATCCTCTAGAAATATGTTTTAGGATAACTTCTACAATTTCCACAGCTATGTAATACCTTTTTTGAATAGGCAGTGATGTCATTTTAATATTTGGTGGTACATTCTTTTAGATAACAACATTAAGCAATGGCTTTTCACCAGCTACCAATTGTTGAAGTTCACAAAAAATCCTTGTTGTCCTTCAAATTCACTATGACCACATAAAAAATACTTTGGTGTAAATGGTATAGAATGCACACAAGAGTTGATTTTAAACAACTTCAGCAATCAATTTTACATTGAATTGATTGTCAAGAACTTTTAGCTCAAATCATTAGACGTATGACGCTTCAGACTGATGTTTTAGAGGTCATGAGTTCAGATCCCTGAGACGTCATAATGAGTGATCTGTTAGAGGACCCTCATATATTGAATGAGATATTGTCCAACATCGCCAAAAATAAGTTAATGTTCATTCTAATATACTGCTTTCCTCAAACCTATATTTGCCCTTAGGGTCAGGTAATTTTGTGTGAGGGGAAGGACCTATATAGCTATGAACTAACACGCACGCGCGCCGTGCGTCCGATCGTCCCCTACCGAACCGGGTCGGGCTGGGTGCGGGTCCAATAAGAGTGGACCGTGTTATATTTTTGCTACACAGAAGTAAACAGTTTTCTACTTTTTAAATTCAAATAGAAGCTACTAGTGGATTGGACGCATCTTTTCAGAATAGACGTTGTAAAGATTTTTTTTAGCCATTGCGAATAAAGAGACGCGACTAGTGCAAACTGCGATAGTTCTTGGCCGTTGCAAATGAAGAGACACTATTGTTGCAAACCACGACAGTACTTGGCCGTTGCAAATAAAGAGAGGCGACTGTTGCAAACTGCAACAGTTTTTGACAGTTGCAGACGAAGAGATGCGGCTGTTCTCAAAAAACATAACCGTTGGAAATTAGCCTATAAAAGGAGTAGGAAACCTGATCCGTAGATAACTCTGAATTTTCTCTTCTTCCTCTTCCTTTCTTAATCTCCAAATCCGTGCGCTTCTACATATCACACATAAGATCATACTCATTACAATCTCGAGCAGATTGCGTCTGTTGTATCTTGGAAGACTTTGAATAAAGATTTAAGTAAATTGTTACGACAAGCTTCAGACATAATATCATTCTTCATCCGGTCAGATTTCTGTTTACTTATATATTTATATACATCATTTTATAATCTTTCTGTTTCAACGTTGTGCTGTTTCTATGAAGTAGTACAACGCTTGTTTATCACTATAGTTTAATACAACAATTTGTTGTTGTGATTGCTATAGTTATTCTTATAAATTAATCACAATATAGTTATTGTTCAAAATAACTAATACAGAATCTCAAAGTAGTGGAAATCATATTTGTAAACTTGTGTGTTGATTTTATAACATATTGGTCTCTATTTTGTTATACTGATCGTATAACATCTTAAGATTTTACTGTTTTCACTAAAACAGAGATAGCGACAGTTGAACTATCAGCAAAAAGTGCTACCCACAACAGGCCTGATCCATTTAAAGGAGATAATGATGACTTCATAACATGGTAGAATCAAATGCTATTTTATCTCACTTTATTAGGGTTGCAGAAGTGCATTGAGGAGAATGAACCAAAGCCTAAAGACGGACAAACTAGAGAAAAAGACGCAGCTGTTTTTCTCGAAATTGACTCATGGAAGCATTCGTACTTCTTGTGTCGAAATTACATTCTGAACTGTTTGATAAAGTACTATATAAAGTATATCAGCCACACCAGACAGCAATATCTCTATGGATTGAACTTGCAAATAAATACAAGACGCAGAATGTCGGTTTGAAGAAGTTCGTAGTAGATAAATTTATGGAATACAAAATGATGGATTCCAAATCCGTAACCAGTCAAGTGTAGGAACTCCAACTTATAATTCATGAACTTAAAGCAGATGGACATCAAGTTAGAGGATCGTTCCTTGTTGAAGCAATAATAAGAAAATTACCACCATCCTAGAGAGACTACCGCAACTATCTGAAACATAAGAAAAAAAA
This sequence comes from Allium cepa, assembly GCA_030765085.1. Classification (NCBI taxonomy): domain Eukaryota; kingdom Viridiplantae; phylum Streptophyta; class Magnoliopsida; order Asparagales; family Amaryllidaceae; genus Allium; species Allium cepa. The sequence continues at coordinate 763,094,568 of CM060934.1, read as the reverse complement.
GATTTCCTTAGAAGATCTCATTGTCAGATTAAAAATTGAGAAAGATAATCGTGGATTAACACAACCCAAAGGCGAAGAGGTACTTGTTACAAAAGGGTCAAAGAAGAAAGGACACTTCAACAACAAAAAGAAAAAGAGAGAGGCACTGGATAATCAGTCCAAATATATGCAAACCAAGAAGTTTAAAGACGAATGTTGGTTCTGCGGAAAGACTGGGCATGCAGCTAATTGTAGGCACAAGAAGACGACTGACAAATCGGTGGCCAATATAGTGGAAAATTTGAGTTCAACCATTGAGGAGATGAACTTATCAGAACTTGTTTCAAAATACAACTTAGTACAGAACCCCGCACAGTGTCGGGTAGACATTGGCGCTACTTTTCATATCTGTTCTGATATATCTATGTTCTCCACTTACTAGAAATATGATCAGGAAGAAAAGCTCTGCAAGGGTAATTCTGCAGTTTCCATGATCGAAGGTAACGCCACCGTCATCCTTAAATTTACATCCGAAAAAATAATGACACTAAGTGAAGTTCTTCATGTTCCAAATATCTGCAAGAACCTTGTCTTTGGACCTGTTCTCTCAAGGAAAGGCTTTCGTCTGGTCTTCGAGTCAGCTAAAGTAGTTCTGTCTAAGGCTGTAATTTATATAGAAAGGGGTTATTTATGCGATGTCCTATTTAAGGAAAATGTAGACGTAGTCGGTAATAAAACTATGTATTCTGATAGTGTTATTAATAAAAGTTTCTTATTTGGTTGAGCATGAAATTTTACAATGGCATGATAGACTAGAACACATAAATTTTCGAAAAATGAAAAAATTAGCAAACTTGGGATTAATTTCTAAATTCCAAGTAGATAAAAACTACAAATGTGAGACGTGTGTAGAAGCAAAATTGGTTAAAAAACCATTTTATACTGCTGATAGAAGTACAGAACCACTAGGTTTGGTTCACACTGATTTATGTGATTCTAAATCATTACCTATAAGAGGTGGGAAAAAGTATTTTATCACTTTTATTGACGACTATGCAGGATATTTCTATGTATATCTATTGAATAGTAATTATGAAGCAATTACATCGTTTATAAAATATAAGGATGAAGTAGAAAATCAGTTAAATAAAAAATCAAGATATTGAGATCTGATCGAGATGGAGAATATGAATCACCATTTGAACAATTCTGTGCAGATACTGGTATAATTCATCAAACAACATCTCCATATTCACCATAATAAAATTGTATTGCCAAGAGAAAGAATAGAACATTAAAAGATATGGTAAATGCAATGCTATTGACCTCTGGTCTACCGACGAACTTGTGGGGGGAAGCCTTAAATATGTCTAATCACATATTAAATAAGGTTCCTCACAATAAAACAAGAACAATTCCATATGAGTTATGGAAAGGACACATACCAATTTTCAAATACCTCAAAGTATGGGGTGCTTGGCAAAAGTTCTAGTTCTGCCTCCCAAGAAAGTCAAACTTGGACCAAAAACTGTAGACTGTTACTATCTATGGCCAGCCAAAAATAGCATTGCCTACAGATTTTCGGTATTCAAGTCTGATACGGCTGATATTAATGTTAATACAATCATAGAGTCTCGAGATGCCTCATTCTTTGAAGATGTGTTTCCACACAAAAGGAGTGAAGGAAATTATGTCCCTAGAAGGACAAAAGAAGAATCAAGCAAGCCACATGACGATGAAACTCATCGTAAAATTGAGGAAGTTGAACGAAGAAGAAGCGTCAGAGCAAGAACGTCCATGATGTTTGGTTTAGATTTTCTAACTTACATGTTAGAACACGAACCTCAAACATACAAAGAATCAATGTCATCTTCTGAATCTTCATGTTGGAAAGAAGCAATCAAAAGTGAAATTGATTCAATTCTAAGTAGTTAAACTTAGGAAATATTTGATCTTTCGCCTAGAATAAAACCGATTGGTTGCAAATGGATCTTCAAAAAGAAGATAAAAGCAGATGGCTCTATTGACAAATATAAAGCAAGATTGCTAGCCAAAGGATATTGTCAAAAGGAAGGTTTAGACTTCTTTGATACTTATTCACTGGTTACACGAATAACCTCTATAAGAATGTTAATAGCAATTGCATCATATATAATCTAGAGATTCATCAAATGGATGTAAATACAGCATTCTTAAATGGAAATATTGATGAGGAGATTTACATGGAGCAACCCAAGGGTTTTATTTCCAAAGGAAATGAAAACAAAGTATGTAGATTAGTAAAATCATTATATGGGCTAAAACAAGCTCCAAAACAATGGCATGCAAAATTTGATAGTGTCATGACGAAAAATGATTTTCGTATAAATGAACGTGATAAGTGTGTTTATTATAAACAAGTTGGACAATCATATGTGATAATTTGTTTATATGTAGACGATACGCTAAATCTTTGGTCGAAATAGTAAAGTAATAGAGACCATAAAGAAAATGTTAATCAACAATTTCGACATGAAAGATTTAGGAGTTGCAGACGTTATTTTGAGAATCAAAATAATAAAAACACCTAATGGAATTGATTTATCCCAGTCACACTATGTGGAAAAAGTGATTGAAAAATTCCAAAATTACGGAATTAAGGAGTGAGAACACCTTTTAATCCATCGGAAGTACTGCACAAAATCACTAATGAGAGTGTAATGCAACTGGAATACTCTTGTGCAATAGGATGTCGAATGTACCTCATGAATTGCACAAGAGTAGATATAGCTTACACAGTAAGCCGACTTAACAGGTATACAAGCAACCCAGGGAAGGAACATTGGAAAGCACTAATGAGAGTGTTGGGATATTTAAAGAGTACCACGAACTTTTCCCTACATTACGAAAAATATCCTGCCGTCTTGAAGGATATAGTGATGCAAACTGGATTTCTAATTCAGAGGAATCTAAACAACTAGTGGTTATGTCTTCACCCTAGCAGGAGCAGTAGTGTCATGGAAGTCTACTAAACAAACATGCATAGCTCGATCCACTATGGAATCAGAGTTCATCGCTTTACATAAAGCAAGCGAAGAAGCAGAATGGTTTCTTCAATTTTTAGAAGACATTCCATTTTGGCTTAACCTGTACCGGCCATATGCATGCACTGTGATAATCAAGCAGCGTTAAGCAAAGCACAAAACTTTATGTATAATGGAAAGTCACGACATATTCGTCGACGCCATAACACAGTTAGGCAGTTACTCTCAAATGGAATTATTTCCATTGATTATGTGAGAATTACTGATAATCTTGCAGATCCATTTACAAAACGATTATCAAGAGAGAAAATTGACTGCGCATGGAGGGAATGGGTTTAAAAGTCTAAAACAACAAGAGTTATCTTATACGGAAACCTATCCTAGCAACTGGAGATTCCACAGACTAGGATCAATAGGCAAACTAGTTCTGAGTAACTCAAGAAGTAATGCATTTTGGACTTAGTCCTACTACATTCCTGTGGTGCACAATAGAATGCATGCCTACAGGAGTATTAAAAGGATAAAGCTATGATTTTTGATGATGACCATATCTTGAAATTAACAAGTGGGTATATGTAGGATACTCTTAATGGTTGCAATCACCTATGTTAGTGTGAGCTGGGTCGGTTCTATGAGAATATTAAAGGTTCAAATTCTCTAAAACACTTGTAAAACCAAATTTGTTCAGGACCAAAATGAACACAACCAAGAGATTGGATGTGAAGGGAAACAATGCTTTGTAAAGCTTATTGTCTGGTTATGCACAAACGGCCGACGGTTCAAGATGAAGTAACTCACCGATTATTAGCCAAGTATATCCAATAAGTTTTAACTAAAGAAAGTTCTAAGTGAAATATCTACTTATCCTCGATATAACATTATTTTCATATGAACTGTGTGATATTACACTTTATGTGGAGGAGACATATATCATCATTCACGTGAGGGATTATTATAAGACCCTTGTATAGTGAATGAGATATTGTCCTACATCGCCAAAAATAAGTTAATGTTCATGCTTATAAACTACTTTCATCAAACCTATATTGGCCCTTTAGGGTCATATAATTTTGTGCGAGGGGGGGGACCTATATGGCCATGAACTAACACACGCACACGCCGTCCGCCCATCTCGTATCGAACTAAGCCGAGTATAGGTCTAATAAGAGTGGACCGTGTTATATTTTTGTTGCACAGAAGTAAACAGTTTTCTACTGTTTAAATTCAAATAGAGGCAACCAGTGGATTGGACGCGGCTTTTCAAAATAGGCGTTGCAAAGATATATTTAGCCGTTATGAATGAAGAGACGTGATTGTTGCAAACCGCGACAGTTCTTTACCATTGCAAATGAAGAGACGCGACTGTTGCAAACCGCGACAATTCTTGGCCGTTGCAAATAAAGAGAGACGACTGTTGCAAACCGTGATAATTTTTGGCCGTTATAGACGCAGAGATGCGGCTGTTCCCAACAAACATAACCGTTAGGAATTAGCATATAAAAGGAGAAGAAAACCTGATCAGTAGATAACTTCGAATTTTCTCTTCTTCCTCTTCATTTCTTAATCTTCAGATCCATGCGCTTATACATATCACACAGAAGATCATACTCATCTCTATCTCGAACAGATCACGTCTGTTGTATCTTAGGAGACTTCGAATAAACTCTTAAGGAAATTATTACAACAAGCCTCGGACGTAATTTTCTTCTTCGTCCGATTAGATTTTTGTTTATTATATATTTATATACATCATTCTGTAATCTTTCCATTTCAAAGTTATGCCGTTTTTACGAAGTAGTACAACTCTTGTTTATCGCTGTAGTTTAATACATCAATTTGTTATTGTGATTGCTATAGTTTGTTCTTGTAAATTAATTACAACATAGTTATTGTTCAAAATAACTAATACATAATTTCAATGTAGTGGAAATCTGATTTGTAAACTTGTGTGACGAGTTTATAACATATCGGTCTTTGTTTTGGTATGCTGATTGTATAGCATGATCTGCTTGAAATAATTATCACCTTTGTTCTAATAATTTGACATTGGGTCGATTGTCTCTCAATTACCATCTCAACATTTTGACTTAGATTCACCGATCCCCCATCTTTATATATGCAACATTATGAGCTTCTGAATTGGCATGTTTTTAAGCTCGGTTGTGCTTCCCATAAACTCACCACGAATAAATGCATCATTTCAATTTGTTGATTAGGGTGGAATACGTAGCATGGCAATCCTATACAACATCTTTTTTCATGCTATACTCCAACCAGTTCTTATATTCGTTAAACTAAGATTGATTGAATTGATGAACTTTTCCATCACTTGGTGTTTGTGTTAGCATTTGTAAAGAAGGCTGACAAGGACTTTTTGGAAATATGCTCTTCGAAGCATGTCAGATTGCAGTTTAAATTTGATGTTGTAAACTAGGATTTGATGGAAATTTAATAAATCCACTTGGACTTGGCTTCGAATGAATAGCTATGTTTTGAGTGTGATATGCATGAAGTAGTAGAAGGTGTAGAGTTGCAAAAGATCCAATATAATCAGATACATTTTTAAATGCACTTTTAAAATATTTTCCCAAATACGAAATGAGATAAATTTGGATTAATCGTTATTTGGAAAATCAAAGAACATTATTTACAGCACACCTAAACTACCCAAATCAAAGTCAAACTACTTCAATTGAGTACGAACAATAATTTCTTGATTAATTCAATCCAAAGAGCAATCTCAAACTACCCAAACTCTAACAGTAAACCAAATTTCATTTTCAAGTAGCAAATTACCCGCACAACAAACAAACCAAAAGAAAAAGAAATGAAAAAGAGCCAAGTTCTAATTTCTAACTTCAAATGAACTGAATTTAATTCAAGCAACAAACTCAACCAACATTACCTAAACTCAATTCAAACAGTAAACTCAAAATAAAATTGATTTTGGAATTATCCATTGAGAGTTGAAGGTGTGAGGCGAGGGTTAGAGTCGCTTGAGGCGGAGTTAAGGCATAGGGTTATTAAGCCAGGTTACATTTGGCGCCACACCTGCTTAAGAGCATTCTAATGTATAGTACTTCGTACAAGTATCATGTACATGTGTCAAGTAACGTAAAATCTACTATCCCAATGTGTTGGAGCATATAGCTTAACTCACCTAGCTTTATTAGGTAAGGAACTTCCTCAAAGGCTGGAAAAAATAGCTATCGGTGTACCATTTCACTACATAAACATAATACTATATTATTATATCCCTATTTAAAAATTCCTTGTGTAAAAAAATATCAAGTTTTTAATAAATTTTCACAAATTTTAAACCAAAAAATTCAATAATGTGCAAATGGTGTTTGAAAGATGAATAACAAGAAGCAAACTATTTGTAGTCAAATAGAATTTCATGGTAAAATGTTGATTATGCTATAACATATAGAACAAGGGAGCAACCAATTTGGAAAAAATATCAAGGATACGAAAGATTAAGGAGAAAAAAAATTTAAAAAGCGAATCACAACCAGTTAATTGACAAATTTTGAAAAAATAAAAAAGGAAAAAATATGATGCATATCAAAAGATTATTGTCGCTTAAGAATGTCACTGAATATTTTGCAGAAGCTATTTTGTAACGACCCTGAATTTCCGACCCAGCTTGAAAGTTTGAATCGATTATTTTATTATAAAATTTTAAATTTATATACGTTCTCAGTTAACGTCCAAACCTTGTCTACAAGATGCATCTAGTTAGTTATGAATATAGGAAAAGTTTCGTCGTAAAATATCGCAGTAAATTTCGTTCGTGTTTTATTGTATATCAGTTCATTTTAAAATGTGTAAATTTTCATCTTCTGAACCTAAATATTTTTACACAGTAATATTGTAAAAATTTATCTGATCAAGACGACGCATTCCGTTTCATCTAATTCCGTCGTCATCGGCTTTATTTAAATTGTTTTGTCAAACGAACAATTTAATCGGCGTAAATTTTGAGTTTTGATAAAATTATCGTATCGTCAATATATGTGTACCGTTGTAAGCGCCTCGTCGTGCCGATCAGAATGGTATATTCGTTTGTACAAATCGGAGTTCGACGTAAAACGTTCGCGCTAATTTAACTATTTCAAGCGGATCGGTCAAATAATATTCAGCTCAAGTTAAAAGCCCGTACACGTTCAAATTTTGAAAATAAAATTTTGGCTGATGTGAATTTAGTGGGTGGTTGCATGAGAAAATACGAAAGACGTTTCGTAACTCAAAAACAATATTTACTGTACGATTCGATTCTCAGCCAAATATAAAGATTTTTTTAAACAAAAAGAGGGACAACTCAGTTGTATACTGCTGCTACAGGTACGAACACATATATTTCCTTTCTTCCTCCATTTTTATCCCCTCTCTCATTTGTTCCACTTCAAAATTTTTGCAAAAGAAAATGATAAAAATGAACACAACATCTCCATCATTTTACCACCGTGCCATCACCACCCCACGACCGCCGCCTTCCCACTCCTTCGGTCGTCGCCTGAACCACGCACCACCCACACCCTTGCGCCGCCAGCCACCTCCCTAGACCACAGCTCCACCTCCCCTGACCGTAGCTCCACCTCACTCCAGACCGCGCGCCACCCCTGCTTTGCCATAGCCACTACAAGGGGAAGGGGGATTTCCGACGGCTGAAAACCGTCGGCGGCCGTCGGAAGCCGTCGGCGGCCGTCGGAAGCCGTCGGCGGCCGTCGGAAAAAGCCGTCGGAAATGACGGCGTCGGGGAGCAGTGTTTCCGACGGCTACCGACGGGTGCTGCCGTATAGATTACCGACGGCTTCCGGCGGTTTCCGATGGCTTCCGTCGCCCGTCGGACGCCGTCGGAAACCGCCGGAAATCAGGCCGCCGGGAGCCGTCGGTAACCGATGAAAATTTCGACCTATAAGCCGTCGGGAGCCGTCGGAAGCCGTCGGGAGCCGTCGGAAGCCGTCGGAAATCTGTTGTTTTTTTTTTAAAATCTGCTGCAAATAGAGCCTTCCAACCACATTTCTCTTCCAAACACTACAATATCAATACTGCACAATCCAATAAACAATAATCCAACCAAACATGCAAACCAATACTCCAAAATATTCAATAGACACAGAAATAAACAAAATTGGAATAAAAATAAAATACAAAATATACATAACATTCCAACATTAACAATAATACTAACAATAACTGTTCTAATCATGCATATCCTGATACAGCTACAGAACCAAGTGTATTATACATAATTATACATATCAACAATTAATTGTTCCATTTGCCAAATCATTGTAAACTAAAACTAAACATACCTGCACGAACGAATCAGAAAGCAATGAATCAATCTGCCCCAGATCCAGAGCCAGCCGATGAAGGGAAGCGGCCACCAAACTGCTGCATGTACTCAAATAACTGTGCCGTCTGCATGGCCTGTTGGCGGTTCTGCTCCTCCAACTGCTGAACTCTAGTCTGCAATTCTTCTATACTTGCTAGCTCGCTCTGAGGTCTACTCCGCCGTCTCCTACTCTGACTGCTGGACTGCAATAATTGAAAAATAAATAAAATCAAAGTTTATTGTTTTGAAAAGGTAAGAATATCATATTTTAAGTATTTTAAGAAAAATTAAATTATTTACCGCTAAATTGCCAAATCCGTATCGTCGACCATGCTCTGGTGGACTCATAACGGACTCAAAAATAACGTCCTCTTCATCGGTCGTCAGCTGCTCTCGACCCGTATCAGAAAGGAGTTTCTGTCGCTGCTCCATAAACATCTCCTGCATTGACAAATTAATAATATCATATCTTATTTCATAATAATTTGACAACTAAAACAACTACTAATACTGAATAAAATGAAATATGCTTACATGGCTTTTACTGGATTTATCGTCCTGCCATGTGTACGAAACAGTCCCGTCTGGATTAACATGCTCGACAGCATGCGTACGGGTGAACACGTCCATATAGCTGACAGGACCATGTGCCTCGGCTTCCTGAAGTTGATTGTTACATACAATTATTATACATTTAAAATCATATAGCATAAACTATTTACATTTATTATTCAGTAATTAAATTTACCAACTCCTGCCGATACTGCTGAAACGACTTCGATCCTCCGCGATGAGTAACGGGATTCTTATTTCTATTTGCAGAGTTTCTATCTGACTCTGCCTGTACATTCAAAATTTGATACATTATTTTCCAATCACGTTAAATTAATAATTCAAAAAAAATTAGTATACTTGCCTTCGCCTCGTCCGTCTCTCAGTAGCTCAACCAAGCTTGCCACACGCTCTCCCCCATCCACCGTGGTCTCTTCCCGGATTTCTTAACCTCAGATATCGTGTCTCTGTAGTTCTTTCGCATCTTCCTCATCCAGTATGCTCGTGCCAGCTGCATATCATCTGTCTGGATGTCTATCTCAGCCTGTGTTAAAAAAAGATTACACTTTAAACGATAAACGGTAGAAAAACGACAAAAACGAATTAAAAATGGAAAACATAAAAATTACACATACTAGGACATCCTGCCATATGCACTCTATGATGTGCGGAGGGATGGTATCCCACTTCGGCCAGCACGCACTCATCCTACTACGATATGCTGCTCTGGAGACGTCCAACACTACCTTAGTGGGTAGTAGCTCGAACCCCCTGTTTTTAAGTACGATACAGATAAGTACGTACGTATAGTATAAAAAAAATAAGATGATGAATAAGATTTAATTTTTACCCATCTGCTTTGGGGACTAACGTAACAACTGGACGGTGTGGCGCTTGCGATGGGCCACTGCCATCGCCTCCTGAAGAACGGGAAGAGCTCCTCCCTCTATGTGACATAATGATAAACCTGTGACGTTTACACATCATTATATAAGAGAATAAAAACATGATAATGAAATATATTTCATATGAACATGACATCAACGGTATAAATTGCTTAATTATAATGACTGAAATGTAAATAGAAATGTAAGTTTGTTATACCTGATTCATAATGGGTGTACTCTTCCTACGATAAGCAGAGTTCATTGCATTTTTAATAAAAATTGCTAAATAAATGACAAATTGAAATAACATAAAACAATAGTAAACGGATTTAGTTTCATAGTTACATCAATTTCATAATACATCAAGAATTCAACATAGTTACATCATCATCGTCGTCAACATAGTTACATCAATTTCATAATACATCATAAATTTTCTTAGCTTCAATATTTGGTTCTTCAACATTTACATCATCGTCGTCAACTTCAACCATAGAAAACATTGATCGTGCTGCATCTTCGACCATATTTTCTATACGGGTCGTTGAAACTATTTCGTTAATGACACTTTCAGACTCTACAGAAGTATTTGCTACAACTTCTCCATGCCGATCCCAAACATAATATTCGGGTGTGAAACCGTGTTGGCACAAATGAACTTTCACAATATCTGGTAACAAAAACTTCAAATGTCTACACCTACTACACGGACAACGAATTTCTGGATCGTTTCCGTTATTACTTAAGGCGAATTCAACAAACACGTTTATACCATTATAAAAATCTTCTTTTATTGAACCCCTCAATCCTTTTCTTTGGTACATCCATCTTCTTCGATCAACAAAATAATCAATCATTTTTCCTATTTGACAAAATGAGAAGTTCAAAATTTAATATTTATTTTGAAGAATACATATTCGAAAAAGATTATTTTCATGTTCGTATAATATTTTGAATTTAAAGAACAACTTCACAAATTTAAAAATATTTTCAAATAGGGCACATTTCATTTTTTAACGTACGTAACGATTAAAAATATATATAATTTTTTTTCATTGGTCAGACATCCTACTTCCCATTACAAACACAGTAAGCATTTACATTTCGTATATTACTTCGTCTCAAACGATTCAATAAAATTTCGGCAGCATTTCCCTTTTGTTCCCTGCATTGTACACAAATGCGTGTACGCAGGAAACAAAAAAGAAAAGTTAGGGCGAAATTTTATGAACCGTTTGAGACGAAGTAGTATACAAAATGTAAGTTCTTACTGTGTTCATAACTTGTCCAATACAGGGACAAATCCGACAAACATTGTACCAAATGAATATAAATGGTCGTTTTTCGAAAAAAACGACTATTTATACAACGATCATGTACAACACTCGTCAGACGGGGCCAAAAACTCTCTAAGGGACATTTGTCGGTTAACATGCGCGCATTTTACTCAAAAATACAGTTTTACTCACTGTTCACATTTATATATTAATTTCACACATTTATTCGACGTATTACGCATCAACTTAGGGCTGCTTTAACATTTTGTCATTTTTCAATACACACAATTATAATTTAGAGTAATGCATTTTTTTTTGTCATAAGTAAATACGTGCACAATATAATACTCCTAGTTCATTCAATCATTTTATCTTATTCCAAATAACGTATACAATCGTCGAATCAAGGCATACACAACAAAATACATATACATGAACAAGCACAAATTATACGTGTTTATCACAATTTCACGATAAAAGATGAAATCGGTATACCATGTGATGCTATAAACCGTTATTACGCTAGTGGAAACAATTGCAATCATTAATTCGCCCTAATTTATCAATTTATGCAAATCTATAATTAGGGTAAAAACTGAATTTTTCATAAAAATAAGAGATTATACCTGAGATTAAGAGTAATGAAGCTTGATTAGAGAGCCTTGGAAGATCCGGAAGCTAGAAATTAGGGATTGGAAGCTTGGGGGTTGAATTTGGAGGGTTTTTTGAGTTATTTTCATATGGAATGGAGGAGGAAGAAAGGGCTCGGCTGGCAGGTATAATCGCAAATTTCCGACGGCTTCCGACGGCTTCCGACGGCCGCCGACGGCCCGTCGAAAGCCGTCGGAAAATGGCCGTCGGAAGCCGTCGGTCTTGGCTGTCGGTATTCTGCCTTTTTCTTGTAGTGAGCCAACCGTCCCCTGCACCTTACCCTCGCCTAGACGCACCGCCTGAGCCGTCGCACTACCCTCCAGCGTTCCATTCCAGTCTTCGAGCCTGAGCAACCTCCAATCGACCGTTGCCTTTCCCACATGCGGCCCTTCCGCCATGCCCTCCGGAACCGCATGCGCATGTCCCCTGAACCGACCGTCGTCACACCTGCCACTGCCGTCGCCAAACCAATGCTCACATCTCGGACTAGTCGCCCCTGCAGTTCATCCAGAGCCTGTGCTGGCGGCGTGCGTTCATTTGACAAAAAAAATGTTTGCTGAACAAAGTCTCAAGATTGACATTGCTTCTATAATATCTTGTTGCTATCATGCATATATATATATATATAGAGTATATATGTTTAAAGTAGCTATATAGTAGTAACTCATTTCTCTTCTCTGTTGTTGTATAGCAACTAGTTGAAGCTTTTCCACCTAGTAGCAAGCACTCACTTCTCAGCTTTCTTTTTTTCCTTATTAATTGGTAAGTGTGTATACATATATGATTATATATATATATATATATATATATATATATATATATATATATGAACGTCCATATTAAAATTAATACTATTTCTTTCTTGTCGATAGTTGTAGCTTGTTCGGTTGTTCGTGTTGTGTTGCGCTTGAATCAAGTCTATTCGTGCCTCTTCGTGCTTCGTCGTTCATTTTCTCTAACCACGAAAGGTGAATAAATTTCATGACTTATATTATTATACAATAATAATCAAGTTTGGTTGTTAATATGGTTGATTGTTTGATGTTGATACTGAACGTTAAAATTGTTAACACTTGAAGTGATAAACAATATACACTTGAATTTGATGTATGATAGTTGAAACTTTGAAATTGACATATATACTTGAATTTGATTAAATTAAAATCTATATAATATGACCTTTGAAATGTCTAATTAGTTGACACGTAGAAATATAGTTAGTTACACCTTGAAACATTGTAGACAAATTCATGTCGTAAAATTTTGATGAAGTATGAAATTGAATAAAGTGGATAACAAGTGTAGAACCGCATGAAATAATAGCGTAATAATCTTTAATCTACATGAAATGATAGTGTAGATTCTAAAAATAATTGGATTAAATTTACATGAAATTATAATGTGAATTTGATACGATTATTTCGGGATTATTTAAATTAATTATTGTGCTGTTATTGCTTATTTATTTACTTTGACACCATCACAGTTATCACACTGCAAGTTCCCTTTACTATGCTTCTATTTTTGAATTGAAATGGAATCGGGTTAAAATGATAAATACCCAAATAAAACAATTGACTTGGGATAGAGAATTAGATAAAACCCGATTGGTTGAAAAATTCGATTTTAAATAAAAATAAAATATAGATTTTATTTAATAAAATAATGAAGGGTTTTAATTAAATTTGAAATTATGAATTCTGGTGTAATTTAAAAATGTTAATATTAATAAATTGAAATAAATATTAACAAACGTTTGATGAAAGAACGTGGTTTAAATTTAATAAATTATTGAATTAAGTTTTGAAATTGATTTAACAATTAAACAAATTTGAGATTGTTTACCGAAGAAATTTAACTTGTGATTATTCAATTAGATGAGTAAATAAGTGAAATTGAGTTTCTGTAATAAGAAATAAAAATGTGATTTCTATTGCAATTAATATAAACTTGTAATTTAAAGAATTTAATTTGACGAATTCAATTTAATTAAATTTATAAGTTTGGATATAATGTAGGTAAACTTAAGTGAATGATTTAATAAATTAGAAATTTAATTGAAATTGTTTTGAAATGTCAAATTAACTTAATTTAAATAATTATTGAATGAAATCCATATACGAATTTAAATCAATATTTGAATTGTTGTAAATTTAATTAAAGTTGAATTGTGAAATCAAGTAGAAATTTGAAATTGGAAATTGGAAATTTTGAAACTTAAATTTATGGAAATTAATGTAGGAAGTCAAATGAAATGTTGTCTTTCAAAATTTAAGTGAAATCGATTTGATTTTTTTAAAATTTATTAAATAACCAATAGGTGTAATAATTACGAAGTTATTAAAGAGACCTGGATTGGTTAGGGACATACTCTATGTCTAAACTTAATACCGCTTTAATAACTATTATACGTGGAGTGTGATACAAAATGAAGTGGTTGGAATGATGTACGTTGATGATTGAAGAAAGAGAATGATAATGGATGACCTTGACACTTGTGTCAAATTGGAAATGACTTGAACATGAGCCGTGCCGGGCTAATGAGGTTAGCTACCTCTAGCGAACACACTTTTTCGCAAACTACTCATTGCTTGTTTTTGATTGGTGCGCACCCTTGAATTTGGAGTGTTGTATCATGGTGTTGCGATCGTTGCAGGGATTCGTTCTCACCAGTCAGGATCAAGCAAAAGGTAGTTTCACTACCTTGGGTATTGCCTCATGTCCCTTGTCATACTTGTATCCCTATACGAGACCACTACGATTTGTTTTGTATTATACCTATGGAGTACTCCCTGATAGCCCACTAGTTTATGGCGGAGTTTACAGTGCTGCATAGACTGTGATGATATATAAATGTGTTAAGGGGGTATAATGCTAACGCCTTAACACTATTTTGATACTTTATGTTACTGTTAGACATTATCTACTTACCGTACACAACTATATATATATATATATATATATAAATAGTTTAACGGATCCTGAAAGATGTTATTCCATTCATTTTTGAGCTATTGTTATTTCAAATTTTGAGCCATATCATCTTGTATAAGAATACATGTCCTGACTCGAGTATTTGTTTGTGCTTATGCTCGAGTCAGTCTGAGGATTTCTTTTTTGCTGTGCTGCTTGGAAGCTGAAGACTTTGAAGACTATCATTTATCTTTATCGGTATTTCTCTATTCTATTTTGATATTGTATCGGACATCTATGTATTTCTATTTCACTATTTGCTTGAGACATTGTTGTATTTACTTAGTAGCTTCATGAACTACTATTATGACATTGTTGCAATTCCGTTGTGTTATTCTGTGTATCTGTCTGTGACTCTGTGATGTTTCTCATTTATATACATGTACTCTATTAATGATTCGTGTTTTGTACTATTTAAGTTGACATGTGTGGATTATTGTCAATTTAAATGGTCTAAATATACGGGTTGTTACAGTTGGTATCAGAGCTTTGGTTCTCGAAAACCTTAGCCCGTGCTCATTAGAGATAGGGTAACCATACGCTAGAATGAGGAGAATCATTTCAGAATCTATATTCTTTGATTCCATCCTCCTTATTGAATTAGTTTTAGAATTTTCTTAAGTTCTATAAATTTCTATCTTTGATTCTAAATCGCTTTTGGTATTCCAGGATGAGTGCCAGAAGGAACGCTAGAGGTGGGGGTAGAGGAAATGCTCCTGCACTACGTGCCCCACTTCCGCAGTCAAGTTCTCTACTCTTAGCAAAGAATACACTCAGCTTAGCGGCATCAAATTCACTGGTTCCGAGAGCATCAATGAAGCGCAACAGTGGCTGAAGAGCCAGGAAAGGATCTTCACCGGCCTTGAGATTACTGACGCGTAGAAGCATCAATTGGCCGCTTGGCAGCTTCAAGATGCAGCACAGGATTGGTGGGAGTCAGTAACCTCCCGTACCGACGAAGAAACTATCACATGGGCTCAGTTTAGGTAAAATCTAAGTGAATTACATCCAAATAATTCCATCTATCTCTTCAAATCTTGACTCATCTTTGTCTCGCTTGAAAATAGGGATTCCTTATGGCTCAATGGATGCCAGCAGCCGAAAAGGCCCAGCTTTACCGATCATTTATGGACCTCAAGCAGGGTAACATGACTTTCTCCGAGTATGAAAGGAAGTTTAATGAACTCTCCAAGTTCGGACCTGGCTTGATTGATACACCACTTTTGAAGAATGCGAAATTCATCCATGGAGCACGTCCAGAGTATTACGATCTCCTTACAGCTCATGTCCATGGCACTTTCACCGAGCTGATAGATTATGCCCTTAGGTATGAGGGAAAGCCTAGGGGTGCATCAGTCACCAAGATACCAGTTGCTCAGCCATCCTCTAGTCAAACTGGGAAGAGAAAGCCGAATTTTGAGCAGCAACGGAAGAATTGGCAGAAGATAACCGGGCTTGGCTATTCTCAGAAGAAGCCCATTGACATATCCTGTATCACCTGCTTCAACTGCAATCAGAAGGGTCATTATGCCAGTAGTTGTCCATTCCCAAAGAGAGCAGCTATTCCGCCACCGGCTCAGATGGCCAAGAGAGATATATGTCACATTTTCTTACAGCCAGTACATTTTAAGAAAGATTGTCCAACTCATAAGAAGGATACCCCATCTGGAGTTTTTGCTATTACCACCCCTACCCGAAAGTTCAGGATGACCAAGGTACATTACAGAGTACTTTTATGTTGCATACTTTACCTGGCATTTGACACCGGGGCAACACATAGTTTCATATATATTGATTTGTGTAATAAACTTGAATTAGAACCCATCCTTGCATCAACTTTCTTTTGTGTATCAAATCCTATTGGAGGACCCGCTAACCTCAAAAGGGTATGCAAATATGTCACGCTTATGTATGACATGCACGGTTTCACTTGGGATTTCTACGTCCCTGGATTCGAGGCATTCAATACCCTATTAGGTGTTGATTGGCTATGAAAGTTCGAAGCCGTTATCTCTTGCAAAGCTCGAACCATCTCTCTAATTGACGACAAGAGTAAACCTTTAGTTATTGAAGGTAAATCGCCTCAGGAATGCGCTGGAAGTTTTATATTCTCTTTTGACTCTCATCCGGATGATCTAAGCTCCACTCCAATTGTTCAGCTCTTTCCTTATGTGTTTGGAGAAGTCAATTCTCTACCACCTCCGTGGGAAGTCAAATTCCACATTGATCTTATCCCTGGTGCTCGACCAATAGTTCTCTCTCCTAGGAGAATGGCTCCTAAAGAGAGGGAAAAATTGAATGTTCAGTTCAAGATTTATTTGCTAAAGGCTTGATCAGACGAAGTCATTCTGAATGGGGAGTTGCGGTTGTATTTGTCACAAAGTTAGATGGTTCTCTCAGAGTGTGTGCGGACTATAGAGAGCTAAACAAGCTCACACACAAGAACAAATATCCAAAGCGCCACATTAATGATTTATTCAACCAGCTCCATGAAGCTAAAGTTTTCTCTCAAATCGATCTAGCTACCGGCTTTCACCAACTCAGAATAGCTGAAGAGAGTATTCCTAAAACGACATTCCGCATTGAAAATGGTTTCTATGAATGGCTGTTTATGCCGTTCGGCCTAATTAATGCTCCTGCTTATTTCGTCGACTTGATGAATAGAGTTTTCCGTGACGTTCTAAACAAGTTTGTTCTTGTTTTCATCGATGATATTCTCATCTTCTCTACAGATGAGAAAGAGCATAGGTCACATTTGGCTTTTGTTCTTGAAACTCTTCGTAGTCATCAGTTAAAGGCCAAGTTCTCGCAATGCCACATTTGGAGAGATGAAGTTCGATTTCTTGGTCATATTATTTTGGAGAATGGGATATCGGTTGATCCGACTAAGATCGCTGTAATCAATGTAAGTTCTATCCTTATTCATCGTTCCTATTCGAACATCTTATTTCTATTTAAACTCGAATCCTTTAAATTTGAAGGATTGGGAGACTCCTAAAAATCCTATAGATATTCGTAGTTTCTTGGGCTTGACCGGCTATTATCACAGAATTATACAAAATTTTGCTCGGATTGCCGCATCGCTCACCTCTATGACCAGAAAAAATGTCAAATTTAATTGGAATGAAAAGTGTGAGTTAGCTTTCAATGAAATGAAGGGGAAATTGACCTCTGCCCCAGTTCTTACAGTTATTGACAGAAGCGAAGGTTTGACCGTCTATACCGATGCTTGCCGTGATGGATTAGGAGCAGTTTTAATGCAGAAAGGAAAAGTCATTGCCTATGCTGGTCGTCAGTTAAAGACCCATGAAGAAAATTACGAAACTCATGATCTAGAGCTTCTTGCGGTTGTATTTTCTCTAAAGCTATGGAGACACTATCTTTTGGGGACCAAATTCGAATTATTTACGGACCATAAATCATTGAGATATATTTTCTCACAAAAGGACTTGAATCAGGGACAAGTCCGATGGCTCGAATTCTTAGCTGCATATGATCTCGAAATCAACCACACCCCAGGGAAAGCAAACGCCGTAGTCGACGCTTTAAGCAGAAACCAAGCAATGATATGTTGTAATCTTGTAGAAGGAATGTTATTTTCAGCTCGTTGTCTCCCCAGCTCTTATGGATCGCATTATAGCTAAACAATAAGAGGATACTTTGCTATATCGTATCAAGGAAATAGTTCTCGGTAAAGCCGAGAATGCTAACAGTAAAATGGATGCACAAGTAGATAGTAATGGAGTTTTGAGGATCGATAACCGAATTTGTGCACCAAATGTTGATGGTTTAAGACAGGAAGTGCTGAGAGAAAACCATCAATCTTCGCTTTCATTTCATCTAGGAGTCACAAAGATGTATCAAAATATGAAGAAGTTGTATTGGTGGAGTGGGATGAAGCGTGATATCTCTACCTATGTTAGTAGATGCACCACCTGCCAACAAGTTAAAGCCGATCACAGAAAGACGGCAGGATTACTTCAACCTCTAGAGATTCCAAGTTGGAGGTGGGAGCAGATTTCTATGGACTTTATTGATGGGCTACCAAGGACCAGAATAGGTAATGAGAGCATTTGGGTAATTGTCGAAAGACTGATGAAATCCGCTCATTTTACTCCAGTCAAGACCACTCATACTGCTTCGAGTTTGGCAGAGATATATATGAGGGAAGTTGTTAAACTTCATGGTGTACCATCTTGTATCGTATGCGATAGAGATCCTATTTTCACTAGTAAATTCTGGAAGGCATTTCAAGATACTTTAGGAACTAAACTGAATCTAAGAACAGCTTATCATCCTCAGACAGATGGTCAAACTGAGAGGGTGAATCAAATTTTGGAAGACCTTCTCCGAGCTTGTATTATAGACTTTGGTGGATCCTGGGAAGACCATCTCCATTTGGTTGAATTTACCTATAATAATAGTTATCAAGTAAAGAAATCGAATTTTAAATTTGAATAAGTATATTTGAATTGGAATTTAATCATCTTTAATAAATCAGGCAAGTATTGGTATGGCGCCGTTCGAAGCTTTATATGGACGGCCGTGCACCAGCTTGTTGGATTGAGTCTGGAGACCAATTAGTGCTTGGCCCAGAAATGATTATGGAAGCTTCCGAGAAAGTTGAAGAAATCAGGAGGAAGATAAAGACGGCACATGACATACAGAAGTGCTAAGTTGACCGAAGAAGGAGAGATCTCGAATTCAGTGTGGGGGACGTAGTATTTCTCAAAGTGTCGCCTTTAAAGAATGTTATTCAATTTGGAAGGAAAGGAAAGCTTTCTCCCAGATTTGTTGGTCCGTTTGACATTACGGAAAGGATCGGAACCTTGGCCTATAGAATCGCATTACCTGAAAAGTTTGCCGGTGTGCACAATGTGTTCCATCTCTCACATCTCCGCAAAGTAGTGCTTGATCCATCTATGACCATTCCCACTGCTTAGTTGGAAGAGTTAGTTATCGAGCATGACTTGACCATTGAGCGGAAGCCACTTCGGATAGTTGACCGTGAGACGAAGCAAATTAGAAGGAAGTCGGTCAATCTCGTCAAAGCTCAGTGGAGTGCAGATGAGCAAGATTACACATGGGAAACTGAGGATAGTATTCGAGATTCAAACCCCGAATTACTGATTTCAGGCATAATTCATTTTTCTCAAATCCATCTTGATTTTCTGCTTGTTTCTTTCCTACTTCTTCCATCTCGTTCCTTTTCGAGGATGAAAAGTTTTGAGTGGGGGAGATTGTAACGACCCTGAATTTCTGACATAGTTTAAAATTTTGAATCAATTATTTTATTATAAAATTTGAAATTTATATACGTTCTCAGTTAACGTCCAAACTTCGTTTATAAGATGCGTCCAGTTAGTTATGGATATAGGAAAAGTTTCGTCATAAAATATCGCAGTAAATTTCGTTCGCGTTTTATTGTATACCAGTTCATTTTAAAGTGTGTAAATTTTCATCTTCCGAACCTAAATATTTTACACGGTAATGTTGTAAAAAATTATCTGATCAAGACATCGCATTCCATTTCATCTAATTCCGTCATCGCCTACTTTATTTAAATTGATTTGTCAAACGAACAATTTAATCGACGTAAATTTTGAGTTTTGATAAAACTGTCGTATCGCCAATATCTGTGTAACGTTGTAAGCGCCTCGTCGCGCCGATCATAATGGTATATTCATTTGTACAAATTGGAGTTCGACGTAAAATGTCGCGTTAATTTAACCGTTCCAAGCGGACCGGTTAAATAATATTCAAGCCAGGTTAAAAGCCCGTACACGTCCAAATTTTGAAATAAAATTTTGGCTGATGTGAATTTATTGGGTGGTTGGCAACTGGTGGTTGCATGGGAAAATATGAAAGATGTTTCGTAACTCAAAAACAATATTTACTGTCCGATTCGATTCTCAACCAAATATAAACATTTAAAAGAAGGAGACAACTCAGTTGTACACTACTGCTACAGGTACGAACATATATATTTTCTTTCTTCCTCCATCCTTTATCTCCTCTCTCCTTTGTTCCACTGTCAAAATTTTTGCAAAAGAAGTTGAGAAAAATGAAGACAGCATCTCCATCATTTTTCCACCGTGCCATCAACACCCCGCGACCGCTGCCTTCCCACTCCTTCGGCCGTCGCCTGAACCACGCGCCACCCACACCCTTGCGTCGCCTGCCACCTCCCTAGACCGCAACTTCATCTCCCCAGACCGTAGCTCCACCTCACTCCAGACCACGCGCCACCCTTGCCTTTCCATAGCCGACCGTCTCCTGCACCTTACCCTCGCCTAGACGCACCGCCTAAGCCATCGCACTATCCTCCGGCGTTCCACTCCAGTCACCGAGCCTCCGCAACCTCCAACCGACCTCGCCTTTCCCGCATCCGGCCCTTCCACCACGCCCTCCGGAACCGCGCATGCACGTCCCCTCCTCCATCTCGCGTCCCCCTAAACCGACCGTTTCCACCCCTACGACTGCCGTCGCCAAACCCACGCACACATCCCGGACCTGTCGCCCCTTCAGTTCATCTAGAGCATGTGCTGGTGGCATGCATTCATTTGAAAAAAAAAGAAAATATTTGCTGAACAAGTCTCAAGATTGAAATTGCTTCTATAATCTCCTATTGCTGTCATGCATATATATACAGTATATATGTTTAAAGTAGCTATATAGTAGTAACCCATTTCTCTTCAGTGTTGTTGTACAACAACTAGTTGAAGCTTTTGCACCTGGCAGCAAACACTCACTTCTCAGCTTTCCTTCTTTTCGTTATTAACTGCTAAGTGTGTGTATATATATAATTATATACACACACACACAAATATATATATATATATATATATATATATATATATATATATATGAACGTCCATATTAAAATTAATACTATTTCTTTCTTGTCGATAGTTGTAGCTTGCTCGGTTGTTCGTGTTGTGTTGCGCTTGAATCAAGTCCATTCGTGCCCCTTCGTGCTTCGTCGTTCATTTTCTCTAACCACGAAAGGTGAATAAATTTCACGACTTATATTATTATACGATGATAATCAAGTTTGGTTGCTAATGTGGTTGATTGTTTGATGTTGATATTGAACGTTAAAATTGTTAACACATGAAGTGATAAACAATATACACTTGAATTTGATGTATGATAGTTGACACTTTGAAATTGACATTTGTACTTGAATTTGATTAAATTAAAATCTGTATAATATGAACTTTGAAATGTCTAATTAGTTGACACGTAGAAGTATAGTTAGTTACACCTTGAAAATTGTAGACAAATTCATGTCGTAAAAATTTAATGAAGTATGAAATTGAATAAAGTGGATAACAAGTGTAGAACCGCATGAAATAATAGCGTAATAATCTTTAATCTACATGAAATGATAGTGTAGATTCTAGAAATAATTGGATTAAATTTACATGAAATTATAATGTAAATTTAATACGATTATTTCAGGATTATTTAAATTAATTATTGTGTTGTTATTGCTTGTTTATTTACTTTGACACCATCCAAGTTATCACACTACAAGTTACTATGCTTCTGTTTTTGAATTGAAATGATAAATACCCAAATAAAACAATTGACTTAGGATAGAGAATTAAATAAAAACCCAATTGGTCGAAAAAATTCGATTTTAAATAAAAATAAAATATAGATTTTATTTAATAAATAATGAAGGGCTTTAATTAAATTTGAAATTATGAATTGTAGTGAAATTTAAAAATGTTAATATTAATAAATTGAAATAAATATTAACAAATGTTTGATGAAAGAATGTTGTTTAAAATTAATAAATTATTGAATTAAGTTTTGAAATTGATTTAACAAATAAACAAATTTAAGATTGTTCACCGAAGAAATTTAACTTGTGATTATTTAATTAGATGAGTAAATAAGTGAAATTGAGTTTGTTTAATAAGAAATAAAAATGTGATTTATCTATTGCAATTAATATAAACTTGTAATTTAAAGAATTTAATTTGACGAATTCGATTTAACTAAATTTATAAGTTTGGATATAATGTAGGTAAACTTAAGTGAATGATTTAATAAATTAGAAATTTAATTGAAATTGTTTTGAAATGTCAAATTAACTTAATTTAAATAATTATTGAATGAAATCCATATACGAATTTAAATCAATATTTGAATTGTTGTAAATTTAATTAAAGTTGAATTGTGAAATCAAGTAGAAATTTGAAATTGGAAATTTTGAAACTTAAATTTATGGAAATTAATATAGGAAGTCAAATGAAATGCTGTCTTTCAAAATTTAAGTGAAATCGATTTGATTTTTTTGAAATTTAATAATGACCAATCGATGTAATAATTTCGAAGTTATTAAAGAGACCGGGATCGGTTAAGGACATACTCTCTGTCTAAACTGAATACCACTTTAATAACTATTATACATGGACTGTGATCCAGAATGAAGTGGTTGGAGTGATGTACGTTGATGATTGAAGAAAGAAAAAGATACACTTGTGTCAAATTGGAAATGACTTAAACAGGAGCCGTGCTGGGCCAATGAGGTTAGCTATCTCTAGCGAACATACTTCTTCATAAACTACTCATTACTTGTTTTTGATTAAGGCGCTCCATTGAATTTGGAGTGTTGTATCGCGGTGTTGTGATCGTTCCGGCGATGCGTTCTCACCGGTCCGGATCAGGCAAACGGTAGTATCACTACCTTGGGTATTGCCTCATGTGCCTTGTCGTACTTGTATCCCTATACGCGACCACTGCGATTTGTTTTGTATTATACGTATGGAGTACTCCCTGATGACCCACTAGTTTACGGTGGAGTTTACAATGCTGTATAGATTGTGATGCTACATATATGTGTTAAGGGGTAATGGAAACGCCTTAACACTGTTTTGATACTTTATGTTACTGTTAGACATTATCTACTTAATGTACACTACTATATATAAAGATAGTTTAACGGATCCTGAAAGATATTATTCCATTCATCTTTGAGTTATTGTTATTTAAAATTTTGAACCGTCTCATCTTGTATAAGAATATATTTCTTGACTCGAGTGTTTGTTTGTGCTTATGCTTGGGTCAGTCTAAGGATTTTTGTTGCTGTGCTGCTTGGAAGCTGAAGACTTTGAAGACCATCATTTATCTTTATCAGTATTGCTCTAATCTATTTTGATATTATATCGGACATCTATGTATCTATTTCACTATTTGCTTGAGACATTGTTGTATTTACTTAGTAGCTTCATGAACTAGTATTATGACATTGTTGCAATTCCGCTGCGTTATTCTGTTATATATTGTATCTGTCTGTGACTCTGTAACGATTCTCATTTATATACATATACTCCATTAATGCTTCGTGTTTTATATTATTTAAGTTGACATTTGTGGATTATTGTCAATTTAAATGGTCCAAATGTACGGGTTGTTACATATTTGATAAAATCATGACTTCGAACATCACGTTAACTAGAGCATTAGGAATTTCAAGTCATCAAAAGATAACAACTGATCTTCCAATCGTCATACTACAAAACCGCAAAAGATGCAAAAAAAACATGCACATTCAAATTGATGAGGTACTTCAGTTCAAACTTTTAAATAATATTTTCACTAAAGAGTATCACAAATGGACACATAAAAGAAATCTTGAGAGATTACTAGCTTTGGAAAATCAAACAAAATTTCTTTATTTGTTTGACAGCCAGACGACGATTCAAGTGAAACCAAGGTTTGAGGTTTCAACCAAAACATCAAGAGTCGACCATTCCTTTTCGGTTTCAGAGGAGGCCGAAACCAAAACCAAACTAAAATTTCGATTGAATAAAAATTTCATTGAACTTCAAATTTTACAAAAGAAACTAAAAGAAGAATTCGTTTGAGTTTCAAATATGAGAATACTCAAAATTTGAAATTTTAACTTATGAAATATATAAAATCACAAAAATTATAAATGGTATAACATAAAAAGGTTAAAAATGAAGCAAAGAATAATTAATAAACATTGTTTTATGTTAAAAAGATTCGGGATAAATCGATATTCTTTGTTTAAACCTTAATATTCAATCAAAAATAAATTATACATTTTGTTTTAATAAATTAAACAAATATGTGTAGTATTCCAAAATTGAAGCTACAATCGTACGAATTGGATCGAAATTCGTAAAATTACAAAGCATCAAAATCGATGCAGAAACCAAGACTTGAACCTTGAGTGAAACTAATATACTCAAAAATTGGAAACAAGTTCACATGATAGTTCATCATCCTAAAATTGGTAGTCACTTTGAGCCTTATGTGTTGTTTTCACTTCTTAGTTGTACCATTACAATTTTTATATGTTGTTTTCATTTTGTTGTTGTATAACTTCAGTTTCTATCTTAACTTTTTTTGTTGGTATCTATAAGTTTGTGTTTTGTTTTCCAAATTATAATCGAAAGCACTAAATCATATAAAAAACATCAAACCACTAGTCTGATTCAAGATTGAAGACTTTACCCTCAGTTTCTTTCCTGATAGTGAAACATTTCACATGATAGTTCATCATCCTACAGTGCATATTGTTTAGTATGACACTCGTCAGTTTTTGTTTTGTTTTTGAAATGGTACTTTATATACAACAAATCACATATCAGTATATGTTCGAATCACGCTACTTACGTTTCGAACCTGTGATCTCTTGCACCAAAGTCGAATCACTTAAGCACTGGGACAATGGTGCTTGTCGAATGCATTATTTTTCTAATACCCAAATAATTGGTATTCATTCGTAAACTCTTACGGTAAATCACAAGATTTTATATGTTTATCGCCGTATTGGGACTCAAACTTGTGACATTTGATCACTCAAAACAGCAAACCCTACTTGGGCAACCATGTGGGGTTAGTATTCATCAATATCAAATCATTTGCATATTTCTTGTGTTCAGTTTCCTTTCTTTTCCGAACACTATTTTCACTTCCTTTTCTAACACTAATCTGTCTTATTGATTGCTAACGCTTGAGCTTACAGATGGATCTAGAGATTCTCATGATGAGCAAGGTATAGCTCTCAAATTATGTATATCTCACCTTGAAGATTTAGTATTAAGTAATATCTTGAATGACATGAGAGCTCGAACTTCCATCTCAAATTTACATCGGTCTTAACATTCCTCTTGTGGCGATCTAAAATACATGTTATGCTTAAAATTGATTTGCACACCACGAAAATTATAGATACTGATCACAATCATAAAAATAGTTATAACTTGCTTGATTTGCATGAATCACATCCTAGTCGTTGGTACCTTGAAAAGCATCTATACTCAATGGATGCACATGATATGACATATATACACACATAATCATAATTAGAAACTTACGCAGCTCGACTCAAAAACCATTATGAAAAAAATCTTTTTTGAAGTATTACTCTATGCCAATTCTAGCTAATATTTACTTCGTGCCCTAGTTCATTACCACTTAAGCATGAAAAACAATTGGCCTCTGTTTCAAATTCGTGGATCTGGAGAGGAAACAAAAATCAGATACCAGCTGCTACAAGCTCGACGCGTTGATTTGTTCCACAGAGTAAGCTGCAATTGCTTGGAGTACGCTGCGATTTAAATTTAGGGATTTCCGGAGTAAGCTGCGATTTCAAATGGCCTTGAATTTGTATGTTTTTGTGTATTTTGTAAGATTTTTATGGTATTTATAGGTAAATATTGATTCTTTTGCAATAATTTCATTGATTGGAAGTTTAAAGCACAGTTTCTTCTTTGAGATTTCTTGTCTAATTTTCTTTGCAAAATGGTAATTTGAAATGGAATAGTGCGTGCTGAGATTCTCATTTGTTGAACGGGTTAAAGTTATTTGTTTTATGTTTTTATGATTTTTTTCTTGCTGTAATTTTTTTAAAACCTTAGATACCGGAACGGATAATTGAACGGATTCCGTTTTGATCACCATGGGAACCGGACCGAGATGGCTGGAGTTTTGACGTGCCAGATGGAATCTTTGTTTGTCAATAAATACCCAACCAAAATTTGTCAACAAATTGAGCTCTAGTGTTTGTGATTCTAAAAATATTAAAGAAGGTGATCAAATATGTATTAAAAAGGTTTAAAAAGCGAAAACATATGGTTTATCCATGTGCCCAACCATTGAGGAAAGCCAAGATTTTATAAACCTCAGATCGGCCAAGATCTTGCATATAGATCTCTGTCGGAGTTCACATTACAAATGAGATTTAGCCAAGTTGAGATCTAAGCGAAATTTGTTGTTTTAAATTGCTTAGCCCCAAAAAGAAATTGTAACGATCCGGAAATTTTAACGGTTTTTGTAACGTCCCGAAAATTTTCGACTTTCGAATATTCAACATCGATACTCACTTTATCGACTGCCGAGAAATCGAAAGCCGGAAACCCGAAATGTTATGGTTTAAGAAAAAGAAAGAGGTAGAAGAAGATAGAAAAAGATAGAACAGAACAGAAGAAATAACAGAACAACAACAGAATCTCACAATTCGCAGCGGAACAACATATAATAGATAAAGGAATAATCTTTAAACAAAGAACTATATCAGTTATTACATTACATTACATTTCATTTCATTACATCAGAGTGTACAACAACAAATGACATCAACAGCGGAAAAGAAATACTATATACTAGTAATACGCCATGCCATCCAGCTTGCTTCCAGCAACTCCTAAATTCCAGGATATCCTGATAAACCTTAACTCTTGACTGCCCGTGTGGAAATTGGTGGGCACCCAGAGTTTAGGAAGGAAAACAATAAACTCCGAGTCAGTCATGTGACTGGTGTGAGAACTCAAAACAGTTTATTTACTTTAAAATCAAAATAGAGGAATATTTTTAAATTCAATTCGCAATGCTTTTAAAAATGAGACTACCATAAGGCCTCCCGCACACACACACATGCAAACGCAGAATCGGAGGAGATTTCTCCTTATGATAGTCAAAGATGCTTGATACGCATTTAAAATAACATTTGATATTATTACTAGTGCATAGTGTAGAAAATTATTTCAAAAATAAAGATATAAATCTTAGCCAACATACGACCATTATCGTATGCCTACTATAGCTAACCATGTTCAATAGCAGGTTACCGCCACATTCCATGGCAGGTTCTACAACTAAAACCGTACAAGTTTTGTATTGTTTCTTTGGATTTCCAACAAATGGTCAGGCCAAGGAACTTCCCATTGCCACATGAGAATGCCTCTGGAAGGACATCCCCGAGAACCAAACCGGATCTTTGCCAACACAAGGCCGGGTTACCCCTAACTGGGTAACTACTGACACGAATATGTCATCCCCCGATCGTAACCGATCTATCCGAGGATCCTCGATTTCCAACAACCACAAAAATATGCAGTAACAACATAGGTTAAATATCTGGGCTCCATACCATGATACCACCTCTATCCAGAAGGAATGACATACACTAAAGGGCACTACCCCTAATAACCTTGCTGCATCCTTCCTGTTTTGACCATTTCCGGGGTGTGAGGTCCGATGAAGTCTCGTCCACAAAAACACACTTTATACAAAAGCCGTGCTTTGGGTCAACAAATGATCATAGAAATGATCACCAAGATAAACGATCAAATAAATGATCCTATCACAAATGATTAACACAATGATCATTTCACGGCAACACTCTGCATGCCACACTACCAAATTGGGAGTATATCACTAATAACCTTCAACTATATAACCTCTGAGCTCGTACGTCTCAGAGAAGGGTGTTAAGCTAAAAGAATAAATTCTCCGCCACCAACAGAAATATATTTGAAAGAAATCAGCTTTATATCTCAACTTGTAATGTCAGACATACAATCATACAAGTCTGTTCCGGGATCGAACAGAACCGAAGGCACTTACAAAGAAGTCCTTGCAATCCGGATATTCACTAATCACGACCGGACTTCCCGTCACTAAGGGTGATAAAACCTCTATATCGGAGATCAGCCGATGTAGAGTAACTCGACGGTAATCCTTCCGTTTTCACAAACATCCGGTCTTCAACACTGGTCATCAAATGCAATCCATAACGACGTATCACATACTCGGAATGGGTTATACGACCCCAAGGTCCTTTCCCGGTTAACCCGAATAGTGAGCGCTTATTCAAAAATAAGTGTGGTATTCAAATTCAACAATTCACAACAAATACCTATTTAAAGGTAAATATTGATAGTCGGATTATTTAACTATCAATAGGCATGCTCAACATCACCAAATCCAAATAATTTTCCAAATTATTTACTTTCCAAAATATCTTTACTAGATATATAATTTCCACACTTCAAACATTTGAAAACAATTCTTCAAATCACTTTTCCTTACTCGGAAATTTCTTTCATTCAACATGGTTCATTTAAACCAATTAAATAAATCCTTAACGATTTACTTTTTATTTACGTTCCAAATTCGTAAATTTATTCCCACACTTTAAAAATAAATCAACGTTTATTTTTAAACTAATTCCCCTTTTCTTTTATAAATTCCATAGTGAATTTATAATCCAAAATATCTATTTATATACGATTTTCTAATCGACTTCTATTATTCATTTTCAATTTATCTTACAAGGATAAATTCTAAACATTCATTTCACATTGGAAAAATATTTCCATACTTATTTAATAATAAGTACATCACAAATCTATTTATTTTCAACATGTGAAAATATTCAATATACTTAAATCAAAATTTAGTATATATTTCATTCTTTAAGGAAATCATTCTCTTAACACATTTATTTGGGCTAAAACGAATGTTGCGTAAAACATCGTTACGACGACCCAAAAATCACTAGTATAGGGATTAAAGTTTAAATAGATATATAAATCCCAATACTATACAAAACATTTCCTTTCGGAAATCATTTACTAAAACAACAGTGTTATAGTCCACCATTTCCTTCTATTCTCGAAAACGTCTATTTCAACAATAATTGTTGAAATCTATGTATTCGATACTTAATGCATTTTAAAACGTCTTTAAAATCATTACTTCGTTTAAACTTCACTTTCCAAAACTATCCATTTTATTCAATCTATTATTCACTATTCACAATCGTGAATAAAAACGTTTTCCATATTCAATACTTCTACGTATTTATTAGAGAATATCCTTTGTCCAAAATCGTGGATATAAAACTCTAACCAATTTCATTTGGAAATATATTCACTGTCCCAATCGTGAATATAATTCCTTTCATATATTCCTATTTCCAACTTATCAAATTCAATTTGATTTCGGATTTATAAACAACGTTTATAAACTCCACTTATATTCTTATAAACTTTTATTTATAAAAACCCTTTTTATATCTCATTTTAAATGCCTAAATCCGATTTATAAGCTAATCTCTTATAAATCTTTTATTTTACAAAACCTATTTATATTTATAACTTCACGATTTATAAATCAATAAATCTCCATTCACTTATAAAATCCATTTATATTTCTTTTTAGCACTTATAAAACGGGTTTCACAATTCCTATATTTTTAATCCATAAATATCAATATTTTAAATCTTTTATATAAATCGTTTATAATGATTCAAAATTCCCAATTTAACCATTTTATAAATTAATTAACTATTTATTTCCAAAAATCTCATTTTTGTTATATTTCTCAAAAATCTTAATTTTTATAACATAAAAATTTATAACGTTTTAATTATTTAAAATGAATCAATTCAAA
This sequence comes from Allium cepa, assembly GCA_030765085.1. Classification (NCBI taxonomy): domain Eukaryota; kingdom Viridiplantae; phylum Streptophyta; class Magnoliopsida; order Asparagales; family Amaryllidaceae; genus Allium; species Allium cepa. The sequence continues at coordinate 763,064,158 of CM060934.1, read as the reverse complement.
ATTTAATAAAACATATACTTTGAAAAATCACTTTAAAATTCTTTTAAAACCCAAATTTATTATTTCAAAACTCCAAAAATGGATCCGATGATGCAACATCACCCAATAGTCAATCACGACCTCCAAATATCATACATCGATATGATAATCAACAAATATCAAAATATCTGTAAATAAATCAATACAGTTGAGAAATCCAGTTGGATCCCTCCAACCTGTTTCCTGCATCCACAAACATTAGCACAATACCAATTCCGCTCCAGTACGGAATTATCGCGGTATATGGGATTAATAATATTATCCGCTTAATAGACAGCGCAATAGAGTCTCATCCGCTAAAAAATACGGGAAATCAACAACTGCAATATATACATATGCCAATATATATATATTGATATTATATATAATACCAATTTCACTGTTTATGAAATATTCGCGGTATATGTTTTTAATAAATAACATCCGCTTACTAACGGCGTATAATGTCTATTTTAACAATCAATAGATAACAATCATCATTCAAACATGCATTCAGATATTTTAAATCTAACTATTTAAAATAAAATCGAAACCGATTCGATTGAGTGAGAAGTTCTCACCTTGATTTCAATTCCGTTTTAGCTTTTATTTCGAATAAAATTAAACGCGCGTTTAATTTTACCCGAAATTCTCACTAACTCCAAACGACTCCAATCCAATTGCATCGCGTAGTGCTCGTCCATACGATTCCAACGCAACTGGTTTCATAATTTTTCGACCTCGCAGCAAGAAGTTATAGCATTTACAAGTTAATACAAATTTAAACTATAATTAATTTACAACTTTAATTATTTTTCAAACCCAATCTAATACTGGCCGTTGATCTCCAAACCTTTGCATCATGACCGTGCTTTGGCTTTCTTCTTCACGCGTGTGTTTGCCTCCAGGAAATCACGTATGTGATAACCCATTAGCTTGCCTTCTAGGGTTAGAAACCGCTGCCTCCTCGAGCCGCTTGAAGGTGATCAAGGACCTCCACCTCGTGCGCATTGCTCCCCTCCACGCTCGGCACGAACATCATGAAGCTCGGCATACCCATATGCTCGAAAATCGTGCACGAGCTGCAGCCGAACGCGCCACTCCAGCGTTCACGTCGAACCTCCATTCCACATCTCCACCGTTGAGATGTTAGTTCTCGACACTCTCTACATTTTTGCAGTTGAAACTTTTGCCTAATTGTCGACGGATTTGGAGTAATTGGAGGAGGAAGAACATTGCTTCGTTGAAAAGGAGGGGGCGGCGGCCTGTTAAGAGCTAGGGTTTTAAATTTTATTTTTATTTTTTTTAGAGTGAAGGGGCTATTTATAGGAAATCGATCGAAACACTATTCATCCGGATTTTCCAAACTCCGATTTACGCGCCGACCGACGTTCCTAGGGTTTATCCCGCGTTCCGGACACAATGGAACAGGTTTCGGAAGCTAATTCGGTCATCTGTGCGAGTTATGGCAACAAACGATCGATTTAAATTAAACCGATTTAAACGATTTTCTAGGCGTTTTAATTTGTACCGGACAAACGGTAAATCCAATTGACACGAAATTTGAAACCTTACAATAATATCACATTACGGATCCGATGAAACTAGTTTCGTCGAAATCCGAGACTGTTTGAAAAATGGCTATTTTAACTCGCCAAATAAATATTAAAAACAATTCGATGCGTTTCGAGCTGCCACGATCAAAGGATAACTCTGATTGCTACGAAAATTGAAATACGATAATAACTAACTATTACGGATGCAATGGAACTGGTCTCGTTCAATTCTGAGACTGTTCAAAAATTGGCTATTTTTAGTCGATAATTAAATATTAAAATATTCAATTTTCACAATTTAACTTTTAATTCGATTTTAAAAGTTCTAAAATATCATTCTAATTTCAACATGATAAAATAAAATTTTACAAATCATTTTCAATCATATTTAACCCAAATTTCAATTATTTCCATAATTTCACATATTGAATTATTGATTTAATTATTCAATTTAAATCCAATTATTCGAAATAAAATTTATTCGACTTATAAATTTCACTTATTAATATTTAAAATAAATTAAATATTCAAATTTTAATCAATTAAAATTCTGGATCGTTACAGTTTTAAATAGCGTAATTAGCTGAATTTTTATGAAATTAAATAATTAAAAATTTAGCAATGAAAATTTAATATTTGGTATGCGTCTGTTTGAACGTAGCAAAGTCAAATTTTCATTAGAGAATATGAAAGTTAATTCTGTTGTGCAATTTTCAGTTTCAATTTAAATCGGTTAATTTGATGAAAATAAAATATTTTCTAAATCTAAATATTTTTGTATAAGAAAAATGTAAATCATTTTTCGAGTGAGACGTCGTATTTCATTTCGCCAAATTTAGAATGCTCTAGCCCCATTTATATTATTTTCAGCGTTTTAGCAGCAGTTTGACGGCGAAAATCAAGTTTGGTCAGATGGTCGTATCGTTGATATCTGTGTACCATTCTGTTCATCTCGTCATGCTACTTTTCATAGTAGATTTTTTTGCATGATTCGGTATTCAGTACGCTGCGAAATCGATGGAACGATTAGCCACGCCGGTTTAATATTTGAGAGCATCTATTGAAATCAAATAGCCTCTTGCATTTATAATTTGGGAATTCAAATAACGCCTGACGTTTACAATCCCACCATTTCAATTTCTATATTGGTTTGTTCATTCTTCACATAATCTTCTTTCTATTTTCATTCGTGAAAATTTAATAATATAAAAGATTGTATATATTTAACTGTAGCTTGTTCATATTCTTCCCGTCTTGCCTTATTTTCAATCCACCAGCCTCGTGCTTCCCACCTTCAACCGCCGTGCCATCAAACCCACCGAAGCAACTGCCGAGCACCCCAGTCACCATGCTCCATAAACTCCCAGGCTAAATCTCCACAACCTCCTCTTACACGACAGACCTGACAACCCTCCATCGAAGCCGCTCCCTTGTCCAAAACCCTCCACCACCCGACAGCTTCAACCAACGCCCTGCCTCTTCCTTCATCGAGACTGCACCCTCCAGCCAACAGCGAGCATCTCCAGCCATCTCAACCGAGCGCAACCATCACCATAGAACCTTGCTTCTCTCTCCTACCTTTGCCGAGCTTCGACCACACCTTTTTGTCGCCCACTACCTGTTCACGAACCCAAACCCACAGCCATGCCAAACTTCCCACCTAAACCCTTTTGACCATCCGCCATAGCCGCAGCCTTGCCTCCTGCCGATCCCCATGGCCGCAAGCCCTGACAGCCTTCTTCCACACTCCACCCAAACTGTTTCCTCTCCGGTCCTCCTTCATTTCACCTTATAGCCGAGCTCACCCATCGCCTTTCCAGTTTATATTGTTGATTGTGGTTCAATTTGTAACAAGGTTCGATTCAATCAAGTTGGGCCACGACCCATGTTGTTTTCTAGCCACCGAGTATATTTATTTTAATAACTGCCTACCTCTAAAACTAGCTTTGATCATGTGATCATGGCTAGTTTTAGATTTTGAAAAGTATATATTTTTGTTTCCATTAATTCGTGTTCATCGTGCTTTCAAAATATTGGAGTTTGCTTTCAAAAGCTTGGTTGTTGATTCGTATTGTTGGAATTGGTTTTGCTTCGATCTAGGATTTTGATTTGTTGTAGATCTCCACTTCGCTCCACTATTTTATTATCATCTTCATAGCTTCGAAAGGTGAGCAATCAATCACGATTAACATTTTTATATTTAGTAAATTTAATTTACATGAAATGGTGATTGAAAAGTGTTGTTAAAATTTAATTGTTAGTAGATAAATTATTGAATATGATATGATATTATTTTAAATTGTTTATCTACGTTAATTGACAATATGACACCATTACCTATTGCATTATATTGAAGTTGTTAATTAAGATCATAATTGTCATTGATATGATATGCTATATTATATTATTGCTGTCACTCTTCAAGTTCTCTGTTAATTAGGAAATTCCCTATAGGTTGAAATGGTACATACCCGATTGATGTTATGGATTAGGAAAAATCGTTATGTGTTGAAATAATAAACCCAAGCGATTTTATATATTTTTGAATTTGAGATTGCGGGTTGAAATGATATATACCCGTAAATATTAAATCATTACGGATTGAAATGATAAATATTTGTATCACTTGACTGTATGATAGAAAATTATATAGGACTCCGCTGGTCTATTCTTTTGAAAAATGATTTCTAGAGTTTGAAAGGAAATATATGGGTTTTGATAAATATTGATTTTTTAAAATATAATATATAAATTTTATTTTTATATATGTGTAAAATTTAGATTTTTAAAATTATATATTTGGAAATTTCAAATTTATAAGTTAAGTTTTGAAAATATAAATTTTAATATTTTACTTATAATTTTATTATTTTAAACATATAAAACAATTTTAATAATAAGATTTAATTTAATAAAAATTAATTTAACCAATATATATATACAATATGTTTATAATATTTATTCAAAATTTATATTAATATTTTGAAAATAGAATTTTTTAATAACTTTAATAAATAGAGGTTGGAAAGATAAATTAAAGTTGACTTGAAATTTAAATCGTTTAATAATTGAGTTTCAATAAAGATTGATTTGGAACATATTGATTTGAGATTTAAAGATATGTTTTATAACTTGATATCTTGATTTTGATTAAAGGGGATTAAATGAATATTTTTAAATTCAAATATAATTAAAATTGAATATATAAATTTGATTTTGATTTGTAATTTGAATTTTTTTAAATGCTTACAAAAAGTTATTTGGCGAAAATTTTAGAACTAAATATAATTGAAGTTAGATATTTAATTTTGATTTAAATTTGTAATTTGAGATTTTATTTAAATGTTATGGAAATCACAAATTGAATATTTTCAAATTTAAAATAAAATTAAAGTTGAATTTTGACATATAAATGGAATTTATCAAATTGAGTCATTGTAAATCATTTAAATATTTAAACTTTAAAACCTATTGAATTGAAATTGTTTTAAATTTGTATTTCAAACCTGAATTTGAAATCGAGATAAATTAAAGATGGTTTAATGAGAATTTCAATTGAAATTTTAATCCTTTTAACTGAACTGTTGAACCGAGGTTGATTTAGATTGAAATTTGAAACTTAAGTTGATTTGAGTCGATTTGTGAAATTTGAAGAAACAATTCTAATTTGAAACTATTTTTCGATGTAAACTCTTTTAATATATAAACTATTTTAATACATGTGTGTGTATATATTAATATATAAACTATTTTTAACATATAAACTATTTTAATCTATAACCTATTTTTAAATACAAATTATTTTTAATTTATAACTATTTCAATATATAAACTAATTTTATTATTTAACTATTTAAGTTAGAACTGTTATGGTTTAAATTTAATGGATTTAAATGCGAATATTTTGATATGATGGTTTAAATTATTTTGTTGTTATGATTTTGGAAGTGAATATGATTTCAAAGTGATACGATTTTGAAATGAATATGATATTTTGGTATAAAGTATGAATTGTTTGAAATGTAAATGACCACGATGTGAAATAAGCGTTTGGTTATTAAAAAGACCGGGATCGGATATTGTCATACTCTCTAGCAATATCGAAAACCACTTTAACAACTGTGTATGTGGTGGAGATTTCAGAACAAAGTAGGATGGTTGGAAGATGATACGTGGTGGAGATTCCAGAATAAAGTAGGATGGTTTGAAGATGATTCTATATGAGGTATTAATGTTGCCCTGACTACCGTGAGTCAGCTTGATGTGGTTAAAACAAGAACTACACCGGAACAAGTGAGGTCGCACCTCCGATCGAGCATGCTTCTTCGATGCCATTCTATTACTTTGAGATTTGATTGTGCGCACCTTTGATTTGGGAGTGTGTCTTGAGGTGGATGGTAGTAGCTGCTATGCGTTAGCACCAGTCCGGGAGTGTAAACGGTTGAATTCTACCCTAACATTGTCTCAAGTGCCTTGTTTTTGTCTTATCACGCCTTCTATGAGTTTAGTTTGTGTCATAACTATGGAGTGCTCCCTGATAGCCCACCGGTTTGATGGAGTTTACAGTACTGTATAGACCACGACATTTATATAAAATATGCTAAGGAGATATGTATAACGCCTTGATGCTATTTTAATAGTTTATTTTACTATAGACATTATATATGTAGCGTATTGTACTATGTATGTAGATAATTTAATGGATAATTAAAGGATGAGAATCCCAAACATCCTTTAATTTATATTGCATTTCACTTGGAGCATGTAGGTTGATTTTTAGAAGGTGTATGGAAGTATGGCAGAAGATGGTGTTATCCCTGTGCAATAAAACCTTATATCAGAGATTCTTATATTGCATATGGATCTCAGCTGGCAATAAAAGGTGGAATGGGGATAAAAACTTCGAGAAGTGACAATGGAAGATAGCTATGACGTCGAGTGATAGCTCGAAATGAATATTCTATCCTCAAGGAAGCCAAGCCATAGATTGCAAATGGGTATTTAAGATGAATGATGATGGAAAATATAAGGCAAAATTAGTTGTTAAAGGGTTTTCACTAAGTAAGGGAGTGGAGTATGATGATATATTTTCTCCCGTAGTGAGACATACCTCCATCCGTATTTTGCTTGCTACTGTTGCTACTCATGACTTGAAGTTGGAGCAACTTGATGCGAAGACCGCTTTATTACGTGGTGACTTGGAGAAGACTATTTATATGAAGCAAACAGAAGGATTTGTTGTAAGTGAGAAAGAAATGTGTTTGTAAGTTGAAGAAGTCATTTTATGAACTTAAGCAATCGCCTAGATAATGCTAAAAGATGTTCGAATTTTTTTATGTTTTCACTTGATTTTGATCGTAGTATCAAAGACACTTGTGTGTACCTAAAGAATTTAAAGAGCTATAGTCAGGTATATTTACTCTTATATGTGGATGACATGCTTATTGCTTCCAAAGATAAAAATGAAATTAATAGTTTGAAGATAAAGCTTAAAACGGAATTTGAGATGAATGATCTTGGGAAAACAAGGAAGATTTTGGGTATGAAAATCCAAGGAGATAGAAAGCTAAAACTTTCGAGGCTCATTCAAAAGTATTGTTTTAAAAAAACGCGCGAGGCGTAAGCAATTACGCACAGAGGCGCAGTTCAAAAGGTGTTTATCTCCAAAGGCGTGCATCTCAAATGGTTGAGGCACAAAAAACGTGAAAAGCGTGCGTCTCAAAGTGAAATGGCGGTGGGGCGTAAGCCTATCAAGCAAAATAATTCGAAGTTGATTCCTTACAGGAATTGATCAATTAATTATTTTTTTGGATATAAATTGATTCATAAAGCTTTTCTTTTATATATAAATTGAAGACACCAACTACTGTTTCATGGAACCAAAGACATCAATTGTTGTTTTATATATAAATTGATTTCTGAAGCTTTTTATATACAGATCAAAGACATCAACTACTGTTTTATATGTTTTGTGCTTTTCTTTTACCCGAAAATCTTACGCCTCAACATTTCGAGGCTTACGCCTCGTCTCATAGACCCGAAAATGCACAGCTTACGCTTTCGTCTTTTAAAAATTTGCTCAAAATGAGTTCTTTAGGAAGGTGTTTGCCCGGTTTTGCATGGAAGGACCAAAGACATTTAGTACACTCATGCCTTTGCACATACAGCTTTCAAATAAAGGCTCTCCAATCTTAGAAAAGGACAAAGCTTGCATAGAGAAGGTGTCATATGCGAGTGCAGTTGGTAGTTTGATGTATGTCACGGTTTTGCACTAGACATAACATTACACACACTGTTGGATTTGTTCATATATATATATATGTATATATGGAAAATCCAAGAAGGACTCATTGGGAGGCAGTAAATTACATTTTCAGATATCTTAGAAGAACTCTAGTAATATAAACTTGTTTTTAACGGCAGAGATTGAGATTTCAGCGTAGGATTTTGTGATTCTAACTACGTCGATATTAGAGATTGAAGGAAGTCCACCTAGGGTTATGTGTTCTCTTAGAGGGACAACTATTAGTTGGAACATGAGGTTGCAAACCGTTGTTGCTTTTTCTACTACAGAGGCAGAGTATAGCTGCTGTTGAAGCGGCTAGGATGCGTTGTATTTAAGGTGGTTGATGTGTGATTTGGACTTCGTATATAACGCAGTAGAAGTGAATCGTGACAGTCAAAGTGCAATTCACTTAGCAGAAAGTCTGTCTTTAACCTCAAGGACGAAACACATAGAGGTGAGAGAATTATTTCTTGTCTCAATAAACGAAAAGAAGCTAATTCGTCTTCAGAAGGCCCATACATAGGAGAATGCAGCAGAAATGGTCACCAATTTGCAAAGTTCGAGCATTGCTTGAACTTGATTCGCTTATCAAGGTGCTAGGTGATGGCACAGAGGAGAGAGAATTGATAGATGAAGACGTTTGTTTTCAATGAGAAGATTGACATATCCTACACAGAAAGAATATGTTTAAACACTTGTTGGCGGTCGGTGGCGTTGCCAGAGTTCGTCGAAAAATGTAATGAGTGATGGCATTGCCAAAGCTCATTGGGAAAGTATCTATTATGCTCGAGACTGCTCACAGTATGAAGGTGTAGATGGAGTTGGATGGCTTTTTCATAGATATATATTGTATCAAAGTGGAGTGTTGAAAAAGTGATACAATATTGGGCATTTATATTTTTATTTAGTCCTACATCATGGGACAAATTCAATGTCAAATTCCAAAGTCTATATATAAAGGAGTCAATGTGATGCAAATTATTGTATCTCTCTGTAATCTTCTCTTTAAGTATTAATAAAATACTTCTCCCCTTAGTGGATGTACACTACGACATTGATAGTGGAACCACTTAAAATTTTTGGCGTGCTTCCCTTTCACTTATTATTATTTGATTAATTTCACTAATGTCATGAACAAATGCAATACTTTTATTTGATTATTTCACCATTTCATATTTTGATCTTATTGTTTCCGCATCAGTATTGTTCGGTTATATCTGCTTAGAAGGATTAACCCTAGTAGTCTAGCAGTTCAATTTAACTAATAGACTGGGCCTACTACTGATACAATAATAATTAACCATTTAGTATCACAAAAGCGATAGCGTGAAAAAAGAAGTGTTGTATTAATATTCAAGGCTGGAGCTACGTTGCTATTGATTGAGGTATGCGGATTCCCATCTCAAAAGTCCACATTTTTTTATCAAAAAGATTGGAAAAAGGTTAGGATTGAACACTTTGTTAAATGAGGAAGAAGATGGGAGAGAAATAACAAGGAGACCAAGAAGATGGAGTAAAGTGTCATCTGCTTCATTTTTTATTTTTTTTGAAAGTGTGGACCATCTTTGTTTTATACAAATTTGTTCATAAGTCAATTCATTTCACTGTATTTTACTATACTACTAAAACGGTTTTGTTCCTCTTTTCATGTTTTGTATCAATTAAACTTCAAACCCTTTAAAAATATGTACAGTTATTTTCATATTGGTACCTGATTATTGTACTAATTAAGTTTCTAGAATTTAGTAATTTCATGAATTCATAGTACAAAAGAAAACACGAACCAAAATATACAGAAATTTTTGAGTAAGATCAAAGTAATGTTCAGAAATGTCAAAGTTCTATTACACTTTCCCCTGAGTGATTTATGCGGAGGAGCGGAAGTGAAAACATACTCTGCAGATGACATGTATTGTGCTAGAATTTTAATTTTGGACTCTAGTAATCTTATATTTTTTACCATATACACGAGCATTCTCATGTATCTGAAACAACAAATATAAAGTATTATTCAAGTACATCTTCAAAGATTGCAAATTTAGCATATGATGGTGCATATTGCAAAAATGATTTCAGGCTCCACTACTGTTAATATTTATACATGCCTCGCTGATTTCAATTTTCCAACAAGAGATAATTCTAACACACGATAGATTAACTACTTTGTAATGTTGTCAAAAATCTTAAAATCTTATTATTTAAATTCCAATTCCTATTGGATCTCTCAGTTTACAATTAACATTTCGATTCAAACTTAGTCAAAACAACAATTTAAAAAAAATCAACATATACTGACATGTTAGCATACTAATTGGATTCACGATTTCAATTATAATTTTTTCAGAACAAAATAAAAATGTAATAAAAGAAAATAATAAGTTTAAGTTTAAGGTGGAAGTTCAAACATTAAAATCAATTTCAAAGTATAGACACATCTTAAAATATGAATCTTTCGTATGATTTAAATCTTGTTTTGATTTTTTGAGCTTTATGATTTAAATCTCATCTTGAAAACCTTAGCTTGGTATACTTAATTATGGGCTCATATGGCCATGAGCTATTAGGAAAATAACATTAATGAAAGAAATTGTTAGCGTGCTTCAGGTTTGATGATCGTCATTTCACCTTCTGACATGTTGTGTTTCCTTGAGCTTAAAACAGATCATGAACAGCTGTGAAGATTAAATATATATATGCATGGCATGAATGAAGTTCTTATCCCGGCAAAAACCTTGTGTGGTATCAACGATCGCTTGATAGGCCAATAATAAGAAAGAACCTCGATAGTCAATATGTATCAAGTTAATATATATAAACATCAGAATGATGATTACAGGATTCGCTAATATCAACCACAGTACACTGGAACATATAAAGAACATGTGTCATGCCCTAGAAAATGATAAACCTGAACGACTAGTTACAAACGTATTAACAATATGGCTAGATCATAGTAGTATTGCAATATTTCTAAGTTGGTAACTCAACTAGTCATCATAATATAATAAATATTATGATTAATGTCAATCGACGCATCATATTAGCCCCAAAGAAACAGTTAATCGACTGATTCTCAGTTAAACGTTGCTGATGTTATCAGCGCAAGACAAACCAAATGATAAATGATTCAGAATTTCTCTCCAAGGACGGTAGGCATTGACATGCAAATTAAAACTAAACAAAAGATGGGTTTATACAAATTTATTTCTGAATAAAATTGACTGTTGTTTAGAATAATACTTAATAATGATCTGCATATATATAAGATAGCTATCAACTTTACGCTAAAGCTTGATAGAACGGACTAGTGCTCTTTCTGGTTTAACCACTTCCCAATGCATAACTAGAAAATTTGGCCCAAAAAAATAAAAATAAAAATACCGAGGTTCCAGTGTACCATTATCTTCGATCCTCTTCGAGCTTTCCTTTACTATTACCTTTAAATTATTGTATTCTAGTCAATTTACTACGATTTTCATCATAGTGAAATATGAGACGAGACGAATAAAACCAATATGAAGGTATTAGAGATTCGAGTACAAAGATTAAACTTTAAATTAAGTGAGATAATAATGTTTTTTTTTTGAGACAAAAGGATGGGATAAACCCAGCCTATAAATATCATAACCATCATACTAGTAGAGCAGTTACAAATACAAACAAATACATACAACTACAACACAAAACCCCAAGTTTTACCCATCAAAACTAAAAATGAGAAAACCCTTCCTTTCTTCAGTTAATATTTGTTGCAGCTGTCTTCTACCAGCCGTCAGTTCTCCAAGATTGCATCTGCACCGTCCAGTTTTTTTATTTTTCTTTTGTCTTGTGGGCTGAAGCCCAATTGCTAATGACTGTAACATTATATATAAGCATACTATCGTTCATTGTAATGTGAATTGATGAGATCATAATAAAAACTCTCTGTTACATTTTTCATCTATCAAATTCTGTTAAAAGAAAATATTTTCTTCATCTCAAAATCTTTCATGGTATCAGAGCTCGTGTAAATTGCTTAACAGCAAGCTTTTGAAGAAATCATTTTATCATCAGAGGATAATCTCATCATTTGATCATATCCTTTATCAGAAACTGTTTCAATTCATCACTAAAGGATTGATTCAGTTCAATCTTGTGCCTCGCCAGTTTACCAACAGGCTGCAGCAAGATTTCATCACTGAATTGTGAAAGACTTCAATCAAATCTTCAGAAAACAGATCAAGAAATCAAAAAAACAACACAAGAAACAGAGAAGTGCCATCCAAAGGAAATTCTATCAGAAAAAATTCATCATTTGAGAATTTCTTGGTTGCATCTTACCTATTCTGCATTTCTTTTTGAGTTCTTGAGCATCATTCCAGTCTTGATTGTATCTTTCTTTAAGTTTCTTACTTTCCTGAAATCAGATTAAACCATCATGGCTGATGAAGGCAACTCAGAGGCATCATCAACTGCTAATAATACCCAACTTGTTAATTCTGCAGAGAATTTGATCAAGACTGTTGTCAGTCCTCAAAGTCAGTTAGTTACTGTTCATCTAAATGAAGATAATTATCTTCTATGGAAGCTTCAAGTCGAAACAGCAATACAAGGATATGGTCTTGAAAGCTATATTCAGGGAACAGTTCAGATTCCTCCTGTATGCATCACTGACAAAGAAAACAAGGTAGTCAGCAATGAAGAGTTTATCAAATATCATAGACAAGATAGACTCATATGTTCTTGGTTGTTGTCTTCAATCAATGTAAATCTTTTATCACATGTTATTGGTTGCAAAACAGCCAATGAAATCTGGGTAACAATTGACAAAGTTTTCAATACTCAATCAGCGGCAAAAGTCATGTTTTATAAAAGACAGTTACATAGCATCAAGAAAAACAGTCAAAATATGAGAGAATATCTCTCTAAAGTCAAGACTACATGTGATCTTCTTGAAGCAGCAGGGCATAAGATCAGTGATTCAGAACAAATTATGACTATTTTAAATGGATTAAGTAATGAATATGAAGCTGTGGTTGCTGTGATTTCTTCTCAGAAAATTCTACCATCAGTAGATGGTGTTCATTCTGTTTTGCTTGCACATGAAGCAAGAATTGATAATAAGAAAACTCAAGAAACTGATTTCACAGTCAATTATGCAGCAAATTATAAAGGCAAAGGTCAAAGCAATAACAAATCTGATCAGGCAATACAAAGAGGTGGTTACTCTAACAGATCTAGAGGAAGAGGCAAATGGAACAATAATAATAGGCCAAAATGCCAGATTTGTGAAAAATTGGGGCACACAGCAGCAAAGTGTTATTTCAGATTGAATCTGAATTATGTACCAGGACAAAATTCCAACAGTCAAAGAAATCAAAGTCTCAGTGCAAATATGGCTCAAGTTCATAATGATTCAAGCAATCAATCAGACAATAAGAATTATCAACAATCAGAAGTAGCAAAGCCAGAGCATATTCATGATGAACACTGGTATCCAGATTCTGAAGCTACCAATCATCTTACAAACAACTTGAGCAGTTTAAATCTTGGTAACAGGGAGTATAAAAGTATGAATTCTATTCATGTAGGAAATAGCAAGTCTATTGCAATCACACACACAGGCAGTTCTTATATTATGGGAAAAAGGCAGTTATATTTGAATAATTTGCTTAGAGTACCATTGATCAGAAAAAATTTATTAAGTGTGTCACAGTTTGCAAAAGACAACAATGTCTATTTTGAGTTCTACCCACATCACTGTTTGGTTAAGGATATCCTAACTAAAGACATTCTCTTGCAGGGTAAGGAATATAAAGGGCTGTACAAGTTCACTGTGGCTAAATCAAGAAAATCAGAAATTAAAAGAAATTGGTGTAATAATTCAGAGTTGAAACAGGAAGAAAATTGCAAGACATTTGATATGTGGCATTATAAATTGGGACATCCAAATGCTAAAATTGTAAAACATGTTCTGAGTAATAATAATATTTCCTTTAATGATTTTTCTACACCATATATATGCACTTTTTGTCAAATGGGTAAAGCACACAAATTGCCCTTTTCAAATTCTGAAACTATTTACAGTAAGCCACTTGAACTTGTTGCAACTGATTTATGGGGGCCTGCACCTATTCACAGTGATTATGGATTTAAATATTATATTTCATTTATTGATGCCTTCTCTAGATATGTTTGGATATATTTTTTAAAATCTAAGGATGAAACATATAATGCAGTGTTACAATTCATTGCTCAGGCAGAAAATCAAACTAATTGTCAAGTAAAAGTGTTCCAATCTGATGGTGGTACAGAATATATGCCTCTGAAGCTTTATTTTCAGAAGAAAGGAATTGTTCATAGAACAACTTGTCCCTATACTTCTGAGCAAAATGGAATTATTGAAAGAAAACATAGGCAAATTGTTGAGACAGGTCTCACATTATTAGCTCAAGCAGCTATGCCTTTAAAATTTTGGCCTGATGCCTTTGCTACAACTATTTTCTTGATTAACAGGCTACCAACTAAGGTTTTAAATTTCAAAAGTCCTTTGGAAATAATGTTTAATATTAAGCCTGATTATCAAAGTTTGAAAGTTTTTGGATGTTTGTGTTACCCCTATCTTAGACCATATAATGCTCACAAGTTAAATTTCAGGTCTACCCCATGTACCTTTTTAGGTTATGCCAGTAATAAAAAGGGGTATAAATGCTTAGACTGTAATGGCAGAATATTTATTTCTAGACATGTTGTATTCAATGTAAGAGTTTTTCCTTTTAAAACATCTGAAATCAAAGCATCTAAGAAAGTTTATAATCCAAAAGAATCACTACCTTCAATACCCACTTTACCTGAGGAAGTGATACAAGCTTCCAGAGAGTCAGATGAAGATAATATCAACTCATGTCTACAAAGATCAGACTCACAACACACAGTGTCCAGTTGTGGACCAGGTCATGAGTGTACTGATGAACCAGATACACATGTTCAAAATTCTCAACAAAGATTTAGCATGCAATCTACTTCACATCAAACATCTGAGGATACATTGTCACACAATGAACAACTGGAACAAGGTAGTAGTAATCAGCAACAACAGACTATTAGAACAGGTCATCATATGATTACAAGGTCCAAGAGTGGTATTTTCAAACCCAAAATATACAATACAACTTTGGACACTGAAGAACCAAGTGCTTATTATCAAGCCTTGGAAAATGAAAACTGGAAGTCAGCCATGTCAGATGAATACAATGCTCTTATGAGGAACAAGACATGGAGTCTGGTTCCATTACCCAAAAATAAAAATATTGTTGGGTGTAAATGGATTTTTAAATTAAAGAAAAATGTTGATGGTACAATTTCTAAATACAAGGCAAGATTAGTAGCTAAGGGTTTTTCACAACAGAGTGGTTTTGATCTTAATGAAACTTTTTCGCCTGTTGTAAAACCCACTACAATAAGAACAGTCATAACAATTGCCTTGTATAGAAATTGGAACATCAAGCAAATTGATGTGAATAATGCTTTTCTAAATGGTGTTTTACAGGAAGAAGTATACATGGAGCAGTCACATGGATTTGTACAAAAAGGAAAAGAGAATCTTGTGTGCAAATTGAACAAAGCTATTTATGGTTTGAAACAGGCTCCTAGAGTGTGGTTTGAGAAGCTCAAGACAACTCTCATTGAACTTGGCTATAGTCCCACAAAATCTGACAACTCTTTATTTACAAAATTCAATAAAAATATAATAGTTTATGTGCTAATATATGTTGATGATTTTATTATTACAGGAAGTAATGCTGATGAAATCAACAGTCTCATAAAGCAGCTTAATTAGAAATTCAGTGTTAAAGAGCTTGGTGATTTAAACTATTTCCTTGGCATTGAAGTTAAAAGGTTGTCAGATTCATCAATTCACTTGAGTCAAAAGAAATACATTCAAGAAATTCTGAATAAAGCTAAGATGAGTCAAGCTAATGCAATTTCAACTCCTATGATCAGTAATTTACATATGTCAAAATTCAAAGGTGATGCAATTCTCAATGAAAGGCAATATAGAAGCATTGTTGGTGCTCTTCAATATGCAACAATAACAAGACCAGACATCGCTTACAGTGTTAATAAGGTCAGCCAATTCATGCAAAAACCAACACATGAACACTGGAAAATGGTGAAAAGAATCTTAAGATATCTCAAAGGAACTGCAGATCATGGTCTAACACTACAGTCATGCAAACACTTCAATATTACAGGGTATGCAGACGCTGATTGGGCTAGTGATCCAGATGACAGAAGATCAACAACTGGTTATTGTATTTTTCTAGGCAATAATCCTATATCTTGGTGTTCAAAAAAACAACCCACTGTGTCTAGATCAAGTACGGAAGCTGAATATAGAAGTGTAGCAAATGCTACCGCTGAAGTAATGTGGGTACAATCACTACTTGATGAGTTACAAATTAAGTTAGACAGCAAAACAACAATATGGTGCGACAACTTAAGTACTGTTCAACTTACTGCAAATCCAGTTTTACATTCTAGAACGAAGCACATGGAACTTGATTTGTATTTTGTTCGTGAACAAGTTGCTCAAGGAAAATTAAATATTAATCACATACCTTCATCTTACCAAGTTGCAGACATCCTTACAAAGGCACTGTCTAAAGCCAACTTTGTGCGGCTCAGAGATAAATTGAAAGTTAGCAACTCACAAAGTTTTCATCAGCAACCTCGATGTCAAGGCACTGTCAATTCTTAGCCAGAAATTGTTTCATGACAAATTCAGCAACTTCAAATCTCAGTAAGTCTCAAGGTTGCAAGATCTCAAACTTCGAACAACATGCAGTCGAGAGAAATCAAACGCAAAGCTTCAAATAAGATCTTCAACTTCGAACAACATGCTGTTGAGAGAAATCAAGCTAAAAAGCTTTCAATAAATTACTGTCAAAAGAGATTAGACTCAAATCAAGTCTCAACAAGACGTTGTAGACACAAGATCTCAAACTTCAACAACATGTTACTGAGAGAAATCAAGCTCTGATAAGGGTCAGATGAACCTATTTTCAGTTCTCATGAATTCGATTGAAGCCATTTTTTGATTTATTGGTGGAAGCGATCGAGATTTAGGGTTATTTTTTTTTTTCAACCCTATCTGAAGAAGGGTTTGCGGGGGCGTAAAAATGAGAAAACCCTTCCTTTCTTCAGTTAATATTTGTTGCAGCTGTCTTCTACCAGCCGTCAGTTCTCCAAGATTGCATCTGCACCGTCCAGTTTTTTTATTTTTCTTTTGTCTTGTGGGCTGAAGCCCAATTGCTAATGACTGTAACATTATATATAAGCATACTATCGTTCATTGTAATGTGAATTGATGAGATCATAATAAAAACTCTCTGTTACATTTTTCATCTATCAAATTCTGTTAAAAGAAAATATTTTCTTCATCTCAAAATCTTTCATGGTATCAGAGCTCGTGTAAATTGCTTAACAGCAAGCTTTTGAAGAAATCATTTTATCATCAGAGGATAATCTCATCATTTGATCATATCCTTTATCAGAAACTGTTTCAATTCATCACTAAAGGATTGATTCAGTTCAATCTTGTGCCTCGCCAGTTTACCAACAGGCTGCAGCAAGATTTCATCACTGAATTGTGAAAGACTTCAATCAAATCTTCAGAAAACAGATCAAGAAATCAAAAAAACAACACAAGAAACAGAGAAGTGCCATCCAAAGGAAATTCTATCAGAAAAAATTCATCATTTGAGAATTTCTTGGTTGCATCTTACCTATTCTGCATTTCTTTTTGAGTTCTTGAGCATCATTCCAGTCTTGATTGTATCTTTCTTTAAGTTTCTTACTTTCCTGAAATCAGATTAAACCATCATGGCTGATGAAGGCAACTCAGAGGCATCATCAACTGCTAATAATACCCAACTTGTTAATTCTGCAGAGAATTTGATCAAGACTGTTGTCAGTCCTCAAAGTCAGTTAGTTACTGTTCATCTAAATGAAGATAATTATCTTCTATGGAAGCTTCAAGTCGAAACAGCAATACAAGGATATGGTCTTGAAAGCTATATTCAGGGAACAGTTCAGATTCCTCTTGTATGCATCACTGACAAAGAAAACAAGGTAGTCAGCAATGAAGAGTTTATCAAATATCATAGACAAGATAGACTCATATGTTCTTGGTTGTTGTCTTCAATCAATGTAAATCTTTTATCACATGTTATTGGTTGCAAAACAGCCAATGAAATCTGGGTAACAATTGACAAAGTTTTCAATACTCAATCAGCGGCAAAAGTCATGTTTTATAAAAGACAGTTACATAGCATCAAGAAAAACAGTCAAAATATGAGAGAATATCTCTCTAAAGTCAAGACTACATGTGATCTTCTTGAAGCAGCAGGGCATAAGATCAGTGATTCAGAACAAATTATGACTATTTTAAATGGATTAAGTGATGAATATGAAGCTGTGGTTGCTGTGATTTCTTCTCAGAAAATTCTACCATCAGTAGATGGTGTTCATTCTGTTTTGCTTGCACATGAAGCAAGAATTGATAATAAGAAAACTCAAGAAACTGATTTCACAGTCAATTATGCAGCAAATTATAAAGGCAAAGGTCAAAGCAATAACAA
Source organism: Allium cepa (assembly GCA_030765085.1). Lineage (NCBI taxonomy): Eukaryota > Viridiplantae > Streptophyta > Magnoliopsida > Asparagales > Amaryllidaceae > Allium > Allium cepa. Next base: position 763,045,676 of record CM060934.1, on the reverse strand, counting down.
ATCTGATCAGGCAATACAAAGAGGTGGTTACTCTAACAGATCTAGAGGAAGAGGCAAATGGAACAATAATAATAGGCCAAAATGCCAGATTTGTGAAAAATTGGGGCACACAGCAGCAAAGTGTTATTTCAGATTGAATCTGAATTATGTACCAGGACAAAATTCCAACAGTCAAAGAAATCAAAGTCTCAGTGCAAATATGGCTCAAGTTCATAATGATTCAAGCAATCAATCAGACAATAAGAATTATCAACAATCAGAAGTAGCAAAGCCAGAGCATATTCATGATGAACACTGGTATCCAGATTCTGAAGCTACCAATCATCTTACAAACAACTTGAGCAGTTTAAATCTTGGTAACAGGGAGTATAAAAGTATGAATTCTATTCATGTAGGAAATGGCAAGTCTATTGCAATCACACACACAGGCAGTTCTTATATTATGGGAAAAAGGCAGTTATATTTGAATAATTTGCTTAGAGTACCATTGATCAGAAAAAATTTATTAAGTGTGTCACAGTTTGCAAAAGACAACAATGTCTATTTTGAGTTCTACCCACATCACTGTTTGGTTAAGGATATCCTAACTAAAGACATTCTCTTGCAGGGTAAGGAATATAAAGGGCTGTACAAGTTCACTGTGGCTAAATCAAGAAAATCAGAAATTAAAAGAAATTGGTGTAATAATTCAGAGTTGAAACAGGAAGAAAATTGCAAGACATTTGATATGTGGCATTATAAATTGGGACATCCAAATGCTAAAATTGTAAAACATGTTCTGAGTAATAATAATATTTCCTTTAATGATTTTTCTACACCATATATATGCACTTTTTGTCAAATGGGTAAAGCACACAAATTGCCCTTTTCAAATTCTGAAACTATTTACAGTAAGCCACTTGAACTTGTTGCAACTGATTTATGGGGGCCTGCACCTATTCACAGTGATTATGGATTTAAATATTATATTTCATTTATTGATGCCTTCTCTAGATATGTTTGGATATATTTTTTAAAATCTAAGGATGAAACATATAATGCAGTGTTACAATTCATTGCTCAGGCAGAAAATCAAACTAATTGTCAAGTAAAAGTGTTCCAATCTGATGGTGGTACAGAATATATGCCTCTGAAGCTTTATTTTCAGAAGAAAGGAATTGTTCATAGAACAACTTGTCCCTATACTTCTGAGCAAAATGGAATTATTGAAAGAAAACATAGGCAAATTGTTGAGACAGGTCTCACATTATTAGCTCAAGCAGCCATGCCTTTAAAATTTTGGCCTGATGCCTTTGCTACAACTATTTTCTTGATTAACAGGCTACCAACTAAGGTTTTAAATTTCAAAAGTCCTTTGGAAATAATGTTTAATATTAAGCCTGATTATCAAAGTTTGAAAGTTTTTGGATGTTTGTGTTACCCCTATCTTAGACCATATAATGCTCACAAGTTAAATTTCAGGTCTACCCCATGTACCTTTTTAGGTTATGCCAGTAATAAAAAGGGGTATAAATGCTTAGACTGTAATGGCAGAATATTTATTTCTAGACATGTTGTATTCAATGTAAGAGTTTTTCCTTTTAAAACATCTGAAATCAAAGCATCTAAGAAAGTTTATAATCCAAAAGAATCACTACCTTCAATACCCACTTTACCTGAGGAAGTGATACAAGCTTCCAGAGAGTCAGATGAAGATAATATCAACTCATGTCTACAAAGATCAGACTCACAACACACAGTGTCCAGTTGTGGACCAGGTCATGAGTGTACTGATGAACCAGATACACATGTTCAAAATTCTCAACAAAGATTTAGCATGCAATCTACTTCACATCAAACATCTGAGGATACATTGTCACACAATGAACAACTGGAACAAGGTAGTAGTAATCAGCAACAACAGACTATTAGAACAGGTCATCATATGATTACAAGGTCCAAGAGTGGTATTTTCAAACCCAAAATATACAATACAACTTTGGACACTGAAGAACCAAGTGCTTATTATCAAGCCTTGGAAAATGAAAACTGGAAGTCAGCCATGTCAGATGAATACAATGCTCTTATGAGGAACAAGACATGGAGTCTGGTTCCATTACCCAAAAATAAAAATATTGTTGGGTGTAAATGGATTTTTAAATTAAAGAAAAATGTTGATGGTACAATTTCTAAATACAAGGCAAGATTAGTAGCTAAGGGTTTTTCACAACAGAGTGGTTTTGATCTTAATGAAACTTTTTCGCCTGTTGTAAAACCCACTACAATAAGAACAGTCATAACAATTGCCTTGTATAGAAATTGGAACATCAAGCAAATTGATGTGAATAATGCTTTTCTAAATGGTGTTTTACAGGAAGAAGTATACATGGAGCAGTCACATGGATTTGTACAAAAAGGAAAAGAGAATCTTGTGTGCAAATTGAACAAAGCTATTTATGGTTTGAAACAGGCTCCTAGAGTGTGGTTTGAGAAGCTCAAGACAACTCTCATTGAACTTGGCTATAGTCCCACAAAATCTGACAACTCTTTATTTACAAAATTCAATAAAAATATAATAGTTTATGTGCTAATATATGTTGATGATTTTATTATTACAGGAAGTAATGCTGATGAAATCAACAGTCTCATAAAGCAGCTTAATTAGAAATTCAGTGTTAAAGAGCTTGGTGATTTAAACTATTTCCTTGGCATTGAAGTTAAAAGGTTGTCAGATTCATCAATTCACTTGAGTCAAAAGAAATACATTCAAGAAATTCTGAATAAAGCTAAGATGAGTCAAGCTAATGCAATTTCAACTCCTATGATCAGTAATTTACATATGTCAAAATTCAAAGGTGATGCAATTCTCAATGAAAGGCAATATAGAAGCATTGTTGGTGCTCTTCAATATGCAACAATAACAAGACCAGACATCGCTTACAGTGTTAATAAGGTCAGCCAATTCATGCAAAAACCAACACATGAACACTGGAAAATGGTGAAAAGAATCTTAAGATATCTCAAAGGAACTGCAGATCATGGTCTAACACTACAGTCATGCAAACACTTCAATATTACAGGGTATGCAGACGCTGATTGGGCTAGTGATCCAGATGACAGAAGATCAACAACTGGTTATTGTATTTTTCTAGGCAATAATCCTATATCTTGGTGTTCAAAAAAACAACCCACTGTGTCTAGATCAAGTACGGAAGCTGAATATAGAAGTGTAGCAAATGCTACCGCTGAAGTAATGTGGGTACAATCACTACTTGATGAGTTACAAATTAAGTTAGACAGCAAAACAACAATATGGTGCGACAACTTAAGTACTGTTCAACTTACTGCAAATCCAGTTTTACATTCTAGAACGAAGCACATGGAACTTGATTTGTATTTTGTTCGTGAACAAGTTGCTCAAGGAAAATTAAATATTAATCACATACCTTCATCTTACCAAGTTGCAGACATCCTTACAAAGGCACTGTCTAAAGCCAACTTTGTGCGGCTCAGAGATAAATTGAAAGTTAGCAACTCACAAAGTTTTCATCAGCAACCTCGATGTCAAGGCACTGTCAATTCTTAGCCAGAAATTGTTTCATGACAAATTCAGCAACTTCAAATCTCAGTAAGTCTCAAGGTTGCAAGATCTCAAACTTCGAACAACATGCAGTCGAGAGAAATCAAACGCAAAGCTTCAAATAAGATCTTCAACTTCGAACAACATGCTGTTGAGAGAAATCAAGCTAAAAAGCTTTCAATAAATTACTGTCAAAAGAGATTAGACTCAAATCAAGTCTCAACAAGACGTTGTAGACACAAGATCTCAAACTTCAACAACATGTTACTGAGAGAAATCAAGCTCTGATAAGGGTCAGATGAACCTATTTTCAGTTCTCATGAATTCGATTGAAGCCATTTTTTGATTTATTGGTGGAAGCGATCGAGATTTAGGGTTATTTTTTTCTTTCAACCCTATCTGAAGAAGGGTTTGCGGGGGCGTAAAAATGAGAAAACCCTTCCTTTCTTCAGTTAATATTTGTTGCAGCTGTCTTCTACCAGCCGTCAGTTCTCCAAGATTGCATCTGCACCGTCCAGTTTTTTTATTTTTCTTTTGTCTTGTGGGCTGAAGCCCAATTGCTAATGACTGTAACATTATATATAAGCATACTATCGTTCATTGTAATGTGAATTGATGAGATCATAATAAAAACTCTCTGTTACATTTTTCATCTATCAAATTCTGTTAAAAGAAAATATTTTCTTCATCTCAAAATCTTTCATGGTATCAGAGCTCGTGTAAATTGCTTAACAGCAAGCTTTTGAAGAAATCATTTTATCATCAGAGGATAATCTCATCATTTGATCATATCCTTTATCAGAAACTGTTTCAATTCATCACTAAAGGATTGATTCAGTTCAATCTTGTGCCTCGCCAGTTTACCAACAGGCTGCAGCAAGATTTCATCACTGAATTGTGAAAGACTTCAATCAAATCTTCAGAAAACAGATCAAGAAATCAAAAAAACAACACAAGAAACAGAGAAGTGCCATCCAAAGGAAATTCTATCAGAAAAAATTCATCATTTGAGAATTTCTTGGTTGCATCTTACCTATTCTGCATTTCTTTTTGAGTTCTTGAGCATCATTCCAGTCTTGATTGTATCTTTCTTTAAGTTTCTTACTTTCCTGAAATCAGATTAAACCATCATGGCTGATGAAGGCAACTCAGAGGCATCATCAACTGCTAATAATACCCAACTTGTTAATTCTGCAGAGAATTTGATCAAGACTGTTGTCAGTCCTCAAAGTCAGTTAGTTACTGTTCATCTAAATGAAGATAATTATCTTCTATGGAAGCTTCAAGTCGAAACAGCAATACAAGGATATGGTCTTGAAAGCTATATTCAGGGAACAGTTCAGATTCCTCCTGTATGCATCACTGACAAAGAAAACAAGGTAGTCAGCAATGAAGAGTTTATCAAATATCATAGACAAGATAGACTCATATGTTCTTGGTTGTTGTCTTCAATCAATGTAAATCTTTTATCACATGTTATTGGTTGCAAAACAGCCAATGAAATCTGGGTAACAATTGACAAAGTTTTCAATACTCAATCAGCGGCAAAAGTCATGTTTTATAAAAGACAGTTACATAGCATCAAGAAAAACAGTCAAAATATGAGAGAATATCTCTCTAAAGTCAAGACTACATGTGATCTTCTTGAAGCAGCAGGGCATAAGATCAGTGATTCAGAACAAATTATGACTATTTTAAATGGATTAAGTAATGAATATGAAGCTGTGGTTGCTGTGATTTCTTCTCAGAAAATTCTACCATCAGTAGATGGTGTTCATTCTGTTTTGCTTGCACATGAAGCAAGAATTGATAATAAGAAAACTCAAGAAACTGATTTCACAGTCAATTATGCAGCAAATTATAAAGGCAAAGGTCAAAGCAATAACAAATCTGATCAGGCAATACAAAGAGGTGGTTACTCTAACAGATCTAGAGGAAGAGGCAAATGGAACAATAATAATAGGCCAAAATGCCAGATTTGTGAAAAAATATTTAATTGAACTAAAGAAATTAGTTTGATTTGATTTCAGAGAGGAAGAGAGAGAAGGGAGAGAGATCACGTGATTTACTGCCATTATTAAGGATAGTGTCTTAATGCTGAACTGACTAATAGTTGAATCTGTAAAGAATTAGTGAGATAATAATGTTCGGAATGAAAAAAGAAAGAAAATTCCTGATGTATTTTATTTCACAAATAAAAGATGGCAAAATTAGCTCAACGAAAATATTATACACACACCGTCACGTATACTGCCAAATTAATTATGTTATCCCACCACACTGCAGGAAACTGCAAACATAAGTTTACAATGTAACAATTAACAAATCAACAATTTCTCAAATACAGGGTCATAACAACGTACTTTTCCTCTTATTTCATCTTCAACCAAAATTTTCAGATTATGAGAACACAGTCGATCTAATTTTGCATCAAAAATAACTATTAACAAGCTACGAATAAAGCTTATGATTTTGTTCCGCCGGCATTTTTTTTTATCCATCTAGACTTTCACATATCCAGCACTTGAGTTGGTTCAAGCGATCAAGCCTACTACTACAGACAAACTTGAACTTCTTTTCCATCCAACCAAAAAACTTGAACTTGTCCACAGCGTGAAGAGGGAGGGAGGGGGGGGGGTGGGGGGGGGGTGGTGGGGTGGTTTGTTCGGGGGGGTGGGGTGTTGATCCTTTTACACAAAGTCATTGACTTATGAGAATACATGGAATTAGACTTTCTGGCTAAACCCGCTGCAATTCACAAAGTTCTATTTTGCTGTAACTAGAATTGGCCATCGAGCCAAGCTAGAGTCCATGGCTTAGGGACAATGGATTTATATTTAAAATCCTCAACCTTAACCATACATCAGTTAAGAAGTGCGTCAATATCCCAAACACTAACTCTAAACAGGTCAAACTCTAGCCTTAGCACAGTTGATCATAGTAAGCAAAATTACATTAAATTTTAGTAGTACAAAAAGTATAATAGAGAGTGTGTGTAACTTGTTAAAATAATGCAAAAAAAATTGATCCTAATAAATACTAGAATTGGCCCGTGCTTCGCACACGAGTTGTTTATATTATGGTAAACGGAAAGCAAGGACATTTTTAAAATTTCGAAAAAACGCCGAGTAAATTAATTCAACGTTCTTTATTCGTAGTAGAGATAAGTGTGTGTGATACACCAGATCAGTTTGCATAAAGTATTGGCATATGCATACTATAACTCTCACTGTGTCTTGGGTAAGTGATTTCATAAGATCTTATCATCCATTTTTAATAGAATTGTATACACTGGTTTATGAGAATTGATATATGCTATTTTTCCTAATACAAGTTTATGAATATAATTAAAGAATAAAATCTTAGAAAATGAAACTTGGCAGCGTGATGAATAAGTTCAAAAGGCTACACAATTAAAGAAAAGAAGTTATAAAGTGGGAAAATAGTAGAAAACAAGAAGATGGGTTAAAAACTTAAAATTAAAGCAAAATAAGTTGTTAGTATAACCAAATATGGGTTGTCTCACCAAATATGTTATTTAGCTATACATGGGAATGCAAATCAATGACGAGATTATTAGGGTTGTCTCGCATTTTACAAGAAGAAACGGCCGTTTAGAATTGAAATAGTATCACATCGTTAAATGACTTAGACAAGTTGTGTATAAATATGGATTAATAGACATGTTTGCAATGAAGTGTGTGTCAACTTATATGCATACGCCACGTGCTGGAGATAGAAAGTTTGGTCCGACCGCTGTTACACAACATTAACAATTGGAATAATGATAATATATTAGTAAGCCATTTAGTATATTAAATAGGTGGAAAGTATTTTGAATGATTGCTAACGAAGAAAACCCTAAAGGTGAATAAGAACAAGTAGAAAAAAACATAGGGATGATGTACAAAGTAGATAATAAAGAAGTTGGGAACACAATTAAATGAATAGGAAAAATAAGGCAGCAGTCCCAAATAATACACCTATAGAGGTGTAGAAAGCATTACGAAATAAATGAATTGAATGGCTAACAAATTTATTTAATAAAACATTAATGGAAGGATGGAAGGTAAGATGTCAAACAAATGAAGGACAAATGTGTTGATATCAAATTTTAGAAATAAGGAAGATATACAAAACTATGGTAACTATAAAAACTAACTTAATGAATCACACAATGAAACCATGGGAAAGAGTGATGGAACAACGATTAAAATGTGAATCATCGGTACCAGATAACCAATTTGGCTTTATGTTCGGACAATAGACGATAAAAGTTGTACGCTTAATTAGATGATTAATTGAGCAGTATAGGAGTAAGCAAAAAGATTTGCATATGGTTTTCATAGATTTAGAAAAAGCGTATGATAGTAGCAAGAGATATAAATTGGTGGGCGCTAAATAAAATTAAATTTTCACACATAATAAATAAATTCAAAATATGTATGAAAAATCCAAGATGAAGGTACAAACTACATGTGGAGGGAAGTGAGTTTTCGATAAAGGTGGGATTACATTATGGATCGGTTTTGAGTTCATGTTTATTCGCATTAGTGTTGGTCGGAATAAAAGAAATTCAGGAAAATATATCATGGTGCATGATGTTTGTTAATGATGTTGTGTTAATTGATACTTCAAAAGAAAAAAATTAGAAACATAGAGAAGTGCATTAGAATCAGTAGGGTAATCCTAAACTTGGTAAAACTAAAATAAAACATATGTCATGCAGTGGTAAAAAACTAAATATGAAAAGTAATAAGATAAACATATAAGATCAATTGATCAACAGAAAATATGTATTTAAATATTTATGTTCAATGCTATAAAATAATGGAGGGATAGAAAGAGACATAGCAAATCAAACAAACAGGGATTGAATAAAATGGAGAAAATCCAATATTATTTTATGTGGATAGGCGAATAACGGAGAAACAAAAAGAATTTTTTTATCTAATAGTGATTATACCTGCTATCTTGCATGGAGCAAAATATTAGGCCTCGTTTGCTTTGTTATTTTTAGTTTTGTGTTTTCGTTTAAAATAACGTGCACACAACGTGTTTATTTTGTTTTTCGTGTTTGGAGAAATAACAAAAGGAAGGAAAACACTCAACCTCTTTCGCTCGTTCTTCCATCCCCTCCACGTTCATCCATCCCTTCTGTCGTCCCTCCATCGTCGTCGCAATAGTTCAAAAACTTTGTAGATCTCTTCCGTCGTTCTCATATTTTGTTATGAATGTTGAAAACACAAAATGAAACCAAACAGGACCTTACCCTTTAAAACGAAACAAATAGTTAAGTTCAATTTTCGCTTAAATGAGAATGTTAAGAGGGAAGGCTAGAATTACCAGTAAAGATAGGGTTGGAAATGAAATTGAGAGAGAGAAATCAGTGACACGTGTGAACGAGAAAATTAAAGAACGTAGGTTTATGAGATGGAGCCTTGGCCCAGCGGTTAGATCACCTGCATGGTGATCTATGGGGCCAGATTCGAATCCGGAAACAGTGTCTCTTCGCGATACGACGGAAATGTTGCGTGAATTATCGATTTCCACAAAGCACTTATCGTGCGGGATCCCCGTGCACCACGTTCCACCTTATAGGTTTAGAGGGCATATACAAAGAACACATGATGATGTGCCTATTAAAATAGAGTATAATATTACATTGAAAAAAAATAGAAAAAATTAAATTAACATGGGAAGAAAATATAAAAAATGTTTTACAACGCTAAATCTAACTAGTAATATCGCCCAATATAGAAAATTATGAAAATTGAGAATTCATGTGGCTTGGCCCAAGCAGTTGGGAGAATGGCAAGGACAACGACGATGATGTATGTTCTACTAAATAAATTGGCTATTAAACGGACATGTTTATTCATATGGACCACTTAGATTCCTCGACTTAGATGTCAACATACCATTAGACCTCATAATATCAAGATACCATTTGACATGCACCAAGTATAATCTCGTCCACTTCTAAACAATTCTTTGGAAGGAGTAGTTGTTGATTAGTGAAAATGAATGATACGAGACTAATCTTGCCTCTTAGCCTTGTGTACAAAATAGTTTCTTGCATCTTGATTAGGTTATGATTTTTTGATCGAACGGGCAAATAGTTTATATCTACATAACATGTGATGGCAGGTTATAACAAATTAAATTAATGTTTTAAGAGACTGAATATTAAATATAACTAGTTTATATCTATATAACATGTGATAGCAGGTCATAACAAATGATACTAAAGTTTTAAGAGACTGAATATTAAATATAACTAGTTAATATCTACATAACTTGTTAGTTAATATCTACATAACTTGTGATAGTAGGTCATAACAAACAAAATTAAAGTTTTAAGAGATTGAATATTAAGTATAATTGAGAACACGATCAAAACAAGTTTTAACTATATCAAAGTTAGATGTAACTAGATGTAATTGGAGTTTTCAACATATGAAGATTGAAGACAATCGCTTAAAGAGAATAAATCATACGAGAAACAACAAATGTCAAGGCTATGTCACATAAGTTTAAAAACTTAAAAAATCATAATACAAAATATTACACATGTATACGTGTATACATAAGATGTAATGACTACAAATGTTATGGGACATCTAGTGTAGAGAGACGCACTTGAAGCCTTCACCAATAAATCTTCCATATTGCAAAACTAACAAAAACTTGAATATCCTAATACGAAACAAGATATTATTCTTTTAAAACAATTGAAGATGTTGATATAAATGGGTATAATTGTGGGGAAGATATCTGTTCATTTCAAACAGTCACCACTGACTTCCCTCTATATATACTTGGCCGCCTTCTTTTTCAAAAAATAATAATAAAAATTGTCTGTTTTCCGAATCAATAACTCTACTAGCATCATCTAATTAAATTCAAGTGTTCTTTTGATTTGTGCAAGTAATAATAAATTGTGCAAAACATACCACTTTATCCTGACAGAACGTTTTCTGAAAGCTTATGTGATCTGAGAAAGGCGAACATTCTTGAAAGAAAGCGATTCAATCGTGCCTGAAGTGATATATGTACATAATACTACAACATTATTATTAGTATAGGTAATAATTGATATTTATTATCAAATAATTAATAATTTTTTTTGAACTGGTACTTTATATACAACAAATTATTGGGACAACATATCCCATGTCAAATAAACGTTCGAAAGTAAGTTTCGAACTTGTGACATCCTGCACCAAGTTTCGAATCAATTAACCACTTGGACAAAGGTGTTTGTCTAATAATTAATAAGTACTAATAAATAATTAAGAATTAACAACTAATATTTACTATTTAATAATTAATTTTTATTAGTTAATAAGTAAGCTTTAATAATTTAGAAGCAGCACTTGACTCCATTCTTCAACCGTTGGCTCCATTTCTCAAATATTGGCTCATCAACTTTTTGGCTCCAATCTAAAAGTTTTGGCCTTTTCCCTCCATTATCACAGGAAAACGCACTTCCCTATTACTTTTTTCCCATCATCTCCGAGCTTGCTAAAATAAAACGAAAACAAAGAAAACAAAGCGGTCAAACTCCAAAATCTGATTCATGCAACCTTCACTCCTCATCTGATCCCCAACCTCACCAGATCCCCAAGCTTTTCTAATCCAAACTCCTCACCCTTCCTTCTCATAAGCTATCTCTGTCCTCCACTCCTCCGTCCCAAAACTCCTTTTCCAAAATTTTATTCAAACTTTTCCAAAATTACGAAAATCCTAGCCATGTTCTTGACTTCTACACTGTGTTGGGTACGATTGGTTTGGGCGGCCGGTGGTGCTGTGGTCAGCGGGGAGAGATGGTCGAGGGTGTAGAAGGGTTGGAATAGAGGCGAGAGTGTGTTTGGAATGCTAGCTTGATGTTCGACGAAATGGGTAAGAGAGATATTGTTGCTTGGAATGTCAAAATTTAAGGTTGATGCATATTTTGGTTACTTCTTTTATTTCCAGCAAGTTAATGATATGTAATTATATAAAAACTTGTTAGCCTTTAATTTTTGATGCATATTTAGTGTAAAAATGTTATGCTTGAATTACAAATTTCAATCACCTTCTGAATATTATTATAATTATCAGTACTAGGGTGAACTACGCCCAAGGACTATCGTTGTCAAACTAAATAGAAAACAACAGGTGTTGAAAATTACTGGATGTGGTTAAACTAAGCGTTGCTCTAGGAAATGGATGATGGGTTCAATTGCATAATAGCACTGTAATCTTAGTTAGGCTGTTGGCAATGTGGTTAAACTAAGCATTGCATTAGGAAAACAACAGGCTGTTTAAAATAACTTAATGTGGTTTATCAATATTGTTATGCATGTTGATGCATATTTTAATCATGTAAAAAAACATTATTATAACACATGTTGACATGCATATCAATTTCAATCTCAGATGATAGAGATTGCATGAACATTGGGTATGAAGTTGCCTTGCTTGCTGCACAAGAAATAACTTATGGGTTATAAGGCATCAAAAAATTGCTGGAAGCAAAGAAACTGCATTTAGAAACATACACGATGCAGAAGTATATGCTAATTGTAGACATAGGTAAAGAATACATATATGTTGTGTTAATACATATAAAAGTAAATTGTTCAATTATAAGGAATTACTAGTTATATAACTCAGGTATGTGTGATAACTGAAACTATTTGAATAAATTGTTTACTATAAGTTGAAACATTAATTTATCACCTTATTAACAGATTATTTTACCTTCTTATAAGTTATTAGGAAAGACATAAATATCAAGAAGTAAATAATAAATTGTTTCAGCTACTGCGTAGTTACTATAAAAATACACTCATGCTGAAGTTTTTTCGACATGATTTCAACGTAAAGCTTTCGGATTTCAGGCAAGCTGAATATACGCTCGAATCGCTTCAAAACGATGAAGAAATGACGAAATGTGTAATCTTTTTTAGAGAAGTGTTTTGTTGGGTGAGGCGGTAGTTGCATGGTTCAATGTAAGATTGTTTTGTTAGTGGTGGATGTGGCATAGTGTATGTTGTTGCATCATTGTTTGCATGTTGTACGTAAAATAAATGGTGTATTATATGTAAAGCTTTATTGTTTGAATTGATGAATTCTATGTATTTAAATCGACAAATTTTAAGTATTTCTATTTTTGAAATGTAAATTTATTATATTATTTAAGATATAAAATTATTTATTTAGTGTTTTTATAAAAAGTTGTATATATTTTGCAACATTTAAAAAATGTTGTAAAAATATTTTGCAATGTTAAAAAAAGTTGCAAAACACGTTTTGCAACATCAAAAAATAGTTGTTTTTTTCACTATTACAACATTTTTTGCAACTTCCAAAAATAGTTGTTATTTGTCACCATTACAACGTTTTTTGCAACATCTAAAAAACATTGTAAATGACATAGACCCTATTACAACTTGACGTGATACTACTTTTCTAAAAAAATTGGGAAACCCATATTACAACGTTTTTTTGATGTTGTAGTAGGGTATATTTGTTGTAGTGTCATATGCATGAATTTGAACTTTAAACTTGACTTTCTTTCAATGCATTATCATATTCAATTAACAAAACTACTCACCTCGACTGTAATATTATATGGTTACTTCCATTTATATCGAGATATCCAAATCAAGACTAAAAGAACTTTGATTCCTTCAATGCATCTAAATCGCAACCCATCACAAAATCAGATTTAATCAGATCACAAAATCCATTGATAAAACAAAAAAAGATTGATTTTGTCGAGGATCTGTAGCTCAAGTGACAATTGATAAAATATTTTAGATTGAGATTCTAAAGATCAAAGATTCGAACCATGGATCATCAATATGAGGTTCTGTTGAAATAAAGTACCACTATTACTATAATAAATTGTGTTGATTTCTTTTGAAAGATCCACGATTTAACTGATTTCATTTGTAGAATTCACCAATGTCACAATTAGAACTATTTGTTATGATTTACGCAATTTATTAATGATGGTAAAAGAGGAATGAGTATTTAAATCAAGGTTAGCTGTTTTGGCTTTGATATCGGTTTTGATCATATGAATCTTTTAAAGTTTCAGTTGATTTCGAAGATTTCGAAGGTTTCGGTTTTGGTTTCGATTTTCATTTAGAAATTCAGTATTATTTGTAACCAATTTGTATTTTTAATTTGAATATAAATCAAAATTAAATTTAACTAATATTAAACTATACTTGAACATCATAATCACAGTAGTTAAGGAGCCAAGGCACAAGCCTTGAGCCTTGGATCTTTTTGCGTGCCTTTTATACAAATTAGATCTACATCTAAATATTTTATCATCTAAATTTCAAATTTCAAACCATATTTTATAATTCATTTAACCATTAATTTTTTTTATTTAACTAGTTTGTAAATTAAAATTTGAATTTTGCAAAAAGACACCTCAAACTGTAAAAATGCGCATTCAAACTACGAAAAGACGCACAACGTGTGGCCGAGCCTTTTTTGAGCCTACGCGAGCGCCTTGATAACTATGATAATAATCAAATCCAAGTTAACCTATATTGGTCCAACTATTCCATTTATAATTAAAATAATAAACAATATGTCAAATAACTACCCATTAGGCCTAGATTTAGCTATACCGACCCAACTATACACTAGAAAAATACACATATTTATCCTCCTATTAGATGTCCTATATGATAGGGCTTTGCTCCGACTTAATTTTTAAAATCCCCAAAAAGAAAAACTAGGGTTAGGAAATATACAAAGGTGGCTCATAAAGCATGTGAAATTAAAGTGAAAAGTTACTTCAAATTTAGGCGAGTAATCAACAAAATTGACTTTGCGTTCACCTAATTTCTTTTTTATTTTCTGAAAATTTTCATCCTTCTGCTTAATCTTTTTTGCTTCAATTCTTTTTTCCGGTTTTTTCTCGATTTTTCTTTATCCTTTCTAATTTAGTACTACTTTGTGATCAACCTACTTGAAATAATAGATTTTCTTAATGTCTCATTGTCGCAATCGGATTTTTGGTCGGACTCCATTTCGATGACGAATCGTACTGGGATGGGATAACCAGAATTCCGGTTTTTCAGTCGGAACCTCAAGCCCCGATTTAAATAATTAGGGGAATTAAATATCACATGACCCCTCATAACGACGATTGCATTATTAAAAAAATGGTCTCCCTTTAATTAAATTTGAAATTCCTTTAATAACCTCCAAAAATATTTGTTAACTGACTCCAATCATTCTAATTTAACCCAAGAAAGTGCATTCTACACCCTAAAAAATATTAAGCAAATAATGACTGAATTACCTTGTCAAGTTCTTCTCTTCAAGCACCATTATGCTAACTTACTCCTAAAATTTCAAATAAAAGTTTCCAAAAAATTCTCGTCGTAATTCATACAAAATTTAAAAGACAAAACAATAAGAAATTGAATTGCACAAGACAATAACTCTTGTTACTCCATTGCGATGAAATTCCCATATAGAGGAGTTATGAGAGAACTGAACAAATCAATAAAAGTGCTTAAACATTAGGGAATAAACGAGTATATCTGCGCCAAACATAAATGGTCAACTCTATTTGCACCTGAGTTATCTATTTCCATACCTCCGCAATTTTATCCAAATTCAAAAATCTCATATTTCACCTTACACACCCCACCATATTACTATGTTAACCTTCTTCTCAAAGCTTCGTTCTTCCATTATATTTCACCAATAATTCCTCAAAAAAAAGTACAATATATCATTTCAAATCCAAGCTTCAACGTCCCTAAATTCGAGTTTTAGCATCCCCAATCCGAAATAAATAAAAAACAAATCAAATTTTTCACTAAATTCTTATTTTTCTTTAGTTTTGTTCGAATTTCAGTAAACTTTTTTCGATATGTTTTATAATGAAAGTTGTATGAGCTGATTTTTGGTAGTAATCGATGTTTGATTTATGGTTTCTGTCATTTGAGCTATTTTTGGATAATACAGCATCCTTGCCGACGATGGATGAGACTGTTGTTATCACCCACGCCCGCTATGAGCTGGGGTGCTGTTGTCACCCACACAACCATGAGCGTGGGTGCTGTTGTCACCCACCCCGACAACAGATGAGGGCGTCTTTCGTATTTTTTCTCCCTTTTTTTGAAGGATAAGATGGGAATAAAAACATGGGCAAGGTTTTCTAAAAGAAAGTGGGGTGTAGTAGTATTAGAGTGCAAATAGAAATGGCCAACATAAATATGGTTCTTTCAATGACTTTCTTCATGCTAATCCCTGACCACTGTTTATACCTAGCAAGTTGCTATATAGGTTACTTTGCATAGGCATACAAGTGATTTCTTTGGAAAATATTATTTCCCGTTCAAAAGATCCGTAATATTAAAATTAACTGGGTGACAAGGAAGACGATTTTTGGGTATCATGAACTTATAAAACACAATTATGGGTTCAAAAGAATAAACAGTTTTCTCGAAAGTAGGGATGGCAATGGGGCGGGTCTAGGGTCCAAACCCGGTCGACCCGCCCCTGTTTTGGCCCGACTTGAGTGTTCCGGGTCTAGGGTCGGGTCGGGGCTCGGTTGACCCGCCCCAATCCGAACCGCACTACTAACAGCTCATGAAACTGCTTTATTACTATAATGATTTATTAATCTTCTTAGATATAAGTGTTTCTAGCATGGATATTAAAATGTTCCAATAAATAATCTATGTAAACAATTAGAGTTTTAAGTTGCGTCATTGATAATTATACAACAACATATGTATATATTTTCTGAATTGTTATTGTACACATCATTTTTACTAACTTTCCTTAAACACATTGTTATTTGTATTTCATGTATTATTTGATGATAACGAGTATAAACAAATAATTACATGTAAGTTGGTACACAATTTTGAATCAATACGTGAGACTCATCGGGTCTTGGGGAGGGTCGGGTCTACCCTGACCTGCACGGGTCCCGGGTACGGTGCAAAATTGCAGACCCGCACCGGGTCTACGGGGAGGGTCTGGGGCGAGGTCTAAAAAATTCAGGACGGGTATGGGCACTAAACCCCCCCCCCCCGCCCCGTTGCCATTCCTACTCGAAAGAAATTAGCTGTTATCGAATATGCATGTGTTATGATGAAGTATTAAGCAAATAACTGAGGTAAGAAAACATCACATAACCTACTGGCTTCCATTTAGCAACAAAAAGATATCAAAAACAAAAATCATGCAAACAAGAATACAATAAGAAATTAAACCTGTTTAGCTTTTGAAGAAGAATTAAAGAGAAGATCTGGTTGGATATGGCGTGACCTAGTTTAGTCGAAGAAATTTCTTTTTTGAACTTAAAATTTAGTAATAAGGATAAAATTTTAGATCACTTGCAATTAGTGTAGTTTGGATCCGGCACCGTCGACCCACTCCATGTTATATCGTATGGGAAGGGATGCCATTATCGAGATTTTTTCTTTTTGCGAAATTTTGGTTTGGACGTTTGTAATTAAAAATAGTTATTGTCAAGTCCCTCCCAATAAATTCTTATAAAAATTTAAAATACATTTATAAAAGAAATTTTTTGACCTGCTTCCTTATAATTATAAAAACCGAGAATCTGTTTATTTCATTTTGAGTTTTGTGTTTTCCGTATTCAATATTCATTACAAAATTGAGAAAAACGGAGGAGGGAACTTAAAATTCTAAGTCAACGTGATAATGGAAGGATGGCAAGGAGGAAATGGAAGGGCGATGGAGTGAATAGATTTTTTTTGTGCTTTTGTACTTTGTATATTAATTTCATTTCCAAAATTGAATGTTTTCAAAAAAATTACATGCGCCATGCGTAATTTTATTTGGACGGAAATCCAAAATTGAAAATGGCAAACCAATTAGGGCCTAAGTTTTAGGTCCCTCCCAATTTCCTTTTGTAAAATACACATCCATATTATCAAAAAAATGTGTGCAATTTAAAGGTGTATTTTGGTAATTTTACTAACATTTACATGCATCAATGTTAACATTTTTCATAACTAATAACTGCATGCAATAGACGTCTTGGCAGCCGGGCTTAAATTTTACAACGAATGATGTAAAAGAGAAAAAATCATAATATATAAAATAATTTCCAAATGGAAGGTGCTGACTAGAGATTTAGCCAACCTCAGAACTAGAGTAATACGTAAAGGTTACTTACTAACACTAGTATTAAAGTGAAAAAATAAGGAGTAAATACGTAGTTGAAAGGTAAATAACAAAAGATATAGAATGATTTGGCAAAGCTGCTTTTTTCCACTATGAAGTTCCCTTATATATATATATATATATATATATATATATATATATCTTACAACTACAATGTAATACAAGAGAATAATAAGAAAGCATGAAGCATTTAAGACTAATAAAGATGTGTAATCTTAAAGATCTGTAGTATTAAGATCCCTGAATTGTGTATTGTATTTAAAATCCTTATAAGTTCCAACCAATTTAGTGTCAACAACCAACCCTCCTCTTTGAAAAGGCTATGCAAAGGGTTCTTATAGTTGCCGAAGTGGTTGGTGGACGGTGGAGATTGAGATGTAGGACTGGTGGGGAAAATGTCTGACCATCGACCTGGTTGCAAGGGGAGATGGAAGATAATTATAATAGGTGTCATAAGATGTGTGATGGATGAAAATATACCCATTGTCCATTTGTACCAGGCGTGGGTCTCACATATAATGCATATGCTTCACATTAAATGCGCATTTAGTGCTAATGGAAAACCACATCAGTTCAGCCGCTCAACCATAGTGCTTTGGATAGATAAATGGATAGCTTGTTGTTTACTTGAGTGCTCACGTGATAAGTCTTGATGATTGGTCAACCATATAAAAGAAACTAGGAAACTTGCCAAGGACCATGATTGGAAGATGTGCGCAGCGGACTCGAGGCAACCGGGAGGGGGGACCGATCGGGGACGGTTATACTAAAATCGAGCCAAGGACGGGTGTAACAACTTGCTATCTACGATGTCCCGACCCATGTATAAAAAGGGAGCTGGCATCGCGGACAACAAATCGTTTTTGAGTCAATAAAATAGATCACGAAGCTATCTATAAAATTATGCACTTTTTGAAACTCATAGCGAAAGGAATAAAATATAATAGGAATCAATAATACAATCTCAAACAAATATAACGATGCAATCAAATATATTCCAACTACGACATCTCTTTCAATGTTGGAAATGTAAATAATATAATGTTTGAGAATAAATGAAAGAAAAAATAGTAGACGGCTAATGAATGAATATGCATCTCCATCCCACCATCGCACCTCCAAGTCACCGCCAGTCATCTCTACTGACCTATCAGGTTATATATAAAACTAGTTTAGTTTGAGTTAATAAAATAGATCACGGAGCTATCTACAATATTATATGCTTTTTGAAACTCATAGCGAAAGGAATAAAATATAATAGGAATCAATAATACAATCTCAAACAAATATAATGATGCAATCAAATATATTCCAACTACGACATCTCTTTCAATACTGAAAATGAAAATAAAATAATGTTTGAGAATAAATGAACAAAATACAGTAGATAGCTAATGAATGAATATGTGTCTCCATCTCACCATCGCACCTCCAAATCACCGCCAATCATCTCTATTGACCTATCAGGGTATATATAAAACTAGTTTTGAGTTATACCAGTTTAGTTTTTACCGTGTTGGCTTGTATGATTCCAACCTAGGATAGAAATCTATAACTAAGTGTTCAAGTTTATGTTAGATAATTTTAAATACGCTATTTCTTTATATGTGGTTTACTGAATGTGTTTATGCATGTGGTTTTTTTTACTTGCACTTTGATGTGTACATACATGCATGCATGCATGCATGCACATACACACATACACACATACACACATACACACACACACACACGTCCAGTCTCGAAACTCCCTTTCGGCCTTAAACTAGCAAATAACCCTCGCTTTGCCCAGTGGAGTAGACTTGATATAAAAAGTCTTTTCTTGACAAGTATGTTTTCTTAGTAACACTTATTTTGACTGTTCAGTACAAATCTTTCTATAATCTCATTTGAGCAGTATGTGTATGTGAAGCTTTGTTTTTTAGGAAGTGATAAGAATGATGTATTGATTGCTTTTATAAATAAAAGTATGCAAAGAGTAAAGAGAAAAGATTCGGAATATTCAAGTAAGTTGTTTCTCAAATCGTTACATATTTACAAGTATTCAAGAGTTTCCTTGAGAATTAGCAACCTTTATATGTTCTATTTTAGCCTAAGAGTTGCAACCTTTGAGGAAGAAGAGATGCTTAAAGAGATATGGATGCAACTATTAGAATGAAGCAAGTGTCTATTCAGGGTTTTAGCCTGTTACCCAGGTCAGACGTCTGTCTAAAAAATCCGACGTCTGTCTCGGTGTATGTTTTTTAATCAGAGGGCATAGCCAGACGTCTGACTTATATAGACAGACATCTGATGTTTGTGTATTTACAAAATCAATTCATTTTGAAATAATGAAAACTTTGTGAAAACTTGTATGTGCAATTTTGTGTAAAATTATTAAAGGAGATTTTACAAACCATCTATCTATGATTATAATACACTATAATAGCTTATCTAATACCAATGATTCTTTTCTTCTACTATTCGCCTTCAAGTCATGATATGGTGAATTCTCGAAGCATTTACCTGCAAGTAGATGGAATATATTGTTTGTGTATGATTGTATAGTTGTTGTCATCAAAACCGTAGAATAGAGGTTCTAACAGTCTTCCCCCTTTTGATGATGAAAACTATACAATCACTTATCGAATAAGCATATAATATCCCTTGAATGTGATTCCTCCCCCTATATACATGTAATATGGTTTCTCTTCCCCTATGGCATATCAAAAAGAGATACACAAGAGACAAAATTTTACAAAAGAAACACAAAGAATACAAGGTTTTACAGAGTCACTATTAATATCAAACATAGTCATACAAACAAAAATTGTTATCAAGAATTTTTATATACTTTTATGAATAAAAATGGAAGATAATTACTGATATTAGAAATATCCCCAAAGATTAGACCGATCTTCTCATATTCGCTGCTTTGCCATTGTGACCGATCATGGTACTCCTCATCTTCTCGAATAGAAAGGCCCTGAAATGATGTGTAATGACTATAATGCGGAGGGTTTTGTATAGGCCATGATATATCTTAGCTTTCCTCAGTACCAACGGTTATTAGTGTCTTATCAGAACGAGATTGTGGTGCTGGATCACCATAAGGAGGTACGCCTGAAGAAGGTCCCGGCTTAAACAACTGTGGTGGTGGTGGTGGTGTCGGGGATGGAGAAGATGAAGACCGTAAAGGGGAATGATCCCTTACATTTCTCATTACTTTCCCTAAAGTTGAAACAACCTTTTCTAATGTTTTTTCTACTTTGGTCATTCTAGTAGGAAAATACCGTTCTAGGTGAGAGATTTTTTTATCTAATGCCTTTTGGTTCAAGGAGAGGAGACGTTGGTTTTGAAGTGCAACATCTCGATAGTTCTTCCCTGGCCCAGCCGTAATTATGGCTTCTTGAATTTCCGAGTCAGAATAATACTCTATAGGTTCTAAAGGTCTTGCAAATTGGGAAGGTCGAGTTGGAGTTTGTTATTATTGTTGTTGATATTGTGAGAAAGGTGCTATTCTTGGCAAAGTTTCAGGAAGATGCATCAAAGATAGAAATCGAACCCGCTATCTTTAACGGCAATTTCTTCATAGTAGGAAAGATATGAAGTGATGCCAAACGATCGTAGAATTCTCATGATATATAGAGCTTAAATGAAGCTTCGACGTTGAGGCGTCCAAAAGCTTTTAGTTTGCTCATAAACGTATCGTGCCCAGTTTAGTTCAATACGATCAAATATAGCATACAAAGCTTTCCAATCATCTTCGTATATTTGTTCATGACTATCTAATCTAGAGATGGTTGTGTTGATAAGCATACGATTAAGTAATCGAGCTTTTGGACGAAAACCTGATGTTTTTAATTTGTGCATGTCATCTTTACAAATAAGATGAGTAATAGTATCTCGTGGTGCATATCTTGTATCGGGAACATCTTGTAATCTAATTCCCACGTAAGAACAACGAAGAATTTGTCCAATCATTTCAATATTAAATTTAATAATAGTTCCGTAAATACTTGTCCAAATCTAATTTTGATCATCAATAAATTTTTAAAGAGCATAAATTGATAAGAAAACAAAATACCGCTAATTGATCTATTTTTCCAGCATTATCAACGTAGTTGATTAGATGATAAGTATTAGCATCTTTAGTTACGTCGACAATATCATAATGAATAAATCGACGAATCAGATAAAATGGACCAGAATGCAGAGGCTTTTTCTCCAAATCCTGCAATTTTTGCTTTCCATGCTTCTTTTCAACAATCTATTCAACTATGTGATGGTCAGTGACAAAGCCTTGAGTAGAAGGTTGAAAGCTTGTCCTGCTGTAGCCTTCTTTCTCTTAGCGACAAGAATTTTTGATTTTTGAGCCTCTTATTTGAGATTTAAATGAGAAATTGATTTAGGGTTTTTAGGTTTTGAAAATGGAAAATGGTGAAAATTGAGAGAAGGTGAAAAGATAATATATAGGTTGGTGAAAAGTTGTGGACTTAGACGAATAATATACGTCTGGAGCTATTGGCCAAACGTCTGGATGGGGGTAAATTTCAAAGTAGTGGGATCGTTCAGATGTTTGGAAAGAATTTTAGACGTCTGTGTTTAGGGGATAATATTTCCAAAGAGAATTGAAAAATGTCTAACCTACTTTTTTGTGCTGAAGCATGTTAAAATTCCAAAGAGAACAAATAGACGTCTGGATTATTTTTCAGATGTCTGTGCTGAAGCATGAATTTTTTTAATGCCATCGTTCAGACGTCTGGTTTTAAATTCAAACACCTGAGCTGAAACATAATTTTTTCCAGTAGCCTTAGATAGACATTTGCCTCTATACTCAGACATTTGGTTTTTTTGGTTTTCTTTTTCTCCCTAACTCTGCTATATATAAACAAAATTTAATCTTAAATATGATGAAAATCACAAATGATCATTCATGCATGAATATACATGCTTATTTTGTATAATATTAAACGTGTCTCTTTTACGAAAGACTTCTTTAGTTTTCATCAGACGAGTTAGAAGAACGACAGTTTTGTTTTTCCTATGAATTTAGCTCAATCTTAGTTTGCTCGGAAGATGGTTAAGAGGAGACCAATATGGACTAACAGGACTACGTTCGTCCTTTGATGTCCCTTCTCCCCATAGGTTCTATGGGTTAAAATTACCATCTTTGCTCGGTGTTTCAATGAAACGAGGTGACTTCTTATGAAGATAGTTCTTTGTTGGGGAGTGTCCGCATATTGTAAAGTGACATTTTTCCAGAAAACGTAGATGCATGCTTTGTCCTTCTTGCTTGTAGTACATTTCCTTTTGTACTTTGATCATTTCTTATTGGTAGTGACATATCGCATCTAGTTATTATGCACAGATGGTGATTCTAAGTTGATATTCTTCTTAGCATTTTTGCAAAGAGGTGAATATCCTATATAATATGACATTTGAGCAGCTAGTGAAATGGATTTGTTTGATTGTGGGGTGACTTCTGAACGGGAAGAGCAGTACTATTGGATGATGAAGAGTTGTAATTTATTGAAGAGAAGTCAGAGTTTCTCTCAGAAGACATAATTTTTGGTTTGGAAGAGAGGGCCATTTTAAAGAATAATATATATTCGTGTTCACTCCTATATATATATATATATATATAAAGTAGTTGTTTAAATGTAGAAAGTACTTTTAAAGAAAAAAGTTTATAACCTCAAACCAAAAAATTTAGTTTGTGGTTGAATGATATATGACTACAGAAAAACTTTTAATTTTTTAATTTTTTTTAAAAAAGTTCAGGTAAAGAACATATACCTCGTTCTCTTCTAAGTTTTATGAGAAATGCTTCGCATAATGGCTTTGTAAAAATGTCTGCGATTTGGTTTTCGGTATTAACAAATACTAACGATATGATACCTTTTTCTACATTATCTCTAAGAAATGATGTCGGATAGCAATTTCATCATATATAATCTAGAGATTCATCAAATGGATGTAAATACAACATTCTTAAATGGAAATATTGATGAGGAGATTTACATGGAGCAACCCAAGGGTTTTATTTCCAAAGGAAATGAAAACAAAGTATGTAGATTAGTAAAATCATTATATGGGCTAAAACAAGCTCCAAAACAATGGCATGCAAAATTTGATAGTGTCATGACGAAAAATGATTTTCGTATAAATGAACGTGATAAGTGTGTTTCTTATAAACAAGTTGGACAATCATATGTGGTGATTTGTTTATATGTAGACGATACGCTAAATCTTTGGTCGAAATAGTAAAGTAATAGAGACCATAAAGAAAATGTTAATCAACAATTTCGACATGAAAGATTTAGGAGTTGCAGACGTTATTTTGAGAATCAAAATAATAAAAACACCTAATGAAATTGATTTATCCCAGTCACACTATGTGGAAAAAGTGATTGAAAAATTCCAAAATTACGGAATTAAGGAGTGAGAACACCTTTTAATCCATCGGAAGTACTGCACAAAATCACTAATGAGAGTGTAATGCAACTGGAATACTCTTGTGTAATAGGATGTCGAATGTACCTCATGAATTGCACAAGAGTAGATATAGCTTACACAGTAAGCCGACTTAACAGGTATACAAGCAACCCAGGGAAGGAACATTGGAAAGCACTAATGAGAGTGTTGAGATATTTAAAGAGTACCACGAACTTTTCCCTACATTACGAAAAATATCCTGCCGTCTTGAAGGATATAGTGATGCAAACTGGATTTCTAATTCAGAGGAATCTAAACAACTAGTGGTTATGTCTTCACCCTAGCAGGAGCAGTAGTGTCATGGAAGTCTACTAAAAAACATGCATAGCTCGATCCACTATGGAATCAGAGTTCATCGTTTTACATAAAGCAAGCGAAGAAGCAGAATGGTTTCTTCAATTTTTAGAAGACATTCCATTTTGGCTTAACCTGTACCGGCCATATGCATGCACTGTGATAATCAAGCAGCGTTAAGCAAAGCACAAAACTTTATGTATAATGGAAAGTCACGACATATTCGTCGACGCCATAACACAGTTAGGCAGTTACTGTCAAATGGAATTATTTCCATTGATTATGTGAGAATTACTGATAATCTTGCAGATCCATTTACAAAACGATTATCAAGAGAGAAAATTGACTGCGCATGGAGGGAATGAGTTTAAAAGTCTAAAACAACAAGAGTTATCTTATACGGAAACCTATCCTAGCAACTGGAGATTCCACAGACTAGGATCAATAGGCAAACTAGTTCTGAGTAACTCAAGAAGTAATGCATTTTGGACTTAGTCCTACTACATTCCTGTGGTGCACAATAGAATGCATGCCTACAGGAGTACTAAAAGGATAAAGCTATGATTTTTGATGATGACCATATCTTGAAATTAACAAGTGGTTATATGTAGGATACTCTTCTTAATGGTTGCAATCACCTATGTTAGTGTGAGCTGGGTCGGTTCTATGAGAATATTAAAGGTTCAAATTCTCTAAAACACTTGTAAAACCAAATTTGTTCAGGACCAAAATGAACACAACCGAGAGATTGGATGTGAAGGGAAACAATGCTTTGTAAAGCTTATTGTCTGGTTATGCACAAACGGCCGACGGTTCAAGATGAAGTAACTCACCGATTATTAGCCAAGTATATCCAATAAGTTTTAACTAAAGAAAGTTCTAAGTGAAATATCTACTTATCCTCGATATAACATTATTTTCATATGAACTTTGTGATATTACACTTTATGTGGAGGAGACATATATCATCATTCACGTGAGGGATT
Source organism: Allium cepa (assembly GCA_030765085.1). NCBI lineage: Eukaryota > Viridiplantae > Streptophyta > Magnoliopsida > Asparagales > Amaryllidaceae > Allium > Allium cepa. The sequence goes on along the minus strand of CM060934.1, from coordinate 763,020,167 downwards.
ATTATAAGACCCTTGTATAGTGAATGAGATATTGTCCTACATCGCCAAAAATAAGTTAATGTTCATGCTTATAAACTACTTTCATCAAACCTATATTGGCCCTTAGGATCATATTATTTTGTGCGAGGGGGAGGGGGGGACCTATATGGCCATGAACTAACACACGCACACGCCGCCCGCCCGTCTCGTACCGAACTAAGCCGAGTATAGGTCTAATAAGAGTGGACCGTGTTATATTTTTGTTGCACAGAAGTAAACAGTTTTCTACTGTTTAAATTCAAATAGAAGCAACCAGTGGATTGGACGCGGCTTTTCAAAATAGGCGTTGCAAAGCTATATTTAGCCGTTATGAATGAAGAGACGTGATTGTTGCAAACCGCGACAGTTCTTTACCATTGCAAATGAAGAGACGCGACTGTTGCAAACCGCGACAATTCTTGGCCGTTGCAAATAAAGAGAGACGACTGTTGCAAACCGTGATAATTTTTGGCCGTTATAGACGCAGAGATGCGGCTGTTCCCAACAAACATAACCGTTAGGAATTAGCATATAAAAGGAGAAGAAAACCTGATCAGTAGATAACTTCGAATTTTCTCTTCTTCCTCTTCATTTCTTAATCTTCAGATCCATGCGCTTATACATATCACACAGAAGATCATACTCATCTCTATCTCGAACAGATCACGTCTGTTGTATCTTAGGAGACTTCGAATAAACTCTTAAGGAAATTATTACAACAAGCCTCGGACGTAATTTTCTTCTTCGTCCGATTAGATTTTTGTTTATTATATATTTATATACATCATTCTGTAATCTTTCCATTTCAAAGTTATGCCGTTTTTACGAAGTAGTACAACTCTTGTTTATCGCTGTAGTTTAATACATCAATTTGTTATTGTGATTGCTATAGTTTGTTCTTGTAAATTAATTACAACATAGTTATTGTTCAAAATAACTAATACATAATTTCAATGTAGTGGAAATCTGATTTGTAAACTTGTGTGACGAGTTTATAACATATCGGTCTTTGTTTTGGTATGCTGATTGTATAGCATGATCTGCTTGAAATAATTATCACCTTTGTTCTAATAATTTGACATTGGGTCGATTGTCTCTCAATTACCATCTCAACATTTTGACTTAGATTCACCGATCCCCCATCTTTATATATGCAACATTATGAGCTTCTGAATTGGCATGTTTTTAAGCTCGGTTGTGCTTCCCATAAACTCACCACGAATAAATGCATCATTTCAATTTGTTGATTAGGGTGGAATACGTAGCATGGCAATCCTATACAACATCTTTTTTCATGCTATACTCCAACCAGTTCTTATATTCGTTAAACTAAGATTGATTGAATTGATGAACTTTTCCATCACTTGGTGTTTGTGTTAGCATTTGTAAAGAAGGCTGACAAGGACTTTTTGGAAATATGCTCTTCGAAGCATGTCAGATTGCAGTTTAAATTTGATGTTGTAAACTAGGATTTGATGGAAATTTAATAAATCCACTTGGACTTGGCTTCGAATGAATAGCTATGTTTTGAGTGTGATATGCATGAAGTAGTAGAAGGTGTAGAGTTGCAAAAGATCCAATATAATCAGATACATTTTTAAATGCACTTTTAAAATATTTTCCCAAATACGAAATGAGATAAATTTGGATTAATCGTTATTTGGAAAATCAAAGAACATTATTTACAGCACACCTAAACTACCCAAATCAAAGTCAAACTACTTCAATTGAGTACGAACAATAATTTCTTGATTAATTCAATCCAAAGAGCAATCTCAAACTACCCAAACTCTAACAGTAAACCAAATTTCATTTTCAAGTAGCAAATTACCCGCACAACAAACAAACCAAAAGAAAAAGAAATGAAAAAGAGCCAAGTTCTAATTTCTAACTTCAAATGAACTGAATTTAATTCAAGCAACAAACTCAACCAACATTACCTAAACTCAATTCAAACAGTAAACTCAAAATAAAATTGATTTTGGAATTATCCATTGAGAGTTGAAGGTGTGAGGCGAGGGTTAGAGTCGCTTGAGGCGGAGTTAAGGCATAGGGTTATTAAGCCAGGTTACATTTGGCGCCACACCTGCTTAAGAGCATTCTAATGTATAGTACTTCGTACAAGTATCATGTACATGTGTCAAGTAACGTAAAATCTACTATCCCAATGTGTTGGAGCATATAGCTTAACTCACCTAGCTTTATTAGGTAAGGAACTTCCTCAAAGGCTGGAAAAAATAGCTATCGGTGTACCATTTCACTACATAAACATAATACTATATTATTATATCCCTATTTAAAAATTCCTTGTGTAAAAAAATATCAAGTTTTTAATAAATTTTCACAAATTTTAAACCAAAAAATTCAATAATGTGCAAATGGTGTTTGAAAGATGAATAACAAGAAGCAAACTATTTGTAGTCAAATAGAATTTCATGGTAAAATGTTGATTATGCTATAACATATAGAACAAGGGAGCAACCAATTTGGAAAAAATATCAAGGATACGAAAGATTAAGGAGAAAAAAAATTTAAAAAGCGAATCACAACCAGTTAATTGACAAATTTTGAAAAAATAAAAAAGGAAAAAATATGATGCATATCAAAAGATTATTGTCGCTTAAGAATGTCACTGAATATTTTGCAGAAGCTATTTTATAACGACCCTGAATTTCCGACCCAGCTTGAAAGTTTGAATCGATTATTTTATTATAAAATTTTAAATTTATATACGTTCTCAGTTAACGTCCAAACCTTGTCTACAAGATGCATCTAGTTAGTTATGAATATAGGAAAAGTTTCGTCGTAAAATATCGCAGTAAATTTCGTTCGTGTTTTATTGTATATCAGTTCATTTTAAAATGTGTAAATTTTCATCTTCTGAACCTAAATATTTTTACACAGTAATATTGTAAAAATTTATCTGATCAAGACGACGCATTCCGTTTCATCTAATTCCGTCGTCATCGGCTTTATTTAAATTGTTTTGTCAAACGAACAATTTAATCGGCGTAAATTTTGAGTTTTGATAAAATTATCGTATCGTCAATATATGTGTACCGTTGTAAGCGCCTCGTCGTGCCGATCAGAATGGTATATTCGTTTGTACAAATCGGAGTTCGACGTAAAACGTTCGCGCTAATTTAACTATTTCAAGCGGATCGGTCAAATAATATTCAGCTCAAGTTAAAAGCCCGTACACGTTCAAATTTTGAAAATAAAATTTTGGCTGATGTGAATTTAGTGGGTGGTTGCATGAGAAAATACGAAAGACGTTTCGTAACTCAAAAACAATATTTACTGTACGATTCGATTCTCAGCCAAATATAAAGATTTTTTTAAACAAAAAGAGGGACAACTCAGTTGTATACTGCTGCTACAGGTACGAACACATATATTTCCTTTCTTCCTCCATTTTTATCCCCTCTCTCATTTGTTCCACTTCAAAATTTTTGCAAAAGAAAATGATAAAAATGAACACAACATCTCCATCATTTTACCACCGTGCCATCACCACCCCACGACCGCCGCCTTCCCACTCCTTCGGTCGTCGCCTGAACCACGCACCACCCACACCCTTGCGCCGCCAGCCACCTCCCTAGACCATAGCTCCACCTCCCCTGACCGCAGCTCCACCTCACTCCAGACCGCGCGCCACCCCTGCTTTGCCATAGCCAACCGTCCCCTGCACCTTACCCTCGCCTAGACGCAACGTCTGAGCCGCTGCACTACCCTCCAGCGTTCCACTCCACTCGTCGAGCCTGAGCAACCTCCAATCGACTGTTGCCTTTCCCGCATGCGGCCCTTCCGCCATGCCCTCCGGAACCGCACGCGCATGTCCCCTCAACCGACCGTCGTCACACCTGCCACTGCCGTCGCCAAACCAATGCTCACATCCCGGACTAGTCGCCCCCGCAGTTCATCCAGAGCCTGTGTTGGCGGCGTGCGTTCATTTGACAAAAAAATGTTTGCTGAACAAAGTCTCAAGATTGACATTGCTTCTATAATATCTTATTGCTATCATGCATATATATAGAGTATATACGTTTAAAGTAGCTATATAGTAGTAACCCATTTCTCTTCTCTGTTATTGTATAGCAACTAGTTGAAGCTTTTCCACCTGGTAGCAAGCACTCACTTCTCAGCTTTCTTTCTTTTCCTTTTTAATTGGTAAGTGTGTATACATATATGATTATATATATATATATATGAACATCCATATTAAAATTAATACTATTTCTTGTCGATAGTTGTAGCTTGTTCGGTTGTTCGTGTTGTGTTGCGCTTGAATCAAGTCTATTCGTGCCTCTTCGTGCTTCGTCGTTCATTTTCTCTAACCACGAAAGGTGAATAAATTTCATGACTTATATTATTATACAATAATAATCAAGTTTGGTTGTTAATATGGTTGATTGTTTGATGTTGATACTGGACGTTAAAATTGTTAACACTTGAAGTGATAAACAATATACACTTGAATTTGATGTATGATAGTTGAAACTTTGAAATTGACATATATACTTGAATTTGATTAAATTAAAATCTATATAATATGACCTTTGAAATGTCTAATTAGTTGACACGTAGAAATATAGTTAGTTACACCTTGAAACATTGTAGACAAATTCATGTCGTAAAATTTTGATGAAGTATGAAATTGAATAAAGTGGATAACAAGTGTAAAACCGCATGAAATAATAGCGTAAGAATCTTTAATCTACATGAAATGATAGTGTAGATTCTAGAAATAATTGGATTAAATTTACATGAAATTATAATGTGAATTTGATACGATTATTTCGGCATTATTTAAATTAATTATTGTGCTGTTATTGCTTATTTATTTACTTTGACACCATCCCAGTTATCACACTGCAAGTTCCCTTTACTATGCTTCTATTTTTGAATTGAAATGGAATAGGGTTGAAATGATAAATACTCAAATAAAACAATTGACTTAGGATAGAGAATTAGATAAAACCCGATTGGTCGAAAAATTCGATTTTAAATAAAAATAAAATATAGATTTTATTTAATAAAATAATGAAGGGTTTTTAATTAAATTTGAAATTATGAATTCTAGTGAAATTTAAAAATGTTAATATTAATAAATTGAAATAAATATTAACAAATGTTTGATGAAAGAATGTGGTTTAAATTTAATAAATTATTGAATTAAGTTTTGAAATTGATTTAACAATTAAACTAATTTGAGATTGTTTACCGAAGAAATTTAACTTGTGATTATTCAATTAGATGAGTAAATAAGTGAAATTGAGTTTCTATAATAAGAAATAAAAATGTGATTTACCTATTGCAATTAATATAAACTTGTAATTTAAAGAATTTAATTTGACGAATTCAATTTAATTAAATTTATAAGTTTGGATATAATGTAGGTAAACTTAAGTGAATGATTTAATAAATTAGAAATTTAATTGAAATTGTTTTGAAATGTCAAATTAATTTAATTTAAATAATTATTGAATAAAATCCATATACGAATTTAAATCAATATTTGAATTGTTGTAAATTTAATTAAAGTTGAATTGTGAAATCAAGTAGAAATTTGAAATTTTGAAACTTAAATTTATGGAAATTAATGTAGGAAGTCAAATGAAATGTTGTCTTTCAAAATTGTGAAATCGATTTGATTTTTTTGAAATTTATTAAATGACCAATAGGTGTAATAATTACGAAGTTATTAAAGAGATCTGGATTGCTTAGGGACATACTCTCTGTCTAAACTTAATACCACTTTAATAACTATTATACGTGGAGTGTGATACAGAATGAAGTGGTTGGAATGATGTACGTTGATGATTGAAGAAAGAGAACAATAATGGATGACCTTGACACTTGTGTCAAATTGAAAATGACTTGAACATGAGTCGTGCCGAGCTAATGAGGTTAGCTACCTCTAGCTAACACACTTTTTCGTAAACTACTCATTGCTTGTTTTTGATTGGTGCGCACCCTTGAATTTGGAATGTTGTATCATGGTGTTGCGATCGTTGCAGGGATTCGTTCTCACCAGTCAGGATCAGGCAAAAGGTAGTTTCACTACCTTGGGTATTGCCTCATGTCCCTTGTCATACTTGTATCCCTATACGAGACCACTACGATTTATTTTGTATTATACCTATGGAGTACTCCCTGATAGCCCACTAGTTTATGGCAGAGTTTACAGTGCTGCATAGACTGTGATGCTATATAAATGTGTTAAGGGGGAATAATGGTAACGCCTTAACACTATTTTGATACTTTATGTTACTGTTAGACATTATCTACTTAGCGTACACAACTATATATATAGATAGTTTAACGGATCCTGAAAGATGTTATTCCATTCATTTTTGAGCTATTGTTATTTCAAATTTTGAACCATATCATCTTGTATAAGAATACATACCCTGACTCGAGTATTTGTTTGTGCTTATGCTCGGGTCAGTCTGAGGATTTCTTTTTTGCTGTGCTGCTTGGAAGCTGAAGACTTTGAAGACTATCATTTATCTTTATCAGTATTTCTCTATTCTATTTTGATATTGTATCGGACATCTATGTATTTCTATTTCACTATTTGCTTGAGACATTGTTGTATTTACTTAGTAGCTTCATGAACTACTATTATGACATTGTTGCAATTCCGTTGTGTTATTCTGTTATATTGTATCTGTCTGTGACTCTGTGATGTTTCTCATTTATATACATGTACTCTATTAATGATTCGTGTTTTGTACTATTTAAGTTGTCATGTTTGGATTATTGTCAATTTAAATGGTCCAAATATACGGGTTGCTACAGTTGGTATCGGCGCTTTGGTTCCCGAAAACCTTAGCCTGTGCTCATTAGAGATAGAGTAACCATACGCTAGAATGAGGAGAATCATTTCAGAATCTATATCCTTTGTTTCCATCCTCCTTATTGAATTAGTTAGAATTTCCTTAAGTTCTATAAATTTCTATCTTTGATTCTAAATCGCTTTTGGTATTCTAGGATGAGTGCCAAAAGGAACGCTAGAGGTGGGGGTAGAGGAAATGCTCCTGCACTACGTGCCCCATCTTCCGCAGTCAAGTTCTCTACTCTTAGCAAAGAATACACTCAGCTTGACGGCATCAAATTCACTGGTTCCGAGAGCATCAATGAAGCACAACAGTGGCTGAAGATCCAAGAAAGGATCTTCACCGGCCTTGAGATTACTGACGCGCAGAAGCATCAATTGGCCGCTTGGCAGCTTCAAGATGCAGCACAAGATTGGTGGGAGTCAGTAACCTCCCGTACCGACGAAGAAACTATCACATGGGCTTAGTTTAGGTAAAATCTAAGTGAATTACATCCAAATAATTCCATCTATCTCTTCAAATCTTGACTCATCTTTGTCTCACTTGTAAATAGGGATTCCTTCATGGCTCAATGGATGCCAGCAGCCGAAAAGGCCCAGCTTTACCGATCATTTATGGACCTCAAGCAGGGTAACATGACTTTCTCTGAGTATGAAAGGAAGTTTAATGAACTCTCCAAGTTCGGACCTGGCTTGATTGATACACCACTTTTGAAGAATGCGAAATTCATCCATGGAGAACGTCCAGAGTATTACGATCTCCTTACAGCTCATGTCCATGGCACTTTCACCGAGCTGATGGATTATGTCCTTAGGTATGAGGGAAAGCCTAGGGGTGCATCAGTCACCAAGATACCAGTTGCTCAGCCATACTCTAGTCAAACTGGGAAGAGAAAGCTGAATTTTGAGCAGCAACGGAAGAATTGGCAGAAGACAACCGGGATTGGCTATTCTCAGAAGAAGCCCATTGACATATCCTGTATCACATGCTTCAACTGCAATCAGAAGGGTCATTATGCCAGTAGTTGTCCATCCCCAAAGAGAGCAGCTATTCCGCCACCGGCTCAGATGGCCAAGAGAGATATGTCACATTTTCTTACAGCCAGTACATTTTAAGAAAGATTGTCCAACTCATAAGAAGGATACCCCATCTGGAGTTTTTGCTATTACCACCCCTACCCCGAAAGTTCAGGATGACCAAGGTACATTACAGAGTACTTTTATGTTGCATACTTTACCTGGCATTTGACACCGGGGCAACACATAGTTTCATATATATTGATTTGTGTAATAAACTTGAATTTGAACCCATCCTTGCATCAACTTTCTTATGTGTATCAAATTCCATTGGAGGACCCGCTAACCTCAAAAGGGTATGCAAATATGTCACGCTTATGTATGCAATGCACTGTTTCACTTGGGATTTATACGTCCTTGGATTCGAGGCATTCAATACCCTATTAGGTGTTGATTGGCTATGAAAGTTCGAAGCCGTTATCTCTTGCAAAGCTCGAACCATCTCTCTAATTGGCGACAAGAGTAAACCTTTAGTTATTGAAGGTAAATCGCCTCAGGAATGCGCTGGAAGTTTTATATTCTCTTTTGACTCTCATCCGGATGATCTAAGCTCCACTCCAATTGTTCAGCTTTTTCCTTATGTGTTTGGAGAAGTCAATTCTCTACCACCTCCGTGGGAAGTCAAATTTCACATTGATCTTATCCCTGGTGTTCGACCAATAGTTCTCTCTCCTAGGAGAAATGCTCCTAAAGAGAGGGAAAAATTGAATGTTTAGATTGAAGATTTATTTGCTAAAGGCTTGATCAGGCGAAGTCATTCTGAATGGGGAGTTGCAGTTGTATTTGTCACAAAGTTAGATGGTTCTCTTCGATTGTATGCGGACTATAGAGAGCTAAACAAGCTCGCACACAAGAACATATATCCAAAGCCCCACATTAATGATTTATTCAACCAGCTCCATGAAGCTAATGTTTTCTCTCAACTCGATCTAGCTACCGGCTTTCACCAACTCAGAATAGCTGAAGAGAGTATTCCTAAAACAGCATTCTGCATTGAAAATGGTTTCTATGAATGGTTGTTTATGCCGTTCGGCCTAATTAATGCTCCTGCTTATTTCTTCGACTTGATGAATAGAGTTTTCCGTGACATTCTAAACAAGTTTGTTCTTGTTTTCATCGATGATATTCTCATCTTCTCTACAGATGAGAAAGAGCATAGGTCACATTTGGCTTTTGTTCTTGAAACTCTTCGTAGTCATCAGTTAAAGGCCAAGTTCTCGCAATGCCACATTTGGAGAGATGAAGTTCGATTTCTTGGTCATATTATTTTGGAGAATGGGATTTCGGCTGATCCGACTAAAATCGCCGTAATCAATGTAAGTTCTATCCTTGTTCATCGTTCCTATTCGAACATCTTATTTCTATTTAAACTCGAATCCTTTAAATTTGAAGGATTGGGAAACTCCTAAAAATCCTATAGATATTCGTAGTTTCTTGGACTTGACCGGCTATTATCGCAGAATTATACAAGATTTTGCTCGGATTGCCGCATCGCTCACCTCTATGTCCAGAAAAAATGTCAAATTTAATTGGAATGAAAAGTGTGAATCAGCTTTCAATGAAATGAAGGGGAAATTGACCTCTGCCCCAGTTCTTACAGTTATTGACAGAAGCGAAGGTTTGACCGTCTATACCGATGCTTGCCGTGATGGATTAGGAGCAGTTTTAATGCAGAAAGGAAAAGTCATTGCCTATGCTGGTCGTCAGTTAAAGACCCATGAAGAAAATTACGAAACTCATGATCTAGAGCTTCTTGCGGTTGTATTTGCTCTAAAGCTATGGAGGCACTCTCTTTTGGGGACCAAATTCGAATTATTTACGGACCATAAATCATTGAGATATATTTTCTCACAAAAGGACTTGAATCAGGGAAAAGTCCAATGGCTCGAATTCTTAGCTGCATATGATCTCGAAATCAACTACACCCCAGGGAAAGCAAACACCGTAGTCGACGCTTTAAGCAGAAACCAAGCAATGATATGTTGTAATCTTGTAGAAGGAATGTTATTTTCAGCTCGTTGTCTCCCCGGCTCTTATGGATCGCATTATAGCTAAACAATAAGAGGATACTTTGCTATATCGTATCAAGGAAATAGTTCTCGGTAAAGCCGAGAATGCTAATAGTAATGCACAAGTAGATAGTAATGGAGTTTTGAGGATCGACAATCGAATTTGTGCTCCAAATGTTGATGGTTTAAGACAGGAAGTGTTGAGAGAAAACCATCAATCTTCGCTTTCATTTCATCTAGGAGTCACAAAGATGTATCAAAATATGAAGAAGTTGTATTGGTGGAGTGGGATGAAGCGTGATATCTCTACCTATGTTAGTAGATGCACCACCTGCCAACAAGTCAAAGCCGATCACAGAAAGACGGCAGGATTACTTCAACCTCTAAAGATTCCAAGTTGGCGGTGGGATCAGATTTCTATGGACTTTATTGATGGGCTACCAAGGACCAGAATAGGTAATGAGAGCATTTGGGTAATTGTCGATAGACCGATGAAATCCGCTCATTTTATTCCAGTCAAGACCACTCATACTGCTTCGAGTTTGGCAGAGATATATATGAGGGAAGTTGTTAAACTTCATGGTGTACCATCTTGTATCGTATGCGATAGAGATCCTATTTTCACTAGTAAATTCTGGAAGGCATTTCAAGATACTTTGCAAACTAAACTGAATCTGAGCTAAGCTTATCATTCTCAGACAGATGGTCAAACTGAGAGGGTGAATCAAATTTTGGTAGACCTTCTCCGAGCTTGTATTATAGACTTTGGTGGATCCTGGGAAGACCATCTCCATTTGGTTGAATTTACCTATAATAATAGTTATCAGGTAAAGAAATCGAATTTTAAATTTGAATAAGCATATTTGAATTGGAATTTAATCATCTTTAATAAATCAGGCAAGTATTGGTATGGCGCCGTTCGAAGCTTTATATGGACGGCCGTGCACCAGCTTGTTGGATTGAGTCTGGAGACCAATTAGTGCTTGGCCCAGAAATGATTATGGAAGCTTCCGAGAAAGTTGAAGAAATCAAGAGGAAGATAAAGACGGCACATGACATACAGAAGTGCTGAGTTGATCGAAGAAGGAGAGATCTCGAATTCAGTGTGGGGGACGTAGTATTTCTCAAAGTGTCGCCTTTAAAGAATGTTATTCAATTTGGAAGGAAAGGAAAGCTTTCTCCCAGATTTGTTGGTCCGTTTGACATTACGGAAAGGATCGGAACTTTGGCCTATAGAATCGCATTACCTAAAAAGTTCGCCGGTGTGCACAATGTGTTCCATGTCTCACATCTCCGCAAAGTAGTGCATGATCCATCTATGACCATTCCCACTGCTCAGTTGGAAGAGTTAGTTATCGAGCATGACCTGACCATTGAGTGGAAGCCACTTCGGATAGTTGACCGTGAGACGAAGCAACTTAGAAGGAAGTCGGTCAATCTCGTCAAAGCTCAGTGGAGTGCTGATGAGCGAGACTACACATGGGAAACTGAGGATAGTATTCGGGATTCAAACCCCGAATTACTGATTTCAGGTATAATTCATTTTTCTCAAATCCATCTTGATTTTCTGCTTGTTCCTTTCCTACTTCTTCTGTCTCGTTCCTTTTCGAGGACGAAAAGTTTTGAGTGGGGGAGATTGTAACGACCCTGAATTTCTGACACAGTTTAAAATTTTGAATCAATTATTTTATTATAAAATTTGAAATTTATATACGTTCTCAGTTAACGTCCAAACTTCGTTTATAAGATGCGTCCAGTTAGTTATGGATATAGGAAAAGTTTCGTCATAAAATATCGTAGTAAATTTCGTTCGCGTTTTATTGTATACCAGTTCATTTTAAAGTGTGTAAATTTTCATCTTCCGAACCTAAATATTTTACACGGTAATGTTGTAAAAAATTATCTGACCAAGACGTCGCATTCCATTTCATCTAATCCCATCATCGCCTGCTTCATTTAAATTGTTTTGTCAAACGAACAATTTAATCGACGTAAATTTTGAGTTTTGATAAAACTGTCGTGTCGTCAATATCTGTGTAACGTTGTAAGCGCCTCGTCGCGCCGATCATAATGGTATATTCATTTGTACAAATTGGATTTCGACGTAAAATGTCGCGCTAATTTAACCGTTCCAAGCGGACCGGTTAAATAATACTCAACCCAGATTTAAAGCCCGTACACGTCTAAATTTTGAAAATAAATTTTTGGCTGATGTGAATTTATTGGGTGGTTGGCAACTTGTGGTTGCATGGGAAAATATGAAAGATGTTTCGTAACTCAAAAACAATATTTACTGTCCGATTCGATTCTCAACCAAATATAAAGATTTAAAAAAAGGAGACAACTCAGTTGTACACTACTGCTACAGGTACGAACATATATATTTTCTTTCTTCCTCCATCCTTTATCTCCTCTCTCCTTTGTTCCACTGTCAAAATTTTTGCAAAAGAAGTTGAGAAAAATGAAGACAACATCTCCATCATTTTTCCACCGTGCCATCAACACCCCGCGACCGTCGCCTTCCCACTCCTTCGGCCGTCGCCTGAACCACGCGCCACCCACACCCTTGCGCCGCCTGCCACCTCCCTAGACCGCGGCTTCATCTCCCCAAACCACAGCTCCACCTCACTCCAGACCGCGTGCCACCCTTGCCTTTCCATAGCCGACCGTCTCCTGTACCTTACCCTCGCCTAGACGCACCGCCTGAGCCATCGCACTACCCTCCAGCGTTCCGCTCCAGTCACCGAGCCTTCGCAACCTCCAACCGACCTTGCCTTTCCCGCATCCGGTCCTTCCACCATGCCCTCCGGAACAACGCATGCACGTCCCCTCCTCCATCTCGCGTCCCCCTAAACCGACCGTCGCCACCCCTACGACTGTCGTCGCCAAACCCGCGCACACATCCCGGACCTGTCGCCCCTTCAGTTCATCCAGAGCATGTGCTGGTGGCATGCATTCATTTGAAAAAAAAAGAAAATATTTGCTGAACAAAGTCTCAAGATTGAAATTGCTTCTATAATCTCCTATTGCTGTCATGCATATATATACAGTATATATGTTTAAAGTAGCTATATAGTAGTAACCATTTATCTTCTCTGTTGTTGTACAACAACTAGTTGAAGCTTTTGCACCTGGCAGCAAACACTCACTTCTCAGCTTTCCTTCTTTTCGTTATTAACTGGTAAGAGAGAGTGTGTGTGTGTGTGTGTGTGTGAACATCCATATTGAAATTAATACTATTTCTTTCTTGTTGATAGTTGTAGCTTGTTCGGTTGTTCGTGTTGTGTTGCGCTTGAATCAAGTCTATTCGTGCCCCTTCGTGCTTCGTCGTTCATTTTCTCTAACCACGAAAGGTGAATAAATTTCACGACTTATATTATTATACGATGATAATCAAGTTTGGTTGATAATGTGGTTGATTGTTTGATGTTGATATTGAACGTTAAAATTGTTAACACATGAAGTGATAAACAATATACACTTGAATTTGATGTATGATAGTTGACACTTTGAAATTGACATTTGTACTTGAATTTGATTAAATTAAAATCTGTATAATTTGAACTTTGAAATGTCTAATTAGTTGACACGTAGAAATATAGTTAGTTACACCTTGAAAATTGTAGACAAATTCATGTCGTAAAAATTTAATGAAGTATGAAATTGAATAAAGTGGATAACAAGTGTAGAACCGCATGAAATAATAGCGTAACAATTTTTAATCTACATGAAATGATAGTGTAGATTCTAGAAATAATTGGATTAAATTTACATGAAATTATAATGTAAATTTAATACGATTATTTCAGGATTATTTAAATTAATTATTGTGTTGTTATTGCTTGTTTATTTACTTTGACACCATCCAAGTTATCACACTATAAGTTACTATGCTTCTGTTTTTGAATTGAAATGATAAATACCCAAATAAAACAATTGACTTAGGATAGAGAATTAAATAAAAATCCAATTGGTCGAAAAATTCGATTTTAAATAAAAATAAAATATAGATTTTATTTAATAAAATAATGAAGGGTTTTAATTAAATTTGAAATTATGAATTGTAGTGAAATTTAAAAATGTTAATATTAATAAATTGAAATAAATATTAACAAATGTTTGATGAAAGAATGTTGTTTAAAATTAATAAATTATTGAATTAAGTTTTGAAATTGATTTAACAAATAAACAAATTTGAGATTGTTCACCGAAGAAATTTAACTTGTGATTATTTAATTAGATGAGTAAATAAGTGAAATTGAGTTTGTTTAATAAGAAATAAAAATGTGATTTATCTATTGCAATTAATATAAACTTGTAATTTAAAGAATTTAATTTGACGAATTCAATTTAATTAAATTTATAAGTTTGGATATAATGTAGGTAAAATTAAGTGAATGATTTAATAAATTAGAAATTTAATTGAAATTGTTTTGAAATGTCAAATTAACTTAATTTAAATAATTATTGAATGAAATCCATATACGAATTTAAATCAATATTTGAATTGTTGTAAATTTAATTAAAGTTGAATTGTGAAATCAAGTAGAAATTTGAAATTGGAAATTGGAAATTTTGAAACTTAAATTTATGGAAATTAATATAGGAAGTCAAATGAAATGTTGTCTTTCAAAATTTATGTGAAATCGATTTGATTTTTTTGAAATTTAATAATGACAAATCGATGTAATAATTTCGAAGTTATTAAAGAGACCGGGATCGGTTAGGGACATACTCTCTGTCTAAACTGAATACCACTTTAATAACTATTATACATGGACTGTGATCCAGAATGAAGTGGTTGGAGTGATGTACGTTGATGATTGAAGAAAGAAAAAGATACACTTGTGTCAAATTGGAAATGACTTAAACAGGAGCCGTGCCGGGCCAATGAGGTTAACTATCTTTAGCGAACACACTTTCTCATAAACTACTCATTACTTGTTTTTGATTTGGGCGCTCCATTGAATTTGGAGTGTTGTATCGCGGTGTTGCGATCGTTCCGGCGATGCGTTCTCACCGGTCCGGATCAGGCAAACGGTAGTTTCACTACCTTGGGTATTGCCTCATGTGCCTTGTCGTACTTGTATCCCTATACGCGGCCACTGCGATTTGTTTTGTATTATATGTATGGAGTACTCCCTGATAGCCCACTAGTTTACGGTGGAGTTTACAGTGCTGTATAGATTGTGATGCTACATATATGTGTTAAGGGGTAATGGAAACGCCTTAACACTGTTTTGATACTTTATGTTACTGTTAGACATTATCTACTTAATGTACCCTACTATATATATAGATAGTTTAACGGATCCTGAAAGATATTATTCCATTCATCTTTGAGTTATTATTATTTAAAATTTTCAACCGTCTCATCTTGTTTAAGAATATATTTCTTGACTCGAGTGTTTGTTTGAGCTTATGCTTGGGCCAGTCTAAGGATTTCTGTTGCTGTGCTGCTTGGAAGCTGAAGACTTTGAAGACCATCATTTATCTTTATAAGTATTGCTCTAATCTATTTTGATATTATATCGGACGTCTATGTATTTCTATTTCACTATTTGCTTGAGACATTGTTGTATTTACTTAGTAGCTTCATGAACTAGTATTATGACATTGTTGCAATTCCGCTGCGTTATTCTGTTATATTGTATCTGTCTGTGACTCTGTGATGATTCACATTTATATACATATACTCCATTAATGCTTCGTGTTTTATACTATTTAAGTTGACATTTGTGGATTATTGTCAATTTAAATAGTCCAAATGTACGGGTTGTTGCATATTTGATAAAATCATGACTTCGAACATCACGTTAACTAGAGCATTAGGAATTTCAAGTCATCAAAAGATAACAACTGATCTTCCAATCGTCATACTACAAAACCGCAAAAGATGCAAAAAAAACATGCACATTCAAATTGATGAGGTACTTCAATTCAAACTTTTAAATAATATTTTCATTGAAGAGTATCACAAATGGACACATAAAAGAAATCTTGAGAGATTACTAGCTTTGGAAAATCAAACAAAATTTCTTGATTTGTTTGACAGCCTGACGACGATTCAAGTGAAACCAAGGTTTGAGGTTTCAACCAAAACATCAAGAGTCGACCATTCCTTTTCGGTTTCAGAGGAGGCCGAAACCAAAACCAAACTAAAATTTCGATTGAATAAAAATTTCATTGAACTTCAAATTTTACAAAAGAAACTAAAAAAAGAATTCATTTGAGTTTCAAATATGAGAATACTCAAAATTTGAAATTTTAACTTATGAAATATATAAAATCACAAAAATTATAAATGGTATAACATAAAAAGGTTAAAAATGAAGAAACGAATAATTAATAAACATTATTTTATGTTAAAAAGATTCGAGATAAATCGATATTCTTTGTTTAAACCTTAATATTCAATCAAAAATAAATTATACATTTTGTTTTAATAAATTAAACAAATATGTGTAGTATTCCAAAATTGAAGCTACAATCGTACGAATTGGATCGAAATTCGTAAAATTACAAAACATCAAAATCGATGCAGAAACCAAGACTTGAACCTTGAGTGAAACTAATATACTCAAAAATTGGAAACAACTTCACATGATAGATCATCATCCTAAAATTGATAGTCACTTTGAGCCTTATGTGTTGTTTTCACTTCTTAGTTCTACCATTACAATTTTTATATGTTGTTTTCATTTTGTTGTTGTATAACTTCAGTTTCTATCTTAACTTTTTTTGTTGGTATCTATAAGTTTGTGTTTTGTCTTCCAAATTATAATCGGAAGCACTAAATCATATAAAAAACATCAAACCACTAGTCTGATTCAAGATTGAAGACTTTACCCTCAGTTTCTTTCCTGATAGTGAAACATTTCACATGATAGTTCATCATCCTACTGTGCATATTGTTTAGTATGACACTCGTCTGTTTTTTTTTTGAAATGATACTTTATATACAAAAAATCACATATCAGTATATGTTCGAATCACGCTACTTATGTTTCGAACCTGTGATCTCTTGCACCAAAGTCGAAGCACTTAAGCACTGGGATAATGGTGCTTGTCGAATGCATTATTTTTTCTAATACCCAAATAATTGGTATTCATTCGTAAACTCTTAGGGTAAATCACAAGATTTTATATGTTTATCGCCGTATTGGGACTCAAACTTATGACATTTGATCACTCAAAACAGCAAACCCTACTTGGGCAACCATGTGGGGTTAGTATTCATCAATATCAAATCATCTGCATATTTCTTGTGTTCAGTTTCCTTTCTTTTCCGAACACTATTTGCACTTCCTTTTCTAACACTAATCTGTCTTATCGATTGCTAACGCTTGAGCTTACAGATGGATCTAGAGATTCTCATGAGGAGCATGGTATAGCTCTCAAATTATGTATATCTCACCTTGAAGATTTAGTATTAAGTAATATCTTGAATGACATGAGAGCTCGAGCTTCCATCTCAAATTTACATCGGTCTTAACATTCATCTTGTGGCGATCTAAAATACATGTTATGCCTAAAATTGATTTGCACACCACGAAAATTATAGATACTGATCACAATCATAAAAATAGTTATAACTTGCTTGATTTTCATGAATCACATCCTAGTCGTTGGTACCTTGAAAAGCATCTATACTCAATGGATGCACATGATATGACATATATACACACATAATCATAATTAGAAACTTACGCAGCTCGACTCGAAAACCATTATGAAAAAAATCTTTTTTGAAGTATTACTCTATGCCAATTCTAGCTAATATTTACTCTGTGCCCTAGTTCATACCGCTTAAGCATGAAAAACAATTGGCCTCTGTTTCAAATTCGTGGATCTGGAGAGGAAACAAAAATTAGATACCAGCTGCTACAAGCTCGACGCGTTGATTTGTTCCACAGAGTAAGCTGCAATTGCTTGGAGTATGCTGCGATTTTAATTTAGGGATTTCCGGAGTAAGTTGCGATTTCAAAGGGCCTTGAATTTGTATGTTTTTGTGTATTTTGTAAGATTTTTATGGTATTTATAGGTAAATATTGATTCTTTTGCAATAATTTCATTGATTGGAAGTTTAAAGCACGGTTTCTTCTTTGAGATTTCTTGTCTAATTTTCTTTGCACCAACGCCCTGCCTCTTCCTTCATCGAGACTGCACCCTCCAGCCGACAGCGAGCATCTCCAGCCATCTCAACCGAGCGCAACCATCACCATAGAGCCTTTCTTCTCTCTCCTACCTTTGCTAAGCTTCGACCACACCTTTTTATTGGCCACTACCTGTTCACGAACCCAAACCCACAGCCATGCCAAACTTCCCACCTAAACCCTTTTGACCATCTGCCATAGCCGCAGCCTAGCCTCCTGCCGATCCCCATGGCCGCAAGCCCTGACAGCCTTCTTCCACACTCCACCCAAACTGTTTCCTCTCCGGCCCTCCTTCATTTCACCTTATAGCCGAGCTCACCCATCGCCTTTCCAGTTTATACTATTGTTGATTGTGGTTCAATTTGTAACAAGGTTCGATTCAATCAAGTTGGGCCACGACCCATGTTGTTTTCTAGCCACCGAGTATATTTATTTTAATAACTGCCTACCTCTAAAACTAGCTTTGTAGCTAGTTTTGTTTGTGCCTCCTTTTCTTCTTTGTTTATTAAAAATGTATGAAATTTTAAATATTGATTTTTATAATATATATATATATATATATTGATTTTAAATATATGTGTTTAAATTAAATATTGATTTTAATATATATTATTTTAATGTGTGTTTAAACTAAATAATGATTTTAATATATATATATATATATATATATATGTTATAGAATAAAGAAAATAGAAGCCATTGGAGAGAGACAAAAGATATATTATTCACTTCTGAGAATAGATATTTATTTACATTACATGACCTACTTTATATAAAGGCTTCAGAAGTAAGGACTGAACTTATCCCACGATGTGCGACTAAACAAAATAATGTACAAGCATATTCACTCCATAATATACATATATTATAACACCCCCTTGAATATGCGTCTTCAAAATCTTGAATGCTTGGATAATTTAGAAATTTCCGTTTCGAAACATGTATGATGATTGCTCCCCCTCATTATTATCTTGCTTGCATTTATCGATTCAATCGATATAGATATTGTCTGTTGCCTCATTAAAAACATCTATTAGAAAAACCCAGTGGGAAAAGACCTTGAACGAGGAAAAGTGTGCAACTTGTGAAATCATAAATATCATACTAAAATGATATTCCTTATAACAGTTTGATACTTCAGGATCAAAATAATGCCTCATTAAAACCTTACTAAGAAAAAGCCAATGGGAAAAATCTTAATGAAAGAAAAAGAGTACAATGACATATTTTATTTTCTTATTTCTTTAAATAAAGCTTGATACTTCTGGATCAAACTAATGCCTCATTAAAACCTTACTAAGTAAAACCCTATGGGAAAAATCTCAGTGAAGGAAAAAAATTATAATATAGTATGTCATATTTCAATAATTTACTGTATCAGATAGAGTTTGATACTTCTGGATCAATTTAATATTTCAGTAAAAACCTTACAAAGGAAAACCCGATGGGAAAAACCTTAGTCAAGGATAAAAATATAATTTAACTTAAATAACATATTTGAGATGTTATTCCTTGAAAAGACGTTTGATTCTTCTAGATCAAGATAATGCCTCATTAAAACCTTAATAAGAAAAACTCAGTGGGAAAAATCTTAAATAAGAAAAAAGAGTACATTATAGCTTATTTCAAATATTACTGGGGAGTTGATACTTCTGGATCAAGATAATGCCTCATTAAAACCTTACTAATAAAAACCCAGTGGGAAAAATATTAGTTAAGGAAAAAGAGTGCATTATAAAATACATACGGATGCTCCCCGTGATTTAAAGTTTCCTTTGAATTCGTATTCGTCTTTCGATAACTTAAATTGGTTATAGATACTTCTGGATCCATAAATATGTATCTCGTTAATAATACAATTTATTAATAGTTTCCTTTGATACAATCAAATTTTCTAAGATTGTTTCTTCAAATATGGTTTGCATTTTATGCATTTGTATGCTACTTTTATGAAAAACACTTCATGTGCTTTCATTTTTGTGCTTCAAATTAGTTTTGCGCATTGCAACTATACATCTTTCATGAATATTAAAAATTTCATTACAACATTACTAGAAAGCAGGAAGTAATCTACTCATCTTGATGTATCAAGATTTTCATTACAACGATACTTAGAAGAAATTTGTAATCTACACTTCATGTCTTTTTTTTATTCTTTATAACTACAAAAGTTATATATATTCTTCAGAAATTTGTATACTTTAATAAGTATTTGCATATCGCAACTATCACTTCAATGGATATTAAGAGTTTCATTACAACGATACTTAAAAATAGGAAATAATCTACTCATCATGAATTATGTCAAGATTTTCATTACAACAATATTTAAAAGTATGTTGAAATCTACTCTCCTTGTTCTTTGCATTCTTTATAACAATGAAAGTTATTTATATTCTTCAGGAATTTGTATACTTTCATTATTTAATATGATTTAAACCATATTTATACCTTCGGGGTTTATTAAGCATTTCAAGTACTTTCGCTACTTTGCGGACTACATGTCCATATTTCTCTATTGGTAAAGGATTCATGATGGCCAGTCATGTTTTCCCTTAATCTAGGATCTTTAACCCATTTATAAACATAAGCGCTTTATTATTTATAAATTTATCATCGATGATTATTTCTTGTCAGTTCTAGACATGATTTATTGAGATCTCTTTAATTATGTTTTAGGTACCTAACCCACTTCTAGGGTTATTAGAGAATCATGTCATGGATCTCTTTCAGAGCATCCTTAAGTGTTTCTTCAAGAACACCCACCTCCTTTATTTGTCATCTTTTTTACTTACTCCAAAAATATTTTGAACTGACTTTTGAACCATATTTCAGATGTGGTTTACAAATTTTGATCCTTCAGGGATTCAAACCTATATCGGAGAAAGTCTACTAGGGATAATATTGATAATATTTTGCATTATTGTATATTTTAATAAATATTTAACACTGATGATCAAAATGAACTTGTATCCCTTTATCCTCCCCCTCAATGTTGACAAATATTGTCACATTAAATAATAATCATCTTTGGACTCTCATTTTGATCCATTATGATATTGCTACTAGCAAATACATCATTCATATTAATAATAGGAGGATAGTTCTTTCATTAGTTGATAAGATGCATTCAATTGATATTAATTATTAGAGTTTGTTCTCATTCATTGATCTAAGCAATTGGAGGAATTTACTTATTGTGCAGATCATTTGAATACATACATGACTTCAAGTCATTCAACATTTATGTTGATTGAATTTTAAATCACTAAATAATATATATGCATAATCACTAATTAATAGCTTATAACAAACTTCAGGTTGTTAGCTAAATATTTACATATATGGATGTATACGTGCGTCCACGTATCACATATATATTATAAAATTTTCATATTCTTTCTCATTTGAATTAGTGATTTGTAGAACAAACTATTACAAGGATCCAAACTATTAATTTCTATTTATAAATCAATGTTAATGCAAACCTGTCAAAACCGCATGATAACGTTCAAAACATTTGATTTGAAACCATATCGAACTTTTGGTTCGAACAAAATATACACAACTTCAAGTTGTTAAGTTTTATTCCTCAGTTATATCTCAAATATCAGTTTTGAACACTAATTATGATTACTTATCAAGGAATAATTTTTAATTGCATATAGACATTTCTACACATCTCTATTGAGAGTTACGTAAAAAAATTAGAGCAAAAATAATAATAGTATCTTCTGGATACTTGGAAAGTTAAAGATACAGATTTCCTCAGGACCGTATGTATAGCTCTCAAACTTTTAGGATCTAATCTAAACTAAATTAGGATCCTTTATAATCAAATTTCTATGCATTTATTTGGTTTAATAAAATTACCAAATACATAAGCAAATCTCTTCTAGAGATATGTTATCATTTTCTAATTTATTAGTCTCTTTTAAGGATATTTTATTATCACTACTTCTGGAGTGAATTTATCTCTTCTATATATATATATATCTGTGTGTGTGTGTGTGTGTGTGTGTGTGTGTGCGCTATTGGAATGTCATATCAATGTACAATGTTTCTATTTGTAGAAATTACATAATTACTACCTTTACAATAATATAAAACATCCCTACTGGAAATTTTTTGTTGTAACTATCTTTGAAATGACATATCACACTTTAAATACAGTAACAAAATTAGATGCACCAAATGAAAGTAAGATGCGAAAGATAAAACCACTACTTCTGGAGTGTAATATTGGTATACAATATCATTTCTTTTCTCGATAAATTATTGTTATTGCTCAAAAAAATTTATATCATTATTCCTTCGGGAATATAGTATTTCCTTTTAAGGAATTGCAATGTAACAAAAATAAAATTTCTATAACATCTCTTCTGAGATGTTAGATTTTGCAATATAAATATAAATAAATCTCTAAAATATCTTTTCAAGAGATTAGTATGCACACATACACATCCAATGATGTTTGAAATATCATATAACATAATATCTTCAGGATATTTGGTTAATATAGTGTAAATGTTAAGATATAAGGTAAGGTATAACTC
The DNA here is from genome assembly GCA_030765085.1 of Allium cepa. Lineage (NCBI taxonomy): Eukaryota > Viridiplantae > Streptophyta > Magnoliopsida > Asparagales > Amaryllidaceae > Allium > Allium cepa. The sequence goes on along the minus strand of CM060934.1, from coordinate 762,997,510 downwards.
ATTTGGAGATTTTTGTAATCTCTTGAATGCGGCATCATTTTCTCATATGATTATTTATTAATTTTCTTTAACTTCTTCAGGAAGTACAACCTTATCATTTTACATAATTTCAATAGAGCTTCGGGCTTCTAATTCATGAATTTCAAGTTCATTAACTTGTTATGAACCTCAGGTTCTTAATTTTGTGTAAACTTCTCACCCTTTTTTTTGTACCATATTGTCAAAATAAAAGTCTATTCTTATTTCAAGACTTGTACATTTTGACAAATAAAAAAAAATGCTGACAAGAATTCGAGCTTGTAAAGTTTATCAGATTTTTTTTTGCATAATTCAAGACTTCAGGTCTTGGACTTTGAGTATACAACTTCTGGTTGAAAAAAAAAATCTTTGCACAACTTCAGGTTGTTGTTCAAACTTATTTCTTTCATATATCGAGCATTGTTTGCCAAAATGAATACACCATATAATAAACCATATGTCTATTCTTATTCCAAATATAAAAATACAACATCATTTAATTTATTGTAGCCAGTGCATTTATGATGATATGGTAATTTAATTTATTATCATGACGACAACATTTAATGCATTTATGATTAAAAAAATGAATGCAATTTACCATTATTGTGGCATAAAATATAAAATATTATCATAACGAATTGATTTCTTTACAAACAAATAAATCAATCTACTTTAGTTAGCAAAATTTAATCTCAAAGCTAAGTTTAATATACTCAATAATAAAATTAAATGAATACCATAAGAGAAACTTTATTTCTTAATAGTCAAAGTTTCTAAAATAACTAAAATAACTCTTATATGTATATGTATATACATGCATACATATATATACATCCTTTTGTTTTATAATTCAAGTTGCTGCTCTTTTATTGAAACTTCTGGTTCTTTCTTATGAAAACTTGAAATTTAATAATTTATGGAAACTCAAGCTTTTAGCATTATAGGAACTGCAGGTTCTTAACTTTTATTTCAAATGCTAGAAATTAAGTTTACCGTATATGTTTTCATTAATGTTTCCATTCACTTGAAGTATACTAAATCAATATTAATATTGGATCTAAACTAATATGATCTTCTAAATATGCATTATTCTTGTATATGTTTCTCTAAGAAATAATAAAATATTTCTTCTGGAAATATAAACAATATATACCAAAATAATTTCCAAAATCAAAATCCAAATCAAAGAGTTTTCAAAATGAAAACTTCATTTATCAAACATGTATATATTACTTAGATCTATATCACAAACCAAAACATAATCAAGATCAATAAATTTATTTGAATCAACAACAGAAATTGTCAAATTCAAAATTTGCTTTCCAAAATAATGAACTAAAAAAACATGCAATAATAAGCAAGTTTGAAATCAATTCAAATCCAAATTCAAAAAATCACAACATTTTATTTTTAAACAATGTACAAATCTCAAAGGTATATTATTTGGGTGTGATTTTGAGATCTACAATATAATGAGATCAGAAAAATAATAACAAAAAAATCGGATCTATTGTAGGATGAGATCTGAAATATAATGACAAAAATACATGCACAATGGAACAAGATCTATAAATTTAGATCTATGACAAAATAAGATCTTGAAAAGATAAGATATATTAAAACTTAAATCCAAATCTGAAAAATTAGAAAATAGATATAGAATTATGAAACAAGAATACTTAAATCTACATCTAAATTAATCGCAAAATAAATCTAGAAAAGCATATCTAGAAAATTTCAAATCTGATTTCAATGGTTGAATAAGAGGAAGAGGTAGATCTGATTTCAGTAACTGAATAAGAGAAAGAGATGTACCTACATGAAAAAAGAACGGATCTAATCTTCTGGATTAGAATATCCAATACTTTCGAGAAAAAGATCGTGCTGATAATGTGTTATAGAATAAAGAAAATAGAAGCCTTTGGAGAGAGACAAAAGATATATTATTCACTTCTGAGAATAGATATCTATTTATATTACATGGCCTACTTTATATAAAGGCTTTAGAAGTAAGGACTGAACTTATCCCACGATGTGGGACTAAACAAAACAATGTACAAGCATATTCACTTCATAATATACATATATTATAACAATATATATATATATATATATGAAGATTTTTAATTTTAATATGTGTTTTCAAATTGAATATTGATATTAAAATATAATAGATAGATTTTTTTTAAATATGTGAGTTAATTTTAGATTTTAAAATTATATATTTTGTTTCCATCAATTCGAGTTCATCGTGCTTTCAAAATATTGGAATTTGCTTTCAAAAGCTTGTTTGTTGATTCGTGTTGTTGGAATTGGTTTTGCTTCGATCTAGGATTTTGATTTGTTGTAGATCTCCACTTCGCTCCACTATTTTATTATCACCTTCATAGCTTCGAAATGTGAGCAATCACTCACGATTAACATTTTTATATTTAGTAAATTTAATTTACATGAAATGACGATTGAAAAGTATTGTTAAAATTTAATTGTTAGTGGATAAATTATTGAATATGATATGATATTATTTTAAATTGTCTATCTACGTTAATTGACAATACGACACCATTACCTATTGCATTATATTGAAATTGTTAATTAAGATCATAATTTCCATTGATATGATATGCTATATTATATTATTGCTCTCAATCTTCAAGTTTCCTGTTAATTAGGAAATTCCCTATGGGTTGAAATGATACATACCTGATTGATATTATGGATTAGGAAAAATCGTTATGGGTTGAAATAATAAACCCAAGCGATTATATATATTTTTGAATTTGAGATTGCGGGTTGAAATGATATATACCCGTAAATATTAAATCATTACGGATTGAAATGACAAATATTTGTATCACTTGACTATATGATAGAAAATTATATAGGACACTGCCGGTCTATTCTTTTGAAAAATGATTTCTAAAGTTTGAAAGGAAATATATGGGTTTTGATAAATATTGATTTTTTAAAATATAATATATGAATTTTATTTTTATATATGTGTAAAATTTAGATTTTTATAATTATATATTTGGAAATTTCAAATTTATAAGTTAAGTTTTGAAAATATAAATTTTAATATTTTACTTATAATTTTATTATTTTAAACATATAAAACAATTCTAATAATAAGATTTAATTTAATAAAAATTTAATTTAACCAATAGATATATATATAATATGTTTATAATATTTATTTAAAATTTATGTTGATATTTTGAAAATAGAATTTTTTAATAACTTTAATAAATAGAGGTTGGAAGGATAAATTAAAGTTTACTTGAAATTTAAATTGTTTAATAATTGAGTTTAAATAAAGATTGATTTGGAACATATTGATTTGAGATTTAAGGAGTATAACTTGATATCTTGATTTTGATTAAAGGGGATTAAATGAATATTTTTAAATTCAAATATAATTAAAACTGAATATATAAATTTGATTTTGATTTGTAATTTGAATTTTTTTAAATGCTTACAAAAAGTTATTTGGCGAAAATTTTAGAATTAAATATAATTGAAGTTAGATATTTAATTTTGATTTAAATTTTTAATTTGAGATTTTATTTAAATGTTATGGAAATCACTAATTGAATATTTTCAAATTTAAAATAAAATTAAAGTTGAATTTGACATATAAATGGAATTTATCAAATTGAGTCATTGTAAATCATTTAAATATTTAAACTTTGAAACCTATTGAATTGAAATTGTTTTAAATTTGTAGTTCAATCCTGAATTTGAAATCGAGATAAATTAAAGATGGTTTAATGAGAATTTCAATTGAAATTTTAATCCTTTTAACCGAACTGTTGAACCGAGATTGATTTAGATTGAAATTTGGAACTTAAGTTGATTTGAGTTGATTTGTGAAATTTGAAGAAACAATTCTAGTTTGAAACTATTTTTCGATGTAAACTCTTTTAATATATAAACTATTTTAATATATGTGTATGCATATATTAATATATAAACTATTTTTAACATATAAACTATTTTAATCTATAACCTGTTTTTAAGTACAAATTATTTTTAATTTATAACTATTTCAATATATAAACTAATTTTATTATTTAACCATTTAAGTTGGAACTGTTATGGTTTAAATTTAATGGATTTAAATGCGAATATTTTGATATGATGGTTTAAATTATTTTGTTGTTATGATTTTGGAAGTGAATATGATTTCGAAGTGAATATGATTTCGAAGTGAATATGATTTCAAAGTTACGATTTTGAAATGAATATGATATTTTGGTATGAAGTATGAATTGTTTGAAATGTAAATGACCACGATGTGAAATAAGCGTATGGTTGTTAAAGAGATCAGGATCGGATATTGTCATACTCTCTACCAATATCGAAAACCACTTTAACAACTGTGTATGTGGTGGAGATTCCAGAACAAAGTAGGATGGTTTGAAGATGATACGTGGTGGAGATTCCAGAACAAAGTAGGATGGTGTGAAGATGATTCTATATGAGGTATTAATGTTGCCCTGACTACCGCGAGTCAGCTTGATGTGGTTAAAACAAGAACTATACCGGGCCAAGTGAGGTCGCACCTCCGATCGAGCATGCTTCTTCGATACCATTCTTTTACTTTGTGATTTGATTGTGTGCACCTTTGATTTGAGAGTGTGTCTTGAGGTGAATGGTAGTAGCTGCTATGTGTTAGCACCAATCCGGGAGTGTAAACGGTTGAATTCTACCCTGACATTGTCTCGCGTGCCTTGTGGTATGTCTTGTCACTCCTTCTATGAGTTTAGTTTGTGTCATAACTATGGAGTGCTCCCTGATAGCCCACCGGTTTGGTGGAGTTTACAGTACTATATAGACCACGACATTTATATAAAATGTGCTAAGGAGATATGTATAACGCCTTAATGCTATTTTAATAGTTTATTTTACTATGGACATTATATATGTAGCGTATTGTACTACGTATGTAGATAATTTAATGGATCATTAAAGGATGAGAATCCCAAATATCCTTTAATTTATATTGCATTTCACTTGGAGCATGTAGGTTGATTTTTAGAAGGTGTATGGAAGTATGGCAGAATATGGTGTTATCCCTGTGCAATAAAACCTTATATCACAGATTCTTATATTGCATATGGACCTCAGTTGGCAATAAAAGGTGGAATGAGGATAAAAACGTCGAGAAGTGACAATGAAGGATAGCTATGACGTCGAGTGATAGCTCGAAATGAATATTCAATCCTCAAGGAAGCCAAGCCATAGATTGCAAATGAGTATTTAAGATGAATGATGATGGGAAATATAAGGCAAAATTAGTTGTTAAATGGTTTTCACTAAGTAACGGAGTGGAGTATGAGGAGATATTTTCTCCCGTAGTGAGACATACCTCCATCCGTATTTTGCTTGCTACTGTTGCTACTCATGACTTGAAGTTGGGGCAACTTGATGCGAAGACCGCTTTCTTACGTGGTGACTTGGAGAAGACTATTTACATGAAGCAAACAGAAGGATTTGTTGTAAGTGGGAAAGAAATGTGTTTGTAAGTTGAAGAAGTCATTTTATGAACATAAGCAGCCGCCTAGATAATGCTAAAAGATGTTTGACTTTTTTATGTTTTCACTTGATTTTGATCGTAATATCAAAGACACTTGTGTGTACCTAAAGAATTTAGAGAGCGGTAGTCAGGTATATTTACTCTTGTATATGGATGACATGCTTATTGCTTCCAAAGATAAAAATGAAATTAATAGTTTGAAGATAAAGCTAAAAACGGAATTTGAGATGAATGACCTGGGGGAAACAAGGAAGATTTTGGGTATGAAAATCCAGGCGATAGAAAGCTAGAACTTTCGAGGCTCATTCAAAAGTAGTGTTTTAAAAAAACGCGCGAGGTGTAAGCAATTACGCACAAAGGCGCAGTTCAAAAGGCGTTCATCTCCAAAGGCGTGCATCTCAAATGGTTGAGGCACGAAAAACGTGAAAAACGTGCGTCTCAAGGTGAAATGGCGGTGGGGCGTAAGCCTATGAAGCAAAATAATTCGAAGTTGATTCCTTACAGCAATTGATCAATTAATTATTTTTTTGGATATAAGTTGATTCCTAAGGCTTTTCTTTTATATATAAATTGAAGACACCAACTACTGTTTCGTGGAACCAAAGACATCAATTGTTGTTTTTATATATAAATTGATTTCTGAAGCTTTTTTTATATACAGATCAAAGACATCAACTATTGTTTTATATGTTTTGTGCTTTTCTTTTACCCGAAAAGCTTACGCCTCAACGTTTCGAGGCTTACGCCTCGTCTCATGGACCCGAAAATGCACCGTTTACGCTTTCGTCTTTTAAAAATTTGCTCAAAATGAGTTCTTTAGGAAGGTGTTTGCCCGGTTTAGCATGGAAGGACCAAAGACATTTAGTACACTCATGCCTTTGCACATACAACTTTCAAATAAAGGCCATCCAATCTTAAAAAAGAACAAAGCTTACATAGAGAAGGTGTCATATGCGAGTGCAGTTGGTAGTTTGATGTATGTCACGGTTTTGCGCTAGAAATGACATTGCACACACTGTTGGATTTGTTCATATATATATGACAAATCCAAGAAGGACTCATTGGGAGGCAGTAAAGTACATTTTCAGATATCTTAGAAGAACTCTAGTAATATAAGCTTGTTTTTAACGGCAGAGATAGAGATTTCAGCTTGGTAGGATTTTGTGATTCTAACTACGTCGATATTAGAGATTGAAGGAAGTCCACCTAGGGTTATGTGTTTACTCTTAGAGGGACAACTATTAGTTGAAACATGAGGTTACAGACCGTTGTTGCTTTTTCTACTACAAAGGCAGAGCATAGCTGCTGTTGAAGCGGCTAGGATGCATTGTATTTAAGGTGGTTGATGTGTGATTTGGACTTCGTATATAACACAGTAGAAGTGAATCGTGACAGTCAAAGTGCAGTTCACTTAGCAGAAAGTCTGCCTTTCACCTCAAGAACGAAACACATAGAGGTGAGAGAATTATTTCTTGTCTCAATAAATGAAAAGAAGCTAATTCGTCCTTCAGAAGGCTCACACATAAGAGAATGCAGCAGAAATGGTCACCAATTTGCAAAGTTCGAGCATTGCTCGAACTTGATTCGCTTATCAAGGTGCTAGGTGATGGCACAGAGGAGAGAGAATTGATAGATGAAGACGTTTGTTTTCAATGAGAAGATTGACAGATCCTACACATAAAGAATATGTTTAAACACTTGTTGGCGGTCGGTGACGTTGCCGGAGTCCGTAGAAAAATGTAATGAGTGATGGCATTGCCAAAACTCATTGGGAAAGTATCTATTATGCTCGAGACTGCTCACAGTATGAAAGTGTAGATGGAGTTGGATAGCTTTGTCATAGATATATTTTGTATCAAAGTGGAGTGTTGAAAAAGTGATACAATATTGGGCATTTATGTTTTTATTTAGTCCTACGTCATGGGACAAATTCAATATAAAATTCCAAAGTCTATATACAAAGGAGTCAATGCGATGTAAATTATTGTATCTCTCTGTAATCTTCTCTCTAAGTATTAATAAAATACTTCTCCCCTTAGCGGATATACACTACGACATTGATAGTGGAACCACTTAAAAATTTGACGTGCTTCCCTTTCGCTTATTATTATTTGATTAATTTCACCAATGTCATGAACAATTCCAATAAATTTATTTGATTGTTTCACCATTTCATATTTTGATTTTATTGTTTCCGCATCAGTGTTGTTCGGTTATATCTGCTTAGAAGGATTAACCCTAATAGTCTAGCAGTTCAATTTAACTAATAGACTGGGCCTACCGCTGATACAATAATAATTAACCATTTAGTATCACAAAAGCGATAGCGTGAAAAAAGAAGTGTTGTATTAATATTCAAGGCCGGAGCTACGTTGCTGTTGATTGAGGTATGCGGATTCCCATCTCAAAAGTCTACATTTTTTTATCAAAAAGATTGGAAAAAGGTTAGGGTTGAACACTATGTTAAATGAAGAAGAAGATGGGAGAGAAATAACAAGGAGACAAAGAAGATGGAGTAAACTGTCACCTGCTTCATTTTTTTTTTTAAAGTGTGGACCATCTTTGTTTTATACAAATTTGTTCATAAGTCAATTCATTTCACTGTATTTTACCATACTACTAAAACGGTTTTGTTCCTCTTTTCGTGTTTTGTATCAATTAAACTTCAAACCCTTTAAAAATATGTACAGTTATTTTCATATTGGTACCTGATTATTGTACTAATTAAGTTTCTAGAATTTAGTAATTTAGTCTTTATTATTATTAAACAGGAAAATAGACGCAGAGAAGATGTTGCAAAAAGATTTAGTCTCAGGGACAGCAAGTTTGTTTTTTAGTCCGAATGACATTTTGTATTGTAAACAGAAAATGATAGTTACAACTATCATTCTGTAATTTACACTAAAAGGTATCCTTCAGCCTAAAAACAAACTTCTTGTCCCTAAAACTAAATTTTTCTACAACAATTTTCCTTGAACCTAAAATCCCCTCTAGTAAATTCATATAGTAAATTCATAGTACAAAAGAAAACACGAACCAAAATATACAGAAAACATCTTCAAAGATTGCAAATTTAGCATATGATGGTGCATATTGCAAAAATGATTTCAGGCTCCACTACTGTTAATATTTATACATGTCTCGCTGATTTCAATTTTCCAATAAGAGATAATTCTAACACACGATACATTAACTATTTTATAATGTTGTCAAAAATCTTAAAATCTTATTATTTAAATTCCAATTCCTATAGGATCTCTCAGTTTACGATTAACATTTCGATTCAAACTTAGTCAAAACCACAATTTAAAAAAAATCAACATATACTAACATGTTAGCATACTTATTGGATTCACGATTCGAATTATAATTTTTTCAAAACAAAATAAAAATGTAATAAAAGAAAAAACTAAGTTTAAGTTTAAGGTGGAAGTTCAAATATTAAAATCAATTTCAAAGTGTAGAGACACCTTAAAATATGAATTTTTCGTATGATTTAAATCTTGTTTTGATGTAAATTTTGAGCCTTATTATTTAAATCTCATCTTGAAAACCTACTAGGAAAATAACATTAATGAAAGAAATTGTTAGCATGCTTCAGGTTTGATGATCGTCATTTCACCTTCTGACATGCGTTTCCTTAAGCTTACAACAGATCAGGACACACAAATTAGCAATTACAAAATATGACCGCTTAGCTTCTGTAATCACAACTGATACCAACAAATCTACTCAGAATAATGCATTGTGGTCATCTGACTACCAATTTTTCATGAACAGCTGTGAAGATTAAATATATATGCACGTATATGGCATGAATGAAGTGTTAGAATTCTCAGTGTAAATGAAATACGCTTGTAACACATCGCCTAAAATACTAAGAAAGCTAAGTATATTAATAGCTTTCCGAAGAAGGTATTTGGGAGCATTCAAATGTATGTTTTGTTGTGAGGAGGGAGATCATGCATCTCCACCACACGTGCGCCGCCGCCGCCGTCCGACCGATCGAACCGAGCTGGGGTCGGGTCTAATATGATTTTAATTGTTTGAAGGGATGCGGACAAAACTATAAATATGACAGAATGCTGATCACATTCTCAATCCAATTCAGTTCTGTTTTTCCTCTGCTTATTTTCTCTACCGTTCTATATATATATATATCACAGAGTTGACATACTCGTTGCTGTCTCGTGCAAATTTCGTATGTTGTATATTGTAAGAATTTTGAAATAAAATTCTTAAGAAAATCGTTACGACGAGCCTCGGACATAATCCAGTTAGAATTCTAGTCTGCTTGTATATTTATATATATTATTCTATATTCTATCCGTTATTCCGATTATACTATTTATTCAAAATAGTATAACGTTGTTGTTGTAACTTATTTACAACATTCGTTTTGTTATAATAATTAATATAGAATTCTAATGTAGTGGAAATTTGAGTTATAAACTTGTGCGACGAGTTGATTATACCGTGCTGTCTGTTTTAGTATACTAGATTTATAACATAAAGTTCTTATTCCGGCAAAAACCTTGTGTGGTATCAACGATCGCTTGATAAGGCCAATAATAAGAAAGAACCTCAATAGTCAAATATGTAAACATCAGAATGATGATTACAGGATTCGCTAATATCAACCACAGTACACTGGAACATATAAAGAACATGTGTCATGCCCTAGAAAATGATAAACCTGAACGACTAGTTACAAACGTATTAACAATATGGCTAGATCATAGTAGTATTGCAATATTTCTAAGTTGGTAACTCAACTAGTCATCATAATATAATAAATATTATGATTAATGTCAATCGACGCATCATATTAGCCCCAAAGAAACAGTTAATCGACTGATTCTCAGTTAAACGTTGCTGATGTTATCAGCGCAAGACAAACCAAATGATAAATGATTCAGAATTTCTCTCCAAGGACGGTAGGCATTGACATGCAAATTAAAACTAAACAAAAGATGGGTTTATACAAATTTATTTCTGAATAAAATTGACTGTTGTTTAGAATAATACTTAATAATGATCTGCATATATATAAGATAGCTATCAACTTTACGCTAAAGCTTGATAGAACGGACTAGTGCTCTTTCTGGTTTAACCACTTCCCAATGCCCAACTAGAAAATTTGGCCCAAAAAAATAAAAATAAAAATACCGAGGCTCCAGTGTACCATTATCTTCGATCCTCTTCGAGCTTTCCTTTACTATTACCTTTAAATTATTGTATTCTAGTCAATTTACTACGATTTTCATCATAGTGAAATATGAGACGAGACGAATAAAACCAATATGAAGGTATTAGAGATTCTAGTACAAAGATTAAACTTTAAATTAAGTGAGATAATAATGTTTTTTTTTGAGACAAAAGGATGGGATAAACCCAGCCTATAAATATCATAACCATCATACTAGTACAACAGTTGCAAACACAAACAAATACATACAACTACAACACAAAACCCCAAGTTTTACCCATCAAAACTAACCAAAACAAGCATTACATGTTAACTACATACAACACACACTACATATTAACTGCAGTACATATCGCAACCAGACACATATAAAATATACACACGCAGACATCAGATAACATCTTCATTTCATCGCCTTCTCTTCGCTACTCTTTTGCTAATAGTGTCTTGACTTTCCTTAACTCTTCTTTCCAGCTCAGGCAGGATGAGCCTCCATTCCTGACCATATAAACCAATGCTACCTATCCAGAATGCAATATTAGAAACAGTATTTCTGATTAAAATTTCAAAAGGTTTAGAAATTTGATTGAAACACCTATTATTTCTTTCAATCCATATAACCCATGATAAGCTTAAATTAAGCAAATCAACAAGGCATCTATCAGCAGGTTTGGATATAGATCTTCTATCTTCCTCCCAATACCAATATTGATCATAGAAGTGAGGAACATCAGCAATTTGAAGATCTTTCAGGCAATTGATCCAGAGAAGATAGGTAAAAGGGCATTGAAAGTATAGGTGATCAATATCTTCATCTCTATAACAACAGTAAACACATTTAGTATCTAAATTCATTCCTTTATGATTGAGAAGAACTTTGGTATTTAACTTCTTGTTGATAACCAGCCACATATGCAGTTTTATCTTCGGTGGAGCATGAGCTTTCCACAAAATTTTGTGATACTTGATTTTCAAACCCCCAAAATTCACAAGTCTGTAGATAGACTTCACTTTAAATTCCTTACTGTTATCAAATAACCATTCTGCTTCATCCAGACAGTCTTCTAGAGAGGCTTGATCAAGTAACCTGACTAGCTTAAAATACTGAATAAGACTAACACCTTCAAGCATTCTATTAAAATTCAGATTCCATTTGAATTCACTTTCCTTGAGGATGTACAAATCAGCTACCTTAGCATTTTGATCGGAAGAGATTAAGAACAGATCTGGATAAAGATTTTTCAAAGCAATGTCACTTATCCATTTGTTATGCCAAAACAAGATTTTTCTTCCATCACCCACATTCCACTTCAGTCCTACATTAAAGATTTCTTGTTGTTTCATTATAGCTTTCCAAACACTTGAGATTTGGATATGAACAGTAACACCCAATGCAAACTGTCCATTATAATAAACCGATTCAATCCATTGCTTCCATAAAGAATCTTTTCCATCAACCATTCTCCAAAGCCACTTACATAATAATGCACAATTTAATTCATCCAGTGAGACAACTCCTAAACCACCTTGGACTTTAGATTTACATACAGTCTCCCATGCCACCAAGTTATTCATGCAACTACCATTTCTGCTACCCTTCCAGAGAAATTTTTTCCTAATACTATCAATTTTCCTTATGACTCGTTTAGGCAATTTATACAAAGACATCCAATACAGTGGCAAAGCTGACAAAACAGAATTCAATAGAATTAGTCTACCTACCTTTGAAAGAGCATGGCTTTTCCATCTAGACAGTCTATTGCTCACCTTATCAATCAATGGAAGCCAGTCATCATGAAGTAAAGCAGTTGGTCTAATTATCATACCCAAATAGGATGAAGGAAAGACACCAACTTGACAATTTAAAGTCGAAGCAACATCTTTGATATTAAAATTTAGATCACCTACAGCAATGACTGAGCTCTTCTTGAAGTTAATTTTTTACCCAGATAAATTCTCAAAACCATAAAGAATTAACTTCAAGGCAGCTAGATGATGGGGTAAAGAGGAACTAAAAATAATTGTATCATCAGCATATTGTAATGAAGAGATACCACCTTTAATAACAGAATTACCTACTGCCTCTATCAGATTTTGCTGTATAGCCACATTGATTAGTCTAGCAAAAACATAAACAGCAATATTAAAAAGAAGTGGGGACAGAGGATCACCTTGTCTTAACCCCCTCTTGGATAGAGTTTTCCTGCTTTCACAACCATTAACCATGGTAGAAGAAACTCCACTATGCAAGATCCCATTGATCCAGTTCCTCCATCTTTCCCCAAAACCTCTAGCTTTCATAATTTCAAGCAAGAAATCCCAATTTATAGAATCAAAGGCTTTTGAAAAATCCAATTTAAGAATAACAGACTGTTTCTTATTTTTAATACAATGATGAATCAATTCATGTACCACAGCTACATTTTCCAAAATACTTCTATCTTTAATAAAAGCTGACTGACTATTAAGAATCAGGGAGTCCATTAGCCCTCTAAGTCTATTAGCAAGCACTTTAGTGATGATCTTGAAAATACAATTAAGAGGACTAATAGGTCTGTAATCTCGAACATTATCTACACCATCACACTTAGCAATTAAAACTACTAAAGCATGATTTAAGCGACTGAATTCCAAGGTACCATCAAATAAATCAGTAAAAAGAGCTATGATATCAATTTTAACTAGACTCCAGTATTTTTGAAAGAAAAAGGATGGAAAACCATCAGGTCCATGAGATTTATCAGCAGGATGTTCAAATAATGCTGTTTTAATTTCCTGTTCTTCAAAAGGCATCTCCAGACTTCTTAAATCCAGCTTCCTATTTTCCCCATAGATCAAATCCCAGTCAACAGTTGAAGCACTATAATGTGTAGAACCAAAAAGATCTTTATAATAGTTAAAAAATTCCTGCATTATTGATTCCTGTTTATAATCCTCTATTCCATCAATAACCAGATGATGTATCAGATTCTTTCTCCTTCTACCATTAGCAATTTTATGAAAGTAAGCAGTGTTCGTATCTCCATTATTTAACCAATTCACCCTAGATCTCTGTCTCCACATAATTTCCTCTTGATCTATTACCGACATTAATTCCTCCTCCTTCTTACTAAGAGTATTTAATTCATCAACAGTAATGATTCCTGATTCTTCCTTGTTATTAAGACTACAAATATCTTCACAAAGTAGCCTTTTCTTCTCCTTAATACTCCCAAAACAATTTTTTTCCCAGTTTTTCAAAAAAGTTCTTAAATTTCTCAATTTAAAAATTATATTCTTAGCAGCATTATTCTCACTTTTGAAACTTCTCCACTTCTTCTCAATCAAACTATCAAAACTACTTTCCAAGCACCACATCTTCTCAAACCTGAAGAATCTTTTAATTTTAATGTCATCACCAGTATTCAATATAATTGGACAATGATCTGATATGATTCTAGCATATCCATATTGCGAAGTAAGAGGAAATTTACCGTCCCACTCATTATTAATAAAAAATCTGTCCAGCCTAGCCATAACTGGGGTCTCTCTACCATTACTCCATGTATACTTCCTATTACTTAATGGCAAATCAATTAAACCGCATTCATTAACAAATACATCAAAACACATCATATCATTGACTTTTCCTTCCTTCCCACTTCTTTCACCAAAAAATCTGGTAACATTAAAGTCACTACCTACAATCCATGGACCCTTAATGTCATTAACATATCCAGTGCAACTCTCCCAGAAATCTTGTTTATCCTTTTTATTACATGGAACATATACATTAGTGATATTAATCCTACTTTTATCACTAATATCTTCAAGAACAATATGAATTATGTGATTATTACTACATTCCTCTACCAAAATCCATTTATCACCTTTCCATCCAATAAACAGACCTCCACTGCTCCCAACAGAGTCTACAGCTCTCCATTCATCCAACATATTACCCCCAATAGATCCAAATAGAAAATTACAAGATTTAGCAATTTTTATCTCTTGAAGAAGAACAATATCAGCATATAAAGAACAAATTAGATTCTTCACTCTGGCGCATTTTTTAGGGGTGCCCAGTCCCCTTACATTCCAAGATAAAATCTTCATTTATCACTATTGAATGCCCTAATAATTTCTAAGGCTTTAATATCATCGATGTCAGATTCACCATTTTTAAAAATTAAACCCATTTTCTTAGCAGTCTCACATAACTGTTTCGAAGAAAATGAATTTAAAACAGCAGGAATATGTATACTACCATAAAAAGGATGAATTGACTTACTGGATGAAGCAGTGCACTCCAAAGATTTGATTTCAGTCCTCTTTCCAGCTCTGCTCAATATGTCCTCTTTCCTTCCAATCAGTCTTGCACTCCTTCTGACATTGCAAACATCATCATCAAAGGAAGAAGAATCGCTGATATTAATGACAGGTACAGAATCTTTAGTAACTTCAATAATCTGAATACTGCTATCTTCTGAAGTAGTTCCAGCAGTAATGATTTGAACATTTTCTTCCTCCTGCACACAAGTATCAATATTCTCACCATTGGTAGAACCACCTGCTATCACCATTTCAGAATTTTTAATGAACTCATCAACCTGTTCCTGATTATCAACCCTAAACACAATAGCATTAGCATCATCAGAATCAGTCTCTGCATCTTCCACAATTACATGATCTAGAATGTTGAATATATTTTCAGTTTGAATTCCTTTGCTGGGAGATTTATTGACTTGCAAACTCTTCTCACCCCTATCATCATTAACATGAGTGACCACCACACCTTCAGAAGTAATATCAAGATCTATCAAATTATTATCCATATTGACATCAATTTCTTTTTTTCTCCAAATCTTGCCTGTGCTTGAATTAAACTTCATATTGTTCCATTCATCAAACTCCAAATCACCCATCTTCGATGTAGGTTTCACTGTTATAACGTAATTTGCATTTCCAACAATAATATCAATCGTCTTCGGAATAGGCACGGATTCGTCTTTCTCAATTTCGACATCAAGAAATGAATGATCAAACTTTTTACCATCAGCCAGATCCATCTGAAGCAAAATACCAATACTGGATAACACTTCTTCTAAAACTTCAAAGTCCCAACATAGTTCCGGGAGATTAGTCAGCCTAATCCATTCTTTAGTATTCAAATTCCGATCAATTTTTCCTTCATTCAGATTCCACAATCTAAGATTTATAGACTTTCCCCGAGATTGAATCTGTCTTCGCATGGCAGCCTCTAAAGCAAGATTGAAAGTAGGAAATAATACCTTGAATTCATTAAAGAATTTTTTAATTTCCCAATTAAAATTGCCAAAATTATGAGTAAGCACATCAGCTATCTCCTTAACCGTGAATTCACCCCTGACTAAAGCAATAATCACGCATCTTCTACTTCTTTTGTAAGCCCTGCCTAAAAAATCTGAATTATCAAGAACAACTGACAGAGACTTATTAGAGTCAACTTCACTCACATGCATACCATTATCAGGGATATTTACTGCATTTCCAGATATTCCGACCCTTGTAACAGGTTTCTTCCCCTTTCTTCTCTGATTTTCAGATCGTCGAGGACATTGAATGGATCTATGACCAAATTCGTTGCAACAGAAGCATAGAACGCTGTTGCGACAATCTTTAGCGATGTGATTTGCCATTCCGCACCTGAAACAAAGCTTTTTCTCTTTAAGTCGCTCGATTTTTCTTGGGACCGAAAAAACCCTACGAACTTTGGGTAAAGGTTGATGTTTTGGTTGATTTGAGATGACGGCTTGAGCATATGAGATTTCATTTGTCTTTACAGATTTAGTTGATATGAAAGGTCTGAAAAAATCTTTAATTGAACTAAAGAAATTAGTTTGATTTGATTTCAGAGAGGAAGAGAGAGAAGGGAGAGAGGTCACGTGATTTACTGTCATTATTAAGGATAGTGTCTTAATGCTGAACTGACTAATAGTTGAATCTGTAAAGAATTAGTGAGATAATAATGTTCGGAATGAAAAAAGAAAGAAAATTCCTGATGTATTTTATTTCACAAATAAAAGATGGCAAAATTAGCTCAACGAAAATATTATACACACACCGTCACGTATACTGCCAAATTAATTATGTTATCCCACCACACTGCAGGAAACTGCAAACATAAGTTTACAATGTAACAATTAACAAATCAACAATTTCTCAAATACAGGGTCATAACAACGTACTTTTCCTCTTATTTCATCTTCAACCAAAATTTTCAGATTATGAGAACACAGTCGATCTAATTTTGCATCAAAAATAACTATTAACAAGCTACGAATAAAGCTTATGATTTTGTTCCGCCGGCATTTTTTTTTATCCATCTAGACTTTCACATATCCAGCACTTGAGTTGGTTCAAGCGATCAAGCCTACTACTACAGACAAACTTGAACTTCTTTTCCATCCAACCAAAAAACTTGAACTTGTCCACAGCGTGAAGAGGGAGGGAGGGGGGGGGGGGGGGTGGGGGGGGGGTGGTGGGGTGGTTTGTTCGGGGGGGTGGGGTGTTGATCCTTTTACACAAAGTCATTGACTTATGAGAATACATGGAATTAGACTTTCTGGCTAAACCCGCTGCAATTCACAAAGTTCTATTTTGCTGTAACTAGAATTGGCCATCGAGCCAAGCTAGAGTCCATGGCTTAGGGACAATGGATTTATATTTAAAATCCTCAACCTTAACCATACATCAGTTAAGAAGTGCGTCAATATCCCAAACACTAACTCTAAACAGGTCAAACTCTAGCCTTAGCACAGTTGATCATAGTAAGCAAAATTACATTAAATTTTAGTAGTACAAAAAGCATAATAGAGAGTGTGTGTAACTTGTTAAAATAATGCAAAAAAAGTTGATCCTAATAAATACTAGAATTGGCCCGTGCTTCGTACACGGGCTGTTTATATTATGGTAAACGGAAAGCAAGGACATTTTTAAAATTTCGAAAAAACGCCGAGTAAATTAATTCAACGTTCTTTATTCGTAGTAGAGATAAGTGTGTGTGATACACCAGATCAGTTTGCATAAAGTATTGGCATATGCATACTATAACTCTCACTTTGTCTTGGGTCAGTGATTTCATAAGATCTTATCATCCATTTTTAATAGAATTGTATACACTGGTTTATGAGAATTGGTATATGCTATTTTTCCTAATACAAGTTTATGAATATAATTAAAGAATAAAATCTTAGAAAATGAAACTTGGCAGCGTGATGAATAAGTTCAAAAGGCTATACAATTGAAGAAAAGAAGTTATAAAGTGGGAAAATAGTAGAAAACAAGAAGATGGTTTAAAAACTTAAAATTAAAGCAAAATAAGTTGTTAGTATAACCAAATATGGGTTGTCTCACCAAATATGTTATTTAGCTATACATGGGAATGCAAATCAATGGCGAGATTATTAGGGCTGTCTCGCATTTTACAAGAAGAAACGGCCGTTTAGAATTGAAATAGTATCACATCGCTAAATGACTTAGACAAGTTGTGTATAAATATGGATTAATAGACATGTTTGCAATGAAGTGTGTGTCAACTTATATGCATACGCCACGTGCTGGAGATAGAAAGTTTGGTCCGACCGCTGTTACACAACATTAACAATTGGAATAATGATAATATATTAGTAAGCCATTTAGTATATTAAATAGGTGGAAAGTATTTTGAATGATTGCTTAACGAAGAAAACCCTAAAGGTGAATAAGAACAAGTAGAAAAAAACATAGGGATGATGTACAGAGTAGAAATAAAGAAGTTGGGAACACAATTAAATGAATAGGAAAAATAAGGCAGCAGTCCCAAATAATACACCTATAGAGGTGTAGAAAGCATTACGAGATAAATGAATTGAATGGCTAACAAATTTATTTAATAAAACATTAATGGAAGGATGGAAGGTAAAATGTCAAATAAATGAAGGACAAATGTGTTGATATCAAATTTTAGAAATAAGGAAGATATACAAAACTGTGGTAACTATAAAAATTAACTTAATGAATCACACAATGAAACCATGGGAAAGAGTGATGGAACAACAATTAAAATGTGAATCATCGGTACCAGATAACCAATTTGGCTTTATGTCTGGACAATAGACAATAAAAGTTGTACGCTTAATTAGATGATTAACTGAGCAGTATAGGAGTAAGCAAAAAGATTTGCATATGGTTTTCATAGATTTAGAAAAAGCGTATGATAGTAGCAAGAGATATAAATTGGTGGGCGCTAAATAAAATTAAATTTTCACACATAATAAATAAATTCAAAATATGTATGAAAAATCCAAGATGAAGGTACAAACTACATGTGGAGGGAAGTGAGTTTTCGATAAAGGTGGGATTACATTATGGATCGGTTTTGAGTTCATGTTTATTCGCATTAGTGTTGGTCAGAATAAGAGAAATTCAGGAAAATATATCATGGTGCATGATGTTTGTTAATGATGTTGTGTTAATTGATACTTCAAAAGAAAAAAATTAGAAACATAGAGAAGTGCATTAGAATCAGTAGGGTAATCCTAAACTTGGTAAAACTAAAATAAAACATATGTCATGTAGCGGTAAAAAACTAAATATGAAAAGTAATAAGATAAACATATAAGATCAATTGATCAACAGAAAATACGTATTTAAATATTTATGTTCAATGCTATAAAATAATGGAGGGATAGAAAAAGACATAGCAAATCAAACAAACAGGGATTGAATAAAATGGAGAAAAACCAATATTATTTTATGTGGATAGGCGAATAACGGAGAAACAAAAAGGAATTTTTTTATCTAATAGTGATTATACCTGCTATCTTGCATGGAGCAAAATATTAGGCCTCGTTTGCTTTATTATTTTTAGTTTTGTGTTTTCGTTTAAAATAACGTGCACACAACGCGTTTATTTTGTTTTTCGTGTTTGGAGAAATAACAAAAGAAAGGAAAACAATCAACCTCTTTCGCTCGTTCTTCCATCCCCTCCACGTTCATCCATCCCTTCTGTCGTCCCTCCATCGTCGTCGCAATAGTTCAAAAACTTTGTAGATCTCTTCCGTCGTTCTCGTATTTTGTTATGAATGTTGAAAACACAAAATGAAACCAAACAGGACCTTACCCTTTAAAACGAAACAAATAGTTAAGTTCAATTTTCGCTTAAATGAGAATGTTAGGAGGGAAGGCTAGAATTACCCCTAAAGATAGGGTTGGAAATGAAATTGAGAGAGAGAAATCAGTGACACATGTGAACGAGAAAATTAAAGAACGTAGGTTTATGAGATGGAGCCTTGGCCCAGCGGTTAGATCACCTGCATGGTGATCTATGGGGTCAGATTCGAATCCGGAAACAGTGTCTCTTCGCGATACGACAGAAATGTTGCGTAAATTATCGATTTCCACAAAGCACTTATCGTGCGGGATCCCCGTGCACCACGTTCCACCTTATAGGTTTAGAGGGTCATATACAAAGAACACATGATGATGTGCCTATTAAAATAGAGTATAATATTACATTGAAAAAAAATAGAAAAAATTAAATTAACATGGGAAGAAAATATAAAAAATGTTTTACAATGCTAAATCTAACTAGTAATATCGCCCAATATAGAAAATTATGAAAATTGAGAATTCATGTGGCTTGGCCCAAGCAGTTGGGAGAATGGCAAGGACAACGATGATGATGTATGTTCTACTAAATAAATTGGCTATTAAACGGACATGTTTATTCATATGGACCACTTAGATTCCTCGACTTAGATGTCAACATACCATTAGACCTCATAATATCAAGATACCATTTGACATGCACCAAGTATAATCTCGTCCACTTCTAAACAATTCTTTGGAAGGAGTAGTTGTTGATTAGTGAAAATGAATGATATGAGACTAATCTTGCCTCTTAGCCTTGTGTACAAAATAGTTTCTTGCATCTTGATTAGATTATGATTTTTTGGTCGAACGGGCAAATAGTTTATATCTACATAACATGTGATGGCAGGTTATAACAAATTAAATTAATGTTTTAAGAGACTGAATATTAAATATAACTAGTTTATATCTATATAACATGTGATAGCAGGTCATAACAAATGATACTAAAGTTTTAAGAGACTGAATATTAAATATAACTAGTTAATATCTACATAACTTGTTAGTTAATATCTACATAACTTGTGATAGTAGGTCATAACAAACAAAATTAAAGTTTTAAGAGATTGAATATTAAGTATAATTGAGAACACGACCAAAACAAGTTTTAACTATATCAAAGTTAGATGTAACTAGATGTAATTGGAGTTTTCAACATATGAAGATTGAAGACAATCGCTTAAAGAGAATAAATCATACGAGAAACAACAAATGTCAAGGCTATGTCACATAAGTTTAAAAACTTAAAAAATCATAATACAAAATATTACACATGTATACGTGTGTACATAAGATGTAATGACTACTAAATGTTATGGGACATCTAGTGTAGAGAGACGCACTTGAAGCCTTCACCAATAAATCTTCGATGTTGCAAAACTAACAAAAACTTGAATATCCTAATATGAAACAAGATATTATTCTTTTAAAACAATTGAAGATGTTGATATAAATGGGTATGACTGTGGGGAAGATATCCGTTCATTTCAAACAGTCACCACTGACATACGCCTTCCCTCTATATATACTTGGCAGCCTTCTTTTTCAAAAAATAATAATAAAAATTGTCTGGCATCATCTAATTAAATTCAAGTGTTCTTTTGATTTGTGCAAGTAATAATAAATTGCGCAAAACATTCCACTTTATCCTGACAGAACGTTTTCTGAAAGCTTCTGTGATCTGAGAAAGGCGAACATTCTTGAAAGAAAGCGATTCAATCGTGCCTGGAGTGATATATCTACATAATACTACAACATTATTATTAGTATAGGTAATAATCGATATTTATTATCAATTAATTAATAATTTTTTTTGAACTGATACTTTATATACAACAAATCATTGGGACAACATATCCCATGTCAAATAAACGTTCGAAAGCATGTTTCGAACTTGTGACATCCTGCACCAAGTTTCGAATCAATTAACCACTTGGACAAAGGTGTTTGTCCAATAATTAATAATTACTAATAAATAATTAAGAATTAACAACTAATATTTACTATTTAATAATTAATTTTTATTAGTTAATAAGTAAGCTTTAATAATTTAGAAGCAGCACTTACTCCATTCTTCAACCGTTGGCTCCATTTCTCAAGTATTGGCTCCTCAACTTTTTGGCTCCAATCTAAAAGTTCTGGCCTTTTCCCTCCATTATCACAGGAAAACGCACTTCCCTATTACCTTTTCCCCATCATCTCCGAGCTTGCTAAAATAAAACGAAAACAAAGAAAACAAAGCGGTCAAACTCCAAAACCTGATTCATGCAACCTTCACTCCTCATCTGATCCCCAACCTCACCAGATCCCCAAGCTTTTCTAATCCAAACTCCTCACCCTTCCTTCTCATAAGCTATCTCTGTCCTCCACTCCTCCGTCCCAAAACTCCTTTTCCAAAATTTTATTCAAACTTTTCCAAAATTACGAAAATCCTAGCCATGTTCTTGACTTCTACACTGTGTTGGGTACGATTGGTTTGGGCGGCCGGTGGTGCTGTGGTCAGCGGGGAGAGATGGTCGAGGGTGTAGAAGGGTTGTAATAGAGGCGAGAGTGTGTTTGGAATGCTAGCTTGGTGTTCGACGAAATGGGTAGGAGAGATATTGTTGCTTGGAATGTCAAAATTTAAGGTTGATGCATATTTTGGTTACTTCTTTTATTTCCAGCAAGTTAATGATATGTAATTATGTAAAAACTTGTTAGCCTTTAATTTTTGATGCATATTTAGTGTAAAAATGTTATGCTTGAATTACAAATTTCAATCACCTTCTGAATATTATTATAATTATCAGTACTAGGGTGAACTACGCCCAAGGACTATCGTTGTCAAACTAAATAGAAAACAACAGGTGTTGAAAATTACTGGATGTGGTTAAACTAAGCGTTGCTCTAGGAAATGGATGATGGGTTCAATTGCATAATAGCACTGTAATCTTAGTTAGGCTGTTGGCAATGTGGTTAAACTAAGCATTGCATTAGGAAAACAACAGGCTGTTTAAAATAACTTAATGTGGTTTATCAATATTGTTATGCATGTTGATGCATATTTTAATCATGTAAAAAAACATTATTATAACACATGTTGACATGCATATCAATTTCAATCTCAGATGATAGAGATTGCATGAACATTGGGTATGAAGTTGCCTTGCTTGCTGCACAAGAAATAACTTATGGGTTATAAGGCATCAAAAAATTGCTGGAAGCAAAGAAACTGCATTTAGAAACATACACGATGCAGAAGTATATGCTAATTGTAGACATAGGTAAAGAATACATATATGTTGTGTTAATACATATAAAAGTAAATTGTTCAATTATAAGGAATTACTAGTTATATAACTCAGGTATGTGTGATAACTGAAACTATTTGAATAAATTGTTTACTATAAGTTGAAACATTAATTTATCACCTTATTAACAGATTATTTTACCTTCTTATAAGTTATTGGGAAAGACATAAATATCAAGAAGTAAATAATAAATTATTTCAGCTACTGCGTAGTTACTATAAAAATATACTCATGCTGAAGTTTTTTCGACATGATTTCAACGTAAAGCTTTCGGATTTCAGGCAAGCTGAATATACGCTCGAATCGCTTCAAAACGATGAAGAAATGACGAAATGTGTAATCTTTTTTAGAGAAGTGTTTTGTTGGGTGAGGCGGTAGTTGCATGGTTCAATGTAAGATTGTTTTGTTAGTGGTGGATGTGGCATAGTGTATGTTGTTGCATCATTGTTTGCATGTTGTATGTAAAATAAATGGTGTATTATATGTAAAGCTTTATTGTTTGAATTGATGAATTCTATGCATTTAAATCGACAAATTTTAAGTATTTCTATTTTTGAAATGTAAATTTATTATATTATTTAAGATATAAAAATATTTATTTAGTTTTTTTATAAAAAGTTGTATATATTTTGCAACATTTAAAAAATGTTGTAAAAATATTTTGCAATGTTAAAAAAAGTTGCAAAACACGTTTTGCAACATCAAAAAATTGTTGTTTTTTTCACTATTACAACATTTTTTGCAAAACCCAAAAATAGTTGTTATTTGTCACCATTACAACGTTTTTTGCAACATCTAAAAAACATTGTAAATGACATAGACCCTATTACAACTTGACGTGATACTACTTTTCTAAAAAAAATTGCGAAACTCATATTACAACGTTTTTTTTATGTTGTAGTAGGGTATATTTGTTGTAGTGTTATATGCATGAATTTGAACTTTAAACTTGACTTTCTTTCAATGCATTATCATATTCAATTAACAAAACTACTCACCTCGACTGTAATATTATATGGTTACTTCCATTTATATCGAGATATCCAAATCAAGACTAAAAGAACTTTGATTCCTTCAATGCATCTAAATCGCAACCCATCATAAAATCAGATTTAACCAGATCACAAAATCCATTGATAAAACAAAAAAAGATTGATTTTGTCGAGGATTGGTAGCTCAAGTGACAATTGATAAAATATTTTAGATTGAGATTCTAAAGATCAAAGATTCGAACCATGGATCATCAATATGAGGTTCTGTTGAAATAAAGTACCACTATTACTATAATAAATTGTGTTGATTTCTTTTGAAAGATCCACGATTTAACTGATTTCATTTGTAGAATTCACCAATGTCACAATTAGAACTATTTGTTATGATTTACGCAATTTATTAATGATGGTAAAAGAGGAATGAGTATTTAAATCAAGGTTAGCTGTTTTGGCTTTGGTATCGGTTTTGATCATATGAATCTTTTAAAGTTTCAGTTGATTTCGAAGATTTCGGTTTTGGTTTCGATTTTCATTTAGAAATTCAGTATTATTTGTAACCAATTTGCATTTGTAATTTGAATATAAATCAAAATTAAATTTAACTAATATTAAACTATACTTGAACATCATAATCACAGTAGTTAAGGAGCCAAGGCACAAGCCTTGAGCCTTGGGTCTTTTTGCGTGCCTTTTATACAAATTAGATCTACATCTAAATATTTTATCATCTAAATTTCAAATTTCAAACCATATTTTATAATTCATTTAACCATTAAAAATTTTTATTTAACTATTTTGTAAATTAAAATTTGAATTTTGCAAAAAGACACCTCAAACTGTAAAAATGCGCATTCAAACTACGAAAAGACGCACAACGTGTGGCCGAGCCTTTTTTGAGCCTACACGAGTGCCTTGATAACTATGATCATAATCAAATCCAAGTTAATCTACATTGGTCCAACTATTCCATTTATAATTAAAATAATAAACAATATGTCAAATAACTACCCATTAGGCCTAGATTTAGCTATACCGACCCAACTATACACTAGAAAAATACACATATTTATCCTCCTATTAGATGTCCTATATGATAGGGCTTTGCTCCTACTTAATTTTTAAAATCCCCAAAAAGAAAAACTAGGGTTAGGAAATATACAAAGGTGGCTCATAAAGTATGTGAAATTAAAGTGAAAAGTTACTTCAAATTTAGGCGAGTAATCAACAAAATTGACTTTGCGTTCACCTAATTTCTTTTTTATTTTCTGAAAATTTTCATCCTTCTGCTTAATCTTTTTTGCTTCAATTCTTTTTTCCGGTTTTTTCTCGATTTTTCTTTATCCTTTCTAATTTAGTACTACTTTATGATCAACCTACTTGAAATAATAGATTTTCTTAATGTCTCATTGTCGCAATCGGATTTTTGGTCGGACTCCATTTCGATGACGAATCGTACTGGGATGGGATAACCAGAATTCCGGTTTTTCAGTCGGAACCTCAAGCCCCGATTTAAATAATTAGGGGAATTAAATATCACATGACCCCTCATAACGACGATTGCATTATTAAAAAAATGGTCTCCCTTTAGTTAAATTTGAAATTCCTTTAATAACCTCCAAAAATATTTGTTAACTGACTCCAATCATTCTAATTTAACCCAAGAAAGTGCATTCTACACCCTAAAAAATATTAAGCAAATAATGTCTGAATTACCTTGTCAAGTTCTTCTCTTCAAGCACCATTATGCTAACCCACTCCTAAAATTTCAAATAAAAGTTTCCAAAAAATTCTCGTCGTAATTCATACAAAATTAAAAGACAAAACAATAAGAAATTGAATTGCACAAGACAATAACTCTTGTTACTCCATTGCGATGAAATTCCCATATAGAGGAGTTATGAGAGAACTGAACAAATCAATAAAAGTGCTTAAACATTAGGGAATAAACGAGTATATCTGCGCCAAACATAAATGGTCAACTCTATTTGCACCTGAGTTATCTATTCCATACCTCCGCAATTTTATCCAAATTCAAAAATCTCATATTTCACCTTACACACCCCACCATATTACTATGTTAACCTTCTCAAAGCTTCGTTCTTCCATTATATTTCATCCATAATTCCTCAAAAAAAAGTACAATATATCATTTCAAATCCAAGCTTCAACGTCCCTAAATTCGAGTTTTAGCATCCCCAATCTGAAATAAATAAAAAACAAATCAAATTTTTCACTAAATTCTTGTTTTTCTTTAGTTTTGTTCGAATTTCAGTAAACTTTTTTCGGTATGTTTTATAATGAAAGTTGTATGAGCTCAGTATAAATTAGAAATTTATTGTAGTCATCATACCTGGACTGCATAAATTATGATATTCTTCGGTATCATTATATTAGATTAAGCAATATTTATTTTTTCCTACAAAAATGATGTGAGAATGAGAATAAACTAACTTTAAATATCTAGTGTTATACTTAATGAAGCTTTTTGCACCTCTGCTATTTTCTGTTATGTCCCCGCTTTAACTTTTTGAACCTCCACCGCCGTGAAACTGCTAAGCTCTTTAACTACATAGTTATAGTATCTTATTATGTTTAGCTAAATTCTTGGGGGAAGATGGAACAGGTTAAGGTCTGGTTTTCAAGCACAAGTGATGTTTTACTGGCTTATTAGTATTATGCACTTATATGATGTGTTTCGCTCACCGGACGTATATATAACCCCCTCTATCATTTTCTTTTTTTAGTTATACTCTATTATGTCGATAGAGAGGACTATTGGTCACTTGAAGGCGTAATGGTACAATGGTAACGCACATTTATTTATTTGTTGGCTACCTACTATTTTATCTCAGCTATTCGCAAACATTAGGCTGCTTTTGTTACTCGGTGATAGAGAAATGTTGTATGTCAAGTATATTTAATACTGTATTATTTTATTCATTTAGGATTATTGTACTATTGATTACTATTATATTTTATTCCTTCTACCATGAGTATTAAAAAGTATAGAATATTGTAGATAGCTCTATGATCAATTTTATAATTTATTTAAAAACAATCCGTTGTTTACAAGGTCACGATGCCAGTTCTACTTTTATACGTGGGTCGGGACATTGTAGATGGCGAGTTATTACTACGGGCCATGCTTAAGCCTATCTTGCTCAAGGTGCTACCTGTTGAGGTGGGCTTGGAGAGGTGTCGACCGTTAGTTGGAGTGACATCGTGCGAACATGCTGGCTTGGAGTTGTGCTGGAAGTAGATTGATATAGGAAGGCCAGTCACCATTATGATGGGTCGGGCTGGACTGTGAGGAGTCGGGCCTTGACCTTGCTTGAAGGTGACATGTGTTTGGGGACAAGGAAACTAGGCATCATCTCGGTGCCTTGCTGAACAAAAGGGATGTTTGAGACCATTATGGGCTTAGGCCTCATAGAATTAGCGATATGACCTAGGAGAAATTATGTAATAATTACATATATCTAACTTGATAACCAATCTTTTTGAAAGAAAAGATGTTTTCTTTCTATTATATACTTGATATAATGTGTTATATTAATTTAATTATAAGTATATTCGATAAATAAATTCATAAATGGTATATTTTGTGATGGTAGTTACAAACTATTGTAACCATGAGTAATTTATCACAGTGAAATTAAAAATACTGTTTTAAATATTCCCAATCAAGATGTATCGAGACTAGATAATGATACATCCATTGAGACTAGAGTATGTAATGCTCTCCAAATGTTGAGAAGTGTATTACTCGTGATTATTGAGGGCACCAAGGGATTACATACTGGTAGTTACTAAATAACTATGAAATGACTCACTCGATAGTTTTCTCTTGGTTAATAACTAAGATCAAGCAGAAATTTCGATATGACAAGTTACACAATTACCTTTACTTGAGAGTATTATCGATCTTATGTGAAACTTAGCTTTGATTATAGTGAAATTATAGCACTACATCCATCGAACGACTATAGTTGGGTCGAGTGGAAGCATTGGAAGTGAGATGCTATTAAAGAGAAAATTTGTCTCCTCAATTATATAAGGTTGGTATCATGGTCAACTGAAATCAAATCAAATTCAAAGTCTCTGGCTAGAGCAGTACAGTTAATAATAATTGTTAGTAATGAACCAAAGACTTTATGTTTGGACCATAGAGGTGAATATGGACGATGCTGAAATTTTGCCATTACCTACTTCCATAAGTCTAAAGGGATATAGTTTAGACAAAAAGAATTGGTGTAAATAATTGTCACTACCGGTTAATGCTTAATAATGTAAAATTGGATTTTAATGATTCCAAGTAAGTGATAAATTTAGCCACAATGTCATACGACCTGTTAAGTGAAGTATGAATGGCAATATTCGAACTATTTGATATTAATCGCCGACCAAATTTACACCTAAGAGTCACATAATTGAAACATTGAATACTCCTTTTACCATCCCTTTTAATTAATTTTTAATTGTTGTAAATTAATTAAAATAATTAATAATTATCAAATATTAGTTACAAAATTTTCTTTGATGTGAATCAAAATAACATTAACTAGTGTGTATATAATAGTTTTATAAACACTACTTGATATACGATATTGATATGCGTTTAAATTATATTTAATGCCGTAAGTATTATTCAAGCCTGAAGTGCTTTTGAGGCCCAAGAGGGGCTTGTTAATTTTGGTTGGAAAATGCATGGGGAGGTCGGCTATTTTGATGGCTATAGTGGGTTGGAGTTTGAATTAAAAAAGAGCAGGATTGGTGTGAGAAAAATAATAATCAAGATCCTTGTTTTACTGCTTAGGATCTCCTTATTTAGTTATCTCTAACCCACACTTTTCAAAGATTTTTTTGAGAGCCTCCATCCCTTCCATTTGCTGGTCGAATTCACCCCCTCCCTTCCCTTAAATTTTCAAGCCTTTAAACATCGAATATAATGCAATTCGATTGTCGATGGTAAAACTGTTCGGGAGCTAGCAATTTCTGGATTTGGAACCGGATTCAAGGAGTTGACTTCTTAATTCAAAGTGTGAGCTTTAGGCTTTGGGGAAAGGTACTCTTCTAGTTTCCTATCATATATAAATGTTTATGCGACAGTTATTCCATATATTGTTTAGTTTGAAATACCACGAATCAGTCTATTGATGGATTATCACATGTTAATGGTTGTTTATGTAAGTGTAATTTTTTTTAAATTATGCATGTTTTTTGGACATGCTCTTGGCCTAGAATAAAAATATTATTTTCAAACATAAAAATATAAATGTTAAGTGATTTTAAATTCCAAATTAATATAAAAGTTTAACATACATAGTATGTGTTTATAAATTTCTTTAACAATCTACTTTTATTAGTATGGCTTTTAGCGATAAAATCATTTTTTTTTCTATATATGTTTATACTATTATTTAATTTAAAATTAATTACATATATAATAGGTATGTGTGTGTATAAATTATAAAAATTCTATACAAAATTTTATCTAATATATTCTAGTTAATTTATTTTCAGAAATAATTTTTTATTTATTTTATAATTAATGTTATACATGATTCTGTAATTAATAAATGTTTGATAATAAAATACATTAAAACCGAAAAGGATGAAAAATTACCTAGGCTGTGAGCTATATGGAAAATATGTTAATATATTATTATTATCATTATTTTAATTTAGACATTCATATATTTAATTAAATAACTAAATATATGTTTACATATTTTTTTAGCTAAAAATTATTCTATTCGATTTTCATCATTTTATAACACACACATACATATATAATAGGTTCCGTTCATTGCTTATAAATATAGTAGAATATATAACGCACCATGGCATACTACTCAAGTAATGTTGAGTTACATACATATAACATTATTTTGAAAATATATGTAACATCCCGCCTTTTTGTACACTTTAATTCGACGATAAACCACACACGTCAGACTCAAAACCATACAAAAGAGCAGATTGTTATTGGGGTGAATAAGAAAAGTAGAGGAAGAAATAAAACCAAACAGAATCTCACAGCGGAATGACAAAATATAATAATCAAATAACAGTTCATGAAGCTGTTTTATAAAACATTTGAGTATACTTATACAACACAGATCAGAGTTACACATACCAGAGAAAAATAAATAATGCAGTGGAACAATATAGTAAATAATAGTGATAATAAAATCTTCATCTTCGTCCTACAGAAATAAGGTCTTCAATCCTGAAATGCTTAGACTGACCTGAGCGAAATGAAAAGACAAAACACTCAAGTCAGAACTAAAAGATCTCGTGTAAGTTAAATCAACAGTAAATAAAATGAGTGGAACAGCGTCAGAGATGTTTACGGTGTTTGACATCTCCTATCCAATGTCTAACGTGAGTGCAGTAACTTAAGAGATGCTCAGGATTCAAATCTCCTAACGATCCGTTAAACTATTTACTATGTAGTAATATTTCGCTATTATAATAATGTCTATAGTAAAATAAACTTACTTTTAAATAGCGTTAAGGCTTTACATTTTCCACCTTAACACGTAATAGTCCCAGTAGTCCATCCAGTATCAGTGCATTTCCAGATCGAGAGACTACCCTAAATACTCCACGGGCTACGGGAGAAAACCAAACTCGTACAAGGCGCGCTAGGGTAGGTGACACGACACAACTAGGCAATGCCAGGGTAGCTATATGAATTACACTTTTGGGCCGATAGTAACGCGTAGTAGCTACTACCGCCCACATCGAGCCACACCCCCAAAATAAAAAAGAATCAAAAGTGGCCACTGAATCAATCACAAAGTCCAAATATAATAGCGAAGGAGTGTGTCCTCAGAGGAGCGATCTCATTAGCCCGTTGATTGCTCCTGTTTTAGCCAGCTTATGCAACTCACGGGAGTCGGGTTCACGTATATACCTTAATAGAACGTCGCCACCATCCTACTTCATTCTGGAATCTCCACCGCGTACACGGTTGTTAAAGTGGTTTTCGGGGTTGGCAGAGAGTATGACAACTTCCAATCCCGGTCTCTTTAACAATCAAAAATTATTATAACACCGCGGTCATTTTAAAAATAGTTCATACTTTAAAACCAGAATATAATATCCGTTTCAAAACCATATAAATACGATATCATTTTCGTTTCAAAAACCAAATCAATATGATATCATTTTTATAAAACCCAAATCAATATAATATCATTTTTATCTCAAATATATCCTTTTTCCAAAATCATAGCATTTTCAAAGTTATAACGCTTCGAAATCAAAACACTTTAAATATAACACTTTCAAATCATAATACTTTGAAACTCGTCACTTAGAAACATAACTTCCACTACTTGAATGGTTTAAAAATTTAAAATACTTTATATAATACAATAGCTTCTTCAATTTCACAAATCAATTCCAAAACAACTCGAATTCCTACATTTTATATTTAACCAAATCCCAAATCATAAATTTCAATTCGATTCAGTTTTCAAATAAACTATTCCAAATTTTATCGATTTCAAAACAGATTTGATCCACAAAATAAGCCATTTCAAATTCAACATATTTCAAACTTTAAGTATTCAATAATTTCAAAACTAAGTTTGGTAATTTCATATATATATATATATATATATATATATATATCAAATCTAATTTTCTATTATTTAGTTTTTACTTAATAAATCCTTTATCATTTAAATAAAACCTAAATTTCAAGTAACTAAATATTTCTTTCAATTTATTTATACTTGAAATATTCATTTAATTCACCTTAAACCAAAATCAGGTTATAAAAATCATACCTTCTAAAATCTAAAATTTAATAAATTTCACATCAAACTTATTCGAGTTTGATTCTTAAATAAATTCAGTTTCAAATAAATCTCAAGTTTATCTTCCAATCTTGATTTATTTAAATCATTATAAACTCTATATTAAAATATTATTTAAATCTTTAACCATATTATCTTCAATAAAAATCAAACTTTATATTAAGCTTATTCTATATCACAACAAATTATACGTAGCTTAAAATCAAGGATAAAATAACATTTATATAATATCTAAAATCAGTATCTATCTAAAACCATATTTTTCTTTACAAACCATATAAATCATTTCAAAATATATTTTTATATAGACTACGGTGCCTGTATATACTTTCCTATCCTATGGTCATGTGATACGGATATTTATCATTTTAATCTGTAATATAAAATAGAAATACGGTTATATATCATTTCAAACCGCAATCCCGAAAAGAAATAAAAATCCATAACAACTTGCTGTCTATAACAATATAAAATACAACAGCCATTCATCCAATATCAATCATCAACCACTCATCACAATCATCATCCATTAAATCAATAACATCAATATAGAACAGATAATAAATAACAGGTATTTAGTAGAAGTTTATATTCAATAATAAATTAAATAACTATTTTATCCAAATAAATTCAAATAAACTGAGACGATGATTCAAAATATGCCAAACAGTGATAAATAAATTTCTAATCACATCATAAATCAATTTAACAAACATAAGAAATTTTTAAAAGTTGTGAGTGGGTTAAAACACTCTCCTTTTGAAATTTAAATTGAATTTAAATCCAATTTAAACCCAAAATTTGAACAGTTTCAGAATTCATCCAAACCAGCGTCAAAGTGTCCGGAATTCCTTGCGGAGAAAACTGCGCGTGAAACGGACCTCGTATGCAATAGTTATTGCAATTAGAACAAGTTGAAATATAAATTAAAATAAAAGAAAACAAAACAGCACCGACCTATCCATGAGCGCCACGTCATCACCCTTATCACGTTCGAAACCCTATGGCAACGAAACATCGAACACGAAAAATACCATGCCGCCGCCGTTGACCCAACCCCTCGCCGTCGTCGAGCAGATCGCGATCGCCCCCGCCACGCCGTCGATCACGGCTACTCTCCACGAACCTCGACAGCTAGTCTCGATGACCCGAAACGCCTCAGCGCCGCCACCAATTCCAAACCCTACTTGAATTTTATCGAGCAATCCCATTGTTGATTCGACACAAAATCTACGCTGATGAAATCCCCTTGGCCCACTCTACAATACTGCATCCTCGAATCGACGATCAATCGAAGTTGACCGCGACCCAATGAATGGCTGCGAATTGTTCTCAAATTTCTAGACAGACAGAGATTCAGATTGAAAAATGAATTATAGATCTGGGATGCGCTCGTCGAGAGCTTCAAATCTATATATAATTCGATATAGTTTGAGAAGATTAAATTTTTTGATTTGATTTTGAATTGCAATTGCAATTGGAATTGAGAATTTGTTTGTCTGCCATTGAGGAGGAGAGACAACTGAATTGTTCTTACAAACAAATGAGAATAAGGAGTGGCTAGGGTTTTTAACGAGGTATATTTAGGTAGAGCTGAAAATAGAGGAATGAATTGATTGGTTTGGACCGTTGAACGATAATTGGCCCGAAAAGCTCATTCTGACTCCGGAACGAAATTGGGTCAACCCATATATCAAATTAGATGTTTTTAAATAATTTAAATTCAATGGAACATGTTTTAGGTCAAAATTCCATCGTATGAAGAAGTTGTGCTAAAATCATTTATTTCAAATTGATTTCAATTGGTTTCAATTTAATTGATTACTAGGCGTTTGGAGTCCGTACGATCAAACGACAAGTCCGATCATTACGAAACTTGAAATCCAATAATAATTCACCGTTACGGATCCGTGGTTTCGTCGAAATCCGAGTTAGTGGCTAAAGTAGCTATATTTCAGTTAATTAAATAATTTAATATTACATTAATTAAATCACATTTCCAATTCAAATTTAATTATTTACAAATTTTATAAATTTGGATTACTTGGTAATTTATAATCCTTTAAACAAATTTCTATATCAATATAATGTGTGTTATTTGAATAATATAAAGGTTATAATAAAATAATCAATATAATGATATATGTCATGTTGTGTTAAATTGTTTAAGACAGTATGAGTATACATGTGTGTATAAAAGAATTTTCGAAATTAATAAAATTTGATTAAAATTATCAAATTAAATATGTAAATTTAAAGTTAATTAATAAATTAAAATACACACATACATAGATATATATGTATATATATATATATAAAAGATATATGTGAATTAATATAAAGGTTATAATAAAATAATCAATATAATGTGTGTTATTTGAATAATATAATAATTAATTAAAGTGTTAATAAATTAAATAAGATTTAATTAATATAATGGTATACATAAAATATCATATAAGTTAAATGAAGTAAAAAAGTTATATAATAATAAAACTTATATAATATAAATGTATAAACTAAAGATGGAGCGATAAAGTTAC
Source organism: Allium cepa (assembly GCA_030765085.1). Taxonomy (NCBI): domain Eukaryota; kingdom Viridiplantae; phylum Streptophyta; class Magnoliopsida; order Asparagales; family Amaryllidaceae; genus Allium; species Allium cepa. Next base: position 762,962,934 of record CM060934.1, on the reverse strand, counting down.
CCTGTTGACTTAAGGAATAAATACATACGTAAAAGTATGTATGCCATGATTTCTGATATGTCTGAAACTTCAATTATGAGGATATTTCATAAGAAATACATTATTTTATAAGTCGATATCGCTCAATTAAATATGTCGAAGATTATGAATCTTTAATATAAATGTTGTCCTTTATCATTTATATATTAATAAATTACTTACATACAAATCCAAGTTAGAGATGTCATGTGTATTATTATTAGTATATTACTATACGAGGTAAGATAACTATGTATATTTGTTAAGCAAACACAAGGTATATATGCTGTACTTAAGCCATCATGAAATGCTAGGTACGTGTGAATAGTTTCTTTCGATTTTTTGAGCAAACTCAAGGTCGAAATGAGATCAGGACAAGAAACCATAGGTTAAAGTTTTATATGATACAACCAATAAGGAGTTATCCATCGTTTATGAGGCAATGACTTGTTGAGTAAACTCAAGGCCAGAATTCCAAGATAAACGAGTTCTAAGACCCTCTAATGAATAAAAAAAACTCCTATGTTTCATCTTAAGGTTTGAATAAATATAAAAGACTAATGGGAGGCTTATTAGAAAAATGAAATGGTGACATTTCTAATATTGTAAGAACATCTGCTATATAAAGTTATAATAATCTACACTGATAAATTTGTGCAGTTAATGTAATTGATAAAATGTTTATCATTTAAAATATACTAATTAACTAAATAAAGATTAACAAATAGAAATGTAAAATATACTTACCAATAAATTTTTATACGTTGACCTATGCAAGCATCTAATTATATCACCGTGTTCATAACTTGGTTACTTGAGAGTTTACTTGGCCAAGATATGTTGTCTTCAATGAGTTTCGAACACTAAAAGCAATACAAGAAAATGGATATTTAATCCATACATGATCATATATAAATGTTATATAGTGAACAATCACAATTTATAACGAAACTTCGATGAAATTAATTCATTGAAATAAGTAAGTAAAGTGTAATATGAGATCGTGTATTCAATGATCGATTAAAATAATGGTTTTGTTGTGTTAAATGTAACAACGGACCAAAAGCTACAAGATGGATTTTAGAATTCGATCACTAAAATGTTTGTCTATCCAGTTTACATAAAGTGCAATTTATTTGATATCCTTAAAAGTTAAGGATGACTAGATGCGCTTTTGTAAAGAGTACATTATGATATCGTAGTAAGGATTTCTTTTAAATGGTTTGACCATTTATAAAGGAAATTGAATGTATAAGAGTGGATGTAACCCAAGGCACAATTGGGATGAAGAGTGTGAATGGTCATTTCAGCTTCACGAAGAAATTCAGATATAAGGATTGTAAAATAATAATAGATACTTAACATTGGAATGAGAAATATGATTTCTATTCCAAAAATATTTTCACGTAAAAAATTATTTTTATGATATTTATTCTTTGAATTTAAGATACTTAATCTAAAAATTCTCGATTGTAAATTAGTTAAAGTAAATGAAATAAATAATTTATATTAAGTGGTTGAAGAGAGTTTCGTGTTTCATATACTATAATGGTTATGGCATAAATAGTGGGAGCATGCCATATAATGTTTATTAGTCGCATTAAGTTACGAAAATTGTTTTCGCAAAACGTATAAAATATTATTTTTGAAATTATAATTAATTTTGGTATAGACTGAAAAATTGACATAGTTTTATTTTAATGTGAATATTATAAGTATTCGTTATAAAGTAAAACTATAGTATTGGCATTTGTGATGCATTGAAAATACGGAAGTATCTAAATTTATTTGCAATTATTTTGAAATTATAGACTAAGCCACGGTTTTGAGAAATAATTTTGGTTATATGATTATGAATTATATGGTAGTAGTAGATTATATCTTAGACAGTTAAAGGCAAACAACCATTCAACGTGAGCATCATAAGGGTTGATGAACTCTACGAATTGATACACATAGATGTATGCAATCGAAAGTCTATTATTTCTAAAATATTCCACGTACTTTGTTGCATTTGTCGATGAATTATCACAAACTTGAACATGTTGTATATGATACACATGTGGTATGTTAGTGATGATTCAATAGAATATAAAACATAGGTAAATAAAATAATGTGCGATAGAAAATAAAATGATTCGATTTGATCGAATAGGTAAGTATATTGGAAAAAGTTTTGAACATCCCTAAAAATGAATAAAGATTCAATTTCAAAAGTCACTCCTCCTTATGGTAAATAATGATGTATCACAACGAGTAACCGAACTTTGTTGAACAAAGTATGATTAATTGTGACTAAAATTGAGTTGACTTCTTTTTGGAAGGTCATGTACTTAATAGTAGTATATAAGGTTAAAATTAATTTCATCTAAAGAATGGTTTAGAAAATCATACAAGATCGGGGTTATAGAAATCCCAACATCTCCAAGACTAAGGAGTTGGGAGGTTGTGCGACTCGAAAGACTACACGTAATAATTGTACATGAAGGATCTTGTAGGAATCGCTCCAAAATAACTTTGGGAACAATATTCGTTGGATGATCAATTATGTTTTGCACATAATTATCGTAAACTAAAACTAAATTAGTTTTATATAAGGCAACTCATAAAATGTTTATGACTATTTATCCCATTACATCGAGAAACAATTGTTATATCAAGAAATACCAGTTTTGTAGCAAAGGAATTTCCTTTAAAAATTATTGGTAGCCATTGAGGAGGAGAGACAACTGAATTGTTCTTACAAACAAATGAGAATAAGGAGTGGCTAGGGTTTTTAACGAGGTATATTTAGGTAGAGCTGAAAATAGAGGAATGAATTGATTGGTTTGGACCGTTGAACGATAATTGGCCCGAAAAGCTCATTCTGACTCCGTAACGAAATTGGGTCAACCCATATATCAAATTAGATGTTTTTAAATAATTTAAATTCAATGGAATAGGTTTTAGGTCAAAATTCCATCGTATGAAGAAGTTGTGCTAAAATCATTTATTTCAAATTGATTTCAATTGGTTTCAATTTAATTGATTACTAGGCGTTTGGAGTCTGTACGATCAAACGACAAGTCCGATCATTACGAAACTAGAAATCCAATAATAATTCACCGTTACGGATCCGTGGTTTCGTCGAAATCCGAGTTAGTGGCTAAAATAGCTATATTTCAGTTAATTAAATAATTTAATATTACATTAATTAAATCACATTTCCAATTCAAATTTAATTATTTACAAATTTTATAAATTTGGATTACTTGGTAATTTATAATCCTTTAAACAAATTTCTATATCAATATAATGTGTGTTATCTGAATAATATAAAGGTTATAATAAAATAATCAATATAATGATATATGTCATGTTGTGTTAAATTGTTTAAGACAGTATGAGTATACATGTGTGTATAAAAGAATTTTCGAAATTAATAAAATTTGATTAAAATTATCAAATTAAATATATAAATTTAAAGTTAATTAATAAATTAAAATACACACATACATAGATATATATGTATATATATGTATATATATATATAAGATATATGTGAATTAATATAAAGGTTATAATAAAATAATCAATATAATGTGTGTTATTTGAATAATATAATAACTAATTAAAGTGTTAATAAATTAAATAAGATTTAATTAATATAATGGTATACATAAAATATCATATAAGTTAAATGAAGTAAAAAAGTTATATAATAATAAAACTTATATAATATAAATGTATAAACTAAAGATGGAGCGATAAAGTTACCCCGTTGACTTAAGGAATAAATACATACGTAAAAGTATGTATGCCATGATTTCTGATATGTCTGAAACTTCAATTATGAGGATATTTCATAAGAAATACATTATTTTATAAGTCGATATCGCTCAATTAAATATGTCGAAGATTATGAATCTTTAATATAAATGTTGTCCTTTATCATTTATATATTAATAAATTACTTACATACAAATCCAAGTTAGAGATGTCATGTGTATTATTATTAGTATATTACTATACGAGGTAAGATAACTATGTATATTTGTTAAGCAAACACAAGGTATATATGCTGTACTTAAGCCATCATGAAATGCTAGGTACCTGTGAATAGTTTCTTTCGATTTTTTGAGCAAACTCAAGGTCGAAATGAGATCAGGACAAGAAACCATAGGTTAAAGTTGTATATGATACAACCAATAAGGAGTTATCCATCGTTTATGAGGCAATGACTTGTTGAGTAAACTCAAGGCCAGAATTCCAAGATAAACAAGTTCTAAGACCCTCTAATGAATAAAAAAAACTTCTATGTTTCATCTTAAGGTTTGAATAAATATAAAAGACTAATGGGAGCCTTAATAGAAAAATGAAATGGTGACATTTCTAATATTGTAAGAACATCTGCTATATAAAGTTATAATAATCTACACTGATAAATTTGTGCAGTTAATGTAATTGATAAAATGTTTATCATTTAAAATATACTAATTAACTAAATAAAGATTAACAAATAGAAATGTAAAATATACTTACCAATAAATTTTTATACGTTGACCTATGCAAGCATCTAATTATATCACCGTGTTCATAACTTGGTTACTTGAGAGTTTACTTGGCCAAGATATGTTGTCTTCAATGAGTTTCGAACACTAAAAGCAATACAAGAAAATGGATATTTAATCCATACATGATCATATATAAATGTTATATAGTGAACAATCACAATTTATAACGAAACTTCGATGAAATTAATTCATTGAAATAAGTAAGTAAAGTGTAGTATGAGATCGTGTATTCAATGATCGATTAAAATAATGGTTTTGTTGTGTTAAATGTAACAACGGACCAAAAGCTACAAGATGGATTTTAGAATTCGATCACTAAAATGTTTGTCTATCCAGTTTACATAAAGTGCAATTTATTTGATATCCTTAAAAGTTAAGGATGACTAGATGCGCTTTTGTAAAGAGTACATTATGATATCGTAGTAAGGATTTCTTTTAAATGGTTTGACCATTTATAAAGGAAATTGAATGTATAAGAGTGGATGTAACCCAAGGCACAATTGGGATGAAGAGTGTGAATGGTCATTTCAGCTTCACGAAGAAATTCAGATATAAGGATTGTAAAATAATAATAGATACTTATCATTGGAATGAGAAATATGATTTCTATTCCAAAAATATGTTCACGTAAAAAATTATTTTTATGATATTTATTCTTTGAATTTAAGATACTTAATCTAAAAATTCTCGATTGTAAATTAGTTAAAGTAAATGAAATAAATAATTTATATTAAGTGGTTGAAGAGAGTTTCGTGTTTCATATACTATAATGGTTATGGCATAAATAGTGGGAGCATGCCATATAATGTTTATTAGTCGCATTAAGTTACGAAAATTGTTTTCGCAAAACGTATAAAATATTATTTTTGAAATTATAATTAATTTTGGTATAGACTGAAAACTTGACATAGTTTTATTTTAATGTGAATATTATAAGTATTCGTTATAAAGTAAAACTATAGTATTGGCATTTGTGATGCATTGAAAATACGGAAGTATCTAAATTTATTTGCAATTATTTTGAAATTATAGACTAAGCCACGGTTTTGAGAAATAATTTTGGTTATATGATTATGAATTATATGGTAGTAGTAGATTATATCTTAGACAGTTAAAGGCAAACAACCATTCAACGTGAGCATCATAAGGGTTGATGAACTCTACGAATTGATACACATAGATGTATGCAATCGAAAGTCTATTATTTCTAAAATATTCCACGTACTTTGTTGCATTTGTCGATGAATTATCACAAACTTGAACATGTTGTATATGATACATATGTGGTATGTTAGTGATGATTCCATAGAATATAAAACATAGGTAAATAAAATAATGTGCGATAGAAAATAAAATGATTCGATTTGATCGAATAGGTAAGTATATTGGAAAAAGTTTTGAACATCCCTAAAAATGAATAAAGATTCAATTTCAAAAGTCACTCCTCCTTATGGTAAATAATGATGTATCACAACGAGTAACCGAACTTTGTTGAACAAAGTATGATTAATTGTGACTAAAATTGGGTTGACTTCTTTTTGGAAGGTCATGTACTTAATAGTAGTATATAAGGTTAAAATTAATTTCATCTAAAGAATGGTTTAGAAAATCATACAAGATCGGGGTTATAGAAATCCCAACATCTCCAAGACTAAGGAGTTGGGAGGTTGTGCGACTCGAAAGACTACACGTAATAATTGTACATGAAGGATCTTGTAGGAATCGCTCCAAAATAACTTTGGGAACAATATACGTTGGATGATCAATTTATGTTTTGCACATAATTATCGTAAACTAAAACTAAATTAGTTTTATATAAGGCAACTCATAAAATGTTTATGACTATTTATCCCATTACATCGAGAAACAATTGTTATATCAAGAAATACCAGTTTTGTAGCAAAGGAATTTCCTTTAAAAATTATTGGTAGCAAAATGGATTTGGATATGATCTAATGGATAAAAATGATTACGAGAGATGAAATGAAATTAACCAAACCTAAATGAATGCAACACGTTAGAATGTCCAATAAGTATTCTTGCACGTTGAAGAGAAACGATGAGTTTCTTAACAATGTCAAGAATAAATAATCCTCAGTTGTTAATTAAATCATGGTATGATGCGCAAATCCAAAATGGGTTCCAAGTATATTACCAAAATATGATTTTGATACATTTACCCGAAGGGATATGAACCATCAACCGCAATGTGTCTTGAAGAGAAAGACTAATGCTGTTGGAATATAGTGAGCAACATTGATAAAAATAACATCCTAAAATTCAATTGTTGAAATTAACGTAATAGATTCACCATTCAATGTACTCAAGTACATCACATTGAATAGCGCCATGCTAAAATCAGTGTATAAATATAAATGCATAAATTTATAATTGAGCAAGGGTAGTTCAAGTATTGATAATAATATGAACAATATAATGACAAGAATTTACTATAAGCCGAGAAACATACTCCGACTAATACCATATGATAAAGAAAGTTTATCAACATCAGAAAGAGTTAATTAACAAAGTAGATAATTAAAACAACATACCGGATTCATTCATGAAGTGTCTAACTCGATCGGTTCTCATCAAACTGATTGAAGGGACAGGATAGTGGTTCCATAATTGGCCCCAAGTGCAAATGGGAGATTGCTAGAGTTAAGGATACGCCCTAGGGGAAATTTTGTAATTTTTTACATATAACTAACTCGATAACCAATCTTGTTCGAAATAAAAGATGTTTAATTTCTGTTATATACTTGATATGATATGTTATAGTAATAAACTAATTTAACTAAAAGTATATTTAATAGAAAATCCATAAAGGGTATGTTTTGTGATAGTAGTTTCAAAGTGTTATAACCATGAGTAGTTTATCACAATGAAATTATACATGCCATTTTAAATATTTATAATCAAGATGTATCGAGATTGGATATCGATACATCCATCGAGACTAGAGTAGGTAACGCTCTAATTTTTTTGCAGTGTATTACTCATGACTGCTGGGACACCAAGGGAATACGTACTAGTAGTTATTGGATAATTATGGAATGACTCACTCGATAGTTTTCTATTGGTTAATATAACTAAGTTCGGACATAAAATATTGATGCGATAAAATTACATGTTCTCTTGACTTAAAAATACCGTCGACCTTCAAATGTGGAAACTGCGCTTTGACTAAAGTTAAATCATGGGACTACGTTCATCAAACGACTATAAGGGGTCGAGTGGAAGCATTGGAAGTGAGACACTATTCAAGAGAGAATTCATCTCCTTAGTTACGTGTGGTTAGTATCATGATCAACTGAAGTCAACTCAAAGTCTAAGTTTCGGGCCGAAGGGCATAGTTAATAATGATTGTTGTTATTGAACCAAGAATTTTTTTTTGGACTATTAAGTCAAATATGGACGATATTGGAATCTTGATCCTCACCAAATTCCATAATCTAAAGTGAAATATTATTGACAACAATAATTGGTATAAATAATTGTCACTACCTGGTAACGCATAATAAAGTAAAATTGGATTTTATCGGTACCAAGTAAGCGATAAATTTGGTCATAATGTCACGTCACCTGCTAAGTGAATTATGATCGTTAAAATTCGAATTGTTCGATATTAATCGCTGATCAAACTTACACCTAAGAGCCATAGAATAGAAACGTCGAATACTCCTTTTACCACCCGATTTAATTAATTTGTAATTTTTATAAATTAATTAAAATAATTAATATTTATGAAATATTAATGGCAAAATTTTATTTGATGTGAATTAAAACAATGTGCATACAATAGTTATATATACATTATTTGATATACGATATCGGTACGCACTTAAATTAGATATAAATACAATGAATATTGTTCGAGCTTGATGTGGTTTTAAGGTCTAAGAGGGGCTTGTTAATTTCGGCTGAAACATGCATGTGGAGGCCGACCATTTTGATGGCTATGATGGGTTAACATTTGAACTAAAAGTGTGGAGAATTAGAGTGAGAAAAATAAGGATCTAGATCCTTGTGTTGCTCTTTAGGATCTCCTTATTTAATTTTCTCTAACCCACACTTTTCAAAGATTTTTTTTGAAAGCCTCCATCCCTTCCATTTGTTGGTCGAATTCATCCCTCCCCCTCCTCAAATTTCAAGCCTTTAAAAAAACAAATATAATGAAATTTGATTGTCAGCGGCAAAGCTATACGGGAGCTAGCAACTTCTAAATTTGGAATTGGCTTCAAGGATTTTGCTTCTTTTTTTTCAACGTGCGAGCTTAGGGCTTTTGTTTAAGGTACACTTCTAATTTACTATCATATATAAATGTTTATGTGGTCGTTATTCCATATATTTCTTAGTTAGAAATATCACGAATCGGTATATCATCGGATTGTCACATGTTGATGGTTGTGTATATAACTGTAAATATATATTTTTACAAAAATTTATGCAAGTTTGCTTCCACATTGCTCCTAGCTTGGAATAAAAAAATTATTATTTTAAAAAATAGAAATAGTAATATTAAATGATTTTAAATACTAAATCTAATTTAAAAGTTTAATAAAACATAATATATGTTTCAAAAATTTAAAAAATTATTTTGTCAAAAAGGCTTTTGGAAATAATTTTTTAGATAATACATATATGTTTATACAATTATTTAATTTAAAAACGATTATACAAAAAAAGTATGTTTATATATTTCTATAAATAACAAAAATTATGTACAAAATTTTATACAATATATTTTAGTTAATTTATTTTTAGAGATAATTTTTTTATTTTTTTATTATTCATTTCATACGTGGATTTGTAATTAATAAATGTTTAATAATAAAATACGTTAAAATCGAAATGGAAAAAAATCTGGGTTGTGAGCTATATAGCAAATATATATGTATATTATTTCATTATTTTTCTTACTGTAATATATATATATATATATATATATATATATTTATATTTTATTAAACCACTAATTATATGTTCATATATATTTCATATATAAATTGATTAGAAAAATTTCTATTCAATTTTCATGTTATAATATATATATTTATTATTATATATATATATATATTCTCAAAATTAATTTTTTGAATAATATTTTAATTACTTTTATCATGTAAAATTAATTTCATACGTATGTACTTTTATATATATTATAAATACTTTAAATAAATTATTTACAATTACTATTTCAAAGCGTAAATTTAATTATATTTTACATAACATCATAATAATTTGATGCACATATATATACACACACATTTTGATAACCCATTTGTATACACGGGGGATAACATGTCCATTGCGGTGTAAATCCCAACATCTTCACAGGAGCAGGTCAAACCATGTACACATTTTCATGTTGCACATGCACATACACACATATGTGTAATTGATATATATATACAATATAATACAAATTATGTGAAATAAAATTTTGTTTATAAATTTAAATAAAATACCGATTTATTTAAAAGAAGTTTCAAAAGTTTTCGAAACAAATTTAGACTACATATGCCTAATAAAGATATAAAAAAGCTTAAAAAAATTGAAATTTACTCAATTACTCCACTGCGGGTTGGCCAAGTTCTGCCTTCCTTTACGAGCCGATTGTAAAATAGTTAGGCTGGCTTTGACTAGGCCAGAATGCCTTAAATTATCTTGCTAATTAGTTTGCAGGAAAATTGAGCAACATTTTTCCCCTAAGTCCGTATACATGAGCAAGTGCGGGCTTGTTATGTCATGAAAATCCCACTGATCGACGGCCTTGCAAAGCACTTAATGCACTTTCAACAAGACATTGTGCCATTGGTCGTGTCGATTCATTTTCCCAAACGTGACAGAGACGTGTCACGTCTCCCACATGCATGAGCTGACTTTGTTTTGATCTTTTCTAAGCAGTTGGGATTCTTCTTTCCTTTTGAAATCAATGCATACGAATGAGGATGTAGGTATATGAGTACTCCCTTCTCTTCTTTTCTAAACTCATAATATCCTTCCCCATGAAAGTTCTTTATAGCCTTTGAAACTTTCATAATCTTTACTAATAAACTGCAGCTAGCATCATTGTCTATTTCCTTTCAAAACGACTTTGCACATCTTTCTTTCCGTTGAACTTGTTTGACATGTTGTTAAAAGGATAAAGCTTTCTTAGTGTTAAACTGCCACCCGTTGATTGCAATTCAAACCGTCGCCTTGAACCTTCTTCTCGAGGCATATCATGGCATGCTGTTTGGCTTAGACTCATGCCTGTTGGCTAGGCCTTCGGTGGTAATCGACCATCATTGTTACAATAATGGATCAACTGGGATTAGTAGATTTCTTCTCCATCCTAGTCTTGCGGTTCTGAACCTAGGTTGGTTGAGATGATTTAGCATCTTACTAAAAACAGTAGTAGCTATCGCCTCCATCTTCGATGTCAGAGCTAAAGTCTCGGTCATTCTCTTGGTGATTTCAACTGGGGTGCTTTTCTAGATCTCTAGCGATATTTAATGTGAAGGCCTCAAAGTCGGGAGCATGCCCCTTTTCTTTAGCGAGTTCTTAATCATTTGGATAACCAAAGCAGCTCATCTTCCCACTTTGAAGCCGGATCTTCTAATGTGTTCCACTGACATGCTTCTTCTTTTCTCTTTTTCTTCTTTTCAACTAATTAGTGGTAAGAATATCTATATAAGCCTAGCGGGACGGGCATTGTAACCCCGCACTCTTTAAACTAAATGAAACAAATTTTTATTGCAAACTTTAACTGTGAACTTTATTAATGTTTTTGCTCATTTATCTACGTATGGCTTGTTGAGTGGATTCTTTGAGTAACCGATAATTTATGTATTCATTTCGCAAAAATGTTTATCATTTTAGGATATATTCAAATATCGATGTGAAAACAAGGCAGTCTAGGAACATTCATTAATGTAGACTAGGTACCAATAAGGCGTAGAGTGGCGGTTTACACCAGCACGAGCTACATCGCAAGTTTGCTCGTGGATTCTCTCGAGTTTCAGAAGGTCGAACATTGAGTGGGAGATGAGCTCAGGCTTGAACTCGAGAGCGTGGATTGTGAGGCTCTCCTGGGTAACACATAGCCAATTGTGAAGCGACCATTGATCCTGAATCGAATCAGATTGCATTGGTTCGACAGTCTAGTGTAAGTGAGTTGCATAATGACGAGGCGGTCTATACGTAACTCGCTTACAAAAACTTATAGATGGAAAAGTTCATGGTTGAAAGATTTTTCCTCTTACAACACTTAAATTGATAATGAACTAATTTTCATACTAATCACCTCAATGATTTTGAATTAGCAAAGTTAAGTAATATTAAATTTGCCGTTAAGTAGTAATTATGTAACTGGATGCTTACATAATCAGATAAGTTGCACTCTAATTGCTTATTAAATGTCAAAATCAACTAATATTTAATTCTGATACAAATAAGGTAAGATTCGGTACTGAAAACTTGGTAGGTAAATAACAAAATGTAGGAAATAGTAAAGAATGCATGGAATTTACATGGTTCGAATGCTAAGGAATCCTTTGTCCATCGCATAATTTCTTTTTCTTGCTTTATATATTTGGTATAGGTTTTCATGGTAGTGAGTACAATAATTTCTTATTTTAAACTTTAAAAGTATCGAAAAATGAAAAAGGTAAAAAGTTGCCTTCTTGCTATAGTGCTTTTTTCTATTTATAGTATGGAGATGTATGCAGATCACCGTAATCCTTTTGTTGTCATTGTGCTTCAGCCCTTGGATCCTGCTAGCTATCATCTATCTGTATCATCTGTTTGATGCACATGGATTGCTGACAGGTCTTTGGCTGGAAGTTTGAGATGAAGGCAGGAAATCCTGAAATTGTAGCAGGAATATCTAAAATTGGAGCGGGAATATTTGAAATTATGGCATGAGACTTCAAATTCGAATTAGCTTTGCATGTGAGTCATTGGGAGGACAATAAGAAATACTCATTGGTTTTGAGTTACTATCGACATACTTGGAGTAAAGATGTACTGATTGATGTGCGATACTTGCATGATGCCACATTGCTTGCTCGATACATAGGTGTGATCATCCTAAGGTGGGTTGGGCTTCAAGGTGCGTGATTTGCTCAACCTAGGAGTTAGTTCAATTTACATACAAACATGATCTAAGCTGACTACAATCTGAGCTGACTGTGACCTAAGTTTCTCCTAATGTTGATATGCACTAGTTATTGACGGGGGAGATTATATCTTTGTTGTCTACCTGTAAGTGTGGATCTGCATTGGAGCGTTGTTTGAGTGGCCTTGTGCACAGTCCTTTGGAATGCCTTTTTTGACTCCCTACGGCACTTCTTAGGTAGCCCTCGGCATGTGCATTGCAGATTCTCTTTTGAAGGTGTTAACAAAGTATAAGTTTTGAGGATTTTGATAGCGCAGTTCGATTGTCCACGTATTTTGGTTTATGTATAACTTTTCGATCAAGATGTGTTGTACTTTGATATCTCTAAAGCAGCTTCTAACGTCACTACGTAGTATCTACTTCTTGCTTTGGTCTTGTGTATTGTAACTGCGGATTGTTTACCGCTCACCGTGACTATGTTAAAATTTGGGTTCAATATAATATAATATTTAAATTAAATAATGGGCGTGAATCTGATATCTTTATGGCTCGTTTTGTGAATGCAACATTTTATTCCGTTGTGAATTTCTGCTTTTGGGTTGCGTTCTTTTGCTTGGATCAAGTTTCGTTACCTTAGGATGATTTTTTATGCAGTATCAGTTGGACTGCTTCGACTTCTTCTCTTTTCGTCTTAACTTTTATTATGAGGACAACTCTCTCGACCTTATACCATATTTAATTTCCCTTTAACATAGTTTGAGAAATACGGGTGTAACAGTTCACATATATACATATTATTCCCTTTTTTACAGCTAATAATTTTTTCAACGATGATGGGTCAGAATTGATGTTACTATGCCCCGACTCTCAAGCGAGGCGGTCGACTATGAGAGAGTAGATGCTTTTGCCACTACTTCAAGGTTGATGGGGAGGGGGTGCTTGGCAAGAATCAAGGCGTTTGTCGGCCCATTGGATATGTTAAGAAAACCACCACTGGTCGTTGAGTGTTCTTGCTGTAGCGTGAGAACACCCATCTTTGCTTGCCTAAGGAAATCTTATGATATTCGCTTTTCTTTTGCCGATTTCCCTTGATTTCTCCTACCCATCTCGGACATGAAACTTCATGATAAGGCAATTGCAAGAGACTATGTCACCCTACTCAAAAAGTGTCAGTCATCCTATTAAAAGTTATAAGGAGACAACGAATCAACTACTATAAAGTTTACTTAGATCTTTGTAGCGAGGGGTTCTTTGCTGAAAATTGTTACAAGTGAGGTCATGACTATCAGAATAATGCCTACACCCCTAAAGCCATAAATAGGCAGGGCGCATGCAGTGAGGTTAGAGGCAAGGAGCCTGGGAGATTTAAAGACATTCTTGAATATGACGTTGAGTGAACTGCCCCCATCCAAAAAGGCTTCGTGCACATTGGAATTGGTAAAGGTAAGTGTTGTTATCATGGGGTCATGATGGGGTTAGGAGATGGCTTCTTTGCCTTTGACCGTGAAGTTGATTGGTTACCCTAATTCTGGCCGGTGTGCTTTGGACACCTAGATTCTAGTGCATAAATTTACCCGGTAGTGCCTACTTCCCTTTAATACTAGGATTTCCCTCCAACTATGGCCAGCCATATCTGACGCATATGTTCAGGACCTCGGTGATGGCTTGGATAGTGGTATGATTGAACTATGGGGGCTAATTCCACCATTCTTCACGGTTCGCTCTTTGCTCGATCTAATTTCAAACAAACTCCAAGATTACTCCTTAACGGATCAGTCTTTCAATTTCATCCTTGAAAACGCAGCAGTGAATTGTAGAGCGTCCATTGATTTAATGGAACTTGTAGTGCTTGCCATTGCGCTATGCGGACCTTTGAAAGTGCACTCAGTTCCTAGTGGTGAGGTAGATCGTAGCGATCTCCCTATTCAAAAGAGAGTAAGTTTTGCATCTTGATTTGTATAGAGGACCGTCCTCTGGATGCCTTCTGAAGTCATCTTAACGACCACTATTTGAGTTAGATTTACAAGGTCCTGCTTAGGTAAGATGCCTTGCCTTATTAACGTTGTCTAAAAGTCTGTATCTTTCATCCTCATCATGTCGCTTGCCGTTGATAGAAGTTTGTATGGGATGAAGCCGGTTGCTTTTGGAGCTCTCTCCATATTTAGGACTTGTATATGACCTCCGAATATAGGGACCCGACCGAGCTACTCACATCAGCACCCTTGGCCTGAGTGGATTCTTTGTTGAAGCGGTTACATATGAATGCGAGCTTTCTATAGGACCTTGCCTAACTCACTAGCCAGGATGGCATGGGTACATGATATGAAGAAATAAGTCTTGAAATTTGCGCATAGTTAGATCCAAGAGCCGATATTATCCAACCATAGGTTTACAAACTAGCGGAGGACCAGCCCTAAGAGGGTGGAGGGAAGGGCAAACACTTTGCGGAGCTGGAGAGCTGGCCAGAATGGGTGATAAAGTAGAACGTCATGATGTTATCAGGTCTGTATTCCCATTATACTTGTCAATAGACGGCAAACCAAATTCCGATGGATATAAGCATCTAAGACTTCATCAAAAAATTGCTCCCTATTCTCGTCATCTGAGAATCGGTAGAGTTAGGAGTATGCCCTAGGATCAATTATGTAATTCGTTACATACATCTAACTAGATAACCACTCTTGTGCAAAGTAAAATATGTTTTCTTTCCATTATATACTTAATATAATGTGTTATATTAATTAATTAATTTACTCAAAAGTATAATTAATAGAAAATCCATTAATGGTACGTTTTTCGATAGTAGTCACAATCTATTGTAACCATGAGTGATTTATCACAATAAAGTAAATATGAGATTCTGAATATTCTCAATCAAAATGTTTGGAGACTGGATATTAATTCAACCATTGAGACTAGAGTACGTAACACTTCTCAAATGTTGGGCAGTGTATTTGTGACAACCCGCAGATGTATTTGTTCTGCCTTTTATTTCTATGTTGCTTCTAATTGGATTACTTAGCATTATTTTTAATATACACTGCTAACATTATTTTGTATAAGCTCCTAATATTTTTTTTTATATTTTGCAGTACTATTACTGTTCAACTTTCCTCTATCTAAATTGCACTAGTTCCAATTGTTTTCTCTTAATTTACTATCTCTTAGTTAAATCATTGTAGTGCATTCGCCTTCTGCTTTGTGTTTAGGGTTCCGAATCTTTTTTTCGAACTATTTACCATATTCCTAACTTGTACCAATTCGTATTGTCCACCCAGAAAATTTTTTTACAGAATAAAAAATTTCATTACATAGAAAAATCCACAAGCTATATTGCTCTAGTATTTTCTTTTTATAGAAATGAATTTTTACAAAAGATCATTTACTGAATTTTGGATTATAACAAATTTGAACATCTACTAGAACCCTTTTTTACACTTCTCTTTCTTTATAAAGAAACTAGCGAGCTATATATGCTTCATAATTTTTCAACCGTTGGTTTTTGTAGAACCCATTAATGATAACTTTTCAATTTAACTAAATTTTAGTATATTTTAGAGTCTAATATTTTCTTAATTTTACAGATATATATTCTTCTCAACTTCTAAAGCTATTTTCTATTGGGTTGGACTCAAAGTGGATTTCTACTTGTTCTTTCTCTAGAGCTTATGCTATCCAACTAATTGACTTGACTTATATTTTTTCCAATATTTGAAATCCGGTTATTAACTTAGGGTGTTCTACTCCACACCTTCCTTCGTGAAACAAACTACTTTTGGATGTCTACAACATAAGGATTCTTACTTTCCTTTTATCTAGACCTTTTGTACATCATCAATCGACATTTTTACGAAGATCTATAATCATTAGGCTATCAAGGCTCGACTAGGGAGTTATATACCCTCC
Source organism: Allium cepa (assembly GCA_030765085.1). NCBI lineage: Eukaryota > Viridiplantae > Streptophyta > Magnoliopsida > Asparagales > Amaryllidaceae > Allium > Allium cepa. The sequence continues at coordinate 762,946,353 of CM060934.1, read as the reverse complement.
AACTTTATGGACTTTCCATATGCAACTACTCTACAGTTGGAATCCCTTAACGTATACTATATTTATAGGCAAAATACAAATAAGTTCAACTAATGTGTTCTAATTTTTCAGGATCGACTAACATAAGCTCTTAAACCAAGTGTAACTACCCGCATCCCAATAGACCTGAATTTTTGCTAAATCAAAAACCCAAGTCCACCATAATACGGATCGTTGGTTTGGTATCCTGCAAATGTAACAAAAGAATGCATATCAAAGCACTAGCGATATAACTCATAGCGGAATAACAAAATATAATAAGTCACATAGCTACCGACCAAGATTTGACACTTCCAAAGTCTAATGTCTTTGTTAGCACCAAACACGCCTAGCACCAGTAGTTGTCGTTTAAGCTATCCTATGGGTTGTAATGAGGACGAGGTCAGAACAACATTCTAGTGTCTGGTAAATTAAACACTTTGTAAATAACACTGGTATATGCCGATTATCTTTTATATCTTTTTATATATGTTTATATTTTAATTAGTCGTGGCCTCGACTTTACATTCGTGTACGATCCATAATACTGCACTACCAGGCGTCACCATTAATGTTTAGGCTAGAATGCCAACAATACATAGTGGAACCTATAATGTATAGGCCAAAATGCTAGCAATACAAAGTAATACCAACAATGTTTAGGCCAAAAGTGCCAGCAGTACAAAGTAGAACCTCCGTTGGTCCTGCAATGGGGATTTACTAACTTATCTGCTTCCTATTATGTACATGATTCCACATACCACCCCAACCATTTTAAAAGAATCCTATCTGGGTTAACTAGCCTTACCCTATCAAACAAATTAGAAAACAACTATGGTGGTGCAAACCCAACTTGGTCTGCCCAGGTAGGAGGCGAAGACCAGTTAAGTGTAACCATGTATTTCCCGTTGACCGCTAAGGATTGATGAAGTTCTCGCTCTATTCAATCCTACCCCTAAATTTTGGTATCGAAAAATTATTGTATAGTGCTCGATCCCACTCACATCCCGTTTAGATTGCATACTGCAACCTATTCAATACCCTCTTCAATACCATATTTGAAGAAAACCGATCTATCTATCGGGGCATTCCTTTATCTATACAAAAACCTATATACTCCAAGGCCCTATAGTTGGATATATCTCATATCAGTATAAGTTACATAACTGCTTATATCCCCTTACGATGGGCATGCTTCTATTACGTAACACTACTGACCTTGCATTCCAACCTACTATGTTGACCAAATGTCATATATTCATTTAACTATACTTTACAATGATAGTTCACATCCCTCATAAACGCACACATGAGGCTACGTATATATACGTATCTCTCTTATACATGTATATATATGTGTGTGTGTGTGTGTCTCTGTGTGTATGTTCATTCATGCTTACTTAATTACCTTGCCCCTATAGTTTACCGTCATTATTTCATTATGTGTTTAACCTTTTCTTACTTTAAATTTATTTACCACTTTCCTCTTATTAGGTTCATAATATCATTTTCCATTCCTTTTATCTATTTTCTCATTATCCATCTCTATTTTATCTTTTTATTTCTTCTTGCCTATCATTCAAATTTCCTTTCTATTTATTTTCCATGTTTATTGGTAATTCACATTTTATCTTTATAGGACATTCTTATCGCGCTCATATCTTCCTATTTAACTCTTGGGTTTTTTTGCATTTTAAAGCGTTGGAACGAAATTTCTATCATAAAAATATTAACATAGTAAATTTCCATATCTTATCTAAAAGAGGAGATATTCATACGGTGTTTGTAATTACAAGAAACTATCTTTTTATTTCTTGAAATTGACGGTACAAAATGTGATAATTATCCCTATTTTGTACATCTCATTCTTTTTTGATGTATTTCTTGTCATTCCAAACATCACACTTTTGATTATTTAAACTTGATAATATATGGAAATCTACTTGTAACATCAAAAACTCTAACGAATTAAAATATTACTTAATCCCTTAAGATCCTAATAGAATTCTCTTATTTTACATTTTTATTATTTGTTCAAATACCAATTTATTATTAAAAAATTCACAACAAGTTACTCGTACAAAATATGTAGGTAGATTTTCCAATTTCATTAAATCCATACCATAATCAATTTCATTAAATCTATTGCATAATCATTACACGTACACAATTTGTTATTTACACTAATTCAATACACATGAACAATAAATTATCCTCACTAAAATTTATATCTAATCATTAAGCACTTACGGTTAAATATCAAAATCGATTATAAATAGCCATATTTGAAATAAATCACAATAGAATAAATCTAATCTTTTTACAAAACATACAGTTTTCCTACCCACTATTCCAAGTGTTCCTGAATCTCTAGATCTAATCCGTGTTATCTATATTTCCACTTCGACTCCCTATTTGGATTTAGGTATAACATATATATACAGATCAATTAGAATTTTGGATTAGAAAGCAGAGATTTAGGTTGATTACAATGTCTAATTTGGATTTACAGTTTATGATGGTTGTAATGACTTGTTTTTAACCTATTCTCTATCTCTAACATCTTCAAAAGTTATCTTGCGGTGTATATGTGCAAACTATTATTTATATAAATTTAGAGTTTTGAAGGAGAAGAGAAAATGGCAGAGCTTCTGCTTCCATTAGAAAATTATGAGTTCGAAGTGAGCATCTAGATCTATATTTGCAGGGGTTCAAATCAATGCCAACCATTTGATTAAAATGTTTTAAATCCAAACCATTCAGGCCTAAGTTTACTGTTGCCATTTACATAGCACGTGTCGACCGTCTAGGACCCCAGATTGACCTTTATCGGTTGATTTGGTGCTTCCTGGGTCGAATTGTGCTGTGTAAATTATGTTAATTATTAAAGTTTGAAAGTTTGTTAATTACATACCAAACTTAATTGATCACCATCATTATTTCCTCTAATCACTTAACGTTTAGGCTACCGTTAAACTTAACAGTTTTAAATTAACGTTAATTTATTATTATTTATTTCCCTAATTACATATATAATTATTTTCGACTCTAAAATTTCAATCATTAATAATTTTTTTGTTTGAACTCCGATCGGAAAAGTTTATATATGAAAATTTGTCAGAAAATTGCCATGAACCCAATGGTTTGGGTTTCTAGCCAAATTATTAAGTTTATAAAATTATATTTTCACCGTCTATTATTTGTTAGTTAATTTCTATTTAAATTAATTATCTAAAAAATCGTGGGGTGTTACAGTATTCGTCATGGCTGTTGGAGGCACCAAGGGGTTACATACTAATAGTTATTGGATAACTACTGACCGACTCACTCAATAGTTCAGCTTTGGTTATAGATAAACCGTGGCACGATCTCCATCGAACGAATATAGACGGATCGAGTGGAAACATTGGAAGTGAAACACTAATAAATGATGATCCATCTCTTTACACGGTCAACTGAGTAAAACATGTGTAACGACCCAAAATTCCTGTCATTTGAAATTCGTATATTTAATTGATTTTAAATATTAACAAGTAAAATTTGCAAGTCGAATAAATTATATTTCGAATATCTAGATTTAATTGGATAATTAAATCGATAATTTAATATTTGAAATTACAGAAATAATTGGAAATGGGTTTAATGTGATTAAATTTGATTTGTAAAGTTGTATTAAATCATATTGGAGTTAGAATAATGTTATAGAAATTTTAAAATTGAATTAAAAGTTAATTTGTGGAAATTGAATATTTTAATATTTAATTGACGAGTGAAAATAGCCATTTTTCAAACAGTCTCGGATTTCAACGAAACTGGTTTCATTGGATCCATAATGTCAAATTAGCGTAAGATTTCAAATTTCGTGTTAATCGGGTTTACGGTTTGTCCGAGGCAAATTAAAATGCGTAGAAATCGGTTTAAGTGAATTTTAAATTTAAAATAGTCGATTTGAAAACCTATCTTCCAAATACGATCGAATTGCCTCCTAATATATATTCCATTGCATTCGGAATAGGGGTAAAACATTATAAACGTCAGCCGTCATGCTTCGTTTGAAGTTCGAAAAATAGGAGATATATAGTGTCTCGTCAAATTTTCTATACAAGGACCTTAACTTCTCAATTTTTCACAAAACCAAAAGAGATTAGGGTTTTGTTACAGCAGCCGCCACCAACAGTTTCAATAGCCGATTCCTTCCACCGCTCTTCCTCCTTTTTCTTTAAATCCACTAATTAATTTAAGAAACTTCCAACTGCAACTTTGTAGATCGCGACGAGTTCTATCGTTTCAACGGCTATGATCGAAATCAATGCAGCCGATCATCGACAATTTAAGCTTGAACGTCAGATGTTTGTGCGCGTTTATCCACGCGAGGGGACGACCGAGCCTTCCGTGCTCGTGGCCGTGGGTGAGGCATAGGTAGGCACACGCCTCGATGGGTTTTGATCGTGTTCTCGACGATCGACGTGGTCGCGTTAATTGACGAAGGAAGGCGGCTGGGTGGGTTGTTATTCGCGTACGTATGCTGGAGGGAGAAGAGAAGCATGCGTGGCCTGGATCTGATGGGCAAAAATCAACGGCCCTGATTCGTTGAGGTTTAGAATGGAAAAGAAAATTGTTAATTTATTATATTATAAATTGTACAAACTTTAAAATTTCATATCTTTGTCATATGAGGTCCGTTTCGCACGAAATGAATTGCGTCGGAATCGTATTCGCGAGCACTACGTGATGGAGCTGGATTGGGATTGATTGGAGCTAGTGCGAATTTTGGGTAAAATTAAACGCACGTTTAATTTTATTCGGAGTAAAACGCTGAAACCGCTGTTGGAAGCAAGGTGAGAACTTTTCACTTAATCGAATTTGTTTTGATTTAAATTTTAAATGGTTAAATTTAAAGTTGCTTGATTGTGTGAATGAATGATGGTTGCTATTTGTTGTATTGAAATAGACCCTATACGCCGTATATTAAGAGGAGGTTATTTTATTAAACACATATACCGCGATATTCCATCTTGAAGTGGAATTGGTATTATATATGTACTTGGAGTTGATTTCCTGCATTATATAGCGGATGAGACCCTATTGCGCCGCATAATAGTGGATGATATTTTATATAAACCCATGTACCGCGATATCCCGTCATGAAACGGGATTGGTATTGTGCTAACATCTGTGGATGCAGGGAAACAGGTTGGAGGGATCCAACTGGATTCCTCAAATAATCGAAATTGTTTCAATGTTGTATGTTGATTATTTATAATCTCTGTGTGATTTTCTTCGTGATTGAAATCGTTGAAGGCTAAACTTTAGCCGAATATAATTTTGGTATCGTTGGATACCGGAAATAAATAGAAATTTGATTTTTGAAAATTTAGGTTGAAAGTTTATATTAAAATTTATTTTTGAGAATATGATAAATTTAAAAGAAGGAATTCTAAAATAATAAAGTTTATTTTTAATCTTATTGAATAAAATTTCAAAATATGGGAAAAGCTTTAATAAATGGATTTCGGGTAATATTATTCAAAGGTTGAAGAATTTATTCAAAATATGGATTTTAAAGTGTTTGAAAAATAAAAGAATTTGTTTTATTTAAAAAGAATTTATTTATAAAAGGAAATAAAATTTGAAATCCATTTGGGAATTGATTTTTGGTGATTGAATTTAAATATTTTGAAAATGCATTTGGAAATTTATTAGGTGCTTTGAAAAGAATTTGGAATCAATTTGAAAATTGATTTGGGGTTTAGTAGAAATTAATTTCAAATTGAGATTAGAACGAAATTCACTTGGTGTCTAATTTCTTGGAAAATCAATATGAAATTTGATTTGGTTGTTTTTGAAATCGATTGAAAAATTTAATTGTTGTTGAAAGTGAATATTTGAAATCAATTTGAAAATCGTATATCAATGGATATTTGAAAATTTAAATTCAACATGGAATTTATAAAGGAAAGGGAAATTTGTTTAAAAATAAACATTGATTTACTTTTGAAGTGTGGAAATTTTTTACGGATTTGGAACGTAAATTTAAAGTAAATCGGTAAGGATTTATTTAATTGGTTTAAATAAACCATTTTGAAATGAAAGTGTATTCTCCTTGGAAAGCCGAATAAAATTTCTGAATAAGTTTGAAAAATATATACATATATATGTATATAATTCTAAAATTGGTTTTGAAAAGGATACTTCGGAGAAATTAACTTCCTAAATTGTTTTGAATCCTTTAAGTAAAGATTTATTAAGTTGATATGGAAATGATTATTTCTAAGATTTAACCAATAGTTGTTTTAGAAAATAGTTATTTATATAGTTATACTCTATCTACTAATTTTTATTTTGAAAATTAGTTTGGACTTAAGTTATATGTAATATTGGTATAATATTTTTATAACTAATATTTTAAGTGTTTAAAGAAAAATAGTTTTATTTCATATTGTTTTTCCGATATATTTTAGATAAGTGTTATAAATTATTTAAAGTATTTGAACTCGGCAGATTTCCAGTGAAAATGAATAAATATTTGGAAGTGTTCCCGCGTAAGGAAAATGATTTGAAATTGGTTTTCAAAAGTTGTAATGGTGAAAAGTGATTTGAAATTTTGTTTTCAAATTGTTGAAGCATGGAAAAATATTCTTGTGAATATATTTTTTGGAAAACAAATAATTTGGGAAATTATTTGGAATCTGGTGATATTATGCATATCTATTGATAGTTAAATGACCGACTATCAATATTTACCTTTAAATGGGTATTTGTTGTGATTTGCTTGAATTTGAATGCTTGAATTATTTTAAAATAAGCGCTCTTTATTCGGTTTAGGCGGGAGAGGACCTTTGGGTCATAAATCCCATTCCGAATAGTAATACATCATAATGGATAGCATTTGAAGACCGGATATTTTCAAAAACGGAAGGATTACTATCGAATGTCTCTACATCGGCTGATCCCCGATATAGAGATTTTATCACCCTTTGTGATGGGGAGTCCGGACGTGATTAGTGGATATCCGGATTGCAAGGGCTTCTTTTGAAAGGGCCTTCGGTTCTGTTCGATCCCGGAACAGACTTGTATGGTTGTATGTCTGACGTTACATTTTGAGAGATAAAGCTGGTTTCTATCAAATACATTTCTGTTGGTGGCGGAGAATTTATCCTCTTAGCTTAACACCCTTCTCTGAGACGTACGAGCTGAAAGGTTATGTAGTTGATGGTTACTAGTGATATATTCCCAATTTGGTAACGTGACATGCTGAGTGCTGCTATGTGCTGATCATTTGTTGGTCAAAGTATGGCTTTGTGAAAAGCGTAGCTTTGTGGACGAGACTTCGTCGAACCTCACAACCCGGTTATGGTCAAAACATGAATCGTAGCAGCAAGGTTATTTGAGGGTAGCGCCCTCTGAGGGTATGTCATTTCCTTCTGGATTATGAGTGGTATCATGGTATGGAGCCCAAATACTTAACTTCGTGGTTGCTGCAAACTTATTGGTTTGTGGTTGTTGGTTGAGAGAATCCTCGGATAAAGGTCGCAAACGACCGGGGGATGACATGCTCGTGTCAGTAGTTACCTATTTATAGAGGTAACCCGACCATGTCTAGCAGAGATCCGGTTAGGATCCTAGGACGTCCCTCCAGAGACGTTCGATTTTATTTAGGAAGTTCCTTTGCCCGACCATTTGTTGGAAAATCCAAAGAAACAATACGAGCCCTGTATGGTTTTAGTTGTAGAACATGCCATTTAATATGGTAGCTATAGTAGGCATACTATAATGGTACGTATGCTGGCTAAGATTTATACTATACTTTCGAAAGGTTTTCCACTGTGTAGTTATAATAATAATATCAAAGAAAATTTCTCGTATCAAGCATGTTTGACTATCATAAGGAGAAATCTCCTCCAATTCCGCGTTTGCATTGTGTGTGTGGCGGGAGGCCTTATGGTATTTTCATTTTCCAAAAGCATTGCGGATTCTTTTTATTTCTTGGTGCAAATAATTGTTTTATGTTCTCACACCAGTTCCATGACTTACCTGGAGTTTATTGTTCCCTTTCTAAACTCTGGGTGTCCATCATTTTCCACACGGGAAGCCTAGAGTCAGGTTATCAGGATATTCTGGAATTCAGGAGGTGCTGTGGAGCTCAAGAGGCGAGCTGGATTGCGAAACATATCACTTGTATATGATATTATCTTTTTCGCTGTGTATCCACTTGTGAGGACAAGTTTATATAATTGTCCAGTTGTGTTGTGTTGTAAGTTGACTCTGATGATGTAATGTATAAAATGTACAGTTATTTTGATTTAAAGATTATTCATTTATCTATTATATGTTGTTCCGCTGCGATTGTGAGATTCTGATATTGTTCCTGTTTCTTCTTCTTTCTTTCTTCTTCTACCTCTTCTTCTTTAACCCTAACAATTCGGTTTTATGGCCTTCGATTGCTCGGCAGTTGATACAGTGAACGTATTAATGTCGATTTTCGGAAGTCGAAAATTTCAAAGTCGTTACATTTGGTATCAAAGCATTTGATTAAGCAACTCTGGCTCTGTTGGGAATTCCTCATTAGACATAGAGTTAGTAGTACTTTAGAATGAGTGTGAGTGTAATCATAGATATGAGCGCGTATTTGTTAGTGAATATAAAAATATTTTATATTGTGTTTGCTTATCCGTTGAGCTGTTTGTGAATTCTGGTCGGTATGTGGGACGCCATATTATCGATAGGAATTTCTAAATACTTAAACGAGGCAAGTCGACATAGTACCATTTTAAATTGGGTAAATGAAACAATTTTACCTCGATTATATTTTAAATATAAAGGAAATAATTTTTCATAAATTATTAAAGTGTATATAAATTGATTGTTTGGTTGTTGAAAATGTAAGAATATATATAAGTTAATTAAAAGAATAATTGTATAAGCAAATGAATTATTAAGTATGGAATTATCATTAATGTGATTTACAATTGTGAAATAATCTTATATATATAAGAAGTGAAACTATGTGAATATATTTATAAATATGAGTTGTAAATAAAAATGAATTTGGATTATGAATTTGAAAGTTTTGAATCCCGTCTATTTTGAAAGTAAAGATGTTATTAAGCAAGATAAATCAATTTGGAATAATCTTATGTAAGTGAAGTGGAATAGTGAAATTCTATAAGGAAAAGACTTATAAATGTGAGTTATAAGAAAAAGGAATTTTTTTGAAAAAATTTAAAGCACTGGATTCGCTACTGTTGCTGGGAAATAATAAGGGTGATGACTGCAACATCATCAGTATCATTTTCGAGTTTCTGTGTGATGGATTCGCTACCATAGTAAATTGGAAATTGAAGTTTTGATGTGATAAACAAATTTGAAAATTAAAAATCCAAGTTGTAATTGTTGAATATAAGTAATCAAGTTTTGGACTTATAATATGAAATAATAAAGATTTTACTTTGGTAAAGTTGAAATAAACTTGAGTTGGCATAATAAAACATATGATTTGAAATTTAACTAAACAAAGGTTAAATAAATTGATTTGGATTAGATAAGCTATCGAAATGGAAATTAAACCGAAGTGATTATATAAAATAACTTTGAAGTTTAAATAAGTTGTATAACTTGTAAAGTGGGAAAATGTAAGTGAAACCAAATGATAAAATGGTTAAATAATTTTGTTAAGCAAAACGAGATATGAATTTGAATTAGTGATGAAATTTGACTTTGGTAAAAGTTAAATAGAATTTACTTTAGAATTGGAATCTGAATTGGATTTATAAGTAAAAATTTAAGTTAAGTTAAACAAATGATGTTTGAAATGGAATATAACTTTAGTGATGTTGAATGAAGTTGATTTTGGTATCGAAGTACAATAATAAAGTGAATTAAATGGATGTGGACTTGAGTTATATAAATGAAATTCAACCTTATTTGTTAAATGAATTAGCAATTGAATTGAACTAATGGATTGAATGTTAATCAACGAATGTAAAAGAATTTATATAGAATAATGAATGTAAGTGTTAATTCATTAGAAGCTAATGAAGTTGAAAAATTGAATACCTGAAAGAAAAGTCAATTAGATATTAAACCAATTGGAAATTAAAAGTGTTAAACCAAATTGAATGTAAATTTAATAATTTGGTTATGTTGGTTATGATTTGGTTGTTATATGATTGTTAGTTGATTGTATATAATGCATTAAGTGTTAATGAAATTGAATTGATAAATGGAAAGCTATGAAATTGAATTTGAATTGAAAGTGAACTAATGTGAATTGGTTGTAAGCAATAAAAATTTGTATCGAAACCTTATAAATTGCTTATGGGAATTATTTTGATTGCATTGCTTATGAAAACTATGTGTTTTCTATTGAAAATTAGTGAAATGTAAATGAATTTCCTATATATGTCACTTACATGTTTAAACTGAGTAAGTACAGGTACCAGGGATATAGTTGGCCGGATTTGGTCACGCTAAAATGCTAATAAATAACTGCTTTGCTTAAAAATGCTAAAAAGGTACGCCTATGCAATAATAATAGGAAATATGAACCGTTTTTCTATTTTCCGACCGTGTGGGTCGATATATATATTTATATCTATTATGATATTGCAAAAGCTCCTCCGTACAAGGGAGACTCTGCCAAAATTTTCCGTAAATTTTCGGAGTTAGAAAATTTTTGAAAATTTTTTGTTAACGAAAAGTCAATTTCTAAATTGAAATGAAAATGTAGGAATTGAACTAGAAAAGTGTAACCATCGGATTTTGGAAAAGTTAAGAAATTAAAATGAATCTGAAATCGAGTTGGAACGGTTTGTTTTTGAAAAAAAGAAGAAAAAAAAGGGTTAATGGATTTCAAGACTTTTTCTTACTTGGCAATTTCGAGGACGAAATTCTTTTAGGGGGGAAGTTTGTAACGACCCAGAATTCCTGTCATTTGAAATTCGTATATTTAATTGATTTTAAATATTAACAAGTAAAATTTGTAAGTCGAATAAATTATATTTCGAATATCTAGATTTAATTGGATAATTAAATCGATAATTTAATATTTGAAATTACAGAAATAATTGGAAATTGGTTTAATGTGATTAAATTTGATTTGTAAAGTTGTATTAAATCATATTGGAGTTAGAATGATGTTATAGAACTTTTAAAATTGAATTAAAAGTTAATTTGTGGAAATTGAATATTTTAATATTTAATTGATGAGTAAAAATAGCCTTTTTCAAACTGTCTCGGATTTCGACGAAACCAGTTTCATTGGATCCATAATGTTAAATTATTGTAAGATTTCAAATTTCGTGTCAATCTGGTTTACGGTTTGTCCGGGGCAAGTTAAAACGCGTAGAAATCGGTTTAAGTGAATTTTAAATTTAAAATAGTCGATTTGAAAACCTATCTTCCAAATACGATCGAATTGGCTCCCGATATATATTCCATTGCGTTCGGAATTGGGGTAAAACATTATAAACGTCAGCCGGCACGCTTCGTTTGGAGTTCAAAAAATTGGAGATGAATAGTGTTTCGTCAAATTTTCTATATAAGGACCTTAACATCTCAATTTTTCACAAAACCTAAAGAGATTAGGGTTTTGTTACAGCAGCCGCTACCAACAGTTTTAATGGCCGATACCTTCCACCGCTCTTCCTCCTTTTTCTTCAAATCCATAAATTAATTTAAGAAACTTCCAACTGCAACTTTGTAGATCGCGACGAGTTCTATCATTTCAACGACTATGATCGAAATCAATGCAGCCGATCATCGGCAATTTAAGCTTGAACGTCCGATGTTTGCGCGCATTTATCCATACGAGGGGACGACCGAGCCTGCCGTGCTCGTGGTTGTGGGTGAGGCATAGGTAGGCGCACGCCTCGTTGGGTTTTGATCGTGTTCTCGACGATCGACGTGGTCGCGTTAATTGACGAAGGAAGGCGGCTGGGTAGGTTGTTATTCGCGTACGTATGCTGGAGGGAAAAGAGAAGCACGCGTGGCCTGGATCTGATGGGCAAAAATCAACGACCCTGATTAGTTGAGGTTTAAAATGGAAAAGAAAATTGTTAATTTATTATATTATAAATTGTACAAACTTTAAAATTTCATATCTTTGTCGTACGAGGTCCGTTTCGCACGAAACGAATTGCGTTGGAATCGTATTTACGAGCACTACGCGATGGATCTAGATTGGGATTGATTGGAGGTAGTGTGAATTTTGAGTAAAATTAAACGCGCGTTTAATTTTATTCGGAATAAAACGCTGAAATCGCTATTGAAGGCAAGGAGAGAATTTCTCACTCAATCGAATTTGTTTCGATTTAAATTTTAAATAGTTAAATTTAAAATTGCTTGATTTTGTGATTGAATGATGGTTGCTATTTATTGTATTGAAATAGACCCTATACGCCGCATATTAAACGGAGGTTATTTTATTAAACACATATACCGCGATATTCCACCTTGAAGTGGAATTGGTATTATATATGTGCTTGGAGTTGATTTCCCGCATTATATAACGGATGAGACCCTATTGCGCCGCATAATAGCGGATGATTTTTTATATAAACCCATGTACCGCGATATCCCGTGTTGAAGCGGGATTGGTATTGTGCTAACATCTGTGGATGCAAGGAAACATGTTGGAGGGATCCAACTGGATTCCTCAACTGATCGAATTTGTTTCAACGTTGTGTGTTGATTATTTATAATCTCCGTGTGATTTTCTTTGTGATTGAAATCGTTGAAGGCTAATGCGATGACCTAGAATTTTTGAGCATTTAAAATTGGAATATTCAATTGATTTTAAATATTTAAAAGTTAATTTTAACTTGAATTCAAATATCACTAATTATTGGGTAATTTTATTATTTAAATTATTTGAAGTGGGGTAAATTATTGAATATTGAGTTTTAAGCCTATTAAAAATTATTTGAAGGCTTACAAAATTTACATTGATAATACTGAGAATAATAGAAGTGTTAAAATTGAATTCGGAAGTGTTTTGTTAAGTTTTAATAATATACAGTTTAAATTGAATTTAAAAATAGCCTTCCGTGGCACAGTCTTGGGACTCGATGAAACCAGTTCCATTGGATCCGTAATATTGGATAATTATCGAATTTCAATTTTCGTAGTGATTGGAGTTGTTGAGTGAGTGTACGATTTATAAACGCATTGAAAATTTTATTGAGACGATTTGAATTTAAATAATATACCATTCAAATCATAGCCGAAATAATTTCACATCAGAATCTTTAAAGCTTCCATTTCGTGGTCATTGTAGCAAATTGTCTCAGGCACGCTAATATTTTCAACGCTCAGAAATCAAATCATAATTTCCTTTCGTCTTCTAAGCACGACACCCCTCAGCTATAATTAACATTCCCTTTCTTTTGCAAAACCAAACGAGATTCAATCGAATAATTCAAACCGAGATCAAATAATAATAATAATAATACGAATTCGATCGTATAAACAAATTGAAACCAAAGCCGATCTCGTTCGATCCCTTCCTCCTTATTGTTTTTAAATCTTCATATGGCCGATACCAGGTTTTATTTCGAAGTCGCTTGCATTTGGGATCATGTTATTTTGGCTAGGGCTTCGGCAACGCGATGTTGAGGAGGGTTGAATTTGGTTGGCGATTGTTCCTTTGGGCATGTCGACGATCTCGAACAAATCTGGTCGGCCTTGCAATCGAGGGGTTGGCATTCGAGTGGGATGTTGTGGATCGACGAGGCAAGCTGTCGCGCGTGGCTGCAGAGGAATGGTTTTGGGCGTGACGTGGTGGAGATTTGGGGCTGCGGTCGATTAAGGTATGGCATTTGCTTTAATTTAATCCGACGGTATAAAAAAATAAAAAAAATAAAAAAAATTTACTGCTTAAGAAAATTTGTGAACAGCAAGGCAAAGTTTTATTAAACTATTTTTATATTTTAAGTTAATCTTAATTTAACATGAACATGTGCAGGAAATAGAAATATATTAGGTATACTTATTATTTATTCTTTTCGATGTAAGGATTCAAATATAATTGTGTAGATATATACAGAATTGGGATAAAAATATATAAAGTTTAAAACAGTAAAAAAAGAGAAATATGTAGTTTAAGGTTGAAACATTTCTTGGTTTTAGAATTTTCGTTGAATAAAGTGTATACTGTTGGGTAATCATGTATAAAAAAATGGGAAAAATATATATATATGTAATTTTCAAAAGCAGAAATAAATACGTGTAATTACATTTGTAATTTACCAAGTTATTAGAGATGAAGGAAATAATATGTTTAACTGGGTAACCAATTGTTTTAGTTACTAAAGATAATTTACTAAAGGAATTAGTTTAAAATTTGATGATTTCTTAATTAAATCTAATTGATAGAAATTAATTGTTCGATTTATTTCGAATATTAATAAACCTTATAATACTTATACAAGGTCAACTTCTAAAAAGAAACAAGCTGGTTTGGGATGGATTACAAATAAATCAAAGGTGAGTTAATCTCACTCGGTTAAATTTAAATTTAAATGATTAAATTTAAATAATTGGTTGAATGGTTGAATTGATTGATGAGCTATAGTATGGTATATTTTGGAATTGGTATTTTATATTGTGCTAACGTCTGTGGATGCTGGGAAAACAGGTTGGAGGGATCCAACCGGACCCCTCAACATTTATTTAAATAATTTAATATCCTCTGTGTGATTAATTGATATTCTATGATGAATTATATTGGAATATTGAATTGATTGACTATAGTTGGGTATAATGGGTTACCAAAAATATATAAACTGGATTTTGGAAAGAAAATAAAAGAAGTAAATTTGTAAGCGAAATAATTATAGAGAATTTGAACAAATTAAGAATGGATTGAAAAGAAATAGAAGTTATATGAAAATAATAATAAGTAACTTCGAGTATGAAAAGAATTTTTTTTTTGAATAAAACGAAATTAATGAATTGTAAACTTAAGTTATATCAATTAAAGGAATAAAGAATTATTTTAAAATTTCAAAGTTTAAATTTATTTAAAAGGATAAAGAAGTAATTGAGAAATCTAAAAATTGGAATTATCAGTTAAAACGTATTTTGAATCAAAATTAGGAATTTAAATCTGAAATTAATGGATTTTGGAAAAAGGGGAGTAAATTGGAAATCAATTCTGAAAATTGATTCAAGTATTTGAAATTGGTAATTTAAAGAAGAATGTGAAGAGAAGTATATTTCTCTGGATAGCCAAATATGTTTTCAAAGTAAGTTTTTAAATATAAGATAAAAGTTTTATGTTGTTTTAAAAAGCATGTTTTAGAAAATTTATTATTTCTAAATGTTTAAATCCTAAAGTAAATATTTTTCAAATCTATTATCGTAGTAATTATTTAAGGTAACATGGTATTTTGTTTTAAAAAGAGAAATTTAGTTCTATATTCTAAAACGTAGCTTTATTTTTAATTTATATATATATATATATATACATATATATTAATATAGCATTAAAGTAGTTTTTAATTTAAATATTTAAGAGTATATTTTATAATAAGGCGTTTTAAATCATTATAAAATCTAAGTGTTGTACTTGGTGATTTCAGAAGAAATAGAAAATATTTGGAAAATTTATTCAGAAAAGGAAGATAGTTTGAAACTGTTTTCAAAAGGGTTTGAAAAGTGAAAATATATCTTATGAAGATATTTTGAGATAAATAAATAATTTGGGAAATTATTTATTTTGTGATGGATGTTGTGAATGTTAATTGATAGTTAAATAACTGACTATCAATATTGGCCAACCGCATTGATCGCTTCGAAGAGACCGGGATCGAGATTTATTTCTCGAAAACCACATCGATCCGGTTTGTACGTTTCCTGTAAACGAGTTTGGATTCGAAGATGGAGCAGTGAAGTGCAAGGGCTAGTCGCTACTAATCCTAAAGATATTTCCAAAATGGATGTAGTAGGAATAGTGCCTTCGGTTCCGTTCGAACCCGGGATGGACTTGTATGGATGAATGCTTCCGGAACATCGTCAGGTGGATGATGGGCATTCTAAGGGATATGTTCTAAAAAGGTAACGCTTAGCGTCAAGCCTCATCAAATGGGAATGACTGAAAATCAGGGGTTATGCAGCAAGGCTAGGTGGGTAGCACCCAAGCAGGGTGAGGTCATCCCTGCCTAGATGTTCCTTTTATTTCGGCTTAGTGGGCGGTTGCTGATCCCAGCCGTGGGGTGATCTTACTCGGGATTATCCAGTAAGGGGTAGTCCTGGTCTTTTGTTGCAGGGGAGCAGGCGTACTCCTCGGTACTGTGATCTAGGCCATGTACTGTGACAGGTGGTACCCCAGTGCCTAGTCATTAGTTGGAAATCCATTCTCCCTACGAGCCTTGTACGAATTTTGTTTGTATTACCCACTCTGTGGCTAGTAGGTGGAATTTAATGAATGTAACAATTTCGGCTATTTTTTAAGTATTTGTATATAGACCCTATTATAATATCAGAGGATTTCTGTAAAATTGTTTTAGCTATCGTAAGGTAAAAACCCGACATGTTTATTTGTGGCATGGTCTTACGAGATGCTTTTGTTTAAAAAGGATTTTTGAAACTTCATAATCAATTGAGTGTGATTTTCTCACGCTGGTATTCCAGACTGACTCAGATGTTATTTAACTGTGCTCGGGTCAGACCGAGTATTATAGGATATAGGATATGATGCCGTGGAGCTCAGGAGACGAGCTGGATGACGATACGTATATCCGTACTTGTTATATATATATATATATATATATATATATATATATTCCACTGTGTTGAGTAGCTGTGTATCCAGTTGTATGTTATTGTTGTTGTCGAACTGTGATTGATGTACTCTGATGATGTAATATATATAAACAGATATATTTGATTTAAGTAAAGATCATTTATTATATATTATATTTTAATCCACTACGATGGTTAGATTCTGATATTGTTTTCTATTTTCTTCTTCTACCTCTTCATCTTTAACCCAAATGGTTCGTATTTCTGTACATCTTGAGTTAATTAACGTAGAATAGTGTTGACTCAAGGGGTACAGATTTGCGGGTCGTTACAGCTAAAATTTAGCCGAATATAATTTTGGTATCGTTAGATACCGGAAATAAATAAAAATTTGATTTTTGAAAATTTAGGTTGAAAGTTTATATTAAAATTTATTTTTGAGAATTAGATAAATTTAAAAGAAGGAATTCTAAAATAATAAAGTTTATTTTTAATCTTATTGAATAAAATTTCAAAATACGGGAAAAACTTTAATAAATGGATTTCGGGTAATATTATTCAAAGGTTGAGAATTTATTCAAAATACGGATTTTAAAGAGTTTGAAAAATAAAAGAATTTTTTTTCTTTAAAAGGAATTTATTTTTAAAAGGAATTAAAATTTGAAATCCATTTGGGAATTGATTTTTGGTGATTGAATTTAAATCTTTTGAAAATCCATTTGGAAAATTATTAGGTGCTTTGAAAAGAATTTGGAATCAGTTTGAAAATTGATTTGGGGTTTAGTAGAAATTGATTTCAAATTGAGATTAGAATGAAATTCACTTGGTGTTTAATTTCTTGGGAAATCAATATGGAATTTGATTTGGTTGTATTTGAAATCGATTGAAAAATTTAATTGTTGTTGAAAGTGAATATTTGAAATCGATTTGTAAAATC
Source organism: Allium cepa (assembly GCA_030765085.1). Taxonomy (NCBI): domain Eukaryota; kingdom Viridiplantae; phylum Streptophyta; class Magnoliopsida; order Asparagales; family Amaryllidaceae; genus Allium; species Allium cepa. Next base: position 762,928,655 of record CM060934.1, on the reverse strand, counting down.
ATATATCAGTGGATATTTGGAAATTTAAATTCACCATGGAATTTATAAAGGAAAGGGAAACTTGTTTAAAAATAAACATTGATTTATTTTTGAAGTGTGGAAATAAATTTACGAATTTGTAACGTAAATTTAAAGTAAATCGGTAAGGATTTATTTAATTGGTTTAAATGAACCATTTTGAAATGAAAGTATATTATCTCTGGAAAGCCGAATAAAATTTCCGAATAACTTTGAAAAATATATACATATATATATATATGTATATAATTCTAGAATTGGTTTTGAAAAGGATACTTTGGAGAAATTAACTTCTTAAATTGTTTTAAATCCTTTAAGTAAAGATTTATTAAGTTGATATAGAAATGATTATTTCTAAGATTTAATCAATAATTGTTTTAGAAAATATTTATTTAAATAGTTATACTCTGTCTACTAATTTTTATTTTGAAAATTAGTTTGGACTTAAGTTATATGTAATATTGGTATAATATTTTTATAACTAATATTTTAAGTAAAGTGTTTAAAGAAAAATAGTTTTATTTCAAAGTGTTTTCCGATATATTTTGGATAAGTGTTATAAATTATTTTAAAATATTTGAACTCGGCAGATTTCCAGTGAAAATGAATAAATATTTGGAAGTGTTTCCGCGTAAGGAAAATGATTTGAAATTGGTTTTCAAAAGTTGTAAAGGTGAAAAGTGATTTGAAATTTTGTTTTCAAATGGTTGAAGTGTGGAAAAATATATCTTGTCAAGATATTTTTGGAAAATAAATAATTTGGGAAATCATTTGGAATCTGGTGATGTTGTGCATATCTATTGATAGTTAAATAACCGACTATCAATATTTACCTTTAAATGGTTATTTTTTGTGATTTACTTGAATTTGAACGCTACACTTATTTTAAAATAAGCGCTCGTTATTCGGTTTAGCCGGTAGAGGACCTTTGGGTCATAAATCCCATTCCGAATAGTAATACATCATAATGGATAGCATTTGAAGACCGGTGTTGAAGACCGGATATTTTCAAAAACGGAAGGATTAACGTCGAATGTCTCTGCATCAGCTAATCCCCGATATGGAGAATTTATCACCCTTTGTGATGGGAAGTCCGGACGTGATTAGTGAATATCCGGATTGCAAGGGCTTCTTTTGAAAGTGCCTTCAGTTCTGTTCGATCCTGGAACAGACTTGTATGGTTGCATGTCTGATGTTATATTTTGAGAGATAAAGCTGGTTTCTATCAAATACATTTCTGTTGGTGGCGGAGAATTTATTCTCTTAGCTTAATACCCTTCTCTGAGACGTACGAGCTCAGAGGTTATGTAGTTGATGGTTACTAGTGATATATTCCCAATTTGGTAACGTGGCATGCTGAGTGCTGCTGTGTTCTGATCATTTGTTGATCAAAGTATGGCTTTGTGAAAAGCGTAGCTTTGTGGACGAGACTTCATCGAACCTCACAACCCGGTTATGGTCAAAACAGGAATCGTAACAGCAAGGTTATTTGAGGGTAGCGCCCTCTGAGGGTATGTCATTTCCTTATGGATTATGAGTGGTATCATGGTATGGAGCCCAAATACTTAACTTCGTGGTTGCTGCAAACTTATTGCTTTGTGGTTGTTGGTTGAGATAATCCTCGGACAAAGGTCGAAAACGACCGGGGGATGGCAGGCTCGTGTCAGTAGTTACCTATTTACAGAGGTAACCCGGCCTTGTCTAGCAGAGATCCAGTTAGGATCCAAGGACGTCCCTCCAGAGGCGTTCCATTTTATTTGGGAAGTTTCTTTGCCTGACCATTTGTTGGAAAATCCAAAGAAACAATACGAGCCATGTACGGTTTTAGTTGTAGAACCTGCCATTTAATATGGTAGTTATAGTAGGCATTCTATAATGGCACGTATGCTGGCTAAGATTTATATTATACTTTCGAAAGGTTTTCCACTGTGCACTTATAATAATAATATCAAGGAAATTTTCTCGTATCAAGCATGTTTTACTATCATAAGGAGAAATCTCCTCCAATTCTGCGTTTGCATTGTGTGTGTGGCGGGAGGCCTTATGGTAGTTTCATTTTCCAAAAGCACTGCAGATTCTTTTTATTTCTTTATGCAAATAACTGTTTTAAGTTCTCACACCAGTCCCATGACTGACCTGTAGTTTATTGTTCCCTTCGTAAACTCTGGGTGCCCATCATTTTCCACACGGGCAGCCTAGAGTCAGGTTATCAGGATATTCTGGAATTCAGGAGGTGCTGTGGAGCTCAAGAGGCGAGCTGGATGGCGAAACGTATCACTTGTATATGATATTATATTTTCTGCTGTGTATCCACTTGTAAGGACAAGTTCATATAATTGTCCAGTTGTGTTGTGTTGTAAGTTGACTCTGATGATGTAATGTATAAAATGTACAGTTCTTTTGATATAAAGATTATTCATTTATCTATTATATTATGTTCCGCCGCTATTGTGAGATTCTGATGTTGTTCCTGTTGCTTCTTCTTTCTTTCTTCTTCTACCTCTTCTTCTTTAACCCTAACAATTCGGTTTTTCGGCCTTCGATTGCTCGGCAGTTGATACAGTGGACGTATTAATGTCGATTTTCGGAAGTCGAAAATTTCGAAATCGTTGCAACATGTTTATTGTATTGTTTTGATTTAGATCTATGTTTGGTCATCATCTCCCTTTAATATATGTTTATGATAAATTAATATTTTTTGAATCACATATTACCTTTGGTAACTTATTATTATTCTCTACATTGTTTAGATCTACACGTTTTTATCACAAATTTATACATGCCTACTTTGTCCAATTTTTTATATTTTGTTTTGGAAATTTGTGAAAGTGAAAGCTAATTTTGAATGAGATTTTTTATATAGCTGTATAACATTTACATGCACAAATAAAATTGAATTGTGTATGTTAAGTTATCTACTGTTTATTGAAATTAATCTTTAATTTCATATGGTAGATACTTGAATATAATTATTTTCAGTCCTTGTTAATAAATCTTGATTTAAAATTAATGAGTGGACTTTAATGTATGTTTTCTATATTTAATGTATCATGTAAAATCCTAAACTATAGTTTCATTTCTAAGTTAAAAGTTTAATCAAAATTATTAACCTTAAAATAATATTTATTTTTATGCTGTTATCTGGCTTATTAACCAAGCGGCTTTCTAGCGAATCGAGATGTCAGAATGAAGATGAAACTATTTGGGGACTTAGGGACATGCTCAGAAGGACAATGGAATCAGTTTCAAGAATTTGGAAGGCCATTAGAGCAAAGGAAAAAGCTCAGTACCGACCATTTTACGATTGATACCAACCACTTTTTGATTAATATCGACCACATTTTATGCCTCCTATGGGGCTCTGGAGATGATTTATGTTGGCATGATTGATCGTCATTGGATTCAATTCTTAAGGAATATTTGAAAAACTCCAAGGGAATTTTGAAAGAAAAAGAAGACAAGTACTACTAATGTTAGAACCTCTCAGAATCAACATGATTTCCAATGGAAAGTGCTCGAAGCATGATTGATCAAAGATAGAGGGACAAGGGAAGGATGATGGGCAGCCTTCCCTTATAAATTCAGATTGGTACCGACTACTTCTGGTCGATACTAACCACTTCTAGTCGGTATCGAAATGAATTGTTGGCTATAGGGAATCCATCTTCCTCTCCTACATTTTCAGATATGAAGTTAGACCTGGTATATTGAGATCTAGAGATTTTGTTGGATGATTTTTGTAACATCCCGTATCTGGAGGCCAAAAGTTAAGCGCTACAGATGCTACAGTCATCCATAGTATTAACTTCTGGTGACAAAATACGGTAATGATTGCGGTATCCATAATATCAGAAGCGCATGAATATGAACAAAATCATAGATTTAAAAAAACAACATTTTGTTGATTACATTTCAAAACAATTATTGATATCCATGTTACATAATCCTTTAATGTTTCTTAGGCAATGATTAAATATATCATTAAAAAATACGCCAAGAGTGACATATGACGATGCCCCTGTAACGACCCGTATTTTACGTGTCGATAGATTGTAGAATTTATAGGTCGTTAGTGTTGATAAGTTGTGTGGAAGTTAACTCGTATGGTGCTTAGGTCGAATTTACGAGTTAAGTTAGTCAACGACTTAGTGCTTAAGTCGTTTGGTAGCCTAGGTCGTTAGGGATTGAGTCGTGACCGACTTAACGTCTTAGGTCATGTGATGATTGAGTCGGTAGGAGCCTAGGTCATGCGAATGAGTCATGGAGGTAGCCGACTTAAGGGGATAGGTCGTTTGGATGTTAGGTCGTTGGGGAGTCTAGTAAGCGACCTAAGAGTTAACGAGTCAGCGACCTACGTGTTAGTGAGTCAGTTGTTGGCGAGTTAAGTATGTCAACGACCTAAGAAAAGTTAGGTCGTTGAACGACTTAAGGGAGTGTTAGGCCGCTGGGCAAGTTGAGTCGCGTGAGCGACTTAGTGTTAGGGATGCTGTGTATTAAGTCGGCAGGACTTGAGTCGTTAGCGACTTATAGATAGCTTGGGCAGGAGTTAGGTCAGCATTGTTGAGTCGTAAGTCGTTGTGTTAGGTCAGCAAGGAGTTGAGTCGGCAGGGTCTTAGGTCGTAGGTCGGCATGCTAGTTAAGTCGTCAGGCGACCTAGGACTTAGGAAATGCGGCAGTGTGTTGAGTCGTGTGACAGTTGGGTCGGCAGTACGTTGAGTCGTTAGGTCGGCCTGTGTTTTAGGTCGCGTCTGGGTTAAGTCGTAAGTCGGCCTTGGTTGTATGTTGTGTTGGTTAGGTCGTAGGTCGTAGGGGCTGATGAGTCGGCAACGACTCATAGTTAGGTCGGGGACGACCTAAGGGGCGACGACCTAAGGGGTTTCCAGCCTATAAATAGAGGGGTTTGGCTCACTTTTTGGCACCGGTTTTTGAAGCGACGAAGTGCTGCCATTTTGAAGACTCGACTACAACATTTCTTCATCTTCTTTTCTCCATTCCAATCTAATTCTAACATCCATCCAAGATCGAAGATCAAGATCAAAGATCAAGAGCCAAAGTTGAAGATTTTCATCCGAAAAGGCTAGATTTCACCGTTTCAAGTGAAATTTCTCCGGATCAAGTCCAAGTCCTTGCTGTCCAGATCTGTAGTTGATTCATTTTAGGTTGTTTTGGTGATTTGGTGAGTGGTAGTTATCTCTCACACGGACCCAAAGGAGTGTAGTGGATTGGTGATATGTTTATGTGTTAAAGTTAGCGTTTTCTCGCATTTTCCTTAAGTCTGCATGTAGATCCATCATATTTGAAGATGTTTATCTATGAAAGTTATTTATCAAGTATTAGACCCATGTTTTAGATTTGATAGATCTATGCTAAAAACCATGATTTCACGTATGTTGGACTTTTGCTCACTTAATTACGAAATTGCCATTATAATTGATATTGCTTAATAGATCTTGTTTGAATGGTTGAATGTTTGAATGTATGTTAGATTTGATTGCTCCAAGTTAGCTTGTAGTTGATTTGGAACAAGATGGTTGAAGATGATTCAAAAGCTAAGTGGAAAGGCTCTTGAATGGTGAAAGCTGCCAATGGCATATGAAGCGGATGTGGAAGCTCATATGGATGGATTCGAGGATGTGGGATCTTGCCATGATGCGAGAAGGCAAAGCATGGTTGAGTTGGGACTTTGCGATGATATGATGAGGCAAGGCTTGTGTTGAGATGGGACGGGTCATGATGACGTTCCAAGTTGAGAGACTTTGCTATGATGTGATGAGGCAAGACATATGTTGTGATGGGACGGGTCACGAAGACGTTCCAAGCACGGGTCATGACGACGTGCAAAGTTATAACTCGGTGATGCGGTCCGGGTTGGGGTGGATAATGGTTAGCTTGAGAGGCGCTTGAGCTAGTATGGAAGTAGTCGTCGAGGAGGATGACTAGGAGGCTAAGATCTCATCGTTGTTGAAGGTTCTAGCATACTCAAAGCAAGGGTACGTTGGAACGGGTCACGATGACGTTCCAGGCACGGGTCATGATGACGTGCTAGTACTCTGGGCTGATGCGTTCGGCTTAGGCACGGGTCACGATGACGTGCGGAGTTATGGCTAAACCGGGGTTACCATTAGCCCTTGACAGGCGGTCATTCAACTAACGGTGAAATCAAGGCAATGATAACAGTGATAGCCAGAGTCATGGATGTTTGGATGTTTGGTTGTATCATCATTCGGCTTCAAGAGCGGTGTTTTCTGGGTGCTTATCTGATCTTGGTTTAGGCCTTGGGGGTTTGTATTTGGAAAACATCGTCCTTGACTCGAGTGATTATTGCTTTACCTTACTTATCTGCTATGTTATGCTTACTTCTCCTTAGTGTGTGTCTGGGGGCTATCACTGTAGAAAGAGGTGGAGTGGGATGGTTTGGTTCCTATTCCTTTTATCCCTTATGCTTTTTGGTATGTTTGATAGTTAATTTACTGCTCACTAAGACTTTGTCTGACTCAAGGTTTTATGTCTCCTCTTATTACCTTGGGCTGTTCATCCATGTTTGGGATGGGCAGACTAGGTAGCAGGTGACAGGTGCTGTGCTAGGAGTTCTACGCTAAAGATGACGAAGACGAGCAGGAGGCTTTGCATATTAGTTTTCTTACTATATGTACTGGGTATCCGCTGCTGTATTTGGTTGAGTGATTTGTAGTGAGGCTTTCATGTATGGATTCGAGTAGATGATTGTATGAAACAACTGTGATGCTTATATGATGATGTTCTGTTCTATGGAGCTTCACTATATTATATTTCTCTATTGTATTTTATCCATGCGCTGTGAGTTATGCGATAGAGATTCTTCTGTTTTGTTTTACCCTGACTATCGTCCATGGCTGCCTGGCACACCTTTTAGCGCATTATTTCCTTGATTTGGTGCGGGAGTCATGGGCGGTCGTCACATTTGGTATCAGAGCTTTGGTTAATCGATTTCAGCCAACGCTCGCTGACGTAACTACGTATGAGAGACGTAATTGTATTTTGATGGATGATTACTATATATAATATAGTAGCCTAGAAGGATTTGAACTCCTTATGCAGTTGTTTCTTAAGGTGTTCTAATCATTCTTATTACAGATATTAAGGATGAGTCGAAGAGGGAGACCAGCTGCAAGGGAAAGCCGTGCTGATGAAGGAGCTGTTGATTATGGAACTATGTTCGAAGCGATGATGACTTCGATCATGAGAAGGATACCAGCTTCAGGATCATCAGTGGATGTGGGAGTTCAAGTTCAAGCTCCAAGACCGGTGGATTTTGCTAAGCTTTGCAAGGATTATACTTCTCTTGGAGGAAAAGCTTTCTTGGGGACGGAGTCGACTATTGAGGTGCAGAGATGGATTGATGCTTGCAAAAGGATCTTTGGTGACTTAGGGATTGAGGATGCAACTAAGAGAAAGCTTGCATCGAGACAGCTTCAGGGAAGAGCTGCTGATTGGTGGAATTCTATCACCATAGATACACCAGAAGAGGATATTACTTGGGAGCAGTTCCAAGTTAGATTTGAAGCCAAGTTCATCTCTACTGCTCAGAGGTCTGTTTTGTTCAAGAGATTTGTGGAGCTCAAACAAGGCGGAAGGCCTGTTCTGGAGTATATTTCTGAGTTCGAAGCTTTGTCTAAGTATGCCAGATCATATATTGATTCTCCCTACCAGAAGAATGAAAAGTTTGTGACTGGTCTGGATGCTTATCTAGGAAGGCAGTTAGTGGATCATCTGGACGATCCATTTGAGAAGCTGGTGGAGAAAGCTCTGAGGCATGAGAGTTTGTTTCCTAGGGAAAGTTCTGTTGTTGCTGTAACCAGGGAAGGATCTAAACCACAGCAGAGTGGGAATAAGAAGAGGAAGCAGCAGCAACAGAAGGGAAAGGATGGTCAGAAGAAGCCAAAGGGCGAGGTGACTTGTTATAACTGCCGTCAGAAGGGTCATCTTTCTCGGGATTGCAAGAATCCGAAGGTGCAGTTGAAGTGTTACAACTGTGATAAGCTGGGACACATTAAGAAGGATTGTCCAGAACCGAGGAAAGATAGGCAGGTTGTGCAAGCCTATGCTTTGGGGGCTGTTCCATCGTCTTCGAAAGCTCCTACTGCTGAGGAGAAGGGGAAGAGTGTGGTGGTTCAAGGTACTCTTTCTATTTGTGGTGTTCCAGTTAGAGTGTTGTTTGATACTGGAGCGTCGCATTCTTTTGTTTGTGATGAGTTGGTATGCCGGTTAGGTATGAAACCGGATATTGTTGATAGGCCATTGGTTGTGACTAATCCGGTTGGGGGTTCGTCATGTTTGTGTATGATATGCCGTGGTCTAGTTGTGTCGAGTCATGATTGCTCGTTTGTTTGTGATTGCTTTGTTCTGAACTTTGCGGGGTTCGGAATTATTTTGGGTATGGACTGGCTTAGGAAGTATGCGGCTAGGATTGATTGTGAGAGGCTTGAGGTGACAGTCGGGAATGTGGAAGGGCGAAAGGTTGTGATACGATGTAAGCATGAAGAAGGCGTCTTCATGAGCTTCATGTATTCGCTAGTTGTTCCACGGGATGGACTGTCATCGGTGCCTATTGTGAATGAGTTTGAGAATGTCTTTGAGGAAGTCAAAGGGTTGCCGCCGCATAGGGAGATCGAGTTTCGTATCGATCTAGTTGAGGGAGCCAGACCTGTTGTGATGCCTCTTAGGCGGATGGCACCGAGGGAGCAGCAAGAGCTGAAGGTGCAAGTTGATGACCTTTTGCAGAAAGGATTCATTCGGAGAAGTGTGTCCGAATGGGGTGCGCCAGTTGTGTTCGCAACCAAAGCGGATGGATCGTTGAGGTTGTGTGTGGATTATCGTGAGCTGAATAAGGTGACTAAGAAGAACAAGTATCCATTACCGAGAATAGATGACTTGTTTGATCAGCTTCACGAGGCTAAGGTGTTTTCTCAGATGGATTTGGCAACGGGATTTCACCAGTTGAGAGTGGCGAAGGATAGTGTGCCGAAGACTGCTTTCAGGACACCATCCGGGTTTTATGAGTGGCTGGTAATGCCGTTTGGATTGACTAACGCGCCAGCATATTTTGTGGATCTTATGAATAGAGTGTTCAGAGATCAGTTGAATAAGTTCGTGCTTGTGTTCGTGGATGATATTTTGGTTTACTCCAGAACCGAGGAAGAGCACAAGACGCACTTGAGGATTGTTTTGGGAATTTTGTGGAAACATCAGCTGAAGGCTAAGTTTTCGAAGTGTCACTTCTGGAAGAGTGAAGTGAGGTTCTTAGGCCATGTTATCTCTGGAAATGGAATAGCGGTTGATCCCGCTAAGGTGGCAGCGATCCAGGATTGGGTTAGACCTAAGAATGCATCTGATGTGAGAAGTTTTCTTGGATTAGCAGGATATTATCGTCGGTTTATCAAAGACTTTTCCAAGATAGCTGCACCGTTGACAGGATTGACGAAGAAGAACCAAGTGTTCAGATGGGATGATAAGTGTGAGCAAGCTTTCGTAATCCTGAAAGAACGACTGACAAGTGCTCCTGTTTTGACTATTCCGAGTGGGAATGATGAGATGGTGGTTTACACCGATGCATGTGGCACTGGACTAGGAGCGGTGCTAATGCAGAAGGATAAAGTTGTTGCGTATGCTAGTCGACAACTAAAGCCGCATGAAAGGAATTATCCGACTCATGATTTGGAGTTAGCGGCGATTGTGTTTGCTTTGAAGATGTGGAGACACTATCTATTGGGAGTTAGATTCGAGCTGTTTACAGATCATAAGTCGTTGAAGTATCTGTTTTCCCAAAAGGATTTGAATCTTCGACAGCAAAGGTGGCTAGAGTTCTTAGCATCGTATGATTTTGGTATAGCCTATACTCCAGGGAAAGGTAACGCAGTGGCTGATGCGTTAAGTCGAAGACATGCAGGATTGGGAGCCATGTTTTCGGAATGGAAGAGTCTTGAGTATTTGGCTGGATTTGATTTCAGGCCTAGATGCGAATTGGAACCTGAGATGTTGGCAAACTTATCAATAAGGCCTACTCTTGTGGAAAGAATTGGCGAGGGTCAAAAGCAAGATGATAAGCTTGTCAAGATTATCTGTGATTTGGAATCTGGATTGGACCCGGAGAAGGATAAGGGATTCGAGGTCGATCGAGAGGGTTGGCTTCGAAAGCAAGGGCGACTAGTTGTTCCCGATGTAGATGGATTGAGAGATGAAGTTCTGAGGGAGAGTCATCACTCGAAGTTGACAATTCATCCAGGTGGAAATAAGATGTATCGGGATATGAAGAGAACCTACTACTGGGAAGGTATGAAGAAGGATGTTGGAAATTTTATTTCCAAGTGTATGAATTGCCAGTTGGTAAAAGCTGAGCAGAAGAAGCCCAGTGGATTGCTTCAGCCATTGGAGGTTCCTACATGGAAGTGGGAGCAAGTGTCGATGGACTTTATCGATGGTCTACCTAGGACAAGAGCAGGGAATGAAGGGATTTGGGTCATAGTAGATCGTTTGACCAAGAGTGCAAGGTTCATTCCTGTTCGATCGACTAGGACTGCATCGAAGTTGGCAGAGCTGTATGTGAAGTGGATTGTTCGATTCCATGGTGTTCCGAAGAGTATAGTGAGCGATCGAGATCCATTGTTCACTAGTAGATTTTGGAAGAGCTTCCAGGAAGTTTTGGGAACTGAGTTGTGTTTGAGTACAGCTTATCACCCTCAAACAGATGGTCAGACTGAGAGAGTCAACCGAGTTTTGGAAGATCTTCTTAGAGCATGTGTTTTGGACTTCGGAGGATCATGGGAAGATCACCTTCATTTGGTGGAGTTTGCTTATAATAACAGTTATCAGTCGAGTATTGGTATGGCACCATATGAGGCATTATATGGAAGACCGTGTAACTCTCCGACATGTTGGTTGGAAACTGGAGAAAAGCTGATACTTGGGCCAGAGATGATTCGACAGACTTCAGATTGTATAGAGATCATTCGGCAACGAATGAAGGCAGCCCAAGATCGTCAGAAAAGTTATGCCGATAATCGTCGTAAGGATTTGGAATTCGACGTAGGTGATATGGTTTTTGTGAAGATTTCTCCATTAAAGAATGCTATAAGGTTTGGGAAGAAAGGAAAGTTGACTCCGAGATTTGTTGGACCATTCCCGATTATCGAGCGTATTGGAAAGCTCGCTTATAGATTGGAGTTACCGGAAAAGATGGCGGGTGTGCACAATGTTTTTCATGTATCTTATCTACGGAAGTATGTGCACGACCCAACTACGGTGGTTTCTGCTGATAGCTGTGAAGACTTGGAGGTTGATCCTGTTGTTTCGAGACCTCGTAAGCCGCTTCGTATTGTTGAAACCGATACGAAACAGCTTAGGAGGAAGACGATTACGTTGCTCAAGGTACAATGGAGTGATGATGTTAACGACTGTACATGGGAGGAGGAAGAGAGGATGAAGGCAGCTCATCCCGGACTCTTCGAGGTATGGCCCTAAAGTGTCGTGACATCTCATGAATTTGTAGCTTGTTCTAAGTCTTAGAATTCTGCATGCTAGGTTAGAATTGGATGCATGATCTGTTGATTGCTATGGATGGTAGGCATGCGGAATATCTTTGATTTCTGTTGATTGCTTGGAATTTCGAGGGCGAAATTCCTAAGGGGGAGAGAATGTAACGACCCGTATTTTACGTGTCGATAGATTGTAGAATTTATAGGTCGTTAGTGTTGATAAGTTGTGTGGAAGTTAACTCGTATGGTGCTTAGGTCGAATTTACGAGTTAAGTTAGTCAACGACTTAGTGCTTAAGTCGTTTGGTAGCCTAGGTCGTTAGGGATTGAGTCGTGACCGACTTAACGTCTTAGGTCATGTGATGATTGAGTCGGTAGGAGCCTAGGTCATGCGAATGAGTCATGGAGGTAGCCGACTTAAGGGGATAGGTCGTTTGGATGTTAGGTCGTTGGGGAGTCTAGTAAGCGACCTAAGAGTTAACGAGTCAGCGACCTACGTGTTAGTGAGTCAGTTGTTGGCGAGTTAAGTATGTCAACGACCTAAGAAAAGTTAGGTCGTTGAACGACTTAAGGGAGTGTTAGGCCGCTGGGCAAGTTGAGTCGCGTGAGCGACTTAGTGTTAGGGATGCTGTGTATTAAGTCGGCAGGACTTGAGTCGTTAGCGACTTATAGATAGCTTGGGCAGGAGTTAGGTCAGCATTGTTGAGTCGTAAGTCGTTGTGTTAGGTCAGCAAGGAGTTGAGTCGGCAGGGTCTTAGGTCGTAGGTCGGCATGCTAGTTAAGTCGTCAGGCGACCTAGGACTTAGGAAATGCGGCAGTGTGTTGAGTCGTGTGACAGTTGGGTCGGCAGTACGTTGAGTCGTTAGGTCGGCCTGTGTTTTAGGTCGCGTCTGGGTTAAGTCGTAAGTCGGCCTTGGTTGTATGTTGTGTTGGTTAGGTCGTAGGTCGTAGGGGCTGATGAGTCGGCAACGACTCATAGTTAGGTCGGGGACGACCTAAGGGGCGACGACCTAAGGGGTTTCCAGCCTATAAATAGAGGGGTTTGGCTCACTTTTTGGCACCGGTTTTTGAAGCGACGAAGTGCTGCCATTTTGAAGACTCGACTACAACATTTCTTCATCTTCTTTTCTCCATTCCAATCTAATTCTAACATCCATCCAAGATCGAAGATCAAGATCAAAGATCAAGAGCCAAAGTTGAAGATTTTCATCCGAAAAGGCTAGATTTCACCGTTTCAAGTGAAATTTCTCCGGATCAAGTCCAAGTCCTTGCTGTCCAGATCTGTAGTTGATTCATTTTAGGTTGTTTTGGTGATTTGGTGAGTGGTAGTTATCTCTCACACGGACCCAAAGGAGTGTAGTGGATTGGTGATATGTTTATGTGTTAAAGTTAGCGTTTTCTCGCATTTTCCTTAAGTCTGCATGTAGATCCATCATATTTGAAGATGTTTATCTATGAAAGTTATTTATCAAGTATTAGACCCATGTTTTAGATTTGATAGATCTATGCTAAAAACCATGATTTCACGTATGTTGGACTTTTGCTCACTTAATTACGAAATTGCCATTATAATTGATATTGCTTAATAGATCTTGTTTGAATGGTTGAATGTTTGAATGTATGTTAGATTTGATTGCTCCAAGTTAGCTTGTAGTTGATTTGGAACAAGATGGTTGAAGATGATTCAAAAGCTAAGTGGAAAGGCTCTTGAATGGTGAAAGCTGCCAATGGCATATGAAGCGGATGTGGAAGCTCATATGGATGGATTCGAGGATGTGGGATCTTGCCATGATGCGAGAAGGCAAAGCATGGTTGAGTTGGGACTTTGCGATGATATGATGAGGCAAGGCTTGTGTTGAGATGGGACGGGTCATGATGACGTTCCAAGTTGAGAGACTTTGCTATGATGTGATGAGGCAAGACATATGTTGTGATGGGACGGGTCACGAAGACGTTCCAAGCACGGGTCATGACGACGTGCAAAGTTATAACTCGGTGATGCGGTCCGGGTTGGGGTGGATAATGGTTAGCTTGAGAGGCGCTTGAGCTAGTATGGAAGTAGTCGTCGAGGAGGATGACTAGGAGGCTAAGATCTCATCGTTGTTGAAGGTTCTAGCATACTCAAAGCAAGGGTACGTTGGAACGGGTCACGATGACGTTCCAGGCACGGGTCATGATGACGTGCTAGTACTCTGGGCTGATGCGTTCGGCTTAGGCACGGGTCACGATGACGTGCGGAGTTATGGCTAAACCGGGGTTACCATTAGCCCTTGACAGGCGGTCATTCAACTAACGGTGAAATCAAGGCAATGATAACAGTGATAGCCAGAGTCATGGATGTTTGGATGTTTGGTTGTATCATCATTCGGCTTCAAGAGCGGTGTTTTCTGGGTGCTTATCTGATCTTGGTTTAGGCCTTGGGGGTTTGTATTTGGAAAACATCGTCCTTGACTCGAGTGATTATTGCTTTACCTTACTTATCTGCTATGTTATGCTTACTTCTCCTTAGTGTGTGTCTGGGGGCTATCACTGTAGAAAGAGGTGGAGTGGGATGGTTTGGTTCCTATTCCTTTTATCCCTTATGCTTTTTGGTATGTTTGATAGTTAATTTACTGCTCACTAAGACTTTGTCTGACTCAAGGTTTTATGTCTCCTCTTATTACCTTGGGCTGTTCATCCATGTTTGGGATGGGCAGACTAGGTAGCAGGTGACAGGTGCTGTGCTAGGAGTTCTACGCTAAAGATGACGAAGACGAGCAGGAGGCTTTGCATATTAGTTTTCTTACTATATGTACTGGGTATCCGCTGCTGTATTTGGTTGAGTGATTTGTAGTGAGGCTTTCATGTATGGATTCGAGTAGATGATTGTATGAAACAACTGTGATGCTTATATGATGATGTTCTGTTCTATGGAGCTTCACTATATTATATTTCTCTATTGTATTTTATCCATGCGCTGTGAGTTATGCGATAGAGATTCTTCTGTTTTGTTTTACCCTGACTATCGTCCATGGCTGCCTGGCACACCTTTTAGCGCATTATTTCCTTGATTTGGTGCGGGAGTCATGGGCGGTCGTCACAGCCCCCTTAGTTGATCAGAGAAATATAGTCATATCTGACATAATATACACAACGAAAAAATAAATAAAATAATCTGTATTCCTAATTAGCTATCCGTCAGCCACCTGCTCGTCTTTGGAAGCTTTATTCGCCAAAAGGCTAAAACCTGAAAAATCAGCCCTCAGCCTACTCAAATCAATTTTGAGTATCCGAGAGTTTAGGGGAAAAAAACTTCAAGTCAGACATAAAGCCTAGTGTGAATAATTCTGTTACATCTAGGTTTACTAATACTAAGCGAGACCTCACCGCTTAATGGAATGGGTTTTCCCTCACTAATATACTTTTGTCAACATATATACATTTTGCAATCCTTTCCTGCAACCAAACTAGTTAATCAAACTGATTATATCAAAGTAACATCCTTTATGCTAATAAATGGACGATCTGTCTGTAAATTAGGTAATATATGAGCTATCTGCCCACAACATTATAGCACGGTCCGTTGTGCTAACAAAAGGACTATCTGTTCGAAAAACAATAGCAAGGTCCGTTATGCTAAAATGGACTAACTATCCATCAAATTAGGTTGACTACTTCAAATTAGACTAACCGTCCGAATCAAAATGGACTAACTGTCCGAAATCTAGGCTAACTCCTTGCAAAATGGACTATCTGTCCGAATTATTTTCTCTGGGTTAACTACCCTTTGAATTTTCCATGAAAACCCTTTCAAAATGATTTAGTCCTTCAAATCATATACATACAAGGAAAATATAACTTTAGCTTTACTTTAAGCCATTTTACCATGATATATATATATATATATATATATATATATAATTTACTCAAAATAATGTTGATGAAATTTAATAAGGATTGACCATCCTTCTAAAACAATTAAAAACCCTTTTTAACTTGAAATTGCTTAGGCTATACTACCTATTTAATACATTCAAAACCTTTGTTAAAAACCTTTAAACACCCTTTCGAAACCCTTGAAGGTAACCCCTTCGAAACCATTGAAAGCGACCCTTTCGAAAGCACTGAAAACCTTAGACATCTTTGTTTTAAAAACCTTTAAACATTGCCTTTTGAAACAATTGGAAAACTTTTCCTTTCAAAACCATTCGAAACCATCGAAAAATACCACCTTTCGACTCCTTCGAAACCTCTGGGGAACCACCCCTTCAAAAACTCTTTTAAAACCATTCGAACGCATTAAACCTAAACCTTTTGAAAGCAAATGGGTTTAATTTAAAACATACGGAGACCTTTTGAAACCATTCAAAGTTAACTCCTTCGAAACCCTTTGAAAATCTCTCGGTCGAAACCATCGAATTATGTCTTCAAGTAGAGAAAAAGGACACAACCCCATTAAAGTTGAAAGCACTTCCTTTTGAAATCATTCAAATAATCTCTTTGAAACCAATTTGGGTTTTACTTTACTTATAGAAAAAGGGTCTTAAAACATTTAAGTCGAAAGCAACTGCTTCGAAACCATTTCCTGAAGTGGTGGTGTTGAAACCATCCCTTTGAAAGTATTGGAGAGATGGGTAGATTTTCTAAAATATAAATAACCCCTTCGAAACCTACTGGGTCGAAAGGTAAAATGGCGGCAGCTAGATGTTTCGACATAGTCGAAAGCATTCATTTAAAACAAAGATACAACCTAATCGAAATCATTTCCTTTTAAACCATTCAGCCTAGTTGAAACACAACCAGGTCAAAAGCATCTTAGTCGAAAGCAAGAAAGCACATTTTTCTTTAAAACCAAAGCTTCCACCCTTTCAGAACCATATGGTTTCGACCCTATATGTTTCGTCCACATCCAATTCGTTATGTACAAGTTGCCTGATACCATATGCATTTGTTTTGACTGTGTGTGAGGCGATAGTATGGAGGTGGAACCTGGTGCTGAATGGGGTGAAACAGTGAAAAACCTATTTATTTATACTTTTAAACTATTTCTTTGTACCAACCTTCCTTGTTTGTCTAAATCTTATTGGTTCCTATATTACTTTTTCAAAAGTGCTGCCATTTTCCAGAATTAATCAAATTCGAATTATTTACAAAAGCCTCTTCTCTATTTTAAAATATATAAAACATTTAAGTCTCATACCTTAAATAATTTTATACGCCTATAAAAATTTCAACTTATTTACAAAAGCCACTTTTATACCGGAATATCTAATGGCTGAAGCAACCGACTTGGCTTCAGGTGTTCGGCCTTTGCCTATTGGCAAACCATGCACTGCTTCACACACAAACCAATATCTCGCTTCATGTCTTCCTAGAAGAAACTTCTCTTCATATCCGAATACATCTTAGTACCTTCTGGATGAATGGTGAACTTTGAATGATGGCATTCCTCTAAGGCTTCTTTCCTTATGTTTCCTACACTCGGAACGCATAACTTTCCTTTCTTTCTCAACCACCCATTTTGGTCTAGACTTAAATCTTTCAAGTCATCGCTTTCAGTTTCTTCTCTTAGCTTCCTGATTCGTTCGGCTAATATTAGATTCTCTATCTATTTAGAAGCAATCTTTTCGATCAACACTGGTCGAACTTCTAAACAAGATAATATAACCGTATCTCCACTAGACCTAGCTCCGGATCTCCACTGCACTCTGCACTCTGCAATCTGCTAATGCTTCCAAACCCTTCCACTCAACAATTATCGCCAAAACTGCATTCTGATGTTTCCTACGAAGTGCATTTGCAACCTTTTTGCCTTTCCTTGGTATGTACTCAATCCCAAAACCATAAGCGGCAATAAACTCTAACTACCTCTGCTGTCTCATGTTCAACTTCTTCTGAGAAAAAATACTTCAGCGATTTATGGTTTGTATAACTCAAACCTTTCTCCCAAAAGGTAATGTCTCCCCATCTTCAAAGCAAAAATGACTGCAGCCAATTCTAAATCATGTGTCAGATACCTGACCTCATGCGGCTTAAGCTGTCTAGAAGCATATGCAATCACTTTAGCCCTCTGCATCAGCACATCTCCTAATCCTGTTCCACTTCAATCAGTACAAACCACCAAATCTGATTCCCTTCTCGAACAACCAACATAGGTTTCAAATTCTAAAATGCTTCCTTACACTTATCGGTCCACACAAACTTCACTCCCTTTCTTGTTAGCATAGTCGTCGGTGCCACTATTCGTGAAAAATCCTTAATGAAAATCCGATAATAACCAACCAACCTAAGGAAACTCTTTATCTCAATTACTGTGTTGGGCCCCTTCCAACTATTTACTGCCTCAATCTTAGTCAGATCTACTGACAACCCTTCCTATGAGACTACATGACCAAGAAACTTCACTTCTTTCTTCTAGAAGTGACACTTCAAAAACTTTGCTTTCAGCTGATGCTGCTTCAGCGTCTCAAGCACTACTCTAAGATGAACTTTATGGTCTCTTTCATGCTTAGAGTATATCAAGATATCATCTATGAAAACCAATACGAACCTATCCAGGTGCTCTCGGAAAACCCGTTTATCAAATCCAAAAAGAAAAATGGCGCACTAGTCAGTCCGAACGGCATGACTAATCATTCGTACAACCCATATCTGGTCGTAAACGCCATCAAAGGTATACTTTCCTCTGCTACTCTGAGCTGATGAAAACTTGTCGCTAAATTCAACTACGGAAATACCTTGGCTCCACTCAACTAGTCGAACAAACCATCAATCCTCGGCAATGGAGATCGATTCTTTATCATCCTCTCATTCAACTTACAATAATCAATGCAAAGCCTCAATGATCCATCCGGCTTCTCAGCAAACACTTTAGCTGCTCCCTAAGACGAACAACTCGGCCTGATAAAACTCTTGTCTTCTAAATTCACCAACTGTACCTTCAACTCCCTCATCTCTAAAGTTGTCTCCTGCTTGGCGACCTACTCATCGGTTCTGCTCCCGAAATCAAATCTATCCAAAATTCAATGGCTTGTTTCGGTGGCAATTGTACTATGGGTTCAAACACATCTGCGAATTCTCTAACCATGAAAACTCGACTCATCTTTCGACTCCATAGCACCCAACAATGCATATATCTCACCGCAAGAACCTTCTATGGTATAAACAATCCTAACACTGCAATCTGGGTGTCTAAGCGATATTTTCCTATCCTGGAAAAATACCATAGCACCATACTCACTTAACCAATCCATACCTAGAATGATTCCGAGCCCCACAAAATCAAACACATGCAAACTGCCAACAAAAGCATGACCTAATAAATCAAATTCTAACTGGTCATATCTCAACCTTAGAGTTGCATACCCTCATATTGGATTCACAACCCATAAAGAAGTAACTAAATATTTGTGTTCTAGGTTAAGCTTATCTATCAAACATCTAGATATAAAAGAATGTGATGCACCGGTATCAAATAGAATGCAAACAGACATACCATGAATCTTAAGCATACCTCCCAAGACTGCCTTTCTTTTACGGAGCTGTTGGCTTAGAAGCATCAGGCTCCAATGCATACATCTTGCCCTTTCCATCCTTGGTGGGCTCCTTGCAGTGGTTCTTATAGTGGCCTATCTGATCACAGTTTTAGCACCTAAACATTCTTCCTCCTAGCCACTTCCTTTGCCTTCCCAGCACGATACTCATTGGCGAAGCGCTCCTTCTTGTTGCATTTGAAACAGACAATCTCAGACTTCCCCTTCTTAGCTGCTCCACCCTTTGGAGCACCTTTCTTCGGAAAAAACTTCTTCTTCTAACCCTGCCTAACCGGGACTTCTTTATCCTGACTCTTATCTAGAGAATCAATAAACTCCTCACGCTTAAGGCCATCTCTACCACAAAATCAGAAGGATTTCTAATATGAGGTAATGTAGCCCTAGCTAACTCAGGCGTCAATCCCTTGATAAACTTCTCGTTCCTCTTCATGACTATATCCACTAAAGCATACCCATATTGGGCCAACTTCTCGAACTTCCTAGCATACTCCAGAACTAACATCTCCCCTTGCTCTAACTCAACAAACTTTCTGATCAGAGTAGACATACATAAACCTCTCTTGAAACCTTCCCTTGAAATCTTCCCAGTTCATTTCCTCCTAATCCACTGCCACAGTTACACTATTCCACTAGAACAAAGCAACTCCCTGAAGCTGTCTAGATGCCAACCTCCTCTTCAGCTCATCATTGAACCCCAAATCTGCAAAAGTCCTTTCGCTGTGCAACAACAAATCCTCTACCTCAATGGTATCCTCTATTCCAACAAATGGCTTCCCTCCAAACTTAATGTAGTCCCCACTCAACCTAGCATAATTGTTGACAATCAAAGAAACTCCTCCTCCCACTACTCCAGTAGCGAAACCTGCCTGCACCATATTCATGAAGAACTGATACATAACTTTCATTCCAACTTGTGGGACTCCAGTACCTACATTCTATGCTTGTGCCTAACCATGACCTCTTCTCTCATTAGGCCTGACATTCCCTCTGGTGCCTTACCCTCCTGGGTTAACTCTTCCTCTTCTTCTTTCCATGTCTGTGTTTAAACCACATGGGACATAGAACAATAACCTAACAAGGATTGGAGACTAGGGATAAAGCATATACTGACATATAACATATACAAGTATATTACTATAGCGTTATCCCATACCCCATTCTTACTCTACTTATTTAGGATTATGTTTTAAAAAATCATTTTTAGTTAAAAAATTCATAAACCTATGCTCTGATACCAAGTTGTAACATCGTGTATCTATAGGCCAAAAACAAAGCGCTATAGATGCTATAGTCATCCATAATATTAACTTCTGGTGACAAAATACGGCAATGGTAGTGTTATCCATAATGTCAGAAGCACATGAATATGAACAAAATCACAAATTTAAAAAGCAATTGTTGATTACATTTCAAAAAAATTATTCATATCCATGTTACATAATCCCTTAAAGTTTCCTAAGCAATGGTTAAATATATCAATGCAAAATACGTCATGTGCGACATATGACGATGCCCCCTTGGTTGATTAGTAGAATATAGTCAAACTTTACTTTATATACACAACGGAAAAAAAAAAAAACTTTGTATTCCTAATTAGCTATCCGTCAGCCACTTGCTCGTCTTCGGATGCTTTATTCGCCAAAAGACTAAATACTAAAAATCTCAACCCTCAGCCTACTTAAATCAACTTTAAGTACCCGAGAGTTGAAGGGTAAAAAAAAATTTCGAGTCAGACATAAAGCCTGATGTGAATAATTCTATAACATCTCGGTTTACAGATATTAAGTGAGACCACGTCGTTTAGCGAAACGTATTTCCCTCACTAATATACTTTACAAAACATATATACATTTTGCAATCCTTTCCTGCAACCAAACTGGTTAATCAAACTGATTATATCAAAATAGCAATATCCTTTATGCTAATAAATGGACTATCTGTCCGTAAAACAGGTAATATATGAGCTATCTACCTACAACATAATAGCACGGTGCGTTGTGCTAACAAAAGGACTATCTGTTCGAAAAACAATGCAAGGTCCATTATGCTAAAATGGACTAATTATCCATAAAACTGGGTTGGCTGCTGCAAACTGGACTAACTGTCCGAATCAAAATGGACCAACTATCCGAAATCTAGGCTAACTCCCTAGGAAATGGACCATCTGTCTGAATTATTTTCTTAGGGTTAGCTACTCGTTGAATTTTCCTTGAAAACCCTTTCAAAATGATTTAGTCCTTCAGATCATATATATACAAGGAAAATATAACTTTAGCCTTACTTTAAGCCATTTTTCCATGACACACACACACACACACACACACACATACACACATTACTCAAAATAATGTTGATGGAATTTAACAAGGATTAACTATCCTTTCAAAACAAATTTTAACCCTTTTTAACTTGAAAACACTTAGGCTATACCGCCTATTTAATACATTCGAAACCTTTGTTTAGAACCTTTAAACATTCTTTCGAAACCCTTGAAGGTAACCCCTTCAAAACCCTTGAAAGTGACCCTTTCGAAAGCTTTAAACCTTAGACACCTTTCTTTTAAAAACCTTTAAATATTGCCTTTCGAAACCATTGGAAAGCCTTTCCTTTTGAAACCATATGAAACCATAAGAAAACAACACCTTTTGACTCCTTCAAAACCTCTAGGGAACCACCCTTTTGAAACCTCTTTTAAAACCTTTCGAAAGCATTAAACTTAAACCTTCAGAAAGCATTTGGGTTCAATTTAAAATATGTGGAAACCTTTTGAAACCATTCAAAGTTAACTCCTTCAAAACACTTTGAAAATGTCTCGGTCGAAACCAGTGGATTATGCCTTCAAGTAGAGCAATATGACATAACCCCATTAAAGTCGATCGCACTTCGTTTGAAATCATTCAAATTATATCTTTTGAAACCAATTCGGGTTCTACTTTACTTATGGAAAAAGGTTCTTAAAACATTTAAGTCGAAATCAACTGCTTCGAAACCATTTCCTAAGTAATGAAGCGACGATGCCGAAACCATCCCTTCGAAAGTATTAGAGAGATGGGCATATTTTCTAAAACAAAAACAACCCCTTTGAAACCTACTGGGTCGAAAGGTAAAAAGGCGACAACTAGGTATTTTGACCTAGTCTAAAGCATTCATTTAAAACAAAGATGCCACCAACCTAATCAAAATTATTTGTTTTAAACCATTTGACCTAGTAAAAACCCAACCAAGTAAAAAGCATCTTAGTCGAAAGCAAGCAGGCACGTTTTCTTTAAAACCAAAGCAAAGCATCCACGCTTTGGAACCCAATGGTTTGACCCTATACCTTTCGCCCGCATCTAATTCATTACCAGTTGCTTAATACCATATGCATTAGTTTCGATTGTGTCGGAGGTAATAGTATGGAGGTGGAGCCTGGTGTCGAATGAGGCAAAACGGTCAAAAACCTATTTATTTATACTCTTAAACTATTTCATTTATACCTAACCTTCCTTGTTTGTCTAAATCTAATTGGTTGCCATATTACTCTTTCAAAAGTGCTGCCATTTTCCAGAATTAAAAAATTCAAATTATTTACAAAACGCCCCTTCTCCATTTTAAAATTCATAAAACATTTAAGTCCCATACCTTATAATTTTATATACCTGTCAAAACTCTTAAGAAAAATTTGGAAAAATTCCAAAAAATCTCTTTTAATATATTCCCTAACACATAAAATTTTCAGACCCAAACTATTTATTAATTACTTGCAAATAATTTACAACCCAAATTATCATCTTCTTTACTAGAAAATTCATATAAAATCCACATTAATTCCAAAAATATGAAAATTGAAACCCATCTCCAAAATATTATTTCCGATCTTCATAAAAATTCACAAGGGAAAAAGATATAATTTAATAGGGTTTTTACCTTAAAACATATCATAAATTCAATGTGAAAAACCATAATTCATCAACAATATTCATTCCATCATTCAACAACATGAAAAATCATCGCAAAATATTCAAAATTCATCTTAAAATCGAAAGCACAGTCAAAAATGAGATGTAAACATTATTCACCTTAGCCTTTGTGATTAAAGAGATTGAGATATGAATAGATTTGATTTGCTTAAGCTTCTTCCTAGCCTCTCTTCTTCTTTTTCTTTCATTTTCCTTGTTTTTGGTAGCCGACCTTGAGTTATAAACTTTGAGAATGATAATGAACATGTAAATTTTTATACAACCATGGGTTGGAGGATATAGGAATGGCTTCTTTTCTATTTTACCCCTCCTCAATTTCAATTAACACTTATTTTAATTCCTTATTAAATGGAACGACTACACGTTTATTGAAATCAAATCTCAATCCCCTAATCAACACATTATTTTATTTAATTTAGCTAATTAAATATTCTAAATATTGTTACCAAAAACTTGGGGTGTTACAATTTCCCTATAAATACAATACCCATGGAATTTGGGAAAGGACTTTCTGAAGTAGCTTTCTTCATCTTCTTTCTCTACATAGCTCTCAACGAAAAGGTTGTTACTATTTGATGTTCTAGGCTGTTAGAACTCAAAATCCTTTGTACTTGTGACTGAAATCCATAATCAACAATAATATAGTGGACATAGGCCTTAGGTTTGCTAAACCACTTTAAAAGTCTTTGTTTTATTTGCTGTTTTGACAAGATCTCTTATTTTCAATTAATTTTGGGTGTTATGCCATTTTCCAACTCAACATATATATATATATATATATATATGTGTGTGTGTGTGTGTGTGTGTGTAAATATATCATACACTATAATGTTTGTAAATATATGTAGTTTAGATTTAAATTATTAATTTATAATGGTCATGTATATGGAAATATATGTGTGTAGTTTCATTCAAAATTATAAGATGATTATGTACAATAACATAACATTTTGTTATCATACATTTCTTTAGTTAAAATCATAGCCATTAATGTTAATTTTGGATTTCAATTTATTTAAAGTAACTAATAGGTTTTCAACATATGTATGTCTGTATATATAATCATTATGGATGTAGGCATATATTGCATTATTTAAAACTTGGACAACAAAGACATATATAAATTTAGTTGATAAATTATAACTATGATTTAACATATCAATTATTATACTAAAGAGAGAGAAATAAAAGGTTTCTCTCTTCATATATTGCCACATATTTCCTTAATTAATTGCATAGGTTAACAGAAGGAAACAAAAGGTTTCCTTCTCCAAATTCATTTATACATGTTTCATTTACACATATATACACTACGTATATACTTCACTTACTCTTTATATAAATGAATGTATTCGATACATTCATTACAGTACATTCAGTTTAAATAAAATTTGAATTTCTACTTTAACAATTTAAAAAAAATAAGATTTTATTTAAAATTTAATTATTTTGGATCTAATATACCTTTAGACTGCTAGGCTCAATACGATCTAAATAATGATTTTTTTTAATTTACCAATTAACCTACTTCCGACTGGCCCGACTCCAACAATGGTATCGGAACCAAATAGTTTATGCAGTCTAAATTTTTCATGTTAGAGAAAACCAATTAAGTCTAACAATTTATTAGGGTGTCTAAAATAGTAATGGCTCATTCTTGGGCAATCAAGTACCATGCATTTCCTGGCTACCGGCCTGGCCCGAAAGTGAAGTGAGCGTAAAGGTTGCCCCTCGTAGAAATGACCTAATTGAATTGGGCCTTGGGCTAATTTCAATTTTGTTTTGAAATCAAAATAACTTTTTTGAATTTGAATGTTAAATTTAAAATAAGAAAATATTATAAATGTTATAATATAGATTTTCAAATTGTTTTGAAATTAAAATGAAAGTTCTAAATTTAAAATAAAACACATACTATAAAAGTTATAATATAATTTTTCAAAATGTTTAAGAATGTTATATAATTGATTTTGTAAATATTATTATTAATAAGATTAATAAAATAAAAAATTAATTAATTAATATATATATATATATATATGTATATGTATGTATGTATAATATATATAATGATATCCGTTATATTGTCTTGAATTATCCAAGACAATATGAGTGTAAATGTATATATAAAAGAATTTTCGAATTAAAAAAAATTATATAATTTTTTTAGTCAAATTAATTAATTAAAATTTAATACATACATTTATAATACATATTATTATAAAGGTTATACTTATGTTATATTTGAATAATATAATAATTAATAAAAGTGCTAATTAATTACATTAATTAAACGAGTAGATATGCACGTAGAGGTGGTCTTGCATTTAATCACAACATGCATGCATTTTTAGTTGCACCTGTGTAAGTAGATATGACAGTAGCATTACCAATATAAACTGCACCTAAGGCAACGACTGAGAAGACTGAGACAACTGATGAACATTCATTGAACCAATAACTTGAAAGCATTCATAATTTTATCATATCTTTCTTTTGTTTTAGTTTATGAACATATACCGTAGTTCTACATGGTGATTAACAGTTGTACTTAGAAAATAACAGGCTGCATTCCCGTATTTGAACTCCATCTAGGCAGAAGCCGCTATTTTTTGTTCTTACTGCAATAATTTCTTCATACTAACTCGAAATAAGGTGAGACTTCGAAAGATTAACTCCAATCTAAATTACAAATAATATATAACACTCAGATGCTTTATCTCTTGAATGGACACTATAGTTCTCCATGGTGACTAACAGTTGTACTTAGAAAATAACATGCTACATCCTTATATGTGAACTTGCCTAGGCATAAGCCGCTATTTATTTTGTTTAGACACATACTAACTCGGAATCAGGCGAGACTTCTACTAATGAATTTCCTCCTAAATTACGGACAATATGGAACACTTGGATGCTTTTGTTAGGAAATGAGTTGATGATGACAACAACCTTATATAGTTATTATACTTTACTTTATAAAATATATACTAACATTTCCATATATATATATATATATATATATAGGAAGTATATGCAGGTATCATCGAAGACTGATCAGTATAAAGACTCGAGCATCAAGATGAAGATTAGAGATTCAAGATTAAAAACTCTAGAGAATCAAGATTTCAAGATCTCAAGATAAGTGTCTAGTATTTTGTTAAAACTTCATAATAGCACTCTCATCTTTCTTCCAATTTTCTTTTGGGATGGAACCCAATTTCTATCGAAACCAGTGGCTTACAAACCCACGACAAGTAGCTTACAAACCTACGACAAGTGGCTTACAAACCCACGAAAATCAAAATCATTTAAACTACTTTGTACAAGTTCTCGAGTCGTATGGAGGAGCTCTGTAGGAAGGTTCTTGCAATTTCAGTTTGAATAGATTTTTCAAAATGTTTTTAAATCTGTTTTCAAATGTTTTAGCTTTCAAAATCATGTTTTCAAAAATATTTTCAAACTTTGTTTTAGCCTTGAAATATTCCTCTATTATGATTTTAAAAACTTCTATTTGTAAAACATCAAAACTTATTCTGATTTTAAATATTACTTATATAATTGACTGTCTATATCAATTATATATATATATATTTAAAATAATGTTTTATATTCATTCTCTATCTCAAAATATTGTTTAAACACTTTACTTTGCTTCAGAGAAGTTTCAAATTGTTTTAAATTCAATTGTCTTTACAAAACAAGATCTCTATAATTTTGAACTAAGGGATGTCGACATAAGGGGATACCCCATGTCGACATGGTGACAGTTGGATTCAAAATTCAATTTTCAAAAGAAGTGTCCATTCGTTCGAAAACCTTTTGCCAATGGTTATGATTGTTGTGCATCTATATAAAGGCTTCCAAAACGATTTTTTTTAAAAACTACTTTCTTATTTTCTTCACTCTTTCTTCTCCACCATTCCATATCCATAAAACTTCATATTTTCAAGATCGTGCCATCATTCTGCCAAATTCTCAATAGGAAATCATTTAGATACTCTCTCTATTTGATTCTCCATCATTCTACTAAAAATCAAAGTGCTATTCAGAGTTATAGGATTAATTTGTATTCAAAAAGTCCATAGAGTCTATCCATTCAAAAGGATTGTTATTAAGAAGTATTAGGGTGATCTTGTGTCCCGTAAATCAAGAGAGTTTACCCCAGACTCGGAGATAGGAGGGTTCCTAAAGGCCTTAGAAATTGAGGGTTGTAATTTGGATATTGAATTATAAAAATCTGTACAAGGATATTGCCTTGGTGCAGGACTGGATGTAGGAGGATTCCGAACCAGTATAAAATCCGGTGCGTTCTTTCCTTTTACTTGCTTTACTTTACTATTTGCATTTGTTATATGTTTTGTGATCATTCTGTTTTAGAATTCTGTTTAGATTTGTGTTGAAAGTTTTAATTTAGTCATATAGTTCATATATTCTTTAAAACACTATTCCCCCCCTCTAGTGTTATTTCTGCCTTAAGATCCTTAATCCGCATCCCTAACAATTGGTATCAGGGCCAGGTTTTCATTGTTTTCATAATCTGAAACTTGAAAAATATAAAAATGGCATTTTGGGAAAATTGTGTTAAAACTATTTTGAATCTATGCATTTCATCAAAGTATCATAAGTCTGCATCTAGTTATTTGGAAAAATCAAGTTATCTACCGAATTGGTGTGTTATGCAGGGACAGACATGTTATATGGCTTTTGACGAATCAACACCCAATGGACAAACTGTGCAAATTGAGAAAGATAAATGGATACTTGATAGTGGCTGTTCGAGGCACATGAATGGAAATCCCGAGATACTCAAGGACATTACTTATCAAGATGGTGGATTAGTCAATTTTGGTGACAACTCTAAAGGATATGTGGTTGGCGTCGGCAATGTCGGTAACTCTAAAACTTTACTTATTTCTGATGTTTTATTAGTTAGGAACTTAAAACATAATCTGCTTAGTATAAGTCAACTTTGCGATAAATGTTTTAAAATTAAATTTGGAAAAGATAAATGCCACATTGAAGATGATAAGTCTAATATAATTTTTGAAGGTATTAGGAAGAAAAATATTTATATCCTTAGTATGAAAATTTCAAATGATAATCAATGTCTTTTGGCTAATACAAGTGACCCTTGGATTTGGCATAAAAGATTTGGCCATTTGAATTTCAAATTATTATCTAGGATATCAAAACTTGACTTAATTAGAGGTCTACCCAAGTTAAACTTTAAAGTAGATAGTATTTGTGATGCTTGTCAATTAGGAAAACTTAAGAAAAGTTCATTTAAATTAAAAGATGCTATTTCTACCTCTAGTCCTCTAGAATTACTTCATCTAGATTTATTTGGTCCATCTCAAGTTCAATCAATTAACCATAGTAAATATGTTTTTGTTATAGTAGATGATTATTTAAGATATACTTGGACAATCTTTTTAAAAACATAAAAGTGATGCTTTTGAAATATTTTAAAACTTTTCTAAAAGAATCCAAAAACAACATTCTTTCAAAATTAAAACTATTCGAAGTGATCACGGTGGTGAATTTGAAAATGAAAATTTTGAGAATTTCTGTACTCAAAAGGGAATTACTCACAACTTTTCATTTCCAAGAACTCCACAACATAACAGAGTAGTAGAACGTAAGAATAGAACGGTTCAAGAGTGTGCTCGTACAATGCTTTCTGATAGTAATTTACCTAAACATTTTTGGGCTGAAGCAGTTGCTACAGCTTGTTATATGTTAAATAGAATTTTAATTAGACCATTAACAAATAAAACTCCATATGAATTACTTTATAATAAGAAACATATAGTTGCTTATTTTAAAGTCTTTGGGAGTAAATGTTTTATACTTAATACAAAAGATAATTTAGATAAATTTGAACCAAAAGCTGATAAAGGATTCTTTATTGGTTATTCTAATAGAAGCAAAGCATTTAGAGTTTTTAATTTAAAAACTAATACTATTAAAGAAACTATGCATGTATCTTTTGATGAAAATCTTAAAGATATTGTACAAATAGATGATGAAGAAGATTTTATAAATTTAAATCAATCTAATGAAACTATTAGTGAAATAAATCAACCTAATAAGAGATTTAAAATATCAAAAGATCATCCTATAGAAAATGTTTTAGGAAATATTGAATCTGTAGTAAGAACTAGAAATCAATTAAGTAGTATGAGTAATGTAGCCTTTATATCAACAATTGAACCTAAAAATCCATAGGAAGCATCGTTTGATGATTCATGGATTCTTGCTGTGCAAGAAGAATTGAATCAATTTACCAGAAATGATGTATGGGAACTTGTTCCTAAACCTGAGGATAAAAGTATAATTGGAACTAAATGGGTTTATAAAAATAAAATGAATGAACTCGGTGAGGTCGTAAGAAATAAAGCTCGTTTAGTTGCGCAAGGTTATTGTCAAGAAGAAGGAATTGACTATGATGAAACCTTTGCCCCCGTAGCAAGATTAGAAGCTATAAGAATTCTACTTGCTTTCGCTAATTATAATAATTTCAAATTATATCAAATGGATGTTAAAAGTGCTTTTCTAAATGGTTTTGTAAAACAAGATGTTTATGTTGAACAACCTCCACTTTTTGAAGATAATAAATTTCCAAACCATGTATACAAGTTAAAGAAAGCTCTATATGGTCTAAAGCAAGCTCCTAGAGCCTGGTATGAAAGACTAAGATCTTATTTACTTCAATCTGGTTTTGAAATTGGTAATGTAGATACAACACTTTTTATTAAAAGAAATAATAAGGATATCAACTGGTTCAAATATATATAGATGATATAATCTTTGGATCAACTAATAACATAATGAATAAAGAATTTTCAGATATAATGATTAAAGAATTTGAAATGAGTCACATGGGAGAATTAACTTTCTTCTTAGGGCTTCAAATTAAACAACTAGAAAATGGAATCTTCATAAGTCAAGAAAAATATGCTAAAGACTTAATCAATAAATTTGGTTTAAGCACCTCTGGTGGGAAACCAACTCCAATGTCAACAAATGTAGGTTTAAGTAAAGAAGATAAATCAAAAGATATTGATCAAACTTTATATAGGGGAATGATTGGTTCGCTACTCTATATAATAGCGAGTCGTCCTGATATTATGCATAGTGTTTGTCTCTATGCAAGATACCAATCACAACCTAAAGAAACTTACTTAAAAGCTGTTAAAAGAATTTTAGATATGTAAAATACACTTTAGATTATGATTTATTTTATTCTAAAAATAATACTTTTGATTTAATATCATATTGTGATGCTGATTATGCTGGTTGTAAATCAGACCGAAAGAGTACAAGTGGAACTTGTCACTTTCTAGGACATTCACTGGTTTCCTGGTTCAGTAAGAAACAAAATACTGTTTCCTTGTCAACAACTGAAGCAGAGTATATATCTGCTGCTCTGGCCTGTTCAAAGTCATATATATGCAACAAACTTTAAAAGATTTTGGAATTAACATAAGTAAATCACCAATATATTGTGATAATACCAGTGCAATAAATCTATCTAAAAATCCAACTCATCATGCTAGAACTAAACATATTGATATAAAACATCATTTTCTTAGAGATAATATAACTAAAGAAATAATAACTCTAGATTATATAAATACCGAAAAACAAATTGCTGATATATTAACTAAACCATTAACTGAACAGAATTTTACTAAATTTAGAAGAGAATTAGGTATTTGTTCAAAATCTGAAATATAAAATAATAAAATATAATAATCAATAAAAATTCAAAATAAAAATTACATTTTTTTTGAAGAACATGTCGACATGCCCCATCTCATGATGTCGACGTACCCAACAAAAATTTGAAAATTGAATTTCCCTCCAAAGTTAGTTATTTGGTTATTTATCTATTTATTTCATTTTGTCTCCTCTTTCTTCACTATATTCTCTGTAAATAACTTCTGAAATAATAAAATAATGGCCTCCTCTTCTACTAATGAACCCACTTCACCCACATCTCCTCATTCTGGTCCATTTCAACGAACTACGCACGCTCGAGTGATCAAATTGCAAGAGAAGATGAAAGATATCCTTCAATTGATGATTGAAATTCAAGTAAGTCAACTTAGGATGGCTAGAGAATAACAAAGGCAAGGGAATATTATTAAGAAAGTACAAAAATTCCTTATGGATAACCGTACAAATCCTATTAATATTGAAGACTCTTCACAAGCCATGGAATCCGAGGAAGAAGAACCTATGGAAGAACCACAAGAAGACCAAGAGGAAGATCAACCTTTACCTCAACCCGAAGTCCCTATGAATACGGACGAGAGCGTTATTTGCATTGGTGAGATCCTTGTTGATAATAATGGAAACATAATTGAACAACGTGGAAACTTTTGTCTCCACTACCCAAATTGTTCGATTCATAAGTCTCCTATAGTTAAGGATCGCCATTAAAGCGTACTTTCATTTTATTCTTTGTTTTAAATTGTTTTGTTTGTTTGTGTTTATGTATGTTCTTATATATGTTGTAATAAATAAAATGTGTTCAATTATACTCATTGTTTCATGCTTGTTCTGTACATATTATTTGTTCATACTAATCATTCTTGAATTCTTAAGTAGTTAATAGTTTTTGTTGATGACAAAGGGGGAGAAAGTTATAAAAATATATGTGCTTGGTGTAAGAGGGAGTCATGGAGTAAGGGGGAGTTGTAGTTTTAAGAAGAAATCACGGAGTATGCAACGACCCAGTATTTTCAACCATTCGCATCCGCACATGTCGGACTTGAATTGTTCAAAATACCGCGTCGTAAATAAATTTTTGGCAAAACTCAGAATATGCAGTAAATAAATCACAGACACAGATATTAGAAATCTCGCAGCGGAATTTAAAATACTTAGTGGTTCATGAAGCCACTAAAAATCTCAACCAAATAAAATTTTACATGGTTTAGAATCTCCAATACAGTTTAAAACATCAATAGAAATCCAAATATTCCAAAGTCTCCATTACATAAATAAGATATAGACTGAAAGATTTTGCCAGCAGCTCGAAAGGTCTACAGAATGTCCTAGCTCCGGGAAGAAAACTGAAACTGCAACTCAGGCTGACCCGAGCGTAAAATAAAACATAAACACTCAAGTCAGGACATACATACTTATATAGTGTAAGTTAATTCAAGTGTACTGTAATATAGAGCAAGTAACTTAAAGGATGCTTGGGACTGCCCATCCTCTAAGGATCCGTTAAACTATTTACTATGTAGTAATACATCGCTATTATAATAGTGTCTATTTGTAAATTAAACTTACTTTTAAATAGCGTTAAGGCTTTACATTTTCCACCTTAACACAAATAATGCCAATAGTCTATACAGTATCGTAATACCTCCTGAT
The DNA here is from genome assembly GCA_030765085.1 of Allium cepa. Lineage (NCBI taxonomy): Eukaryota > Viridiplantae > Streptophyta > Magnoliopsida > Asparagales > Amaryllidaceae > Allium > Allium cepa. Next base: position 762,896,244 of record CM060934.1, on the reverse strand, counting down.
CGGGAAGCTACCAGAGGATACTCCATAGGTACGACACAAATAGAAACTCGTAGAAGGCTCGCTATGGTAGGTGACACGGCACAACTAGGCAATGCCAGGGTAGATATACCAATTGCTCTCCAGACCGATGAAAACGCGCAGCGCGCAGCTGCCGCCCACCTCGAACAACACTCCCAAATCAAAGGTGCGCACCAAAACAATCACAAAAGTAATAGAATGGCATACGAAGAAGTGCGTCCGATCAGAGGTGCTACCTCATTAATCCGAGAATCGCTCCTGTTTTAGCCACCTTATGCCAACTCATGGGAGTCGGGTCCACGTCTTTACCTCAAAGAAAACGTCACCACCATCCTACTTCATTCTGGAATCTCCACCGCGTACACGGTTGGTAAAGTGGTTTTCGGTATCGACAGAGAGTATGCCAGATATCCGATCCCGGTCTCTTTCAAAACCAAACGTTATTATAACCCGTGGTTACAGCTTTTAAAATGGTATTTATACTTTACAAATCAAAATATATTTCAAATACTACAATATCAAAATATTGTTTTTAAACATTGGTCATTTTACAATATACCATTTAAATCTATTCAATTTATTTAGGAATTGATTGCCTTTTTCTCCTTTTTTAAAATTAAATTCTTCCATTTAAAACCATTCAAACTCAATTCCTTATTTTTATTAATTACATATTAACTTCCAAAATTTAAACCCATTTCCCCAAAGATTATTTCCATAAATTTATTTTAAAATAATTAAAATCCCAGTTTCTGTAGCACTTATGAAATGCTACCTAAAGTCTATAGGTTAAAACAGTTCGTTTATAAAAGACACAAGTTTTAAATTCCCAAATATAACTTTTTATCAATTATTTACTTAACTTAAACCTTATTTTTAACAAAATTCAGAAATTCCCAAAATAAGTTATATTCCAAAATTTATTTAAGCATTTATTTATTTATTTAACATTTTTAACTCATTCAAAACATTATAAATCTTATAAAAATCCTTAAAATATATTTAAACCAGAATATTATAAACTTCCATTTTAAAATAAATTTAAAATATTTCAGAAAAACATTATATAAACCACGGGTCTGTATATAGTTTTCTAGCCTAGGTCAAGTGATACGAATTTATATCATTTCTGTAACAACCCTGGTATTGGTGATTACCAATGATATTAAATTATAACGTTAGTTATGATTTAATATTGAAAATAAAATGGAAAAAAAAAATCAAATTTATTTTTTTTTCCATTTTATTTTCAATATTAAATCATAACTAACGTTATAATTTAATATCATTGGTAATCACCAATACCAGGGTTGTTACAAACTTCCCCCCTTATAAAAATTGCGTCATCGCAATTTCTAGAGGAAATCTGTATTGAACACAATTCATTTCATCAAACAAAAGAAACTTGATAACTTGAAGTGGAAAATTCTTACCTTTGGAGTGGGAAGATAAGAAATCAGGATACGATCGCTCAATAAATTCTCTGGTTTCCCAAGTGCAGTCATTGGGATTATCGGACCATTGAATCTTCACGAGCGGAACACTCTTGTTTCGAAGACGTCTAGTCTCTGAAGCAAGAAATCTCACAGGATGCTGCACATAAGATAGATCTGGAGAAACCTCCAACTTTTCTAAAGCACGAGAATTAAGCACAGAATCTGGATCTCGTAGACACTTCCTCAACTGAGAGACGTGAAATACGTCGTGAACTCCAGAAAACTGATCGGGAAGTGCTACACGATAAGCAACAGGACCGATACGCTCAATAATCGGAAATGGTCCTATAAAGCGAGGAGCCAATTTCCCCGTAGAGCTAAAGCGCATCACTCCCTTCATCGGAGAAACATGGATAAAGACATGATCACCAATAGTGAACTCAAGAGGCCTCCTACGGTTGTCCGCGTAGGATTTCTGACGGCTCTGAGCCTCTTTCATTCTCTGTCTAATAAGGAAAATCTTCTCCGAGGAATCACGAATCGAATCCGGTCCAAGAATAAACTTCTCGCCAGATTCAAGCCAACAAGATGGAGAACGGCACGGTCTGCCATAAAGAGCCTCAAACGGCGCCATGCCAATACTAGATTGAAAGCTGTTATTATAAGAGAATTCTACCAATGGAATGTGGTCCTCCCATGAACCACCAAAATCAAGAATACAAGCTCGAAGGAGATCCTCAAGAATACGATTCACCCTCTCCGTCTGACCGTCAGACTGAGGATGATAAGCAGTCGAAAGATTAAGTTTTGTACCCAAAGCTTGCTGAAAACTCGTCCAGAAATGACTAGTGAATAATGGATCTCGGTCACAAACAATCGAAGAAGGAATACCATGTAACCGTACAATTTCCTTTATGTAAAGCTTTGCCAAGAGAGGGGCATTCCTATTAGATTTAATAGGAATAAAATGAGCAGACTTCGTAAGACGATCAACAACGACCCAGATACTAGAATGACCCGACCTCGAATGAGGTAGGCCATCGACAAAATCCATCGAAACTTGGTCCCACTTCCACAGTGGAACTTCAAGAGGCAGAAGAAGACCAGATGGCCGCTGATGCTCGGCCTTAACAAGCTGACAGGTTGGGCACTTGCTCACATAACTCGCAACATCACGCTTCATGCCCTCCCAATAGTAAAGACGACGCATATCCGAATACATCTTACTACTACCCGGATGAATGGTATACTTAGAACGATGACAATCATCAAGTATGTCACGCCTAAGTGCTGAATCAGAAGGCACAACAATACGGTTCCTCAACCGAAGGCAACCGTAAGAATCAATCGAATAATCCCGCAATTCCTCATCACGGGACTCAGATGAGCAAGACCGAATGAGACGCATACAACTATCATCACGCCTCTGAGCCTCTGAAATACAATCTAAAAGAGATGGACGAGCGTCCAGACTAAACAATAAAGCAGGAGAATCAGACGATGGAGCTCGATCACGAATATCACAAGAAGATAGGGTCAATAGAACATCCCATTCAGCTAACATCATAGAAACCACAGCCGAATGCTTGCGACTAAGCGCATCTGCAACTCGATTACCCTTACCAGGGGTATACTCAATATCAAAATCATATGAGGCGAGAAACTCTAACCATCGCTGTTGCCTCATATTCAAATCCTTCTGTGAAAAGAGACACTTAAGAGATTTGTGATCGGTGTAAAGGACAAAGTGCTCTCCCAAAAGATAATGACGCCAAATCTTCAAAGCGAAGACAATGGCAGCAAGCTCAAGGTCGTGGGTAGCATACCGAACCTCGTTCGGACGTAACTGTCTCGAAGCATAAGCAACCACCCGATCTTTCTGCATCAGAACTGCGCCAAGGCCACTAAGGCAGGCATCGGTATAAACGATAAGATCTTGGTTCCCATGAGGAACCACAAGAACAGGAGCATTAGTAAGAAGCTCTTTCAATCGTTGAAAAGAAGCCTCACACTTATCGGACCAAATAAATCGAACTCCTTTTCTCGTAAGGCTAGTCAATGGAAGCACAATACGGGAAAAGTCTTTGATAAAGCGGCGGTAATAACCTGCTAAACCCAGAAAAGAACGAATCTCGTGAACATTCTCAGGCCTTTTCCAATTCTGAATAGCCTCTATCTTAGAGGGATCAACTGATATACCCTCCGAAGATACAACATGACCTAAGAACTTCACTTGCTTCTCCCAAAAGTGACATTTAGAAAGTTTTGCTTTGAGTTGATGTTGTCGAAGAGTACTCAAAACAATTCTAAGATGTCGAGCATGGTCCGCTTCGGATTTTGAATATACAAGAATATCATCAATGAAAACAAGCACGAACTTATCGAGATATTCCCGGAATACTCGATTCATAAGATCGACAAAGTAGGCAGGCGCGTTCGTCAATCCGAACGGCATGACGAGCCACTCATAAGAACCATAGCGAGTGCGGAATACGGTGAGAGGAACACTATCTTCCGCGACTCGGAGCTGATGAAAACCAGTGGCAAGGTCTAATTGTGAAAAGACCTTAGCACCACTTAATTGATCGAACATGTCATCAATTCGAGGCAAGGGATAACGATTCTTGATGGTTAATTCGTTAAGCTTGCGATAGTCAACGCAAAGCCTAAGAGTCCCATCGGACTTCCTCACGAATACAACTGCAGCACCCCACGGTGAAGAACTAGAACGAATGAAATGCTTAGCTTCAAGCTCAAGGAGTTGCTTTTTGAGTTCCTCATTTTCCCGTGCAGACATCCTTGTAGGAGGACGACTAACAGGCTGAGCACCTGGAATAAGATCAATACGAAACTCGATAGATCGCTTAGGAGGCAAACCAGAAGTAGGCTCAAATAAATCAGCAAAGTCGCAAACAACTGGAATCTTCCATAACTTTTTCATTAGACGTAGTTAGGGATAATTAATTCTAAACTGGGATTTGTGAAATTTAACTATGAAATTAAACCTGGTCTGTTGGGTAATCATTTCATTAGATGTAGTTTAGAATTAACACTTGGCAATTGGGTCCATACCTCAAACCACTTAGCCCATTTAAGAGAAGCTTCCTTCTCATTTGATGAAAAGAGTACGTTCTTTTCTAAAAGCTTAGAAAACCAGAGAATTCAATTCCTCTTTCGAAACCTAGAAGAAAAAAAAAATCAAATCTCTTCTTCAATTCATGGTAAATTAAACATCTTTGGGAGCTTATTTGTGCAGGTAATCATCTCTAGCTTAAATACATCTCAATTGTGATTTTATTTCTCAATTTATAGTAAACTAAATTTGGGCTGAAGTGATAATAAGGATTATTGAATTAAAGAATAGAGGTGAGTTAATCACTCACATGCTTATTTCTAAATCTTTGTTTGCTGCACATTATTGTTTGAATGATTTTTGATTTAATTGTATGCAATTTGGTTGAGAACTTATGTGATTTTTGTGTTATTGTTTGCTGGAAATTTGATAAAACAAAGTAGCTGCAGTAAAACAACGATAATATATGGTAGATTAATCCAAATTGACTCAATCTTTTTGTGGTTGAAAGATATTTCAATTAGCTACAAGTTTCATTTTAATCATATTTCGAAATTTTGCTGTTAAATTGGTCAAAATTGAGTTTGAAACTAATGTTATAGCACAGCCATATAACAATTTCCTGAGTTAATACCTGAAAGTAAAATGGACATAACTTTTGATTGATTAATCCAATTGTGTTGAACCTTTTTGCAGTAGAAAGATAATTTTCTAAGGAAGAACTTTTGTTTTAATTACTTTCTCATATTTTGAAGATTTCTTGGTAAAAATCCGGTTTTTTTAACAGAGTAATAGTCTCTACCCTGTCAAATTTCTATGATAGATATTGGTTAGTAAATAAAGCATAACTTTCTCGTTTCTTATCGTATTTTGACAAAATTGAAAGTTCTAGAAAGATTAAACTTTGCGCTACAACTTTCATGTTGTAAGTTTCTACAGATTCTATTATTTAAAGGGTCAAATTGGGTTTTAATCTGAGATACATGCTCCGCTCTGTTGATTTTCAGAATTGAAACCTAAAACTAAATTAGACATAACTTTCTCATTTTTGATCGGATTTTGATAATATTTTATGTTCCGTAAAGCTTATTTCATGTACTACAACTTTCATGTTTTGTATTTTGTGAAATTATGAAGTTAGCTATGTCAAAATCGTAATTTTCTACTGTAATCCCGAGAGCAAAATCAATATTTGCTCTGTGAAAGGCTAAAACTAAATTCGCCATAACTACTTAGTTTCTTAACCAATTTTGATGATCTTAGTCATTCCGGAAAGATTAGAAACTAAGCTAAAACTTTCATTTTATACATTTTGCCAGATTTCAAAGTTATCTAGTCTAAAATTACAATTGTTTGTCGCTGTCTTGCAAATGCATAAGTTCAGGCTGAGTTGATGTTTGTTTTTAGTAATTTGATCATAACTTTCTTGTTTCAAATCGAAATTTAAAAATTTTAGATGTTCTGAAATTCACGTAAAATATGCCACAACTTTTCTGTTTTCAATTTTGAATGACTTTGAGGTCTATATAGTGAATAACTGACATTTTTATCGCTGGCCGTTGTTGATAGCCAGTGCACATAAATTTTTCTAAGTAGTATTTCACTCATAACTTATTCGTAACTGATCGGAATAACAAAATTTTTGATGTTCTGGAAACCTTATGATGTAGGCTACAACTTTTATGTTTTGAGTTTTGTAGGATTTCGAAGTTTACTTGGTGAAAAATTGACATTTCTACTGCGGGCCTGTCATTGACAGCCACAATATTTATATTTGTCTGATTTCGACGATTCCATTTGCATTCTTTGCGAATTTTATTTTTTATGAAATTTGATGCTAATATTTGATAATTTTGTCTAGCAATGGACTAATCCAGTTAGGATGAGATTTGAATTTAAACTAATTCAAATTCGATTTAAATTCGAATATCGGTTTAGGCCGATTAAATTGCAAACTGATGTTTTTATGAGTTTAAAAAAAAAAAAGACATTCCGAATAAATTCCAGAATATCTTCTAACATCATGGTTGGAGAATAAATGTTTTTATGTATTTTTAGAGGTTTTTAAACAATTGTTCTTTATTTTTAAGGCTTTTAAAAATTATTAAAATCCTTTTTAATGATGTGTTTTCTCTCAAAATCTTTTAGATAAGTTTCTAAAATTTGTTTTATAACCCTGTTTTCTCAAGTAAAATCTTTTAAAATTAATTTTATTCATTTTAATTATTTTGATGCTTTTTCGGACATATGAGGAAGTAAATTAAACGGTTTAGTAAAATTACGAGATATGGGACTCGTGAATTTACTTTATCGGTTAATTTCGGACTTGTACGATCGAAAATCTTTCGATGAACTTTTAGAGATGATTTAAGATGCTATTGAATTTTGGGTAGTTATATGGTCCGAGAACTCCAATTTAGAAGTATATTCGATGAAGGACCGTTTTAAGATGTTGTTTTACTTGCCGATGAGATGAGGTGAGTCTTGAGATGAGATTTCCCTTTTCGGGGATGATGGTTTATGAGAAACCATTATGAGATTTAATTGCATTTGCCGATGATATGAGGTAAGAGTATTTATGAAGTATTCATGAAGTTAAAATGTTTATGATGATTTATGAAGTTAAGATGGTTATGATGATTTTTACTTGTCGATGAAATGAGACAAGTCACGATGGAACCATTACTCGTCGATGAGTAGAGATGAGTGTGGTATTATATTAACTCGCCGATGAGATGAGGCAGAGTGAGTTTTATGGTGGTTCTGATGTTTTATGATGTTTTCTAATGTGGAACCAACTAACGATTAGTAAACCATTTGGGGAGAACGTATAGTATGGGATATACGTTCTCGCCTTTTGGGTTCCTATTCGAATAGTTGAGACACATTCAAGATGTTACTAGTACTAGACCGAGTATGATTGGAGTCACCACGATGTTCACAATGTTATTACTCAACTCCAATCACCATGAAGTTTTTACTCGGATTTGTGACTGGGTGTCATTAAGATATTCCGACTAGTCAATCACGATGTTATGATGTTTATGAGACCCCAAGTCATCACGATGTATGGTACCAAATTACTAGTACTAGTCAAGATGTAAAGCACGTGCTGTTTTCCATGAAGTTTAGATGTTTCGTTTTCACTGTTTTGATGATGATGCTTTATTATAGCCTTATGTAAGAAAAGGGCTAATTTATATACATGGTTTTATGGTGATTTCGAATATAATGTTTTGGATTCTTTCTGGGCTCTATCAAGATGGATTTGAGACGTTTTATATATTTATACCAATGAGATGAGGTATAAATTATGGTAATGCTTTTATGATGAGTGTTGATAATAGATTTAAGATAGATATATATTTATACCAATGATATGAGGTATAAATGATTATGGAGGTTCCTTTATAATGAGTTTAATGATGGATTTGAGATGTATTTATATTTATACCGATGAGATGAGGTATAATAATTAAGAAATTTCTCTTAGATGGGTTTTATTTATGATGGATTCTTGAAGTTTAATTATCTTATGAAGATTTACTTTATGGTCCATATCCTCACCCATTTCATTCGGTTATATATATAATTAGATAAACCATGTCTATCTAATATACATATTGTATTCCTCTATGCAATTATGATGAACCATTGATGTATCACTCTAGAGATAACTTGATGACCTATATCATTCCATTGGTAATGATGGAATGGTTTTCCCCTTATCTCTTATCATCACCCTTACTAATGATAAGTTCTAGCTAGCCTGACCCGTGTGTTTTCACTCGGGTCAGACCGAGTTGTTTCAGGTATCATCTATTGGGCTTAGCTTGAAGTTGATGTTGGATATCAGCTCTTCTTTCTCTTGAGTAGTTACTATTCTTTCGCATACTCTGATGTAGTTATATTTGATTCGATATATATGGTGTGGTCGAGTACCACCTTTATTGTATTCATATTGTATTGTACTAAACACATATCAGTGTATATGTTTATATATGATGTTGGTTACTGTTCTGTGATGTGATTTACATTCAGTTATTGTATTTTGTTCTGATAGATCCATTAGCCACCTATAGTTTTGGCTTAAGCATTTACTGTGTATGTCGATCCACTTGAGTTGGAAAAAAATATAATGCATTTATCGACGTATTCAATGAATGTTTAAGACAAAATTGTAGATGGTCGCCCTTAACCAGCCCTATTCTCCGCTTTAGTAGACGGAATTACTTGTTAATTCTCTTTGCTAAGGTGGGTCTCGGGGTGGGGCGTCACTGCATGGTATCAGAGCTGTGGTCAGAACAAAGTAGAATAAACACAGAACAGTACGTATATCATGATACATCGAAGTACAATACGAATGAATCATTGTCCTTTATTCGAGCTTGTTTTAGAATCGAGCCTTGATTCTTTTTCGAGTTTTAGGATTGTTGAAGTGGAATATGTCTAGTAGTATAGATATATTGTATTCCGTAGTATTCCATAATAGAGTTTGATATCATCTTGTCTGATATAAAATCTTATTTGGGATTGTTCTATTCTTATTTTTATCGATACAAGTAAATTCGTATCGATGGAGCTGATCGATTTCTTTGAGCATTCTCGTTGCATTCCTTTGAGAGTTGTGATCCTATTAAAGGGATCCACAATGATTGGCTTGTTGTGAACATTCTGAGTTCTCTATTTGTTGCTGCTTTAGTGAGTATTTGTTTATTACTCACTATCTTGAGATGTATCTGATTTGAGATAAATTGACTTACTTGATGTTAAGTCCGATCCTTTTGTTGTTATAGGATCCTATATTTATTTAGGCATCCTAATTTGATTAGGTTATTATTTCTATCATTTTGAAATGTTAGTGATGATTCCGAAGTTTCTGTGTTCACTCTTGAGTATCGAGATGTTGATGATATATCTCGAATTCCAGTCAAGGTGACTTTGTTGAGTTTTGTGAGTCTGTTTGGATTTGACATCCAATCGGGCAATCGATTGTTGAGGTAACCTTATTCTTGGCTCTTCGGTTATCCTTCCACGAAGATATTCACTAAGGAATGAGGTGAGTTTCTAGATTATTCGAGTTTGATTGAGTTTATCATTCATCTTCGTTTGTGTGTTCTTTTCATATACTCAATCAATGTTATCCTTTAGCATTACTCCGACTAAAGTAGTGATTCGTGGATTGTTTCTTCTTCTCCTTCGAGAATAATATCTTTCTTATCCTGTATCTTGATGATTTTTGGGAGTGGCTCGTGACGTCGTAAGATTGACGAACACTCTATCTCCTTCTATTGATTTTGAGAATCGAATATTCTGGGAATATCTCGATGCATTCTCTTAATGTTCTTTGGTTTGAGTTTTGAAGCTATATAAATAAGAGTTTTAAAGAGAAATTTGAGCTTTGAGATTAAAAAAAAAATATCAAAGAATATTTTGGGAATATATTTACATGAGTAGTATTTCTTTTATAAAAATAATTTAAGAGTGTTGGGTTGTCCATCGAGTAGTTAAGAGTTCTGGTCGATGCGCCTGATCAACGTTATCGATAGGAATCTCCTAAATGCTATGATGAGGCAATCAGACAAAATGGTTTGTGTTTTAAAAATTGAGATTTTGAAAATATATTTTGAGATTATATATTAAATTTATTTTTTGAATGGTAACTGCAGCCATTGATTTTAAAGTCGAGTAACAGAGTGGCGAGGCAATTTTGATCCTTCGATCGACTCTGCAGCCAACAAATATATCTATTTATTAGAGGTTCAATGGCGAGGCAATGCCACTTATTTATTTACTTTGAACTATACGTTATTGAAAGTATATTTTGATATTTTGGAATCTATATTATATACATTAAATGTTTTAAGAAAAGAGTTATAAGAGGATTTAGAGATTGTTTTTAAACGATTTAAGTGGTTAATAAAAAGAGTAAAGAGAATTTAAACCCTTAATTTATTTTGAGGAAAATTATTATGGATTTACAAAATTCTTTGAAAATTAATTTTGAAGTAAGAGAAGAAATTTGGACTTTTAATTTGAGTTTTAAACTACTTACTGAGTAATATAGTAAAGAGTTTGAAAATTTTCAAATATTGACAATTGAGATTTAAAATTTAAAAGACGTTGAGAAAAAATAAATAAAATCTAAATATCTTGGATTGAAAAGTAATTTGAGCTTATATTCTTGTTCTTGAGTTCACTCTATTCTTGTGCTATTGATGACGGCGTGCATTTCCACGGTCGTTCGAGTTTGGTGGCCTCGTGAGAAGCCATTTTGTGTGATTTATCTATCTTGTCTATTGAGTTTATCTTGTTGTGAGGATGTTCTTTCCGTATTATTATGCGAAAAATCTTGTTGATGATCTTCTCTATTGTTTAAAAGTTCAGGTTTGAATGAGTTTGATCCCGACTCTATTCATAGAGTTTTGAGAAATCTATCTTATTTGATAGATAATTTGTTGAGCTTTTTATTGAGTATTGATTCGAAGACGGGATATCTTCGAAATTCTTTTGAGTTACTTGGAAAATTCGATGGCTTGCTAATCACTATATTAGCATTTGATAGGCCATTGGATTAACCAAGTGAGTTTTTCCTTGTTTACCTCTACCATTCTATGTTGATATGAATGGTTTGAGTTTCGAGCATGTCCCTATCCTTGGTCGATTGAATTTTTGTGTTGCTTACGGCTCTTTTTCTAGAAAATTGCAGGGACGCAATTTTTGTAAGGGAGGGAGTCTGTAACAACCCTGTTGTTGGTTACCTGATTAATTAGACGTAGTTAGGGATAATTAATTCTAAACTGGGATTTGTGAAATTTAACTATGAAATTAAATCTAGTTTTATGAATAATTGAATTGTTTATCTTAATTAATTTTAAGATAACTTTGGAAAATGTTGTAAATGTTGTTAAGTGTTAATATTGTGATTTATTATTTTAAAATAATAAATCACAATATTAACACTTAACAACATTTACAACATTTTCCAAAGTTATCTTAAAATTAATTAAGATAAACAATTCAATTATTCATAAAACTAGATTTAATTTCATAGTTAAATTTCACAAATCCCAGTTTAGAATTAATTATCCCTAACTACGTCTAATTAATCAGGTAACCAACAACAGGGTTGTTACATTTTATTTTCAATATTTTTTTTTTCCATTTTATTTTCAATATTAAATCATAACTAACGTTATAATTTAATATCATTGGTAATCACCAATACCAGGGTTGTTACAATTTCAATCCGCAATTTACAAAACCCCGGGTTCTATCATTTCAAACCCGCAATCCCAAGTTAACAAATCAAATTTAAACAATTAAATAATATATATGGATAATAATTGTCGTTCAGGCCTATCATTTCAGCCTATAACGATCTCAATTTACAGGGAACTTGCAGTGATGATTTAACAGTAAATAAGCATTAAATAATATAACTGCAACTATATTACAACAGATAAACAACTGATGAGGTGTCAATTTAAAATGGGGTTTAACATCATACGTTATATTACAGACAAATAAAATTTAATAAATTTTTTACAAATACACTTGCGATAATTCACAGAAATATAGGTTTGTTTGTCTGGTGAGAAATACTCACCTGAATGCTGCTGAAATTTTTTTGATTCAAAACGAAAATCCCGAAATAAGAGTATAGAAAGCACGATCAATTCACAGCGGAAGCAACAACTTGATCAAAATCTAGAAGAAAATCCAAATAAAACCAATAGGCGACTTCAATTTACGGTTAAAGCAAATATTTTGAAACAACTGGAACGAATGGAGTAAAAGAAATTTTGGTTCAACTTTTGCTCGACTGCCTCACCCCACATCCTGACCCCAACTTCATAGGCTTGGCAATACTATTTATTATTATTATTATTTATATATATTTTTTCCAACGGCATGTCCAACTTATCTAGTTTGAAAAATATGTATTTACACAAAACTTGCGTCTCTGCCTAATGCAAACTCTCTCTGTTCATAAATACAACACGTCTCTGCCACTTTAATTTCAAAACATTGTCGAATTCAGAAACATAAAAATTTCAATTTTTAACCATTCTTAACATATAAAATCATATTCCTGCTTCAGAAAAATGTTCATTTGGATACCATTTATCTTATGATTAAATAAAATAATTTTTATAAATAAAATATACAATTTACTATGAATCATTTGTAAGTCAGAATTTCCCAATTTTACTTAACTTGTATATATATTTTTCCAAATATCTTTACACTTAATTTAAAAATACCCACTTCCTAAATAAAACTAAATTCTTATTTATTTACCTAACTTAACAATTTTATTTAAAACCCAATTTCCAATTTTCAAGTTAAGTCATAAATGGAAATTTCACCTTTCCATTTGAAAACAAAATTTTCAATTATTTACTTACACATCCGTTCCATAATTTTTTTTTCCTTTTATAGTTAATATACACTAAATTTTCTTCACAACTTTGTTCATTTAGACATCAATTCAACTATGATTCAAGTTAAATAAAAGTTATTCCAAAATGTTTCATTTCAACCGTCTTTCATTTTATCAATTCAAAGTACATTATTTATTATACCAAACATATCCATTTTCGGAAATAACTTTTGTTAAAATTTCTAGGTTAGATTTCAACTCCATATTAAATCAAATTTAATTATTATGTCATTTATCGTAAATAAAATCTTTAAATTCACTTTAAAACCAATTATTAACTTACAAAAATTTAACTTATAGAAAACAAAACACCTTTAAAATTTTAAAGCCTTAAGTCAAATTTTTAGTTAAATTACATAAATTTTATTTCAAAAATACTTAATAATTTTTAGAAAAATATTATAATATATTAACCATGGGCTTGTTCGGGATATAAGCTCGGTTATGAAAACTTAGAAGGATGTGATGTGGTGGAGAAGTAGCCGAGCAAGGCAAAAGGGAAACAGAGAACAACAACAAGAAGAAAGGGAAAAACTGGAAGAAGAAAAGAAAACGTAAAACCATTACCTGATAGAGGCTTCAGCACAAAAGAAGAAGAAGGCTAAAGTATGAGATGCAGAGGAAAGTTTTGGACGAGGCTATGTATTTATAAAGAGGAGTTGCTTTGTATGCAAGGAAGTAAAATATACACGTGAAAAATCAAGGCAAGTTATCTCGGTAAGATTTATGATTCCCAGTCTACGCAAATTTGATTGAGATAGCGGTGAATTTCGTACTAAATAAAAATGGAAGTGTTGATTTTTTTTTTTAGATAAGGCTTGCATGATTTACTTCCCAGTTTGGTTTGTTAGAATGGATAAGTCTGCGTGAATAAAAACGAATACAGGGACATGCGCAAGAAATAAATGGTAAGAGGCAAATGCCAAAAATATTAAAAGAATAAAATTTTATGTCACGCGCAAAGGAAGGCAAATTAATTTTTCTCTCAGATGATATATGCGTGATTTACTGCCAGATATATGAAATTTTTGATTTCAACGTTATCTCCTTTTATTCTCTCCCCAATTAATAGTTGCGTGATTTATATGCAGAGACGAAATGGCAAGAGGAAATGTTTGTTTTGGCAAAGGAGCAATTTCAGATAAGTAAATGGCAAGGTAAGATTTGAATGCATGCGTTGATTTTGGGCAAGAGATTTATTCTTGATTAAAGAAACGGCAAAGAAAAGAACTTGAAGATTTTGTGTGTTTATAATGAGCGAGATAAATTGATTGCTGTTGAAATTCTTTTTTTTTTTTTAAAAAGGATGCTACAAAAATTTTCAGCAAGATTTTGGAACGAAAAGTTTTATACAAAAATTAAAACCCTAATGAAAGCTATGGAAAAAGGTAACGTTTTGCTATAAAAACTACTGACTGATTTATAAATCCATATAGATATTGCAGTATGCATTTTAAAATACGCCAAACCGACGCAATACAATATGCCCAAAATTTATGCAAAAGTAACATTTTTAATTTATACGTTACTTATACCATTACAATGCGTGCCCTTTTTAAATTCGAAATTATCAGTTTATTAATATGCTATAAATTGTTAACATTTATTACTAAATTGAAAAGATAAAACTTTGGTTACTTCTCTCTCTGATTCTTACTACCATAAAAAGGCGATTTATTATCCAAATGGACCAAATATTACAAATTTTTAAAGCAAGTATATAATCCAATTTTTTTTTTATTTTTTTATTTTTATTGTTATTCCCATTTAGAGTTATCCTTTAAACAAAGTGAAACTTTCATTTATTATTTAGCATTTTGGAAATGATTTGATCAAATTAAAATATATATAAATTGGGAAGTAAATTTTACTGGAAAGAGAATAATAACGTAAGAGATATGAGTAAAGAGAAAAACGCATATGAAATAGGCAAGCAGATAGGAGAATGGATACTGCACATGACTGAGATTTAGGAGAAAATTGTGTTTTGAAAAATGCAAGAAATAAATTTTGTTGAATGGGAAAAAAATCTATGGAAATCAAATTTTTAAAGTAATGCGTTGAATTTAGAGGCAACATATTTGATTTGAACGCTAGAATATTCCTTCCCTCTAAAAACACATGCCACTGATAAATTTACTCATTTACACTAAGGTCATATTTTTAAGAATGTGTACCATAGCCATAATATTATATGCCCAAAATATACCGAAATAACGGATTAAAATTCTATGCGTTTTCTTATATATATATACGGTATTTACTCCCTAAATTTACGCGCCCTTTTTAACGCGTAATTACCCAGTTCATTTATACACAAAAAAAAATTGAAATTCTGACCGTGCTGAGATTCGAACTCGTGACCTGTCGTGAATAGCCCAGATGTCTTAACCACGTAAGCTATTAATGTTTTCTTAATTAAAACTTGATTTTGCTAGAAATTAAGTTATTTACCATCTTCGACAAAAACCCTAAATTAAAGTTAATTCTTAACCATGTCAAAATTTCAGTGATCTTATTATTTAATTAAAAATTAGGTCAATTATTTTTATTTTTAATCATTTTAAAATTTAGATTTTTATATAATAAACCCCAAAGTTTTTAAAATACAAGTGAAAAATACTTGTTAAAAATTTGGGCTGTTACACTCTCCCCCACTCAAAACTTTTCGTCCTCGAAAAAGAAGAAGGTAGGGGAATAGAAACAACCTGAAAGAAAACTAAATTGAAACTTAAATTAGAATCATTAATCTAAACAATAAAAATTCAATTTTAAATTAATCATTGTTTTCATCTATTTATACTTAAAATTTTAACATTTATTTATTTACATATTTACTTGTATGATATCCTACACTAAAAAAAATCATTCATTTTTTTTATCCAAATTTTACACAAGGTATTATAACATTCTAATTTAAAATGTTTAATTTTAATCCAAATTTGAAATGGTAATTTAACTTAATTGTTAAAGTAAATTTACCATTTCCCAAAATAAACTAAATTCTCCATTTAGTTTCTTCTTTATTCCAAACTGTAATTAAATTTATTTCTCTCAATATATTTTTCTCATCTATGTCAAATATGTTTACACTTATTACAACTGTTTAAATTTATTCTTAGTTCCTTAACATCAGTTTATATTGAAAATTATTCCATTACCCTTTTATTTTATTTACCTCTGTTAATCTTTTTATAACTAGAATTTAAGTGTATAACATTTATTATAACCACTCAAATTTTATTTATAAATCTTTTTATATTGTATAATATCCAATTACATTGTTAACTTCTGAAAATCAAGGTAGGTTATATTGAAATGAAATTGAGTATTATACAAATAAAACTTTCAAATTCAATTATCTCAAGTTGGAATTATTTATTCAAAATTTTGACTTTTTTTTATTGAAATTATTCCTCAAGATAAAATTTAAGAATTAAAACCCAAATAAATATATGTACATAATATGTCAAATCAAATTTAAATCATATATATCTATATATTATAAATTAAGTCATATTTTAGAAATTCAAATCAGTTAAATTTTTGAAGCAAAACTACAACGTGGTCTCTTTACTTCGATACTCGAAAATGAATGTCGATGATGTTGTAGTCATCACCGAAATTATTTTCCAGCGACAAAGAGAAGAGCACTAATTTTTAAAACTTTAAAAATTCTTTGAAAACAAATTTATATTCGAAAATAATTTAAATAATAATATATCCTTTTAAGACTTTAAACACAAGGTTTGAAACCATCGAAAATTGAATTCTCAAGTTCTGGTTTTAAATTCATTTCTGTTTCCAAATTAATTTATAACCATTCAATTATTTATATTAGACAAAACACATGGTCTATAAAACCATAAATAAAATCAAAACTATTATCTCTTGAAAACTAGTTAAATTATTTATAAAATTCTGAAAATTATACTTATATATAATATTAGATTTTTCCCAAATATAGGAATAAAATTTTCAAAACAAGGATAGAGATTTAAATTTGATGGATTCAAATCAAAGAGAATTTTGATTTAAAGATAAATTGGAATCAGAAGATCCGATGATTAAATAACATAATAAGGAACTAGGTAAGTTTATATAAATCGCGGGCAACCTTAACCTGGTCAACCGTGACTTAAAGAGTCAGATCAAATGTAGATTTACCATTCGATCCGAAGAGATAGAGTTCGGAATAACCAAAGATACTAGCATCTAAACCGAGGTTAAATATGAATCTCTGGTGAATCAATGCTAATTGTAAAGGAGTTTCACCCCTTTATTAAAATATTGGCGCGACCGCCAATTCACTATAAAGATCATCCGAAGTGGAGTTATGGGATACTCCAGAATCGAAAGAAAATGAATAGTGAGGGACACGAATGAACTTCGGAACCGTAGGGAACGTTCCAAAATTCAAAGGAAATCGAATCAAAAGGAAGAGATTCAAGCTCGAATGAAAGTGACTCTGTAAATCAAATTTACCATACATTCTATGTTTTGCCTAGAGCCAAAGCTCTGATACCAAATGTAACGACCAAGTATTTTCAACCATTCGCATCCGCACATGTCGGACTTGAATTGTTCAAAATACCGCGTCGTAAATAAATTTTTGGCAAAAGTCAGAATATGCAGTAAATAAATCACAGACACAGATATCAGAAATCTCGCAGCGGAATTTAAAATACTTAGTGGTTCATGAAACCACTAAAAATCTCAACCAAATAAAATTTTACATGGTTTAGAATCTCCAATACACTTTAAAACATCAATAGAAATCCAAATATTCCAAAGTCTCCATTACATAAATAAGATATAGATTGAAAGATTTTGCCAACAGCTCGAAAGGTCTACAGAATGTCCTAGCTCCGGGAAGAAAACTGAAACTGCAACTCAGGCTGACCCGAGCGTAAAATAAAACATAAACACTCGAGTCAGGACATACATACTTATATAGTGTAAGTTAATTCAAGTGTACTGTAATATAGAGCAAGTAACTTAAAGGATGCTTGGGACTGCCCATCCTCTAAGGATCCGTTAAACTATTTACTATGTAGTAATACATCGCTCTTATAATAGTGTCGATTTGTAAATTAAACTTACTTTTAAATAGCGTTAAGGCTTTACATTTTCCACCTTAACACAAATAATGCCAATAGTCTATACAGTATCGTAATACCTCCTGATCGGGAAGCTACCAGAGGATAGTCCATAGGTACAACACAAATAGAATCTCGTAGAAGGCTCGCTATGGTAGGTGACACGGCACAACTAGGCAATGCCAGGGTAGATATACCAATTGCTATCCGGACCGATGAAAACGCGCAGCGCGCAGCTGCCGCCCACCTCGACCAACACTCCCAAATCAAAGGTGCGCACCAAAACAATCACAAAAGTAATAGAATAGCATACGAAGAAGTGCGTCCGATCAGAGGTGCTACCTCATTAATCCAAGAATCGCTCCTGTTTTAGCCACCTTATGCCAACTTATGGGAGTCGGGTCCACGTCTTTACCTCAAAGAAAACGTCACCACCATCCTACTTCATTCTGGAATCTCCACCGCGTACACGGTTGGTAAAGTGGTTTTCGGTATCGACAGAGAGTATGCCAGATATCCGATCCCAGTCTCTTTCACAACCAAACGTTATTATAACCCATGGTTACAGCTTTTAAAATAGTATTTATACTTTACAAATCAAAATATATTTCAAATACTACAATATCAAAATATTGTTTTTAAACATTGGTCATTTTACAATATACCATTTAAATCTATTCAATTTATTTAGGAATGGATTGCCTTTTTCTCCTTTTTTAAAATTAAATTCTTCCATTTAAAACCATTCAAAGTCAATTCCTTATTTTTATTAATTACATATTAACTTCCAAAATTTAAACCCATTTCCCCAAAGATTATTTCCATAAATTTATTTTTAAATAATTAAAATCCCAGTTTCTGTAGCACTTATGAAATGCTACCTAAAGTCTATAGGTTAAAACAGTTCGTTTATAAAAGACAGCATTTAAGTGCTGTAATAGACTATTAACTTAACCATCAAGTTTTAAATTCCCAAATATGACTTTTTATCAATTATTTACTTAACTTAAATCTTATTTTTAACAAAATTCAGAAATCCCCAAAATAAGTTATATTCCAAAATTTATTTAAACATTTATTTATTTATTTAACATTTTTAACTCATTCAAAACATTATAAATCTTATAAAAATCCTTTAAATATATTTAAACCAGAATATTATAAACTTCCATATTAAAATAAATTTAAAATATTTCAGAAAAACATTATATAAACCACGGGTCTGTATATAGTTTTCTAGCCTAGGTCAAGTGATACGGATTTATATCATTTCAATCCGCAATTTACAAAACCCCGGGTTCTATCATTTCAAACCCGCAATCCCAAGTTAACAAATCAAATTTAAACAATTAAATAATATATATGGATAATAATTGTCGTTCAGGCCTATCATTTCAGCCTATAACGATCTCAATTTACAGGGAACTTGCAGTGATGATTTAACAGTAAATAAGCATTAAATAATATAACTGCAACTATATTACAACAGATAAACGACTGATGAGGTGTCAATTTAAACTGGGGTTTAACATCATACGTTATGTTACAGACAGATAAAATTTAATAATTTTTTTACAAATACACTCGCGATAATTCACAGAAATATAGGTATGTTTGTCTGGTGAGAAATACTCACCTGAATGCTGCTGAAATTTTTTTGATTCAAAACGAAAATCCCGAAATAAGAGTATAGAAAGCACGATCAATTCACAGCGGAAGCAACGCCTTGATCAAAATCTAGAAGATAATCCAAATAAAACCAATACACGACTTCAATTTACGGTTAAAGCAAATATTTTGAAACAACTGGAACGAATGGAGTAAAAGAAATTTTGGTTCAACTTTTGCTCGACTGCCTCACCCCACATCCCGACCCCAACTTCATAGGCTTGGCAATACTATTTATTATTATTATTATTTATATATATATATATATTTTTCAACGGCATATCCAACTTATCTAGTTTGAAAAATATGTATTTACACAAAACTTGCGTCTCTGCCTAATGCAAACTCTCTCTGTTCATAAATACAACACGTCTCTGCCACTTTAATTTCAAAATATTGTCGAATTCAGAAACATAAAAATTTAAATTTTTAACCATTCTTAACTTATAAAATCATATTCCTGCTTCAGAAAAATGTTCATTTGGATACCATTTATCTTATGATTAAATAAAATAAATTTTATAAATAAAATATCCAAATTTACTATGAATCATCTGTAAGTCAGAATTTCCCAATTTTACTTAACTTGTATATATATTTTTCCAAACAACTTTACACTTAATTTAAAAATACCCACTTTATAAACTAAATTCTCATTTATTTACTTAACTTAACAATTTTATTTAAAACCCAATTTCCAATTTTCAAGTTAAGTCATAAATGGAAATTTCACCTTTCCATTTGAAAACAACATTTTCAATTATTTACTTACAAAACACATCCGTTCCATAATTTTTTTTCCTTTTATAGTTAATATAAACTAAATTTTCTTCACAACTTTATTCATTTAGACATCAATTCAACTTTGATTCAAGTTAAATAAAAGTTATTCCAAAATGTTCCATTTCAACCGTCTTTCATTTTATCAATTCAAAGTACATTATTTATTATACCAAACATATCCATTTTCGGAAATAACTTTTATTAAAATTTCTAGGTTAGATTTCAACTCCATATTAAATCAAATTTAATTATTATGTCATTTATCGTAAACAAAATCTTTAAATTCACTTTAAAACCAATTATTAACTTACAAAAATTTAACTTATAGAAAACAAAACACCTTTAAAATTTTAAAGCCTTAAGTCAAATTTTTAGTTAAATTACATAAATTTTATTTCAAAAATACTTAATAATTTTTAGAAAAATATTATAATATATTAACCATGGGCTTGTTCGGGATATAAGCTCGGTTATGAAAACTTAGAGGGACGTGACGTGGTGGAGAAGTAGCCGAGCAAGGCAAAAGGGAAACAGAGAACAACAAGAAGAAGAAAGGGAAAAACTGGAAGAAGAAAAGAAAAAGTAAAACCATTACCTGATATAGGCTTTAGCACAAAAGAAGAAGAAGGCTAAACTATGAGATGCAGAGAAAAGTTTTGGACGAGGCTATGTATTTATAAAGAGGAGTTGCTTTGTATGCAAGGAAGTAAAATATACACGTGAAAAATCAAGGCAAGTTATCTCGGTAAGATTTATGATTCCCAGTCTACGCAAATTTGATTGAGATAGTAGTGAATTTCGTACTAAATAAAAATGGAAGTGTTGTTTTTTTTTAGATAAGGCTTGCGTGATTTACTTCCCAGTTTGGTTTGTTAGAATGGATAAGTCTGCGTGAATAAAAATGAATACAGGGACATGCGCAAGAAATAAATGGTAAGAGGCAAATGCCAAAAATGTTAAAAGAATAACATTTTATGTCACGCGCAAAGGAAGGCAAATTGATTTTTCTCTCAGATGATATATGCGTGATTTACTGCCAGATATATGAAAATTTTGATTTCAACATTATCTCTTTTTATTCTCTCCCCAATTAATAGTTGCGTGATTTATATGCAGAGACGAAATGGCAAGAGGAAATGTTTGTTTTGGCAAATGAGCAATTTCAGATAAGTAAATGGCAAGGTAAGATTTGAATGCATGCGTTGATTTTGGGCAAGAGATTTATTCTTGATTAAAGAAACGGCAAAGAAAAGAACTTGAAGATTTTGTGTGTTTATAATGAGCGAGATAAATTGATTCCTGTTGAATTTTTTTTATTTTTTAAAGGATGCTACAAAAATTTTCAGCAAGATTTTGGAACGAAAAGTTTTATACAAAAATTAAAACCCTAATGAAAGCTATGGAAAAAGGTAACGTTTTGCTATAAAAACTACTGACTGATTTATAAATCCATATAGATATTGCAGTATGCATTTTAAAATACGCCAAACCGACGCAATACAATACACCCAAAATTTATGCAAAAGTAACATTTTTAATTTATACGTTTATACGTTACTTATACCATTACAATGCGTGCCCTTTTAAATTCGAAATTATCAGTTTATTAATATGCCATAAATTCTTAACATTTATTACTAAATTAAAAAGATAAAACTTTGATTACATCTCTCTTTGATTCTTATTGTCACGGCCCGACTTTCCACTCCCGGAAAATCGCGACATCTTGAAGAAAGAAAGGGATAGAAAAGAGAAAAGAAAGAAGAGAAGAAGAAACAACACAAGAATCTCAACAGCGGAAACGAATAAATTATATTAATAACAAAGTATTACATAGTATACATCAAATATCAGAGTACACAGACATATACAACACATACTAGACAGTTATAAACACCTGTCTAGTTATTACAACTCAATACAAATAGAACACTCAGAGATACAAAACACAGCGGAACTACATAACTATACGCGGAAGCCTCCTGCTCCATATGCTCCTCCACAATTCGTCAAAGCTAATCCTGAATCCTAACCTGAATTCTCTTGACTACTCATAAAAATTTGAGTACCCAAGAGTTAAAGAAAAACAGAAAATAACTCCGGGTCAGACATGGGTCTGGTGTGAGTAACAGGTTAAAGTTGCTTAACTTTTAAAAACCTTTGAAAGAAAAGGTATCACGTAAGACTTCCCACACATAAACATGGAAAAGTTTTTACCTTACGCTAACCAAACATTTGATAGGAAATCTGATGATATTATAATAGTGTCTAGGGTTTTCAAATAAATATGAAATAGCCGAAATTGTTACATTCATTAAATTCCAGCTACTAGCCACAAAAGTGGGTAATACAATCAAAACCGTTGGCACTTATTGGATTTTGGATTCCATACAATGGCAGGGCTACTGGGGTACCGCCCGTCACAGTACGTGGCCTAGATCACCGTACCGAGGATTACTCCCTTCATCCCCTGCAACACAAAGCCGGACCCGCTCCTTACTGAACAGTTCCAAATAAGACAACCCCGACGGTTGTCATGATCAACCGTCCCACACAGCCGAAATATAAAGGGACCTCTAGACAGGGGTAAATCTTACTCTCCAGTGGGGGCTACCCACGAAGCTTTGCTGCACCTCCCCTGTTTTAGCCATTCCCGGTTGATGAGGCTTGAGGTTACGATTACCTTTATAGGACATAACACTTAGAATGCTCATCGTCCACCTGACGATGTTCTGAAAGCATTCAATCCATACAAGTTCGTTCCGGGTTCGAACGAAACCGAAGGCATTATCTCGTTACACTCATTTTGGAATCACCCTCAGAGTTAACGACAATAACCCTTGCACTCTGATTCACCATCTCGAATCTATAAGTGCTATTCCGTCAAACTCATTACGGAATCACCCACAGAGTTATACTGACGTATAGCCCTTACACCTCGAGTCTTCACTCGCTCCACTTGGATTAACGACCTAACGTTATTTGGAATCGATGTGGTTTTCGGATGTCCAAATATGGAAACCCGATCCCGGTCTCATCGAAATCCAAAGCGTGTCTTTTATGTCCAAGTTGTTTTAAGTTTTTAAAACAATTCAATTCATTATCTAAATACAGATAGATAATTCACAATACCACAGATAATCAACATTATCATTATCAACAGATAATCATATCATAATCAGATAATTCATACTATCATCCAGAAGCAACCAATGCATCCATATCACATACACTACTCATCTCATAATTGAGATTACAAACCAAACCAATCAACCAATATCATTCATCAAACATAAGCAAATAACCTAATGATCACACCTTCAATAATTAATTTAAAGTGAATTAAATTAATTACTCAATCTCTAATTAATTTAAAATGAATTAAATTAATTACTTCATCATCAAAATTCTGCTTAGCTTAACCATCCATTAATTACAAATCAATTTATAAATAATCATTCAATTAATCATTACTGATTAACTATCTCTAATTACAATAAGTAATTAGCATTATAGGTTGATTACACAAGTTAATTATTAAACCCTACATAAATTAATCACCCTTGATTAATAACCATTCAGTAATTAACTACATTAATTACTCAACCCAATAATTAATTATTTTTAATTAATTATCTAAATTAATCCCCTTGATTAATTTCAAAGTAACTTAAATCCAAATTACCTTTATAACAATATTCTTAATTACATTCAGCAATTATTAAATTAATTACTTCCTTGAGTAATTACAAATTCATTAATTACATAAGTAATTATCAAACAATCCATAAATGTTTAAATCAATTAAACTTAATTAATTAATCTAAACAAATCATATTAACCTTAATTAATTACATTAAGTAATTAATTCTTTAATTACTTCATTAAGTAATTAAATCTAAACAATTGATTATTAATTAATTAATTAATCTAATTAATTACCAAAATTAATCACATTAATTAATTGTTAATACCTTAAATTAATGACTTCATTAACATTTCTTAATTACTTAATTAAGAATTAACTTAAATTAATCATCATTAGTTATTAAGTAATTAATATTTAATTACTATTTAATTAATCTCCAATTATTAATTAACTAAGTGTTAATTAAAAACTTAATTATCATTAATCACTTGATTAAATAAATCTTAATCATAAATTAAAATTTAATTAACCATTCTTAATCATAGATTAATTAAACTAAATTAATTAATCTCAAATCAAATTAAAAATCATTAATTATTTAATTAAACTTCCACATTATTAATTAATTAAATAATTAATATTCATCCTAATTACCTTAATAATCAAATGATTCCAATCATTAATCTTTTATCTTTTAGATAAAACATTTCTATGCATTTAAAAACAAAATGTTTTTAAATTTACATTAAATTCCATTTACATTCATTTTAAACTTAAGACTCACATTTGTTTAAAATAAGATTTTAAACAATACAACTTAATCTTATATGTCTACAAGAACATATACTTAATAAGTTTTAAAAAGAATTTAAATTTCAATTCAAATCAAATTCAAATCAATTTAAAAATATCTTTAAATTTTCAAAATTGAAATATAACTTCCACTCTCATTTAGTTTTAAATTCTTTAAAACTCTTTCTACAATTTCACCTTCAATTCAAATGCAAATCATTTAAAAGCAATTTAAATTTAAATCCTTATTTTAAAAATGAAGCTTAAAAATTTAAATCCAGATTTAAACTCAGTTTTGAATTCATTTGAATTCCTATTTTAAATACTTAACCTCTTACTTCAAATGCAAAACAATAATGCATTTTATACTTGAAGGTTTAAAATCAAATTTAAATTTAAAAACATAAATGTTTTCAAATTCTCAGACAAATCAAAATTTGAATTCATATTCAAATTCAAACCAAAACTCATTTTAAATTTCCATTTAAAAATTTAAACTTACCTTTTACATATAAAACAGAAACTGTTTTTCTGTTTATTAAAAAAACTTAAACTTTGAAATCTCCAGAATTTAAATAATTTTAAAAGAACAGAATTTAAACTTATTTAAATTCATCATTAAATTCAATTTAAAATCCAAGTTAACACTTTAAGTTTGCAATTTTCTTTGCCTAAATTCAATAACCTGGAAAACAGGTTTCTACCATTGCTCAAGACCAAATGAAATTTCAAAATTTAATTTATTTCAAACCTAAAATTAAATTAATTGAATCTGTATTTGAATTCAGTTTAAAATCCTAAACTTGGTTCAGATTCAAGTTTTATATTTAAACATCTTTACTTTACTAAAGGAAACAGTAACAGTTTCTGTTACATTTTTAAACTTCTTTCATTCTTGAATTTAAACTGTTTCCAAGTTTCATATTTGAATTATTTGAATCTATACTAAATTCAGATTCCAACTGAATTTAAATTTTCAAGTTTAGATTCCTATTGTTACTTCAACACTATTCTTAAAAATCTGGAAAACAATTCTGTTTTCTTACATATAAACCTGAACACAAGACACAGAACTACTCTAAATGACTTCGAGTCATTTACTCTGTTACTCCGAGTCATTTCCTATCTCCCCCGAGACCAACCCGAGTAAAAATCCCTGCAACCCTGAAACTTACCCCAAACCTGAAACAGTCTATACCCCATACCATCTCAACCCTGTCAACACCAGTTTCTCCCAACTCCGACCACCATCATCGACCAAATTCCGGTGATAGCTTCTTCAACACACCACCTACCAATACCCAAAATGGCATTGAACTCGATGCATTCAAGAAGCCACAGCACCCAAACCTTTTTCTAATCCCAGTAAACCAGTGTTCTAACAGAACCTTCCAAATTTCAACCCTAAACTAAAATTCAACCCAATTAAATAATTTCCCACAATCTTAGATAGATATACCACCTTCAGAAATAAATACAATCAAACAAATTCAATCATCCTCTGTGTTTATCAATATGTATAATATTGTAAATTGAAAGTTGTTTCCTTGTTTTACAGTATTATAACTAGTAATCTTTTTGATTTAAAATTCATGCATTCATTCATTATTTCAAATTTATTTAACCTACATAAAGTGTTTTAACTTTATTCTATCAAGAACCAAACATATTTCATTCAGATGTTAATTCATAACACAGCCAAATCAGAAGAAAATCATCAAATGGGTATACAGTCAATACCCTGATGAACAAACATGCACCACATTCAAATATAAATGCTCAACAGTTCATAAATCACAGGTAAACTATTCATAGCAATTTTATATAGGTTCATTTCTAATCTATAAGCATGCACAACCTTACTTAATTTTAAAATAAAAAGAGTTACTCACCTTATGTGCCAAAATGCAGAGCATATTTCAATGTCATGTTCCAGATTTTGAAAATATGAAATGCAGGCTTCTAATGCTTTAAAATTGAAATGCAGGCTCCTTTGTTTCAGATGCTTTTAAAATCTTGAATGTTGCTTTTTAAAACATGCAGGCTTCTTGATTTGACATGTATGTTCCAGGGTTTGAAGATGAATGCATGCTGGCCTTCTAACTTGATGAAGATTGAAATGCAGGCTTTGTTTTCAGATGCAAGAGCATGCAGGTAATATTTTGAGTTTGAGGAGTTGAATGCATGAATGTATGCTGCAGGTTTGTATATTGGAAAGAGAAGTTGCAGATTTGAATTTTGAAAGAGGAGTTGCAGGTTTTAAATGAAATGCAGATTTGAATTTTGGAGAAAACAGATTGTATATTGGAATGCAAAGTATGTGCAGACTTGTATATGGTGGAGAATGAAGTTTGGTTTTCTTTATTAAGGAATGAATAAAAGTGAATATGAATGAAGAGCAAGTTAATATGAATGTATTTTCAAATTTAAATTAATTAAAAGAAAAAGAAAAAAAATACATTGACACTTGTCATTTTAAAATGTGATAAGTCTACACATGTTAATCCAAGGCTTTGATATACTTACACATGTCTTTATGATTAATTAGTGTTTATAATTAAAGTTAAATAAGTATTAAACCTAGTTAATTAATTCCTATACATAATTATGAATATAAATAATTTCTAAAGAAATAAACAAAGTATTATTATAATATACAAGTAGTTCATTTGAAAAAAGATACTTTTAATACAAATTTATAAAAGAGTTTGTAACATAATTTAATATACAACTTGAATTAAAAATGAATTTGAAACTAATTAAACATTTGTCTCATTTTAAAATTATAGTTATTTAATTAAATATTTTTGAAAAGCTCAAATCCAAAAATAAATCATAATTTCTATTTTTAAAACATTAAAAAAGATGCTATACTAATTTAAATAAAAACAACTTGTCTATTTAAAATATATATAAATACATATACATTATTGAATAGAAAACAATTTATTAACTCATTAAAAATAATTTCACAAATTAAATAATTAAATAAAGAAGATTATTTAAATCAAATCAAATTTATTAATCAAAATTATTAATTCAATATAAATTTAAACCCAGATTATTAAATTTATATTGTCCAAAATTCCGGGTCGTTACAATCCTTCCCCCTTAAAAGAATTTCGTCCCCGAAATTTAAAACAAAGGCAATTTAATAATCTATTTACAGATTTTATTTTAAAACACAGCATATGTTAAACATATGCCAACAACCAAAGCAACCAATTCACTCAATCATAACAAATCTAATTATCCAAAAGAATTTTGGATAAAACATTCACGAGTTTCCCCGGTATATATATATATCGGGATACTCGTTCTATAGAATACAATCAATCAATACTACTATGCTATAGAGCTCCTAGCAACAATTCTATACGGAATATCAGACTACAAACGAGTCTGACTCAACAAACAAACCATCTTAAACTGCTAGTTCTAAAACCAGAAATATCAAACACGTACTTCCTCAGAGATACGCGAAACACCTTAAATCCCAGTTATCCAAACTGGCAATTCAAGTCTAGAAAACCAAACATCAAAACAGAAGAAACCAAAACACTTCGGAGATAGCTTCCCAAACTTATAGCTCCCTAGAGAAAACTTAACCAAATTCAAATCTCCAATTCCAGAATCCAAATTTATCTGTCTCTTATCCATAAAAATTCTTCGGACGATCCTATGCTACCAACATCACTCCTAATCAGCTCAACTCTTGCTGATTCTAACAGAAATAGACTGAAGCAAAACAATCCAATGATCTCCTCAAGATCACACCAAACTAAGAACAAACACTCTGCTTCTCAACAACAGAAGAAAGAACAAACTTCTCCTTATCCGGAAAAGAAAACAGAAATGCCCAAACTGCTTCCGCTGCACAACTCTGATCCGAAACAGAAGAAAATGCCGACGGAAAACACAAGCACAGACCAGACAACCCAGCACAGAAAATATGGTTCCACATATCCACAAGAAAAACTCAGATGTTCCTCCCAAACCTGAGTTGCTTCACCAACTTTTATCTCAAGGAACCATCCATCTACTAACTGAACCACCTATACCAATCCTGGAAAGAAAACTCGATCTCCAGATGCAGACAAACTTCTGTCTTCCTGGAAGAAATCCGGACAATCTCCAACAAACACAAGAGAACATACTATCGCAAGTCACTTTTGCGATCAACTCAGCCTAAATCCAAAGAAAACTGCTCTCTCTCAACCAAACAGAACAGCTTATGCTGACTTAGCCAACTTACCAGAGAAACGATCCACTCTGCTGCTTCTGAACTCCACTTCAGAAAAACTACCCAGCCAGAAGACTCCTTATCAACCCAGAATACTTTGCTAAACTCAGCCACATCACCGAGCAGACTCACTTCTTAATCCTGTTCCAAAGAAAACATCTTCGGAAACATCCATAGTCACTGCATCTCATCACGCAGCTACTAATTCCTGAGATATCAAGATACCATCACTTGCTTGCTTCTGCTCAACCGATAGATCAAAACTCAATTCAACACTTCAAAGATGAACTCCGAACCTTAACAGGTTACCTTCAGAGATCGATGAAGTCTTTCAACCAAGAAAAACTTACTCGAGACAGTATTAGGTCTACAGTCTCGACAAATACACCTCCAACCTCATCCATCAAACTCCAACCAGTGGTAGTCGTGTTACACACACTTCTACCTCATCCACCTTTATAACTTACATCGGATAAACCCGAACAGGTAATCCAACAGATAGGTAGAACCAAATATATATATATATATATATTAAAAATACAAATACGCTCTCTCAAGAAAGACACCTCTACAGAGCCTAGGTATTCACTCAACCTAATGCTCTGATACCAAAATGTCACGGCCCGACTTTCCACTCCCGGAAAATCGCGACATCTTGAAGAAAGAAAGGGATAGAAAAGAGAAAAGAAAGAAGAGAAGAAGAAACAACACAAGAATCTCAACAGCGGAAACGAATAAATTATATTAATAACAAAGTATTACATAGTATACATCAAATATCAGAGTACACAGACATATACAACACATACTAGACAGTTATAAACACCTGTCTAGTTATTACAACTCAATACAAATAGAACACTCAGAGATACAAAACACAGCGGAACTACATAACTATACGCGGAAGCCTCCTGCTCCATATGCTCCTCCACAATTCGTCAAAGCTAATCCTGAATCCTAACCTGAATTCTCTTGACTACTCATAAAAATTTGAGTACCCAAGAGTTAAAGAAAAACAGAAAATAACTCCGGGTCAGACATGGGTCTGGTGTGAGTAACAGGTTAAAGTTGCTTAACTTTTAAAAACCTTTGAAAGAAAAGGTATCACGTAAGACTTCCCACACATAAACATGGAAAAGTTTTTACCTTACGCTAACCAAACATTTGATAGGAAATCTGATGATATTATAATAGTGTCTAGGGTTTTCAAATAAATATGAAATAGCCGAAATTGTTACATTCATTAAATTCCAGCTACTAGCCACAAAAGTGGGTAATACAATCAAAACCGTTGGCACTTATTGGATTTTGGATTCCATACAATGGCAGGGCTACTGGGGTACCGCCCGTCACAGTACGTGGCCTAGATCACCGTACCGAGGATTACTCCCTTCATCCCCTGCAACACAAAGCCGGACCCGCTCCTTACTGAACAGTTCCAAATAAGACAACCCCGACGGTTGTCATGATCAACCGTCCCACACAGCCGAAATATAAAGGGACCTCTAGACAGGGGTAAATCTTACTCTCCAGTGGGGGCTACCCACGAAGCTTTGCTGCACCTCCCCTGTTTTAGCCATTCCCGGTTGATGAGGCTTGAGGTTACGATTACCTTTATAGGACATAACACTTAGAATGCTCATCGTCCACCTGACGATGTTCTGAAAGCATTCAATCCATACAAGTTCGTTCCGGGTTCGAACGAAACCGAAGGCATTATCTCGTTACACTCATTTTGGAATCACCCTCAGAGTTAACGACAATAACCCTTGCACTCTGATTCACCATCTCGAATCTATAAGTGCTATTCCGTCAAACTCATTACGGAATCACCCACAGAGTTATACTGACGTATAGCCCTTACACCTCGAGTCTTCACTCGCTCCACTTGGATTAACGACCTAACGTTATTTGGAATCGATGTGGTTTTCGGATGTCCAAATATGGAAACCCGATCCCGGTCTCATCGAAATCCAAAGCGTGTCTTTTATGTCCAAGTTGTTTTAAGTTTTTAAAACAATTCAATTCATTATCTAAATACAGATAGATAATTCACAATACCACAGATAATCAACATTATCATTATCAACAGATAATCATATCATAATCAGATAATTCATACTATCATCCAGAAGCAACCAATGCATCCATATCACATACACTACTCATCTCATAATTGAGATTACAAACCAAACCAATCAACCAATATCATTCATCAAACATAAGCAAATAACCTAATGATCACACCTTCAATAATTAATTTAAAGTGAATTAAATTAATTACTCAATCTCTAATTAATTTAAAATGAATTAAATTAATTACTTCATCATCAAAATTCTGCTTAGCTTAACCATCCATTAATTACAAATCAATTTATAAATAATCATTCAATTAATCATTACTGATTAACTATCTCTAATTACAATAAGTAATTAGCATTATAGGTTGATTACACAAGTTAATTATTAAACCCTACATAAATTAATCACCCTTGATTAATAACCATTCAGTAATTAACTACATTAATTACTCAACCCAATAATTAATTATTTTTAATTAATTATCTAAATTAATCCCCTTGATTAATTTCAAAGTAACTTAAATCCAAATTACCTTTATAACAATATTCTTAATTACATTCAGTAATTATTAAATTAATTACTTCCTTAAGTAATTACAAATTCATTAATTACATAAGTAATTATCAAACAATCCATAAATGTTTAAATCAATTAAACTTAATTAATTAATCTAAACAAATCATATTAACCTTAATTAATTACATTAAGTAATTAATTCTTTAATTACTTCATTAAGTAATTAAATCTAAACAATTGATTATTAATTAATTAATTAATCTAATTAATTACCAAAATTAATCACATTAATTAATTGTTAATACCTTAAATTAATGACTTCATTAACATTTCTTAATTACTTAATTAAGAATTAACTTAAATTAATCATCATTAGTTATTAAGTAATTAATATTTAATTACTATTTAATTAATCTCCAATTATTAATTAACTAAGTGTTAATTAAAAACTTAATTATCATTAATCACTTGATTAAATAAATCTTAATCATAAATTAAAATTTAATTAACCATTCTTAATCATAGATTAATTAAACTAAATTAATTAATCTCAAATCAAATTAAAAATCATTAATTATTTAATTAAACTTCCACATTATTAATTAATTAAATAATTAATATTCATCCTAATTACCTTAATAATCAAATGATTCCAATCATTAATCTTTTATCTTTTAGATAAAACATTTCTATGCATTTAAAAACAAAATGTTTTTAAATTTACATTAAATTCCATTTACATTCATTTTAAACTTAAGACTCACATTTGTTTAAAATAAGATTTTAAACAATACAACTTAATCTTATATGTCTACAAGAACATATACTTAATAAGTTTTAAAAAGAATTTAAATTTCAATTCAAATCAAATTTAAATCAATTTAAAAATATCTTTAAATTTTCAAAATTGAAATATAACTTCCACTCTCATTTAGTTTTAAATTCTTTAAAACTCTTTCTACAATTTCACCTTCAATTCAAATGCAAATCATTTAAAAGCAATTTAAATTTAAATCCTTATTTTAAAAATGAAGCTTAAAAATTTAAATCCAGATTTAAACTCAGTTTTGAATTCATTTGAATTCCTATTTTAAATACTTAACCTCTTACTTCAAATGCAAAACAATAATGCATTTTATACTTGAAGGTTTAAAATCAAATTTAAATTTAAAAACATAAATGTTTTCAAATTCTCAAACAAATCAAAATTTGAATTCATATTCAAATTCAAACCAAAACTCATTTTAAATTTCCATTTAAAAATTTAAACTTACCTTTTACATATAAAACAGAAACTGTTTTTCTGTTTATTAAAAAAACTTAAACTTTGAAATCTCCAGAATTTAAATAATTTTAAAAGAACAGAATTTAAACTTATTTAAATTCATCATTAAATTCAATTTAAAATCCAAGTTAACACTTTAAGTTTGCAATTTTCTTTGCCTAAATTCAATAACCTGGAAAACAGGTTTCTACCATTGCTCAAGACCAAATGAAATTTCAAAATTTAATTTATTTCAAACCTAAAATTAAATTAATTGAATCTGTATTTGAATTCAGTTTAAAATCCTAAACTTGGTTCAGATTCAAGTTTTATATTTAAACATCTTTACTTTACTAAAGGAAACAGTAACAGTTTCTGTTACATTTTTAAACTTCTTTCATTCTTGAATTTAAACTGTTTCCAAGTTTCATATTTGAATTATTTGAATCTATACTAAATTCAGATTCCAACTGAATTTAAATTTTCAAGTTTAGATTCCTATTGTTACTTCAACACTATTCTTAAAAATCTGGAAAACAATTCTGTTTTCTTACATATAAACCTGAACACAAGACACAGAACTACTCTAAATGACTTCGAGTCATTTACTCTGTTACTCCGAGTCATTTCCTATCTCCCCCGAGACCAACCCGAGTAAAAATCCCTGCAACCCTGAAACTTACCCCAAACCTGAAACAGTCTATACCCCATACCATCTCAACCCTGTCAACACCAGTTTCTCCCAACTCCGACCACCATCATCGACCAAATTCCGGTGATAGCTTCTTCAACACACCACCTACCAATACCCAAAATGGCATTGAACTCGATGCATTCAAGAAGCCACAGCACCCAAACCTTTTTCTAATCCCAGTAAACCAGTGTTCTAACAGAACCTTCCAAATTTCAACCCTAAACTAAAATTCAACCCAATTAAATAATTTCCCACAATCTTAGATAGATATACCACCTTCAGAAATAAATACAATCAAACAAATTCAATCATCCTCTGTGTTTATCAATATGTATAATATTGTAAATTGAAAGTTGTTTCCTTGTTTTACAGTATTATAACTAGTAATCTTTTTGATTTAAAATTCATGCATTCATTCATTATTTCAAATTTATTTAACCTACATAAAGTGTTTTAACTTTATTCTATCAAGAACCAAACATATTTCATTCAGATGTTAATTCATAACACAGCCAAATCAGAAGAAAATCATCAAATGGGTATACAGTCAATACCCTGATGAACAAACATGCACCACATTCAAATATAAATGCTCAACAGTTCATAAATCACAGGTAAACTATTCATAGCAATTTTATATAGGTTCATTTCTAATCTATAAGCATGCACAACCTTACTTAATTTTAAAATAAAAAGAGTTACTCACCTTATGTGCCAAAATGCAGAGCATATTTCAATGTCATGTTCCAGATTTTGAAAATATGAAATGCAGGCTTCTAATGCTTTAAAATTGAAATGCAGGCTCCTTTGTTTCAGATGCTTTTAAAATCTTGAATGTTGCTTTTTAAAACATGCAGGCTTCTTGATTTGACATGTATGTTCCAGGGTTTGAAGATGAATGCATGCTGGCCTTCTAACTTGATGAAGATTGAAATGCAGGCTTTGTTTTCAGATGCAAGAGCATGCAGGTAATATTTTGAGTTTGAGGAGTTGAATGCATGAATGTATGCTGCAGGTTTGTATATTGGAAAGAGAAGTTGCAGATTTGAATTTTGAAAGAGGAGTTGCAGGTTTTAAATGAAATGCAGATTTGAATTTTGGAGAAAACAGATTGTATATTGGAATGCAAAGTATGTGCAGACTTGTATATGGTGGAGAATGAAGTTTGGTTTTCTTTATTAAGGAATGAATAAAAGTGAATATGAATGAAGAGCAAGTTAATATGAATGTATTTTCAAATTTAAATTAATTAAAAGAAAAAGAAAAAAAATACATTGACACTTGTCATTTTAAAATGTGATAAGTCTACACATGTTAATCCAAGGCTTTGATATACTTACACATGTCTTTATGATTAATTAGTGTTTATAATTAAAGTTAAATAAGTATTAAACCTAGTTAATTAATTCCTATACATAATTATGAATATAAATAATTTCTAAAGAAATAAACAAAGTATTATTATAATATACAAGTAGTTCATTTGAAAAAAGATACTTTTAATACAAATTTATAAAAGAGTTTGTAACATAATTTAATATACAACTTGAATTAAAAATGAATTTGAAACTAATTAAACATTTGTCTCATTTTAAAATTATAGTTATTTAATTAAATATTTTTGAAAAGCTCAAATCCAAAAATAAATCATAATTTCTATTTTTAAAACATTAAAAAAGATGCTATACTAATTTAAATAAAAACAACTTGTCTATTTAAAATATATATAAATACATATACATTATTGAATAGAAAACAATTTATTAACTCATTAAAAATAATTTCACAAATTAAATAATTAAATAAAGAAGATTATTTAAATCAAATCAAATTTATTAATCAAAATTATTAATTCAATATAAATTTAAACCCAGATTATTAAATTTATATTGTCCAAAATTCCGGGTCGTTACACTTATTACCATAAAAAGGCGATTTATTATCCAAATGGACCAAATATTACAAATTTTTAAAGCAAGTATATAATCCAATTTTTTATTTTTTTTTATTTTTATTTTTATTCCCATTTAGAGTTATCCTTTAAACAAAGTGAAACTTTCATTTATTATTTAGCATTTTGGAAATGATTTGATCAAATTAAAATATATAAATTGGGAAGTAAATTTTACTGGAAAGAGAAAAATAACGTAAGAGATATGAGTAAAGAGAAAAACGCATATGAAATAGGCAAGTAGATAGGAGAATGGATACTGCGCATGACTGAGATTTAGGAGAAAATTGTGTTTTGAAAAATCAAGAAATAAAATTTGTTGAATGGGAAAAAAACTATGGAAATCAAATTTTTAAAGCAATGCGTTGAATTTAGAGGCAACATATTTGATTTGAACGCTAGAATATTCCTTCCCTCTAAAAACACATGCCACTGATAAATTTACTCATTTACACTAAGGTCATATTTTTAAGAATGTGTACCATAGCCATAATATTTTATGCCCAAAATATACCGAAATAACGGATTAAAGTTCTATATGTTTTCTTATATATATATATATATACGGTATTTATTCCCTAAATTTACGCGCCCTTTTTAACGCGTAATTACCCAGTTCATTTATACACGAAAAAAAATTGAAATTCTGACCGTGTTGAGACTCAAACTCGTGACCTGTCGTGAATAGCCCAGATGTCTTAACCACCTAAACTATTAATGTTTTCTTAATTAAAACTTGATTTTGCTAGAAATTAAGTTATTTACCATCTTCGACAAAAACCCCAAATTAAAGTTAATTCTTAACCATGTCAAAATTTCAGTGATCTTATTATTTAATTAAAAATTTGATCAATTGTTTTTATTTTTAATCATTTTAAAATTTAGATTTTTATATAATAAACCCCAAAGTTTTTAAAATGCAAGTGAAAAATACTTGTTAAAAATTTGGGCTGTTACAGAGTAAGGGGGAGTTATGGTATGGTAAGAATATTTTATAAATAATGGTTGTCATCATCAAAAAGGGGGAGATTGTTAGGGACTGAGTTGATGATGTTTTGATGACAACAACCTTATATAGTTATTATACTTTACTTTATAAAATATATACTAACATTTCCATATATATATATATATATGTATGTATGTATGTATATAGGAAGTATATCCAGGTATCAACGAAGACTGATCAATATAAGGACTCAAGCATCAAGATGAAGATTAGAGATTCAAGATTCAAGACTCTAGAGAATCAAGATTTCAAGATCTCAAGATAAGTGTCTAGTATTTTGTTAAAACTTCATAATATCACTCTCATCTTTCTTCCAATTTTCTTTTGGGATGGAACCCAATTTCTATCGAAACCAGTGGCTTACAAACCCACGACAAGTAGCTTACAAACCTACGACAAGTGGCTTACAAACCCATGAAAATCAAAATCATTTAAACTACTTTGTACAAGTTCTCGAGTCCTATGGAGGAGCTCTTTAGGAAGGTTCTTGCAATTTCAGTTTGAATAGATTTTTCAAAATGTTTTTAAATCTGTTTTTAAAATGTTTTAGCTTTCAAAATCATGTTTTCAAAAATATTTTCAAACTTTGTTTTAGCCTTGAAATATTCCTCTATTCTGATTTTAAAAACTTCTATTTTTAAAACATCAAAACTTATTCATTCTCTATCTCAAAATATTGTTTAAACACTTTACTTTGCTTCAGAGAAGTTTCAACTTGTTTTAAATTCAATTGTCTTTACAAAACAACATCTCTATAATTTTGAACTAAGGGATGTCGACATAAGATGATACCCCATGTCGACATGGTGACAGTTGGATTCAAAGTTCAATTTTCAAAAGAAGTGTCCATTCGTTCAAAAACCTTTCGCCAATGGTTATGACTGTCGTGCATCTATATAAAGGCTTCCAAAATGAATTTTTTTTAAAACTACTTTCTTATTTTCTTCACTCTTTCTTCTCCACCATTCCATATCCATAAAACTTCATATTTTCAAGATCGTGCCATCATTCTGCCAAATTCTCAATAGGAAATCATTTAGACACTCTCTCTATTTGATTTTCAATCATTCTGCTAAAGATCAAAGTGCTATTCAGAGTTATAGGATTAATTTGTATTCAAAAAGTCCATAGAGTCTATCCATTCAAAAGGATTGTTATTAAGAAGTATTAGGGTGATCTTGTGTCCCGTAAATCAAGAGAGTTTACCCCAGACTCGGAGATAGGAGGGTTCCTCAAGGCCTTAGAAATTGAGGGTTGTAATTTGGATATTGGCTTATAAAAATTTGTACAAGGATATTGCCTTGGTGCAGGACTGGATGTAGGAGGATTCCGAACCAGTATAAAATCCGGTGCGTTCTTTCCTTTTACTTGCTTTACTTTACTATTTGCATTTGTTATATGTTCCGTGATCATTCTGTGTTAGAATTCTGTTTAGATTTGTGTTGAAAGTTTTAATTTAGTCATATAGTTCATATATTCTTTAAAACACTATTCACCCCCCTCTAGTGTTATTTCTGTCTTAAGATCCTTAATCCGCATCCCTAACAGCTTTATTTTCTGTACGCACATGGTAATTCTCCATGGCAACTAATGGTTGTACTTACAAAATAACATGCAACATTACCATATTTGAACTCTACGTAGGCAAAAGTCACTATTTTTTTATTCAGACTGCAATAACTTCTTCATACTAACTCGAAATTATGCAAGACTTCAGCCGATAAACTCTCACTTAAATTACGGACAATATGGAATACTTGGATACTTCAGCTTATGAACGCATACCATAGTTCTCCATGGTAATTAACAGTTCTAAGAAAATAACAGACTACATTTCCATATTTGAACTCTGCCGTGGAAGAAGTCGCTACTTTTTTTGTTCACATTGAAATAACTTCTTCATACTAATTCGGAATAAGGCGAGACTTCGACCGATGAACTCCTACATAAATTAGGGACAATATGGAACACCTGGAGTCTTTATCTTTTGAATGCACACTGTAGTTTTTCATGGTGACTAACAGTTTTACATAGAAAATAACATGTTACATCTCCATATTTGAACTCCACCTAGGCAAAAGCACTATTTTTTTAAGACTGCAATAACTTCTACATAATAACTTGGAATCAGGCGGGATTTTGACCGATGTACTCCCACCTAAATTTTGGATAATATGGAACACTCAGATACTTCTTCTTGTGAACGCACACTATAGTACTCCATTGTGACTAATATTTGTACTTCGAAAATAAAAGGCTACATCCTAACAGAGCTGATATTTTTTGTACAAACTATAGTAAATTTTTCATAGTAACTCGGAATCAGGCGAGACTTCGACCGATGAACTCCCATCTAAATTATGGACAATATGGAATGCTCAGAAGCTTCATCTTGTGAATGAAGATTGCAATTCTCCATGGTGACTAACAGTTGTACTTGGAAAATAAGGCTGTATATTATAGTTCTTTATGGTGATCAACAGCCGTACATAGAAAATAACATGTTATGTTCCAATATTTAAACTCCGCCTAGGCGAAAACTGCTATTTTTTTGTTCAGACCGTAATAACTTCATACAAACTTAGGATCTGGCGAGACTTCGACCGATGAACTCCCACCTAAATTACGGACAATACGAAACACTCAAATACTTTCGCTTATGGACGTGTACCATAGTTCTCTGTGGTGACTAATGGTTTTACTTGGAGAATAACAGGTTACATCCCCATATTTGAATTCCACCTCGGCAGAAGCCACTATTTTTTGTTTACACTGCAATAACTTCTTCATACTAACTCGGAATCATGCGAGACTTCGACCGCTGAACTCCCACCTAAATTACGGACTATATGGAACACTCAAGTACTTCATCTTATGAATGTATGCCATAGTTCTTCAAGGTGATTAACAGTTGTACTTAAAAATTAATAGGCTACATCCTCACATTTGGACTCCGCCTAGGCTGAAGCAGCTATTTTTTTGTTCGAGCTGCAATAACTTCTTTATCATAACTAGGAATCAGGCGAGACTTCGACCAATGAACTCCCACTTAAATTATGGACAATATGAACACTCGGATGCTTTATATTGTGAACGCACACTGTAATTTTTCATTGCGATTAATAGTTGTACTTGGAAAATAACAGGCTACATCTCCATATTTGAACTTCGCTTAGGCAGAAGCCGCTATTTTTTGTTCAGACTGCAGTAACTTCTTCATACTAACTCGGAATTAGACGAGACTTCGACCGATGAACTTCCATCTAAATTATGAATAATATGAAACACTCGGATATTTCAGCTTATGAACATATCTCGTGGTTCTCTATAGTGACTAACAGTTGTATTTGGAAATAACATGCTACATCCCTATATTTGAATTCGCCTAGGAAGAAGCCGCTCTTTTTTGTTCACAGTGCAATAACTTCTTCATGCTAACTCGGAATCAAGCGAGACTTCGATCGATGAACTCTCACCAAAATTATGGATAATAAGGAACACTCTCATACTTCAGCCTATGAATGTATACCGTAGTTCTCCATGGTGATTAACAGTTGTACTTAGAAATTAACAGGCTACATCCTCAAAATTGAACTCCACTTAGGCAGAAGCTGCTATTTTGTTGTTAGGACTGCAATAACTTCTTCATAATAATTCAAAATCAGGCGAGACTTCGACCGATAAACTTCTACCTAAATTACGGAAAATATGGAACACTCGGATGCTTCATCTTATGAACGCAAACTGTAGTTCTCCAAGGTGACTAATAATTGTACTTTGAAAACAGCATGCTAAGTCCCCATATTTGAACTCCGCCTAGGCATAAGCCGCTATTTTTTGTTCAGACTGAAGTAACTTCTCATACTAACTCGGAATTAGACAAAACTTTGACCGATGAACATGAACTCCCACCTAAATTATAGACAATATGGAACATTCAGATACTTGAATCACGAGGGTAAATTACGGACAATATTTGAATATTATTTCTCTACGAGATGTAAAGGGTGTATTTGAAATTTCAAAAACACCGAGTAAATCTATTGAGTGAAGTCTCTTTATTAGTAGTAAATATAAGATTTAATTAATATAATATTACACATAAAATATTATATAGGTTAAATAAAGATAAAAGTTATGTAATAATAATACTTATATAATATAATTGTATAAATTAAAGGTGGAATATTGAAGAAACCCTAAATTGACTTAAGGAATAAATACATATGTAAAAGCATGTATGTCATGATTTCTGATGCGTTTGACATTTGAATCACGAGGGTATTTTATAAGAAACAACTTATTCCATAAGTTGACATCACTAATATAATATATTAAAGAATATGAATCGTTAACATAAAGTTTTCCTCTACTATTTATATATTAATAGACTGCTTGCATACTCTTTAGTTGTTGTTATTCCTCAAGCTAGATATATCATGTGTAGCACCACTAGTACATTGACTATACGAGGTAAGGTACTGTTAGTACCTTAGGTATTGGTTTTGATGATAACTACTGTAGGACATTATGTAAAATATAGGTACTAATGTTTTATAAAGATATATATATATATATATATACATACATATACATACATACATACATACATACACATATATATATATATATACATAGTACATGATATTAGATACGATTGACTAAGAAGACTATACGGTATTAGATGCTGATATCAAGAGTAGATTTAAGATGCTGATATAAAGTTTCAAGAGTTCAAGAATGAAGATTCATGACTACTGAAGAGTTCGAGATTTCAAGATATTCCAGATAAGTTATAGAGTCATAGAATTTATGTTAAAACCATGATAGCACTTTCCTAATCTCTCTCACCTTTTCTAGTTTTGTTTTAAACTTTTTTTCAAATATTCTACTTTCAAAAAAATCTTTTCAAAATCTTTTCCAAATTTCAGTCTCTTACTTATAAAGAAATCATTTTAGTGTTTTTAAGTTTATATACATATGTATTAATTTTTTTCACATTTTAATAAGTTTTATATATATATTGAATACTCTTATCAAATCTTTCAAAATTATTTTACAAACTTTTATTAAGTTATACTTCGATTAAAATGTGTATAAACTCCATTTAAATGATTCTACAAAGTGTCAAAGTATTTTACAAAGCAATAGATTTCAAAATTTTACTTTTAAAGTGCTTTTCAAAATACAGAGGGATATGTCGACATAGTGGCTGTAAATTCAAATTTGGATGGAAGTGTCTTTCCATCCTATCTCTTCGTGAATGGACATGACCATTGTTTCCCTATATTCAGTAGACTTCCCAACCAATTTTTATTAACTACTTTCATATTTTTCTCTCCTCTTTTCATTCTCTTGATTTCTACATCAATTTCTGTCAAAACTCTATTGAAATTTAATCAGAATCAAATTCAACCATCACTAGTTTGATTCTCTTTCATATACTCTCTGATTTATCTCATCTCTTTCAAGATCAAAGTGCTTCAAGAGTTATAGGATCAATTGTAATCAAGATCGACGATATGAGTATTTAAACTCTATTAGATCATACTCTTATACTTTGTAGTGTGCTTTGTATCCCTAACTCATGTAGGTGTGATTGTAGCCTCTTAAACTTAAGTGGATATGCTTAGTAGTCCATAAATCTAGTGGGTGCGCTTGTAGCTCGAAATCAAGTGTCTTTATCCAAAGGTCGAGATTTTGGAGGGTGTGTCTCATAGCCTTGGGATCGAAATTGTATTTGCACTTACTAGTTGAAAAGAAATATGTATAAGGAATTATG
Organism: Allium cepa; assembly: GCA_030765085.1. NCBI lineage: Eukaryota > Viridiplantae > Streptophyta > Magnoliopsida > Asparagales > Amaryllidaceae > Allium > Allium cepa. Next base: position 762,853,739 of record CM060934.1, on the reverse strand, counting down.
CAGGAATGGATGTGGGGTAACTTCGAACTAGTATAAAATCCTGATGTGTTCTTTTCTTTTTACTTTTACTGCGTTTACTTTTATCTGTACTTTGATTCTATGATTGTTTCTGTAATTGTTAATTACATCATTCAAAGTAGAAGCTTAAAGAATTTGAAAAATATTCATATAATCCATTAAACACTATTCACCCTCCCTCTTGTGTTAATTTGGCCTTGAGATACCTATTCCGCTGACTCACAAGTACATGCATATATTTGTTGATATTCCTTAAGGTATATGCATTGTACTTAAATTGTCACGAAATGGTAGGTATGAGTGAATAATCTCTTTCGATTTGTTAACATTCCTCAAGGTCGAGTAAGATTAGTACAAAGACGACGGGTAAGGAGTTATATTTGATACAACCGGTAAAGTATTATACATCGCTCGTGGGCCTATGATTTGTTGATATTCATTAAGGTTGGAATCCTAATGCAAGTGAGTCCTAACACCCACTAGAGAAATCAAATGAGAACTAGTATGAACGATGTTAAGCCTTGTAAATCTAGGATTCGAGGACTTACTAACAATGCAAAGCAACTGATAGGGACAACTGATTTGTTTATGTATTTTGGTGATGGGGACCCAAGATAATGTGAGAACAAAAGTTTGTGATAGTGGATGAGTATTTGGCATACATTGCTTTTGTGGGCCAACCGGCCCTAGAAAATTTCAAGAAAGCACCGGCTCCTTGGTGCTTAATGATGAAATTCCACTTGGTGAATAGAGTCGGATCAATTAGAGAAGACCAGAGTGCAGGTAGGGAATGTTATGTCATTGAGCTAAGAGAGGAAAAGTAATGAGAGAAAGGCAAGAATGTAGAGAAAGCTCTTTATATTAAGAACACAAAAACATGGTAACTAAAGCCCAAGCCCTGGTTCGGGAACCATAGCAGGTTCCTTAAGTCTATGGATCCTATGAAGTAGTCAAAGGAAGTGCAGGCGGTGCTGGCTAAGCTGATAGACAGTGTTCTAATCGATATGGATGATCCTGCTCAGGTTCTTAAGATTAGATCTCAATTCAGCATGGAGCTAAAGAGGGAGTTGGTCAATTCTATACGAACAAAACTTGGATGTTTCTGCTTGGATGGATATGTATGGGACATCATTGGAGATAACTTTCCATGCACTAATGGAGATTGAAAATTTACACCAGTACAGCAAAAATGGTGCATTTTGGGTCTGGAGCGATCCACTACGTTGAAGGAGGAAGTGGATAAGCTAAAAGAAAAGGATTTATTCGTAATTCTTTATACCTTAAATGGGTATCAAACCCATGTTGGTCAGGAAATTAAACGAAAAGTGGACACTAAGCATTGATTATTCAGACTTGAATAAGGCATGCCCGAAGGATACCTTCCCTTTGTCCATAATCGATGAGCTGGTAGATGGGACTGCAAGGCATGAGCTACTCTCTTTTATGGACGCTTATTCTAGGTATAACTAGATACTAATGCGTGTTTCAGATTAGGTATACACGGCTCCATAATGAATTTAGGACTGTATTATTATCAAGTAATGCAGTTTGGTTTAAACAACTCATGAGCTACATAACAGAGGTTGGCAAGTTCTATGTTTGTTAATCAATGCGGACAGACGATGGAAGTATACAGGGATGATATACTCGTAAGGTCACAACTATTAAGAAATCACATAGATGATCTTTCAGAGATGTTTGAAGTAGTGTGAAAATGTGGAATGAAGTTGAACCCACTGAAATTATCTTTTGGAGCAGCATCAGGTAAGTTTCTGGGATTTATCATGAATTCAAGCGGCATCGAGGCTAATCTAGAATAAATTATCACTTTGAGGAATGTAACTACCTTGATTATGAAGAAGGAGTTGCAAAGCTTGAATGGAAAGTTATTGCAATGAGTCAGTTTATTTCAAAGGCAACGGATAAATGTATACCATTCTTCAATGCCCTTAAAAAGGGGAAGAAATTTTTTGGATGGGCGAAGGAATATCAGGGTGCCTTTAAGGAATTACTGAGGCATATGGATATGACACTAGCTCTATCCAAGTCATTGGATAGAGAGGATTTGTTTATCTACTTGGCAGTGTCTGCTAACGCACTAAGCACAGCGTTGGTACGTAAGAAGGCATGGATTCAAAGGCCTATATTCTACATCTATAAGTGATTTACTGGGGCTAAGAATAATTATATGAAGTTAAAGAAACTTGCTTATTGCTTTCTTATTGCATCGACAAAGCTACGACCATATTTTCAAGCTCGACCGATTTAGATGCTTATGGATCAATCTTTGAAGCACGTATTGTACCGACCTCAGGCTTTGGAATGGTTGTTGAAGTGGAATATTGAACTATGCCAGTTGATGTTACCTACCATTCGAGGAGGGCGATAAATGGGAAGATATTATGAACTTCATCATAGAGTTTACCCACGAGATAGTGAAGAAGAAGACAATTTGGTCACACCTTCTCATTGGAAACTATTTGCGGATAGAGGTTCAAATAAACGTAGTTTAGGTGCCGGAGTGGTCCTTATGACTGCGAAAGGACGATCAGTTTGTTATGCATTGAAATTGAAATTTTATACAACTAGCAATGAGGCTGAGTATGAGGCATTGATAGTGGGGCTCAGGATAACAAAGAAACCGGGGATAAGGACACTGTATATATTCATTGATTCCAACTTTGTGATTTGCCAATCGAAGAAGGAGTTTTAGGCTAAGGGTGCGAGACCCGCTCCTTACCCGATTTGATCTATTGGATGATATAGAACGCTATTCAATTATTCATATCCCCGGAGAGGAGAATGCAAAGGCCGATTCATTGGCCAAGTTAGCTAGTTTCGGTGATGCGTAACTCTTAGTTCCAATGAAGATATTATCGACTTTAAGTATGACAAAATGGATGCCGATTAAATTTTGGAGATCGAAAAGGAAAAGGATTCATGGATGAATCCAATCAAGGATTGTTTTCTCAAGGGAATTCTCTCTAGAGAGAGGAATGAACGAAAGAAACTCCTTTGGAAAGCATCACGGTTCATGATATAAATAGTACTTTATAAAAGAGGTTCTCTATCCCTTTGCTTGGTTGTGTAACCAAGGATGAGGCTAGAAAAATCCTTATGCAAAACCATGAGGGTAGCTGTGGTGGTCACAACAAAGGGCAAATGTTAGCAAAAATGAGACTTCACTATGGATATTTCTAGCCAACGATAAATCTAGAAGTAGCTGATTACACCAAACGATGCAACCGCTGCTAGAGATTTGCAATGGTTCTGGGACCATTAATAGAGCTGGCTAAAATAGTTAGCATGCGGCCATTTGCAGTTTAGGGAGTTTATATAATCAGCGTACTACCGATAGTAAAAGGATGAACTAAGTACACTATAGTTGCAGTGGATTACATACAAAGTGGGCCAAAGCAGAACCACATATCACAGTCACAACGAAAAAGGAAATCACTTTGTGATGAGAAACATCATCACTAGGTTCGGAGTACCTCGGAAGATTTTAATGGATTATGAAACCCAGTTCAAATGTACAAAGCTCAAGGATTTCTACAACCGATACAAGATTGAGATAAGCTTATCGATAGTGGCATACCCATAGGCTAACAGACAAATAAAGGCAGTGAATAAAATCATCAAGTCCAACTTGAAAAAAATGTTAACTAAAGCCAAGGGAAACTAGGTCAATAAGCTTCCACTGGAATTGTGGGCTTATAGGACGACTCACTAGTCCACGATTGAACATGCGCCATTCGCTTTGGCCTATGGATTAGATACCATGATTCCGATAGAATTGGAAGTCCCTTCTCATCATAAAAGGTGTGACGACCCAATTTTTTGACGCTTGAAAATTAACATCAATGGGTTCACTGTATGAAACGCTGAACAATCGAATGTCCGAAAACCGAACCATTAGAGTTAAAGAAGAAAAAGGTAGGAGGAAAATTAGAAATCAACATTAGAATCTCACAAATGCAGCAGATTAATATATAATAGATAAATGACTAATCTTTATACAAAAAGAACTATATCTACTTTATATATTACATCATCTGAGTACAACACAAACCATAGCAAAATACTGGACAGTTATATCAACTTGTCCTCACAAAAGCTGACTATACAACTTATACTGCACAACGAAATATACATTGAATACGTGTGACATGTCTCGCCATCTAGCTCATCTCCTGGGCACCACAGCATCATATCCTGTATCCTATAACACTCAGTCTGACCCGAGCATTATAGTAAAACAATACCCGAGTCAGTCTGGAAAACCAGCGTGGGAAAACACACTCAATTGGATGATTAAAGTTTTCAAAATCCTTTGAAATCAAAGGTATCTCGTAAGACCACGCCATAAATAAACATGCTGGATTTTCAGTGTACGATAACTAAAACATTTTCTTATCAAATCCTCTGATATTATAGTAGTGTCTATATACAAATACTTATTCAAATAGCCGAAATTATTACATTCATTAAATTCCAACATAATGGGTATACAAACAAGTCCGAAGGCACTTATTGGAGATTAGGTTTCCATCAATGGCAGGGCTACTGGGGTACCTCCGTCACAGTAAATGGTCTAGATCACCGTACAGAGGATCCACCCTGATCCCCTGCTACATAAGACTGGAGCCACCCCTTACTAGATAGTCCGAATAAGGCCACCCCGCGGTTGAGATTCAGCAACCTCCCAGACAGCCGAATAAAAGGGACATCTAGACAGGGGTGACCTTACCCTAATTGGTTGCTAGCCACTTAGCCTTGCTGCATCTCCCCTATTTTGGCCATTCCTAGTTGATGAGGCTCGCGCTATGCGTTACCTTTTTAGCACACATTCACTTAGAATGCTCATCATCCTCTTGACGATGTTCTGATAGCATTCATCCATACAAGTCTGTTCCGGGTCCGAACGGAATCGAAGACACTACTCCTACTACATCCATTTTGGAATCACCCTCAGATTAGTAGCGATTAGCCCTTGCGCTTTACTGCTCTATCTTTGATTCCAAGCCCTCATCTTCCTCACGAAAACATTCAAACCAGATCAAAGTGGTTTTTGAGAAATAAATCCCAAACCCAGTCTTTTCAAAACGATCGGCGCATTGGCCAATATTGATAATCGGTTATTTAACTATCATATAACATCCACAAACAACCATCAAGCCTTAATAATATTTCAAATTATTTATTTCAAAATATCCTCGCAAGATATTTTCTACACTTCAATCCTTGAAAATAGTTTTCAAATAACTTTTTCTCTCTCGGAATGAATTCCATCCAATTATTTTATTTCCACTGAAAATCACCAAGTCTCAAATACTTTAGATTTTTTTAATAATTTAAAACTCTTTATCCAAAATATATACTTTAAAACACTTAAAATAAAAACTACTTAAAACACTTTATTTAAAATACTAGTTATGAATTTTTATACTAATATCTCATGTAAACTTAAGCCCAAACTAATTTTAGAATAAAATTATTAGATAGAGTATAATTATTTAATAACCATCTTTTAAATCAAATACTAGTTAAATCTTTTAAAATAATCACTTCTATAATTAACTTAATAAATATTTACTTTGAAATTTTTAAAACAATTTAAAAAAAATAGTTTCTCCAAAAACATTCTTTTTAAAACCAACTTTAGAACTTTTAATTTATACTTAAAAGCTACTTGAAAACATATTTGGCTTTCCAGGGAAAATACACTTTCCATTCCAAAATAGTCCATTTAATCAGTTAATAAATCCTTCTAGATTTATCCCAATTTACATTCTAAATCCGTAAATTTTCTTTTCCACACTTTTAAAAATAAACCACCATTTATTTTTAAAACACATTACCCATTCCTTTATAAATTCCATCGTGAATTTACATTTTCAAATATCCACTGATATCTTATTCCATTTTATAAACCTAGTTTATAAATTCCATAGTCTTATTTTCCTTTAAGCACAGTTTTCAACACTTAATCAATTTTCAAATCGATTATTAGTATTTACTCCATTTAAAATAAATCCCTTTATTTACTAAATTTTTATTTCAAAAACCATTAATTTTATATTTTACTTCTTTATTATGATTTAAAATCTTTTTAAACCGAAAATACCCATTTCATACCTTTTCTAAAAAAATTCTTATCTCTTGCAATTATTTTAAACCTTGAATTCAAAAATAAATCCTTTATTCTTTTAAATAACATCATTTAAGTTTAAAATTTTCATTTATTCCCATTTATTCAAAAATCTTCTTTTCCATACTCGAAATTTATTTATTAGAATTTTAAAAATCAACTTTTATCCTTTTTCAATTCATTCTTTAATTTATCCAAATTCTCTAAAATTATTTTTCATAAAATTCCCTCCTTTATTTTCCTTTAAAAATTCAATCTTTATATTTTTGATATCTCAATATACCCAAAATATATTCAGTCAAACCATAGCATTCAATATTTTCAAAACTGATATAAAATCAATATAATCTATCATAGATTATCAGATAAAACATAGACTATAAAAATAAATTCCACTACTTTGAGGAATCCAGTTGGATCCCTTAAACCTGTTTCCCAGCATCCACAGATGTTAATCAACAAATAAAATACCAATTCCACTTCGAGGTGGAATATCGCGGTATAAAGGGTCATCCACTATAATGCGGGGCGCATAGGGTCTCATCCGCTATATAATGCGGGTAATCAATCACTCCAGTATATATATACTATTCTATATAATATACCCATCCCGACTGATAATAAAACATCAATTCAAGTAAATAACCAATAATTTAAATTTAACTATTTAAATTTGAAAGGTAACCCAAATGAGTGAGATTAACTCACCTTTGATTTGATTGCAACCTATTCCCAACTCGACTTGTTTTCTTCACGATTTTGAATCTTGTATAACATTATATGGTTTATTAATATTTGAAATAGTTGAACAATATATTTTCATTTTAATTTAACTAACAATTTAATTTAACTAATTATTTATTTTAAACTAATTTTCTTCTAAATATTTCCTTAGTAACAAAAATAATTTAGATAAGTTAATTAAACAATTTAATCTCCATAATACGTTATTTTGAAATAAACTAGTAAATGAAAAACAGGTATATGTATATTTATTCCCTTTTCGTTTTGGAACTACATATTCCGAAAATAAACCATATACTTTTAAATGAAAATGGATATATGGATATATGTATTTATTCTTGTATTCTATTTTTCCTTAATTATATATATTTATACACATACACACACACAAATGTGCATAATATATTTGTATTTTCTCCTTTTTTCTTTTCTGTAAACAAACAAAACAGAATTTTCTTTACTGCAAAAATTCTAATACATATATATTCGTAAAAATATAAAAAGTCTAGATTTAAATATTCCTTCCTGTTTTACTATATATATTCATATATATATATATATATATATATTATTAAATTAAAATTAAAATAAATAACCGTATATATTTATATATCTGGCTGTAAAATCAAATACTCAGTTTCTATACGTAGATATATATGTATTTTTAAATATTTGAAATTAACCTACTTATACTTTTAAATTAAATAAAATCCACTAAAAAAATATACTCACCGACTTCGAATCGAGCCTCTTTCCACCTCCAGGCCGAGTCGCCTATGTTGCACGCGACTCCTCCCTCTACCTTGGCCTTGACGAAGTCGCAATCCCCCCTCCAATCGCCGCGGCTCACTTTTAGCAGCCCACCGTCTCGCCCAGGCTCCACGAGTTTTTCGAACTCGATTTCGACTCGATTTGAAGTGTTTGGCCATTAATTTTCTGAGATTATTTCGATTTGGGTTTCCATTTCGTTTTTTCTCGATTCGAACTTTGACACGAACTCGATTGGTTTCGCCATTTTTTTTCTGTTCAGGATTTTGAGAAAAAATGTGTTTTGGAGGGTTTAGAAATAGAAATTGTGATTTCATTCTGGTCATTTCTCTTTTTTCTTTATATAAAATGAAGATGCATGTGAAATAAAATAGGCAAAAAGAAACACATGTCTCCAGGTAGACAAATGGCTAGGGTATAAACTTTGATGTTTAAATTAATTGACTAGTCAAATTATTTAAATTTTAAATTTAAGTCGTCTCCATTTCCGCAACTCACAATCTCGATCTCCAATCGAGGCGGGCCGCTAGGCATTTATAATGTTAAACCCCTATAATACAATGGAAAAGGTTTCGAGTCCTAATTCGATCGTATGGAGAAGATAGCTTTTTGGACTCAGTTATTATATTGAATTTTCGATATAGATTTCAGCGCGTTTATCTATCATACGTTCACACGAAAACTTCAAATGCTACGAAAATTGAAATCCGATATTAATACACTATTATGGGTTCAATGGAACTGGTTTCGTTGAATTTCGAGACTGTGCCTCGGAAGGCTATTTTTAAACGTCGATTTAAACGATATAAATTCAAAACTAAACAAATCACTTTCGAATTCAATCTTAAAAGTTCTTTTACTTCAATATTATCAATATGAATTTTCTAAGCCCTTGAAATATTTTTAACAAGCTTAAAACCTAGATTCGCTATTTTAACCAATTTTCAATTATTAAATTCAATAACTTAATTGCCAAATAAATAGTGATATTTGAAATTCAAGTTAAACTAACTTTCAAATATTTAAAATCAATTGAATATTTCAATTTCAAATATCCAAAAATTCCAGGTAGTCACATTCCTCCCCCCTTAAAAGAATTTCCTCCCAGAAATTATTAGTTAAGAGGAATGGTCCATAGCCCGTTAACTATTCTTCCAAAACCAAACAGTTTTAACAACACCCAAAACAATCTTTTTATTAAGGACACACTAACTCTCTTACTAACTTTCCAATTTCTTCCATGGTTTCCCAATCAATATTACTTACTCATCCATTTAAATTATAATTCAAAACTAAATTTAAATTATCAAAAAAATTTCGAAATTTTTCTAACTCCCTAAATTTTTTAAAAATTTCGCCAGCGTCTCCTTTGCCCGGCTAGATCGATACAACTACAAAATGCCTCTATGGGCCCTCAAATTTCAAAGGAAAACAAAAGGCCAAGTGGAAAAATCAGAAAATCAACAAATTTCTTACACAAAATTTAAATACATACCTTTTATCTAGTAATTCAATTTATCTTCTGAATTCAGAACACCAATTTCCCTTGCTTTTAAAACATTTGTATATCCTAATTAGTAATAATATGCAATCACCAGAATCCAAAATCATTTTATTCACTTTCCTTTAAAAAATTTCGGTATCTATTTCACTTAAGCCCGTACGATGCACATATATCAGCCGTATGCCACATCCAGTCCGATCGCTCACTCGATCACACAATTTCACTTCCGTACTAGTATCATCCACCTAACTTTCTAGTGCGGACTTAGATCTGGTTTCTTGAGAAGAAACGGTCATTCTCCTTGCATAGCCGTAAACTATGATAGAGAATTTCCAGAATCTATCAAAAATCCATATCTAGGGTTCGCCGTCGAAATCGAGTGAAAAATCCCTACTCGCATCGATATAACTATCTCGAAATTCTATGCTCCAATCTGGATCAAATCGCTATGCGAATAAAATAATATACGTACATCCTATATATTTATCTTAATTGATTATTAGCTATATCAATTCTCTTTTATTCACATTTATTTTGATTATATTCACTTATTCACAATTATCATTTCACACACCCGTATTAAACCTTTATTCACATTTTTACTTATATTTCTCAATTCCGATTTTACTTAAGAATTTACCATACATTTCTTAAGTTCAATATAAATATTTTACCCACTTAAAAATTTATTTTCACTACATTACTTAAGCTTTCACATCTATTTTTGTTTAACTTAGATTTCAATTCCATTCTGAATTCAATTTACCTTTCATTATTACATTCTATTCATCTTTTCTCAATCCTTACTTAATTATCCATTCTTTAAATTATTTTCACTTACTAATTTATTTCAAAATTTAATTCATCTTATCTCAAGCCATTTTACATAATTAAATTCCCATATTCAGTTTCGATCTCATTTACTTTCAAATGCAAATTCATTTCTTTATTTACAATTTTATTTCCAACTTATAACTTTTTATTTACGTAACCATTTCACCGGTCCCTTTAGACTTTTCTATAAATTTACTTTTACTTAACTAGTTTTAGTTACATTCCAATTCAATTCAAATTTTTGAACTTCTATAGGTTTTCCAACTTAGTTTCATTCCATTCACAATTCTCTCCCAATTTACTTCATTTAATTGGTTTTACTTCACTACCTTACTTCGTTTTCATACTTATTTTAATTTAACTCTTCCTAAGTTAAATTTTGTTCAAACGAGCTTCAAATTTTATAGGTTCCCAAACTCATTTATACTCCATAAACATTTTTAATTAAGATTCCAGAGTTAAACAATTCCTCAACATTTCAAAATTACCTTGAAATCAACTATATCCAATATCCTTTGGTATAAAAAATTATTTTCTTGAATTTCAAATCCAAACCCAGTTTTGCAAACAACTCTAATTTAAAACAATTTGGTAGCAATTTCTCACCTAGAAACTCGAAAATGAACACCGATGATGTCGCGATCATCATCGAAATTATTTTTCAGCGACCGAAAAGAGTTCAATTATTTTACCTCTTTAAAAACATTTCCAAATCTTACCAGATTTCAAAATCCAATTCAGAAAAATTTCCCAAATAATATCACCATTGTTTTCCCAAAACCTTTGAAAATCATTTTTAAATAGATGGAAATTAAATTTTCCAAATTTTCATATCCTTTCATTCTATATTCAGTATTACCCTGGGATTTTATTTTCAAATTATAAATCAAATTTAAAATTCACATTTACAAATTCCATTTCGTTATATGAATTCTTCACTTAAATTTCTGGTTATAACATTATTTCTTATTTCAATTCTTTTTAGATTTTAACTTAACCATGATAATAATTTAATATTATCACTTCCTAACAATCAAACAACCATATACTTTAACAATTTACAAAAATTATTTCTTTTTGTATAAAAAAATATAATTTAGGCAAAATTATTTTATTTACCCTATTTTAAAACAATAACATGTCGAATTATTCTGTACAAGTGTCTAGAGATCCTTATCAATAACGTTAATTACTCGTATTGACTAGAATCCGTAAACCACTCAACTAACCAATCAACACAATATAAATTTTTTTTATATTCACTAAAAATACGCGCTCATGTCCATTAATACACTCAAACTCATTTTAAAGTACGACTGACTCTATTGAGTAATCCCCATCAGAGCCTAGGTTCTAGCTTAACCTTCAGCTCTGATACCAAGTGTGAGGACCCGATTTTTCAACGTCCGAAAATAACATCAATACGTTCACTGTATCAAGCGTCGAACAATCGAATGCCGAAAAGCCGAACCATTAGGGTTAAAGAAGAGGGAGAAGAGAAAAATAGAAATCAACATCAGAATCGCACAAACGTGGCGGATTAATATATAATAGATAAATGACTAATCTTTGTACAAAAAGAACTATATATGTTTTATATATTACATCATCAGAGTACAACACAAACCATAGCAAAATACTTGACAGTTATATCAACTTTTCACAAAAGCTGATTATACAACTTATACCGCACAGCGGAATATACAACAAATATGTATGATACGTCTCGCCATCCAGCTCATCTCCTGGGATCCACAGCATCATATTCTGTATTCTATAACTCTCAGTCAGACCCGAGCATTATAATAAAACAATACCCGAGTCAGTCTGGAAAACCAGCGTGAGAAAACACACTCAATTGGATTATTAAAGTTTTTAAAATCCTTTAAAGTCAAAGGTATCTCGTAAGACCACGCCCAAAAATAAACATGCTGGGTTTTTACCTTATGATAACCAAAACATTTTCTTATCAAATCCTCTGATATTATAGGAGTGTCTATATACAAATACTTATTCGAATAGCCGAAATTGTTACATTCATTAAATTCCAGCATAATAGGTATACAAACAAGTCCGAAGGCACTTATTGGAGATTGGATTGATTTTCCATCAATGGCAGGTCTACTGTAGTACCGACCGTCACAGTACGTGGCCTAAGCCACCGTACCGAGGATCCATCCTGATCCCCTGCTACAAAAGACCGGAGCTACCCCTTACGAGATAGTCCGAATAAGATCACCCCGCGGTTGGGATCAGCAACCGCCCATACAGCCGAATAAAAGGGACATCTAGATAGGGGCGACCTTACCCTAATTGATTACTACCCACTTAGCCTTGTTGCATCTCCCCTGTTTTAGGCATCCTCGATTGATGAGGCTCGAGGCTATGCGTTACCTTTTTAGCACACATTCATGTAGAATGCTCATCGTCCTCCTGACGATGTTCTGATAGCATTCATCCATACAAGTCCGTTCCGGGTTCGAACGGAACCGAAGGCACTACTCATCCATTTTGTAATCACCCTCAGGATTAGTAACGATCAGCCCGTGCATTTTACTGCTCCATCTTCGATTCCAAGCTCCTGTCTTCCTTACGAAAACGTTCAAACCGAATCGAAGTGATTTTCGGGAAATAAATTCCGAACCCGGTCTCTTCGAAACGATCAGCGCATTGGCCAATATTGATAGTCAGTTATTTAACTATCATTTAACATCCACAAACAACCATCAAGCCTTAATAATTTTCCAAATTATTTATTTCAAAAATCTTTGCAAGATATTTTCTATACTTCAGTCCTTGAAAATAGTTTTCAAATCATTTTTTCTCTATCGGAATAAATTGCATCCAATTTTTTTATTTCCACTTAAAATCACCAAGTCTTAAATACTTTAGATTTTTTTAAATAATTTAAAACACTTTATGCAAAATATATACTTTAAAACACTTAAAATAAAAACTACTTAAAACACTTTATTTAAAATACTAGTTATGAAATTTTATACTAATATCTCATGTAGCTTAATCCCAAACTAATTTTAAGATAAAATTATTAGATAGAGTATAATTATTAAATAACCTTCTTTTAAATCAAATACTAGTTAAATATTTTAAAATAATCACTTCTACAATTAACTTAATAAATATTTACTTTAAATTTTTTAAAACAATTTAAAAAAATAATTTCTCCAAAAACGTTCTTTTTAAAACCAAATTTAAAACTTTTAATTTATACTTAAAAGCTACTTTGGAAACATACTTGACTTTTCAGGGAAAATACACTTCCATTCCAAAATAGTCCATTTAATCAGTTAATAAATCCTTCTTGATTTATCCCAATTTACATTCCAAATCCGTAAATTTTCTTTTCCACACATTTAAAAATAAACGACCATTTATTTTTAAAACAAATTACTATTACCTTATAAATTCCATCATGAATTTATACTTTTGAATTTCCAGTGATATCTTATTCTATTTTATAAACCCAATTTATAAAATCCTCAGTCTCATTTTCATTTAAGCACAGTTTTCAACACAATCAATTTTCAAATCGATTACTAGAATTTACTCTATTTAAAATCAATTCCTTATACTTACTAAATTTTAGATCAAAAATGATATTTCAGATTTTACTTCTTTATTATGGTTTAAATTCTTTTTAAACTGAAAATACCAATTCGTGCTTTTTCCAAAATTCTTCTTATCTCTTTCAACTATTTTAAACCTTGAATTTAAAAATAAATCCTTTATTCTTTTAAATAACATCACTTAAGATTAAAAATTTCATTTATTTCCATTTATTCAAAAATCTTCTTTTCCATACTCGGAATTTATTTATTAGAATTTTAAAAAATCAACTTTTGTCCTTTTCCGATTCATTCTTTGATTTATCCAAATTCTATAAATTATTTTTCTTAAAATTCCCTCTTTTATTTTCATTTAAAAATTCAATCTTTATATTTTTGATATCTCAGTATACCCAAAATATATTCAGTCAAACCATGACATTGAATATTTTCAAAACTGATATAAAATCAATATAATCTATCACAGATTATCAGATAAAACATAGACTATAAAAATAAATTCCACTACTTTGAGGAATCCAGTTGGATCCCTCCAACCTGTTTCCCTACATCCACAGATGTTAGTCAAAAAATAAAATACCAATTCCGCTTCGAGGCTGAATATCACGGTATAAAGGGTCATCCGCTATTATATGGGGCGCATAGAGTCTCATCCCCTATATAATGCTAGAAATCAATCGCTTCAATATATATATATATATATATATATATATATATATATATACATACATACTACTAAATATAATATACCACATCCCGACTGATAATAAAACATTAATTCAAACAAACAACCGATAATTTAAATTTAACTATTTATATTTGAAAGGACATCCAAATGAGTTAGATTAACTCAGCTTTGATTTGTTTGCAACCTATTTCCATCTCGACTTATTGTCTACACGATTTTGGACCTTGTATAACATTATATGGTTTATTAATATTTGAAATAGTCGAACAGTACATTTTTATCTTAATTTAACTAACAATTTAATTTGACTAATTATTTATTTTAAACTAATTTTCTTTTAAATAACTCCTTAGTTACAAAAATAATTTAGATAAGTTAATTAAACAATTTAATCTCCATAATACGTTATTTTAGAATAAACTAGTAAATGAAAAACAGGTATATGTATATTTATTTCCTTTTCATTTTGAAACTACATATTCCGAAAATAACCCATATACTTTTAAATGAAAATAGATATATGTATATATGTATTTATACTTGTATTCTATTTTTCCTTAACTATATATATACACACACAAATGTACATAATATATTTATATTTATCTTTCCCTTTTTTTTCTTTTCTATAATTAAACAAAACAAAATTTGCTTTACTGTAAAAATTCTAATACGTATATATTTGTAAAAATATAAAAAATCTGGATTTATATAATCCTTTCTGTTTTACTATATATATTCATATATATATATATATATTATTAAATTAAAATAAATAACTGTATATATATATATATATCTGGCTATAAAATCAAAAATTTTGAGTTTTTATGCACATATATATATTTATATATTTGAAATTAACCTGCTTATACTTTTAAATTAAATAAAAACCACTAAAAAAATATGCACACTGACTTCGATTCGAGCCTTTTCCCACCTCCAGGCCAAGTCGTCTATGTTGCATGCGACTCCTCCCTCTGCCTTGGTCTTGACGAAGTCGCGATCCCCCCTCCAATCGTCGCGCCTCACTTTTAGTAGCCTACCGTCTCGCCCCAGGCTCCATGAGTTCGTCGAACTCGATTTCGACTCGATTTGAAGTATTCGGTCGTTAATTTTCTGATATGATTTCGATTAGGGTTTTCATTTCGTTTTTTTCAATTTGAACTCTGGCTCGAACTCGATTGGTTCCGCCTTTTTTTCGTTCAAGCTTTTGAGAAAGAATGTCTTTTAGAGGGTTTTGGAAACAGAAATCGCGATTTCTTTCTGTCCATTTCTCTCTTCTTCTTTTTTTTAAACGAAGACGCATGTGAAAATAAACAGGAAAAAAGAAACACGTGTCTCAAGGTAAACAAGTGGCTAAAGTATAAAGTCTTATGTTTAAATATATTGACCAGTAAAATTATTTAAATTGTAAATTTAAATCGTCTCGATTTCCACAACTCACAATCTCGATCTCCAACCGAGGCATGCTGATAAGCATTTATAATGTTAAACCCCTATTCCGAACACAATGGAAAAGGTTTCGAGTCCTAATTCGATTGTGTGACGCCCACCTCTATACCCACGCTAGCCAAGAACACTACTGTGTAATGTTGTCAACTAGCGCGGAGAATAAGGCTGTTGAGGAGCGGCCATCCGTAGTTAGGCCTTACACTAGTATTGGTTATCTCGATAGGAGTGGTATATATATTCTTTCATTTTTCATCTCTGATTTATTTACTCCCATCGACATACCCCAATTCCAGTATACAACGAACTACGATGGTTCATAATAGTTTAGGACAGTAAATATAATAGTAACACAGATAATATAAATACGGAACACAGATAAAACGGAAAGTCTCATATATACAATAACTGATGTCAGTTACAATACATGTGATACAATTACAACTGTCGACACTGGAAGTTACATATACAAGTACATTATCGTGAATAATATATATGAATACATATCTTCCAACACTAATACACTGACTACTAAAAATGACAACGACTACTCCAAAAGATATGAAAAGACTTCATAGCTCTAGCAGCAATCCAAAGCAGGATATCTACAACCTATAATAACTCGGTCTGACCCGAGTATTAAATTCAAAGAAAATAAAATACGGGCCAAATTCAATTGAATCCCGCAACCATTTCAACAAATTTTTGAAAGGAATTTAAAACCGGGTTTTATAAACTCCAAACAACGATTAGCTAGCAAAATCAGTCGTCTAATGACGATAGTTAATTTCCTCAAAACTCCGGGTTGTTACAGACTCCCCTCCTTATAAAAATTGCGTCCCCGCAATTTTCATAATTAAGGTCGCCACTAACAATTATTTTCTAACGTAAACTGGTTAAGCTAGAAAATAAAGGTCGAGAATACAAATGACAAGGAAATCATTTAATTTCGTAAAAGAAATTCACAAATTCTCAACAAAATCTAATTATCCATTAGATAATCAGAAAACAACAAAGTTGAATAAATGCAATTTATTAGCAATATTCAATTATCAATTAGACAATTAGAATTTAGAAATCACACACAGCAATATCTAATCATCGATACGATAATTAGAAAACAGCAGAATCTAATTATCAACAAAGATAATTGGAAAACATGAACTTCATAATCAGCAAACTCTAACTATCAACAGAGATAGATAGAAAACAACAATTCAATATAACCAACATAATCTAGAATCAATTAGAGATTAGAAAATCTTATAATCATCAAAATCAGCAATTATCTAATTATCAAAAACGATAATCAGAAATCTCAAATCAACAAATATCCAATTATCAAAAACGATAATCAAATCTCAAATCACAAATATTCAATTATCACAATCGATAATCAAATCTCAAATCAACAAATATTTAATTATCACAATCGATAATCAAATCAACAAATATTTAATTATCAAAAACGATAATCAAATCTTAAATCACAAATATTTAATTATCAAAAATGATAATTAAATCTCAAATATCTAATTATCACAAGCGATAATCAGAAACAATTATCAAAAATGATAATTAAATCTCAAATATCTAATTATCGCAAGCGATAATCAGAAACAACAAATATCTGATTATCAAAAACGATAATCAGAAATCATAAATATCCGATTATCGAAAAAACTATAATCAGAAACCACAAATATCCGATTATCAAAAACGATAATCAGAAATTTCAAATCACAAATATTCAATTATCACAATCGATAATCAAATCTCAAATCAACAAATATTTAATTATCACAATCGATAATCAAATCAACAAATATTTAATAATAAAAAAAGATAATCAAATCTTAAATCACAAATATTTAATTATCAAAAACGATAATTAAATCTCAAATATCTAATTATCACAAGTGATAATCAGAAACAACAAATATCTGATTATCAAAAACGATAATCAGAAATCACAAATATCTGATTATCGAAAAAACGATAATCAGAAACCACAAATATCCGATTATCAGAAACGATAATCAGAAATCTCAAATCACAAACATTCAATTAATGATCCGGATTAAGCGAATCGGCAAAAGAAAGGGGTCATAGTCCTCGATTTTTCTGAAACGTTTAAATCGCTTCCTCATTCTTTTGAAAGCGCAAAGTGCAAAACTTCTGAAAACAATTTTCATTTATTTTATAAAAATAATAATTTACATTCTCAAACGAACAAGTCAGGAATTAAGCGAACCAGCAAAAGAAAGGGGTCATAGTCCTCGATTTTGCTGAAATGTTTAATTCGCTTCCTCATTCTTTTGAAAGCGTAAACCGAAAAAAATTTGGAAACAATTTTTATTTTGAAACAATTTTTTTTGTAAAAACACGTGATTAAAATAGCAACATCAGTAGCAACTTCGACAAGGAAATTGCACTTCTCAAAATACCGTAAAAATGGACAACAAAATAAGCATTGCGGGATAACCGCTTGAAAATCCATTTTAAAATTGACGGTTACTGAAGTCAAAGCGACAGTAATTTTTATACGTCAAAATCTCATCAAAATAATTGGCATCAAAATATAATACCAATGAATTTTCATTCATCAAAAATGTCACAAGAATCTTCTCAAAGATAGAAAGGGGTATCATACCCTAAACTAGTATTCATAACAAGTCAATGACACACGAATTCACCAATGCACAAAAATTGATAAATCTTATCAATAGAAATCACGAAAATTGGTGAAGCACAAATTCTAGAAATCATCACAAGAAATCCAGAAAACACAAATTCTAGAAATCTACATAAGAAATCCAGAAAATACAGAAAAAGGGAAAGAGGCCTATCACATGACGGTCCGAAGATCATGGGGAGCTACCCCATATGGGTGAGTCGAAATCACCCAGATGAGGTCTAGGCTAACCAAAAAGAAAAAAGTTATGTGTGAGTGGAATCACACAAATGGTGTCTAGCCTAACCTCGCAACAAAATGGTATGTGTGAGTGGAATCACAGAAATGGTGTCTAGACTAACCTTGCGGACAAAGAGATATGTGTGAGTCGGAATCACACCCATGAGGTCTAGTCTAACCTTGCAAAAAAAGAGACATCGCACAATTGCTAGTCTAAATCATAAAAAGGGGAAGGCCTATCACAAAATGGAAGCATGAAAACTCACCAACCGGTATCACAAAACGAGACGCTATCTCATGGTGGCCAACCATTAAATTTTGATACATGAATGGTCCGAAGACCGTGGGGCGCTACCCAACATATGTGATGGCGAAATATCACACAAATGTGATGGCGAAACATCACAAGAGCGGGGTCTAGTCTCCCTCGCAGACAAAGAGACATCGCACAGTTGCCGGTCTAAATCACAAAAATGATCGTCATGATCATAACGAAGTGTCAATTACACTAAGTTAGTAAATATAAAAGTTTAGCTTCATGTCCCATAACCACTTGCTTAACTTAAATATTTACGAACAAACTGTAAATCTTCACTATAAAATTGTCACAAAAGATTCAATCGAACAAGTCCAAGAATTAACCGACGAAGCAAACGCAAGCGTTATATACCTCTTGTTTTACTAAGCCGTTTAATTCAATTTCTCATATGAGTGAGGTAAAGGTTTGTATATACTAATAGATTGGAAAATGGTTTAGGAAAAGAGCTTTGTAGTAAAATAGTTTTGAAATCGTTTGGAGAAAAGGGTTTTGATATTTACTACTAGTATAGAAAACCTTTATATTTTTAAAGTGACAAATCACAAAAATGATTGTAGAAACAATCAATCATAAGAATTCACATACAAAAATGTGAATAGAATCCAAAGAAATCGATACCGAATCCTTCATAAAGTACGTTCACAAAAATCACGAAGAAAATGTCATCAAAGTTGCTAATAAATGATAGCAACAAATCGGGGAATTAACAAGAATCGATTAAATTTGGAAACCAAATCAATTCACTAAAATTCACATTTGAAGACGTGAATGAAATCCAAAGAATTCGATTACAAATTCATCAAAATAGAAATACTCAAAAATTCTAGAAATAGAAGTTATCAAAGTCGACAAAGGTGATAACAACTAATCGCAAAAGAAGAATCGATTGACAATTGGAAAAACAAAGCAGAACGAGCATAAATGCATAAATGACTTCAACAAAAATAAAAATCAAGTTAATGCCGAAGTCAACAATTAATGGCCTCAGTCGAGTACAAAACGAATCAACATCATCATCAAAGAATTCAACGACAAACAAAGTCAGAGTCTTGGAAATCAAGAAATTAGCAATTTCACTAAAACAAGTGACCGAAGTCGAATGGAAATCTAGCCGAGGAAAACACAAAATATCAAGTTCAAAATCGCTGAGATTCGAACTAGATATGAGTGAAAATCAAAATCACTCAATTTGCAACCGGTCGAGCTATTTTTCATCACAGTGTAACAGGTACACCATGACACCCATAGCATAGCACAAAAGTGGAACAAAGTCCAGAGGTCAAAATCGCTTTAATTGGCCAAATTCGAACAAAAACAACATCGGCTAAATCAATTCAAAGCCGAAAACACAAGAAGAAAATCCTCATCATCAGAAACCCAACTTGAGTTCGCAAAGCAAACGGAGGACGAAGCCAAAATACTTTCACGAAATCAAAATCAAATGCACACGAATAAACTTTAGGAATTCATACCTAACAATCAAAGATAATCATAGGAAAAGATGAGAGATAAAACATCGATAATTAGTTGTAAGACATGTTCCGTCTAAGTTATGTTTTATATTATGTCCATAAACCCCAGGCTCTGATACCAAGCTGTGACGCCCCACCTCTATACCCACGCTAGCCAAGAACACTACGGTGTAATGTTGTCAACTAGCGCGGAGAATAAGGCTGTTGAGGAGCGGCCATCCGTAGTTAGGCCTTACACTAGTATTGGTTATCTCGATAGGAGTGGTATATATATTCTTTCTTTTTTCATCTCTGATTTATTTACTCCCATCGACATATACCAATTCCAGTATAAAATGAACTACGATGGTTCATAATAGTTTAGGACAGTAAATATAATAATAACACAGATAATATAAATACGGAACACAGATAAAACGGAAAGTCTCATATATACAATAACTGATGTCAGTTACAATACATGTGATACAGTTACAACTGTCGACACTGGAAGTTACATATGCAAGTACATTATCGTGAATAAAATACATGAATACATATCTTCCAACACTAATACACTGACTACTAAAAATGACAACGACTACTCCAAAAGATATGAAAAGACTTCATAGCTTTAGCAGCAATCCAAAGCAGGATATCTACAACCTGTAATAATTCGGTCTGACCCGAGTATTAAATTCAAAGAAAATAATACACGGGTCAGTCTAATTCAAACTCAGTTATTTCTGCACAGAAGCAATAATAATTAAGTAACAAATAGATGACAGTCCCAATAAATCTCGTCTATCCGATCCTTAAATAAAAAAATCGGGTAACGATGAATATAACACGTAACAGTGTTAAACAATGTAACATTCCTGAAATTCATTAAGTTTAAATTGGCCATTAAATTATTTTTTTGAAATAAATTGTGATTTAATTAGAAAATTTTCTAGAATGAATAAATAAATAAATAAAAGGAAAATGTATGAATATATGTATATAAATAGATATAAATAAATTTAATTCAAGTAAATTGGGGATTTGAACCTACATTTGAGATAAATGTTTTTAAAATAAACATTTGGCCTTTAAAATCATTAAGGTGAAATTTAGGTATTTTTAAAATGGAACTTTTAATTGAAAATTCAATAATTTATATTTTTATCAAATTAGTTGGATTTAAAAGTTGTATTTTGAATTGGATACAAATGATTTTCAAAACAATTGTTTAAAACTAAATACTATTTTATATGGGTTTATTTATTAAAAACATAATTAGCTTAAAATTCATTTCCTTTCTTTAAATTAGAATAAGTAGGAATAATGGACAAAATGGTTATAAAATAAGAAATAAAAATCTGAAATAATATAAACATAGATAATTATTTATTTAAATGGTATACTAGTCTTAATTCAAAAATAAAATAAACTAAGAAATGTATATATATGTGTGTGATTTGTTTGTGAGTGTACAAATTGTTTTAAATTCCTTTCTTTTTAAAAATTTGTAAAAGTAAAATAAATACATATGTTAGTATCTCAAGTTTAAAATGAGCGTTTTAAAAAAATGAGTAGCATTTAAAAATTTGTTAAGATACAATATATGTATATATATACATACATAAATATTGATTTAATTCTTTTAACATTGAACATGTACATATTACATACAAATGAATAAACAAATACATTTATTTACAAAGTATAAACAAATACATACCTTTAGATCTTACATATATGTATACATACAAATAGACATAAATGAAATTCTACTCAAGTGAATTCGAATTTGAAAATTAAATTTAAGACAAATGTTTTAATTATAAGTAGCATTAAAAAAAAAAAGAAGAATTAAGTTGTAAGTATATATGCACATACAAATGAAAGAAAAGGTGTAAACATGTACAAACAAATGCTAACATACTTTAAAGGATCTTACCTATATGCATATATATCCAATAGCATCATCACCCTTTATTTTAAATAATCAAGTTAAGAATGCAATCAAACCATATCTCACAAAATCTGAAACAAACAGTAAAAAGGAGATTTGGCCTCACCTATTTCAATACATAAAGCTGTTCAAAGCACATATATCAAAAAGGAAACAACTCAGAAACCAAAAGAAAAAAAATATCAAGGCAAAGGTAAAAAGAAAGGAAGCTGCCAATCTTTCTTTCTTCAATCCAAAAATTTGAATCTGAAAAACATCTTAAAATAAACCAATTTCAAATCTGGGAAAATCAGAGGCAAGTTTTAAAGTCTGGAAACAAATTTGCAAACATTTCAAGCCTGGAAATTCGAATTCTTCAACCTGGAAGCAAAGCAAAACTGAAATGCAAATCAGAAGCAAAGCAAACCTGGGAACAAGAATCAAATGTAGATTCAAACTAATTCCAGGTTCAACAAATCAAAAACAAAGAACCTGGGAATATTAAGATAAAAAAAAAAAAACAATCCTCAAGCTTTGTTTCCATTCTCAGAAAATTTGCAGATGTATAAAATACAGAGCTGCAGTTTTTCCAGTGGGCAGTGATTCTCTAGAGAAAAAAAATAAAGGCAAGTGAAGTTTTTATTTTTGTTTTTTTGAATTTGAAATTGTGAATTAGTGATAAAGCAGGAATTTAAACAACTTTATTTAATAAGTTGCAGGAGGAAATTAGATTCAAAAAGATTAAACTCATTCCTGAATTTCAAGTTGCAAAGAAAAAAAAAAAGAGAAATTCTCTGTCAATCCAAACTGTAAGTATCAAAGAAAAAAAATCAAAATTTTTGTTGAAATAAGTAAGTTAATACAATAGGGGATAAAGGAAAGTTCTTTTACAAACTTTGCAGATAAAAGCCTCAAAGATTTAAAGAAGGAACAAAAGAAAAAAAAAAATCAAAATTCCAGATGTTTAAAGATAAGTTGTTCCCTGCCTTCCTCTGTTCTCTGCCCTCTGAACCATTCAAGGTGAGCAAACTCACTTTTCCCTGATCCTATCTTGATGATTCATGAAGTATGATAATGAGATGTGTTTGAATGATGTGTATCTTGGCTTGCATGTTTGTATATTTGTGGATGATTGAGTGCATTTATCTGTATATATAGAAAAGTAGATCTGTTCTAGTTCATATCTTAGTTACAGGGTTCCAATCTAAGCTTTAAAATCAAATTCACTTTGTATAATGAATATTAAGCTTAGAACCTTGAAAAGAAAATGTTTATAACAGCATATACTTATTTTTAAAAATAATTACAAGTTTTAAAAATAGATAATTTATTATAAATCATTGAATTTGCAGTAAAAATAAATTTGGGTCAAATTTTTATGATTTCGATTTTTAGTTTTGATTTCATAATTGAATTGCAAATAGTAGACCATGATTTTTGAAACTTGTATCATGATTTTTAGATCAGTAATTAAAGAGAATTTTCAAATTTTCTGTTTTGGGCATGTTGGTCAATTCACGGCGAACTACGGCGAGATGAGCGGTGCCGTTGAACGTGAAGGTCGTGGGGGAGACAAGGGTCATGGGAAAAATACTTTGGGATTTTATTATCAATCGTGTTCACCAGTAATGATCGAGTTAGGGTTTATCACCCTGCGTTTTGACGTCGAAGTTTTTTTGGGTTTCGTGGCGTCGAGTCGTAACCGGGGGCGATCGCGGTGGGTTCTGGTGATGCTGGGGAGTGAGGCGGAGCTACGGCTAAGGTGGCGAGGTCTCTCGATTTTGGTGTTGCCGTGGAGGGGTGGTTTTTGGGGTGACGGTGGTTTCGAACAGCATGGGTTCGATACCCATATTTTGATTCGCGATCGTATGGGGTATTTTGGGTTTTGCAAAGCGCTGTGGTGGTCGAGAGCGACTTGTTGAGGCCGGGGCGATGGTCGTTGGTGGATGGTGGGACGGTGCATGGTGCACGCGGTGCACGCGGGGAGGCCGTGTATCAGGGAATGTTGAAGTTGGGGGAGATGAAGACTTCTGGAAGTTCACTCATGAAGGTGTGATTATAATAGCTTGAGGGAATTGAACTGTATGCCTAAGTTTGGGTTTGTTAAATTTGTTATTAAGTTAAAGGGTTATAAATTATTTCCAAATTGTTAAGTTAAAAATGTTTTAAAATTCATATAATCTTGGGTTTTGAAAGTTTATATATAAGAAAAAAAAAACTTTGAAATTCAAAATTGAAAATAGTTTTTAAAACTATAAATCGATAAATAGTTAAGTTATTTAAGATTATGCTTGATAACTTTAAATTTAAAAAAAAAAAAAGAGAGATGAATGATTACTTATATTAAAGCTTAATAAATTATTTAACTAAGATAATTTCAAAGATTAACAGGTAATTATGTAAATGTTAATAAGGATATTAACAAGATAATGTTTTATCTTAATTTAGGTCTTAATATCTTAATTTTGATTAAGTAAATTTAAAGGAAATAAAATTTAATTAATTCATTTAATTGTAAAGGTTTGATTAAGAAATTGGATAAGGAAAATAATTTACTTGATTAATAAATGGTTGAGGATGAAAGGTTAATTAATTTAAGATTAATTAAATTGTAATTAAAAGATTATTAACTAGATTTTTAATTAAAGATTAGGGACTAATTTAGAGGTTGTTAAGTGGTAATCAATAAATTTGTCAATGGTGATTAAGAATTAACCTAATGGTAAATAGGTATTGATTAACTTGAGATTATTAATCAATTGTTAAAGAATAATTAATTTATGAAACAAAGGTTAATTAAATGATAATGAGGTCAATCAAGAAGTGATTAATTAATTAAATAATTGTGATTAATTGATTTTTGGTTGGTTAAGCAAGGTAAGTTGATTTATTCTTAAGTAATTAATTTAATTTGAATTAATTAGAGACATGTTTGCTTATGAATGATTGTATTGCCTTGCATTGATTGTTATCTTGGACTATAATATTCTGTGATGTGAGATATGCTGTGCATTGATCTATGATATCCGTGATATGTTTTCGGTATAAATACCCTTGGCCGTGAAACGACATTGAAATTCGATGCGACAGGGAGTCGGATTCCAGTTGGTTATCCGAAACCCACATCGAATCATATTAGTTAATCTTTATGATTGATATTTTACTTTATCTATGAATCTGTGAATATAGGTAAGCGTTATGGGTTATACCGCTTATCGATATGATTAAATCTGTGATGACGATGTTGTGCACAATTGTGTTGAACCCCTGGACCACACATATACACACACAAATATGGATTGCACGTGGAAATTAGTTAAGTCACAGATTTTGAAATTGTTTTAAAATTTGAATTTTTGAATCCAAAATAGTTTTGGAATTAGAATTGAAGTTTTTGAAAAAATGAATTTCAAAAATAAAAGTTATTTTGAATAACTCGAATGAGTTTTGAAATTTTAAATAATTTGAGTTAAATTTGAATTCAATAATTGAATTGAATTATATGATTTGGAAACTAGGGTTTAAAAAAAAAAAAAGTTATTCAACTTATAAATGAATTTATATGGGTTTTTAAACCAATTTAAAAGTGATGTTTTAGAATTTAAGATTAGCCCAAGATTCCAACTTGTATAAATCGGATTTTTCTGAAACGAAAACTGTTGTTTTCAAATAATAGAAGCTTTCATATAAGAAATGGATTTCCAATGTATGTTAAAAGGAATTCAAGTTTTGAAATGAAAATGGTATTCCAAGTTATAAATAAATCTTTGGAACGTGTTTTGAAAGCTATAGATTAAATCTTAAATTTATCGAGTTAATCCAATTGGAATGGAAGTTGTTTTGAATCTATGAATAGATCTTTGTGAAACTAGGTGAAACTTGGTGAAATAAATCTTTTTGTTTAAAGATTTAAAATGGTAATTTGCTTAACCATTTGAAAGAAAAGTTTTGGATTTTATAAGTTGTGACTTAACTAAAATCCCATATCCATATGTTTTAAAATATGGCGCTCATTATTCGGTTTAGCCGGGAGAGGACCTAGTGTCATATAGCCCATTCCGAATAGTGATACGACGTTAGGGATAGCAATTGAAGACCGGTGGTGAAGACCGGATATTTCCGAAAACAAAAGGGTAACTCATCGATTGTCTCTGCACTGGCTGATCCCCGGTATAGAGATCTTCATATGTGATGGGAAGTCCGGACGTGATTAGGGATTATCCGGATTTGCAAGGGCTTCTTCGGAAGTGCCTTCGGTTCTGTTCGAACCCGGGACAGACTTGTATGGTTGTATGTCCGACATTACACTTTGAGATGTTAACTGATTTCTATCAAATACATTTCTGCTTGGTGGCGGAGAATTTATTCTCTTAGCTTAACACCCTTCTCTGAGACGTACGAGCTCAGAGGTTATGTAGTTGATATTTATCAGTGATATTCCCAATTTGGTAATGTGGCATGCTGAGTGCTGCTGTGTGATGATCATTGGTTGATCATTTGTGATATGATCATTTGTTTGATCATTTATCTTTGTGATCATTGCTTTGGTCATCTGTTGACCCAAAGCATGGCTTTGTGCCAAAGCGTAGCTTTG
This sequence comes from Allium cepa, assembly GCA_030765085.1. Taxonomy (NCBI): domain Eukaryota; kingdom Viridiplantae; phylum Streptophyta; class Magnoliopsida; order Asparagales; family Amaryllidaceae; genus Allium; species Allium cepa. The sequence goes on along the minus strand of CM060934.1, from coordinate 762,826,779 downwards.
TGGACGAGACTGCATCAGGACCTCACTCCCCGGAAATGGTCGAAACAGGAAAGATGCGGCAAGGTTATGAGGGTCGCTCCCTTTAGGGTGTGTCATTCCCTTCTGGTAAAGGGTGGTATCAGGTATGGAGCCCTGGTATTTAACCTATGTGGTTGCTCCAATCTCATTTACTGTGTGGTTGTTGCTTTGAGGCGCCTCGGATAAAGGTCCCAAAGGACCGGGGAATGACATATTCGTGTAGTAGTTACCTAGTTACAGAGGTAACCCGGCCTTGTGTTGGCAGAGATCTAACCGTAACGTTAGTTTCTCGGGACGTCCCGCCAGAGGCGATCCCATAGACAGTAGGAAGTTCCTTAGCCTGACCATTTGTTGGAAATCCAATCAAAACAATACGCGCCCTGTACGGTTTTAGTTGTATAACCTGCCATGGAATGTGGCGGTAACCTGCTATTGAACATGGTAGCTATAGTAGGCATACGACGAAATGTCGTATGCTGGCTAGGATTTATATTATATTTTCGAAATGGTTTTCCACACTTTGCACTTATAGTAATAATATCAAAGAAATTTCTCGTATTAAGCATATTTGACTATCATAAGGAGAAATCTCCTCCAATTCTGCGTTTGCATTGTGTGTGTGGCGGGAGGCCTTATGGTAGTTTCATTTTTTAAAAAGCATTGCGGATTTCAAATTTAAATTCTTTTGTTGTTTTAAAAGACCAAATGTTTTTGTTTGCTCATACCAGTCCCATGACTGACCTGGAGTTTATTGTTCCTTTCCTAAACTCTGGGTGCCCACTATTTTCCCACACGGGCAGTCTAGAGTTGGGATTTTCAGATAATCTATAGTAGGTGTAGATCCGATAGCTTTCAGCCTTAGGATTTGGCTCTCTAGAGTTGCTTCTGTTCATTTTGATTGGGAGTACAAGCTATTTCTGGATTGGTGCTTTGGAGATGTAGATTGCTGATGCCGGAGTTCTTTCTTGAAGACTATTTTGGAGATTTTGTTCCGCTGCTAGTGTTATCTTTTATTTCCGCTGCTATTTCTTGTATCTCTGATGTATATTGATGTTCATTGTATCATTCTGTTGTATCAGATATTGTATCAAATGTTGTACATTGATATATATTATTCATTTCTTCCGCTGTGTTATTTACTTAATGTGTTATAAGCTCCGGCGACTCGAATTTGAACGATCGAATCTGCGACATTCGAGTATAATGTGAAGTATGGATGTCGATTTTCGAACGCGAAAAATTCGAATCGTTACATTTGGTATCAGAGCTGAAGGTTAAAACTTTAGCTCAGGAGTATAACACATTAAGTAACTCATTAGAGATAGGGTGAAGTAAACCCTAGAATGAGTATATTCCTGAGATATCCGTTCAAATGCCTCAGTAAATTCTCTTACTATCCACTGATAGTGAGTATGAGTGCGAGAAGAGAACGAGATAGGGGACAGGGGAGTACCACTACAAATGGTCAATACCCTGCAACAGTGGGAATATCTTTTCTCTATCAATCTCCTTTGATCCGATTTCGAATTCTTTTGATTGCTTCGCGACTGCTCTAGAAAGAAGTTTCGGTGTGATGATGGCCATACGTATTGTTGTAGGAAATTCTTACTTCGTATCTTCATCGGTTTCTTATCAGCTTTTCGATCTAAACTCTAATGAATTTGAAATTGAAAATATTAAATAAATTGGAAATTTTAAATTAGTAAATTGGTTAACTAATATGAAGATTTGATCCATCTATCTATTCTCTGGGATCCGATATATTCTACGAACGATTAGTTATCTCTTCGAACTAGTCAATGCCTTTGCATATTCGTAGACCGATGGACCCAAATATCTTGTGTAATATTATATGAGACTGTTCTCATATCTATTGTTGATATTCTTATTTGGTAAGCCAAATACAGAATTTATATCCAGTTCGATTTGGAAAGGAATTTCTCTATCTTTCATCTTTTCTTTCTCGTCCTTGCAATTTCGAGGACGAAATTCTTTTAAGGGGGGAAATCTGTAACATTCCTGAAATTCATTAAGTTTAAATTGGCCATTAAATTATTTTTTTGAAATAAATTGTGATTTAATTAGAAAATTTTCTAGAATGAATAAATAAATAAATAAAAGGAAAATGTATGAATATATGTATATAAATAGATATAAATAAATTTAATTCAAGTAAATTGGGGATTTGAACCTACATTTGAGATAAATGTTTTTAAAATAAACATTTGGCCTTTAAAATCATTAAGGTGAAATTTAGGTATTTTTAAAATGGAACTTTTAATTGAAAATTCAATAATTTATATTTTTATCAAATTAGTTGGATTTAAAAGTTGTATTTTGAATTGGATACAAATGATTTTCAAAACAATTGTTTAAAACTAAATACTATTTTATATGGGTTTATTTATTAAAAACATAATTAGTTTAAAATTCATTTCCTTTCTTTAAATTAGAATAAGTAGGAATAATGGACAAAATGGTTATAAAATAAGAAATAAAAATCTGAAATAATATAAACATAGATAATTATTTATTTAAATGGTATACTAGTCTTAATTCAAAAATAAAATAAACTAAGAAATGTATATATATGTGTGTGATTTGTTTGTGAGTGTACAAATTGTTTTAAATTCCTTTCTTTTTAAAAATTTGTAAAAGTAAAATAAATACATATGTTAGTATCTCAAGCTTAAAATGAGTGTTTTAAAAAAATGAGTAGCATTTAAAAATTTGTTAAGATACAATATATGTATATATATACATACATAAATATTGATTTAATTCTTTTAACATTGAACATGTACATATTACATACAAATGAATAAACAAATACATTTATTTACAAAGTATAAACAAATACATACCTTTAGATCTTACATATATGTATACATACAAATAGACATAAATGAAATTCTACTCAAGTGAATTCGAATTTGAAAATTAAATTTAAGACAAATGTTTTAATTATAAGTAGCATTAAAAAAAAAAGAAGAATTAAGTTGTAAGTATATATGCACATACAAATGAAAGAAAAGGTGTAAACATGTACAAACAAATGCTAACATACTTTAAAGGATCTTACCTATATGCATATATATCCAATAGCATCATCACCCTTTATTTTAAATAATCAAGTTAAGAATGCAATCAAACCATATCTCACAAAATCTGAAACAAACAGTAAAAAGGAGATTTGGCCTCACCTATTTCAATACATAAAGCTGTTCAAAGCACATATATCAAAAAGGAAACAACTCAGAAACCAAAAGAAAAAAAATATCAAGGCAAAGGTAAAAAGAAAGGAAGCTGCCAATCTTTCTTTCTTCAATCCAAAAATTTGAATCTGAAAAACATCTTAAAATAAACCAATTTCAAATCTGGGAAAATCAGAGGCAAGTTTTAAAGTCTGGAAACAAATTTGCAAACATTTCAAGCCTGGAAATTCGAATTCTTCAACCTGGAAGCAAAGCAAAACTGAAATGCAAATCAGAAGCAAAGCAAACCTGGGAACAAGAATCAAATGTAGATTCAAACTAATTCCAGGTTCAACAAATCAAAAACAAAGAACCTGGGAATATTAAGATAAAAAAAAAAACAATCCTCAAGCTTTGTTTCCATTCTCAGAAAATTTGCAGATGTATAAAATACAGAGCTGCAGTTTTTCCAGTGGGCAGTGATTCTCTAGAGAAAAAAAATAAAGGCAAGTGAAGTTTTTATTTTTGTTTTTTTGAATTTGAAATTGTGAATTAGTGATAAAGCAGGAATTTAAACAACTTTATTTAATAAGTTGCAGGAGGAAATTAGATTCAAAAAGATTAAACTCATTCCTGAATTTCAAGTTGCAAAGAAAAAAAAAAAGAGAAATTCTCTGTCAATCCAAACTGTAAGTATCAAAGAAAAAAAATCAAAATTTTTGTTGAAATAAGTAAGTTAATACAATAGGGGATAAAGGAAAGTTCTTTTACAAACTTTGCAGATAAAAGCCTCAAAGATTTAAAGAAGGAACAAAAGAAAAAAAAAAATCAAAATTCCAGATGTTTAAAGATAAGTTGTTCCCTGCCTTCCTCTGTTCTCTGCCCTCTGAACCATTCAAGGTGAGCAAACTCACTTTTCCCTGATCCTATCTTGATGATTCATGAAGTATGATAATGAGATGTGTTTGAATGATGTGTATCTTGGCTTGCATGTTTGTATATTTGTGGATGATTGAGTGCATTTATCTGTATATATAGAAAAGTAGATCTGTTCTAGTTCATATCTTAGTTACAGGGTTCCAATCTAAGCTTTAAAATCAAATTCACTTTGTATAATGAATATTAAGCTTAGAACCTTGAAAAGAAAATGTTTATAACAGCATATACTTATTTTTAAAAATAATTACAAGTTTTAAAAATAGATAATTTATTATAAATCATTGAATTTGCAGTAAAAATAAATTTGGGTCAAATTTTTATGATTTCGATTTTTAGTTTTGATTTCATAATTGAATTGCAAATAGTAGACCATGATTTTTGAAACTTGTATCATGATTTTTAGATCAGTAATTAAAGAGAATTTTCAAATTTTCTGTTTTGGGCATGTTGGTCAATTCACGGCGAACTACGGCGAGATGAGCGGTGCCGTTGAACGTGAAGGTCGTGGGGGAGACAAGGGTCATGGGAAAAATACTTTGGGATTTTATTATCAATCGTGTTCACCAGTAATGATCGAGTTAGGGTTTATCACCCTGCGTTTTGACGTCGAAGTTTTTTTGGGTTTCGTGGCGTCGAGTCGTAACCGGGGGCGATCGCGGTGGGTTCTGGTGATGCTGGGGAGTGAGGCGGAGCTACGGCTAAGGTGGCGAGGTCTCTCGATTTTGGTGTTGCCGTGGAGGGGTGGTTTTTGGGGTGACGGTGGTTTCGAACAGCATGGGTTCGATACCCATATTTTGATTCGCGATCGTATGGGGTATTTTGGGTTTTGCAAAGCGCTGTGGTGGTCGAGAGCGACTTGTTGAGGCCGGGGCGATGGTCGTTGGTGGATGGTGGGACGGTGCATGGTGCACGCGGTGCACGCGGGGAGGCCGTGTATCAGGGAATGTTGAAGTTGGGGGAGATGAAGACTTCTGGAAGTTCACTCATGAAGGTGTGATTATAATAGCTTGAGGGAATTGAACTGTATGCCTAAGTTTGGGTTTGTTAAATTTGTTATTAAGTTAAAGGGTTATAAATTATTTCCAAATTGTTAAGTTAAAAATGTTTTAAAATTCATATAATCTTGGGTTTTGAAAGTTTATATATAAGAAAAAAAAAACTTTGAAATTCAAAATTGAAAATAGTTTTTAAAACTATAAATCGATAAATAGTTAAGTTATTTAAGATTATGCTTGATAACTTTAAATTTAAAAAAAAAAAAAGAGAGATGAATGATTACTTATATTAAAGCTTAATAAATTATTTAACTAAGATAATTTCAAAGATTAACAGGTAATTATGTAAATGTTAATAAGGATATTAACAAGATAATGTTTTATCTTAATTTAGGTCTTAATATCTTAATTTTGATTAAGTAAATTTAAAGGAAATAAAATTTAATTAATTCATTTAATTGTAAAGGTTTGATTAAGAAATTGGATAAGGAAAATAATTTACTTGATTAATAAATGGTTGAGGATGAAAGGTTAATTAATTTAAGATTAATTAAATTGTAATTAAAAGATTATTAACTAGATTTTTAATTAAAGATTAGGGACTAATTTAGAGGTTGTTAAGTGGTAATCAATAAATTTGTCAATGGTGATTAAGAATTAACCTAATGGTAAATAGGTATTGATTAACTTGAGATTATTAATCAATTGTTAAAGAATAATTAATTTATGAAACAAAGGTTAATTAAATGATAATGAGGTCAATCAAGAAGTGATTAATTAATTAAATAATTGTGATTAATTGATTTTTGGTTGGTTAAGCAAGGTAAGTTGATTTATTCTTAAGTAATTAATTTAATTTGAATTAATTAGAGACATGTTTGCTTATGAATGATTGTATTGCCTTGCATTGATTGTTATCTTGGACTATAATATTCTGTGATGTGAGATATGCTGTGCATTGATCTATGATATCCGTGATATGTTTTCGGTATAAATACCCTTGGCCGTGAAACGACATTGAAATTCGATGCGACAGGGAGTCGGATTCCAGTTGGTTATCCGAAACCCACATCGAATCATATTAGTTAATCTTTATGATTGATATTTTACTTTATCTATGAATCTGTGAATATAGGTAAGCGTTATGGGTTATACCGCTTATCGATATGATTAAATCTGTGATGACGATGTTGTGCACAATTGTGTTGAACCCCTGGACCACACATATACACACACAAATATGGATTGCACGTGGAAATTAGTTAAGTCACAGATTTTGAAATTGTTTTAAAATTTGAATTTTTGAATCCAAAATAGTTTTGGAATTAGAATTGAAGTTTTTGAAAAAATGAATTTCAAAAATAAAAGTTATTTTGAATAACTCGAATGAGTTTTGAAATTTTAAATAATTTGAGTTAAATTTGAATTCAATAATTGAATTGAATTCTATGATTTGGAAACTAGGGTTTAAAAAAAAAAAGTTATTCAACTTATAAATGAATTTATATGGGTTTTTAAACCAATTTAAAAGTGATGTTTTAGAATTTAAGATTAGCCCAAGATTCCAACTTGTATAAATCGGATTTTTCTGAAACGAAAACTGTTGTTTTCAAATAATAGAAGCTTTCATATAAGAAATGGATTTCCAATGTATGTTAAAAGGAATTCAAGTTTTGAAATGAAAATGGTATTCCAAGTTATAAATAAATCTTTGGAACGTGTTTTGAAAGCTATAGATTAAATCTTAAATTTATCGAGTTAATCCAATTGGAATGGAAGTTGTTTTGAATCTATGAATAGATCTTTGTGAAACTAGGTGAAACTTGGTGAAATAAATCTTTTTGTTTAAAGATTTAAAATGGTAATTTGCTTAACCATTTGAAAGAAAAGTTTTGGATTTTATAAGTTGTGACTTAACTAAAATCCCATATCCATATGTTTTAAAATATGGCGCTCATTATTCGGTTTAGCCGGGAGAGGACCTAGTGTCATATAGCCCATTCCGAATAGTGATACGACGTTAGGGATAGCAATTGAAGACCGGTGGTGAAGACCGGATATTTCCGAAAACAAAAGGGTAACTCATCGATTGTCTCTGCACTGGCTGATCCCCGGTATAGAGATCTTCATATGTGATGGGAAGTCCGGACGTGATTAGGGATTATCCGGATTTGCAAGGGCTTCTTCGGAAGTGCCTTCGGTTCTGTTCGAACCCGGGACAGACTTGTATGGTTGTATGTCCGACATTACACTTTGAGATGTTAACTGATTTCTATCAAATACATTTCTGCTTGGTGGCGGAGAATTTATTCTCTTAGCTTAACACCCTTCTCTGAGACGTACGAGCTCAGAGGTTATGTAGTTGATATTTATCAGTGATATTCCCAATTTGGTAATGTGGCATGCTGAGTGCTGCTGTGTGATGATCATTGGTTGATCATTTGTGATATGATCATTTGTTTGATCATTTATCTTTGTGATCATTGCTTTGGTCATCTGTTGACCCAAAGCATGGCTTTGTGCCAAAGCGTAGCTTTGTGGACGAGACTGCATCAGGACCTCACTCCCCGGAAATGGTCGAAACAGGAAAGATGCGGCAAGGTTATGAGGGTCGCTCCCTTTAGGGTGTGTCATTCCCTTCTGGTAAAGGGTGGTATCAGGTATGGAGCCCTGGTATTTAACCTATGTGGTTGCTCCAATCTCATTTACTGTGTGGTTGTTGCTTTGAGGCGCCTCGGATAAAGGTCCCAAAGGACCGGGGAATGACATATTCGTGTAGTAGTTACCTAGTTACAGAGGTAACCCGGCCTTGTGTTGGCAGAGATCTAACCGTAACGTTAGTTTCTCGGGACGTCCCGCCAGAGGCGATCCCATAGACAGTAGGAAGTTCCTTAGCCTGACCATTTGTTGGAAATCCAATCAAAACAATACGCGCCCTGTACGGTTTTAGTTGTATAACCTGCCATGGAATGTGGCGGTAACCTGCTATTGAACATGGTAGCTATAGTAGGCATACGACGAAATGTCGTATGCTGGCTAGGATTTATATTATATTTTCGAAATGGTTTTCCACACTTTGCACTTATAGTAATAATATCAAAGAAATTTCTCGTATTAAGCATATTTGACTATCATAAGGAGAAATCTCCTCCAATTCTGCGTTTGCATTGTGTGTGTGGCGGGAGGCCTTATGGTAGTTTCATTTTTTAAAAAGCATTGCGGATTTCAAATTTAAATTCTTTTGTTGTTTTAAAAGACCAAATGTTTTTGTTTGCTCATACCAGTCCCATGACTGACCTGGAGTTTATTGTTCCTTTCCTAAACTCTGGGTGCCCACTATTTTCCCACACGGGCAGTCTAGAGTTGGGATTTTCAGATAATCTATAGTAGGTGTAGATCCGATAGCTTTCAGCCTTAGGATTTGGCTCTCTAGAGTTGCTTCTGTTCATTTTGATTGGGAGTACAAGCTATTTCTGGATTGGTGCTTTGGAGATGTAGATTGCTGATGCCGGAGTTCTTTCTTGAAGACTATTTTGGAGATTTTGTTCCGCTGCTAGTGTTATCTTTTATTTCCGCTGCTATTTCTTGTATCTCTGATGTATATTGATGTTCATTGTATCATTCTGTTGTATCAGATATTGTATCAAATGTTGTACATTGATATATATTATTCATTTCTTCCGCTGTGTTATTTACTTAATGTGTTATAAGCTCCGGCGACTCGAATTTGAACGATCGAATCTGCGACATTCGAGTATAATGTGAAGTATGGATGTCGATTTTCGAACGCGAAAAATTCGAATCGTTACATTTGGTATCAGAGCTGAAGGTTAAAACTTTAGCTCAGGAGTATAACACATTAAGTAACTCATTAGAGATAGGGTGAAGTAAACCCTAGAATGAGTATATTCCTGAGATATCCGTTCAAATGCCTCAGTAAATTCTCTTACTATCCACTGATAGTGAGTATGAGTGCGAGAAGAGAACGAGATAGGGGACAGGGGAGTACCACTACAAATGGTCAATACCCTGCAACAGTGGGAATATCTTTTCTCTATCAATCTCCTTTGATCCGATTTCGAATTCTTTTGATTGCTTCGCGACTGCTCTAGAAAGAAGTTTCGGTGTGATGATGGCCATACGTATTGTTGTAGGAAATTCTTACTTCGTATCTTCATCGGTTTCTTATCAGCTTTTCGATCTAAACTCTAATGAATTTGAAATTGAAAATATTAAATAAATTGGAAATTTTAAATTAGTAAATTGGTTAACTAATATGAAGATTTGATCCATCTATCTATTCTCTGGGATCCGATATATTCTACGAACGATTAGTTATCTCTTCGAACTAGTCAATGCCTTTGCATATTCGTAGACCGATGGACCCAAATATCTTGTGTAATATTATACGAGACTGTTCTCATATCTATTGTTGATATTCTTATTTGGTAAGCCAAATACAGAATTTATATCCAGTTCGATTTGGAAAGGAATTTCTCTATCTTTCATCTTTTCTTTCTCGTCCTTGCAATTTCGAGGACGAAATTCTTTTAAGGGGGGAAATCTGTAACATTCCTGAAATTCATTAAGTTTAAATTGGCCATTAAATTATTTTTTTGAAATAAATTGTGATTTAATTAGAAAATTTTCTAGAATGAATAAATAAATAAATAAAAGGAAAATGTATGAATATATGTATATAAATAGATATAAATAAATTTAATTCAAGTAAATTGGGGATTTGAACCTACATTTGAGATAAATGTTTTTAAAATAAACATTTGGCCTTTAAAATCATTAAGGTGAAATTTAGGTATTTTTAAAATGGAACTTTTAATTGAAAATTCAATAATTTATATTTAATCAGATGTAACGAGATGTAACGACCCTGGATTTTTGACCCCGTTTATTTTAATAAATATTTAATCTTATTAAATATAAAATGTAAATTGATCATATTAAAATGAATGTGATCTTGGGATTTATTGTTATTTATTTATATAAACTGTATTTTAAAAAGGGATATGGAAATTTGAAATAAGCATCTCAATAAAATTTATCTTATATAATTTGATTAAAATACTTTACTTCATTTATATTTAGTATAAATAATACCTATGAGTAATAATGTTTGAAATTTAAAATAAATCTCCTTATAATATTTATCTTACATTATTAAATTAATGTACTTTCTTTTGGTTAACATTTGATAGAAGTATCTATAGATGATAATGTTTAAATAAAATTAAAGTTGTCAATATAACATATAAATATTAAATATAAGTAAAACTTAAGAATATAATGTAAGCATTGATAATCAAAACATAGGATACAAATATAAATAAGAAAGCAAGCTAATGAATACTATTTAAATATTGATAGCTAAAATACGAATAAAACCAATATAAGTAACTAACCACATGAACTTTTAAGCTATAACAAATATCTTTATATGCAAAACTATTGTCAATCTGTTAAGTGTTTAAAGCTAAAAAAATAAAAAATAAACAAAAATAAAAAAAATAAAAATAAATACAAGTATAAAAATAAAGCAAGAACAAAGTATATCCGTAAAATAAAACCAAATGTACTGTAAGACCCAAACACAAACATATGCATATAAACTATCTCTACTAGAAGAACAAAATGTTTTCATACAAGATATCTGCATCTATCTGACCATAGTTTAAACTGACAATGACAAGTTGAATATATGTATGAACATGCCTTCATTCACAAGCTTACTTAAAAGTTCATATCTTTATACATATATAAGACATCTTTGTCCAGTGAAATTATAAACTAATAAACTTGCCTCTATTCTAAAGACCAAAGTCAATATATATATATATATATATATATATATATATATATATATATATATAAAACATAACATAAATCAATACCTGACAAAAGTGCATGTGAATCAACTATTTGACTAAAAGTAGTAAGGAAGTGCTTACATACAAAATAAGGCTTCATTTACAAGCCAAGTAATTACCTGAAAATTTATGACTGCATACAATATTTATGTACAGATGAACATAATAAGTATGTTAACATATTTGAAGACATATTCATTAAACCTAAGTACAATTTGTCATTTCAAGTTACAAATAAACATTTCAGCCGAAAACTCGGTATTTTCTTTTATATTGCAGTAATCATATTTGGGCAAAAACAAATAAAACATGTCCAGATGCTACCTTCTTGTATCCAACTGTCTCTTCTATAAATATGTATTTATCTTGTATTTGATTTCATTCAGAAAAAATACAGAAAGAAAATAAGAAGTGAACTCAAAAATTTTGGCAAATTGAAAACAGTTTCTAATTGAATTCAAACAAGAGGAATATACAGGTTCAAAAGCAAATTTCAGGCAACTTCAAATTTCAGGAAATCTTTCAAACTGCAGAAAAAAAAGGAATTGTTTGTGTACAAAGCATGTGCAGGTGAGTAAACCTATTTTTGTCAAACTTTGTCCTCAATAATTGGTTTATGATAAATATTATGTGGATATATACTATTATGTGATGTTTTGTAAATTACTGGATGCTCTATCTTATGTTGTTCTTCAAGCTTTCCATGTTCTGAGGGAAAAGAAGCAAAGAATGGTTATACTCTTCATACAAAAACATTTAACTTAGAAATTTAATCAAATAAATTTGTTTAAAACTAAAGATCAGAGATGGGAAAACTGTTTGATGGTTGGCAGTGGAAGATAAGTCCTGTAATTTTTGATCCTGAGATGCTCCTGTATCTTTAACAATTTCTGAGTAAATATACCTATACATCTTTACTTGAATGCAAAGTTTAGAATTGGATAGGTTGTTTAAATTTAAAACTTCACTTGAAAATGAACTACAGCTTGTCAGAGAAACATAACAACAGGATATACAGGTTCTTAAGAAAAATAAGTCATTAGCTAAAATTTGAATGTTTTAAAATTGTAAATTCGATTCCATATATTGGTTTAGCATACAAAGTTAGAATTTTGAAATATACATGATGATTTTTAGATTAATATTTGAGGAAAAGATTGAATATGCATAAAAGTTAAACATTTGTCAATATCCAATGATCTGACTAATTTTAATTACTGAAATTTGGTATGGTACAAGCTTAATGATGTATTTATATAGAAAAAATGCTAGTTAATTTTTACAATGCAAGAATTGGACGAATGAAGCTAAGATAGGGTTTTAGTTCGTGAATTTACTGTTCTCTGTAAATCCTTTTTTGCGTCGTCATAATTGGATCGAGCTCCACGCGCTTCGAGGAGGAGGTTGTCGAAGGACAGGACGTGGCGCAGGCGAAGGGGTTCTGCTTCCGGTGGTTGGGGTTGGTGGATTTTGGCGTTTTTAGGTTGAATGTTCGAGCTTGGTTTCAAGATTTCGGGTGATATTTTGATTTTGTACTCGTCTCGAATTTCTGGGTTTCGATTTTGGGGAAGGAGCGAATTTGTGGTTTGTGGGCGCTGGCGAGGGCCGCGGGAGGTTCGGCTAACCACCATGCACGTGCACGGTGGCGATGGAGGTGAGGTTCTGTTTTCGGTCGACATGAGTGTGCTTCGAGTCGTGTTTAGTTTTTCCCGGGAGTTGCCTCGAGTCGATCGCAGATAGTGTTGAGTACCTGACGCTCATTCATATGTAAACGTTTAACAAACTTCAGAAAAAAAGAGGAGAAGAGGGAGGTACAGGGGAGAGATGCGGGAAGAATTGATGAAGGACCGAAGTATTACTCGGGTTTTTGATAGGGAAGTCTCGAGTTTCCTTCAACCTATTTATAGAAAGAGGATTAGGTGGATTTGGTTTTTAGCAATATTAAATACTGTTAACCTGATGAGTGTTTAACAGTTTTAGTACAAGTTTTAAACTATTAGGTTAATACTTAGCAATGTATTTAACACTTAATGATTATTTTAATGTAGTTAATGAATTTAGTAATTAAGTTAAGTATGAAATTGATTAACGTTTATGTTTGTGGTTAATATCATTTTCAAAATTTAAAGAAGGACTTTTAAATGTTTAAATTTAGTTGAACGTATATATCAATAATTATTTTAGAGGGTAGTTAAGAATAATTCCTTTACAATTGTAATTAGAGATTAATTAGTGATTAAGTGATAAGAATAATTAATAATTAACTAGTTGGAGTTAATTAATGAACGATTAATAGTTAACTAATTAAATAATTTAATTATGAATTAATAGTTAATTATTTAAGTAATTACGAACTAAGAATTTAAAATTAATTAATTAAGGAATTAGTAGTCAAATAATTAAGTTTCATTAATAAATAATTAAAGTTATTAATTAGTGATCAGGAAATAGATAATTAGGTAATTAAAGTTAAACAACTTGATTAAGAAGTAATTAAGTTAATAGTGTGAAATAGTTAAGTAATTACATAAATAAGACTTAATAATTGATTATGTTAAGATTCATTAAACAATTTTAAATGAAATAAGTAATTAATTGTTAATTAATGATTAATTAGATAGAATTAAGTCATTAACTCTCAGGTAATTAATTCTAAATTGAATTAATTACAAATACGATTTAAAGATAATTGCTTATGAACTGTTGTGTTGAATATCTGATTGTGATATTTATGTGATGATATTCCGTGATGCTCTGTGATATGTTATGTTATATCTATGATGCTTGTATATGTTTTATATGAGATAAATGCTATGTTAATTTAATTTGTTGAATTTAAATTATTTAAACTGTTAAGTTAATTAGACAACTTGGCCCTTAAAATGGCGGTTGGATTCGATGAGACCGGGATCGAAAGAATCAAATTTGATTCCTCGAAAACCACATTGATCCAATTTAAATGTTAGGTCGTAAATCCTTAAATGAAGATCGAGATGGTGTATTCAGAATGCAAGGGTTATCATCGTTGACTCTGAGGGTGATTCCAAAAGGAGTGTAACGAGATAATGCCTTCGGTTTCGTTCGAACCCAGAACGAACTTGTATGGATTGAATGCTTTCAGTATATCGTCAAGCGGACGATGAGCATTCTAAGTGATTTGTTCTGTAAAGGTAATCGCAACCTCAAGCCTCATCAACCGGGAATGGCTAAAACAGGGGAGATGCAGCAAGGTTAGGTGGGTCATGCCCAAGCAGGACAAGATATTTCCCCTGTCTAGATGTCCCTTTTATATTTCGGCTTAGTGAGTGATTGGTCGCGCCAACCATGGGGTTTATCTTTTTCGGGACTGTTCAGTAAGGAATGGTTTCGGCCTTGTGTTGTAGGGGGTCGGGAGTGATCCTCGGTACAGTGATCTAGGCCCCGTACTGTGACGGGCGGTACCCTAGTAGCCCTGCCATTGTTGGAAATCCATTTTCCCTACGAGACCCTACGGTTTTGATTTGTACTACCCACTTTTGTGGCTAGTAGTTGGAATTTAATAAATGTAACAATTTCGGCTATTTTCTATTTACTTGAAAACCCTAGACACTATTATAATATCACTGGATTTCCTATGAAATGTTTTGGTTAGCGTAAGGTAAAAACTTACCCGTATTTATTTGTGGAGAGTCTTACGTGATACCTTTATTTTCAAATGTTTTTCAAAGTTAAACAACCTTAAACCGTTTACTCATACCAGACCCATGTCTGACCCGGAGTTTATATTTTGTTTTTCATAAACTCTTGGGTACTCAAATTTTTATGAGTAGCCAAGTGATAGGTTTTGGATCTTGATTTTCTGGAGGAGCTTGGAGCAGGAGATTCCAGACGTATATAGCTATATATATATATGTAGTTCCGCTGTGTTAGTTGATGTGTATTGTACCTCTGAGTATGTAGTGATAGATGTAGGTATGGCTGTCATATGTATTGATATTGTATAACTCTGATACTTGTAAAACCTATGTTACAGTTATATGATATATTATATTTTGTCCCATTCCGCTGTGAGATTCTGATGTTGTTGTTCTTTTCTTTTCTTTCTTTTCTATTTCTATCCCTTTCTTTCTTAATGATGATACGTCTTTCTGGTAGTAGAAGGGCGGGTCGTCACACCAGTCCAACAGAGACAAGTGAACAAGACCTCAATGCACAGACTCGAGTAAAACAGTGAAACAACAGTGGTGCACTGCAAATACAAGCTCAGCCTCAAGGAAAGGTACACGAGGCGAATACGAACAAATCCAAGGTCTACAACAATTCAAAGAGATCATCAAAAACCAATGCCATCAAGTAATACACACGAAAACGAAACCAGGCAGTGATATGCACAGTGAAAACATGAACTAGAATAGAACTGTACTCAAGCACTTGCAAAAAAAAAATTGATACAAGTAAAAGTGTATCAAGCCTGAATAAAAGTGCAACAAGGATGGTTAAACCAGAAATTGTACAACTCACTGGCCAGAACACCCAGATGAACAACAAGATTTCAAGTGCAACCAAGTGCAAGAGTAAAAAGGAAACACACAAATATATACATATGAACACATATGTATACATATTGTGGCAGTCCAAAATATTTACATAAATCAACATACTCAATTCAAGCGACCAAAGTCAACGGGAATCGAAATCGTGGTGGTCACGAACGAACTCAATATCGTCAAACCAAAATCGAACAGCGATGACCACGAAAACGAACAGCTCAAAACGAATAAATTCAAAAATAATATGCAGTTCAAAATCAAGTCAGAGCTACGATGACCATGGAAATCGATCAAAGCCGTAAGCAGTAAGAAATCACAATATATACGCATATGAACAAGTCAGGGAAAATCACAGTCATTCGAAAATAATCAAACGGCCAACTTTAAATTATTAGACAAGTTCATAAATGAATATAAATGAAAATATAGGGACGAGAATCCTATTTGAGCCACAACCTCATCTGCAAAATCAATTCAAAACCCAAGTCACGAAATGACGAATTGAATTAGACGTGAGTATAAATTACTCACCTTAATTGAAGCGAAGGAATCACGAAGACGAGCGAAGCTAAGAACGAACGAAACCCTAATTTGCAGCAAGCCGCCATTGATTTTCTTTCGAATGTTTTTGGTTTCGAACGAAATGAATATAAAGGGAGAGTGGAACGGGTATCCACTTGAGATACCCCAGCACCAAAAGAAAATAAAACACGGGACAAATTCAATTGAAGCCCGCAACCATTTCAACAAATTTTTGAAAGGAATTTAAAACCGGGTTTTATAAACTCCAAACAGCTAGCAAAATCAGTCGTCTAATGACGATAGTCAATTTCCTCAAAACTCCGGGTTGTTACAGATCGTATGGAGAAGATAGCCTTTTGGACTCAGTTATATATATTGAATTTTCGATATAGATTTCAGCGTGTTTATCTACCGCATGATCACACGACAACTCCAAATACTACAAATTGAAATCTGATAATAATACACTATTACGGATCCAATGGAACTGGTTTCATCGAATTTCAAGACTGTGCCACGTAAGGCTATTTTTAAATGTCGATTTAAACGATATAAATTCAAAACTGAACTAATCACTTTCAAATTCAATTTTAAAAGTTCTATTACCTTCAATATTATCAATATGAATTTTCTAAGCCCTTGAAATATTTTTTAACAAGCTTAAAACCAAGATTCACTATTTTAACCAATTTCCAATTATTAAATTCAATAGTTTAATTGGCAAATAAGAAGTGATTTTTGAAATTCAAGTTAAACTAACTTTCAAATATTTGAAATCAATTAAATATTTCATTTTCAAATATCCAAAAATTCTGGGTCGTCACAAAAGGTGTTACGATCCAAAAGTAAATTATGAACTCTTGCTTGAGTCCCTCAATTTGAGTGACAAGAAGAGAGAGGAATCAGAATTAAGTGTAGTTGTTCACCAGAAAAGAGTAGCATGGCATTTCAACGCCAAGGTTTAGTATTGTACCTTTAATGTAACAACAGTTATTTTTTTTAGTGTTGCTTAAATAAAGATTTGAACTATAATTTAAATGTGAATTTGGGTTTCTTAAGTATTAAAGTTGGAGAAATTAGAATATTAATTGTTTTACTTGACGATGATTGAAATTAGAGTTGAGATCAGAATATTGTTTGGTTTGGATTTGGTATTCTTTGTATATATAAATCTATTTGGAAGCAAATATTAAGATTATAATTTTTTAGTAAATCTTTTCATATTTACAAAAATAGTGTTATTTGATAAATTAGCATTGGAAGTTAATTAATTATGATTTGATAAATTAACATTGGAATTTAATACTCATTTTAATAAAATATGGAGTTGTATTTTATTTAAATGGGCTTAAACTAAACCCATACCCATTTCTAATCAAATAAGATAAGTACCTTTCTCATTCTTCTCACTTTCAAAATCTTGTACGTTCACAACTAAAGGAAGAAAATAAAACTAGGACTGGCTTCTCCTTTCTATTGCAAGCAAAAATCAAGTTTTAAAATCCAAAAAAAATCCATAAATTTACATAAAATCAAGGTATCTTAAGTGAACTCTCATCTATCCTCTAGTTCAATCAATTTCAGTTTTTATAGGTTGTAATACTTGTGTTCTTCTTTTCTATTGAGACAATCGCTAGGGTTTATTGAAATCAAATTGCAAGATTGATATGAATGAGTTGTAGCAAGCTAACTAAAGAAGAAACATGAGTTAATCACTCATAAGATTTTCTATTTTAATTTCAAGTAACTGAATTTGTTATTTGGATGAGTTGTTGTTGAATTAATCTCAGTTTTATGTTCTATCTGTTACCATATGAAACCCTATTTTATGTTTGCTAAAAGCCACTATCATACGATCACTTGAATCATCAAATTTTAGTTACGTGTTTTCATGGCATCAAAATCAACATCCTTGAAGTCAAAACCAATGATATCCTGAAATGCACCATTGACGGACCACCGAGAAGCGACTAACACTTCCTAAGGCTCAACCTAGGCAATGCAACTGGTCGATAGGTCATACGTGACTGGTGCACCGGTTACGACCTGGGCAGAGCCCCAGGTTGTATGAGTTTGCTTCCCGATTGTCTCGTTCAATTATTTATTCACTCCATTGTTTCCTCGATTGCTTTGTTACCTTGCTTTGATGTATTGGTTGATGTACTTGCATGTTTTAAAACTTGCTTGGTAACAATTTACTTGACCATTTCCAGATGTTTTAGTAGATACTCTTGTTTCCATCGAGAGAATGCTCTATGTTGCTTTTCCCAATGCACTATTTCATTGCCCGATTTACAAAGTTCTTACAAGGGGAAATTCTTTGAAAGAATTTTTTTAGCCAATATACATGCATATGTTTTAAGAGGAAGTAAATTTGGAACTTTATATGTATATAGCTTTAATTATAAAGCGATTTCGAAGCAAATTTTATAAGTATAGTTCAAAATTAAATCGCATTTTTAGTATATGCATATTAGACCTTTTTGAATTAATAATACCAATAAATTTCTTTGCAAAATATTTTATTATAGAAATTCACAATCTCGCTTGGACAAGAAATTGAATTAAACCGTCTAGTAAAATAAGTAGCACGAAACACTTGCGTTTATTTTACCGGTTAATTCTAGGACACGTTCGAATGAACATTTATTTGCGTGAGTGTTTACTAGCTCTTAGTAAATATTCAAGCATCGTCAAGTGTTATGGGACATTAGTCGACAATTTTATAATTACTAATCGAAAGTGGATAACACTTATTTAATAAGTTTTCAGACTCGTTCTTAGGCATTCTTTTTAGGCAGATTAATGGGTTTACAGGCCCATCTTGTGATTACTCGTTTTCAAACGAGATATAAATTGCGAAGTGCAATCTTTTGTGTTGGTCAACGAAGTGCATATTTCTTAAATTGACCTGCATAGTGCATAACTATTGTCTGCATATATGGTGCGATTATCTATGCTCTTATTTTAGTGGTTGATTAGACTTTGATGAATGTTGTAAATGAGCATGAAACTTAACTATAAACCGGGAATCATTAAATGAAGTATTATCTGGTAGGTGAAGTATAATTTATGGATATTATCCTTGACATTTTGCAATTTTATTATTATTAGTGTCATACCATTTGTGATAATTAGAGATAGTCTAACTCGAGTATTATTTTGATGCTCGAGTCAGACCGAGACTTGACGGGTATAGGGACTCGGCGACCTTGGATGTAAGCCAGCTTAATAAGTCGATTGTGTTATTGTTTACATTTTCGATGTACCATTTGAGTCTAGCTTATATGCTTGATCTATGTTTTTATATGTGGGAAAATTTTTGTAGTCACTTTTATTGAGATCTCTCAGTGTTTATTTATATATATGTATATAAATGTGAGTATAGTATTTCCTTTTGTAGACTCATAATTTTGAGAAGGTATGGATGTATATTATTTTTAATGCGACGTTTGATTCTATATTATATATTATGTTATGTATTGTTTTGAATTAGATTAAACCATTGTATTATCATTTTGCGCCTGGATCGGATATGTCGAATTACCACATGTAAGAAAAGAAAATTGTAATCTCATTATTCGATGTATTTGATACTCGCCCAAAGAAATTTTACAGGTGGTCGCTCCCAACCAGCCTTATTCTCCGTGTTACTCGATAAAATTACTTGTAATATTCTTAGATAATATGAGTGTAAAGTGGGGCGTTACACTCGAGGTGGCGGACCTCGTTTTGAAATAAGTTCTCACGGGTACAGGGGAACTTGGTCCAAACTGGGAAAGTACTTATGTGATCGAACAAAAGCTTAGAGATGGAATCTGGCAACTATTGATGGAATCCTTATTCCATAGGCATGGAACAACGACCTTTTATGGCACTATTTTACTTACTTTTTACTTAGTTTAGTTTTTTACAAATAATCCACCCAAGGATTATGGAGGTAATGTAATAGGGCAGGACTTGCCATATTTTTCATTTATCAATAAAAGTTAGCTTCTTGAATCAATGAAATCATGTTATTGTAAGTAAAATCTTATACTGCATAATTAGCAGTGAAATCAGGTACATGGAGATTGGTATTGACTCCTTTAGTTTAGGATAAGGACAAAGGAGTAAAATTATAAGGGTCGGTCAGATAATTTGACCCTATCCCTTTGGCATTGACTATTGCCAAAAATAGGCAAAGTCAATAAGGAATATCAAAGGGTAGGTAGTAAAAAGCATCAGGTTCTAGAGATAGAAGCTCGTGCATAGATAAAAATTTAATGACCGCTCTTATGACCTGGTAGGATATGCTAGGATGAAGCAGGGATGGTTAATGGAAACTCTCGATCAATATCTAGAGATAGATGAGATTAAGAATGGATACGCGGACATAGATGTCCAAAGCACCAGTCCCCAGAGACAAGAACTGATGTACCACCAGGATTTTCATGATCGCACTTGCGGCCCAACAAGATATGCTGGACTAAGGAAAAGCGAGGATGGTTAATAATACTTTCAATCGATGTCCAAAATAAGTGGTCACAAATTAAAACTCAAAAATAGGTAACTCTGGACTCCTTTGATCCATGATTAGCATTGGGAGGGTATAACGAGACTGGGAGGAATCAGATAATTTGCCCCACATTACTAATCTTCGACCGATGGTTGAGGGTAGGAAAAAAGAAGAAATAATGCCCAAATGCCAACATCTAGAACGCTAAGTCCTAGAGATTGGACTAGTTATATAATGGAATTACAAAAGGTATGGATTCATTCACGGCCTAGTGGGACATGCTTGGCCAAGGTTGAGTGGTGGAAAACAATGGATAATTCTGATCACATATGGTTATTAGCAAAGTTGAAGAAGCCAGGATGTGAATTTCCAAATTGTTGTTACTTGGAGATAGGAAATAACATGGAACGTGATTTATTTATAACTGGTTATTGATCAAAGGAAAATCGACCCTGCAAAAAGATGAATAACCATAAAGTCGATTAAATATTAGTTTATTTGGCCAAACAGTGACATTTTGGCAATGATAAAACAAATTTAAATAGTGGAATATTACTAAAGCAATTGCAAGAATTTTACTTATATGTATAGAGTTATAGTAGGTAAAAGCATTGCACAGACACAAGCATGTATAATATAGATAAAATTGTAGTACAAGTAGTTATATTTTATGTAGAGGCGGTTGTATATCAGCAGGAATAGTATATAACATGCAGAAATGTAAACAGAATAGAGATTGGAATAGAAAAATAGTCGTTCATTATATAATAATTTTATGTACAAAAAAGGGGGGTCGGTCCAATGTAATCGTAACCTATTTACGACAAACTGGAAAAACAAGAACTACAACCTAAAAGGAGACAAATGGTGATTATTCATTGTTACTGGTAGGTAGATACGGAGCTTATTTCTTGTGACCCTTCTTATTCTTTCCAACCTTGCTTCCCGAGCCATCATAAGGCCTCTTCTGGCCCTTCTCGTCTTTTGGTGTTCTACATCTAGTTTGGGTGGTGTCGGCTTCAATCGTAATGTGGTAGGATCTTCAATGTGGTCAACAAAGGGGTTGGAAGTCTCCATGATGAAGCCGATGCTACTACCCATTGAAGGCCCGATAGTGATAGGAGGTATTTGGAAAGAAGGTTTCGGCTCCTCTTCTTGCAAGCTTTTCAAGTCGAGGTTCCTTCTTAATCTTGACTTTGGAAATGTCAAGCTTTAGCTCTTCCGCCATGGAAATGGATTTGGTTGGACCTGAGGCACCGATGATGGTGGTATCTTCCCCCAAGGACTAGGAAGCTTCATCTAATCCTTCTAAAACTATGATTTTTCCACATCGAACCGGGAATAGCTGAAGGGAAGGCTTGTAATGAATAGTCCCATGGTCATGGAGGTTGACTCAGTTGTAATTACTGTAGAGCCCGAGTCTTGGGTAATTGACGGTGGAGGAGGTGGAAGAGAAGGTTGACCTATAATGTCATAAACAAAGCAGTAAATGTTAGTAACAATCTTAGGCGAGAACCGTAGGACTTCGATCATTTGTGGGGCGAAGGATATACTTTCATTGGGTAGAGACATATAGGAAGAGACGCGTCACCCTCTTCCAGGGCTGACGGGATAAGTTGAAAGATGGAAACTGGGATATAAGGTTCAAAAGGAGTAATAGCTGTGGGAGTTGGAATCACTTGGGCGGCCTTGGAGCCAGCCACCTTAATTTTCAGGATATATACTATAAGCTCTTAATATTTAGGAGTTAATGATCCTTCCTAACACGATGCACTTAGGTCAGTAGTAACATCGGCAGCAGTTTTGGTAGCAGCATCTTTCACAGCAAGGATAGCTTCTCCTCTTCGAGGTTTTCTATGACCTTAGCATCAGGTACATGGCTTTCAACTCATCTTCGATGAGCCTTCACCGACCGCCTCTACGTAATGTAATACCTCTTCCCAAGCATCGAGGGGGGTAACGACATTTGTGCTTCCCAAACACTTCAAGTTCTTGTGTTGGATGATGTTAACAAAGAACAACTGAAGGTTGGTGTTCAATTCTTCCCTTTCTTTGGACTTCTACTCCTTTAGCTTATTTAGGTTATGCACAGCGGAAGTGTGATCGACTTGAGCCTCTAATCTCTCTATTTTTACTAGGAGCAGTTCATACTAATGCCTCTCTTTTTCAACACGAAGCTTTTGGATTTTAACTGCCTGGTGTTTGATAAATTTACCATCCTCTAAGAAGGCTGACTCCTGGACAAGCTGTAATCTAAGAGTAGCGTTGTCTTCGTAAGCAGGTTTTATGATATCCTTCTTCATAATTTTGGCCTGGTTATGAGCTATCTTTACCTCCTCCATCAAGTCATTGGCTTTTCCTTCCGCTTTTAAATTCGTGTCTTTTTCTCTATCTTTCTCCATCTTCTCCAAGTCTCGCTTATGTACCTCTATGAGGCTGTCATAGGTTCTCATTTCGAATTCAAATGATTGGATGTTTGTTTGATTGATACGGTTGACATTAGAGAGGGAAAAACAAAGTTTCTTCCACTTGTACCCTTGATCGACAAGATCTTGGACCCACCCAACCTTACGGTCCATCTCTTCCTTAGGAATATTCTTGATGTCATGGTCAAATATGACATCAGTTAAGCAGAGGCTAGGGAAAGTAGCTTGCATATTGCTTGACTGGGCTGGAATAAGAGTTGGATTGACCGAAACATCTTTGGATTAAGCAATAAGAGGAACGGTGGTAGACAGAGAGCACAGTGTTGAAGTTTGTTGCTACAAGGAGGAAGTTGTTATTATGATCGGGGAGGAGAAGTGCTAGAGGAGGAACCACGACAATCTCTGAATCTTTATGCCTCTTTCCATGGTTATAAGGCAGCCTCTCTTTGGCCTGCCTCTTCTTTCAATCCCTCTCGGCTTGGTCTTTTTTCTCCTCTCACTCTTTACCTTTTCTTCGAGATCTCTCCTCAACTACTTCCCGCTCCCCATGATAGAGTGTGTGAGGCAGATTACTAAATCCATGGAGCTTTCTTTCTTCTAAAATACCATACTGGAGATTACTGGATTGATCTCTGCCTATTGTACCTGAAATAAAAGAAAGAAGCATGTCAATTTCGAAACATTAGAATGTAAACAAATTAAAAGAATGTATGTTCGTAATCATAGTAGTCTGTGGAATACCATGTCCCTCTAAGTGCTATATGGACTGTGTAAAGGAAATAAGTATAAGGTCTCGCCTTCTTTGGCAAGGATGTCCCTAGGGGAAGCTGAAGCTAGAAGAGCCCTGCTTAAGGATTCAGCAATCGAAATGTCAAAGTCACCGAAGTAATCAAAAATATCATCTAAAGAACCCACTGGAGGAGTTTCCTTGGTCACTGGCACTGTGCTCAGTTCTGTAAGTTTGCTAAGAAGTCTGGATAATTAATCAATTTAAATGGGGTGAGGCTAGAAGTTCAATGCCTTCTGGAGATGTCTCTCCATGCGACTCATCTCCTCTTTGGTCAGAATCAATGTCATCCTCGTCTCCTTCATCACTTTCGTCATCTTCCTTTTCCGTTCCTCTTTCTTCTCTCCTATCCTCTTCTTTATGGCTAATTTTTATTTCAACTCTCTCATCTCCTTCTACTTGAACTTTTTTGGCAAAATGCTATTCTGCCACTTTATGAATTGATTCATCAATGTTTATCGTGCCGAATAGGCCTTCTACTTCCCTTTGGATATTATCAACAGAGCTGCAAGTGCAAGCAGAAGACCTGGTTGGTACCTAGAATTACTCGGAGGAGAAACATAAAGAACAACAAAATGTTCAAGGTGTAAGAAGTTACATCGGCGAAGGTTCTCGTTTGTCAGAAGATAAGCAGTGGCGCGATATCAAACATTGATTCTCTGGAAAGCTTTTAGAGTTTCGGTGTGCTCTTTGTTTTTTTTAAGTAAGAATATCGGTAAAGGAAGTGGACAATAAATTAAGTGCTTTGACGGCGAGAATCCAAAAACAAGAAGAGTAGAAAGGAAGAAACCTTACTTTAGGAGAGACAGGGCATGCTGAATCCGTACGAACAACGAACTAAGAAATATTCATTCTTGAAGTACGAACATTTATTGTGGAGCGCTTCAATAACCTTGTTATGACACCGGGCCTAAATAATCATGTAAGAGGGTGATTCCCTTCGTTGTTTGAAACTTAGGACATAAGTTAGTTCTCTGAAGGTTGGGAGTCACTGAAATTGGTTAATGAACAAAATGTGTAGAGAATTCAGTAATACATATCCATTAGGATGGACTTGGGTTGGAGCTTGCCCGAGCTCCTGGAGAAACTTATGTAGGAATGGATTAAAAGGCGGTATGGCACTGCCTATGCAAAAGTATTTGTTTAAGACGTATAGCCTATTGGAGGATTGTGCACTCCTTGGTCCCATGTAGGAAGCAATATATCGCTTTCTTGAATCCCATATTGCCAGTAGATGGTCCGAAGTGTTTTGGGATTTTGAGCCATCGATATTTTTTCAGGCAAACCATTTATAACTCTTAAGCCTAAGTGTTCGTTTAAAGGTGGAGGCCGGTATTGAATTAGTTCTACTGGTACTATCATTCTATGTAACTCAGCAGTAATTGAGTGCTTGGGCTCGAAAGGCATGGAAGTCGACGCCTTAGTAGTGGTAGAGCCAGCTTTAAGAGGAGTTGATGGCACAACACCAATGTTGAATCCAGGAGCATGGCAAGTTATTATGTACAAGAAAACTTGACATTCAACACAGTTGGCATATTTTATTTTGGAATTTAATTTTAAATGTGAACCCATATAACCAGTGCCAAAATCCAATGGATGTCGACGTGTGTTGACTAATCAGATTATAAATGTCGATCGAGGCAATTGGAAGTGTCAGTCTATGCAGTGTGAATCATGTGTCCTGTACACAATGAATAGACCATTCTATGTAGATAGCCTGTACATGCTAGAAAACGAGCCACATCACATGAAACTCTACATCAGATCTTACCCGTTATCCTTGTATAATTGATAATGGAACCATCATCCAAAGCGACATGGAGCGTTCTTTTGTAGGAATATAGGAAGTGCAGTAATTGGAAAACTATGTGATGGGATCATTTGAATGCTTTAATTCATGAACTATAACTTAAGATCAACCATTTACCGACAAAGCATGTTCACAATTTTTGAATGTATTGTAATGCAAAAGTATTGCAAAATTGTGAACAACGCAATTGCCTAATTCTTAACTTAGTAGAAATGGATTTGGAAAATATTTTGTTCAATGATTTGATTGATTATAAGTTAATGCTCCATCCATCCATTAGCTATAGATGATCTCCAGGCACCACTGTATCGGCAACCATGACCATCACCACAAAAAGAAACGATTGCTAACCTCGATAAATTATAGTCTAAATTTGACCAAAAGTTTAAGGAGGTCGGTGATGAAACTATTGGAGTGATGGTGATGGTGATGGTTGAGGCAGATGTTAGGTGGCCTCGGTGCTTTCAAGTAAATGATGGTGGTTCTAAGAAGGTGGGGGTGATCAGTTTGGATGAAGGCGCTAAAGTCACGGTAGTTCGACATTAAGGAAATAGCAAATAAGCAGTCAGGAAATAAAAGTGTGGAAGGAAAATAAGCTAGGTGTTCAACTTATATACACATACTGAATAGGCAAGAGAATTCTTCTCAATATTGATCAAAACAGGTCGTACCGAGATGAATTTTTGACCCAAAAATAAAAGGAAAGAGAAAGAAAAGGAAGGAGAAAAGTAGTATCCACCTATCCAAGGTGTAGAACAATCTACAATGTGGGATCTGGTCCTTAGTATAGAAAATGGAACTTCCACTATAAAAACAGTCGAACAGATATCCATCAAATGGAGACAATAATTTGAAGCAACTCTTGGATAACCAATGGACGTATATGGATGATGGCATATGTTTGTCTTCTTCCAGAGCATGCTTTGTTTCCAAAATAAGCATACTCTAAGGGGAGAATGTTATCTAGCTTTTTAACCTAGTGGCTTTCTAGCGAATCTGGACGTCAAGATGAAGACGAAATGATTTAGGGACTTGGGAACATGCTCGGAAGGACAATAGAATTGGTCTTAAGAATTTGAAAGACAATCAGAGCAAAGGAAAGAGCTCAGCACCAACCACTTTTTAGTCAGTAACGACCACCTTTTGTGCCTCCTCTAGAGCCCTAGAGCTATGATTTATGAATAGTAGGCGTAAGTGATCATCATGGGGTTCATTTCTCAAGGAATAGGGGAACAACTCCAAAGATGTTCTGAAGGAAAGAAGACAAGTACTAAAAACATTAGAACTTCTTGGAATCAATACGATTTCCAAGGGAAAGTGCTCGAAGCATGATGGGTCAAACATAGAAGTCCAAGGAAGGAAGATGGAGCAACCTCCCCCTATAAACTTAGATCGGTACCGACCACTTTTGTCGGCACTGAGATGAATTTTTGGTTTGGAGGACTCCATATTCATCTCCTACATTTTCAGATATGAATTTAGACTTGGTATATTAAGATCTACCGATTATGTTAGACTATTTCCTTATAAATACAAAACATTTGGCATTTACTCTCTATATTCTTTCTCTACACAACTCTAGTCACAAAGACAGTTATCATTTGATGTTCTAAGCTGTTAGAACTCAAAATCCTTTGTAATTATGGCTAAAATCATTAATCAATAACACTATAGTGGATATAAGCCTTAGATTTGTTGAACCACTTTAAAAAGTATCTGTTTTATTTACTAATTTGGCTAGATCTCTTATTTCCAATTTGTTTTTGGGTGCTGTGCCATTTCCCAGCTTAACATGTACATGTATGTATACATATATCATATGTTGTAATGTTTGCAATTATATGTTGTTTAAATCTAAATTGTTAAATCGTAATAATCATGTACATGGAAATATATATGTAGTTTCATTAAAAATTGTAAGAGGATTTTTTACAATAATGTGACCTTTTGTTGTCAAATATTTCTTTAATTGAAATCATTCTCATTAATGTTAATTTTGGATTTCAAGTTATTTAAAACAACCAATAGGTTTCAATACATGTATATGTATGTATGTGTGTATATGAATGTATGTACCTATAATTATTATGGATGTACACATATATTTCATTAATCAAAACTTGAACAACAGAGGATTATGTAAATCTATTTGATAAGTTATATATGCCATTTAATATGTCAATTATTACAATTAAAGCGAATGAGAGAAATGGAAGGTTTCCCTTTCTTCATATATTGTCATATCTTCCCTTAATTAATTACGTAGGTTAATAGAGGAAAAAAAAGATTTCCTTCTCTAAATTCATTTACACATGTTTCATTTACACATATACACACTACTTATATACTACACTTACACTTCACATAAATGAATGTATTTGATACATTCATTACAGTACCTTTAATTTATATCTCCATTTTAACAATTTAAACAAAAAAAGTTTTATTTAAAATTTAATTAGATTAGATCTAATATAACTTTAAACTTCATAAGCCTAATATGATCTAAATACGGATTTTTTTTGAAATTTACCCAAATTTACTTGCTTCCAACTGGCCCGATTTCAACAAGAATGCCTCGCTTCTAACATTGCAGCCTTGGATTATGTTGAGCTATTGGCAATGGACATGCATTTCTTTCCTAAGGCTCGCGTCAGCTAGTTGTAGGATGTTTTGGCTGACAATGGGAGGTGGGGTCATCCCATGCCGTGGCAGAGTTGGAGATCGACGATGAGATGGAGAATGTCTACTATATGTACTTGCACATTGAAGAGAAAATATGATTTTCTTATCAATATCGATAATATATAATCTTCAGCAGTCAATTAAACCATTAAGAGTATTGACTCTATCATATGGTACGATGCATAAATCCTAGAGGATTCCAAGTACATTATCAAATTTTGATTTGATAGTATACCCGAAGGAATATGATTCATCGACCCTAAAGGTAACTTCAAGAGAAAGACTAATGTAGTTGGGATATAGTAAGCAACATTAATAAGAATAAAATCATAATTTTCAATTATTGTAATAAACATAACAGATTCATCAGTCAACGTGCTTAAGATGATTGAAATTTTACTTGTAAAATTATCACTTGGTATGACTTTGTGTTTTGGTACATATATTTTGAAATTGAAAATTCCTAATAATGATTTAGAATAGGTTGTTTGCACATAACAACCAAATTTTTTTCGAAGTCAGTATTGAGTTTCTGGATTTTTTGGATATGATCCAAGGAATTATACAGAGGTATCATTCTATGAGCATCAAATTAAATAAATATTTTGACAGAAATATTGAACAGTTTGATTTGTAGTCAATATGCAAAGGAAGCATGTATCCATAAGAAAGAATATTAAAGGGTACCTAAATATTTCTAAAATTATAAGGAAACAACATACTATTGATTGTTAACGAAATACTTATGTTAAAATCAGCAATAATCTGGTTGTTTTATACTCAACATTGGATTTGTAAAGTATATCTTTTATATAAGTATAAAGGATTTTAGGAATGTCCCAGATGATATGCAAAGACACCTTAAAATTTTTAATTGGGAACATGTAAGATGGATTCCTTATGCTTTAGCAATAGGAATTATCATACATATTGTCTTGTTTATGATATCATAATTTTAGTATGTATTCGATGCATGAATAAATATCAAATCCAAGCTAAGATCATCGAATAGTAGTTTAGAGTATTCATTAGTATTTACTAAATACTTGAAAATTGTTTATAGAAACAATGAACTCCTTATGAGGGAATGTACAAACTCAAACTTCATGACTAATATTCAGTACGAAATGTCAATATTAAATTCGTGTTTGAAAAATAATTAAGAAGCTGTTAGTTGGAAATTTTCGAAACAAACATTGTCACTGATTCAATGAAAAGGCTATGTACATTGGCTTGAAAAGTGCCATGATAAAAGCAAAGTATAAATATATCAATTAATATCTGAGATAAAGGTGATTCCAAGTATCAAGAATACTACATTATTGTTATATGACAACAATGCAATGATAAGAGCTCACTAGAAGTCGAGAAACATACCCCGACCAGTTCCACATGATAAAAGTAGTTTATTAGTATCAGAGAGAGTATATTGATATAATAGATAATTAAAACAACTTAGATTCTACTGAATAAGGGTTTAACTGATCGATTCTCACCAAACTGATCGAAGGGATGGGATAGAGATTCCGTAGTAGCCCTAAGTGCAACTGAGAGGATGATTGAGTTAGGGGTATGCCCTAGGGGCAATCATGTAATTTGTTACATATATCTAACTCAATAACCAATCTTGTTCAAAACAAAAGGGTTTTTCTTTCAATTATATATTTTATATAATGTGTTATATTAATTAATTTAATTAAAAGTATAATTAATTGGAAAATCTATAAATGCTACGTTTTATGAGAGTAGTTACAATGTGTTGTAACCATGAGTGATTTATCATAATAAAACAAAGATACAATTTTAATTATTCCTAGTCAAGATGTCTCAAGACTAGATATCGATACATCCGTTGAGCTAGAGTATGTAATGTTTTCCGAATGTTGGGCTTTGTATTACCTACGGCTGCTGGGGGCATTACGGGGTTGCATACTTAAAGTTATTGGCTAACTAGAAATGACTCACTCGATAATTTTCTGTTGTTTAATATAACTAAGGTCGAACAGAAAATATCGATGTGATAAAAATACTCGGTTCTTTTGACTTGAGAATACTATTGAACTTCAATGTGGAAGCTCATTCCGATTATAGTTAAATCGTGGCACGACGTCCACCGAAAGACTATAGTTGGGTCGAGTGGAAACATTGGAAGTGAAACACTATTAAAGTGGGGATTTTCTCCTTAGTTATATGAGGTTCGTATCATGGTCAACTGAAGTCAACTCAAAGTCAAAGTTTATGGCCAGGGTAGTATGGTTAATAATAATTGTTATTATTGAACCAAGGACTTTGTATTTAGACTATAGTGTTGAATATGGACGATATTGGAAATTTTACCATTAGTAAATTCTAAAAGTCCAAAGTGATATAGTTTTAACGAGGAGAATTGGTGTAAATGATTGTCACTTCTAGGTAACGCTTAAATACATAAAAATAAGTTTTACCGAAAAGATATGTCAGCAATAAATCCGGCCAATATGTCACACCACTAACTAAGGTGACACTGGAACATTAGTGATTGAATTGTTTGATATTAATCGCTGACTGAATTACACCTTAACCGTAGTGATGAATACTACGAATATACCATACAATTTAACTAATTTATAATAATTGTCAATTAATATTTCTGAAATATTGATTATTAAATATTATTTGAATTGTTTGTGTACCATTACCACTTAATAAAGTGTGTAAATAAAAGTTATAAACAGGTGCATGTTGGTAGATTATTTAAATTAGATTTAAATAGAATAAACACTGATTGGATTTGGGATCATTTGAGGCCCATGTTGCCTTCATGTTTTGCCAACCATAAAAGAAGAGGAGATGATGAGTTTTGAATTAATTTGTAAAGGGAAAAGAATAATATAAAGAAGGAAAAAATGTCTCTCTTTAATTGGGCATTTATTACCTTGTTTATTTCTGTTTTTCCATAAACTTTTGGCAATTCATTCCTTTCCCTAACTTTCTGGTTCTCTCCTTCCTCTTTATTGGTCGAATTTTAAGAGCTCCCATGGCTAAAAATATCCTATAACAAATGCAAGTCAAGGTGGTTTATCCCTCTTGATCCTTGCAAAATCTGGAGGCAGGCTTCTAAATCTATAAGCTTTGATTCATTGTTCAATGTATGATTTATTGGGTGCAGCCAAATGTTTTTCCCTTATTTAAATTCATCTATGTATATATATCATTGATATAATTAGACTTTGTATAATTCACCTTATGTTTTAATTTTTCATTTTTCCACATGTAAACCTCTCTTATTTCTATTTTGATTAAAAAATGTTTATTGTATTGTTTTGATTCAGATCTATGTTTATTCATCATCTTCCTTTAATTTACATTCATGATAAATTGATATGTTTTGAATCCCATATTATTGTTGATAACTTGCTATTATTCTCTTTATTATTTAGATCTATAATTGAAATAGGCCGCAGTTCCGTACTCACAGAGTCGACACTATTCTCTATCATTCAACTCAAGATAAACGGAAATACGAACCATTTGGGTTAAAGAACAAGTGGTAGAAGAAGAAAGTAGAAAACAATATCAGAATTTTACCATCGCAGCGGAATAAAATATAATAGATAATAACAGATCTTTACACAAAAGAAAAATATATCTGTTTATACATTACATCATCAGAGTACACATAACACACAACTGGACAGTAATCATAACCTGTCCTCACACAACTGAATACACAGCTAATCATCACAGCGGAATATATATAAAACAAGTACGGAAGTACATATCTCCATCCAGCTCGTCTCCTAAGCTCCTTAGCAACTTTCCTATAATCTATAATACTCGGTTTGACCCGAGCATTATAGTTAAATAACACCCGAGTCAGTCTGGAATACCAGCGTGAGAAAACCACACTTAAATAGATTAAGAAAGTTTCAAAATTTTTTTGAAAACAAAAGCATCTTGTAAGACCATGCCACAAATAAACATGTTGGTATTTACCTTATGATAGCCAAACACCTTTTATCAAAATCCTCTGATATTGTAATAGTGTCAATAGAAAGTAAAATAGAACCTAGCTGAAATGATTGCATCTCACGTTTCAGCAATAGTCGGGCACAATCAAAACCGTACAGGCACGTAGGGAGAATGGATTTCCGACTAATGATGTGATATCCCGGAAATTTTTGGCAATATAAATTTAATAATCTGTGTAAAAATTAAATTAATTTGATAATAATTGTTAATAAGATTTAAATTGATTTAATAATCTTCTTTTAAATAAATATTTAACTGATAATTTATCTTTTAAAAGCTAATTTAATTATTTTCTATTTAAAATATATATCTATATATTTGTATATATTATAAATAGTTAATCTTTGTTTTAAATTTAATAAATAAAGTTATGTTTCTAATTCTAATATTTCTGATAACTTGGAAATTTGATTTAATTTAGTATTAAGCTATTAAGTAAATAACTATGTGGTTTTAAATACTTAAGATAAATATTTAATAGTTAGAACTTATTCTAGCTTAAGTTTAAATTTAAAATTTATTAACAAAAAGATTGTTTTATTTTCTTTTTAGTATACCTTGATAAAAATATGGTTTAAATATACTCAAGACAAAGTTAAAATTTGTTTAACTGATTTTAACTTAAATTTAAATTTAACAAAGGTTGTTTTGTTTTTGTTTTAAATATGGTTAATAAAATAAGTAATATATTTATGTAGTGATAATTTCATTTATGAATTATTTTAATTTAATAATGAGTTATTTTTAAACAATAACAATAATGTAATATATTTACAATGGATTTTAAATAAATAGGAATTGTTATTTTAAACTTATGTTTATATATATACAAATATTTTGTAAAGCTATGATTTGAAATATAAAATAAAATCTTTCAAGTATGTTTAAGATAAAATAAATCTTATAAAATATTTAAACATAAGCATAAACAAAGCAAAATAAAATAAAATAGCTATGTACGTAGGATATAAAGCATACCTAAACAAGTGAAAATATTTGTATGTAACCTGTAAAGGTTTTGAATGCAAGAACAAAATAAAATATAATGCAGGTAGCTTGAAAGTAAAATTTATAGCCTGTAAGGTAATATGCTAGGCTAGAATATAGTGTTTAAATAAATATCTATCAACATCAAAGTAAAAAAAATATGTATAGGCCTGTAAATAAATATGCTTGTAAAAGAAATGCAAAGTTATGAAACAAAGCGAAGTAAAGTAAAAAAGGGAAATGAGTATCATTCAATTAACAAAGACAAGTATGAAAACATAAAGTAAAAGCAAACCAGGCTTTGTATATTTGTATGTTGACAGTAAAGCTTAGAAATGAAGGCAAGATCAAAGTAAAATAAATATCTATCAAACAAAAAAAAAGAAAAAGCAAAAATATCTGAACATAAAATGAGTAATAGGATACATAAAGTACAAAAACATATGCAGGCAAATGAGCAAGCTAGATGTGTAGCTGCAAATAATATGCAGGTTAGAGAAGAAATTCAAAGCAAGTATCTAAACATGGAAATAAAATTAGACACATAGTACTTAAGCAATTAAATGCTAGCACAACTTAAGTCAATTCGAATTTTTCCAAGAATCATTTCAGCCCCCAAAGTATCATCTTGCCTGATACAAACAAAAACACATAATCATACCTGCATTTGCTTAACCCAGATATCACCTACCCTGTAAACTTCTTTATATACATCTTCTTATTTTTAGTTCGTTCACTAAACATAACAAAACTGAAACAAGGAAATAAGTAACAAACATTTCCATTTTTATAAAACTGAAGCATTACAACAACAAAGGCAAGATGAATCAAAAGAAAATCAAGGCAAGACTAAGTTTTCAAGTTTTCTGGAATCAAAACAAAAGCATGCAAATACTCTTTCCAGTTTCAAAGTTGTTTTCTGTTTGTTTTCAGGTGAGTAACATCATAATTGAATGGTTTAAGTATATATTTGTCTGTTGCAAGTTTCTCTGGAATTCATTTATATAGCTCTGTGTTAAGTATGAATATTGTGATGAGCATCTCTGTGTTTCTATCTGATTTTAGTTCTAGGTTTAAAATCCCCATCAAAATTTAATTTCGTTCTTAATTCAAGCTTTAACAAGACATAAGTTTGAACATAAAATGCTTGGATTAACAGAGACTTGATTTTAAAAATTGTTTAAAGGTAAAACAGTTTGGAAAATAAAAAACAATAGTAGAAACTAAAATAAGTTAAAACTCAATTATTATAATTCATGGATTCAGATATATGAATCGAATGCTAAGACTAAAACTTGAA
Organism: Allium cepa; assembly: GCA_030765085.1. Classification (NCBI taxonomy): domain Eukaryota; kingdom Viridiplantae; phylum Streptophyta; class Magnoliopsida; order Asparagales; family Amaryllidaceae; genus Allium; species Allium cepa. The sequence continues at coordinate 762,792,196 of CM060934.1, read as the reverse complement.
TTTTGAAAACAAAATCACTATTTTTAGTAAAGAGGTTCAGGTGAGGTTCTGGGTTCACCAATATATGGGTTATTGTCGATTTCTGGTGATCAAGTGGACCGGAGTGCTCGGGGTTCTCTGTGGTGATGGACGAGTGATCGGAGGGTCGAGGAAAAATGGTGGAAGGCATTGCAGTTGGAAGTGGTGGCAGCGGCGTACGATTTTTAGTGGGTAACCCTAATTCTTATGGTGGTCGAACTTTTGATCACCGTGACTTCCACCGTGCATCGAGTTGCACGAGGTCTCGGGAGGTGGTAGCTTGGTCGAAGATGAGTTCATGGCCGGAGCTGTTGACCATCAGGTGGTCGGGGTTGGGAAAATGCGGTGATGACAGGTTTGGGTAGGGGTGGGTGTTGTGTTTTCCAGGTTCTACTTTTGCTGCTTGTTTTTGATTTGAGATGTGGTGATGGATTCTGGTGGACATGATGTCATCTGGAGATGATCGGCAATGGGATGAAGTTCTGGTGGGTGGCCGGAGGTGGCTGGAGCCACGATGCACGTGCACCATGCCCATGGAAGTACTGAAGAGTTTTATTGGGTGCAGAGTATTTTGACTCAGGAAGTACTCGGGTCACTCGAGTATATGACTCGAAGCAGGGAAGTGTTTGACTTGAAGCACTTTGCTTTGGTATCGGGTTGAGTTGGTTTGCTACAGATTGTATAAAACTGCTTGTAGTTTAAATTGAAACCAAATTTAAAATAAATTTAAATTGTAAGCTAGTTGTAACCAAAAGTTAAAACTAGTCTGACGTTAGATTCAAATGAAACTTTAAATCCGTATACCAGATTTAAACAAAGTTTAAATCCAGTTTTAAGTATGAATCCAAATTTATATTTTGAAATCTAAAATAAAGTTTAAAATATTCAAATGGGTTTTCAGGTTTAAAAACTTGACAGTTTCAGATTTTAAAAATTAAATCTGAAACAAAAGTTTTACCAGTAGTTTAAATTGGAGGTTTAAAAGTATAGATTCAAATGGACTTTTGAACCTTAAGGTTTTAAAATGGATTTGGATTTGAAATCAAGTTTTTTTAAAAGAAAGTTTAAATCAAAGTTTAAAATCAAAGATAAATTGATGGATTCAAGTTTACTTCGAATTCAAATCTGAAAATTTAAATCAGTTTTTAAACATGATTGTTTTAAAAATAAGTTCAAATAAAATAGTTTTGAAAAGTAAATTTGTTTCAAGTAAATGTTTAATTTGATTTTGAGAGAATTCTTTTATAAAAGGTTTTTGAATGGAAAGTAAATGAATTGTTTTAACTTGAATTTGCAGGTTAAAATATTAATGTATTTTGGAAGTTTAATTTTAAATAAAGACTTAAGTAGTTGAATTTAAAGGCTTATCTTATATAAGTTCATATGCAAGTAATAAATGTTATTTACATTTATTTAAAAGATTATAAATTGAATTTAAATTTAAAATGTAATGTTCTAATACACTTTAATATTAATGAAGTCATTAATAAAGAAGTAAATTATCTTAGGAATAATTAAGTTATTTAAATGATTTAATGATAGGTTAATTAAGGAATGACTTATGTATTTAATTTATAAATTAATAATTTATAACTAGAGATTGATTAAGAAGTAAATTATGAAATGTTATTAGCTAATGAAGATAATTAACTAAGGATTATTAATTAATCAATTAATGTGATTTATTTTGATAATTAATTAGATTAATTAGATAATCTTTTGTAAATTGGTTAAATGTAATTACTTGATGAAAGTAAGATAAATTACTTATTGTAATAAATTTAGATGATATGATTAAATTGAGTTAATTAATTTAGTTTAATTAATTTAAGAAAATCATTTGATAAATTGATAAGTGTAATTACTTAGTGTATTTAATGGAGCATAATTACTTAGGGAAGTAATTAATGTTAATTACTGAATGTAATTAGTGAAAGATGATTTGTAAATGAAGCAATTTGGATAATTACTTTTGTAATTAATCAAGGGATTAATTAATGGAGATAATTAACTATGGAATAATTAATTTATTAATATAAGTAATTAAGGATAGTTAATTACTGGAATGTTATTAATCAAGGGTGATTAATAATTGTGTTTAATTAAAGATTATTTGTTTAATGTAATTAATTTAAATAAAGTAATTAATTTAAATATAATTGGAAATCATTAATTAATGTGATTAATGATGTAATTTATAATGGATTAATTAAGCAATAATTAATAATGAAGTGATTAATTAAAGTAATTAATTAAGGATAAATGTAACTAATTTTAGTTAATTAATAAATGAAGTACTTAAATGTTAATTACTATAAATGATTTAGGATAAATAATTTGTGAAATTAATTACAGACTAATTAGTTATTGTAATTAGAAGATGATTAATCAAAGGTGTTTAATCAAGATGAATATTTAGAGAATAATTAATTAATTTGATTTATAATGATAAGCAGGATTTATAGATGAAGTAATTAATTTAATTTACTTTAAATTAATTAGAGATAGAAGTAGTTAATTTAATTCATTTTAAATTAATTATAAATGGTATGATTATAAATCATTGCTTATGGATGAATGATATTGATATTTCATTGATTGATTGCGATCTCAGATATGAGATGAATAATATCTATGTGATATGGATGCTTGGTTTAAGTATGATAATATTTATTATCTGATTGGGATGATAATATTAATTATCTGTTTATGATGATAATGTGATTATCTATTATGAGATGTGAATTATCTATCTGTGTGTATATTGATAATATTGAATTGAACTGTTAAGACTAAATAGACAACTTGGCCTTAAAAGATGCGTTTTGGATTTCGATGAGACCGGGATCGGGTTTCCGTATTTGGATATCCGAAAACCACATCGATCCAAATTAACGATAGGTCGTGAATCTGAAGTGAAGATAAAGATTCAGAGTGCAAGGATTATTGTCGTTAACCCTGAGGGTGATTCCAAAATGAGTGTAGCGAGATAATGCCTTCGGTTTCATTCGAACCCGGCATGAACTTGTATGGATTGAATGCTTTTAGTACATCGCCAGGTGGGCGATGAGCATTCTAAGAGATGTATTCTCTAAAGGTAATCGCAGCCTCAAGCCTCATCAACCGGGAATGGCTACAATAGGGGAGGTGCAGCAAGGTTAGGTGGGTCATGCCCAAGCAGGATGAGGTATACCCTTGTCTAGATGTTCCTTTAATTTTCGGCTGTGTGGGCGGTTGATTGCAACAACTGACGGGGTTATCTTGTTCAGGACTGTTCAATAAGGAATGGTTCCGGCCTTGTGTTGTAGGGGGTCGGGAGTGATCCTCGGTACGTTGATCTTGGCCACGTACTGTGACGGGTGGTACCCCAGTAGCCCTGCCATTGTATGGAATCCAAAATCCAATAAGTGCCATCGGTTTTGATTGTATTACCCACTTTTTATGGCTAGTAGCTGGAATTTAATCATGTAACAATTTCGGCTATTTTCTATTTACTTGAAAACCCTAGACCTATTATAATATCACTGAATTTTATATCAAATGATTTGGTTAGCGTAAGGTAAAAACTTACCCATGTTTATGTGTGGGGAGTCTTACGTGATACCTTTTGTTTTCAAAAGGATTTTCAAAATTAAGCAACTTTAACCTGTTACTCACTCCATACCCATGTCTGACCCGGAGTTCATTTCTTTTTTTCCTAAACTCTCTGGTACTCAAATTTTTACGAGTAGCCAAGGGATTCAGGTTGACTTTGACGAATTCTGGAGGAGCAATGGAGCAGGAGGCTTCGGCCTTGTAGATATACATATAGTTCCGCTGTGTTGGTATCTCTGTGTTGTTTTGAGTTGTATCGAGTTGTATTAGCTAGATAGGTGTTTATAACTGTCTAGTATGGGTTGTATGATCTGTATAACTCTGATATATGTAAAACTATGTAATAGTTATGCGATCTATTATATTTTGTTCCATTCCGCTGTGAGATTTTGATGTTGTTGTTCTTTCTTCTCTATCTCTTCTATTTTCTCACCCCTTTCTTTCTTCAAGATGATACTGATTTCTGGGTTCAGAAATTCGGGTCGTCACAGTTGGTATCAGAGCGCTAGGTTGAGTGAATACCTAGGCTCTTGAGTGATTTCTTTCTTGAGAGAGTGTATTTGTAATTTTGATATATATATATATATATATATATATATATATTTATTTCTACCTATTTGTTGGATTACCAGTTCCGGTTCTCCAATTAGCTATAAAGGTAGATAGGGTAGTGGTGTGCGTAACACGACTACTGATGGTTGGAGTTTAAATGATTGATGTTGGAAGTATATGTGTCGAGACTGTAGACCTAATACTATCTCGAGTGAGCTTTGGGTGGTGTAAGGATTTCATTAATCTCTGAAGGAAACCTGTTAGGGTTCGGAGTTCATTTTTGAAGTGTAGTTTGGATGAGCTAGAATTTAGTTCTGTCGGGTGGAAAGAAGCCAGGCATGATATCTTGATACATCAAGGTGTAGTAGCTGTGTGATGAGACACAATGACTATGGATGTCTCCAAAGATGTTTCGTTGGAACAAGTTAAGGAAGTGTGACTGCTCGGTGTTGTGGCTGTGTTCAGTTGGGTGTTTCTGTTTGATTTGGGGTCCGAGTTTCTCAAAGAGCTTTGGAATAGGACGTCTTCTGGCTTAGCAGTTATTCTTGGGGTAACTTCAGAAGCAGCAGAGTAGATCCATTTCTTCAATGGATTGGCTACATAAGTGTAAGCTGTTCTGATTGGTAAAGAGAAAACAGTTTTTCTTTGGAAATAGGCTGGGTTGATCACAAAAGTGACTTGCGATAGTTGAGTATTCTCTTGGGTTACCTGATTGTGCTGGATGTCTTCAGGAAGTCATAATTTTGTACGTATCTGGAGATTGAGTTTGGTATCGATTGGATTTCCGAAGTGGTACCGATGGATCGGCTTAGTAATAGGATGGTTATTGAGTTTGGTGAAGTAGCTCAGGTTTTGGAGGAACTTTTGAGTTTTATTTTTGGATATGTGAACTTTATTTTTGGAATGTGTTGTCCAGTCTGTGTTCGACTTCAACATTTACATCTGTTCAGTCAGAGTGGCGCAGTGGAAGCATGGTGGCAGCTGTTTTAGTTTGGAAGCAATTGGATGTCGCGATGTTTGGATTAGAGAGTTCTACAGGAATTTTTTTCAGGATTTGAGGCCAGATTGGAGTGCACCTGTTTTATCTTTCCGGATGAGAGAAGTGAGTTCTGTTTTCTGATTTTGGAATAGAGTTTGTGTTCTGAATTTTGGTCGATCTTGGAAAGATCATTTTGTTGGATTGTCTTTGGTTCAGTTGTTTCCAAGGGCATCAGCAAAGGTTGAGATGATCAAGAAAGATGTAGGCAACACAGGATCGTCCGAAGAATTTTGTGGATAAGAAACAAAGGAATTTGGATTCCAAAGTCGGAGATTCGATTTTGGATAAGTGTTTGGACTTCAAGATTGAATTGTCAGTTTGGAAAACTGAGATTTGTTGTGTTTCACGTATCTCTGAGGGAGTACGTGTAAGATCTATCTCTGGTTGTAGAACCAGCAGTTCAGGGAGTTTTGATTGTTGATTCAGACTTGTCTGTAGTCTGATATCCTGTCTTGTTTTGTAAATCTAGATAAGTGGGCTCTGTAGCTTAGTAGCTAGATTGTTTGGATTCTGTAGAGCGAGTATCCCGGTATTTATACCTGGGGGACTCTAGATAGATCTATCCTGATTTTGTCTGGATAGTTAGATTTGTTTGATTGGATAAATTGGTTGCTATGATTGTTAGCACCTGGTTGATATATGCTTGTGTTTTAAAATTAAATATTTAATTGAATTATTAAATTACCTTTGTTTTAAATTTCGAGGACGAAATTCTTTTAAGGAGGGAGGAATGTGATATCCCGGAAATTTTTGGCAATATAAATTTAATAATCTGTGTAAAAATTAAATTAATTTGATAATAAATCTTAATAAGATTTAAATTATTTAATAATCTTCTTCTAAATAAATATTTAACTGATAATTTATCTTTTATAGGCTAATTTAATTATTTTCTATTTAAAATATATATCTATATATTTGTATATATTGTAAATAGTTAATCTTTGTTTTAAATTTAATAAATAAAGTTTTGTTTCTAATTCTAATATTTCTGATAACTTGGAAATTTGATTTAATTTAGTATTAAGCTATTAAATAAATAAATATATGGTTTTAAATACTTAAGATAAATATTTAATAGTTTGAACTTATTCTAGCTTAAGTTTAAATTTAAAATTTATTAACAAAAAGATTGTTTTATTTTCTTTTTAGTATAGCTTGATAAAACATGGTTTAAATATACTCAAGATAAAGTTAAAATTTGTTTAAATGATTTTAACTTAAATTTAAATTGAACAAAGGTTGTTTTGTTTATGTTTTAAATATGGTTAATAAAATAAGTAATATATTTATGTAGTGATAATTTCATTTATGAATTATTTTAATTTAATAATGAGTTATTTTTAAACAATAACAATAATGTAATATCTTTACAATGGATTTTAAATAAATAGGAATTGTTATTTTAAACTTATGTTTATATATATACACATATTTTGGGAAGCTATGATTTGAAATATAAAATAAAATCTTTCAAGTATGTTTAAGGTAAAATAAATCTCATAAAATATTTAAACATAAGCATAAACAAAGCAAAATAAAATAAAATAGCTATGTACATAGGATATAAAGCATACCCAGACAAGTGAAAATATTTGTATGTAACCTGTAAAGGTTTTGAATGCAAGAACAAAATAAAATATAATGCAGGTAGCTTGAAAATAAAATTTGTAGCCTGTAAGGTAATATGCTAGGCTAGAATATAGTGTTTAAATGAATATCTATCAACATCAAAGTAAAAAAATATATGTATAGGCCTGTAAATAAATATGCTTGTAAAAGAAATGCAAAGTTATGAAACAAAGCGAAGTAAAGTAAAAAAGGGAAATGAGTATCATTCAATTAACAAAGACAAGTATGAAAACATAAAGTAAAAGCAAACCAAGCTTTGTATATTTGTATGTTGACTGTAAAGCTTAGAAATGAAGGCAAGATCAAAGTAAAATAAATATCTATCAAACATTTAAAAAAAAGTAAAAGCAAAAATATCTGAACATAAAATGAGTAATTGGAGACATAAAGTACAAAAACATAAGCAGGCAAATGAACAAGCTAGATGTGTAGCTGCAAATAATATGCAGGTTAGAGAAGAAATTCAAAGCAAGTATCTAAACATGGAAATATAATTAGACACATAGTACTTAAGCAATTAAATGCTAGCACAACCTAAGTCAATTCGAATTTTTCCAAGAATTATTTCAGCCCCGAAGTATAATCTTGCCTGATACAAACAAAAACACATAATTGTACCTGCATTTGCTTAACCCAGATATCACCTACCCTGTAAACTTCTTTATATACATCTTCTTATTTTTAGTTCGTTCACTAAACATAACAAAACTGAAACAAGGAAATAAGTAACAAACATTTCCATTTTTATAAAACTGAAGCATTACAACAACAAAGGCAAGATGAATCAAAAGAAAATCAAGGCAAGACTAACTTTTCAAGTTTTCTGGAATCAAAACAAAAGCATGCAAATACTCTTTCCAGTTTCAAAGTTGTTTTCTGTTTATTTTCAGGTGAGTAACATCATAATTGAATGGTTTAAGTATATATTTGTCTGTTGCAAGTTTATCTGGAATTCAGTTGTATAGCTCTGTGTTAAGTATGAATATTGTGATGAGCATCTCTGTGTTTCTATCTGACTTTAGTTCTAGGTTTAAACTCCCCATCAAAATTTAATTTCGTTCTTAATTCAAGCTTTAACAAGACATAAGTTTGAACATAAAATGCTTGGATTAACAGAGACTTGAGTTTAAAAATTGTTTAAGGGTAAAACAGTTTGGAAATTATAAAACAACAGTAGAAACTAAAATAAGTTAAAACTCAATTATTATAATTCATGGATTCAGATATATGAATCGATTGCTAAGACTAAAACTTGATTTTTGAAAACAAAATCACTATTTTTAGTAAAAAGGTTCAGGTGAGGTTCTGGGTTCACCAATATATGGGTTATTGTCGATTTCTGGTGATCAAGTGGACCAGAGTGCTCGGGGTTCTCTGTGGTGATGGACGAGTGATCGGAGGGTCGAGGAAAAATGGTGGAAGGCGCTGCAGTTGGACGTGGTGGCAACAACGCACGATTTTTAGTGGGTAACCCTAATTCTTATGGTGGTCGAACTTTTGATCACCGCGACTTCCACCGTGCATCGAGTTGCACAAGGTCTCAGGAGGTGGTAGCTTGGTCGAAGACGAGTTCATAGCCAGAGCTGTTGACCATCAGGTGGTCGGGATTGGGAGAATGCGGTGATGACAGGTTTGGGTAGGGGTGGTTGTTTTGTTTTCCAGGTTCTTCTTTTGCTGCTCGTTTTTGATTTGAGTTGTGGTGATGGATTCTGGTGGACGTGATGTCATCTGGAGATGATCGGTAGGGCTGTCAATTTCCTACACGACCCGAAACCCGCACGGAAATTAGCAGGTTAACCCGACCCATTTAATTGGCGGGTCATTTTCGGGTCAACCCGAATTTGACCCGTTTATAAACGGGTGGGTTTCGGGTTGACCCGCTAACCCGAAACTGACCCGTTAACAACCCGTTTATACAGTATATAGGTTGAGCTGACCCGTTTACGACCCGCTCCGACCCGTTTATGACCTGTTTGTACCTTATACGGGTTGATCCGACCCGTTTACGACCCGTTCCGACCCATTTACGACCCAATTATACCTTATACGGGTTGACCCGACCCGTTTACGCCTTATACGGGTTGACCTGACCCATTTACGACCCGACACGTTTATAATCGGGTTACACGGGTTGGGTCGGGTCAACCCGTTTATAAACGGGTCGGGTTCGGGTTGAGCTTTTTCGACCCGTTTAATAAACGGGTTGACCCGACCCATTTAAAATCAACCCGAACCCGACTTGACCCGACCCAAACCCGACCCGACCCGACCCATTGACAGCCCTAATGATCGGTGATGGGATGAAGTTCTGGTGGGTGGCCGGAGGTGGCTGGAGCCACGGTGCACGTGCACCGTGCTCATGGAAGTACTGAAGAGTTTTACTGGGTGCAAAGTATTTTAACTCGGGAAGTACTCGGGTCACTCGAGTATATGACTTGAAGCAGGGAAGGGTTTGACTCGAAGCACTTTGCTTTGGTCTCGGGTTGAGTTGGTTTGCTACAGATTGGATAAAACTGCCTGTAGTTTAAATTTAAACCAAATTTAAAATAAATTTAAACCAAATTTAAAATAAATTTAAATTGTAAGCTAGTTGTAACCAAAAGTTAAAACTAGTGTGACGTTAGATTCAAATGAAACTTTAAATCCGTATACCAGATTTAAACAAAGTTTAAATCCAGTTTGAAGTATGAATTCAAATTTATATTTTGAAATCTAAAATAAAGTTTAAAATATGCAAATGGGTTTTCAGGTTAAAAACCTGACAGTTTCAGATTTTAAAAATTAAATCTGAAACAAAAGTTTTAACAGTAGTTTAAATTCGAGGTTTAAAAGTATAGATTCAAATGGACTTTTGAACCTTAAGGTTTTAAAATGGATTTGGATTTGAAATCAAGTTTTTTTAAAAGAAAGTTTAAATCAAAGTTTAAAATCAAAGATAAATTGATGGATTCAAGTTTACTTCGAATTCAAATCTGAAAATTTAAATCAGTTTTTAAACATGATTGTTTTAAAAATAAGTTCAAATAAAATAGTTTTGAAAAGTAAATTTGTTTCAAGTAAATGTTTAACTTGATTTTGAGAGAATTCTTTTATAAAAGGTTTTTGAATGGAAAGTAAATGAATTGTTTTAACTTGAATTTGCAGGTTAAAATATTAATGTATTTTGGAAGTTTAAATTTTAAATAAAGATTTAAGTAGTTGAATTTAAAGGCTTATCTTATATAAGTTCATATGCAAGTAATAAATGTTATTTACATTTATTTAAAAGATTATAAATTGAATTTAAATTTAAAATGTAATGTTCTAATACACTTTAATATGAATGAAGTCATTAATAAAGAAGTAAATTATCTTAGGAATAATTAAGTTATTTAAATGATTTAATGATAGGTTAATTAAGGAATGACTTATTATTTAATTTATAAATTAATAATTTAGATTAATTTATAACTAGAGATTAATTAAGAAGTAAATTAAGAAATGTTATTAGTTAATGAAGATAATTAACTACGTATTATTTATTAATCAATTAATGTGATTTATTTTGGTAATTAATTAGATTAATTAGATAATCTTTTGTAAATTGGTTAAATGTAATTACTTGATGAAAGTAATTAAGAGATAAATTACTTATTGTAATAAATTTAGATGATATGATTAAATTGAGTTAATTAATTTAGTTTTATTAATTTAAGAAAATCATTTGATAAATTGATAAGTGTAATTACTTAGTGTATTTAATGGAGCATAATTACTTAGGGAAGTAATTAATGTTAATTACTGAATGTAATTAGTGAAAGATGATTTGTAAATGAAGTAATTTGGATAATTACTTTTGTAATTAATCAAGGGATTAATTAGTGAGATAACTAATTATGGAATAATTAATTTTTTAATATAAGTAATTAAGGATAGTTAGTTACTGGAATGTTATTCATCAAGGGTGATTAAAAATTGTGTTTAATTAAAGATTATTTATTTAATGTAATTAATTTAAATAAAGTAATTAATTTAAATATAATTAGAAATCATTAATTAATGTGATTAATGATGTAATTTATAATGGATTAATTAATAAATAATTAATAATGAAGTGATTAATTAAAGTAATTAATTAAGGATAAATGTAACTAATTTTAGTTAATTAAGAAATGAAGTACTTAAATGTTAATTACTATAAATGATTTAGGATAATTAATTTGTGAAATTAATTAAAGACTAATTACTTATTGTAATTAGAAGATGATTAATCAAAGGTGTTTAATCAAGATGAATATCTAGAGAATAATTAATTAATTTGATTTATAACGATAAGCAGGATTTATAGATGAAGTAATTAATTTAATTTACTTTAAATTAATTAGAGATAGAAGTAGTTAATTTAATTCATTTTAAATTAATTATAAATGGTATGATTATAAATCATTGCTTATGGATGAATGATATTGATATTTCATTGATTGATTGCAATCTCAGATATGAGATGAATAATATCTATGTGATATGGATGCTTGGTTTAAGTATGATAATATTTATTATCTGATTGGGATGATAATATTAATTATCTGTTTATGATGATAATTTGATTATTTATTATGAGATGTGAATTATCTATCTGTGTGTATATTGATAATATTGAATTGAACTGTTAAGACTAAATAGACAACTTGGCCTTAAAAGATACGTTTTGGATTTCGATGAGACCGGGATTGGGTTTCCATATTTGGACATCCGAAAACCACATCGGTCCAAATTAACGATAGGTCATGAATCTGAAGTGAAGATGAAGATTCAGAGTGCAAGGGTTATTGTCGTTAACTCTGAGGGTGATTCCAAAATGAGTGTAACGAGATAATGCCTTCGGTTTCGTTCGAACCCGGAACGAACTTGTATGGATTGAATGCTTTCAGAACATCGTCAGGTGGGCGATGAGCATTCTAAGAGATGTATTCTCTAAAGGTAATCGCAGCCTCAAGCCTCATCAACCGGGAATGGCTAAAAGGGGGGAGGTGCAGCAAGGTTAGGTGGGTCATGCCCAAGCAAGATGAGACATACCCCTGTCTAGATGTTCCTTTATTTTTCGGCTGTGTGGGCGGTTGATTGCAACAACTGCCGGGGTTATCTTTTTCGAGACTGTTCGGTAAGGAATGGTTCCAGCCTTGTGTTGTAGGGGGTCGGGAGTGATCCTCGGTACGTTGATCTAGGCCACGTACTGTGACGGACGATACCCCAGTAGCCCTGCCATTGTATGGAATACAAAATCCAATAAGTGCCATCTGTTTTGATTGTGTTACCCACTTTTTGTGGCTAGTAGCTGGAATTTAATCATGTAACAATTTCGGCCATTTTCTATTTACTTGAAAACCCTAGACCTATTATAATATCACTGAATTTCCTATCAAATGTTTTGGTTAGCGTAAGGTAAAAACTTACCCATGCTTATATGTGGGGAGTCTTACGTGATACCTTTTGTTTTCAAAAGGATTTTCAAAATTAAGCAACTTTAACCTGTTACTCACACCAGACCCATGTCTGACTCGGAGCTTATTTCTGTTTTTCCTAAACTCTCGGGTACTCAAATTTTTACGAGTAGCCAAGGGATTCAGGTTGACTTTGACGAATTATGGAGGGGCAATGGAGTAGGAGGCTTCGGCGCTGTAGATATACATATAGTTCCGCTGTGTTGGTATCTCTGTGTTGTTTTGAGTTGTATTACCTTGACAGGTGTTTATAACTGTCTAGTATGGGTTGTATGATCTGTATAACTCTATATATGTAAAACTATGTAATAGTTATGTGATCTATTATATTTTGTTCCATTCCGCTGTGAGATTTTGATGTTGTTGTTCTTTCTTCTCTATCTCTTCTATTTTCTAACCCCTTTCTTTCTTCAAGATGATACTGATTTCTAGGGTCAGAAATTCGGGGTCGTCACAAATGACTAGGCACTGAGGTACAACCTATCACAGTACGTGGCCTAGATCAGCGTACCGAAGATTAGTCCCAATCTCCTGCAACACAAGGCCAGGACTACCCCTTACTGGATAATACCGAGTAAGATCACCCCACGGTTGGGATCAGCAACCGCCACACAGCCGAAATAAAAGGGACATCTAGACAGGGTTGACCTCACCCTAATGGGTGCTACCCACTTAGCCCTGATTTTCAGTCATTCCCAGTTGATGAGGCTCGAGGCTAAGCGTTACCTTTTTTAGAACATATCACTTAGAATGCTCATCGTCCTCCTGACGTTGTTCTGAAAGCATTCATCCATACAAGTCCGTTCCGGGTTCGAATGGAACCGAAGGCACTACTCCTACTACATCCATTTTGGAATCACCTTAGGATTAGTATTGACTAGCCCTTGCACTTCACTTCTCCACCTTAGAATCCAAACTCTTATTTTCCACACGAAAACGTTCAAATCAGATCGAAGTGGTTTTCAGGAAATAAATCCCGATCACGATCTCTTCGAAACGATCAGCGCATTGGCCAATATTGATAGTCGGTTATTTAACTATCAATTAACATTCACAAACAACCATCAAACATAAATAATTTCTCCAAATTATTTATTACCCTCAAAATATCTTCACAAGATATATTTTCAGTTTTCAAACGATTTTAAAAATAGTTTTCAAACCATCATCCTCTCACGGAATACATTTCCCAAATATTTTCTATTTCCATTGAAATCACCAAGTACAAAATCTTCAGATTTTTCTTTAAAATAATTTAAAACTCTTTATTATAAAACATCCTTTTAGACATTTAAGTTAAAACTACTTTAATACTTATTCAAAAATATATACTTTAAGAATATTTAAAATAAAACTACTTTGTACAATATAAAACCGAATTTCTAACTTTTAAAACATAATACCAAGCCAACTTTATATAATTACTGCTATAATAGATCAAAATAAAATAATTATTTTAGAATTTAAACATTTAGAAATAATAAGTTTTCTAAACATACTTTTTAAACAACTTAAAAACTTTTTACTTATACTAAAATTTTGTTTTGAAACGTACTTGGCTATTCAGGGAAATACGCTTCCCTTCCACATCTTTTTTTTAAAAATAAATCAATATTTATTTTTAGACAAATTTACCCATTCCTTTAATAAATTCCCACCGTGAATTTATCCTTCCAAATACCCACTGATACATTACTTTACTTTTTACAAACCCAATTTATAAATTCCATAGACTCATTTACCTTTTAAAATTCCAATTTTAAACACTTAAATCAATTTCAAATTGATTTCCAAGTTACTCCATCTTGAAATAAATTTCTTTACTTACTCAATTTAATTCAAAATCCATTAATTTCAGACTTTATTTCTTAATTATGATTTAAAATCTTTTTAGCTGAAAATACCGATTTCAGAATTCCCAAATTCCTTCTTTATCCTTTTAAATAAATTTAAACCTTGAATTTTAAATTACTTCTTTATTCCTTTAAATAATATCACTTAAGTTCTAAAATTCATTATTTCTCTTTTTATTCAAAATCCCTTTTCCATACTCGGAATTTATTCATTAGGATTTTAAAATCACCTTTATTCTTTTCCAATTCATTCTTAAATTTATTCAAATTCTCTATAATTATTTTACTTAAAAATTCACTCTTTTATTTTCTTTAAAAAATCCAATTCTATATATTTTGATAACTTAGTGTACCAAAATATATTCAAGCAAACCATAGCGTTCAATATTCCAATTATCAATATAATTCATCCCAAAATATTAAATATTCATAACACAGAATATTAAACCATCTAAATAATTATTAAGGAATCCACTTGGATCCCGCCAACCTGTTTCCCTGTGTTAACGCTAAAATTTGAACGCTAACACCCCGTTGTATGAAGTGAGATTGTGAAAGCACCACCCGATAACTCGGGAACAGATTATAAGCAGATAATAGTGAAAAAGCAGTAAACAACAGCAATTTTATAGTGGTTCGGCTTAAGAGAGAGCCTACGTCCACTTTGAATATCTTTATTGACGATTTGATTACAAGTCGATGCAATTACACTTTGATTACAACACACTTCGAGTTACAAGTGACTTAGAACAAGTAGCCTAAACTTCAATGTCGATCCAAATCCTTGAACTCATGTTGGACATGTATCATTTCTTCATGAAGTTCCTTGAGGCATTCTTTATATCTTGAAAGCTTTAAGTGTTGGAGTAGGTCGGAATGCAGCAGAGTAACGGCGCTTGAAATGAATGAGCCAAAAGTCCCTTGAATGTTGGAGGTGGCCATGTATTTATAGGCAAATTTCTGGGCTGGAATTGTTAAGTCATGAGTCGTGACCGACTCAGGATGAACCGTGACCGACTCACATATCACGAGTCAGCAAGCAGTGGCATAGATGAAATGGCATTGATCTTGTTCCTCGTATGCTTAGGTCGCCAGCGACCTATGATAGGTCGTTAGTCACCTTGAGTCGTTGGAAACCCTGAGTCGGTCTGCCCCATAAACCACTAACTAGTTAAACCACTCTGCTCCTCTAAGGCATTAACTCGTTGAGTCGTTGATCCACTGAGTCGTTACAAACCTTGAGCAGATGAGTCGGTCCAGTCCTTGAGTAGATGAGTCGGTCCAGTCCTTGAGTAGATGAGTCGGTCCAGTCCTTGAGTCGTCTCGTATGAGCCGTGAACTTCATTGAGTCGGTAACTCAATGAGTCGGCCTGTATCATGAACCGTTAACCTCCATGAGTCGTTCCATCCCTCTAAGTAGATGAGTCGGTCTGTCTAATGAACCGTTAATTCCTATGAGTCGTTCCATTCCTTTAAGTCGCCGCGAACCTTAACTCGTCAGCTAATTAAGTCGTAACCAGTTGAGTCGGCCTGAATCTTAACTCGTTAAGGAAAAACGGGGTTAACATTTTCCCCTCGAAGTACACGCCTAAGTCGTAGATCGTGTACTTCGACTCATCTTGACTCGCATGTGCTGACTCACGTTCCACTATACTGGTATAAAAGGCATGAATCGTCACTTTTATCTTCTTCTTCTCATACCAATCTCGTAAGTCGTTTTCTGCCATTAACATTCCTCGAGCTTTCAAAAGCAATTATATTCCAACTCCCTGCTAATAATCTTTGTTGCGTAAGTGAGCTTGATTCCCTTTCGATTCCTTACTGTTATTGAATTATGAATCCGGATTCCCCATTTTTCTGACCCTGATGCATCTTTGTGCCATGTTCCATCGCGACTCATGCTTTTTTGATCGATTTACAACTGCCATCGATTATATTATTGTTATTATTCGCGAGAACATAACAGCGCGTCGGATTCGTCGCAAATTTGTAGCGATTCGAATTGACCCTTTGAGTGATTTTCTGATGGCGTGAGGTGAAGACAATGGATTATAGTGCCTTGAATTATCTGGTCTGCGAGTTTGGAAGGGATGAAATGATCCTTAACGGGTTAATGCGTTAGAGAGAAGATGACCGGTCGAGGAAATGACGTTTTTGATGACTTAGGTTTTTGGTCGTACGAGCGACTCAGCCTTTTAGATCCTCACCGCGACTCATCCTTTGAACCGTGAACGACTCAAACCATCTGCGCGAACGACTTAAGCCATAGGCCATGAACGACTCAGCTCATAGGTCGTGAACGACTCAGCTCATAGGTCGTGAACGACTCAGCTCATAGGCCGTGAACGACTCAACTCATAGGCCGTGAACGGCTCATGACTTGGACTATTTTTCATACCGAGTTGCTCCTTGTGGTTTAAACCTATGACCGACTCAATTAGATGCAATCTAGGATTTGAGTCGCGGCCGACACAGGACTTGGAGAATTTCACACTGCTTTGAACTAAAATTTTTCTCTTTTTACCATGCCTTACGACTTAAAGAACTAGTGACTCGGTCTTTGACTTGAATTGCTGAAATAAACCACCTGAATATTGAATTGTCTGGACTTTAACCTGTTAAACTTTATTGCATACTTTAGTTTTACAGATTGCTTTAGTTTGCAAGTATACAACCTGTTTAATACAATAATCACAGAGAATCGGGACGAATATACTGCCATTGATTGCCCACATCCAATGACAAATTAGTCAATAGAAGATAAATGTTAAATAGATTGCGTGAATGAAGTACTTTAAACCAACGAATCCAAGTAGAGTGCTAAAGCAATGTTGAAATAGTCAACTGAAATTGACCAGTTTGCACTAACACTATACCTGAAACTTTAAATTAACAAGTCCTGAAATTTAGTAATTGATCAATTGCCAACTAGCTTAACTTCAGTTATGTTTACTTGTTTATCTTCATTAGTTCTGCACAACACTTCACACTTTTAGGAAACGTGCACCTTCGCATTTGAACATCCAGTTGCTTGTGTAGAATGACTTCTCAACAAGAAGAACCGATGGGCCAGGCTGAAGATGTCTTCCCAGTAGCCAACCCATTGGATAACCCTCCGGAGAGAACTTCCACAACTCTGAATCAGCGGGTGTTTGACCAATTGCGCATCCAGTTTGGCATTGCCGAAGCTGATGCCTTACTGCCGGGGCCAAATGATACTGCAGATAGGCCCCCTCTCGGCTTTATTGCTGTCAATCGCCAAATGTGCTTGATCTGTGCCATCCCACCTTTTAATGACTTCCTTCAGCAGTTCCTGCTTCGGTTATCTATCTCTCCATTCCAATTGCACCCCAATGGCCATGCCACTCTGATGGGGTTATGTGTGCTATTTAGGAGAGTTTTGGACCGATTACCGAGCTTTGGGGAAATCTGCTACCTCTGCTCATTCACAAAAATTAAAGATCATCCCTCTATCGTAGTTATAAGGAGTGCTCGAAACCGCAAACTCATCACTGATCTTCCTGAAAGTGTTCATGGATTTCTAAATCAGTTTTTCTTTGTTCGCTGTCCTCCAGGGTTTTATGCCATCTGGAGAGTAGGAAGTAAGATTTCCTGTTTTTATTTCTCCATTTTTGAGCTTTTCGAAATCTGAGTTGCTAAATGCTAACTTCGCTTCTTTTTTCCTGTTTTAGCACTTCCTCCTCCCTCTAGAGATCCATGCTATAAGCAAATTTTTGAAAGACTGAATGCCGTGGCGGTAGAAGAGAGGAGTATAAAGTTTTTGTTAAATGATGAATTTTTACATCAATATGGGCTTCTTCATTCCTCTCGCTTCACTCAGCCTCATGAAGTTCCAACTGAAATTCCCGATTCTCCGATAGAAACTCCTGATGCCCCGGTCTCTTCTAAAGAGCACATGCAGGGAGGAACTTCTATAGAAACTCCACTAGTGAAGTGCTCAACTCCGAAGGATGCTGCGGGGCCGTCTGACAAGTCTGTACTTGCCCCAGTTATCGAATAGGAAGAACCTCCACGATCTTCCGGGAGATCCGCTGACGAAGGAGTTGAGAAAGCAAGTCCCAAAAAGCATGATGGTGATGATGTTTTTGAGGGGTTGAGCGACCTAATTGTGACTTCACAAGAACTTTTCAAAGATGATGTTTCCAAAACTATCTCTTCTGTAATCGAGGCGACATCTTCTCTACAACAAATGTCAACTCCTCCTACTCAAGTTATCACTACCTCTACTCCTCAGAGTGGTCTGTAGCTTGATGCGTGTAGTTTACACATTACACAACACTTAGGATTTTTCAGCATTTCTACGCACTTATCTTCTTATACTTTAAAGATTTCTAAAGCTTATTTTTTTTTTTCAGATTCTCCAATGGGGCGCAGCAGCTCATATTACGATGATTTCCAGCGCTACGGGAGGCGTAGCCAATATGATTATAGGCGTTACCTCCCCTCTTACAGAGAGTCCGATGAAGAAAGAGCTGCCCATAAGGCTCAAGAGAAGAGGGCTCAAGAGGAGCGCTACGAAAGAAGGGAGAGGGAAGAGCGCCATGATTCTTCACAGAGAGGTGACGATTCCCATAAAAGAAAAACCCATGATGACAGAGGAAAAGGTCACGTGGTTGAAGATTTGAGCAAGCGAGCGCGACATGGTGAAAAGCACACCGCTATAACTCCTGAAAAGGTTACCGCCCCTGCCTCGCTTGATATTCCTTCCGGCTCTCCCGCTCTCGGGAAGTCGGACATCCAAACTATAATTAGCAGACCCAAATTCCAAGTTGGACCGGGTCCTGCCACTTTGCAAAACCGATTTCCTCAGTGGTGTCTGAAGGGAGTAAGGTTTGACCTTGACTTGGTCCCCATTGACAAGTCTGCCATGTTACAAAACTTTGACGCCGTTAAACTTGACATTAAGAGGATGTCGAACTGGCAGAAACTTGTTGACGTGCTTCAGAGGGTTAATCGTGCAAACATAGAGGCCATGCTCACCATGGAGAATGATAAAGCCGAATGGCAAAAAGTGCTCGAGCAACATGACACCGAGATGAGGAGCATTGCTTCTTACAATGAGGAGCTTGAAGCGAAAGTTGAAGAACTGAAACAAGAGCTTGTTGCTTCCTCTACTTCTTATTCTAAAAAAGAAGAAGTGCTCCTCAAACAAGTGAGAGATGCCCATGCTAGCCAAAGGGATGCCGAAGACAGGCTCGAAGTGCAGAAAAGAATTAGTGAGGGCTATGTCGCTAACATTGAAGAGATTAAGAAGAAAAACAGCTCCCAAGAGGCGGAGATCCAAATGCTTAAGCTTCAACTTTCTAAAGCTGAAATGGAGCGTGATGAGGCCGTTGCCGGCAAAATTGCAGCTGAAGATTCTCACGAGGCAATGAAAGCCAACATTAGCTCAACATTATTTGATTTCTATCTGCACAGCATTTTGGGGCGTGGCAGCCTTGCCTTTCTGGGCCCTAAGTATGAAATTACACTAGCTGAAGTTTGGGAGGCAGCACTCGATATGCTCGGTGGTAAAGGCGCTGGCTACGCTGAGTCAGCTCTTGAAGAGCATTATCTTGATGATGATGCCCGCACCGCTCTTGCCAATGGGAGAGAACAGCTTGCAAGATTGAGAGCCGGAACAGCGACAGGAGAATATTCAGGAAAAATCACCTCGACGACTCCAATACAACCTCTCCTTCAGCCGAAATTGATATTATCGGTTCTAGTTCTCATTCCCCTTCTCCTACTAAAGTCACCACTGATATTACAAGCATACAAGGTGGAGATGAGGGCGGCGAGAGTGCTGAGGCACAGGCTTACGAAGTTGACATCAGGGAACCGACTTCTGCAGGTAACCCTACTGACAATCTTGCCCAAGTAGACTGCTCATCTGTTTCTTATAAACTTGATGGGCTTTTCGACTACTTCTTGAATCTCGGCGAACCTTTATCTCCGCTTTTTGATGACTTAAAATTTTTTCCTTCTATAGAGAAAACGTTGGGCATTGTTCAGGGTTCTCCTCCTCCGGTTATCCCTCCTCCGTCTCGTCAGGTGGCTCCTCCTTCTGCTTCACAGCCCGGGTCACAAGAGGAGCAAATCGAGGCTCTTCATGGCCTAGATGACCCTATTGTTTCGCAAGAGCAGAAAGACGAGGGACTTGAAGGAGGCGAGATCTCTCCGGAGCGGACTCCTTCTGATGACGTAATCTTGCCCGCTCTTGTTACTCCAGGGAGTGAGTCTTCTTCGAAGAGAAGAAAGAAGCACGGAACATCAAAGAGGAGGGGGAAGAAGATCATTGCTACAGAAGAGGAACCGGAAATTGCACCAGTTGCACCTCCCTCTCCTTCTTCCCTTATACCTTCAGACCGTCCTGAAAAGCTAACCATTCGGCCAGGCAAAGGGTCTAAAGGTGGCAAGAAGAAATGAAGATTCCAGCTTTTAGCTTCTTGTCTTTTGCATGTACTGGTCGAGAACTGTGCGGGTACCGGCCCCTGCTTTTTATTTTGAAACTTGTATCTGCAATACAATTGAATAAAATGATCCTTTATTTGTACAGACTCCTGTTTGAATTTGAGAATGCATTTATTATTCATTTTTGCACAAGTTTATTTATATGATATTGCAGAGGGCTTATGGCATGTTGTTTGAGCATTACTTTCGTCGATGTGGCTATACCATATTGTATATAATTATACCATGTTGCCCCCATACCATAAGCTTGCTGCAATATTTTATACTTCGGGGGGACTTGCACTCTTATTTTCTGAAGAATAATTATTTCATTCTTGAAGAAATTCTTCGTAGAGTACAACTCCCTTCATATAAGTTTTTATGCTTTGTTCTTCGAAGAAATCACTTTTCTTTTGCTTATGTACACGTTTTACCAAGTGAATTCTTCTATGAGGTAAAGCGGGCCTCTGAAGGGTACTTTAACTTTCTTTCTTTATTTTTTTTTGAGGAAGGTTATTTTCCAGAATAGGTAAATCACTCTTCCTTTGAAAGTTAAAGTGTGCCCTTGATGAGGATTTTTTTTTCTTACATAGAAAGTTGTACCTCTGAGGAGAGATTTTTTCACGTTTCAACACTTGGAAGTTTTATTTCAATCTCGGTGAAACGTGTACCTCCAAAGAGTTGTGCCTTTGAAGGAAGCCTTTTCACGTTTCAACACTTGGAAGTTTTATTTCAATCTCGGTGAAACGTGGGCTTCCGAAGAGGTCTTTCTTCTTGATTGTGTCTCCGGGAGGAGGTTTATTTATTTATTTATTTTTTTCAGAAACATAGAAAGTTGTACCTCTGAGGAGGGATTTTTTCACGTTTCAACACTTGGAAGTTTTATTTCAATCTTGGCGAAACGTGTACCTCCAAAGAGTTGTGCCTTTGAAGGAAGCCTTTTCACGTTTCAACACTTGGAAGTTTTATTTCAATCTCGGTGAAACGTGGGCTTCCGAAGAGGTCTTTCTTTTGTTTTACATTTCAACTCTGGTGAAGTGAAATTCCGAAGAGCGGTTGTAACACTTCAACTCCTGGTGAATGGGCCTCCGAAGTGGGCTTTATTTTGTTTTACATTTCAACTCTGGTGAAGTGAAATTCCGAAAAGCGGTTGTAACACTTCAACTCCTGGTGAAATGGGCCTCCGAAGAGGGCTTTATTTTGTTTTACATTTCAACTCTGGTGAAGTGAAATTCCGAAGAGCGGTTGTAACACTTCAACTCCTGGTGAAATGGGCCTCCGAAGAGGGCTTTATTTTGTTTTACATTTCAACTCTGGTGAAGTGAAATTCCGA
The DNA here is from genome assembly GCA_030765085.1 of Allium cepa. Taxonomy (NCBI): domain Eukaryota; kingdom Viridiplantae; phylum Streptophyta; class Magnoliopsida; order Asparagales; family Amaryllidaceae; genus Allium; species Allium cepa. The sequence goes on along the minus strand of CM060934.1, from coordinate 762,770,242 downwards.
AGAGCAGTTGTAACACTTCAACTCCTGGTGAAATAGGCCTCCGAAGAGGGCTTTATTTTGTTTTACATTTCAACTCTGGTGAAGTGAAATTCCGAAGAGCGGTTGTAACACTTCAACTCCTGGTGAAATGGGCCTCCGAAGAGGGCTTTATTTTGTTTTACATTTCAACTCTGGTGAAGTGAAATTCCGAAGAGCGGTCATAACACTTCAACTCCTGGTGAAATGTGCCTCCGAAGATTGCCTGGAAGTTACTCTCTCATGGTTGGAGGGTCATGACTCCTCCAATCTTTTTTGGTTGAGTAGAGAACTTTCTTTTTTGTGGCATATGCTTCGTTTGAGGTCTTTATCCTCCGAAGAGTTGTGCCTCCGAAGAGGACTTTAGTTGTTCCTTGTCCACTTGCTTACGCCTTTTCAGTGATCCTCTATTTTCTTTTAAGCTCGCACTCCCTTCTCTTACAAGTAGCTTGTTTAATCCAAAGAAGTGTACTTCATTGCTAGGCCAGTTCACGAGAACGGACATAAGCTTCTTAATTGGATATTTGTTTGTTCAAACTTCTCAATTTATTAGCTAAAGCCCGTTTTCGGCGAAATCATTGACCGTTCAATTGAAGCACTTCTTATCTAGGATTTAAGCTCGGGAATTTTGCGACTTGGAATTTGTTTGTTGAATGATAACAAGGATCACTTGGCCTCGTAATGTGCAAGTTTTGTTTTCATTGCCTGCAAAAATTTAAATCGACATTTCAGTAATACATTCAATGTACTTTTCATATCGAAAATAAAGCAAACATGTATCAATAATAAGGAACGCAAGATTTATAGTGGTTCGGCCAAGAATTTGGGCCTACATCCACTTTATAGTCTTTCATTATTCACTTGCATCAGTTTTACAATTGCTTTCAATTACAGGAATCATACATTCATAATTCTCTTTACAATATTTCAACAAAGCTATCAAGTAAAGTATGGACGCAAGTGATTGCTGTTCCAAGCTCTTGGAATTTGATCTCCTTCGACAGTAGTGAGTTTGTATGTGCCGTCCAGAAGCTTTTGACCTATGACATATGGTCCTTCCCAATTTGGCCCAAACACACCTGTTGCTGTCATAATTCTCTTTAGGACTAAATCTCCAATTTCAAAGCTGCGTTGGCGAACTTTGGAATTGAAATGTCTGGCTATCCTTTGCTGATGAGATGCGATTCTAAGCTCAGCTTCTTCTCTTTTTTCATCAAGGAGATCTAGTGCCTCAAGCTGTAGTTTCTCATTCTCCGCTTGATTGAAATGGACTCTTCTATGTCAAGGGACTTCGGTTTCTACCGGAATCATTGCCTCTGATCCGTATGCCAATGAAAACGGAGTATGCCCAGTCGCAGTTTTGTGGGTAGTTCTGTATGCCCATAGTGCCAGCGGTAGCTTATCGACCCAACCACCTTTTGCTCTTTCAAGTTGCTTCTTGATGGTCGACTTGATAATTTTATTTACTGCTTCCACTTGCCCGTTTGCCTGCGGATGGGCTACTGCTGAGAAGCTCTTTCGGATTTTGAATCGTTTGCAAAAATCTTGGAATTCTTCACTTTCAAACTGAGTACCATATCTGCAAATGATGATTTTAGTCACAAAACTTATCATCTTCTTTGAGGTGATAGTAGCCAGTGGTTCAGCTTCTGCCCACTTAGTAAAATAATCTACAGCAACAATGGCATATTTAATTCCAGATTTGGCAGTTGGTAATGGTCCTACAAGGTCTATCCCCCATATTGCAAACGGCCATGGGCTGACCATCTGCGTGAGTTCAGTGGAAGGAGCTCTAGGAATCTTGGCGAATCTTTGGCATCTGTCACATTTTCGGGAATAATCTGCTGCATCTCGATTAATTTCTGGCCAAAAATATCCGTATCGGAGAATCTTTTTTGCTAAAGTTTGACCACCTAAATGATCACCACATTCTCCCCCATGCACCTCAGCTAGGATTGTTTCGGACTCTTCCCTGGATACACATCGAAGTAACGGCATTGAGAATCCCCGTCTGTATAACTGGCCATCCTGGACTATATAGCGAGAGGCTTTCCTCAGTAGCTTCTTTCGTTCTTTTGAATTTTCTGGTAAATATCCATTGAGCAGATATTCTGTTATTGGAGTCATCCATGATTCTTGCTCTTGAGACACGCTCATGATCCAATCAATATCCATCTCATCTATGCTTGGGGTCGACAGGATCTCCACTGGAGTTAACCCCAGAAATTGAGCTTCGCCTGTGCTAGAATACTTTACGAGAGAATCCGCTTTCATGTTTTCTTCTCGAGGAATGTGACTTATCATGTAATGATCGAAATCGCCCAGGAGTTCCCAAGCCTTTGACAAGTAGGCGGGCAGATTCCCCCCTTTCGCTTGGAATTCCTTTTTGACTTGGCATACAATAAGCTGAGAATCACTGAAGATCTGTAACGCTCAGATGTTTAATTCTTTAGCAATCCTCAAGCCAGCGATAAGGGCTTCATATTCTGCTTCATTGTTTGTCGAAGGAAATTCCAATCTTAGTGCATAGCATAATGATCGACCTTCAGGGGTCTCGAGTACAACTCCGGCTCCAGAACAGTAGTCGTTTCTCGCACCATCGACATATAACTTCCATTGGATTGGGGAATCGTCGATCGTTTCCTCCTCACTGTTACCCTTATCTGTGAATTCTGCGATGAAATCTGCTAAAGCTTGTCCATTGATTGCTTTTCGGGGATGATAAGTGATGTCATATTGACTGAGTTCAATATTCCACTTTAGAAGACGACCCGAAGTCTCAGGGCGAAACAGGACTTGCTTTAAAGGTTGATCAGTAAGGACTCTGATCGGATGAGCTTGGAAATAATGCCTCAACTTCATAGATGCAATTAGTAGGCAATAGGCGAGTTTTTCCAACTTAGAGTAGTTCATCTCTGCCCCAGTGAGTCTTTTGCTGATATAGTAAACTGGATGTTGAATCCTCTTGTCTTCTCGTATCAGCGCTGCACTTAAAGCATGAGATGATACTGCCAAGTATATAAGAAGATCCTCGCCATCGCCAGGCCTAGAAAGTATTGGAGGCGTTTCCATATGGAGAATCAATTCATCAAAGGCTTTTTGGCATTCGGGAGACCAATCGAAGTTTTTCTTTCCTTTCTTTAGAGCGTCAAAGAATGGGATGCATTTATCTGTGGCTTTGGAAATGAACTGACTCAAGGCGGCGACTTTTCCATTGAGACTTTGCAGTTCCTTCTTTGTTCTAGAAGCTTTGATTTCCTTTAAGGCGGTAATTTGAGCTGGACTAGCCTCAATGCCCCTTGCGCTCACGATGAAACCTAAAAAGTTGCCGGATTCCACTCCAAATGAACATTTTAAAGGATTGAGCTTCATTCCGTATCTTCGGAGGACTGCGAACATGTCTGCTAATTGTTCTATGTGATCCACTGCTTTCTTAGACTTTACTAACATGTCATCGACGTAGACTTCCATAGTCTTGCCCAATTGCGGTTTGAACATAGCATTAACAAGTCTTTGGTATGTTGCCCCTGCATTCTTCAGCCCGAAGGGCATAACTCTGTAGCAGTAAAGACCAACGTTGGTGATAAAGCTCGTGTCCTCCTGATCTGGCTCATGCATCATGATCTGGTTGTATCCGGAGTAAGCATCCATGAAAGATAACAAATCGTGTCCCGCTGTTCCGTCTACCAGTTGATCGATTCTGGGTAATGGGAAGCAGTCTTTGGGGCAGGCCTTGTTTAGATCTGAAAAATCGATGCATACTCTCCATTTTCCGTTGGCTTTCTTAACCAGCACTGGATTTGAAACCCAATTCGGATAGGTAGATTCTTTAATAAAATTATTCTCCATGAGCCGATCAACTTCTTCTTTTAACGCTGCTGACCTTTCTGGACCCTGAGTTCTCCTTTTCTGCTTCACAGGTGTAAATTTTGGATCAATATTTAGAGCGTGTACTGCCACTTCTAGGGATATTCCGCACATATCGGCATGAGTCTAAGCAAAAACATCCAAATTTTCCTTTAAAAAAGATATTAAGATATTCTGAATTGACGCATTAAGTTGTGAACCCACATTCAACACCTTGTTTGGGTCCTTTGGGTCAACAGGTATTGGTACTGTCGTTTCCACTGGTACCACTCTATTCTCCCCTGCACTGACTTTTCTAGGATCCATTTCTTTCCTTGCTCCGCTGTGCTCGCCAGTGCAGGGTCCGCCCTGTAATTGCTACAAGGCTGGTTCTTTGATGCAGACTGGGGCTGCCGCATCCTTTCCCATTTCTCTTTTTCTGGTTTCTCGTAGCTCTGTTAGATAACATTCCCGCCCCGCATTTTGATCTCCTTTTATAACTCCCACTCCATTATCTGTGGGAAATTTAATGGTGAGGCACCATGCGACCAGGACAACTTTGAATGCTGCGAGAGTTGGACGGCCGAGGAAAGCATTATAAGCAGAAAATTCGTCGACAATCACTAAAGTTTGCTTGCGGACCACTTTTCTCTCTCCTTCTCCAAGTTCCACGAACAAATCAATGGTTCCTACCGGCTGTTTTGGCTCCCCAGTGAAGCCAGCGATTTTCTGCGATGAGGCTTGCACATCATCCATAGGGATCTTCATTTGGTCGAATGTTTTCTTGAAGAGGATATTGCAGGATGCGCCACAATCAATGAGAACTCTTCTGACAATAGCTGGCCCGCTACCAGCCGAGATGACTAAGGGGTCCAAAGTAGGAGCTTCAATACCTGCGGAATCCCTGGCTCTGAACACAATATCATCATTGAAAGTTCTTTGTTGCTTCAGGGGCATAGCATCTTCCAAAACGAATACATCTTCCTCGGTCGGTACATATTTCAAAGCTCGGGTATACCTTTCCATCTCACCCCAGCTCCTGCCTGCTGGGTGAGGTCCTCCCGTAATGACATTGATAACAGGCCTTCCGGATTCATGCCCTGTAGTCTTCTCACCTGTCCTAGGATGATGAGCAGGAGCTTGTTGCCCCTGACTAGACGAAGCAGGATTGTTGCTATTCCTTTTCACAAATTGCTGCAGCTTGTTTTCCCTTAGCAACTCTTCAATCAGGTTTTTCAACTGGCGGCATTCGTCGGTCTCACGACCGGGTTGATTATGGAAGCGGCAAAACTTGCCACTCTGTATAGCCTTTTTCCCGGTTCTCAGAGGAAGAGGTTTAGGAAAATCAACAGAATCTTTAGTGGCAAGGTAGATACGCTCCGGCGTATCTGATAAAGGAGTATACTCTGATGGCTTGAAGGATCGAGGCTTCTTCAGATTACCCTGTTTCTTCCCATTGTTATTTTCCCTTTTTTGCCCTACAGATTCATTCTTGCGTGGAGCAACAGTGTTATCTTCAGCTTTTTCTAACACTGCCTTTACCGGTACGGGGCGGCTTTCCAGGCGTATGAATTCATCTGCTTTTTTATAGAATTTTTCAAGGGAATTTGGTTCCTTCATGTTTAGCCATTTTCCAAATTCGCTCGACTTGTCGATGGCCCTCATCAGATAGGTCAAGATCATCAGTGGTTCTGCATTGTCTACCTCGTCCAGCGCTATATTAAAGCGATTCAAGAAAGATCTGATAGTTTCACCTGGATTCTGCTCTAAACTTGACAACGACATAATATCTTTGGCTTTTGAAGCATATAGTCTGAACTGCTCCTTGAATTTCCGGGTCAAGTCCGAAAATTGATCAATAGATCGGACTGGTAGCTTGGTGAACCACAGTAGAGCCACACCTTCTAGATATACAGGAAAATATCGGCACTTTATCTCATCAGAGGCTCTGGCACCTGTCATGTGCCAATCGTACTTGTATAAGAATTCGTTCGGATCGCTTGTTCCCTTGTAAGCTGGGATGGTTGGAGGGACAAACTTCCTTGGGAATACAGCCTTTAAGATCTTCTCAGTAAATGGAGTTTTACTTGGGGCGAAACCCCATTCTTTCTCGTCTTCAACCCTCTGCATACTCTCTTTCATGATTTGTCGGACCATTCCAGAAAGATACTCCTCATCATGTCGAGTTCTAGATCCACCAACCTCAGGAACTGTTTGTTCAAAGGGGCTAGCAGCCCTTTCAGGAGCATTCCTTTCTTCAGCATCATGAATGTTGCCAGCAAAGTTCCTTTCATTACTTGCCGGTTGACGGTTTGCCCCAAGCAAATCGTTCAACCTACTCAGAATTAGGGCATTTTGGGCATTCTGAGCCTCGAATTGTGCATTTTGGGCATTTATCTGCTGGTTCAGCCCTAAGATTGCAGCATCCAGCTCTGCCTTTGTAACTCCGACAGCTGGAGTGGCTTGATTCGATACAGGGGAAGCGGAGGTTCCCTCTTGAGCATTTCCAGATCTGACAGATCTACTTTTCCTTCCAGGAGCCATAATCTCGGATAGACTTCTGGTTTTCAAGGAAATTCTCTCTACAAATCTCTGTGAAGCAATGATGATAATTCACCTGAGTTCAATTCTCAGTGAAAGCACCAAAAATGTTAACGCTAAAATTTGAACGCTAACACCCCGGTGTATGAAGTGAGATTGTGAAAGCACCACCCGATAACTCGGGAACAGATTATAAGCAGATAATAGTGAAAAAGCAGTAAACAACAGCAATTTTATAGTGGTTTGGCTTAAGAGAGAGCCTACGTCCACTTTGAATGTCTTTATTGACGATTTGATTACAAGTCGATGCAATTACACTTTGATTACAGCACACTAAGCGTTACAAGTGACTTAGAACAAGTAGCCTAAACTTCAATGTCGATCCAAATCCTTGAACTCATGTTGGACATGTATCATTTCTTCATGAAGTTCCTTGAGGCATTCTTTATATCTTGAAAGCTTTAAGTGTTGGAGTAGTTCGGAATGCAGCAGAGTAACGGCGCTTGAAATGAATGAGCCAAAAGTCCCTTGAATGTTGGAGGTGGCCATGTATTTATAGGCAAATTTCTGGGCTGGAATTGTTAAGTCATGAGTCGTGACCGACTCAGGATGAACCGTGACTGACTCACATATCACGAGTCAGCAAGCAGTGGCATAGATGAAATGGCATTGATCTTGTTCCTCGTATGCTTAGGTCGCCAGCGACCTATGATAGGTCGTTAGTCACCTTGAGTCGTTGGAAACCCTGAGTCGTTGGAAACCCTAAGTCGGTCTGCCCCATAAACCACTAACTAGTTAAACCACTCTGCTCCTCTAAGGCATTAACTCGTTGAGTCGTTGATCCAATGAGTCGTTACAAACCTTGAGCAGATGAGTCGGTCCAGTCCTTGAGTAGATGAGTCGGTCCAGTCCTTGAGTAGATGAGTCGGTCCAGTCCTTGAGTAGATGAGTCGGTCCAGTCCTTGTGTCGTCTCGTATGAGCCGTGAACTTCGTTGAGTCGGTAACTCAATGAGTCGGCCTGTATCATGAACCGTTAACCTCCATGAGTCGTTCCATCCCTCTAAGTAGATGAGTCGGTCTGTCTCATGAACCGTTAATTCCTATGAGTCGTTCCATTCCTTTAAGTCGCCGCGAACCTTAACTCGTCAGCTAATTAAGTCGTAACCAGTTGAGTCGGCCTGAATCTTAACTCGTTAAGGAAAAACGGGGTTAACACCCTGCATCCATAGATGTTCGCACAATACCAATTCCACTTCGAGGTGGAATATCGCGGTACATGGGTTTATATAATATCATCCGCTATTATGCGGCGCATAGGGTCTCATCTGCTATATAATGCGGGAAATCAATAACTCCAATATGTACTATATACTACTATATATAATATAGCACATCAAATCAATTCAATCATTCAACCAATTATTTAAATTTAACGATTTAAATTTAAATAACCCAGATAAGTGAGATTAACTCACCTTTGCCCCTTAAATTTGCAAATCCACTTCATTCTCGACTTGATTCCATGATTACTGACCTTGTATAAATATTTATACAATTTATTAATATTTGAAATAAATCGAAAATCAATTACCATTTACTAAATTTAATTAGCTAATTTTAATTGATAATTAAACTAACCTAACTAGCATTTCTTTTCTTCTGACCAAATTATAAATTTTATAACAGGATGTATATGTGTATACGCATTAAAATAGAATTGTTAAATGCCTTGCAGTAAATAATTTTTTTTAAACCGGACAAATTAATTAAAATCAGAAAATACCTTTCCCCCAAAACTTCAGATGAACTGCCATAACCACGGCCACTTCGTGAGCCTCCATCACCAAACCCTAAACTCTACTCGACTATCATCAGTTGCTGCTATCACAACGACCATTGGCCTGTCTGTCGTGAGTCATCATTCGCGGCATCCCTTCCAACGGTTTCGATCCTTCTTACCTATCCTACCGAGCACGTCCTTCCTCTTGCGCCGCCACTCAAACGTCTATGCCGAGTACCCACCCCAGATGTCGAACCCACATCGCCTCGTCCCCACAAACTTGAGGCAAAAAAACCATGACTTGGGAAACGGCTTCGGTTTGAGGAACGAAATCGATTGAAACTGAAAGAAGAAGGAAAGTAGATTTCGGCAGCGATCGAACGACCTTATTTTCTCAGCTATTTTTTTAAAAAGGAATGAATTTATTTTGTTTGGTTTTTGTTTTTTTATTTCCAATCGACATATTTCGATTTAAGGAAAAGAATAGAGAATAAAAAATGAGTTTCTGATATCCTTTAAAGGGGAGGGGTGCGTGAGTTATAGCTGGGGAATGGCATGCTTCAGAAGACAAAAGGGAAATGATTTAATTTATCGCGTGAGAAAATCAATTACGGTTTGAAAGGATGAAAGACAACTTGACTTGATTTTGACCAGATATATACAAATTTTATTATATTTTTTTTAGAATCAAAGTATCCCATATTGGCAACTTAAAATTTTTGATCACCTATCGAGGCATGCCAAACCTATTTCGAACGCAATGGAAAAGGTTTCGAGTCCTAATTCTATCGTATGGAGAAGGTAGCTTTTTGAACCCAGTTATTATACTGAATTTTCGATATAAATTTCAACGCGTTTATATATCGTACACTCACACAACAACTCCAAATACTACAAAAATTGAAATTCGATAATAATATAATATAAGGGATCCAATGGAACTGCTTTGTCGAAATCCGAGACTATGCCTCGGAAGGTTATTTTTAAATATCAATTTAAATGATATATTTTCAAAACTTAATAAAACACTTCCAAATTCAATTTCACTTTTACTACCTCCGATACTATCAATATAAAATTTACAAGCCTTTAAAATATTTTTAACAAGCTTGAAACTCAAGATTAAATATTTTACTCAATCTTCAATTATTGAATCGAATAATTATATTATTCAACAAATTGTTGTATCTACATCTTGAATAGATAAATCCAAGTTTTCTATATTCAAAACCAATTTATAATCCAATTTCTATATTTAAAACCATTTAAATATTCCGAATTCAACGTTGAAAAAATCCGAGTCGTTACATTCCTCCCCCTTAAAAGAATTTCGTCCTCGAAATTGCTAGTTAAGAAGAACGATCCAATATCTATTACTATTTTCCAAAACCAAACAGTTTTATCAACTTTCCATAACATATCTTTTATTAAAGTCCCACTATTACTTTAACCAACTTCCCAAAACCATTCATAGTTTCCAACGACATTAGTTACTCCACTTATTGAAATTTAAATTATCAAAACTTTCTCAAAAATTTTCTAACTCTCAAAATTTCCGAAAAAAATTCGCCAGCGTCTCCTCTACGCGGCTAGCTCGATATAACTACAAAATGCCTCTACGAGCACCCAAATTCCAAAAGAAAACAAAAAGGCATGTGGCTAGATCAAAAATCCTATCAAATTTCATACAGAAATTTAAACACTTACCTTTTTGTCGAGCAATTCGAATTTTTCTTCTGAAATCAAAACTAAATTTCCTTTTCCTTTATAATACCTGTATATCCTAGTTAGCAATAATATCCAATCACAACATTTAAAATCATTTTATTGACTCCTTTACAAAATTTCAAAATTTATTCATCCAAGCTAGTACGATGTACATATATCATCCGTACGCAATATCAAATTCGATCACTCGCTCGATCATAGAATTTCACTTCCGAACTAGTATCATCCACTCGACTTCCTAGTGCGGACTCAGATCTGGTTTTTTGATCAGAAACCGTCGTTCTCCTTGCATAGCCATAACTATGATAGAGAACTTTAGAATCAATCTATGTCCATATCCAGGTTTGCCGTCGAAAATCGAGAGAAAAATCCTAACTCGGATCGATATAACTATCTCGAAATTCTGTGCTTGAATCTAGATCAAATCGCTATGCGAATAAAATAATATACGTACATCATATGTATTTATCTCAATTGATTATCAACTATATCAATTCTCTTTTTATTCACATTCATTTGATTTTTATTCACTTATCAACGCTTATCATTTCATATATTTTTGTTAAATCTTCACTCATATGCTTATTCAATTTATTTTCCCAACACCCATATTACTTAAGAATTTCACCTATTCTTCTTAAGTTCAACATAAGTATTTTATACACTTCTTATATTTATTTTCACTTCACCACTTTAGTTTATATCTGCTTCAATTCAAATTGGTTCTCCCATTTCCATATGAATTCAATTTATCTTCAACTCTGAATATTGAATTTTATCTTCCATTTATAACTGATTCATGTCATTATTTTAAATTAGTTTCATTCACTAGTTTATTTCAATTTTCAATTTGAAATTGTTTTGCCGCTAACAAAAATTTTCTAACTCCCAAAATTTTTAAATTTTTTTGGCAGAGTCTCCTTTGTACGGAGGTGCTTTTGCAATTTGACAAGAGATAAAAATATATGTACATCGAACCACATGGTCGGAAAAACAAAAACAGTTCATATTTCCTATTTTTATTGAGTAGACGTACCTTTATTTAGCATTTTTAAGCAAGCAACTTATTATTTTGCAATTAGCGCGACCAAAATCCTACCAAACGGCCTTTAGGTACCTGTACTTACTCAATTTAAACATATATGCACTATATATAAGAATTTTATAGCATTTCACTTATATTTAAATAGATAAAACATGGATTATATAACAATGCATGTTATATACTTTCATAAGCACATATGTAAGGTTTCGACACTTATTTCAATTGCTTTCAACCAACTCTCAACCCATACTATTCAATTTAAGTGATTTACAACTCGCTTGCATACGATTCATTTTTAAACCAAACGAACTTATATTCATTTCAATTGATTCAAAAATAAATTTTATTTACTTCTATTAATTCATAGAATTTTATTTAATCTCATTTTCGTCAAACGACAATTATTTCTATGCAAATTCGGCGATATTTATGTGAATAAACAATTACTTAAGCTTATAATCATTTTAAATTGATTCCAATACAATTTATATTAAATTCTATTCCATTCTAACTTATTTACAAACCATTCACTTGCATTTCCTTCCTCCTCGCGTTGGTTTCATTTAAACCCATTCCATTAAGCTTGACAACATTCCATGCTAATATTAATAACCATTTCCCAGATTAATTTAACCCAAAGTTTTATTTAACGGGCTTTCACCCTTACTCGAAGCCAAGCCTCTATTATTTTTAAACTTACGTTAATTTACTTTCTTCAAACTTTTTCAACTTCATAACTTAAGTTCACTTCTATTTAATTTGATTCTCATCAAATTCAATTATCTCATTCTCTTTATCCATTTTAATTTTAATCCCATTCTCAGTTTGTAAAAATAATATCTAAGCACATATTTAAATCATTTATACTTGAATGGGATTTTATTTGCAACTCAAATCATTTCTATTATAATCCAATTCCATTTCATTCGACAACTTCGATTCATAATTAATCCACTTACAATATGCGACGAATATTATTTATACTCCAGTTCTATTTCTATCACTTAGTTCACAAACCAATTTTATTAACTCACAATTCAACTATTATTTAACCAAATTAAACCCCATTAACATATCCAATTAACTCATTTATTTCAAATTAATCCCCTTCCCACTTGCAATTCAATATTTGATTTTTATCTTCAAAAATCACCTCATTTAATTTTCTTGAGTTCAATCTTATTTTATATCTCAAGTTTGAAAATTCTTTCATTTTCCAAAATTCCAACACCTTTATTTCGGCTTATTTGTTCCCTTTTTACATTTTTATAGGCTACTCACTTATTAGTATTCATACTTCTCCATCCATTTACAGTCAGTCACATTCACATTTCACTTTTAACTAGAGACTATATATATTTTTATTTTAATGCTTTTCAATTCTTTTATAAGCTTCCGAATCTTATTTATTCGAATTCAACACTTACTTAGTTTACACTTATTTATTTAAGTAAGAATTTTATTCCATTCAATATTATCTATAGCTCAACTGAATTTATTTAGATTCAATTTTATTCCAACCTAACTCCAGTTAAATCTAGCTACATACCATTCTTTTGAATTTTGTTAAGCAAGGAATTAATTTCATTCCAATTCTTTTCAACTTACTTCAAATCCAATTCATTATCATTAACTTTTCTTAAGTTAATTTAATTCTAGTTAAATTTTATTTCTCAATCCAAATTTAATTTCTATTTCCCATTCCAATCACATTCAAGATTTTCTAATTATTTCTTCCAATCATCAATTAAATTTCAAAGTTTAATCTTAACCCAAGTTAAATTCTCATTTTTAACTTTCACCTTTAATTTTAATTCCAAAATCCAATCCCCATATTCCTCATCAAAATCATTCAATATTTATAAGTTTATAACTTATCTCCTGATGATCTCTAAATTATTTAAATAAGGATTTCGGGATTTTTAAACACCCGGCTTTTGGATTTCAAATCATCTTGAAATCACCATTATCCCAAAATCATACTTCTCAAATTTTTAAACCAATCCTGGTTTTTATCCCCAACAAATTTTCTTTGAAATTTCCAAAACAAAACTAGTTCTTCTGAACAAATCAATTTGGCAGCAATAAAGTCACTTAGAAACTTGAAAATGAATACTGATGATGCGGCCGTCATCATCAGAATTATTTTCCAGCAACTGAAGTTAGCTCAATGCTATATCCCTTTCCAAAATTTATTTGAAACAATTTCCTTTCAGAAATACTTCTAAATTAATAATGCTATTATTTGTCTTCTAAACACTTCGAAAAACACTTCCAAAATCTTGGGGGTTTTAAAATTTTCAAATTTTTACTTAAACCAAATTTAGCAATAATTCATTTGTATAATTTATGCTCATACAAATTTCCATGACTATATAAGTCATTCTGATTTTTATAATCTTATTTGTTTAGAATATTATCATCCAAACATCCAAGTTATATAACAATTTAAGAAAATATTTCTTTTATATCAAAATATGTTTTTGGGTAAAATTATTCAATTTACCCGCTTTCGAAAACAATATTATGTCGAATTGTTATATTCAAGTGTTTACAAGCCCCTTCGATATAGTTGTCCAAACTGTGCCGACGAAGGTTCATATGTCACTTAATAAATCAATCAACACAATATAAAACCATTTTTATATCCACTAGCAAATACGCGCTCATAACTATTAATACGCTCAAACTCATTCTGGAGTACTACTGACTCTATCTCTAATGAGTAATTCCCAACAGAGCCAAGGTTCTCACTTAACCTTTCAGCTCTGATACCAAGTGAAACAGCCCGCAGTTCCGTACTCCTAAATTCGACACTATTCTCTATCAATCAACTCAAGATAAACGGAAATGCGAACCATTTGGGTTAAAGAAGAAGTGGTAGAAGAAGAAAATAGAAAACAATATCAGAATCTTACCATCACAGCGGAATAAAATATAATAGATAATAACAGATCTTTACACAAAATAAAAAAATATATTTTTATATATTGCATCATAAGAGTACACACAACACGCAACTAGAAAGTAATCATAACCTGTTCTCACACAACTGAATACACAGCTAATCATCACAGCGGAATATATATAAAACAAGTGCGGAAGTACGTATCGCCATCCATCTCGTCTCCTGAGCTCCTTAGCAACCTTTCTTGTAACCTATAATACTCGGTCAGACCCGAGCATTATAGTTAAATAACACCTGAGTCAGTCTGGGATACCAGCGTGAGAAAACCACACTCAAATTATTTATTAAAGTTTCAAAATTCTTTTGAAAACAAAAGCATCTTGTAAGACCACACCACAAATAAAAATGTTGGCTATTTACCTTACGATAGCCAAAACACCTTTTATAAAAATCCTTTGATATTATAATAGTGTCTATAGAAAGTAAAATAGAATCTTGCTGAAATGCTTGCATCTCATGTTTCAGCAATAGTTGGGCACAATCAAAACCGTATAGGCACGTAGGGAGAATGGATTTCCAACTAATGACTAGGCACTGGGGTACCACCTATTACAGTACGTGGCCTAGATCACCGTACCGAGGATTACTCCCAATCCCCTGCAACACAACACCGGGACTACCCTTTACTGGATAATCCAGAGCAAGATCACCCCATGGTTGGGATCAGCAACCGCCACACAGCCAAAATAAAAGGGACATCTGGAAAGGGATGACCTCACCCTAATGGGTGCTACCCACTTAGCCTTGCTGCATAACCCCTGATTTTCTGTCATTCCGGGTTGATGAGGCTCGAGGCTAAGCGTTACCTTTTTTACAAAATATCACTTAGAATGCTCATCGTCCTCCTGACGTTGTTCTGAAAGCATTCATCCATACAAGTCCGTTTTGGGTTCGAGCGGAACCGAAGGCACTACTCCAACTACATCCATTTTGGAATCACCTCAGGATTAGTAGCGATTAGCCCTTGCACTTCACTGCTCCACCTTCGAATCCAAACTCTTTTTTTCCACACGAAAATGTTCAAACCGGATCGAAGCGGTTTTCAGGAAATAAATCCCGATCACGGTCTCTTCGAAACGATCAGCGCATTGGCCAATATTGATAGTCGGTTATTTAACTATCAATTAACATTCACAAATAACCATCAAACATAAATAATTTCTCCAAATAATTTATTACCCTCAAAATATCTTCACAAGATATATTTCCAATTTTCAAACTTTTTTGAAAACAGTTTTCAAACCATCTTCCCCTCACAGAATACATTTCCCAAATATTTTCTATTTCCACTGAAATCACCAAGTACAAAACTTAAGATTTTTCTTTAAAATAATTTAAAACTCTTTATTATAAAATATCCTTTAAGACATTTAAGTTTACTTTAACGCTTATTCAATAATATATATACTTTAAGAATATTTAAAATACAACTACTTTGTACAATATAAAACTGAATTTCTAACTTTTAAAACATAATACCAATCCCCCTTTAAATAATTACTGCTATAGTAGATTAAAAGAAAATACTTACTTTAGAATTTAAACATTTAAAAATAATAAGTTTTCTAAACATACATTTTAAACAACTTAATTTTTTTTATTTATACTTAAAATTTTGTTATGAAACGTACTTGGCTATTCAGGGAAATACGCTTCCCTTCCACATCTTTTTTTTAAAAATAAATCGCTATTTATTTTTAAACAAATTTACCTATTCCTTTAATAAATTCACACCGTAAATTTATCCTTCCAAATACCCACTGATACATTACTTTACTTTTTCTAAACCCAGCTTATAAATTCCATAGTCTCATTTCCCTTTTAAAATTCCAATTTTAAATACTTAAATCAATTTCAAATTGATTTCCAAGTTACTCCATCTTGAAATAAATTTCTTTGCTTACTCAATTTATTTCAAAATCCATTAATTTTAGACTTTATTCCTTAATTATGATTTAAAATCTTTTTAACTGAAAATACCAATTTCAGATTTCCCAAATTCCTTCTTTATCCTTTTAAATAAATTTAAACCTTGAATTTTAAATTAATTCTTTATTCCTTTAAATAATATCACTTAAGTTTTAAAATTCATTATTTCTCTGTTTATTCAAAATCCCCTTTCCATACTCGGAATTTATTCATTAAGATTTTAAAATCACCTTTATTCTTTTCCAGTTCATTCTTAAATTTATTCAAATTCTCTATAATTATTTTACTTAAAAATTCACTCTTTTATTATCTTTTCAAAAAATCTAATTCTATATATTTTGATAACTTAGTGTACCGAAATATATTCAAGCAAACCATAGCGTTCAATATTCCAATTATCAATATAATTCATCACAAAATATCAAATATTCATAACACATAATATTAAACCATCTAAATAATTTTGAGGAATCCAGTTGGATCCCTCCAACCTGTTTCCCTGCATCCACAGATGTTAGAACAATACCAATTCCACTTCGAGGTGGAATATCGCGGTATATGGGTTTATATAATATCATCCGCTATTATGCGGTGCATAGGGTCTCATCCGCTATATAATGCGGAAAATCAATCACTCCAATGTACACTATATACTACTATATATAATATAGCACATCAAATCAATTCAATTCAATCATTCAACCAATTATTTAAATTTAACTATTTAAATTTAAATAACCCAATCTTCGGTACTATCAATATAAATTTTACAAGCCTTTAAAATATTTTAACAAGCACAAAACTCAAGATTAAATATTTTACTCAATCTTCAATTATTGAATCGAATAATTATATTATTCAACAAATTGTTGTATCTACATCCTGAATAGATAAATCCAAGTTTTCCATAGTCAAAACCAATTTATAATCCAATTTCTATGTTTAAAACCATTTAAATATTCTGAATTCAACGTTGAAAAAATCCAGGTCGTTACAATAAGTTCTTACCACAAATTTACATATGCCTACTTTGTCCAAATTTCTTTCCTTTTGTTTTGAAAATTTGTGAAATTAGAAGCTAATTTTGAATGAGAATTTTAAAATATAGCTATATAACATGTACATACACAAATGAAAATGAATTGTACATGTTAAATTATCCACTGTTCTTTGAAATTAATCTTTAATTTCATATGGTAAATACTTGAATATAATTGTTTCAATCATTGTTTGAAAAAAAAGCGGGGTTAAGATTAATGAATGGAACTCGGTGCAAATTATAATTCTTTGAGGTTTTCTATATTTAAAGTATCATGTAAAGTCCTAGACTATAGTTTCATTAATACATTAAAAGTTTAATCAAAACTATTAACCTTAAAATCAAAACTTATTTGTATACATGTATATATACATATCATATACTACATTTTTTGCAAATATATGATGGTTAAATCGAAATTGTTAAATTGTAGTAATCATGTATATGGAAATATATGTGTAAACTCAATCAAATCTGTAAGAGGATTTTGCGCAATAATGTAACCTTTTGTTGTCAAACATTTCTTTAACTGAAACCGTTCTCACTAATGTTAATTTTGGATTTCAAATTACTTAAAACAACTAATAGGTTTTCAATACACACACACATATAAAATTATTATGGATGTACGTATATTTCATTATCAAAAACTTTGACAATGAAGGTATATGTAACTTTAATTGATAAGTTATAAATGTCATTTAATATATCAATTATTACAATTAAAGAGGGTGAGAGAAGTGAAAGATTTCTCTCCCTGCATATATTTCCATATCTTCCCTTAATTAATTGCATGGTCAAGAGAGAGAAACAAAAGGTTTCCTTCTCTGTATTCATTTATGCGAGTTTCATTTATACATATATACACTACTTATATGTTATAACTACATTTCACAGAAATGAATCTATTTGATACATTCTTTATTATATATTTAATTATAATCAAATTTAAATCTCCACTTTAACAATTTAAACAAAATAATATTTTATTTAAAATTTAGTTAGATTAGATCTAATATACCTTTGGACTTTATAGGCCCAACATGATCCAAATAGGGAATTTTTTAACATTTACCCAATTAACCTGCATTCGACTGGCCTAATCTCAAAAAAGACGCCTCGCTCTTAGCATTACGGCTTGCATTCTGTTGAGTTGATGGTGAAGGATATGGTCTATTTCCTAAGGCCCGCATCAACTTGTTGCAGGATGCCTTGGCCGACCATGGGCTGAGGGCTTGGTGCAACATTTCAGATTTTGCCCGCTCGAAAATCGAAATCCATACTTCATATCGTATTCGAATGCCATAGATTCGAACGTTCAAATCCGATTCGCCGGAGCTTATAACAACATTAAGTAAATAACACAGCGGAATAAAAGAATAATACATTGATATACAGCTTTGATACAATATCTGATACAACAGATGACCCAATAGATATCAATATACATCAGAGATATGATACAATAAATAGCAGCGGAAAAGAAAATAGATGATATCCAGCAGCGGAACAATATAACTCTAAGATAGTCTTCAAAAGAGAATTCCGAGAACTGCAACTCCATTTCCAAGAATCAATCCAGCTATAGCTCGAACTCCCAATAACGATGCACAAAGAGAAGCAAGAATGGTGTGATCCAAAGACTGAACTAACTCCAGATAATTCACTGAATCTAGCTATCTGAAAAACCCAACTCTAGACTGCTCGTGTAGAAAATAATGAGCACCCAGAGTTTAGGAAAGAAAATAATAAACTCCGGATCAGTCGTGGGACTGGTGTGAGCAACAAAAACAGTTTATCATTTAAAACATTCAACAAAAGATTTTCAAAGTCAATTCGCAATGCTGTTTAAAAATGAGACTACCATAAGGTCTCCCGCAGACACACACACAATGCAAACGCAGAATCGGAGGAGATTTCTCCTTATGATAGTCAAAGATGCATGATACGCATTTAAAAAGAACATTTGATATTATTACTAGTGCATAGTGTAGGAAAATATTTCGAAAGTAGAATATAAATCTTAGCCAACATACGACCATTATCGTATGCCTACTATAGCTATCATCCAAACAGTGGGGCGCCACCGTAAGTGAATGATAGGTTCTACAACTAATACCGTACAAGTCTCGTATTGTTTCTTTGGATTTCCAACGAATGGTCAGGCCAAGGAACTTTCCATTGCCACATGAGAACGCCTCTGGAAGGACATCCCCGAGAACCAAACCGGATCTCTGCCAACACAAGGCCGGGTTACCCCTAACTGGGTAAAAACTAACACGAGTATGTCATCCCCCAGTCCTTTAGGACCTTTAACCGAGCGCTCGTCATCAACATCACACCATAATAATAAGTGTTTCAACATGAGTAAGCATCTAGGCTCCATACCATGATACCACCCTTTTCCAGAAGGAAATGCACATACCCTAAAGGGAGCTACTCCTCATAACCTTGCCGCATCTTTCCTGTTTTGACCATTCCGGGGTGTGAGGCTCGACGAAGTCACGTCCACAAAAACACACTTTATACAAAAGCCGTGCTTTGGGTCAACAAATGATCATAGAAATGATCACCAAGATAAACGATCAAACAAATGATCCTATCACAAATGATCAATACAATGATCATTTCACAGCAACACTCAGCATGTCACATTACCAAATTGGGAATATATCGCTGATAACCATCAACTATATAACCTCTGAGCTCGTACGTCTCAGAGAAGTGTGTTAAGCAAAGAGAATAAATTCTCCGCCACCAACATAAATATATTTGAAAGAAATCATCTTTATATCTCAATTTGTAATGTCAGACATACAATCCATACAAGTCTGTTACGGGATCGAACAGAACCGAAGGCACTTACAAAGAAGTCCTTGCAATCCGGATATTCACAATCCCGATCGGATTTCCCATCACTTAGGGAATCTCTATACCAGGAGCTACCCAGTGCAGAGACAATCGATAGGTTATCTTATCGTTCTTGCAAACACCCGGTCTTCAACACCGGTCTTCAAATGCTATCCATATACGACGTATCACATATTCGGAATGGGTTATACGACACAAAGGTCCTTTCCCGGCTAAACCGAATAGTGAGCGCAATATTTAAAACATATGGATATGGGATTTCAATCGAGTCACAACTTAATAATTCAAAACTTTCATTCAAATGGTTTAAACAAATTACCATTTCAAATCTTTTAAACAAAAAGATTAATTTCACAAAATTCCATTTACGGATTTCAAAACAATATCCATTTCTTTTGGATTTACTCGTATTAAAATCTTTAAATTAATGATTTAACTTATAGCTTTCAAATCGTTCCCATAACTTGGAAATCATTTTCATTTCGATCTTAAAATTCTTTTTAACACAATTTGGAAGTTCATTTCCTATTTGAAAGCTTTAATTATCTGAAAACAAATAGTTTTCATTTCAAAAAAATCCAATTTTTATTTATACGAGTTAAATCCTTTGAATTTAAATTTCTAAACTCAATCTAGTTATTCAAAATAAATTTCATCTTTGAAATTCCATTTTCAAAAGCTTTTCACATTAAACCCAATCCATTTTCAAAACATTTGAATTAAAATATTCAACTTTTAAACTATTCCAAAATCTGTGACTTAATCGATTTCCTCGTGAAATCCATATTGGTGTGTGTATAAGTGTGGTCCAGAGGTTTAACACAATAGTGCACAACATTATTCAATCATCACAGATTAAAAATATAGAATATAGTTGATAAGCGATATAAACTATAACGCTTATCGTCTATTCACAGATTCACAGAGAATATACAAGGTAAATAAATGAATGAATCATACACAGCTCAATCCACAGTACAACATATCACCGATCAGATAGGACAATCAATTCAAGGCATCACATATAATATGATCATCCATAAGTAAGGTTAAGTATTTAATAATCATTTATAAGCAGGATTAATAAATTACTTAATCCTAATTAGATCAATTTATTCCCAATTTAAATAAATTACTTATGAATTAAGCATCCAATCTTGATTTATTAATTACAAACCATTTTATATAAATTAATTAATCAATCACCTTATTTAATTAAATTATTCTTAATTTATCATATTTATTAAGTTAACCTTTAAACTAATTACAAAATTAATTCTTAATTAAATTACTTAATTAATTAACTCGAATTTATCAATTAATTCTATATTAATTACTTTAATAAATTAATTATTCTCAAATTAATTACTAAATTAATTTATCACATTATCCTTACATTAATTATTGCTTAATCACTTGATTTATCAACTCTAATTAAATTATCTACATTAACCAATACTCTTAAATTATCAATAATAATTGAATTGGTTTAATTAACTGTACAATTATTCACCTTTAATTTATCAAAGTTTCTTAATCACTCAAAAAAATCTTTATAGTGATTGATCACTAAACGTTAATCTTCAAATTTATTTTTTTGTAAAATATTTTTCGAAATCAACTTCAATTAATTAAGCATTCAGATTTAACTTTTAACTTTTCTAAGTTAATAAATAACTTTTAATACAAACATTTACGTATTTTAGAACTCGTTTATTTTTGTTTTTAAAACTTGAATTATTTACAAAATCAAACTTCTTTGTTTTTAAAACTTGGACACCCTGTTAAAACAATTGTCCTTGAAAATCATTTACTTTTATAAGTAAAACTTGGTTTACTTTTGTTTACAACTTAGAAACTTTTCAACTATCAAATTCTTATATTTAAAACTTTTTAACTTCCTGTAACAGATTTCTTAAAGCTTGCTCGGCAAAAAAAAATTCGAACAAAACACTCTTGTTCTCGAAGCAACACGCTACACCCAAGGCCCTGAAGAAAAACGTGAGCAACTCTCCTTCTTTCCCAAACACTTCAACCATCCATGTTCAGGTGCACACGCGTGCACGTGTACCCACGACGCGGTCTTCTTCGACCACCCCTGATGGCCTCTACGTGTCGCTGCTCATCCTCACTAACCGTTCCACCACTCAGATCATCAGATTTAACGTGGAATCGAAATTTTGCATTTCGATCGAACTGAAACCCAACTTCATCGATGAAAATCCCACGCGCCAATGATTCCCATCAACGGAATCTCTAAAACTCCGGCCACATCACCGCAACCCAACAAGCTTTCCCCCTCCTGATTCGCGTGAAGCTCGATCGCTCATAAGAGCCGTGCGCGTCTCGTTACAGGGACGAACAAAAACTCCTGTAAAACCCTAAAAGCGGTTCGACCCAACAATCTATACAAAAAAAAAATTCCGATAATTTTCCTAGAATCGATGATGTTCATACTCGCTTCGATTTAAATTCCAACATTTTAAATTGAATTGATCACCTGAATTTTGCAAAAATGTAATCATTGTTCATATACAAACTGTTCCTTGAATACAAATCTAAAAATCTTCATTTTCGTTTTAAAAATCATTTCTTGCAGTGTGGATTCAAGTTATATAAGTGAATCAAGGTTTCGTGACATTTGAATTTGGAACTTTGTATCATTTTGCTCTGTAAAACAATGTTTCTTACTGTAATATTTCACCAACCTCTTTAAAACCAAGCTTTAGCTCTTGTTCTATGTTTCAACAACCAGGTTTGTTTAAGAATTTAAGCCTAATAATAATTGGATGTAGATGTATTGAGTTTTATATAGTCTATTTCACTCTGAAACCAGGAAAAACAAAAACAAAACAAGGTCTGCAATCCTATGGATATTCACAGAGAGTTGTTTTTATTTCAAAACTATTCAGCAAGCATATATCATTCCAAAGCAATACACAAGTTTTAGACTTTGAGAAAAAAAACAGATGTGTACTCACCAATTTAGAAAAGAACAGAGGTTTGTGTTTTTTTTTCTTTTGTATACTCAGACATATATACTCTGATACTTTGCATCAATACCAACATGAAATAATGATTTCAATCACAAGCATCAGAAAACTCATCACAATCAAGATATAAATGGAGTTGAAAACTGAAAGGGGGTAGTTTGCTCACCTTCCAGATCACCATTCAGAATTTTCAAGTGGATGTTGAGATTGTAATCAGGTTTTAATAACTGAAGCTTCCTTGCTCCTTGATTCCCAGAAGTCTTCAAGTTGAAATCTTTTTAACTTTGCAAAGTTAAAACTGAGTTGAAGTTGTTACTGGTACTTTCTCTTCTTCCTTCCTCTTTTGATAATATTTGTTTGATGGTTTTAAGTAGAAGTTTTAAGTTGATATCTATTTGAATTCCAGATGATATTGTTTTGGTTCTATTTAGTTTCAAATGGTGAACGAAATGGAGATGATATACATATATATAAGAACAAACAGGCTTTGCATATTTTATTATGCAGTTTTTTTTGGGGCTGATGTGATATGTTAAGGCTTGTTTTACTTCAGCCATACCTACTTGTTTACATGATGATATATTTTGTACAAGGTGATATCTTTTGTTGTACTTTATGTTTCATATTATATTTTTACATCCTGCCTTGCATTACTATTTTGTTTGTCTCGGCTGTAGTGATTTTGGATGCAGCTCTGTTTCTCTACTTTTGTGGCTGAGTGTGTGTGTGTGTGTGTGTGTGTGTATATATATATATATTGCTTTGTAATTTTGATGAATAATATGCTGTTAAATTTAATAAATTTGTTTCTTTGTTCTACTTTACTTTGTTTATTCCTTGCATTATATTTTGTTTGTATTTTCTTTAGGTAAGTGTACATGTTTATATGTTTTGTTTGGTCACATTCTTTGAAATCAAGTGAAGTTCTTTTTATTATTATATTGTTAGATTTATTTACGTTATTTTTATCTAATTATTTGTCTTTAAACCATTTTGTTTTAAAACAAAAACTCAACTCAATGTATGTACATATATACATATATATTCACATTATTATAAAAATCCATTTACTTGAATTTTAAATCCAAATCACATATGTACAAATTTGAATTCATATGATTTAATATATTTTCTATTTGAATTTCGAGAAACTCGAATCAATTTATCTTTAAATTTTATAAATTTTATTCAAAAATTTATTTAATTATCAAATTAAATTAAATTAAAAATCTAGGGTCGTTACAAACTTCCCCCCCTTAAAAGAATTTCGTCCTCGAAATTGTACAGCTCATTTCATGAATTATACACACACAGAATAGACTAATGCCAATTCAAACTATACTAGTAAACATATGGATATGTTCGGTTAATTCAAAATATATCTTAAGTTAAATACTACTCATAATATTTGTACATAAATTATGGTCATACATAATCCAACTAACACCCAACCTTTACCACGGTTTTAAGTCCAAAATACATGTATAAATACTCCTAAAAGAAGTTCATCGAACCAATTACAGATCCTCACTGTCAAAGCTATCTCTCTCCGGCCCTGACAGTTCTATAACTTCAGCCTCATCATCTGTCTCAAAAAACTCCTCCGGGTCCGACTCTATCAGAATAAAATCTCCGCCATCTAGCTCCTCATCCTCAATGGCATCATCATCCTCTATAGCATTATCTAAATCCCAATGAATTACTTCATCACCTTCGGAATCAACCTCCATTTCAGGTTCTTCTTCCACCTCAAATTCTTCTTCATGTTCTTCTTTGAATTCGTCTTCATTTTCTTCTTCGAATTCCTCTTCATTTTCGGACTCCTCTTTGGGTTCTTCAACTTGGGGTTGTGGCTGCACCACAGGCTCCTCTGGCACCTCTTCGTGTGCTGATGGTTCACCCGAATCATCTCGAGTCCTGCTAGATGAACTAGCATCATCAACCCTCCTGGCCTTTCCTTCTCGGCTGACACTATTTGTTCTCTACAATTAAAATAAAATAAAACAATTATTAAGATTCTAAGGTTTAGAATTTCATAGTTTGAGAGATACATCACAGTTTATATTTCAGATTTTATTCTACCCAAGAAGTTATAACAGAAATTCAATTTTTGGTTTTAAACAAAATCGTTCTATCGCTATAATTCAAATTTATCCTTATGTTCCATTAACCAATTTAATTTTATTTAAAATTTCAAATTTATTTAAATTTCAATTCCAGATTTTCGATTCAAATTCGTTAAGGTTTAAAATCAAAACTGATAAGAAACCAATGAAAATACAAAGTAAGGATTTCTACAACGATCCGTAGGGCCACCATTATACCGAAACTTCTTCTTGCAATTGCCACGAAGAAATCAAAAGAATTTGGAAACGAATCAAAGAAAATTGATAGAGAAAGATTGTTTCCACTGTTGTTACAGAGCATTGACCAATTATAGTCGTATTTTCCTGTCCCCTATCTCGTTCTCTTTTTACACTCATACTCACTATCATTGGATAGTAAGAGAATTTACTGAGGCATTCAAATGGATATCTTAGGGATACTCATTCTAGGGATACTTCATCCTATCTCTAATGAGCTACTTAATGTGTTACACTCCTGAGCTAAAGTTCAACCCTCAGCTCTGATACCAAATGTAACGTTTCGGATTTTTCCCGCTCGAAAATCGACATCCATACTTCATATCGTATTCGAATGCCATAGATTCAAACGTTCAAATCCGATTCGCCGGAGCTTATAACAACATTAAGTAAATAACATAGCGGAATAAAAGAATAATACATTGATATACAGCTTTGATACAATATCTGATACAACAGATGATCCAATAGATATCAATATACATCAGAGATATGATACAATAAATAGCAGCGGAAAAGAAAATAGATGATATCCAGCAGCGGAACAATATAACTCTAAGATAGTCTTCAAAAGAGAACTCCGGGAACTGCAACTCCATTTCCAAGAATCAATACAGCTATAGCTCGAACTCCCAATAACGATGCACAAAGAGAAGCAAGAATGGTGTGATCCAAAGACTGAACTAACTCCAGATAATTCACTGAATCTAGCAATCTGAAAAACCCAACTCTAGACTGCTCGTGTAGAAAATAATGAGCACCCATAGTTTAGGAAAGAAAACAATAAACTCTGGATCAGTCGTGAGACTGGTGTGAGCAACAAAAACAGTTTATCTTTTAAAACATTCAACAAAAGATTTTCAAACTCAATTCGCAATGCTTTTTAAAAATAAGACTACCATAAGGTCTCCCACACACACACACACACACACACACAATGCAAACGCAGAATCGGAGGAGATTTCTCCTTATGATAGTCAAAGATGCTTGATACGCATTTAAAAAGAACATTTGATATTATTACTAGTGCATAGTGTAGGAAAATATTTCGAAAGTAGAATATAAATCTTAGCCAACATACGACCATTATCGTATGCCTACTATAGCTATCATCCAAACAGTGGGGCCCCACCATAAGTGAATGATAGGTTCTACAACTAATATCGTACAAGTCTCGTATTGTTTCTTTGGATTTCCAACGAATGGTCAGGCCAAGGAACTTTCCATTGCCACATGAGAACGCCTCTGGAAGGACGTCCCCGAGAACCAAACCGGATCTTTGCCAACACAAGGCCGGGTTACCACTAACTGGGTAACAACTGACACGAGTATGTCATCCCCCGGTCCTTTGGGACCTTTAACCGAGAGCTCGTCATCAACATCACACCATAGTAATAAGTGTTTCAACATGAGTAAGCATCTGGGCTCCATACCATGATACCACCCTTTTCCAGAAGGAAATGCACATACCCTAAAGGGAGCTACCCCTCATAACCTTGCCGCATCTTTCCTGTTTTGACCATTCCGGGGTGTGAGCCTCGACGAAGTCACGTCCACAAAAACACACTTTATACAAAAGCTATGCTTTGGGTCAACAAATGATCATAGAAATGATCACCAAGATAAACGATCAAACAAATGATCCTATCACAAATGATCAACACAATGATCATTTCACAGCAACACTCAGCATGTCACATTACCAAATTGGGAATATATCGCTGATAACCATCAACTATATAACCTCTGAGCTCGTACGTCTCAGAGAAGGGTGTTAAGCTAAGAGAATAAATTCTCCGCCACCAACAGAAATATATTTGAAAGAAATCAGCTTTATATCTCAATTTGTAATGTCAGACATACAATCCATACAAGTCTGTTCCAGGATCGAACAGAACCGAAGGCACTTACAAAGAAGTCCTTGCAATCCGGATATTCACAATCCCGATCGGATTTCCCATCACTTAGGGATTCTCTATACCAGGAGCTACCCAGTGCAGAGACAATCGATAGGTTATCTTATCGTTCTTGCAAACACCCGGTCTTCAACACCGGTCTTCAAATGCTATCCATATACGACGTATCACATATTCGGAATGGGTTATACGACACAAAGGTCCTTTCCCGGCTAAACCGAATAGTGAGCGCAATATTTAAAACATATGGATATGGGATTTCAATCGAGTCACAACTTAATAATTCAAAACTTTCATTCAAATGGTTTAAACAAATTACCATTTCAAATCTTTTAAACAAAAATATTAATTTCACAAAATTCCATTTACGGATTTCAAAACAATTTCCATTTCTTTTGGATTTACTCGTATTAAAATCTTTAAATTAAAGATTTAACTTATAGCTTTCAAATCGTTCCCATAACTTGGAAATCATTTTCATGTCGATCTTAAAATTCTTTTTAACACAATTTGGAAGTTCATTTCCTATTTGAAAGCTTTAATTATCTGAAAACAAATAGTTTTCATTTCAAAAAAATCCAATTTTTATTTATACGAGTTAAATCCTTTGAATTTAAATTTCTAAACTCAATCTAGTTATTCAAAATAAATTTCATCTTTGAAATTCCATTTTCAAAAGCTTTTCACATTTAACCCAATCCATTTTCAAAACATTTGAATTAAAATATTCAACTTTTAAACTATTCCAAAATCTGTGACTTAATCGATTTCCTCGTGAAATCCATATTGGTGTGTGTATAAGTGTGGTCCAGGGGTTTAACACAATAGTGCACAACATTATTCAATCATCACAGATTAAAAATATAGAATATAGTTGATAAGCGATATAAACTATAACGCTTATCGTCTATTCACAGATTCACAGAGAATATACAAGGTAAATAAATGAATGAATCATACACAGCTCAATCCACAGTACAACATATCACCGATCAGATAGGACAATCAATTCAAGGCATCACATATAATATGATCATCCATAAGTAAGGTTAAGTATTTAATAATCATTTATAAGCAGGATTAATAAATTACTTAATCCTAATTAGATCAATTTATTCCCAATTTAAATAAATTACTTATGAATTAAGCATCCAATCTTGATTTATTAATTACAAACCATTTTATATAAATTAATTAATCAATCACCTTATTTAATTAAATTATTCTTAATTTATCATATTTATTAAGTTAACCTTTAAACTAATTACAAAATTAATTCTTAATTAAATTACTTAATTAATTAACTCGAATTTATCAATTAATTCTATATTAATTACTTTAATAAATTAATTATTCTCAAATTAATTACTAAATTAATTTATCACATTATCCTTACATTAATTATTGCTTAATCACTTGATTTATCAACTCTAATTAAATTATCTACATTAACCAATACTCTTAAATTATCAATAATAATTGAATTGGTTTAATTAACTGTACAATTATTCACCTTTAATTTATCAAAGTTTCTTAATCACTCCAAAAAATCTTTATAGTGATTGATCACTAAACGTTAATCTTCAACTTTATTTTTTTTTAAAATATTTTTCGAAATCAACTTCAATTAATTAAGCATTCAGATTTAACTTTTAACTTTTCTAAGTTATTTAATACAAATATTTACCTATTTTAGAAATCGTTTATTTTTGTTTTTAAAACTTGAATTATTTACAAAATCAAACTTCTTTGTTTTTAAAACTTGGACACCCTGTTAAAACAATTGTCCTTGAAAATCATTTACTTTTACAAGTAAAACTTGGTTTACTTTTGTTTACAACTTAGAAACTTTTCAACTATCAAATTCTTATATTTAAAACTTTTTAACTTCCTGTAACAGATTTCTTAAAGCTTGCTCAGCAAAAAAAATTCGAACAAAACACTCTTGTTCTCGAAGCAACACGCTACACCCAAGGCCCTGAAGAAAAACGCGAGCAACTCTCCTTCATTCCCAAACACTTCAACCATCCATGTTCAGGTGCACACGCGTGCACGTGTACCCATGACGCGGTCTTCTTCGGCCACCCCTGATGGCCTCTACGTGTCGCTGCTCATCCTCACTAACCGTTCCACCACTCAGATCATCAGATTTAACGTGGAATCAAAATTTTGCATTTCGATCGAACTGAAACCCAACTTCATCGACGAAAATCCCACGCTCCAATGATTCCCATCAACGGAATCTCTAAAACTCCGGCCACATCACCGCAACCCAACAAGCTTTCCCCCTCCTGATTCGCGTGAAGCTCGATCGCTCATAGGAGCCGTACGCGTCTCGTTACAGGGACGAACAAAAACTCCTGTAAAACCCTAAAAGCGGTTCGACCCAACAATCTATACAAAAAAAAAATTCTGATAATTTTCCTAGAATCGATGATGTTCATACTCGCTTCGATTTAAATTCCAACATTTTAAATTGAATTGATCACCTGAATTTTGCAAAAATGTAATCATTGTTCATATACAAACTGTTCCTTAAATACAAATCTAAAAATCTTCATTTTCATTTTAAAAATCATTTCTTGCAGTGAGGATTCAAGTTATATAAGTGAATCAAGGTTTCGTGACATTTGAATTTGGCACTTTGTATCACTTTGCTCTGTAAAACAATGTTTCTTACCGTAATATTTCACCAACCTCTTTAAAACCAAGCTTTAGCTCTTGTTCTATGTTTCAACAACCAGGTTTTTTTAAGAATTTAAGCCTAATAATAATTGGATGCAGATGTATTGAGTTTTATATAGTCTATTTCACTCTGAAACCAGGAAAAACAAAAACAAAAAAAGGTCTGCAATCCTATGGATATTCACAGAGAGTTGTTTTTATTTCAAAACTATTCAGCAAGCATATATCATTCCAAAGCAATACACAAGTTTTAGACTTTGAGAAAAAAAAACAGATGTGTACTCACCAATTTAGAAAAGAACAAAGGTTTGTGTTTTTTTTTCTTTTGTATACTCAGACATATATACTCTGATACTTTGCATCAATACCAACATGAAATAATGATTTCAATCACAAGCATCAGGAAACTCATCACAATCAAGATATAAATGGAGTTGAAAACTGAAAGGGGGTAGTTTGCTCACCTTCCAGATCACCATTCAGAATTTTCAAGTGCATGTTGAGATTGTAATCAGGTTTTAATAACTGAAGCTTCCTTGCTCCTTGATTCCCAGAAGTCTTCAAGTTGAAATCTTTTTAACTTTGCAAAGTTAAAACTGAGTTGAAGTTGTTACTGGTACTTTCTCTTCTTCCTTCCTCTTTTGATAATATTTGTTTGATGGTTTTAAGTAGATGGTTTAAGTTGATATCTATTTGAATTCTAGATGATATTGTTTTGGTTCTATTTAGTTTCAAATGGTGAACGAAATGGAGATGATATACATATATATGAGAACAAACAGGCTTTGCATATTTTATTATGCAGTTTTTTTTTGGGGCTGATGTGATATGTTAAGGCTTGTTTTACTTCAGCCATACCTACTTGTTTACATGATGATATATTTTGTACAAGGTGATATCTTTTGTTGTACTTTATGTTTCATATTATATTTTTACATCCTGCCTTGCATTACTATTTTGTTTGTCTCGGCTGTAGTGATTTTGGATGCAGCTCTGTTTCTCTACTTTTGTGGCTGAGTGTATATATATATATATATTGCTTTGTAATTTTGATGAATAATATGCTGTTAAATTTAATAAATTTGTTTCTTTGTTCTACTTTACTTTGTTTATTCCTTGCATTATATTTTGTTTGTATTTTCTTTAGGTAAGTGTACATGTTTATATGTTTTGTTTGGTCACATTCTTTGAAATCAAGTGAAGTTCTTTTTATTATTATATTGTTAGATTTATTTACGTTATTTTTATCTAATTATTTGTCTTTAAACCATTTTGTTTTAAAACAAAAACTCAACTCAATGTATGTACATATATACATATATATTCACATTATTATAAAAATCCATTTACTTGAATTTTAAATCCAAATCACATATGTACAAATTTGAATTCATATGATTTAATATATTTTCTATTTGAATTTCGAGAAACTCGAATCAATTTATCTTTAAATTTTATAAATTTTATTCAAAAATTTATTTAATTATCAAATTAAATTAAATTAAATTAAAAATCTAGGGTCGTTACAAACTTCCCCCTTAAAAGAATTTCGTCCTCGAAATTGTACAGCTCATTTCATGAATTATACACACACAGAATAGACTAATGCCAATTCAAACTATACTAGTAAACATATGGATATGTTCGGTTAATTCAAAATATATCTTAAGTTAAATACTACTCATAATATTCGTACATAAATTATAGTCATACATAATCCAACTAACACCCAACCTTTACCACGGTTTTAAGTCCAAAATACATATATAAATACTCCTAAAAGAAGTTCATCGAACCAATTACAGATCCTCACTGTCAGAGCTCTCTCTCTCTCCGGCCCTGACAGTTCTATAACTTCAGCCTCATCATCTGTCTCAAAAAACTCCTCCGTTTCCGACTCTATCAGAATAAAATCTCCGCCATCTAGCTCCTCATCCTCAATGGCATCATCATCCTCTATAGCATTATCTAAATCCCAATGAATTACTTCATCACCTTCGGAATCAACCTCCATTTCAGGTTCTTCTTCCACCTCAAATTCTTCTTCATTTTCTTCTTTGAATTCGTCTTCATTTTCTTCTTCGAATTCCTCTTCATTTTCGGACTCCTCTTTGGGTTCTTCAACTTGGGGTTGTGGCTGCACCACAGGCTCCTCTGGCACCTCTTCGTGTGCTGATGGTTTACCCGAATCATCTCGAGTCTTGCTAGATGAACTAGCATCATCAACCCTCCTGGCCTTTCCGCCTCGGCTGACACTATTTGTTCTCTACAATTAAAATAAAATAAAAAAAACAATTATTAAGATTCTAAGGTTTAGAATTTCATAGTTTGAGAGATACATCACAGTTTATATTTCAGATTTTATTCTCCCCAAGAAGTTATAACAGAAATTCAAAATTTGGTTTTAAACAAAATCGTTCTATCGCTATAATTCAAATTTATCCTTATGTTCCATTAACCAATTTAATTTTATTTAAAATTTCAAATTTATTTAAATTTCAATTCCAGATTTCCGATTCAAATTCGTTAAGGTTTAAAATCAAAACTGATAAGAAACCAATGAAAATACAAAGTAAGGATTTCTACAACGATCCGTAGGGCCACCATTATACCGAAACTTCTTCTTGCAATTGCCACGAAGCAATCAAAAGAATTTGGAAACGAATCAAAGAAAATTGATAGAGAAAGATTGTTTCCACTGTTGTTACAGAGCATTGACCAATTATAGTCGTATTTTCCTGTCCCCTATCTCGTTCTCTTTTTACACTCATACTCACTATCACTGGATAGTAAGAGAATTTACTGAGGCATTCAAACGGATATCTTAGGGATACTCATTCTAGGGATACTTCATCCTATCTCTAATGAGCTACTTAATGTGTTACACTCCTGAGCTAAAGTTCAACCCTCAGCTCTGATACCAAATGTAACGTTTCGGATTTTGCCCGCTCGAAAATCGACATCCATACTTCATATCGTATTCGAATGCCATAGATTCGAACGTTCAAATCCGATTCGCCGGAGCTTATAACAACATTAAGTAAATAACACAGCGGAATAAAAGAATAATACATTGATATACATCTTTGATACAATATCTGATACAACAGATGATCCAATAGATATCAATATACATCAGAGATATGATACAATAAATAGCAGCGGAAAAGAAAATAGATGATATCCAGCAGCGGAACAATATAACTCTAAGATAGTCTTCAAAAGAGAACTCCGAGAACTGCAACTCCATTTCCAAGAATTAATCCAGCTATAGCTCGAACTCCCAATAACGATGCACAAAGAGAAGCAAGAATGGTGTGATCCAAAGACTGAACTAACTCCAGATAATTCACTGAATCTAGCTATCTGAAAAACCCAACTCTAAACTGCTCGTGTAGAAAATAATGAGCACCCAGAGTTTAGGAAAGAAAACAATAAACTCCGGATCAGTCGTGGGACTGGTGTGAGCAACAAAAACAGTTTATCTTTTAAAACATTCAACAAAAGATTTTCAAAGTCAATTCGCAATGCTTTTTAAAAATGAGACTACCATAAGGTCTCCCGCAGACACACACACAATGCAAACGCAGAATCGGAGGAGATTTCTCCTTATGATAGTCAAAGATGCTTGATACGCATTTAAAAAGAACATTTGATATTATTACTAGTGCATAGTGTAGGAAAATATTTCGAAAGTAGAATATAAATCTTAGCCAACATACGACCATTATCGTATGCCTACTATAGCTATCATCCAAACAGTGGGGCGCCACCATAAGTGAATGATATGTTCTACAACTAATACCGTACAAGTCTCGTATTGTTTCTTTGGATTTCCAACGACTGGTCAGGCCAAGGAACTTTCCATTGCCACATGAGAACGCCTCTGGAAGGACGTCCCCGAGAACCAAACGGATCTCTGCCAACACAAGGCCGGGTTACCCCTAACTGGGTAACAACTGACACGAGTATGTCATCCCCCGGTC
Organism: Allium cepa; assembly: GCA_030765085.1. Classification (NCBI taxonomy): domain Eukaryota; kingdom Viridiplantae; phylum Streptophyta; class Magnoliopsida; order Asparagales; family Amaryllidaceae; genus Allium; species Allium cepa. The sequence goes on along the minus strand of CM060934.1, from coordinate 762,736,536 downwards.
CTTTGGGACCTTTAACCGAGCGCTCGTCATCAACATCACACCATAGTAATAAGTGTTTCAACATGAGTAAGCATCTGGGCTCCATACCATGATACCACCCTTTTCCAGAAGGAAATGCACATACCCTAAAGGGAGCTACCCCTCATAACCTTGCCGCATCTTTCCTGTTTTGACCATTCCGGGGTGTGAGGCTCGACGAAGTCACGTCCACAAAAACACACTTTATACAAAAGCTGTGCTTTGGGTCAACAAATGATCATAGAAATGATCACCAAGATAAACGATCAAACAAATGATCCTATCACAAATGATCAACACAATGATCATTTCACAGCAACACTCAGCATGTCACATTACCAAATTGGGAATATATCGCTGATAACCATCAACAATATAACCTCTGAGCTCGTACGTCTCAGAGAAGGGTGTTAAGCTAAGAGAATAAATTCTCCGCCACCAACAGAAATATATTTGAAAGAAATCAGCTTTATATCTCAATTTGTAATGTCAGACATACAATCCATACAAGTCTGTTCCGGGATCGAACAGAACCGAAGGCACTTACAAAGAAGTCCTTGCAATCCGGATATTCACAATCCCGATCGGATTTCCCATCACTTAGGGAATCTTTATACCAGGAGCTACCCAGTGCAGAGACAATCGATAGGTTATCTTATCGTTCTTGCAAACACCCGGTCTTCAACACCGGTCTTCAAATGCTATCCATATACGACGTATCACACATTCGGAATGGGTTATACGACACAAAGGTCCTTTCTCGGCTAAACCGAATAGTGAGCGCAATATTTAAAACATATGGATACGGGATTTCAATCGAGTCACAACTTAATAATTCAAAACTTTCATTCAAATGGTTTAAACAAAGTACCATTTCAAATCTTTTAAACAAAAAGATTAATTTCACAAAATTCCATTTACGGATTTCAAAACAATTTCCATTTCTTTTGGATTTACTCGTATTAAAATCTTTAAATTAAAGATTTAACTTATAGCTTTCAAATCGTTCCCATAACTTGGAAATCATTTTCATTTCGATCTTAAAATTCTTTTTAACACAATTTGGTAGTTCATTTCCTATTTGAAAGCTTTAATTATCTGAAAACAAATAGTTTTCATTTCAAAAAAATCTAATTTTTATTTATACGAGTTAAATCCTTTGAATTTAAATTTCTAAACTCAATCTAGTTATTCAAAATAAATTTCATCTTTGAAATTCCATTTTCAAAAGCTTTTCACATTAAACCCAATCCATTTTCAAAACATTTGAATTAAAATATTCAACTTTTAAACTATTCCAAAATCTGTGACTTAATCGATTTCCTCGTGAAATCCATATTGGTGTGTGTATAAGTGTGGTCCAGGGGTTTAACACAATAGTGCACAACATTATTCAATCATCACAGATTAAAAATATAGAATATAGTTGATAAGCGATAAAACTATAACGCTTATCGTCTATTCACAGATTCATAGAGAATATACAAGGTAAATAAATGAATGAATCATACACAGCTCAATCCACAGTACAACATATCACCGATCAGATAGGACAATCAATTCAAGGCATCACATATAATATGATCATCCATAAGTAAGGTTAAGTATTTAATAATCATTTATAAGCAGGATTAATAAATTACTTAATCCTAATTAGATCAATTTATTCCCAATTTAAATAAATTACTTATGAATTAAGCATCCAATCTTGATTTATTAATTACAAACCATTTTATATAAATTAATTAATCAATCACCTTATTTAATTAATTTATTCTTAATTTATCATATTTATTAAGTTAACCTTTAAACTAAATACAAAATTAATTCTTAATTAAATTACTTAATTAATTAACTCGAATTTATCAATTAATTCTATATTAATTACTTTAATAAATTAGTTATTCTCAAATTAATTACTAAATTAATTTATCACATTATCCTTACATTAATTATTGCTTAATCACTTGATTTATCATCTCTAATTAAATTATCTACATTAACCAATACTCTTAAATTATCAATAATAATTGAATTGGTTTAATTAACTGTACAATTATTCACCTTTAATTTATCAAAGTTTCTTAATCACTCAAAAAAATCTTTATAGTGATTGATCACTAAACCTTAATCTTCAAATTTATTTTTTTGTAAAATATTTTTCGAAATCAACTTCAATTAATTAAGCATTCAGATTTAACTTTTAACTTTTCTAAGTTAATAAATAACTTTTAATACAAACATTTACCTATTTTAGAACTCGTTTATTTTTGTTTTTAAAACTTGAATTATTTACAAAATCAAACTTCTTTGTTTTTAAAACTTGGACACCCTGTTAAAACAATTGTCCTTGAAAATCATTTACTTTTATAAGTAAAACTTGGTTTACTTTGTTTACAACTTAGAAACTTTTCAACTATCAAATTCTTATATTTAAAACTTTTTAACTTCCTGTAAGCTTGCTCAGCAAAAAAAATTCGAACAAAACACTCTTGTTCTCGAAGCAACACGCTACACCCCAGGCCTTGAAGAAAAACGCGAGCAACTCTCCTTCTTTCCCAAACACTTCAACCATCCATGTTCAGGTGCACACGCGTGCACGTGTACCCACGACGCGGTCTTCTTCGACCACCCCTGATGGCCTCTACGTGTCGCTGCTCATCCTCACTAACCGTTCCACCACTCAGATCATCAGATTTAACGTGGAATCGAAATTTTGCATTTCGATCGAACTGAAACCCAACTTCATCGACGAAAATCCCACGCGCCAATGATTCCCATCAACGGAATCTCTAAAACTCCGTCCACATCACCGCAACCCAACAAGCTTTCCCCCTCCTGATTCGCGTGAAGCTCGATCGCTCATAGGAGCCGTACGCGTCTCGTTACAGGGACGAACAAAAACTCCTGTAAAACCCTAAAAGCGGTTCGACCCAACAATCTATACAAAAAAAAAATTCTGATAATTTTCCTAGAATCAATGATGTTCATACTCGCTTCGATTTAAATTCCAACATTTTAAATTGAATTGATCACCTGAATTTTGCAAAAATGTAATCATTGTTCATATACAAACCGTTCCTTAAATACAAATCTAAAAATCTTCATTTTCATTTTAAAAATCATTTCTTGCAGTGTGGATTCAAGTTATATAAGTGAATCAAGATTTCGTGACATTTGAATTTGGAACTTTGTATCATTTTGCTCTGTAAAACAATGTTTCTTACTGTAATATTTCACCAACCTCTTTAAAACCAAGCTTTAGCTCTTGTTCTATGTTTCAACAACCAGGTTTGTTTAAGAATTTAAGCCTAATAATAAATGGATGCAGATGCATTGAGTTTTATATAGTCTATTACACTCTGAAACCAGGAAAAACAAAAACAAAACAAGGTCTGCAATCCTATGGATATTCACAGAGAGTTGTTTTTATTTCAAAACTATTCAGCAAGCATATATCATTCCAAAGCAATACACAAGTTTTAGACTTTGAGAAAAAAAAAACAGATGTGTACTCACCAATTTAGAAAAGAATAGAGGTTTGTGTTTTTTTTTTGTATACTCAGACATATATACTCTGATACTTTGCATCACTATCAACATGAAATAATGATTTCAATCACAAGCATCAGAAAACTCATCACAATCAAGATATAAATGGAGTTGAAAACTGAAAGGGGGTAGTTTGCTCACCTTCCAGATCACCATTCAGAATTTTCAAGTGGATGTTGAGATTGTAATCAGGTTTTAATAACTGAAGCTTCCTTGCTCCTTGATTCCAAGAAGTCTTCAAGTTGAAATCTTTTTAACTTTGCAAAGTTAAAACTGAGTTGAAGTTGTTACTGGTACTTTCTCTTCTTCCTTCCTCTTTTGATAATATTTGTTTGATGGTTTTAAGTAGAAGTTTTAAGTTGATATCTATTTGAATTCCAGATGATATTGTTTTGGGTCTATTTTGTTTCAAATGGTGAACGAAATGGAGATGATATACATATATATAAGAACAAACAGGCTTTGCATATTTTATTATGCAGTTTTTTTTGGGGTTGATGTGATATGTGAAGGCTTGTTTTACTTCAGCCATACCTACTTGTTTACATGATGATATATTTTGTACAAGGTGATATTTTTGTTGTACTTTATGTTTCATATTATATTTTTACATCCTGCCTTGCATTACTATTTTGTTTGTCTCGGCTGTAGTGATTTTGGATGCTGCTCTGTTTCTCTACTTTTGTGGCTGAGTGTGTATATATATATATTGCTTTGTAATTTTGATGAATAATATGCTGTTAAATTTAATAAATTTGTTTCTTTGTTCTACTTTACTTTGTTTATTCCTTGCATTATATTTTTTTTGTATTTTCGTTAGGTAAGTGTACATGTTTATATGTTTTGTTTGGTCACATTCTTTGAAATCAAGTGAAGTTCTTTTTATTATTATATTGTTAGATTTATTTACGTTATTTTTATCTAATTATTTGTCATTAAACCATTTTGTTTTAAAACAAAAACTCAACTCAATGTATGTACATATATACATATATATTCACATTATTATAAAAATCCATTTACTTGAATTTTAAATCCAAATCACATATGTACAAATTTGAATTCAAATGATTTAATATATTTTCTATTTGAATTTCGAGAAACTCGAATCAATTTATCTTTAAATTTTATAAATTTTATTCAAAAATTTATTTAATTATCAAATTAAATTAAATTAAAAATCTAGGGTCGTTACACTTGGCCTCTGCCTTCGCATGGTTGGAGATCGGTGATGAGATGGAGAATGACAACGACGAGTGTAACATCCCCTATTTTGAGGCTTAAAGCTAAGCGCTACAGATGCGGCAGTCATCTATAGTATTAACTTTCAGTGACAAAATGCAGTAATGTTAATGGTATCTATAATATCAGAAGTACATGAATATGAAATAAAATCAACACAGATTTCAAATCAGATTTTCTGACCACATTTCAAATAAATATTTCATATTCAGTTACATAATCCCAAAAACGGTTCTCAGGTTTGATGAAATATAATTATTACAAAATACACCGAGAGCGATATATGAAGATGTCCCTTGGATGATCAGAGTACTATATAGATAGACTTATCAGTCATAAATACATCACAACGGAAATACTTATAAACAATTCCTACATAGTTAGCTTTGCCTCCTGCACATCTTCGGAAGCTTATTCGTCTAACCTACTAAACTTGAAAAGCCCTTAATGCTCAATCTACTGAAATTTAATTTTGAGCACCCTAAAGTTTTAAGGGAAAACAAAAACTTCGAGTAAGGCAAGCCTGGTGTGAATCATTCCATTACATCTCGGATTACTGATATTAAGTGAGACTACGCAGCTTAGCGGAATGATTTTCCCCTCACTAATATCCTTTTTAAATTATATCTTTTGAAAATCAAAATCCTACAATTAAGCTGATTATAACAACAATAACAATAACATATATGCATATAAACTAGGTAATCAATTATGCATCTTTCCGAACAATATTGTTTTAGCGGGCTGACTATTAACCACTAGCTGACTCTGGCCTACCAAACATAATAAGTATTTGACCTACCTCTACTCTGTGTATTTCTTTTTGTGTGTAACATCATTTTAGTCTTACCTGTGACAAAACCATACACACTAGAATTTTGGACTTATAATAGCTAGGAACTACTAGCTAAAGTATAAGGCGTGACCCCACACCAGTCCCATCTGGTCTCCCAAAATCCGAGTCATACACTTAGGGTTAACTACCCTATTCAAATTTCATTTCCTTGAAAACCATCTTTATAAATGATTTACCCTTGGAATCATATCTTTATAAAACAAGGATATCATACTCTTTGCTTTATTCAAAATACTTATGCCATGATATATGCTTTACAAAACATGTTGATGAAAACCTAAAATTAATAGGGTTATCCATCCCTTGAAATAATTTAAAGCCCCTTTTACCTTAGAAAACATTAGGCTATAAAGCCAAAACAATACCTACGAAACCATTGTTTAAAACCTTAAACAATCCCTTTCAAAATCATAGAAAGCATCCCTTTCGAAATCATCGTTTAAAACCTTAGACGTCCTCTATCGAAACCATTAAACATATTTTCAAAAGCATTAAAAACATTCCTTTATAAACACTTAAAACATACCTTTCAAAACACTTAAAAATTACCTTTCAAAAGCATTGGGTTCAAGTAAGAATTTATGGGAACGTAGCTTCGAAACCCTTTTAAGAATTTCTTTCGAATTCATTAAGTTCAATATGTAATATAACTACAAGTTCTAAGTAAACAAAAGCAAAAGCAGCATTTTCGAAACCACTGATCTCAAGTAAAAGAATTGAGGAAAAGAGCACTTCAAAACTACCCTTTCAAAACCATTGCCTTCAAAACTGTTAGTAAAAGCAGCTAAGACACCCCTTCCGAAAGCATTGGGATGGTAGCTTCAACATTAAGAAGACAAAAGCCTTCCTTTCGAATACATTATTTTAATGTTATAAAGAAAAGTACCTCTAACTAATGCGAAAGGTACAAATGCGACAGCTAAGGGTATTGAAGGGGTTCAAAAGTGGCAACCTTGTTGAAAGCTTCTTTTAAAAACAAAGGCAGGTTAATGAATTCGAATTGTAATAAAAGTAGCTTCAAACCTTTCAAAAGCTGACACCATCCTTTCCTTATGCCTTTCTACAAGACACTACATACAATTGCTTAATACATGTGCATTGGTTTCGAATGGGTGCAAGAGGGTTACTAGGTATAGTGATGGAAGCAAGCAATGGAAATAGCGAAGTTGTAATTCAAAACAAAACTGATCTTATGTTTTTAAAGTAATTTCTTTTCTGCTAACTTACATAATTATCCAAAATATGATAGGATGTCAATTCTTTACCAAAATTCTTTTCAAAAAAGGCCGCCGAATTCAGCATTTAACCGTTGGAACATTTTAAGCAAATAAGCCATTTTCCTTAATAAAACATTTAAGTCCTCTAACTTAAATAATTTAGTATTCATAGTAAACATTTAGGAAAAATCTCCAAAAATCACAATAATTCATTTTAAATATGTTTTCTGATATGTATAAATTTCAAACCCGAAAACATTATTTGATTGCCTCAAATAATTTAAACCTAAATTAACTATTTTCTCTCATAGAAAATTCATAATAAATTCACAATCACTTAGAAAATTATGAAATTTGAAACCCCCTTATAAACTAATGTTTTTGACCATATATTGAAAATTCAACTCATTTGGATATCATTTGATAGGGTTACTAATCCAAACAAAATCTGTACTAATCCATATAAATCATCAACAAGCATGCATATCCATTTCAACAAGCATAACATGGCTTATTATTTGGAAACATAATTTTGATCTACTTGAAATCAAAATCATTATCATAAGTGAGATTTAAAATAATTATTTACCCTGGTTTGATTAAGAATGTTGAGATTTGGATCAAGATTGATTTTCTAAGCTTTTTATCTTGAATCTCCTATCATTAATCTTTGGTTTCCATTCTCTTTAATAGCCAACCATACCCCCAAGGTTTTAATTTAGTTGGTAGATGTAAATGAATAAATGAATGAAGTGGAGAAAGAGAGGGTTTTAGGATATAAAATAAGGCTCTTTCTATTTTTCCCTTATAATTTTCCTCCTCTTTATCTTAAATTTTAATTACTTTTTTTGTTCATTCATAAGGCACGGCTCAAGTTCAACTGTCAAATCTCAACCACTTAACCCTCTACATTATTTAATTTAATTTATCTAATTAAACATCTAAATAAGTTGACTGAAAGTAGGTCATTACAATGACCAAAAGAGCTTTCCCTATGCACAGAGAGCGATCTAGCATTCACCGCCCACTCTTCTCTTTGTATGTTTTCGGCCGCACCCCCATAGGACTTGAAGTGTGTCGAGAGGGCCATGCTTGGCCTGTCGATGACAGGGGAACAACCTTTGGGAAAGTCTAAAGCAGAAGCTCGCAGGTGATTAAATGGATGGTAGCTGTTGTGGTGAAGGGGATGACGACGACTTGGCCTCGCGGACGAAGCCATATCCAGGGCGAGATCAATCCGACTAAGTAAGCATACAACGCATCTTTTAGGATGTGTGTGAATGCCCATAAGCAAAGTTTTAGGTACCACCCTTTTTTGGCTTCGGCGGTGTTCAAGGGTTCAAAACAGTCTGGAGGCATGGGCCTGTGAGCGCGTAGGTCAACCTAATCGGTCGTCGAAGGACCTGGTGGAACAAAGTTTATAGTGGCTTGAGCATCTAGATGTGCCCTCGAGCTATGCACTTCGTGGGTCAGCTAATCTATGTTTGATAGTTGTAACATCACACTATCACAATACACCATAATTCTTCATTGCCCATATTGGGCTAGGCAGCACTGGTGGGGGTGTTTTCATTACTTTGGTGCTCATTTGAGTTGTCACCTTCAAGTGTTGGGGGATTATCCATAGTTATAAGTTAGACTGGTCTTCGCAAAGTGGAAAAGTATGGAAAGGTGAGAGCTTTAGAGATGCCTTCCTTCTAGCACTAAAATGTTGACTGAGATTTAGCCAACCTCGAAAATAGACTAATGCACAAAGGTTACTTGCTAATACCAAGATTAAAGTGAAAATTTGAGGAGTTAAATACGTAGATAAAAGGTAAACAACACAAGATATAAAGTGGTTCAACAAAGCTGTCTACGTCCGTTGTGAAGTTCTCTTATTATATATTTCACTTATAACTACAAGGAATTACAAGGCAATAATAAAAAGCAATAAGCACTTAAAACTAATAAAACTGTATAATCTTAAGGAATTGTGGTATTAAGACTCCTGAATTGTATATTGTATTCAAAATCCTTGTATGTTCCAACCAATTGACTGTCAACCAACAAACTCCCCCTTTGAAGTGGTCATGCATGCGGTTCTTATAGTAGCTGAAGTGGATGATCGACGGCGGAGATAAGGCTGTAGAACTGGAGCGAAAAATGCCTGACTAATGATCTGGTTGCAAGAACAGATGGAAGAAAGCTGCAATAGTTGCTAAAAGATATGCGGTGGATAAAAATATACTCATTGCCCATACATACCAAGTGTAGGTCTCGCATATAATCCATAGACTTTGCTTCAAATTTGCATTTAATGCTGATGGTAAGTCACGTCAGTTCAACCGCTTAGCCATATAGCTTTGGATAGATGAATTGACAACTTGTTATTTACTTGTTTACTTGCAAATGTGTAGAAGGCGAAGTTTAGTATTAAAATTTAGCAACCAATGACTTCTACTGTGAAGAACATTCGACAATCCACAAACAGAATCTCGAAAACGAAGAAGAAAATGTAATATAAAAAGAAATTTTACCGTACATAATGATAATGGAAAATATATGATACACATAATTTTGGTAGAAATAACACAAATTCCATTTACACATATAATTAGAGAAACATTTGACACACATGATTTTGATCAAATAATGCTTGATAGATTAGTGGAATTTTACTATAAAAATTTGGCAGATATTTGGCATGCATAATTTTGGTTGATGATAAATTGAAATAGTAGCATACAATAAAATGAATTAAGAATGTCAAATATTTACCATAAGTAATTTTTGTAGATGATTTCTTGAAACATTACAATTTTTTTATAATAAATACTAATAATGTCAAATATTTTCCATACATGGTATTGGTTGATAATATGTAGAAACTTAATAAATATTTACATGAAATATTGAAAATGGAGAATGTTAAACTTTTTTTTATCCATCTTCATATTATTTTGGTAAATATATAAATCAAATAAAATTCCAAATATGCCCATAATAAAAAAATATGTCCAAAAGGTCCAAAAATGTTCAAGGTTCGAGTGCATATGCAATTTCTACCGTCCAATGGTAAATATACAAAATACACAATTCATCTCCCTTAATATGACCCGTAAAGTCATGCAATAAGTCAATTTGCCATTTATTGCTTCTAAAGGTCCTTATGTTCAAACGTCTGAGTCGTCTTTTTCTTCGTTGGCCGTTAGAGGAGCTCTAAAGCACTTAAGAGGGCATGGAAATGTCAAGGCCTAAAAAATGATTTATGCTAAGAAATAGAAAGAAGAGAGAAACCCTTCCTATGTGGAGGCAAGTCACCATTTATAGTGGTTAAGGAGTGGCATAGCTTGCCTGTATTGGCCGATTGAAGTTGATGTAGATTGGCGACGTGGTAAGATGGACGATCTTGATTGTGACATATGTCATAATCTCGGGATTATAGTTCATGGGATTGTTGTTTGGCCATGGTATTAAAAAGGTGGCATAGTTGTACAGGAGTGCCTTGAAGCTTTATTACATATAATTTCCTTCACATTAATTCACTTCCTCTTCACCCATTTCATTTTGATCCTTTGATGTTGAATGTTGCATATATATATATATATATATATATATATATATTCCTTTTTGCATATGTTCGAGTTGATTTGTTTGATGTGGAAACATCGTTGTACTCCAATAAATATTCCTTATTATTGTGTTCTTAGCTTCTTCTTTTATTTAACATTTCTCTCCAATTTGATAGTGTTTATTTCTGATAGCTCTTCTGCATTGTTGATAGCTTAACATTTTAGAATGATTCTTGACTTGTGATAACTTCTCTCTATTCTTAACTGGAGATGGCTTCTTTATCCTTAACTTGCAATGTATTTGATACTACTGACATGAAATGGCTTGTTATTCCTCAACACGTGATGACTCTATGATTTTCATCATGCAATGGCTACAAAGATTTCAACATGCGATGACTCTTATAATACAACAGATTTATCTATATTAACTTTCGATAGCTTCATGGTGTTAACCTGCGATAATATTAGTCCTATTAACTTGTGGTAGCCCATTTTTTCAACCTTTGAAGGGTCATAGCTACCAGCCTGCGATAACTTGTTGTTTCAACTTGCAATGGCTTATAGCATCAACTTGCAATGGCTTATAACATTAATTTGTGATAGCCTATAGCATCAACTTGCAATAACTCTACCTCCTAATATGTGATGGATTATTCTCAATGTTCAACAGTCTTCATTCTCAATGTGCAATAGCTTCAAAGCGTGATAGCTATCAAAGCGCAATAGCTTCAATGTGCGACAGCTCCATACTGCCAAACTTTGATAATTTCACACATTGTCTATCTTTGGTAATTTTGGGTATAACATTTGACCCCCAACAAGAAATTTTCTTATGCTTTAGATTTTGTAAACTTCTGCTCTTGCTTTGCATCGTCTCTTCTTAAGTTCTTATTGCTGTCATATTTCTCATTATTGATTACTTGTGCTTCTATGATAACTTTTGGTCCTAAAAACATGATTTTCCTAAAAACTAATTAATTGAAAACATTTTTCTAAAACATAAAGATTTTTGCATTCTTTTGAATATATTTCCATTTTTTAATAATCATTTTTACTGAAAATGTTCTTTTTGGTGAAGATTTCCCATAAATTTGTTCTAAGGTATTTTTTGAAATATTAAAGAATTTCGTAACTTTATTTGAAATCATCTGATACAAACACCGAATACATACATACATACATACATACATACATACATACATACATACATACATATATATATATATATTAAAGTATGATTTTTCAAAAATAGATTTTGAAAGTAAGAATACTCTCAAATTCTTTTAAAAATAATTTTTGTCAGAAATAATTGACGTTATAAAAAGGTGGAAATTTCCCGTAGTCTTGAAGGAGTGCTCTTTATTTATGCTTGTCCGGAGTTTGGTTGTTCATTGACTGAGGAGTTTAGTTTATCATCCTTCTTTGGTCGGTTGCTTTCAAAGACCTTATTCGATCACCAAGATCTATATTGACCACCTTCCTTGGATGGGTGCTTTGGCTAGGCCTGATGGCGGGACCAAATGCATAATTGACAATCACTCTTTAGATGATTACTTCATCCGGGACTTTTGGCGAGACCAAAAGCTTCTCATCCATCTCCTTTGGATAGATGCATTGGTCAGGCCTTGAGGTAGGACCAAAGGCTTAATTGACCTTCACTCTTTGGATGGGTGCTTCAACTATGCCTTGCCGTGGGACCGAAGGCCTCTCGTCCATTTCCCTTGGATGGGTGCTTTGACTAGGCTTTGAGGAAGGACCAAAGGCCTAATTAACTATCACTTTTTAAATAAGTGCTTCAGCCCGTGCTTGTGTAACGACCCAAAATTTTCAACCTTGAAAATTCGACATTAATCCGTTCACTGTAGAAATGCCGAGCAATTGAACGCCGGAAATCTTAGATTGTTAGGGCAAAGAAGAAAAGAGGTAGAAGAAGAAACAGAAACAAAATACACAATCTCACATTCGAAGCAGATCAAAATATAATATCAAATAATAGAATTTATACAAAGAGAGCTGTAACTGTCAATTTACATCCAATACATCAGAGTACAATCATTCACACATAAACTGGATAGTTGTAACAACTTGTCTCAGACTACTATCAGTACAATCTCAAATACATAGCGGAATATACTCCGTAAGTTTCTGTCATCGAGCTTGCCCCCGAGCTCAAGAACGTCCTAACCTGAAAATCTATAATACTTAGTCTGACCTGAGCATTACAGTAAAGTAACACATGAGTCAGGCTGGAAATAGCATGAGTAAACCCATATAAATTGAAATACTAAGTTATAAAACATAGTTATAGACCAGGGTAACTCGTACCTCTCTATGAGTTCTTACCTTGTTATAATCAATACCTATTTCATAAAGTTACGTCTAAGAATTGTTACTCAGTTTAAATGATCATGTTGCTTCATTTATTTCCTTCCAGCCTGTTTGATTCTACAACCAAAATTTATAAAGAAATTATTATAGTTACTTATCGAAGTGGTTCCGGGTATTTGCTGGTACCCGACCCCGGTCTCTTCGAATCCAATGTCATCTTTAATCCAAGTTGTTTAAGTGAATACAATTCAATTTTTAGACACATGATGTCAATTTACACAGCAATTCAAGGCATTCAATATAATCCAATCATCCATAAGCAAGATTAATTAATCATCTGACTCTTATTAATTTAATTAAATCAATTTAAATTATTACCTATGAATTAATCACCCAACCCTGCTTAACTAACATTAATTAATTACAAACTATTTATTATCATTTTAATAAATTAGTGAAGTTAATTATCCTTAAATATCTATCTTAAATAATTATCCTCAATTACTTACATTGATTAATTATCCCTTAACTAATCACATTAATTAACCTTAAATTAATTAATAAATAAATTAATTAACCCCTAATTAATTACATTAACAAATTTAACCCTTTAATTACTTTAAGTGATTATCCTTTAATCACATGATTAATTAACCTTTAATCATTGATCAATTATCCTTTAATTAATTATCCTTTAATTAATTAACTAATTAACCATTAATTATTAATTTATCCTTAATTACATATATTAATTAATTATCCTTTAATTAATTAATAATTAATCCTTTAATTAACCAAGATCCTAAATTAATTAAAAGATAAACCCTTTACTTTGATTAATTACTTAATTACAACATTAAATTTCATTTGAAAAACATTTAGGAATTTATTACCTATTTAACCTAATTTATAATTTATAAAACTATTGTTTAAAAAATTGTTTGAATAAATTTACTCTGAAAACTTGGTTATCATTTCCCATGAAAAACTTATTCATTTTAATATACTTTGAATCTTGATCATGCTTTCCTTTAAAACTTGGTTATTAACATAACCCGAGCCCATGCTCTAATTTACCCTAGCCAAAGCCCAAGATACCCGAGCCTATTCTCGAGCAAATTCACAACGCCCCCACTTGATAAAACCTGAGTACTACATCGAGCAAATCCTCATCTTCCCCTGAGTTCGAACTACCCAGCAACAAAACATACACGCGTGAAGGCTCGTGCACGTGCACACGTCATCTGGTCATCTCGACTAGCGCTGCGACCATTTACAAGTCGGCGACGACCTTGCCGTCGATCCTAACTGCCTAGATCGTCAATACCCACTGGAAATCGATAACGAGAAAACCAAGCTACCCACCGGAATGAAACCTGGTCGTAGAAATGCCTCGCACCGCCGTCTCCCATCGCCTACGACCTCGCGATCATGACCAGACCTCCGCCACTTGCCTATGCTTCAAATCCCCTAACTGCGATCATCTCCGGTGCACCCTCGATGGTGAAATCGCCTCGCATGCAATGTCGACCAAATCGGCTCCTAAAACCCTATGCCTTGCTTGCCGCACCACCACGGCACATTATAAATTTCCTGACCAATTTACCCAAACACCTCGACCAACGAGCTTGCTCCAGCAATGAACTCGACATCCCCAGAACCTTCGATTGTCGGAAATTGGTGAATACCCAATTTCCATTTAAGCCGCAAGATCACAACAACTGCAACATTAAAAATCATGATTTTGATATCAAAATTCATTATTTTTATATACGAATCAGGTCATATCATTTAAACTTGAAATTTTTTTAAAGATCAAAATTTTGACTTGAATACATTTTAGGTTATGACCTTCAAAAGAAATCTGTTTGTAATATCAAGATTTGATTTTAAAAATATTAAAAATAGGAAATGTCAGTGAAAATGTATTCAAGTCAAAATTTTGATCTTTAAAATTTCAAGTTTAAAGCATATGATCTGATTCGTATGTAAAAATAATGAATGTGGATATCAAAATCATGATTTTTAATGTTGTGGTTGTTACGATCTTGGGGGTTGAATGGAAATTGGGTATTCACCAATTTTCGACGATCGAGAGTTTTGGGATGTCGAGTTCATTGCTGCAGCAAGCTCATTGGTCGAGGTGTTCGGGAAAATTGGTCGGGGAATTTATAGTGCACCTGGTGGCGCGGCGAGGAGGGAGTAGGGTTTTAGGGGCTGGTTTGGTCAACGTTGTATGCGAGGGGATTTGGTCGTCGAGGGTGCACCGGAGATGATTGTAGGTGGGGGATTTGAAGCATAGGCGAGTGGCCGAGGTCTGGTCATAATCGCGAGGTCGCAGGCGATGGGATACGGCGGCGCGAGGCATTTCTACGATCAGGTGTTGTTCCGATGGGTAGCTTGGTTTTCTCATTTTCGATTTCCAATGGGTATCGACGATCTGGGTAGTTAGAATCGATGGCAAGGTCGCCGTCGACTTGTAGATGGGTGCAGCGCTAGTCAGAGTTGACCAAATCATGTGTGCACATGCATGAGCCTTCACGTGTGTATGTTTTGTTGCTGGGTAGTTCAGGCTCGGGGGAAGATGAGGATTTGCTCGATGTAGTACTCGTTTTATCGAGTGGGGGTGTTGTGGATTTTCTCGAGAATAGGCTCGGGTATTTTGGGTTTTGGCTTGGGTAAATTAGAGCTTAGACTCGGGTTATGTTAATAACCAAGTTTTTAAGGAAAGCATGATCAAGATTCAAAGTATATTAAAATGTTTAAGCTTTTCATAAGAAATGATAATCAAGTTTTCAGAGTAAATTTATTCAAACGGGTTTTTAGATAATGGTTTATATAAATTATAAATTAGGTTAAATAGGTAATAAATTCCTAAATGTTTTTCAAATGAAATTTAATGTTGTAATTAAGTAATTAATTAAGGTAAAGGGTTTATCTTTTAATCAATTTAGGATCCTGGTTAATTAAAGGATCATTTATTAATTAATTAAAGGGTAATTAATTAATATAAGTAATTAAGGATTAATTAATTAATAATTGAGGATTAATTAGTTAAAGGATAATTAATCAATGATTAAATGTTAATTAATCAAGTGATTAAAGGATAATCACTTAAAGTAATTAAAGGGTTAAATTTGTTAATGTAATTAATTAAGGGTTAATAATTTAAGGTTAATTAATGTGATTAATCAAGGGATAATTAATCATGTAAGTAATTGAGGATAATTACTTAAGTTAGATATTTAAGGATAATTAATTAACTTCATTAATTTAGTAAAATGATAATAAACAATTTGTAATTAATTAATATTAATTAAGCAAGGATGGGCGATTAATTCATAGGTAATTAATTTAAATTGAGTTAATTAAATTAATTACAATAAGATGATTAATTAATCTTGTTTATGGATGATTGGATAATATTGAATGCCTTGAATTGCTGTGTAAATTGACATCTTGTGCTTAAAAATTGAATTGTATTCACTAAAATACCTTGTATTAAAGATGGCATTGGATTCGAAGAGACCGGGGTCGGGTATCAAGAAGTACTTGAAACCACTTCGATCAGTAACTACAATAATTTCTTTATAAATTTTGGTTGTAGAATCAAACAGGCTGGAAGGAAATAAACGAAGCAACATGATCATTTAAACTGAATAACAATTCTTAGACGTAACTTTGTGAAATAGTTATTGATTATAACAAGATAAGAACTCGTAGAGAGGTACGAGTTACCTAGGTCTACAACTGTGTTTTATAACTTAGTATTTCAGTTTATAGGGTTTACTCATGCTGCTTTCCAGCCTGACCCGGGTGTTACTTTATTGTAATGCTCGGGTCAGACCGAGTATTACAGATTTTTAGGTTAGGATGTTCTGGAGCTCAGGAGGCGAGCTGGATGACAGGAACGTATGGAGTATATTCCGCTATGTATTTGAGATTGTATTGATAGTAGTCTGAGACAAGTTGTTACAACTATCTAGTTTATGTGTGAATGATTGTACTCTGATGTATTGAATGTAAATTAACAGTTGCAACTCTCTTTGTATAAATGCTATTGTTTGATAACTGGAATTGCTTGCTGTTTGAATTTGATTTGTAGCTTGATGATTTGAATCCATTTTATGGTGAGTTTATCTTGAATCTACTATGTTGCTTTAGCTCGGGTTAAAATATGAAGCAGCTTTTGATTTTTCATTTGATTTTTATTTTAGAAAATGAAGGAAAGAATTTAGAAAAGAGACATGAATATGTGAAATGTTGAACTGTAATCAGCCTTCTTTCTAACATTAATTTATATTTCAAATTAAAGGAAATCATTGCCACATGTAATTTGCAAGAAATCCTAAGTTACAAATGTTTAAATGCATGAATACAAAGCTTAAAGTGTTTTAAACCTTAATTTATTATTTAATTTGTTTTCTTCATTTTTTTAAGTAATTAATTAAGGTAAAGGGTTTATCTTTTAAATAATTTAGGATCTTGGTTAATTAAAGGATCATTTATTAATTAATTAAAGGGTACTTAATTAATATAAGTAATTAAGGATTAATTAGTTAATAATTAAGGATTAATTAGTTAATAATTAAGGATTAATTAGTTAATTAATTAAAGGTAATTAATTAAAGGATGATTGATCAATGATTAAAGGTTAATTTAATCAAGTAATTAAAGGATAATTACTTAAAGTAATTAAAGGGTTAAATTTGTTAATGAAATTAATTAAGGGTTTATTTATTTATTAATTAATTTAAGGTTAATTAATGTGATTAATTTAGGGATAATTAATCAATGTAAGTAATTGAGGATAATTACTTAAGATAGATATTTAAGGATAATTAATTAACTTCATTAATTTATTAAAATGATAATAAATAGTTTTTAATTAATTAATGTTAATTAAGCAGGGTTGGATGATTAATTCGTAAGTAATTAATTTAAATTGAGTTAATTAAATTAATTATAATCAGATGATTAATTAATCTTGCTTATGGATGATTGGATTATATTGAATGCCTTGAATTGCTGTGTAAATTGACATCCTGTGTTTGAAAATTGAATGTATTCACTTAAACAACTTGGATTAAAGATGACAATGGATTCGAAGAGACCGGGGTCGGGTATCAGCAAATACGTGGAACCACTTCGATTAGTAACTACAATAATTTCTTTATAAATTTTGGTTGTAGAATGAAACAGGCTAGAAGGAAATAAATGAAGCAACATGATCATTTAAACTGAGTAACAATTCTTAAACATAACTTTGTGAAATAGGTATTGATTATAACAAGATAAGAACTCATAGAGAGGTATGAGTTACTTAGGTCTACAACTATGTTTTATAACTTAGTATTTCAATTTATATGGGTTTACTCACGCTGGTTTCCAGCCTGACCCGGGTGTTACTTTATTGTAATGCTCGGGTCAGACCAAGTATTATAGATTTTTAAGTTAGGACATTTTAGAGCTCAGGAGGCGAGCTGGATGACAGGAACGTATGGAGTATATTCCTCTATGTATTTGAGATTGTGTTGATAGTAGTCCGAGACAAGTTGTTACAACTGTCCAGTTTATGTGTGAATGATTGTACTCTGATGTATTAAATGTAATTAACAGCTACAACTCTTTTTGTATAATTATTATTTGATATTATATTTTGATCCGCTGCGAATGTGAGATTCTGTGTTTTGTTTCTGTTTCTTCTTCTACCTCTTTTCTTCTTTACCCTTACAATTTGGGATTTCCGGCATTCGATTGCTCGGCATTTCTACAGTGAACGTATTAATGTCGAATTTTGAAGGTCGAAAATTTTAGGTCTTTGCAGCATTGGGCAGGATTGAAGGCTTCTCTTCCATCTCCCTTGGATTGATTATTTGGCTAGGCCTCGAAGTAGGACTAAAGGCTTAATTGACTATCACTCTTAGGATGGATGCTTCAGCCATGCCTTATGGTGGGACCGAAGGCTTCTCTCCCATCTCCTTTGGATATGTGCATTGGACAGGCTATGAGGCTGAACCAAAGGCTTAATTGACCATAACTCTATGGATGGATGCTTCATCCAGATCTTACCGTGGGATTAAAGGCTTCTCGTGCATTTCCCTTGGATAGATGCTTTGTTTAGGCCTTGATGTGGTTTAATTGACCGCCACCCTTTCGATGGATACTTTAGCCAGGCCTTGCGATGAGACCGAAGGCTTCTCGTCCATCACCCTTGGATAGGTGCTTATGCTATGCCTTGAGGTGAGACCAAAGGATTAATTGACCATCACTATTTGGATAGATGCTACGGCCAGGCCTTACGGCAGGACCGAAGGCTTTTCATCCATCTCCCTTGGATGCACATTTTGGCCAGGCCTTGAGGTGGTACCAAAGGCTTAATTATTCTCTTTTGGATATAAGGTGTGCTTATTTTTAACAAATTTTGCTAACCTCATCAGGCAAGGAGCTAAGTTAAACGTATCGCATCTTAGTCCAAGGGCTATTTGTTAGAATGAATCTTTCAAAATCCTTTATTTCTTTGATTCCAGATTGTTGACATTTCATGTCCTTATTATTGCATTTCTATTAAGTTTGCTAAACGAATTGGTATTTAGAAGTAAAGATCCTTTTTGATTTGAACTATGGAGGTCATTTGCCTTATTTTTTATACTTGTCATAGCATTTTTGAATACTAAACCATCTTCCTTGTAAGATTTCCTGAACTATCATACCTAGAGATTCTCCATTATATTCCACATCTCACAATATGGTTTTGGTTAAACCCAAGGATTTCATTACCGGTTCTTAGTTTAATCATAAGCATAAGTGATTTTTCAACTTGGCGAAACCTGTACTTCGTCTAGTAACATTGATTCAAATTCTTATGCTGATGAGAGATAGTATGTCCAGTGGCTACTTTCTCTTTAGTTTTATGCAACCACAAAATCAAGGATTGTTCCTTTACTCTATCTCCTCACTGGTTTGCTCTTTGGGGTACTCTTGATTGTCTTTCATAGCTTTTGTTGTTTATGAACTTCAGGACTTTCCCCGTAGGTGATGTCTCGACTTCTTCTTGTTTAGTAAAATAGTTAATTTCTACTATTTGCAAGTCTGGCATCTATTTTAGGGCAGATAAAGTCCTTATCAAACCGATTGTAGTAGAAAAGGCCAAATATTAGTGGCGGAAGTTAAATCCCTTAGGGTAACTAATGTCTTCATCTCATTGCTTTCTTTGTCATCTTCATATTACAATAATAGTCTCTATGAAATCATTTGTTGAATCCTAATTAATAGTCATGTCCACTTCTTTCGGATTGTTCCTTTTAGATATGTGATTGACTAATCCCTCTATATAGTGTTTTGTTGATTATAGTGTTGGAAGGCGCTTAACATCTTAACTTCTTTAATTCATTTCTATCTCACAACAGTGTTTCCTTTATCAATGTTTTCCAATAATCCATATGTTAATATCTGCAACCACTTGTTCTTAACACTCTTTAAATTACTTTTTTGTCGTTTACCTTTCTAAAGTTCTCTTTACCGAATATGACAAAACTTCCTAAAGGTGTATAAAGAAAGGGACCAAAATTCTATTTCATCTTGATCATGTTGTGGTAAGAGTCCATTACAAAGAAGATCAGTAGTCCATGTTTCAAAATTGAAGACTGGGAGTTTGGAAGAAGAGATACACTCGATAAAAAAATCCGAACTTCTATAGATTTATATCTTTGATTGGTGAAATCCAGGGCAACAAATAGTATATGATCTTTATTCATTTGGAATCCTATTCGAAGGAGAGAGCCCATATAACACCTTTTTTAACAAACCTTGTTAAGCCACAGAATGAGAGTGACATGCTTTTATAAAAAATAACCAAAAATCTATGTAACATATGGCTTAAATCCTGTTTTTGAAATAAAAGGCTGGATATCTTAATCAGATCTTTTTGTTGACAAATAATTCACTAAACTAAAAGATGATACTTCCAAACTTCATTATTAGATAAGGACCTAGGTTTGGTAAGTAAATTCTTACTATTATACTGAATATGCGAATATGGAATAACTCTTTTCTGATGAATACTATCACAATCTAAAGGACAATGCTTTAAAATTCATTGTTCGATAATAATTTATTTCTAATAAAGAAATTTGGGGATTCATGGAGTCTTTTTGCATATTAATTAAGTATACAAACCTCGTAGATAATTCCAATGGTACACACTTAATAAGAAATATTATTATCCATTTATAGGACACGTGTACTCGTATTTTGGCAATAATATTTGTAAATGGTAATCCATCCATGCATTTTCACATCTCTAAGAATTCGCCAGAAACAAGGGTTACGACAATCTTATTTTAAAAATCCCATCGATCTTCACTTCAGGGGGGATGTACTTTGATAATAGGAGTTTTATTGCCCAAGGAATAATAAATAAGACTAAAAACCTGTTCAATGAAGAAATCACCATTATTCAATAGAAAATTCAAGATCATGTTCGAAAATATTAGTTTTAGGCCTTATTTGATTCAATAACTCGAAGGAATGATACTCCAAGCTGTATTATTAAATAATAATTTGCGCTTTATAAGGTATTCTGAAATTTCATAGATTTAACATTTTGATGATAAGGTATAAGGACATGAATAATGGATAGTCCTTGCTTTCACCTCTTTGGGAATTTCAATAGTAGGATCATGTAAAGAATCAAAAAATCAGAAGTCCATATAATAAAGAAATCCACCATGGCTTAGTAGGAAACCCTAATCCATGCTAAAAAATAGAAGATTTCTTTCTATGAATCTGTGGAAGTAGGAGACCATAATAATATCTTATCTCGAAAATCATGTTAATCTTGATGAAAAAGGGGATTCTTCAATAGCAGGAGCTTTATCATCTGGATAATAATAACAATAAAATCAAAGGTCTATATAATAAAGAAACCAATCATTAGATAGAAGAGAGTTTGAATCCAAGCTACGAGATAGGAAATTAGTATCTTATTGTAAATAAGAAGTCATTTCTTGGTGTGATATAATTTTAAACTTTTTTCAGTGAATTAGCTCAACAAAGAAAATTAAACGCATGCTCGGAATAGAAACTTGACATTTTTAGTTAATTTGATGATGAGAGATGTGTCCTGTGACGCCCCACCTCTATACCCACGCTAGCCAAGAACACTACGGTGTAGTGCTGTCAACTAGCATGGAGAATAAGGCTGTTGAGGAGCGGCCATCAATAGTTGGCCTTACACTAGTATTGGTTATCTCGATGGGAGTGATATAAATATATATATATTCTTTCATTTTTCATCTCTGATTTATTTTCTCCCATCGACATACCCCAATTCCAGTATAAAACGAACTACGATGGTTCGTAATAGTTTAGAACAGTAAATATAAAATAACAACACAGATAATATAAATGCGGAACACAGATGAAACGGAAAGTCTCATATATATATAATAACTGATGTCAGTTACAATACATTCACACGGTACATATGATACAAGTACAACAGTCAACTAAGGAAGTTACATATACAAGTACATTAACGTATATAATATACATGAATACATATCTTACTATACAATTTTACATACTACTAACAAATGACGACGACTACTCCAAAAGATATGAAAGAACTTCATAGCTCTAGCAGCAACCCAAAGCAGAATATCTACAACCTGAAATACTCGGTCTGACCCGAGTATTAAATTCAAAAGAAAATAATACTCGGGTCAGTCTAATTCAAACTCAGTTATTAGTGCACAGAAGCAATAATAATTAAATAATGAATAGACGACAGTAATTAAACCAAATCAGAATGCAATTCAGAATATCGAATTGAAATGAACAAACAGTTCAAACCATTGAAATATCAATTAAAATATTAATTCAAGTAGGGCTGCAGTACACGCACGCGTGCACTGCCTCGCCACTACTGCATAAGGAATATGCAAAAGATCAAACAATCAAAACAAAATAAAATATCATAAAAGCCATACCGTGTGGCTGCAGTTCACGCTTGCGTGCACTGCCTTGCCACTACAGTGATGATGTACACAAACGGGCACAAGGTCAAACCCGAAATACCGGATTCAACTCAAGTGACTTCGAAAACAATCCATTTGCATCAATGCAATGCAAAATAACAAGGGCAAGACCGCATACCCAAAAAAACTGCAGTCAACAATGAATGCATCATTACATACAACAGTAATGAGTCAGGTACAAGAACATGAAGGAACCAGCTAATGATCAAAGAGTCAGCACCCAAAACAGATGCAAGTGCAGTCTGCACCTAGGTGAAGACCACATGAACTTAGTGCAACACAATTATTCAAGTGCATATACAGGAATGCAACAATGAATCACGAACCAAGTGTACCAAAGAGACAACATGTTTGCAACTGTGAAACTGGCAGTGCAAATATCAGATTCGATAACGAAAGCAGTAGCACACACAATTCAACTTCAAATGCACTGCAGCTACATGTATTCAGGTACATGAAGACAGCAAATACACACTGAACTACATGCCTCGAAGAACAGAGGACAGAACTAATGCAATCCCTACATGAAGTGGAAGTGAAACAGTGTCCACTAAATGAAACTGGAAAAATGCAAATGAAATCAGTGATCATTGCAAGGCAAGGCCCACACATCTAATCTGCCTAGGCCCGAGGCTAATGAAAATGCAATGCCTTAGCACACATGAGTGTTAACCCAGTGCGATACAAACCAACAAAGCAGACCCAAATCAATACATGCTTCCACACATACATATGTATGTGCGTACTCAGATGCACATATGCGGCAGCAGTGTAAACCATCAAGGGCGAATCAATAAAAAGAAATGATAAAAGAGGCAAGTGTTGCACTTTCAAAGTAACAAGCAACTATCAAACGAAAGAGTGCAGACCTGAATGTCAAGACACTGCAACTGACAAAATACAAGCTCAACTGCACAAACAATAGGCAGTGACAATAAAGCAGTGAGACAGTAAATGGCAACAATTAAATCAAAGAACCAAAGTTCATCAAGCAATACAAACTGTCAAGAGATACCAGTAAAGAATAAAAGGGATCAGGTACAACATGCATCATTCGAAGCTGCAGCAGTATACATATGCTCAAGGCAAGGCAAAAATCGACAGAAAGACAAGTCTAGCCTGAAGCTCAATCAAGTCAAGTTACAGGGAAGAACAAAACAGGTCAGAGTCGAGCACCAAGAACACATGACTCAAACAACGGTCAACAGTATATATGCCAACAGAGAATGAGTAATGCATATGTACCAGTGAAACAGGATACCGGTACAAACTACAAGAAACTGGAATGCATTAGGCAGGCATAGTGCAAATGAACATACCTGAAAGAACAAAGTACAACATAATGCAAGCAGACTTTTATAAAGAGGCAGTAGTGAACTGCAATTTGCATAAAAGTGCATAAGAACAAGGTCGAAAATGCTATCAGGGATGAACAATAATGGCCAGAATCATCAATTACAGTTCAATAATGGTGATGGCCGAAGTCAACACAAAATACCAGCGGCTTCGAACCGTGGTGAACAATTAGGAAATAGTTTCAGAGAAATCAAAACAGTGTAAATCAAGTAACACGAAAAGAACAATTGAATAACTCAGTGAAATCATCAATCATTCAAGCAAAATCTATACTACTGAAGAAATGTTCAAATTAGATGTGAGTGAAGAAATCACTTAAGTTCAAAAGTCATGGAACAGAAATAGAACAAAAATCAGAAATCACTAAAACTCGAAGCAACATTAGCCAAGAATTCAAGCAACAAAATACACAGATAACTCGAGACCTGAATTAGATGTGAGCAAGCTCACCTTTGCTTTGTCGAAGTGGCCGAAACCCTGAATCGCCGTTCGAAGCGACGAAGTTGAACTCGAATGAGATGACGAAGCCGGCTCTCTCTCGAAGCCCTAATTTGGAGACGAATGAAAACTTTGAGCCGCCACCATTTTATTTTTTTCTTCGTTTGATTTAATGTTTAGGGTTTGAAAAATGAAAATGATCGAGAGAGAGAGTGGAACGGTATTCCCAATTAACACGGCACAAAAAAAAAGGCATGGGCCAAAATTATGAAGCCCACAAATTTTTAAACACATTTTTAAAAGAATTTACCCGATTAAAACTCCAAATAGAAATTAGCAAGCCACATTAATCGTCTAATGACGAAAATTAATTTCCACAAAAACTCGGGTTGTTACAGACTCCCCTCCTTATAAAAATTGCGTCCCCGCAATTTTCATAATTAAGGTCGTCACTAACAATAAATTTTCTAACATAAACTAGTTAAGCTAGAAAACGAAGGCAGAGAATTCAAACATAAAAGAAATCTTTTAATTTCAATAAAAGAAATTCAAAAATTGTCAACTAAATCTAACTATCAATAGATAGTCAGAAAACAACAAAGGCCTAATTATCAAGTTAGAAATCTCAAATCAGCAAATATTTAATTATCAAAAGCGATGATTAAATCTCAAATCAACAAATATTCGATTATCAAAAACGATAATCAAATCTCAAATCAACAATTATTCGATTATCAAAAACGATAATCAAATCAACAAATATTCGATTATCAAAAACGATAATCAGTCTTAAATCACAAATATTTAATTATCACAATTGATAATCAAACCTCAAATCGCAAATGTTTAATTATCACAAACGATAATTAAACCACAAATATCTAATTATCACAAACGATAATTAGAAACAATAAATATCTGATTATCAACAACTATAATCAGAAGTCATAAATATTTAATTATCACAATTGATAATCAAATCTCAAATCGCAAATTTTTAATTATCACAAACGATAATTAAACCACAAATATCTAATTATCACAAACGATAATTAGAAACAATAAATATCTGATTATCAAAAACTATAATCAGAAATCATAAATATTTAATTATCACAATTGATAATCAAATCTCAAATCGCAAATGTTTAATTATCACAAACGATAATTAAACCACAAATATCTAATTATCACAAACGATAATTAGAAACAATAAATATCTGATTATCAAAAACTATAATCAGAAATCATAAATATTTAATTATCAAAATTGATAATCAAATCTCAAATCGCAAATGTTTAATTATCACAAACGATAATTAAACCACAAATATCTAATTATCACAAACGATAATTAGAAATCATAAATCAACGAATATTTAATTATCACAACCGATAATCAAATTTTAAATCGTAAATATTTAATTATCACAAACGATAATTAAATCTCAAATATCTAATTATCACAAACGATAATTAGAAACAATAAATATCTGATTATCAAAAACGATAAATCAGAAATCATAAATATTCAATTATCAAAACGATAATTAAATCTCAATTATCTGATTATCACAAGCGATAATCAGAAATCACAAATTTTCAATTAACGAGTCCGAAATTAACCGAAATAGCAAACGCACATGACCCATAACCACGAGTTTTACTAAATCGTTTAATTCACTTCATCGTTTCCTTGAAAGTGCAAAATTGTGTATTTTAAATAAATAACATTTTACGTTCTCAAACGGACAAGTCCTTAATTAAGCGAATCAGTAAAAGAAAGGGGTCATAGTCCTCAATTTTTTTTTTTTTTTGAAACGTTTACATCGCTTCCACATTCTTTTGAAAGCGTAAAGTGTAAAAAAATTTTGAAAACCATTTTTATTTATAAAATTACAATTTACATTCTCAAACGAACAAGTCCGGAATTAAGCGAATCAGCAAAAGAAAGGGATCATAGTCCTCGATTTTACTGAAACGTTTAATTCGCTTCCTCATTCTTTTGAAAGCGCAAATCGTAAAAATTTTGAAAACAATTTTGATTTATATTTTGAAACAATTTTTAAAATATGTGATTAAAACAACGACATCAGAAGCAACTTCGATAAGTGGATTTTCATTCATCCAAAGAGTCACAAGAATCTTCTCAAAGATAGAAAGGGGTATCATACCCTAAACTTGTATTCATAACAAGTCAATAACACACGAATTCACCAATGCACAAGAATTGATAAAACTTATCAATAGAAATCACGAAAATTGGTGAAGCACAAATTCTAGAAATCCTCACAAGAAATCCAGAAAACACAAGCTAAGAGTATGAGAACTCGAACGCGAGTATGAAAACTCGAACCGGAGTATGAAAACTCGAACGGAGTATGAAAACTCGAAGGAGAGTATGGAAACTCAAACGGAGTATGAAAACTCAAACGGAGTATGAAAACTCGAACAGAGTATGAAAACTCAAATGGAGTATGAAAACTCAAACGGAGTATGAAAACTCGAACAGAGTATGAAAACTCAAACGGAGTATAAAAACTCGAACAGAGTATGAAAACTCAAATGGAGTATGAAAACTCAAACGGAGTATGAAAACTCAGTATGAAAACTCAAACGGAGTATGAAAACTCAAACGGAGTATGAAAACTCAAACGGAGTATGAAAACTCGAACAGAGTATGAAAACTCAAACGGAGTATAAAAACTCGAACAGAGTATGAAAACTCAAACGGAGTATGAAAACTCGAACGGAGTATGAAAACTCGAACGGAGTATGAAAACTCGAACGGAGTATGAAAACTCGAACAGAGTATGAAAACTCAAAGGAGAGTATGGAAACTCACCAACACGCGAGCATGAAAATTCATCAACACATGTAACGCATAACGAGAACGGGAGCACGAAAACTCACCTACATGCGAGCATGAAAACTCACCAACACGTGCAATGCAAAGCGAGAACGGGAGCACAGAATCTCACCTACACGTGAGCATGAAAATCACCAACACGGGCAATGCAAAGCGAGAACGGGAGCACGGAATCTCACCTACACGCGAGCATGAAAAATCATCAACACATGCAACGCAAAGCGAGAACGGGAGCACGGAATCTCACCTACCCGCGAGCATGAAAAATCATCAACACGTGTAACGCAAAGCGAGAACGGGAGCACGGAATCTCACCTACACGTGAGCATGAAAACCACCAACACGGGCAACGCAAAGCGAGAACGGGAGCACGGAATCTCACCTACACGCGAGCATGAAAAATCATCAACACGTGCAACGCAAAGCGAGAACGGGAGCACGGAATCTCACCTACCCGCGAGCATGAAAAATCATCAACACGTGCAACGCATAACGAGACGCTATCTCATGGTTGCAAGCCATTAATTTTGACACACGAATGGCCCGAAGACCGTGGGGCGCTACCCCACATGTGTGAGTCGAAATCACACAGATTGAGGTCCAGACTAACCAAAAAAATCAAAAGAGGTATGTGTGAGTGGAATCACACAAGTGGTGTCTAGTCTAACCTCACAATCAAAAGAAAAGTATGTGTGAATGAAATCACACAAGTGGTGTCTAGACAATCCTCAAAGCCCAAGAGATATGTGTGAGACGAAATCACACCGATGAGGCCTAGTCTAACCGTAAAAATGATCGTCATGATCAACGAGAAGTGTCAATTACACTAAGTCAGTAAATGTAAAAGTTTAGCATCATGTCCCATAACCACTTACTTAACTTAAATATTTACGAACAAACTGTAAATCTTCACTAATAAAATTTGTCACTAGAGGTTCAATCGAACAAGTCCAACAATTAACCGACGAAGTAAACGCAAGCGTTTCATACCACTTGTTTTACTAAGCCGTTTAATTAGATTTCTCATACGAGTGAAATAAAGATTTGTATATACTAATAGATTGGAAAACAGTTTCAAAAACGAGTTTGGTAATTAAAATAGAGTTGAAAACATTTTGATAAAAGAGTTTTTGATATTTACTACTAGTATTGAAACCTTTATATTTTTAAAATGACAAATCACAAAAATGATTGTAGAAACAATCAATCACAAGAATTCACATACGAAGACGTGAATAGAATCCAAAGAAATCGATACCGAATTCATCGAAAGGTATGTTCACAAAAATCCCGAAGAAAAGGTCATCAAAGTTGCTAATAAATGATAGCAACAAATCGGGAAATAATCAAGAATCGATTAAATTCGAAAACCAAATCAATTCACTAAGATTCACATTCGAAGACGTGAATAAAATACAAAGAATTCGATTCCAAATCCATCAAAGTAGGAATACCCAAAATCGACAAAGGTGATAACAACTAACCGGAAAAGAAGAACCGATCAACAATTGGAAAAACAAAGCAGAACGAGTATAAATGCTTGAATGACTTTAGCAAAAGTAAAAGTTAAGTCAACGTCGATATCGACAAGGCAAAGACCAAGACAATTTCTTTTATACCAAAGAAATTTTAAAACTATCAGAGAGAGGCACATGAAAACCAACAAACCATGGATAAACAGACAGAGTCGACAATTGGAATGCAATTTGTCTCAAAGATTGATACCCAAAACCCAATTGTATGGAAACTGCATTAAGTACACGAATCAGAGATAAGAATGCATATATATAGCAGTTCGAATAAACAATGCGAGTTCAAATCGAAGTGGGTACTAGTTGCAGCAATATGCAACTTGGTAGAGCATATATACACTGATACTTAGAAGTGTAAACTCAAGTGAGCAAGTGCGATAGAGAATAGCAACAATGCTCACGAATAAGCGTTAGGAATTCATTCCTAACAATCAAAGATGATCTTAAGACAAAGATGTGAAATAAAACATCGACAAATAGTTGTAACACATGTACTATCTAAGTTATGTTTTATATTTGTTGTAAACCCCAGGCTCTGATACCAAGCTGTGACGCCCCACCTCTATACCCACGCTAGCCAAGAACACTACGGTGTAGTGCTGTCAACTAGCACGGAGAATAAGGCTGTTGAGGAGCGGCCATCAATAGTTGGCCTTACACTAGTATTGGTTATCTCGATGGGAGTGATATAAATATATATATTCTTTCATTTTTCATCTCTGATTTATTTTCTCCCATCGACATACCCTAATTCCAGTATAAAACGAACTACGATGGTTCGTAATAGTTTAGAACAGTAAATATAAAATAACAACACAGATAATATAAATGCGGAACACAGATGAAACGGAAAGTCTCATATATATATAATAACTGATGTCAGTTACAATACATTCACACGGTACATATGATACAAGTACAACAGTCAACTAAGGAAGTTACATATACAAGTACATTAACGTATATAATATACATGAATACATATCTTCCTATACAATTTTACATACTACTAACAAATGACGACGACTACTCCAAAAGATATGAAAGAACTTCATAGCTCTAGCAGCAACCCAAAGCAGAATATCTACAACCTGAAATACTCGGTCTGACCCGAGTATTAAATTCAAAAGAAAATAATACTCGGGTCAGTCTAATTCAAACTCAGTTATTAGTGCACAGAAGCAATAATAATTAAATAATGAATAGACGACAGTAATTAAACCAAATCAGAATGCAATTCAGAATATCGAATTGAAATGAACAAACAGTTCAAACCATTGAAATATCAATTAAAATATTAATTCAAGTAGGGCTGCAGTACACGCACGCGTGCACTGCCTCGCCACTACTGCATAAGGAATATGCAAAAGATCAAACAATCAAAACAAAATAAAATATCATAAAAGCCATACCGTGTGGCTGCAGTTCACGCTTGCGTGCACTGCCTTGCCACTACAGTGATGATGTACACAAACAGGCACAAGGTCAAACCCGAAATACCGGATTCAACTCAAGTGACTTCGAAAACAATCCATTTGCATCAATGCAATGCAAAACAACAAGGGCAAGACCGCATACCCAAAAAAACTGCAGTCAACAATGAATGCATCATTACATACAACAGTAATGAGTCAGGTACAAGAACATGAAGGAACCAGCTAATGAACAAAGAGTCAGCACCCAAAACAGATGCAAGTGCAGTCTGCACCTAGGTGAAGACCACATGAACTTAGTGCAACACAATTATTCAAGTGTATATACAGGAATGCAACAATGAATCACGAACCAAGTGTACCAAAGAGACAACATGTTTGCAACTGTGAAACTGGCAGTGCAAATATCAGATTCGATAACGAAAGCAGTAGCACACACAATTCAACTTCAAATGCACTGCAGCTACATGTATTCAGGTACATGAAGACAACAAATACACACTGAACTACATGCCTCGAAGAACAGAGGACAGAACTAATGCAATCCCTACATGAAGTGGAAGTGAAACAGTGTCCACTAAATGAAACTGGAAAAATGCAAATGAAATCAGTGATCATTGCAAGGCAAGGTCCACACATCTAATCTGCCTAGGCCCGAGGCTAATGAAAATGCAATGCCTTAGCACACATGAGTGTTAACCCAGTGCGATACAAACCAACAAAGCAGACCCAAATCAATACATGCTTCCACACATACATATGTATGTGTGTACTCAGATGCACATATGCGGCAGCAGTGTAAACCATCAAGGGCGAATCAATAAAAAGAAATGATAAAAGAGGCAAGTGTTGCACTTTCAAAGTAACAAGCAACTATCAAACGAAAGAGTGCAGACCTGAATGTCAAGACACTGCAACTGACAAAATACAAGCTCAACTGCACAAACAATAGGCAGTGACAATAAAGCAGTGAGACAGTAAATGGCAACAATTAAATCAAAGAACCAAAGTTCATCAAGCAATACAAACTGTCAAGAGATACCAGTAAAGAATAAAAGGGATCAGGTACAACATGCATCATTCGAAGCTGCAGCAGTATACATATGCTCAAGGCAAGGCAAAAATCGACAGAAAGACAAGTCTAGCCTGAAGCTCAATCAAGTCAAGTTACAGGGAAGAACAAAACAGGTCAGAGTCGAGCACCAAGAACACATGACTCAAACAACGGTCAACAGTATATATGCCAACAGAGAATGAGTAATGCATATGTACCAGTGAAACATGATACCGGTACAAACTACAAGAAACTGGAATGCATTAGGCAGGCATAGTGCAAATGAACATACCTGAAAGAACAAAGTACAACATAATGCAAGCAGACTTTTATAAAGAGGCAGTAGTGAACTGCAATTTGCATAAAAGTGCATAAGAACAAGGTCGAAAATGCTATCAGGGATGAACAATAATGGCCAGAATCATCAATTACAGTTCAATAATGGTGATGGCCGAAGTCAACACAAAATACCAGCGGCTTCGAACCGTGGTGAACAATTAGGAAATAGTTTCAGAGAAATCAAAACAGTGTAAATCAAGTAACACGAAAAGAACAATTGAATAACTCAGTGAAATCATCAATCATTCAAACAAAATCTATACTACTGAAGAAATGTTCAAATTAGATGTGAGTGAAGAAATCACTCAAGTTCAAAAGTCATGGAACAGAAATAGAACAAAAATCAGAAATCACTAAAACTCGAAGCAACATTAGCCAAGAATTCAAGCAACAAAATACACAGATAACTCGAGACCTGAATTAGATGTGAGCAAGCTCACCTTTGCTTTGTCGAAGTGGCCGAAACCCTGAATCGCCGTTCGAAGCGACGAAGTTGAACTCGAATGAGATGACGAAGCCGGCTCTCTCTCGAAGCCCTAATTTGGAGACGAATGAAAACTTTGAGCCGCCACCATTTTATTTTTTTCTTCGTTCGATTTAATGTTTAGGGTTTGAAAAATGAAAATGATCGAGAGAGAGAGTGGAACGGTATTCCCAATTAACACGGCACAAAAAAAAAAGGCATGGGCCAAAATTATAAAGCCCACAAATTTTTAAACACATTTTTAAAAGAATTTACCCGATTAAAACTCCAAATAGCAATTAGCAAGCCACATTAATCGTCTAATGACAAAAATTAATTTCCACAAAAACTCAGGTTGTTACATGTCCCATATGTTATTACCAAAGAGTAATCTTCGCTTGATAAAGAAATTTGGAATTCAATAGCTTTACAACAATGATGATAAGATATATGACTTTGGTTAATGGGTCACCCTTGCCTTTACCTGCAAATAAGGTTGCCAATAAGTACCCGAAACATCTATAATTCGTCCGTATCCATATCCGAAATATGAAAAATTATTCGATATCCAAAAAAGGTTATGGATACTGATATAGCTATATCCATATCCGATAATTATCCTTATCAAAATTATAGTTATTTTAATGTATTTTAGCACATAAAATGATTATCATTTACTATTTTATCTAGTGAAAAATTTAATATGTACATAAAAATTAACATTTATCGCTTAAAATTATTTTTCTTAGTGTATTTTTATATTTTATATATTTAGTACAAAAATGGACTAATAATAAATCAAAATTTTCTATTTATTTATTTATTTATTTATATTTATTGGTTATGAATAAGTCAATGAATATCCAATATCTATCTGCATCCATGGATATGGATATCCGATGTCAGAAATGATTTCAGATATGGATATAGGTATGACACTATCCATATTCAAATGTATCCATTTACAGGCGTACCTACAAAGGAACTTTAATCCTCATTTGGTGAATTAAATAAATTTCAAAACATATTCTTAGCTTCAAGTATAACAAGAACTTTAATTTGATTATAAACACTTACTTGGTATATTTGTGGCAAATGTAAATAGTTTATAATTTTACTAATTTTTGTAGATTTTATAAGCTCATTATCACATCACCTCCTTTTATTGAAGTTGTTATATTATGATATCATTTATGTTACTCCTTGGGGGTGATAAGTTAGCTTTAAAATACATTTATTATTGCAAATCATCTGTTCTCCTTAATTTATTTTGTATTTCAATTCACATTTGATTATATTGTGTTTTAAGCATTAAAACCTTTGAATTTCGAAATCGATCGTTATTTGATTTTTCAAACTTCAATTCACAAATTGTTTTCACATACGGATAAATATAAACAAATGGTCTTCCCCATTGCTCATATTTTTTTGAGACATTTCCAATGGTACTTTTTCATCAAATGCTACCTCTACTTAGATTCTTACAAAAATATAAATGGCCAATTATAGCTGTCGATATAACACTTTCAATCTGTGGCTCCCTTCTTCAAATTCATTATGTGACTTCGTGCATCTTGGTGAGTAGAAACAATCAATGGAGGCCAACCATCTCAATTCATCATCGGCTTACTAGAAATTGGCTCAAAAGTCGAAAAATACATATATATTTTTCTATTTTTTTAAGCACCATCGGCGACTTTTGGGTCACTGCATTGTTGTCATGGGTAGATTGAAGGATGGGCTCCAAGCTGGTGCAATAATTGAAATGTTCAAGGTAGTTGTCATTACGAATTTGGGCTCTAATGATCTTCATTTCTATCGAACAAACCATAGGCGTTTTTCAATTGCGTGTCAGTTTGAGGCCATAATAGATCATTAGAGGTGGGGGAACTAGCTAAAAAGGGGTTTCCCTATTTAGAAGCGAATATTTTTATCACCTAATTGGCTATGGATCTGGCAAAATTAGGATGGTCGAAAGATTGGTCGTGGATGAACTTTTATATTTTATATAAAAAATTACTAAAGGTCTCTAGGTTGTCACAAATTGAAACTGAAGGAGTTAGGGTTATCATTAGTTGATGGCTGGGTATCGAAAGTTGGTAATGGGCTTATGTTATCCCAGGTCAAGGTTGATGATCTTGTCGGCCTCGTCGTAAGTTAATGAGCATATCGAAAGTTAAGACTTCATCGCATGTTAAGAAATCATGCTTGTATATGGTGGAGGTTATCACAAGTTGAGGGGGCTTGTCATATGTTGAGGAGTGTTGTCGAAGGTTGAAGAAGGAAGGAGGAGAGTACCTTTGTTAGTTGAAACTGATGATATGCTATCGCAAGTTGATTAACCTGCAATAATTAATTAAAAATTAAAATATTTTCCAACCAAAACAAATCCATATCTTTTCCAAAAACAACCGATACAAAATATTCTTTGACTGTTATACTCATAAAATTATTCTCAACTTTCCAAATTATTTTCAAAAATTAATTTTTTTCGAAATCATGGGTATTTTGGTCATTTAAAAAAACACCGAGTTCCTCTCTTAATGAAAGCACCAAAATATTAAATAGATTTTTGATCCAACATCAAAATAAATTGAAAAATATAAAAATTAAATAAAATTCTGAATATGCCCACAGTAAAAATAATATATGTCCAAAATGTCTAAAATTGTTCCAGGTTCGAGTAAATATGCACATTTTATTGTCCAACGGTCAATATGCAAAAAAAAAGACTCGTCTCCCTTGTCGTGGCCCATAAAGTCGAGAAAGGAGTCAATATGCAATCTCTTATTTTTAAAGGTCATTATGTTCAAAAGTCCGAGTCATCTTCTTATTTGTTGGCCATTAGAGGAACTCTTAAGATCTTAAGAGCATATAGAAATGTTGAGTCCTAAGATAGAATTTGCTAAGAAAGAGAAAGAATAGAGAAGCCCCTTCTTATGCGGAGGTAGGTATCTAGTTATAGTGGTTGAGGAGGGAAATTGCTTGCTCATATTGACCGATTGAAGTTGACATAAATTGGTGACTTGGTAAGATGGACAGTCTTGATAGTGCCATATGTCTTCTCGGGATTATAGTAGTTCTCGCGGATTGCTATCTTGGACATGCTATTAACCAAGGTGGCATAGTTGTATAGGAGTTCCGTGAAGCTTTATTGCATATAATTTCCTTTACGTTAATTTACTTCCTCATCACTCGATTCATTGTGATCCTTTGGTGTTGAATGTTACCCATATATTCCTTTTTACATGCCTTTGAATTAATTGTTTGATGTGAGAACTCCATTGTACTTAAAATAAATATCCCTTATTGCGGCATTTATAACTCCTTCTTTCATTTAACATTCATCTTCTAGTTAATAGTGTTTATTTCTGTTAGCTCTTCTGCATTGGTGATAGCTTCACTTTTTAGGCTATGATAGCTTAATTCCTCAACATGCGATAGCTTCTTCATTCTTCATTTATGACAGCTTCTCTCTATTCTTGACTAGCGATATCTTCTATATCCTTTCCTTGCAATAATATTCATATTGCCAAAATAAGATGGCCATTAATTCCTCAATATGCGATGATTCTATGATTTCCATCATGCGATGATTACATAGACCTCAACATGTAATCGCTCTTATAATAAAATAACTTTGTCAATATCAACTTTCAATAGCTTCATCTTGTTAACTTGCAATAACCTTAAACATTTTAACTTGCAATAGTTCATTGCTTCAACTCGCGATAGCTTTTGGCTATCGGCTTGTGATAGCTTGTGACTATCGACTTACGATGGCTTACAGCATCAACTTGCAATGGTTATAACATCAAATTGCAATGCCTTATAGCATCAACTTACGATGGCTTATAGCGTCAACTTGTGATGGCTTATAGCATCAACTTGCGATGGCTTATAGCACCAACTTTTGATAGCTCTATCTCCCAATATATGATGTCTTATTCTCAATGTTCGGCAGTCTTCGTTCCTTAATGTGCAATAGCTTTCGAAGTGTAATAGCTTCAATGTGTGATAGCCCCGTACTATCAACCTTCGATAGTTAACACCTTATCCATTTTAGAAATTTTAGTTGTATTAACAAAAATTTGCCATAAACAATTTCTATTAATAGTAGCTAGATATATTAGAAAATTTTACTGTAAATGCTGAGGATGTCAAATAATTATCATACATACTTTTGATTGATGGTAGGTTTAAATTGTAGTATAAAATTAAAAGATGAAGTGAGGATGACAAATAATTTCCACAAATAATTTCTATTAATAGTTGCTAATATATTATAAAACTTTTACTATAAATACCAAGGATGTCAAAAAAAATTCATAGATAGTTTTGATTGATGGAAGGTTAAAAGTATAGTATACAATTAGATGATGAGGTGAGGATGACAAATATTAACCTTAAATAATTCTATTAATAGTCACAAGATATAATATTAAACTTTTAATGTAAATAGAAAGAATGTGAAATATTAGCTATAGGTAACTTTGATTGATGGTAGAAGAAAATTCTTGTATACATTTACATGAAAAGCAGATAGGTAGACAATATCAAATATTTACAATAAATATTTACTGGGAAAATATTGTCTGGAAAATATTTACCAGGCAAATATTTACCAGGCAAGTATTTGCCAAGAAATATTTCACGACCAAGTATTTGCTATCCATATATGTGAAACCAAATTGATAATATTAAAACATTACATGTACATTGAAGAAGTTATAACGTTATGGCATCGAAAAAAAGATTGCCACACTAGTTCAAGATGTTTGCTCACAAGCTCCTGAAGAAGAAGAGCAAGCAAATAAGCTATTGAGGAAAAATATATAGCTGAATTAGATTAGGAGACCATATCTCCAACATCTAAAAATTTTGAACCTATAGAATCTAGAGAAAATAGCGAATGGGTTCTTCTTACATCCTTGAAAAGAAAATAACAACTCAGGAAAAACAATGCTAAATAAACACCTACCTAGAAAAAAGATTTGCACAAAGATATTGAATAAAGCTACAAAAGTATATTAAAGGTTCTCCATGCATTCGTAGAAAATTTAATACAAGAGAAAAGTACATAACACAATTTAAGCTAGCTCCATTCTTTAAAATTAACAATCCGTTCTTAGATGGAGATATAACAAATGAAGACATATCCAAAGAATCTGCTTCTATAGATTTGATCATAGTATCCTTTTTAATAGGAGAAAATTGTCTTTATTTTGGATACGTGAAAACGATTTTAAAAGAAAGTGACACAACAATAATTTTTGGATTCTCAAATGAAGGTATCATAACCAATATAGTATCTCATTCGAAGGAAACAAATATGAGTTCTAAAATGAAGATATTTAAACAAAAATATTTTGGTAGATTAAAGATGATCAAACCAAAAGGAAATGTAAACAAGTTTAAAGGAAGATTTTAAGGGCAAAAAATAGAAAATATAATTGATGTCGTGAAGTTGCTGATAATGTATTTTCTTTCAACATAGTTATTCTCCAACGCAAACTCTGCATTTCTTTAGTGC
Organism: Allium cepa; assembly: GCA_030765085.1. Classification (NCBI taxonomy): domain Eukaryota; kingdom Viridiplantae; phylum Streptophyta; class Magnoliopsida; order Asparagales; family Amaryllidaceae; genus Allium; species Allium cepa. The sequence continues at coordinate 762,698,709 of CM060934.1, read as the reverse complement.
TTCTACCATTAGGGATGAGCAATATTCGGGTCAAACTGAATTAGCCGATCAAACCAGTTCATTTCGGTTAGTTCGTTCGATTATTAAATTATATCGGTTTGAATTCGGTTTATAAAATAATTTTATTTTGGTTATTAGTTTAACCAAACTAACCGAGCGTTTATTATATTATCCAATTCATGGCATTATAATACTCTTAATAATTTGTGTAATAAAGACCAAACTTTATGTATTGAAAAAATGTTAAATTTCTTATAAACTTAAAAAAGTACTCAAAATAGTTTCTCTAAATGTAAATTTATATTTTCCTTTAAGTAAATCGATCATTTGAATAATAAAATACGGCAATTTATCTTAGTTACCTTTTTAGTTCAGTTACCGACTGAATTAACCAAAATTAATTTGGTTTTCTTTGGTTCAAATCTACGTTTTTTTCGGTTCAGTTTGACATTTTTTACCTCAAAACCAACTGAATCGACCAAATGCTCACTCCTAGCTACCATATGTTTATAGAATAAAATAAATGAAAAGAGTCCGTAGGTGCAGCGTAGTGGCAATGAGGCTTGGGTTCTGGTAAAAAGACCCAAGTTCGATTCCTACCATGCGCTTCCCTATCCTATATAAATTTACCGAGGGTATGGGGGCTTGGATCAGCGGAGGCTTTACTGTACCCTCCTCGGGAGTTTACCGGCCTGCCGGGTTCTCCTGGGTTTAAAAAAAATAAAAATAAAAAATGAAAACTATTTTATAGTAGCTTATAATAATAGGATAATATCCAATGGAGCAACCAAGAAAAAACAATGAGAATCCAAGAAAAATATCCGCCCATACAAGTTTGCTATTTGTAAACTTTAATAACTCATTTTAGCTTTTTTAGCTTATATTATAAACTAAAATAACAGCTACTAACCATGTGTGTGTAGTACCAGTTCTATGACATAACAAAAATAATAGCTCTAAAGTAAAAATATATGGAAATTTATCCTATTTTTTTCAAATGGATACGGTAAGAAATACTCCAAGCAAAATGAAGTCCTTCCTTCCGAACAAGGTAAAATTAGTTATAAAATATCTAAAAATACTGTCATAAAAATGAATGACAAATGTTTTCGATCATATATTTGCCTTGCAAATATTTTACATGCAAATATTTATCAAGAAAATATTAGCATGTTTAATATTTTACACGCAAATATAGATCAAGCAACATTTTCCATAAAAGATACTTGATAGTCTAATATATGACAACATATATTTACAATGGTACTACATATGTCAAGTTTTAGCCTAGCAATTATATATCTGGTAAATATTTGCCAGGCAAATATTTAGCATATATTTATCAAGCTGAAATTTGACTGGTTATCATTTAGGTTCATAAATAATTGCAAGAAAAATATTTCTCATTCAATTTTTCAGTTATAATAAAAGTAAATATTTTTTTTCTAATTTGAAGAAAGACAAAGGAGCTAAATCAACCAGAGCTGCATTAACTAAAGAATTTTTTTTAGTTGTTGATGAAATTTTTTAAAAAATAAACAGACAACCGAAGGATGTATAATTGTAAATATAGAACCTGAAAAAGGAAATTAAAGCTCTGAAAAAATAAAATAAGCTTCTAAGAAAGGTAAGGAAGAATAATTTGTTGAAAACTAGAAAGTGGCTGAAAAAGAAGATGAATACTTTAATGAAGAAATAGAGTCTAATGAAGAAGAAACTAAAGAAAATGACGATGATGAGAACTATAATAATGAAAGTGATAATGGTGAAAGTGATCACGATGAAGGTGATGATAATGAAGTTGACGATAATGATGGTGATCGATGATGATGAAGATGATGGTAAAGATTGAAAGGAAAGGAACCAAAAAAATCTGGGCAATAAAGATGATGATGATAAAAAAGGAGATGGCAATGAAGATGTAGCTTGAGATGAGGCTAACAAAAAGGAGAAAATGATGGCAGAGATGTAGATGGTCATGAGGCAAATAAAAAAGGATAAAATGATACAATGATAAAAATGGAGATGATGCTGATAAGAAAGTAGAAAATGATGAAAATAAAAAAGATGAAAACAAAAACATTAAAGTTGAAAAGGAAGTGGAAATCAAAAACAAGAAAGGAGAATCAAATTGAAGATACGGTTACAATGAATAAAATAGATGACAGCGATAACCCAAATATCAATCAATATGAAATAAGCATTATATAGAAAAACAACAAAAGGCAACAAGGAACAAGAGAAGGCCGTAGATAATAAAGAAACATCGGCTGTAGAAAAAAGAGAACATAAAAATGTAAACGTTCAAAATAAATATATCACTTAGAAATATTCAGTCTGGCAAATATCTATCAAGTAAATATTTGCTAGACATATGTTAGCAAACAAAATATTCAACAGTTGAAAACTTTTAACAAACTAGGTGAAGAATTAGAAAAGTTGATAATAACTCAAGAAGATTTTGGTGGGGGAGAGAAGGACGTAAATCAAAAACAAAGTGGCATTATCATATTAAAAGGTACAATATTCGAATATATAATACTTTTATGTCAAATATTTGCTTGGAAATTTTTTGATATACATATGTTTTCTAATCAAAGATTTGATGAAGAAACTTTTATTCAAAAATAATTAGTTTTACAAAAATACATTCATACAAATAGACAATATAATTTATAATCATAGCAAATAGCAGAGTCAAAAAAATAAAAGCCAAGAAGCTTTAGGGTGGAAAGAAGAAGGTTCTTTGAAACAAAAAGATAAGTATCCAAAAAAATACTTTCTTATGTCAAATAATTGCAAACAATAATTATACATTTATTGCAGAAATTCAAGAAAAAAAGACAAGAAAAACATAATACATCAAGAAGCTTTAATGTGAAAGAAAGAAAAAATAGTGAAAAAGGTACATCTTATAAAGAAAAATGAATTTTTTTATATAATAATTTAACGTTAAATATTTAACATATACTAATTATATAGTTATAATAGATGATCGAAAGAAAGACCTAGCATTGACTACCCAACTTTCCATATATTAACACTAAGTGAACACCAGAAATGCAGCCAAAAATTAATTCAAGAATCAGAAAACATTCAAAAAAAGTAGATGAAGATTACTAAAATAAATTTTGAAAATAAGGAGGAAAGATTGAAAAGAAAACAAAGAAAAGTTTCTCCTTCTTCGCCATTAAAAGAGTGAAAAAAGAAATAAACGTACAAAAATAAATATCCAAATATCCAATATGAACTTCCTACAAAAAAATGACAATACCAAAAGAAATCAGGATAAAGCAACGTTAACAAAAAATAAGATGAAAAAGCTCGGCCTGAAATTATACTAGACGAAAACACAGAATCTGATCATGACATGACTAAAATTAAAGAAGACATAAAGATATTGATCGAAAAAAGAAAGCTTGTAAAATAACGGCTTACAGAAGAATAGATTGATGAGCTTAAAGCTTTTTACCAAGTAGATAAAAATATGTAAGTTATTTTAATAAAATATAATATACAAATATAAACATACATACATATGCTTGACAAATATTTACTTGGCATATACAAATATTTATATGGAAAATATTAGCCAACTAATTTATCACTTTTAGACATAAATCATTAATAAATTTCATGTGTTATATTCTAGCCTGCTTACCAAAATACATACTAATATGTTTTTGCTATTAAAACTAGGAGAGTAACATACTATAACCCAGAAAGCGATACCGAAATAAGAGGAGTACATATTTCTAACTTTCTATTCAATATATTCATTGACTTAAAAGTATAAAATTCGATGATATAATAAACATAATTGAAATAAGAAAAATAATATATAAAATTTAACTTTGAGCTGGTCATAGATTGGTTCTCAGAAATAAAACTAAAGCCATATTATGAGGATATCATATACTTAAATTCCTATGCTGCACAATGAAATACTTAACTTTGCAATACATATCACTTGAAAATTTTAAAGCAAATCAAACTATAAACACGGGTATCAATGATTCAAGACTACAAATCAATGTATGAAGCTTTGATAGCCAAAGTGCTAGAAGAAATAACAGTGAATTGCAAAAAATATTAGTACCGCTGCATAATAAAAATCACTATATATTGCTGGAGTTTAACACAGTTGATAAAACTTGGAAACACTATGATTTACAAAGACCAAGAAGAAAATTTTCAACTGGCCACACAAACAGAAAGCACATATGGTGGTGAATTATAAATATATTTATAAAGACTAATGGCAAACGTTTGACATTTGACCAGAACTATGAAACAAATATGTAACACCTCATAAATTAAATGTAGTTAATTAAAAAGATTAATAATGCTAAAAAATAATTTCTTGTTACAAACATCAGAATTTGGCTTCAAAATTCGTAGTGTTGTATTTGTGGCGATATTTTGAATAATTTTCATTTAAAAAGTTTAACAATCGGAGTTCAAATGGAAAAGTTATAACGTTTGAAGGTTTCATATCGAAAATAATTAAAAAATATAAAAGAAATACATATAAAAAGGGGAAGAAGTACATAAACAACAAGCGGTCGATACGCTTATTGTACCCAATCGACCAATGAGAGTAGAGCGGTCGACCGGTTATCGACTAGCGGCTGATAATGAACCTAAACCGGATGGCCAATATTTAATATAATCTAATCTAACAGATAAGATTGATTCAAGCGCTTATAAATATAGGTTCATCCTTTCACTTTTCTTCTCATATTTTTGGAATCAAAGAGCGAAGCCTTGCCATTTTCTCTTCTCCATGGATTCTAAGGATTGTGGAAATTATATATTATTATATGTATATAAGTGGTGAATAATGAAAAACAAAAGAGAAAAGAATAGGGTCGAATCGACTCACCAAAGCAAAAGGTAAAGTATAAATATAAATTTAAATTTGCGTTTAATTCAAATCTCTTCTCAGATCTATAATTCTAATACACAAGCACACATAGTCTCTTTTGATACGTATTTTGGTAGAAAGAAAGGGATCAATCAGGAACAATGGATTTAGATTTGGAGATTTGAAAGCATAGAGGCAAGTGAAAAATAATATATTTCTATATAATTTTGGATTTATATCATTATTCCTTTAACATGTAGTTGCAAATTTTGGTATTTTAGGCTTGTACACACAGACAATGAACTTGTGATCCTTGCCTATATATTTTGTAAATGGATAACTTTAATTGAAAATAGCCTCTAAAAGTTATGAAATAAGGCATCAATAAGATTTATGTTAATTCTAGATTTTACTATTTGAATGATAATAGTTATTAAATTTAAATTAAAGGATGTTTCTTATTTGATTGGGATTTATGTTTGTAATTAATTCATTAGAGTGAAGAACATTTCTATGTGAATTTCTATAAATTATCCAATTTTACATTTATATATGAAAGTATGTCAGTTGACATAGCAAGGAATATGCCCAAAACAAAAAGATACGCAAACTAGGGATGTTTATCGTATTTTGTACTATATATTTCAATAAAAACATAATATACAATTCCTTGTAACTCTTAATTCAACACAATTCCTCTTTAGCTAATTTATGGAAAATTACAATGTTAAGATTTTCTTCTAGGAAGATAAAGTCCCAATGCACTAAAATGTAGAAATTCCTAAATGTAAAACTAAAGTTGTATAAATAAAAATAATAACAATAATTTCTTTATCGATTTTATATATATGTGATTTAAAATAAGTTAGAGAAAAAGTAATAAGTGACGAAAGTATGAATGAGACAATAGAATAAGGAACTAGAAAAGTTATAGTAATCAAGAATGGTAGCTATCAATTTAAAAGAATCAACAAATTATACCTAATTGTATTAATAGAAAATGAAGCACTAAAAGGTATTTAATCTATTAAATTTGAAAGAAGCGGTAAATCTCATTAAATAGTATTAACGAAATAAGTTGTAGGTTCATGTAAGTAAATGAACACTAATAATTGAACTTAACAGGCGTAATGATTTTCCAGTCAGATATTATAAGTCCTCAAGAATATGTTTATGATGGGTGTGTATTACTAGGTCTAGTGTAAATATTTAGATTAACTATAAATGACACATCCATTAGTAAGGGTTAGAATGCGAGGTCGATAATGTTACACAACAGAAGTCTGCTTTCGCGAGGAGCTACCGGTAGTTGTGTATACATTGTGCTAATATGGGACATCTTCAACTGTAGGACCTATGGGGATATACGTCCATGAATAGGTGTAGGTAATATACAAAAGGGGGTTCACCTTGGGTTTGAAGCCTTAAGTAGCTAACTAGGGTCTACTTCAATCTCAACATTGGGTATTAAGTAACTAGTAGGAATGTCCTTGATTTGAATTAGGCAATCTAAATAGGATGGTGGGTGTAAGCTCGACATTATGTCTGTAATGTGGGTACCATATATTTGAGGAGTAGGGCTATATACATAGATCGAGAGCGCCATCCATCCCGTAGAGGTCAGCAAAATTTAGGTTATGTTTAGAGACAGACTACGCCTTCTACTAGTGTATATTTCATATAGGATATGCAATTGTCTCAAAGTTGTTAGTTAGTTTTTTTGTCATTAAAAGGCAGGCTAGATGACCCCTTAATAAGTCTTTAAGATGAATTAGTATATAGCTAAATAGTTGTAATGCAGCTATTAGGCACTAATGGGAGGTTCCAGGTGTATGCGGGAAATTCGAACCAGACAATGTTGGTGGATGCCTGGCGTGGTGCAAAGCTATGGATACTAGCGAGGAATGTATCCTGGTCCATAGGGGACTGTGGTACTTACATGCCTACACACACATATATAATCGTTTTATACCTTAAGGAAGGTTGAGTTTATCGTATGCACAAATGAAGTCAAAATTACTAAGCTTTGAATAATAGACATAGCACATAGTGGAAAATAATCGGCATAAGCTACTATTATGGATAAAGTATGTAATTTACTAGTCATCAGAATGTTGTTCTGACCCCCTCCTCACTACAACCCATATGATAGATTTAGAGGGATATCAACTGGTATAAGGCGTGAACGGTGGAGAACAGCCTCATATATGCTCTGCACTGGCAAGTGCACAAGATACCCGAGGTATTAGCCTTAGTCGGCATATATATATATATATATGTATATATTTGTGTTTCTGTGTGTGTTTTTTATTGTACTTTGTTATTTCATCGTCTATCTCTCTGATATACTTTTGTTTACTGCAGGTACCAACACCAACTATCCATACCCTAGTAGATTTGGGTTTTCGATTTAGTGAAAATTCAGATATATTAAGATGTGGGTTATTACATTTGGCTTTAGAGCTTAGTCTAGTCAATCATAGAAATTAGAATACAATGAGTGAATGTATTTATGTGTGTGTATGTGTATATATTCTACGCCAAACTCTATAAATTCTGACTATAGAATTAGTTGCAACCATATTCCGAAAGATGGGTAAAAAGACTATGAGTTGGAATAATAGATAGAGTTAAAAATATATGCCTATCCTAATCACCCCACGGGAGATAGATCGTACTAGAAGGAAAAGGCTTAGAAGAGCCTGAATGAGAGAAGTAGAAAGGTCTCTAAAGCTGAATAGTATTTGAATCCCTTGTTGGGCCTATATTGAAAGTCTATATAGTGGATCGTGTAGTGTGTATGCAAGTATATGTGACTAACTATATGATGTAACTGATATAAAATTAATCTAGGTAAATATAGAATAAGCACACCAGTACACTGGTTCGGACCTCCCGTCCTACGTCCAGTCCCGAAGCTCCCCTTCGGAATTCGACTATCAAACACCCTCACTTCGTCCGGAGGTATAAGCTTGGTTATAATAGCTTGTTCTTGTCAAGTATATGTTCTATAACACGGATATTGACTATTAAGTACAAATGCTTCCAATATATATATATATATGTATATATATATATATGTATGTATGTATGCATGTATGTATGTATGTATAGAATATTGATTGAGGAGTTTTGAATATATGGGAAGAGTGAAATACAGGTATATGATTGCTACAGATCAAGAATATATCAGAGTATAAAAGTAAAGAGCGCAAGTAAGGTAAGGTCTTCTCTTTGATTCTTGATGTTATTTATAGTGGTATAGAGATTCCTTGAGTAGTTGCATCCATTAACAAGTGTTCTATTGTCGCTTCTGATGGTGATAAAGAGTTAAAGCGAAGAGAAGCGAAGATATCTTTTCATTTGCGGCAGTTGTTATTTGAATTTCAAAATTCGAGTTCAGTTCCAGACGTCTGGCATAGTTTCAGACGTCCGGCTCTATATATTCTTTGTATACAGTAGCCTTTTAGACGTCCAAGTATAGTAACCAGACATCTAATCCTGTCTGTTTCGAATTCCAGAGGATTTCTCCAAACGTCTGGCTAGTGTCTTTGGACGTCTAAAACTTGTGCCTGTTGCTTATGTGCATCTGTGTCATTGCTCCATTGATCCTATCGACTTGTCGTCTCTTGTAATGTTCTTTGAGCATAGTTCTTGTCTCTTTAGTGATGTTACTTTAGCAATTACCTATATATAGAGATATATATGCATATTCGATTTCCATCGTATAGTTGTTGTCATTGAAACCGTAGATTTGATTTCCTAACAATCTCCCCCTTTTTGATGGTGACAACTATACAATGTCCTTATATATAATTTATTAATCTCCCCCTGAATATGTGCTTATTTCTAATGTTTTATAAATGTGACGACCCAGAATTTTTAGCAATTTAAATTTGAATAGTAACTGATTTTAAATATTCAGAGGTTAATTTTAAACTTGAATTCCAAATATCAATATTTATTTGATAATTAAATCATTGAATTATATAGTTTAAATATTGAATTTAATAAATTGAAATTGGGTAAATTGTTGAATTATAAATTTCTAAGCTGTTTAAAATAATTTGAAGACTTATAAAATTTATAATGATGATACTGAAGATAATAGGATGTTTGAAATTTAAATTAAAGGTGACTTGTTCAATTTTAATAATATATCGTTTAAATCGATATTTAAAATACCCTTCCGAGGCACAGTCTCGGAATTCAACGAAACCAGTTCCATTGGATCCGTAATAGTTAGTTATTATCGGATTTCAATTTTCGTAGCAATCGGAGTTGTCGTTTGACCATGGCAGCTCAAAACGTTTCGAACTATTTTAATCAGTTTAATTTTAAATTGATCGTTTTCTTTTGTAACTCGCGCATATGATTGAATTAGCTCCCGCAATACGTTCCATCGTGTTCGGAACGCGGGTAAAACCTTGTAATCACCTAACGACATTGCTTAAAAGGGAGTTCGAAATTTTAAATGGCAATTAACGAGATGTTTTAGGGAGTTTTATAATATAATATAATAAATAACCAAAGATATTTTTACCCAAGCGTATTCAGGAATCCTTCCATCAATTTCTATTTCTTTCCATCCCCTTCTTATTTCTCTTAGCAGACCGCAATTAAAAACATAAAAAGGGGCCAAACGAACAAATAAATAGTTCGATCGTGGAGGGCTTGGGGAAGGGGAGTTCATGGTTGTCGCGCTCGCAAGAAGAGTTTGGGTATTTTTCGAAGGTCTTGAGTACGGAAGGCTGTGGGGTTTCGCGAGGCCAGATGAAGGAGGGACGACGAGCTTCGTAGATTTGGGAAGCAGAGTAGGCGCTCGTACGCGAGACGATGAGGAGGCGACGCACACCTTGGTTTAAGGTTTTGCCTAGTGGCGACTTCAGGCCATGATCGAATTATGGTGGAAGGGTCGGGGAGAGACGACGTCGACGTTGATAAGCTCGAGCGCGCACGTGGTGGTTGATGGCTAGTAGTGGAGCTGTGCGTCGACGAAAGGGGAGGATGTTGAGCATGCTTGAGGAGATGGGTTCGAACCCGTTAGTTATCTATTTTGTTTAATTTAATTTAATATCTATAGGGATAAACAATAATTAATATTAATGTATATTAGACAGGAATTTATTTAGATGAGATGTTGATATGCAGTAGGGTTTTTGACAGTTCTATTGTTTTTTAAAAAAAAAAGGGAAAATTAGTTTATAAATTTAGATTTATTTTGTTGAATTAAATCATTAGTTAAAATTTAAATTATTAAACATTGGTTAATTGTGTGCTTAAATCGAATATTGATAAGTGGTATAAATATTTTCACAAGGTCTGAAAATTGAAGGAAACAAATCGAGATCGGATTTGGAATGCAAAATCAAAGGTGAGTAAATCTCACTCTGTCTGGTAATTATTTAAATTTATATGGTTAAACTTAAATAATTGGTTGAATGTTTAAGTTGATTGAATGTATACTGAAGACGATGTGACTTTGGTTTTGATTGATTCTCGAGTTAATTGTGGATTGACTCAAAGCATATGGGGTTTTAAATTGTTTTAAACTTAAATCATAAATAAGACAATGATTTAATTTTAAATTTAGTAAGGGCTTGATGTGTTGTGATTCATTAAATCAGTAGGGAATTTGAAATGAATTATTGATTTAATTAATTAATTAATGATTTGGCTTAACTAATTTAGTGGTGAAGGGTTTGAATTATTTAATTAAGTTTAAGTTAATTAATTAAGTGAAAGTAGTTCAGAATAATCATTGGATAGTTTAACAAGTAATTACTTCATGAAGTTAATAAAATAAATCAAGTATGATTAATATGGTATTTAAATTAATGTAATTAATTTAGATTAAGATAAATTAAAATATAATTGGAAATCAGTAATTCATATAATTAATGAAGTAATTAAAGATTTGTTTAATTGAGATTACTAAATTCATGATAAGTGACTTATGAGAAGATAATTAATATAAGTAATTAAGAATTAGTGTATTGATTTTAGTTAATTAATTTGTGAGAAAAAAAATAAAGATTACTCATTGTTTTGGTAAGAATAATTATTATCGTGAATTTAATTAAAGAAAATTTCTTGGATGGAATAGGAAGATAATTAATCCAGGGTTGTTAATTAAGATGAATGGATATGGAAGAAAGATTAATCAGTTAATTTAAATTAAAATCAACTGAGTTGATTTGTTTTTGATTAAGCTTTGCTTATGGATGATAGATTTGTATTGGTTGCTTTGAATGAGTTAATATCTCTGGTATGAAATGTTGCGTATTTCATTTGGATATCTTGGGTTAGGAAGACATGAGACTCGAAGACCCTGGAATCGGTATTGGGAAGTTACCCGACGCCACTTCGAATTTCTTATAAATTGATATGAGAAATTGATAGGTCGGAATGAATGGATTAAAATGAATTGGATTATTTAATCTAAATTTTGGCACATAGAATTCTTATTTTGAAAATAAGTTATGACTATGACAAAGTGAGACTTTGTAAATTGATATGTGAAATCAAGGGCTGAAGATTTTATCTGAGCTTGGTATTTAGAATTGATATGTGAAATAAGAGTTGTTTATAGCAAATTGTGAATTGGATAAATTGACATATGTTACCCCAGGTTTATATAAGTTGATTTATTTGGTATTCCATGTTAGTTGGGTTTACTCACGCTGGTTTCCAGCCTGACCCGGGTGTTACTTTGGTGTAATGCTCGGGTCAGACCGAGTATTACAGATGTCCATGTAGGTACGTCCTGGAGCTCAGGAGGCGAGCTGGATGCAAGAGCGTATAGAGTATTTCCGCTATGTTTATATTATTGATAACCTGAGATATGATAATTGTAAATATTCAGGGTTGTATATATGTTAAACTCTGATGTATAATTAAATGTAATCGACATATATAGTATTCTTTTGTAGACTGATATTATTATTATTATCATATTTTAACCGCTGCGATTGTGAGATATTTGGTGTTTCTGTTCTTCTTCTTCTATCTCTTCTTCTTTTTCATAACTATCTGAAATTTTCGGGTTAGAAAATTTCGAGTCGTTACATTTGGTATCAGAGCAGAAAGGTTAAGAGAGAACCTTGGCTTTGGTGGGGATTACTCATTGAATAGAGTCCGTAGTACCCTAGAATGAGTTGAGTGTGTATATATATATATATATATATATATATATGAGATCGTACTTGTTATTTGCTTATAAAGATTTTAAATGATTTTATATAAAATATATATTTTGATATATAAAGCAATATTTCCTTCTAATAAATATTAAGGTGATTGGTTGTTAAATTATTGGAATTAGGCTAAGAAGTACTATAAAATACGACCAAATTGAAACTTAAAAGCAAAGTTGAAGAATAGACTTACATAACGAAATGGAATTTGAAATATAAATTGTGAATGTAATTTATAAATTGAAATAAACTTCATAAATAAATGAGATTATAATTTGAAATAGAATTCCAGAGAATACTTGAAAATAAAGTAAGATGAAATGCCAGGGTAATGTTTAAATAAGAATTGGATGGATTGGGAATTTGGAATTTTTGGGAAAATTTAAAATTTCTTTGGATTTGGAAGTGGTTTCAAAAGTTTTGGAAAAATAATAGTATTATTTCAAAAAAATATTTTTGTGTTGAATTTGAAATCTGGGATATTTGAAATTAAAAATATTTGGAAATGTTTTTAAAGAGATAAAAGCATTGAACTTTTTTGGTCACTGGAAAATAACGTCGATGATGACTGCATCATTATCGATGTATATGTTCGAGTTTCTAGAAGAGAAATTGCTACCAAATTATTTTAAATTGGGATAGTTTGTGAACCGGGCCTGTTTTTGAAATTCAAAGGGGTAACTAAATTTGCCAAAGAATTTTGGATATAGTTGACTCCTAAGGGGATATTGAAATTTTGGAAATTTGTTTAAACTCTGGAATCTTGATTAAAATGTTTATGGGATAATAAAAATATACTGGCTAAATAAAATGTATAATTCCGAGTTAAAAGCAAAATGGGAATGTAATTGATTATAAATCGAAGTTGTAAAATTGGAAATTATAACTAAAGTTGTAGAAGTTTAAAAATCAAATGGAATTTGATTTGAAGTTGGAAGAAATTGAGAATCAATTCAACTTGAATTGGGGGTTAAACCAATTTCAGTGAAAATTGAAATTATTTAAATTGGAATTGGAAGTTGGGAAAGTGAACAGTTTTGGCTCTGGGCTATTTTCAATATAAATGGTTTTAATATAAACTTATTTTTTTCAGCTATTAAATATATACAATCTTTCTTTCTTAAAGCCAAAATATTTTATACTTGTTTTACAATTATTTTTGGAACTAGTTAACCAATTTTCAACTGCTTTCTAGACTCATTACTATTTTTCAACTATGTTATAAAATTATTTACTATTTTTAACTATTTTGACAAATATCTAAAAATTTTGAGACTATTTAGCTATTTTTTTCAAACTAATTCATAATTAGCTAACTATTTCACAGCGATATTTCAAACCAATAATTAATTTTCAACTATCTACCTATTTTTAAATTTTCAAGCTATTTTCTAAATATAAACTGGTCGGAGTTCAAACTGTTATTGATTTAAATACCTAACTGAGATAACGATTGAAGTGATAATTCAATGAGAATTAAGGCAATTGTAAAGAAGAGAAAAAAAGAATTAATGTAAATGTGAGTAAGGAAATGTGAATAGAATGGAAATTGATTTGGCAAACAATCAATGGAAGTAATTACGTAGGATGTACGTATACTATTCTATTCGCATAGTGATTTGATCCAGACTCGAGCACATAATTTCGAGATAGTTTATTGATTCGAGTTGGGATTTTTCACTCGATTTTCGATGGCCAATCTGGATATGGATTGTTGATTGGTTATGGATATTCTCTATCATGGTTATAGCAATGCAAGGAGAATGACGGTTTCTGATCAAGAAACTAGATCTGAGTCCGCACTAGGAAGTCGGGTGGACGATACTAGTTCGGAAGTGAAATTGTGTGATCGTGTAAGCGATCAGATTGGTATAGCGTACAGATGATAAAAGTACACCATACGGATTTGGATGAAATTGATATTGAAACAAGTAATCAAATTGAGATATTTGGTTTTGAATAAACAAAGTTGTATATCTTTGATATACAAAATGAATCTTCCCTTATTGAATTTATTGCTGGAAGAAAAATGATTTTTGAAATGTTTGAGGTATAAAAAGGAATTTTATACAAGTTTGAAATGATCCAAAGTTTAATTTTTTTTTTTTTGAATATATATATAAAGGATCCTATGAGGATGTTGGAAAAAGTTTTTGAGAACTTTGGTTTTGGAAAGGCTTTTGATTTTAGGGTAAAATCAATATGAGAATTTGGAAAGCCTAATTTGAGAATTATCGATTTTGGAATAATCGATTTCGTATAAATGAGCTTTGTATGAGATCATACTAGGTGTATGATTTTAAAGATACTATATGTGTATAGTATAAAGTGTTTTGATGATGGCTCTGGGGAAAAAGGGCTCCCTTGAAATGGACTTCTCAGGAGTGCCAACGAGTGGTGCTGCCTTGAGCCCCAAGGGGGGTTCTAAAGTTGATCCTGTGAGGAGTCCGAACAAAACTAGTTCCTGGGGATTAGTGTACACCATAGCGGAAGTCGTGTGTGCCGTTGAGAGCCAACGGTCTGCGTTTGATTTTATATCGGTAGACTACGACCTATGTAGGAGTGGAGAATTTTCATTTCGTCAGCGAAAATCAGAGACCGCGGAGAGCCTGCAGTTACATGGACTTTTGCTATGACGGCAACGTAACCCTGGATGTAACTGTGATCTGTTTTGTGGGATCCATGACGTAATCGAGAGGCCGCGGAGAGCCTGCAGTTACATGGACTTTTGCTGCGATGGCAACGTAACCCTGGGATGTAACTGTGACCATGGATGAGGGTGATGATTTCCAGAGCATCCTCACCAAAGATATTTCCTCTATTTTCAAAAAGTGATTTCTATATTTTCAATAAAATTATTTTACAAACGTATTTTCACTGGGTGTTGAAAACAGGTTTACTAAGTACTTATAGATTTTCAGTCCTACGTCTGATCAACGCATGACTGAATTTCAATGAGAACAAGGATGGACTTGTTGAGACATCGAGTTATAAAAGTATTTTTTAAAGAGCTATTTTAATAGCATGATGTGAATTTAAATGCATTTCTCAATTTTTTTAAAAAAGGTGTTGGAATTTTGGAATATCAAGAGAATCCAAACTGGAATTCTAATGAAGTGAATTTATAATTAAAATTGAATATTGATTTAGAAGTTGAAATAAGCTAATTGGCTAAGTTATTATTTGACTGAGTATATTAATAAAATTTAACTTAGAAAAAAATAAATGCATTGTAAGTTGATAATGGGTTTGGGAAGGAATTCGAATTTTAATTAGAATTCAACTTAGGTTTAATAATGAATTAAATAAGAGGAGGTGTGTAAAATCAAAATAAAATAGAGTTGGATTGAAAATGTGATGGTTTGAATTATAAATAAAATTCAAGTGTGATATGAATAATATTTAATGAAGTTTGCAAGTAAATTGGATATAAGAGAAGTGATTATAATAGAAATGGTTTAAGTTGCGAAACAAAACCCAAGTGAATAGAAATAAATTGAGAATGACCTTGTATTAATAAAATAAATTCGAAAATGAATTAAGTAAATGAAAAATTTTAAATGGGTTAATTGAGTTAAATAAAAAATGGATGAAGTCTGAATGGATAAAAACTAAATCAAGTTGTGATTGGAATTGGATGACTGGACTTAAGTTCGACGACATATTAATTTGAGGTATAAATGAGTTAAGTATGTGCTTGGATATTATTTTGATAAACTGAGAAGGTGAATTTAAAATTAGAATTAAAATTTGATGGGCTAACTAAATTTAATGGAAGTTGATTAAATGAGAAACAAATAGAAGTAAACTTAAGTTTGAGGTTGGAATAAATTAAAGTAAAATAACTTAAGTTTAAAATTTATGGAAGCCTGGCTTCGAATAAAAGTGAAAGCCCACTAAATAAAAGCTTGGATTGAATTACTTTGGGAATGGTTAGAAGTATACAAGAATAGAAGGTGTCGGGCTAAATAAATGGTTGGTTAATAAATTAGGAATGAAATGGAATTAAATATAAAAATTTTGAAAATTAATTTAATGTAGTTATATACTAAAATAAATACTTTATTAACCGAATATCGTCGAAATTGCATAAAAATGGTTGTCGTTCGGTGTAAATGAAGTAATTAAAGTGCTATGAGTCAACAGAGATTAAATAAACTTGGTTCTGAATCATTTGAAGTTTATATGAGCTTGTTTGGATCAAAAATCAATTGAATGTAAGAAATTGAGTTGCAAGCCATTAAAATTGAATGAAATGGCATATAAATTGGGTTGAAAACAATTAAATAAGTTTTAAAATCATATGAATCACTTATGGGAAGCATTTGGCATTTGTTGTGTAAGTAATATATGAGTTTTGCTATTGAAAGTAAGTGAAAAGCTAATAAATTTTCTATATAAGGCACTTACATATTTAAATTGAGTAAGTACGGGTACCTAAAGGCCGTTTGGCTGGTTTGGATTGCGCTATTTGCTTAAATAAATAAGCTGCTTGCTTAAAATACTAAATAAAGGTACGCCTACGCAATAAAAATAGGAAATATGAATTGTTTTTGCTTTTTTCGACCGTGTGGGTCGATGTATACATATTTATATCTCTTGTCAAATTGCAAAAGCTCCTCCGTACAAAGGAGACTCTGCCAAAAATTTTCGGGAATTTTGGGAGTTAGAAAATTTTTGAGAAATTTTTTGTTATCGACCAAAACAATTTCAAATTGGGAACTTAGAGTAAATTAGTAGAACTAATATGAATTAGTTATAAATGAACGATAAAGTTTAATACTCTGAAATAAAGACAAATTGAATTCATATGGGAATGAGAAAAATTAATTTGAATAGAAGCAAATGTGAAAGCTTCTGTAAGGAAATGTATATAGTGATTTGAAGGTTATGATTGGATATTTTTGTTAATTAGAATATGCAGGTATTAAAGGGAAAGGAAATTGGATTTGGTTCCAAAAGATAAAAATTGAATTGCCCGACTAAAAGGTATGTATTTAAATTTCTGAATGAAATTGGATTGGGTTTTTGATGTAGCCACTTGGCTTTTGTTTTTTTTTCGTATTTGGAAGCCCGTAGAGGTCTTTTGTAGTTGTACCGAGCTAGCCGCGCAAAGGAGACGCTGGCAAAATTTTCCGGGAATTTAGAGAGTTTGAAAATTTTTGAGAAAATTTTGAAAATTCAAAATTTGGTTTTAAAATTGGAATTTAAATGATTGAGAAGGGGGTATTGTTTGATACTATAGAAGGTTTTGGGAAGTTGGTTAAGGTGATAGTAGGTATTTATTAAAGGATAGTTGGTTGGATGTTGAATTGTGAGTTTTGGGAATAGTAAACGGGTATCAGACCATTCTTCCTAACTAGTAATTTCCGGGACGAAATTCTTTTAAGGGGGGAGGAATGTGACGGCCCAGAATTTTTAACAATTTAAATTTGAATAGTAATTGATTTTAAATATTCAGAGGTTAATTTTAAACTTGAATTCCAAATATAAATATTTATTTGATAATTAAATCATTGAATCATATAGTTTAAATATTGAATTTAATAAATTAAAATTCGGTAAATTTTTGAATTATAAATTTCTAAGCTGTTTAAAATAATTTGAAGACTTATAAAATTTATAATGATGATACTGACGATAATAGGATGGTTGAAATTTAAATTAAAGGTGACTTGTTCAATTTTAATAATATATCGTTTAAATCGATATTTAAAAATACCCTTCCGAGGCACAGTCTCGGAATTCGACGAAACCAGTTCCATTGGATCCGTAATAGTTATTTATTATCGGATTTCAATTTTCGTAGCAATCGGAGTTGTCGTTTGCCCGTGGCAGCTCAAAACGTTTCGAACTATTTTAATCAATTTAATTTTAAATTGATCGTTTTCTTTTGTAACTCGCGCATATGATTGAATTAGCTCCCGCAATACGTTCCATCGTGTTCGGAACGCAGGTAAAACCTTGTAATCACCTACCGACATTGCTTAAAAGGGAGTTCGAAATTTTAAATTGCAATTAACGAGACGTTTTAGGGAGTTTTATAATATAATATGATAAATAACCAAAGATATTTTTACCTAAGCGTATTCAGGAATCCTTCCATCAATTTCTATTTCTTTCCATCCCCTTCTTATTTCTCTTAGCAGACCGTAATTAAAAACAAAAAAAAGGGCCAAACGAACAAATAAATAGTTCGATCGTGGAGGGCTTAGGGAAGGGGAGTTCATGGTTGTTGCCTCGCAAGAAGAGTTTGGGGATTTTTCGAAGGTCTCGAGTACGGAAGGCTGTGGGGTTTCGCGAGGCCAGATGAAGGAGGGACGACGAGCTTCATAGATTTGGGAAGCAGAGTAGGCGCTCGTACGCGAGACGACGAGGAGGCGACGCACATCTTGGTTTAAGGTTTTGCCTGGTGGCGACTTCAGGCCGTGATCGAATTGTGGTGGAAGGGTCGGGGAGAGACGACGTCGAAGTTGATAGGCTCGAGCGCGCACGTGGTGGTTGATGGCTAACTGTGGAGCTGCGCGTCGATGAAAGGGGTGGATGTTGAGCATGCTTGAGGAGATGGGTTCGAACCCGTTAGGTATCTATTTTGTTTAATTTAATTTAATATCTGTAGTGATAAACAATAATTAATATTCATGTATATTAGATACGAATTTATTTAGATGAGATGTTGATATGCAGTAGGGTTTTTGACAGTTCTATTGTTTTTTTAAATAAAGGGGGAAAATTAGTTTATAAATTTAGATTTATTTGGTTGAATTAAATCATTAGTTAAAATTTAAATTATTAAACATTGGTTAATTGTTTGCTTAAATCGGATATTGATAAGTGGTATAAATATTTTCACAAGGTCTGAAAATTGAAGGAAACAAATCGAGATCGGATTTGGATTGCAAAATCAAAGGTGAGTAAATCTCACTCCGTCTGGTAATTATTTAAATTTATATGGTTAAATTTAAATAATTGGTTGAATGTTTAAGTTGATTGAATGTATACTGAAGATGATGTGACTTTGGTTTTGATTGATTCTCGAGTTAATTGTGGATTGACTCAAAGTATATGGGGTTTTAAATTGTTTTAAACTTAAATCATAAATAAGACAATGATTTCATTTTAAATTTAGTAAGGGCTTGATGTGTTGTGATTCATTAAATTAGTAAGGAATTTGAAATGAATAATTGATTGATTGATTTAATTAATGATTTGGCTTAACTAATTTAGTGGTGAAGGGTTTGAATTAATTAATTAAGTTTAAGTTAATTAATTAAGTGAAAGTAGTTCAGAATAATCATTGGATAGTTTAACAAGTAATTACTTCATGAAGTTAATAAAATAAATCAAGTATGATTAATATGGTATTTAAATTAATGTAATTAATTTAGATTAAGATAAATTAAAATATAATTGGAAATCAGTAATTCATATAATTAATGAAGTAACTAAAGATTTGTTTAATTGAGATTACTAAATTCATGTTAAGTGACTTATGAGAAGATAATTAATATAAGTAATTAAGAATTAGTGTAATTGATTTTAGTTAATTAATTTGTGAGAAAAAAATTAAAGATTACTCATTGTTTTGGTAAGAATAATTAATATCGTGAATATAATTAAAGAAAATTTCTTGGATGTAATAGGAAGATAATTAATCCAGGGTTGTTAATTAAGATGAATGGATATGGAAGAAAGATTGATCAGTTAATTGTATGGAATTAATTAATAAAAGAATCTAAATGATTGAGGATTGAAAATAAATGAAAATCAATTGAGTTGATTTGTTTTTGATTAAGCTTTGCTTTTGGATGATAGATTTGTATTGGTTGCTTTGAATGAGTTAATATCTTTGGTATGAAATGTTGCGTATTTCATTTGGATAGCTTGGGTTAGAATGACATGAGACTCGAAGACGCTGGAATCGGTATTGGGAAGTTACCCGACACCACTTCGAATTTCTTATAAATTGATATGAGAAATTGATAGGTTGGAATGAATGGATTAAAATGAATTGGATTATTTAATCTAAATTTTAGCACATAGAATTCTTGTTTTGAAAATAAGTTATGACTATGACAAAGTGAGACTTTGTAAATTGATATGTGAAATCAAGGGCTGGAGATTTTATCTGAGCTTGGTATTTAGAATTGATATGTGAAATAAGAGTTGTCTATAGCAAATTGTGAATTGGATAAATTGACATATGTTACTCCGGGTTTATTTAAGTTGATTTATTTGGTATTCCATGTTAGTTGGGTTTACTCACGCTGGTTTCCAGCCTGACCCGGGTGTTACTTTGGTGTAATGCTTGGGTCATACCGAGTATTATAGATGTCCAGGTAGGTACATTCTGGAGCTTAGGAGGCGAGCTGGACGCAAGAGCGTATAGAGTATTTCCGCTATGTTTATATTATTGATAACCTGAGATATGATAATTGTAAATATTCAGGGCTGTATATATGTGAAACTCTGATGTATAATTAAATGTAATCGACATATATAATATCCTTTTGTAGACTGATATTATTATTATTATTATTATTATTATTATTATTATTATCATATTTTAGCCGCTGCGATTGTGAGATATTTGGTGTTTTTGTTCTTCTTCTTCTATCTCTTCTTCTTTTTCATAACTAACTGGAATTTTTGGGTTAGAAAATTTTGGGTCGTTACAACAAATATACTTATATTTCTCCCCCTTCGTCATTATCAAAAAGAATTATAAAATTTTAGCCAATCGTCAAAGATAACACACAAAAGTAAAATTTCATTAATAATTCAAAATTGATTACATTCATAGATTTTTCAATTGCACAAGAGTTGAAAACCTAAAATCCTAAAATCTATGATTCCTTCGGAGAACCTTTTACTTGATCATCCCCTGTTTCTTCTTTTTGGGAAGAGCTAGGCTTTGTAGGAGATGTTGAAGCTTGTTTTAGAGGTTCATCCTTGGAAAGTTTGGAATGTTTCGTGGGAGGAGAAGGTACTGGGGTTGTCCAATCTTCAGAAGGAGATGTCAGACCGCGAACCCATTGAAGTACTTCTTTGAGAACCGATAGGACAGTTGAAAGTGATTCTTCAACTGTTGCTAGGCGTGTAGCGATGTTTCAAAGCTATCAATAAGCTTAGCCAAAAGTTTTTGATTTTGAGATAATATATGTTGATTTTTTAGGGCGAGATCTTGAACGCTTTCATTTGGATTTATTTCGGTTCGAGTCTCCACAATCTTATCCTTGCTTGGATAATCAAATAGTGTAGGAGGAGAGGGAGTTGCTTCATGATGTTGTTTCTCCTCTTGAGATGGTTCATTGTGTGGTTGAGGTGGAGGCTCAACTTGTCTGGTTTGACGATTAGGCGTCCAATCTTCAAAAGATAAAATTCTAGGGGAATCTCATGTTAGTGCATCAGTGAGAAAAACTTGGTGGAAGCATATTTTGGAGAGATTTCTTCGAAGGTTGATAAGTATGAGGGGATGTTTTGAGCACGTAGAAGTTTCATAATATATGTGGGGTAGATAATTGATGGCCGTGATCGAGTTCAAAAATGTTTGAGCTCGTTAAAGATAAATTTAGCCCAATTCACCCTTGTTCCGCTAAATAGAGCATATAAGGCTTTGTGCTCTAACTCGGTTATTTGCTCATGACTTCCCATACGTGGAATGATGGTATTGATTATCATTCGAGTAAGAAGTCGTGCTTTTGGACGTAGATATTTAGAGGCAAATTTTGGCATTTTATCCTTCCAAATTTGATGTGTTATACTATTCCTTGGTTTGAAGCGCATATTGGGAATATTGTATAAATCTTCTCCCATGTCAGAACATCCTAGAGTTCTACCTATTATGCCTGGAGTAAGTCTAATCGTGTTGCCATACACGTTAGACCATAGCCAATTATCTTCATCTTCAGTGTTCGATACAGAAGTGTTATCCAAATTTGCATAAAAAAATATTGCCAATTGATCGATTTGGATGTCATTGGTAGTGAACGATATCAAGGTTTCTAGTCTGACATTCTCACACATTTGATCCAAATCATACATTGGAAATTTAAGTAAGTTATAAAATGGACCTGTATGAAGCTTCTTCTTTTGTATATCATCATATCTCTTGATTGAGTGTGGTGCTCGATTCATCCATCTTTCTATTTGATCATCAGAGCAAACTTAAGGATTTGAGGATGATGTTGGTTGGTCCTATTTTCTTTTGAATATCTTAGGATTTTTAGTTCTTGGAGGAATTGTAATTGAGCAAGCGTAAAAAGATGATTTTGAAAAGAAAATTGTCAATGCAGAAATCGCAATTGAAAAATAAAGATAGAAGTAAAAAATGACGTTATCTGGGTGTTTTTAAAGCGTCGATTGAATTTCAGCCATGTGGAAATGATTTCATACGTCTGGTTTACCCTAATTTCAACACAGTAGATATTTAAGACGTCCGGTTTATCTGTGAGGCGTCTAGTTTGATTGAATTTTAAGAAGTTGATAGTTAGAGAGTTTTTCCAAACGTCTGGGTAAAATATTAGACGTTTGAAATAGGTCAAGTTTTTAAAACTTGGTGGTAGAGACATAACTCAGACATTTGGATTGAAGTTCAGACATCTGAAATAGTCTGATTTCAGTTTCTTGGAGGAAGAACAAATTTTCAGACGTGTGAGGGGTATAACAGACGTCTGATATATGCACAGTGCTAAAAAAATTCGAGGTATATCAGAGTGTCAGATGTCTGAGGTTCATATCCAGATATCTGGAATAGACAATTTTTCTAATAATAGCCTAAATTTAATGATTTTGCTTATTTCTCGATTCTCTTTTTTATAAAACGAAGTGTAGTATTATTTACATGAATCAAAATAAAAAATAAACATAGATACACATACAATATAATCTATTTAGATGGCGATGGAGTTTTACGATCTTCTGACTTGTTATCCCTCCATGGTTTAAGTGGAGACCATATATTTCCACGTTCATGGGTTATCGGGGAGCCAGAGAATCGTCTTGGTGAAGGGTCCGAAGGTGTACGATACGAGGAAGAGGGATCCAAGGAACTGCAAGGCGTCGGAAGTGGTTCATGGACATCTTTCTTCCGTGAAGTACAAAACTTCATTGCTACTTGTTCCAAAAAGCTTAGTCGACGTGCCATGACTTTTTGTTCAAAATATAGTTCTCGTTGAAGATCTATTTGTTGTTTTTGATAGTGATGTATTTCATCAATTTTCTCGTTTGTGTTAGGAGAAACAAATAAAGATCTTTTGGACGTCTTGCTATCGGGAGTGAATCCCATGTGATATGAGGACCACCTATACGTCGGTTCCTGATTTGGTGTGGGAGTAGGAAGCCGTGTGATGTATCTGTCGAGCTATCCGTTGTAGGTGTCGAGATGGATATATAAGAATTTTCAAAAGCCATGACTTATATTTTGTTAAAATTTTCAAATTATATGTATATATATATATATATACATATATATTTTTGCTGTATAATTGTTTATATATAAGTTTTAAAAATTATTTATAGAAATTTTTAAAAACTAACTCACTAAAAAATCAAAGGTGCAGAATTTATTAATTGAAATTTGCGGATAGTAAACTAATAGCTAATCGTAGCCTAAATGAAGGAGTGATTATTAACTAAGTAGATCATAAAGAGAGCAAATCCTTAGATCTCGTCGGAGTTTAATTAAAGTTTGTTCATTTAGTGGTTTTGTAAAGATATCTGCAATTTGATTCTCGGTAGTTACGTATTCTAATGAAATAGTTCCTTTTTCAACATTGTCTCGTAAAAAATGATGTCGTATATCTGTATGCTTAGTTCCCGAGTGATTGACAGGGTTTTTTGATAAATTTATTGCACTAGTGTTATCACAATATATTGGAGATTTACTGATAATTTTACCGAAATCCGTAAGTGTTTGTTGCATCTATATCACTTGTGCACATGCTAGAGTTGCTGAGATATGTTTGGCTTTGCAAGTAGATAAAGAAACACAATTTTTCTTTTTGTTAAACCATGAAACTAATGATTGTCCGATAAAGTGACATGTTCCACTAGTACTCTTACGATCTGTTCTACATCCAACGAAATCCGCATCGCTATATGAATCTAGTTCAAACGATGATCCTTTAGGGTAAAACAAACCGTAATCTCTAGTTCTAGATAGATATCGTAATAAACGTTTAATGACTCTTAGATGAGATTTTTTCGGTTTTTCTTGAAATCGAGCACAGAGACATACATTCATTATAATATCGAGTCGACTAGCTATCAAATAGAGTAAAGAACCAATCATTCTACAATATAATTTTTCATCAAAATCTTTTCCGTTATCATCCTTTTCTAGTGAACAGTAGTACTCATTGGTGTTGGTTTGCTCAAAGTTTTATCCATTTCAAAACGACATAATACATTGTTACAATATCTTTCTTGATGAGTAAAAATACCATTTTCAAGTTGATTTATTTGTAAACCTAAGAAGAAATTTAATTCTCCCTTATGTGACATTTCAAATTCATTTTTCATAATATTTGAAAATTGATCGCATAGATTTTCGTTGGTTGAACCAAAAATAATATCGTCAACGTAAATTTGCACAACTAAAATATCGTTATTTTCTCGTTTAATAAATAAAGTTGTATCAATTTTATTTGAAAACCAGATGTAATCAAGTGATTTTTAAGATGTTCGTACCATGCACGAGGAGCTTGTTTTAATCCATATAATGATTTTTGTAATTTAAAGACATGGTTGGGATATTTTTCGTGAACAAATAATGGGGGTTGTTCAACATATACATTTTATTTAACAAAACCATTTAAAAAGGGACTTTTGACATCCATTTGAAATAGTTTAAAATTGTGATGATTTGCAAAAGCGAGTAATGTATGAATGACCTCTAATCTAGCAATTGTAGCAAAGGTTTCATCATAATCGATACCTTCTTCTTCATTATAGCCTTGAGCAACTAAACGTGCTTTATTTCTAACAATATTTCCGTTCTCGTCTGCTTTGTTTTTAAATACCCATTTTGTTCCTATAACCGATTGATCTTCTGGTCTTGGTACTAATTCCCAAACGTTATTACGTTCAAATTGATTTAATTATTCTTGCATAGTTATTATCCAAAAATTATCATTTGAGGCTTCTTTATAATTTTTTAGTTTAAAATTTGACACAAATGATATACGGCTTATTTGATTAAGTTGATTTCTAGTTACTCTAGAATTGAGATCTTCAATGATATTACCTTTTGGATGATCCTTAAGAATTCTAGGGGATGATATCAAAGTGTTATTTTGCATATTTGTCTCATTATTAATAGAATTTGTTGAATTTGTTATTGGAATAATTTCTTCATCATCATTAGTATGATGGTGAAGAAGATTTTCGTCGAACGAAACATGTAACTTTCTTCAAAAGTATTCTTTCGTTTATTAAAAATTGTATATGCTTTGCTACATCCGAGTATCCAACAAAGATACATTCATCGGCCTTCGGGTCAAATTTTCCTAAGTTACCTTTTGTATTTAATATAAAACATTTTGATCTGAAAGTTTTAAAGTATGATACTTTAGGTTTTCTTTCAAAAAATATTTCAAAACAAGTTTGTTTAGTCATAGGACATATGATTACTCGATTCAACACATTACAAGCTGTGGCAATAGGTTTAGCCCAAAAATGTTTTGGTAGACCGCTACTATTTATTATTGTTCGTGCACATTCTTGTAACGTACTATTTTTTCTTTCTACTACATCATTTTGTTGAGGTGTGCGAGGAAAATAAAAATTATAACTTATTCCTTTTTTGTCACAGAAATTAGTAAAAAGATCATTTTCGAATTCTCCACAGTGATCACTTCGAATAATTTTAATTTTTAAATCCATTTGTGTTTTAATTATTTTTGCGAATATTTCAAACATTCCAAAGGTATCACTTTTATGTTTTAATATTAAAGTCCATGTATGTCTCGAAAAATCATCAACTATTACAAAAACATATTTGTTGTATTTATAGGTCGTACTTGTGTTGGATCAAATAAATCTAAGTGGAATAATTCTAATGGTTGTTTTGTAGAAATATTATTTTTAGATTTAACAGATCTTTTCTTTAGTTTTCCAATTTCACAATCGTCACATAAATTTTTTACTTTGTAATTTATTTTAGGTAAACCTCTAACTAGCTCATATTTTGCCAATTTATTAATATATTTAAAGTTGATATGACAAATCGTTTATGCCATAACCATGGATCATCATGTTTGGCGGTTAAACATAAATTTGAATTTTCATTTATATTCATGTTTAATAATAAATATTTTTGTTTCTAAAACCTTCAAACATAAGGTTTTTTTTATTATCGAAAATATTACATCTATCTTTTTGGAAATTTATTTTAAAACCTTTATCGCATAACTGACTAATATTTAGTAGGTTGTGTTTTGTATTTTCTACTAATAAAACATTTGTAATAATAGGAGAGTTAGAAATACTAGAGTTGATGACTTATCCCATCCCCACGACATATCCTTTTCAGTTATCTCCAAAGGTTGCTATTCCACCATCGATGTATGTTATTTTCGATAATATTTTTGAATTTCTTGTCATATGTTTGGAGCATCCGCTATCTAGTATCCATTTCTCCTTTTTTTATTTTATTTTGAGTACCTGCAAAATAAAAGATGTTTTAACTGGTACCCATATATTTTGTTAGGGTCCTAAATGTTAGAAGACGTAGGTAGTTATACCCAAGATGGTTTGTTACCTTTATAAATATATTTTTTATTATAGACTACATTCTCAAAGAAATTATTAATATGTTTTTGTCTAATCAATTTATTTTTTGTCTTAGGAATCCAAATTTTCATATTTTTGGTATTCATATTAGACTTAGGTGAACTTTTAGTCTTTTTATAACTATAATTCTTAACATCATTTCCTCTTTGTTTAGGGGCATTTTAAATCCTATTCCATTTCTATTACCTGATGGTTTTGAAGTTTCAATAAGATTTTCCAAATCTTGCTTTCATTTATTAAATTTTGAAACATTTTTTGAAATTTTATCTAGTTTTTCTTTGAATTCTAAATTTTCAAGTTTCAATATTTGAATATTACTTTTCAAGTTGACATTTTCTTTTAGAGAGTATCCTTTATTATTTTAGTTTTATCAAAATCAATAGCAATAGCTTTATTTTTGACCAAATTATTTTTAATTTTTTCTTGAGACAATTCTAGTTCCTCTCCTAAGATAATTTTTGATCTTTTAACATTCCTACTTTAAGTTCTAATCTATTTATTTTAGTTATATGTTCTTCATTCAATTTTTTAATTTGTCTAAATTTATCATCTAATTCCATGCTAAGTTCTAATAGTTCGTCATAGCTAAGTTTAAGGCATACCTCATTAGTTTGTGCCATAAAACACACATTAGCTTGCTCTCCTTCACTATCGTTATCACTATCAGATGATGAAGAATCCGAGTCATCCCATGTTACTTTGAAAGCCTTCTTCTTTTGAGTTCTTCAAATTTGTTCTTTTTATCATTTGAGCTTGGGACAGTCTTTCTTCTATGTCCAAATTGATCACATTTATAGCATTTGATTGATGTTTGATTTGGTGAGCTTGATTTTCCTCCTTTTTGAAATTTAGTCATATTCCTAAACTCTTGAATTTGTTGTAGTTTTTGGACATAAATACAATTTCTTCTTCGTATAGGTCGAAGTCTTCATTTATTGCTGGGAATGCTATGTTCTTCTTTTTCGAATTTAGTCCTTTTCATGCCTACAAATTAGCTTCATAGGACATTAAATTTCCTATCAATTCTTCAACTAAGAGTGCTGAGAGATCATTAGCTTTTTCGATAGCTAATACTTTTCTTTCCCACTCTGGAGTTAAAGAATTGAGTGTTCTTGATATTAAATCAAAATTTGTGAATTTGACTCCAAGTGCCATTAAATCATGTTGAATGGTTTGAAATCTAGAGTACATGTCTACTATAGATTCTTTTTATTTCATTTTAAATGATGAGAATTGATTTCGTAAAATTGAAATCTTAGTTTGTTTAACTTTGTTTGTGCCTTCGTGTGTAACTTGTAAGGTGTGCCAAATGTCAAATACAGTGTTACATAACATGACATGTGAGAATTCATTTTTATCTAATGAGCAAAATAACATTCATAGCTTTGGCATTATTGGAAGATGTTTTTTTGTGCATCGGTCCATGTGTTCATAGCAGTAGTAGGTGCTTCAAATTTATCTTAAGTGGCCGACCAAATTTCTAGACCATTAGCTTCCATAAAAATTATCATACATGTTGACCAATATGCATAGTTAGAGCCATTAAAAAGTGGGGGTCGTGCGGTTGATTGTCCTTCTTGAAAAATACTTGCCATATTAAAATGATTCAAAAACACGTTACTGTACTTTGTTCAAACCTTGCTCTGATACTAATTGAAAGTCTATATAGTGGACCGTTAATTGTATATGCGAGTATATGTGACTACCTATATGGTGCAACTGATATAAAATTAATCTAGATAAATATAAAATAAGCACACTAGGATTTTATAGTGGTTCGGACCTCCCGTCCAACATCCAGTCCTAAAGCTCTCCTTAGGAATTCTACTATCAAACACCTTTACTTCGCCCGAAGGAATAGGCTTGATTACAATAGCTTGTTCTTGTCAAGTATGTGTTCTATAACATGGATATTGACTATTAAGTACAAATGCTTCCAATATATATATCTAGAGAATATTGATTGAGGAGTTCTCAATATATGGAAGAGTGAAATACATGTATATGATTGCTAGAGATCAAGAATATATCAGAGTATAAAAGTAAAGAGCGCAAGTAAGTAAGGTGAGGTATTCCCTTTGATTCTTGATGTTATTTATAGTGGTAGAGAGATTCCTTGAGCAGTTGCATCCATTAGCAAGTGTTCTACTTCTGATGGTGATGAAGAGTTACAATGAAGAGAAGCGAAGATGTCTTTTCAAGTGCGGCAGTCGTTATTTGAATTTCTAAATTCGAGTTCAGTTCTAGAGGTCTGATATATGTTTCAGACGTCTTGCTCTATATATTTTTTGTATACAGTAGCCTTTCAGACGTTTGAGTATAGTAACCGGACGTCTGATCCTGTCTGTTTTGAATTCCAGAGGATTTCTCCAAACGCCTGGCGAGTGTCTTCAGATGTTTGAAACTTGTGCATGTTGCTTATGTGCATCTGTGTCATTGCTCTATTGATCCTATCGACTTGTCATCTCTTGTAATGATCTTTATTCTTGTTTTCGTCTCTTTAGTGATGTTACTTTAGCAATTGCCTGTAAATAGAGATATATATGCATTTCGACTTTCATTGTATAGTTGTTGTCATCGAAACCGTAGATTTGATTTCCTAGCATATATTTGTAGATCCCTGCAGGGTTGCCGATAGATAATGTATGTTAGATTCAAATAAATAAGAAGTAAAGAATCTGTATGTTGCAAATATGAATTGAGCTAGTTTTCGAAGGAAGGTGTGTAGTAATCGCTCTAAGACGATAGCCGGATTTTTTAATATATTCTAAAAGAAGATAAGTCAAAAAGTATGTGGAAAAGAAGAAAAGTCAAAAGAATGAACAAATGCACTCACTCTGGGTTTGACCCTATACAAAAGAATTTAATAAAAAGGTTTTAAATTTTCTTAAAAATTATTTGAAACAATTTTCAAAAGATTTATATAAAAATAGTTTGTAAAATTTCAATCATATAAAACATCTTCTTATTTCGTAGAAATTTCTAGTGGAAAATTAAATCCGTCCGGACCCAAAATTTCAGTTAAATTGGGTTTTAATATAGAGGCATTTCCTTTAAAATAAGTAGAAAATTGAGCATATAGCTTGGTGATTTTTTTGATTTTGAAAATTCAATGTTTTTAAATTATTTTATGGGGTGGACAATAGCAAGTGGTATTGCATTTAAATAGGGTAAAAGTAGTGGAGGGGCGAAAGCATATAATGGAATAGAAACGCATTGGTACATAAAAGAAGTAGGCACGCTTGAGTGGAATTTTTTTAGAATATATATATTTAAACATAAAGAGAGAAGCCATTTAAATAAGAGCAATTTAGGTAAAAGAAATTTAAATAGTAGTAACATTAAAAAATATAAATAGAAATAATGTTATTATATTAAAATGATGTTCCTAATTTATTTAGAAACATATAGGAAGATTAAAGGAAAAAAGGAAAACGGATATTTTCCATAGTTGTGCGCGTTAATTGGATATATTTTTTAAAAGTCCCCTTCATATGCTATCAGAGTCTACGCTAAAATTGAAGAGGAAATAGCACGAGTGATAGGAAAATAATAGAACAAAAGCATCATTTTGTACTCCGGTTTTTTTTGTTAAAAGTTACAAAAGATGCTTTAGAAACACGGTAATGGTGTATTTTGAAAAATGGTTTGGTATAACAATGGAATTGTAAATGCAAAACTTAATAAATAGTTTGAGTTGAAAATCCTACTTTTTAAAAAGTAAAATCTTTGTTGTGAAAAGATTTTAATGAAAGGATCTTTTTAACTTGCTAACCTTGACTTTTGGAACTTAATAAGTAATACCGCGTCATAAATCCTAAAATATAGTTTTAAAACCTTTCTAGGATTATATTTTTAGATAAAAGTTTTGGGTTAATACTTCATGATTGTGAAGTTTAATTTTTTTTATAAATATTAGCAAAAAGCAAACCAACTTTGATATGAAGTAGATAAGAAGGACTGCCTAGGTAGGATAGGGTAAAAGCTAAGGCTATAAAAGAAATAGCCATGAATGCTCATAGAGTAGTAGCAAGGAATCCCCACAGAGTATAAGGAATATTTGTATGAATCTAGGGATGTTTTATTTGGTATGTGCGAAAGTCATAAGAAGAACCCACAAAGAAATGATGAGGGGTAGCATAGTGCTCTTCTGCGAGGTCTAACGTATACTTGCATGAAAGATCAAGGATAAGAAAGTAAATACCGAAATTTGAGAACACTACAAAGAGATTTTGATTAATAAAGATGGTAATAATGGATAACGTCGTGATAAACATACATATGAGGACGTTAGTGACTTAGGATTAAAGAGGAAAGATAGATGGTAGAAAAGTTATTCTGCCAAACCAATTTTCCAATGAGTTATTTTAAATGTCTATGGTTTATATTTCTTAACACTATAGTGCAAAATTGCACAGATTATCCCATAACCGATTATAATAATTGAAGTAATGGATGAATCTTGTTTATTGGGCCCCAAAAAGGTGAGTTAAGGCATGTGGGTTATAGTAGAATGCCATGCTAGAGTAGTCCATTTTAATTGAGTAAGGAGCGATAGGGCCACAACATAATTAACACCAGTTGATGTTGAAGGGCAACTTCTAGCATTTACTTTTCTTGTAGGCTTTAGGTTGTAAGCATTCCCTGTCTCTATTATATTAAAAGCGTATGATACCATGATAAATATTCCTTTTTATTACTGTATTAACTTTATGGATTGACCACTATATTGATTGGAAAACAATATAAATAAAGAAATCTCATAATGACACTTAAATAATCCAAAGTCCGACTATAAGTTGTAAAATAAATTAGGAAATTTATTAAATTATTCACTAAAAGTAAATAAACTTAAGTCCCAAAACGCATTAAAATTTTGGGAAGATAAATTTTAGCAAGCGAAGGACAAGGAAAGGTTTTTTTTATGAAACCACGGGTCACTATCCCTATGCCTTAGAAGCTGAAATTTAGAAATGTATTTATGTGCTTATTGTTATTCTGAAATAAAAGAAATAGTTTTCCAAATTTGAAAATTTACTACGTAATAGGCTAGGATCGACCATTAGCATTATCTCATTGAAATGAATCTTTATTTCATTGGATGTGGCTTAATTTGTTTTGAAAAGCTAAAAACAAATACCTTTGAAAATTATGTTCAAAAACCTTCGATTTTAAAAATATAAATTACCATTGTAAAAGTTTTGAAAAATGAGTTTTATTTACGAATTTACAGCTATTTCAAAATTTTAGCTGAAAATAAATTTGAATGGAAAAGAGAAAATATTAAATTTCTAAAATGTCACATTCTTAAAGTAAGAAAAGTCGATGGGTTAGCAAGTATGAATTTTACTATTCAATAAATGTGACAATATGTAAAATAAATTTAACGATGAGGGAAAAAGCTATTTTATCTTTGGAATTTCTTTTTTGCATACCTTATTGACAGTGGAACAAAACTTGTTTTGAAACAATTCGGTTTTAAAATTTTAAAATAAACTTCCTTATGTGAACAATACTTGGAAAGTTGGGAAGATTCGGGGGCACAAAAGAAGGTTCCAATGTACACTAGAATGGGTGTAATGACTCGGTATTTTCAACCATTCGCATCCATTATAAGTGTATAGGTAGACACTCATGCCGGAATTGGATTGCTCAAAATACCGCGTTGTAAATAAAAATTTGGCAAATCTCAGAATATACAGTAAATAAAAATCACAGATCACAAACACAGAGTATATAAAAATGCAGCGGAAGAAAAAGAGATAGTAGTTCATGAAGCTACTATATAGAATATAAGATACATCAGAAGAGTAACATGATACATCAGGTACAAATCAGATACATCACTGAACCACTGGATACTGAAACAAAATAGATGGCTGGATCTTCAAGGAAAGCTCCAACGCCGAAGGTGAATCTTGCATGCTAACTCAATCAATCTGACCCGAGCATAAAGCAAAACACAAAACCCTCGAGTCAGGACATAAATATTTATAAGATGTAACTCAACTCAAGTGAACAGTAACAAAATGCATCAGTAACTTAAAGGATGCTTGGGACCGCCCATCCTGTAAGGATCCGTTAAACTATTTACTATGTAGTAATATACGCTATATACGGTAGTGTCTAATCAGTAAAGTATAATCATATAGAAAATAGCGTTAAGGGGATGGTGAATCTTAACGCGGTCGGATCTTTAAAACCAAAATCGTAGTGGGCTCGATATAAGGATATGACACGGCACGCGAGGCAATGACAGGGTGGATACACCGTTTGCACTCCCGGACCGGTGGTGACGGCAAGCCAGCAGCTTCCGCCCACCTCTAACAATACCCCCGAATCAAAGTGGCGCCACCGAATCGAATCACAACAGTAATAGAATGGTTTCCGATGGAGCATGCTCAATGAAAGGGTGCGACCCTTTGTGTAGCCCGGTATAGCTCCTGTTTTAGTCATATATGCCAACTCATGGGAGTTGGGTCCACGTAATATATACCTCGAGAACGTCGCCACCATCCTACTTCATTCTGGAATCTCCACCGCATACACAGTTGTTAAAGTGGTTTTCGGTATTGGCCGGCTATAAGACAATATCCGATCCCGGTCTCTTTAACAACCCATCATTATTATAACCCGTAGTTATAACTTTAAAAAAAATATTTTATACTTCAAAATAAAATATCCTTTTCAATCCAAATCTTTATCAAAATAAAGATTAAATCATTTCCAAAACCATTTCAATATATCATCGTAAAATATCTTTCAATTCAAATATTTATCAAAATAAATATCAAGTCATTTCTAACCATTTCAATATATTAAATTTTCATACCCTTTCAACACTACCTTTTAGTTCCAAAACATCATATCTTTCAGTTTAAATCATGTTAATATCAAAATGTCCTATCTTTCAAACTCCGTTTTTCTAATCATTTAATATCAAAAATATCATATCTTTCAAAACTTCGTTTCAAATCATTTTAATATATCAAAATATCATATCCTTTCAAAACTTCAGTTTCAATCATTTTAATATATCAAAATATTGTATCTTTTCAAAACTTCATTCATTTCAAATCATTATTCATTTTATTCAATTTAAAATACCATTTCAATTCATATTTTAAAACAGTTTATATTCCATTAATTCTTTTTTTTCATTTCAATGAAGTTATTATGCTTAATAATTAAATTATTAAATTTCCAAAAATTTCAACTTCCAAAGTTCATTTATTCACTTAAGTTCATCAAAACAGTGAAAATTCACTTTTCGCATCATTTAGAAAACTCTACGGAAAGTTACATTCAAAACAGTTCAATTTAACAAAAGACAACGTTTAAAAATGTTGTAATAGAGTTTTCTTAAATTTAAAATAAACTTAGTTAAATTCAAAAATCATAGTACTTAGAACAATTTCTATAATAGTTTTTTTCAATAGTTTTTTTTTAGTTCATTATCATCAACTACAGTATTTACAATTGCTGCAATATCATTTACATTGTAATTAATATCATTTCAAAAATGCAGTCAATTAACTTCAAATATTCAATAAAATTTCTCAACCAGTTATATTTTTATTAAAACATTTTTAACTTATAAAGTCATACATTTATCACATTTATAACATCATTTAATTTCCTCAAGTTCATGATTTTATAGGGTTAAATTTCCATTCAAAAATCAAGATTTCATAATAATCCACTTATTAAAATGCAATGTTCAATTTTAAAATCCATTACATTAAATTTCAACTTAACACTTAAGTTCAAATTCTCAAATATAACTTAGTTTTATTTTTATTTGCTTAACTAAAAGTTCACTTTACGTCAATTTCATAATTTCCAATTCTAGTTATATTTCAAAGTTTCGACTTAAAATATTTATTCATTTCACATTTCAACTTTATTAAAAAATCATAAATATGATAAAAATCATTTTTAAATTCATTTAAATTCAAATTATCATAAATTTATCATAATTTCATAATCAATTAAATTTCCAATTAAAATTAAATCAAAATTTCCAAAATAACTTACGTTCAAAATTTCTAACTTTTTCATTAATTCATTTCACTTACAATTATTCAGAAAATCAATAATATTTTACAAAAATTTTATTTTTATTAAATTTCAAATCAAAATATTATAATAATTAAATTTCTAAAATATTTTAATTTTTTAGAAAAGCATATTTTAACTACGGGCCTGTATAAAATTTTCTACGCTAGGTAAAGTGATACGGGTAATATATCATTTCAACCCGTAATTTACAAAGGAAATCCGGGTTTATCATTTCAAACCCGCAATCCCAAGTTAAAATAAATTAAATAAATTAAATCAGGTCTATCATTTCAGCCCGTAATGATTCTATTCTAACAGGGAACTTGTAGTGTAATCATATACAGGAATAATATAAACAAGGTCAATATCACAATATACAGTCATATATCAGATGTCAGGTGAAAATTAACAGTTTAAACATGGTAATAACATGGCATAGCATATCATATGATCATCATTATCTTGCATAAACATTTTATATTACTAAACACTTGTCATCAATTCACTTCTCATAAGTATAAATGTCAGAGTGAGAAAGACTCACCTTTTCAAGCTGAAGACCAAAACAACAAACACAAGTGCGATTCCAAAAGCACGACAAGCATGATATAGCATGACTTTTGATTTGAATGAATGGAGAGCCTTGATATTTGTCTTGTAGACAATAACCAAAACAAGACAATATACACATAAATATTCAACGCAAAACAATGTTGAAACAATGAAAATACGAAGCAACAAGGAATAGATTACTTGACCTTGCTTTAACCATTCAAATGCTTGACCTAGGAGGTTCTTGGGTTCAGCCATGATGATGATATATCTTAGATTTGGCACCATAACTCACGGCTAGAAGGAGTATGGAGTGGTAGGGTTATAACATGAAGCATACAATTGATCAAGACAACATATATGAAGTTTTTGAGCACAACAAGGCTCGGCCTTGGGTCAAGTGGGGCTTGGCCATACTTGTACAGGTTTGGACAGTAGATGGAGGGGTGTGGGGAGGTCTGGAAAAGGTGGTGGTGACGGCCTATGGTGGTGGCCAAGGTGATGGATGAAGATATGAAGTGATAGGGTGGCTATCATGAATGTTTCAAGGCTTTACGCATTGTTTTTGTGGAGTTTTGGTTCGTAGAGTCTTGGCCATGTCAATTTCGGATCTGGACAGAGGCTAAGATGAAGCGTAGTGGTGGTGGCAAGGTGGTGGTTATGGCTAGAGGTGGTGGCCATGGTGGAGTATGAAGGTGGTGAAGTAATAGTGGTGGCTAGGGCATTGTTTTGGACATTATTTGCAATTTTGTGGAGTTTTGTCATCAAGGGAGGTATGGCCATGGATGGATCTGAAATGATGGCTGGAGATGATGCCAAGGAAGAGTGGTAGGGGATGGTGGAGAGTATGGTGGTGATGGTGGGTGGTAGAGGCCAACCCAGAAAGCATAGAAAACTAGGCAAAATACATAGAAAATGAGAAGAAAAAGGTAGAAAAAGATGCAGCCATTACCAGATTTTTTTCTCAAGATGGAGGCCATGATTTTTAAGGTTGAGAAAGAGAAAATTTTCGTGACAAATGAGCAAGGGAAGTCGGCTAGAGATGGTATAGGGAAATGCCAAAAAAACAGATGTATTGATGACAAAAGAAACTGCAAAAGAAACAGTGAAACGTTTTTACGTTTCTTAGCCTTTAACCCTTTCAAATTTCTCATTTATATTTATATACATCTAAATAACTGAAAATAATTAAATTCTCAGTTAAAATTCGAAAGTATAACAGATAAACAAAATATTAATAATTAAATATTAATTAGATATGATTAAAACAAGAAAAATAGCACAGAAAATGAAAACTTGACTTAAGAATTAGAAATAACTTCAATATACTTTGGAAAAATTTACTTTAATTTAAATACATGTAAAATGAATAAAATAAAGTAAAACACAGCAAATAAAAGTGAGTGCATAAAATAAATAAGTAACGACCCGGTATTTTCAACCATTCGCATCCATTGTAAGTGCATAGATAGACACTCATGCCGGAATTGAATTGCTCAAAATACCGCGTTGTAAATAAAATTTTTGGCAAACCTCAGAATATGCAGTAAATAAAAAATCACAGATCACAGAAACAAAGTAATAATAATGCAGCGGAAGTAAAAGAGATAGTAGTTCATGAAGCTACTAAAAAAAATATAAGATACATCAGAGTTAAATGAGATACAACAGAAGAGTAACAAGATACATCACTGAAACACTGGATACTGAAACAAAATAGAAGGCTGGATCTTCAAGGAAAGCTCCAACTCCGAAGGTGAATCTTGAATGCTAACTCAATCAGTCTGACCCGAGCGTAAAGCAAAACACAAAACCCTCGAGTCAGGACATAAATACTTATAAACTTTAAATCAACTCAAGTGAACAGTAACAAAATGCATCAATAACTTAAAGGATGCTTGGGACCGTCCATCCTCTAAGGATCCGTTAAACTATTTACTATATAGTAATATACGCTATATACGGTAGTGTCTAATCAGTAAAGTATAATCATATAGAAAATAGCGTTAAGGGGATGGTGAACCTTAACGCGGTCGGATCTTTAAAACCAAAATCGTAGTGGGCTCGATATAAGGATATGACACGGCACGCGAGGCAATGCCAGGGTGGATACACCGTTTGCACTCCCGGACCGGTGGTGACGGCAAGCCAGCAGCTTCCGCCCACCTCAAACAATACCCCCGAATCAAAGTGGCGCCACCGAATCGAATCACAACAGTAATAGAATAGTTTCCGATGGAGCATGCTCGATGAAAGGGTGCGACCCTTTGTGTAGCCCGGTATAGCTCCTGTTTTAGTCATATATGCCAACTCACGGGAGTTGGGTCCACGTAACATACCTCGAGAACGTCGCCACCATCCTACTTCATTCTGGAATCTCCACCGCGTACACAGTTGTTAAAGTGGTTTTCGGTATTGTCCGGCTATAAGACAATATCCGATCCCGGTCTCTTTAACAACCAATCGTGATTATAACTCATGGATATTTATTTCAAATAATTTATACTTTCAAGACCAAATATCATACTCATTTCAAAACAATATCACAATTGTATCATTTCCATTTCAAAAATAATTCAATATTATATCATTCAAATAAAACCCAAATTTTCAAATCATTGAATATTTCTTTAAATTTATTAAACTTGAGATATTCCTTTAAATTATCATAGCATTTGGAAATGTTACCTTAAGGAATCATAGCATCTTTGGAATGTACTACTTTCCACTTTACATTGTATATAATCAAAGTGTTGATAAGCTTAAAATTTTAACATGTCAATTTATCATAGCCTTATAGTTAAATAAACTTTCTTACTGTAATATACAATTTAAACCGAAATTCTTATGTTAAGTTAAAAGCACCTTATTAACTTACATTATTATTACAATAAGTAACATTTATCATTTTAATCAATTTAAAAAACACCATTACATTGATTAAAATCTACATGTCAAATGTACGTTTTAAAATTTTATATTCCTATTACAATAATGAACATTTATTAATTAAATCAATACCATACTACTTAAAACTTTACATGTTTCTTTCTTAATTAAACTTTACATGTTCTTGCATTAATTAAAACTTTCATGTTCTCTCATTAATTAGGACTTTACACGTTTCTTTCATTAATTAAAAACTTATATGTTTCCTTCATTAATTAAAACTTATACCATTCTTTCATTAATTAGGAATTTACATGTTCCTATCATTAATTAGAACACCATACGTTCTTTCATTAATTAAAACCTATATGTTTCTTTCATAAATTAAAACCTATACGTTTCTTTCATAAATTAAAACCTGTACGTTTCTTTCATAAATTAAAACCTATACGTTTCTTTCATAAATTAAAACCTGTACGTTTCTTTCATAAATTAATACCTGTACGTTTCTTTCATAAATTAAAACCTATACGTTTCTTTCATAAATTAAAACTTTACATTTCAGATTTATATTACCTTTTCACAATTTTAACTAAACTTCCAGTTTATTTAATTAATTTAACATCTTTAGTTAAAACTCAAATTTCACATTTTCAAGTCAAGTTATATTTTAAAATTTCATTTTCAACAGTCATTTATTCAACCACTTAAATTTATAGAAAATCAATAATTCTTTAATAAATCACTTAAATTCAAATATAAATCAATTTATCATATTTACCATTTTCCAAATAAAATTAAAGTCCATTTTATTCATGTAACTTAAATATCATTTTTAGTCAAAATTCGAAATTTCAAACATAAGTTATATTTCAAAAATCCAGTTAATCCATTCATAAATTACATTTTTAACACATAGAAAAATCAAAATTTATTTATTTTAAAACCTTTCAAAATCTATTTAAATCAAATTTCATAATTTTATATTTTTTAAAATACTTAAAATATTCAAAGCACTTTATAGAATAACCACGGGTCTATATATAGTTTTCTAACCTAGGTCAAGTGATACGGATATGTATCATTTCAATCCGCAGTTTAAAAGGTAAAAATCCGGGTTCTATCATTTCAAACCCACAATCCCAAGTATAGATAAATAAATAAAATAACTCAGGCTTATCATTTCAGCCCATAATGATTTTTATCCTAACAGGGAACTTTCAGTGTGATCATATACAGAAATAATATAAACAATGTCAATATCACAATATACAGTCATGTATCAGATGTCAGGTGAAAATTAATAGTTTTAACATGGTAATAACATGGTAATAACATGGCATAGCATATCATATGATCATCATTAACTTGCATAAACATTTTACATTACTAAACACTTGCCATCAATCCACTTTTCATAAGTATATATGTTAGAGTGAGAAAGACTCACCTTTTTCAAAGCTAGAGACCAAAACAACATACAAGCACGACTCCAAAGGCACGACAAGCACAATTTCACGACTTTTGATTTGAGTTGAAAGATAGCCAAGATATGATTTTGTATCACCAACCCAAAGCAAAACAATGAAAGGAGAACAAATGAAATAAAACAAGAGTGAAAAGAAGAAAGAAAGAAAAAAAGAGAAAAAAAATGAAAGAAAAAGCATGCGCCGGTTCATACCTTCAGGAGATTCTTACGCAAATTTTGATGGAAGAAAAATGAATAATTTATGGTATGGAACTTTTGAACATGAAATATATATTAACATTTGCTCACTAATTTATGTAGAGGGCCGGCAAGAGAAAAATGCTTGAACGGTAGAGGCAATTAAGGCATTCAATTCTATCCAATAGGTGAAAACGTATGGGAGGCAAGAGGGAAAGAAATAATTCACACACGGAAATGATTTAAGGCAAGATTTGAGCAAGATTTTGGATCCTCAAAAGAGAATATACGGCTGAAAACTTTGCATTGTTAACGCAAGAAAAAAAAATCAAATAGATAACGAAAAGGCAAGAGCAACAATTAAATATATGCCCAAAGTAACGTACAAATTATTTTGTTTCTCTTATTAGATAACGTACAAATTATTTTGTTTCTCTTATTAAATAAATTTAAAATACTAACGTTTCTATTAGGAAAATAAACCATCACTTTAAACCAAAATTTAATAGCTATTGTACCATAATTAATAACATTTGATTTAGCTTCATCCAATTGATTGTTAAATATAAAGTTAAGAAACAGATGTAAACATATGTAAAAGAAATGTAAAGTTTATTTCCCGTTTCACACTAATTATTACTAACTTTTTTTTTAAAAAAAAAATGTATACAACAAATCTGACCAAAACAAAAGTGAAACAAATGTTACACAATTTTATACAGTTCAAGATGAAAATTTTTCCTTTAGAATTTCTATTAAAGTTACATTTTTATCCAAATCAAATTTTCAGACATTGTTTATTTTTATTTGGACAAATGATCAGAAATCATTCCAAGAAAATTTCCACAATTAGATTTTTAAGAAAACAAAAGCCAAAGTCTTTAAATAAATGAAAAAAATAAAATTTAGGGAAACAAGTAGAAAAGTTGGAGATTATCAAAGATTATAGAAAGATTTCTAAATAGAAAGATCATAGAAAGATGCATATACCAGTCTATAGCAAGATGAGGACGATAAGAACAACCAAAAGATAGTTTGAAAAACAAAATAAGAAAATGAATTTGAAAGCATGGAGATTTCAACTTAAATAGAAAATAAACTTTTACACAAGTTACATAAATCTTAACTATCTCAAATTTCATTATCTTATTATCCAATCATCTTAAATTAACAATTTTTTTTTTAAAACCATGGGTTAGAAAAATAAACATTTATTACACTTACAATGTATTTAATAAATTTTATTCTTCTTTATTCCTAATAAAAATTAAATTTATTCCTCTCAATATATTTATCACTCATGTTCAATATACTTACACTTATTATAACTGCTTTCTTTTATTCTTAGTTCTTTTAACATCATTTTATTGTAAGTTATTCAATTACCCTTTATTATATTTACCTCTGTTAATCATTTTATAATTAAAATTTAAGTGTATAACATTTATTATAACCA
This sequence comes from Allium cepa, assembly GCA_030765085.1. Taxonomy (NCBI): domain Eukaryota; kingdom Viridiplantae; phylum Streptophyta; class Magnoliopsida; order Asparagales; family Amaryllidaceae; genus Allium; species Allium cepa. The sequence goes on along the minus strand of CM060934.1, from coordinate 762,657,229 downwards.
CTCAAATTTTATTTATAAAATCTTTTTATATTGTATATTACCCAATTACATCGTTAACTTCTGAAATTAAGGTAAGTTATATTGGAATGAAATTGTGTCATACAAATAAAACTTTCCAATTTAATTATCTCAAGTTTAATCATTTATCCAAAAAAAATTTTTTGATTTTCTTTTTATGATTGAAATTATTGTTAAAAATAAAATTTAAGAATTAAATTTCCGATTTCTTCAAACCATTTAGATATAAGAAATAATATATATACATATATAATATGTCAAATCAAATTTCAATCATATATCTATATATATTATAAATTAGGTCATATTTTAGAAATTCAAATCAATTTAATTTCCCAAAACAAAGCTATAGCAAGACTACAGAACAGTCTCTTCACTTCGAAACTCGAAAATGAACGTCGATGATGCTGCAGTCATCACCGAAGTTATTTTCCAGGGACAAAGAGAAGAGTACTAATTTTAAACTTAAAATTCTTTGAAAACAAATTCTATTCAAAATACTTTGAATAATATAACCTTTTAAAACTTTAAACCAAAGTTCGAAATAATCGGAATTTAAATTCTCAAATTCTTGTTTTAAATTCATTTCAGTTCCCAAATAAATTTATAAACAAATATTTATAGATCTATTTGTAGAACAATAAATGATAAATCAAGTATTATCATTTCAGATTATCAATTTAAATCATTTCATTAAGTTCCATAAATTTACTTATATATCAAAATTTATTTCATTAACCAAATTTTTTTTTAAATATATTGTGTCCGTTTGTTCTGTCAAAGTGTTTTGGAAATCTTATCGATAGCGCTGATCAGACGTATCGATCAGAAACCCAACTCAACATCAACAACTCAAACAACACAATATATAAAACATTTTAATTTTAAATACTAGTTTACAAATACACTATACATGAATAAATTTTCAAAGAAGGATAGAGATTCAAATTTTTGATTATCAAAAATCAAAGGAGATTATGAATAAAAATAAGTTGGAAACAAGGATGACATGATTAAATAATAGAATAGGAAGATGGATAAGCTTATACAAATCGCAGGCAACCTTAACCGGGTCAACCGTGACTTAAAGAATAAGATCAATGCTGATTTTTCTAGGGTAAATCTACATTCGATCTCAAGAGTTAGAGTTTGAAATAACTAAAGATATTAGTATCTAAACCAAGGATAGATAAGAATCTCTGATGAATCGATGCTAACTTCAAAGGAGTTTTCCCCCTTTTTTTCAATTCAATTTGAAATTGGCGTGACCGCTGACTCACTAAAAAGATCATTCGAAGCGGAGTTATGGAATGCTCCAGAGTCAAAAGAAGATGAATAGTGAGGGATACGAATGGATTTTGGAACCGTAGGGAATGTTCCAAAATTCAAAGGAATCGAGTCAAAAGGGAGAGATTCAAACTCGAATGAAAGTGATTCTGTAAATACATTCACTCCATATGCTGAGTTTTGCCTAGAGCTACCAAAGCTCTGATACCAACTGTAACGACCCGGTATTTTCAACCATTCACATCCATTGTAAGTGCATATATAGACACTCATGCCGGAATTGAATTGCTCAAAATACCGCGTTGTAAATAAATTTTTTGGCAAACCTCAGAATATGCAGTAAATAAAAAATCACAGATCACAGAGTAATAATAATGCAGCGGAAGTAAAAGAGATAGTAGTTCATGAAGCTACTAAAAAAAATATAAGATACATCAGAGTTAAATGAGATACAACAGAAGAGTAACAAGATACATCACTGAAACACTGGATACTGAAACAAAATAGAAGGCTGGATCTTCAAGGAAAGCTCCAACTCCGAAGGTGAATCTTGAATGTTAACTCAATCAATCTGACCCGAGCGTAAAGCAAAACACAAAACCCTCGAGTCAGGACATAAATACTTATAAACTGTAAATCAACTCAAGTGAACAGTAACAAAATGCATCAATAACTTAAAGGATGCTTGGGACCGCCCATCCTCTAAGGATCCGTTAAACTATTTACTATATAGTAATATACGCTATATACGGTAGTGTCTAATCAGTAAAGTATAATCATATAGAAAATAGCGTTAAGGGGATGGTGAACCTTAACGTTGTCGGATCTTTAAAACCAAAATCGTAGTGGGCTCGATATAAGGATATGACACGGCACGCGAGGCAATGCCAGGGTGGATACACCGTTTGCACTCCCGGACCGGTGGTGACGGCAAGCCAGCAGCTTCCGCCCACCTCGAACAATACCCCCGAATCAAAGTGGCGCCACCGAATCGAATCAGAACAGTAATAGAATAGTTTCCGATGGAGCATGCTCGATGAAAGGGTGCGACCCTTTGTGTAGCCCGGTATAGCTCCTGTTTTAGTCATATATGCCAACTCACGGGAGTTGGGTCCATGTAACATACGTCGAGAACGTCGCCACCATCCTACTTCATTCTGGAATCTCCACCGCGTACACAGTTGTTAAAGTGGTTTTCGGTATTGTCCGGCTATAAGACAATATCCGATCCCGGTCTCTTTAACAACCAATCGTGATTATAACTCATGGATATTTATTTCAAATAATTTATACTTTCAAGACCAAATATCATACTCATTTCAAAACAATATCACAATTGTATCATTTCCATTTCAAAAATAATTCAATATTATATCATTCAAATAAAACCCAAATTTTCAAATCATTGAATATTTATTTAAATTTATTAAACTTGAGATATTCCTTTAAATTATCATAGCATTTTGGAAATGTTACCTTAAGGAATCATAGCATTTTTGGAATGTACTACTTTCCACTTTACATTATATATAATCAAAGTGTTGATAAGCTTAAAATTTTAACATGTCAATTTATCATAGCCTTATAGTTAAATAAACTTTCTTACTGTAATATACAATTTAAACCGAAATTCTTATGTTAAGTTAAAAGCACCTTATTAACTTACATTATTATTACAATAAGTAACATTTATCATTTTAATCAATTTAAAATACACCATTACATTGATTAAAATCTACATGTCAAATGTACGTTTTAAAATTTTATATTCCTATTGCAATAATGAACATTTATTAATTAAATCAATACCATACTACTTAAAACTTTACATGTTTCTTTCTTAATTAAACTTTACATGTTCTTGCATTAATTAAAACTTTCATGTTCTCTCATTAATTAGGACTTTACACGTTTCTTTCATTAATTAAAAACTTATACTTTTCTTTCATTAATTAAAACTTATACCATTCTTTCATTAATTAGGAATTTACATGTTCCTATCATTAATTAGAACACCATACGTTCTTTCATTAATTAAAACCTATACGTTTCTTTCATAAATTAAAACCTATACGTTTCTTTCATAAATTAAAACCTGTACGTTTCTTTCATAAATTAAAACCTATACGTTTCTTTCATAAATTAAAACCTGTACGTTTCTTTCATAAATTAAAACCTGTACGTTTCTTTCATAAATTAAAACCTATACGTTTCTTTCATAAATTAAAACTTAACATTTCAGATTTATATTACCTTTTCACAATTTTAACTAAACTTCCAGTTTATTTAATTAATTTAACATCTTTAGTTAAAACTCAAATTTCACATTTTCAAGTCAAGTTATATTTTAAAATTTTATTTTCAACAGTCATTTATTCAACCACTTAAATTTATAGAAAATCAATAATTCTTTAATAAATCACTTAAATTCAAATATAAATCAATTTATCATATTTACCATTTTCCAAATAAAATTAAAGTCCATTTTATTCATGTAACTTAAATATCATTTTTAGTCAAAATTCGAAATTTCAAACATAAGTTATATTTCAAAAATCTAGTTAATCCATTCATAAATTACATTTTTAACACATAGAAAAATCAAAATTTATTTATTTTAAAACCTTTCAAAATCTATTTAAATCAAATTTCATAATTTTATATTTTTTAAAATAGTTAAAATATTCAAAGCACTTTATAGAATAACCACGGGTCTATATATAGTTTTCTAACCTAGGTCAAGTGATACGGATATGTATCATTTCAATCCGCAGTTTAAAAGTTAAAAATCCGGGTTCTATCATTTCAAACCCGCAATCTCAAGTATAGATAAATAAATAAAATAACTCAGGCTTATGATTTCAGCCCATAATGATTTTTATCCTAACAGGGAACTTGCAGTGTGATCATATACAGAAATAATATAAACAATGTCAATATTACAATATACAGTCATGTATCAGATGTCAGGTGAAAATTAACAGTTTTAACATGGTAATAACATGGCATAGCATATCATATGATCATCATTAACTTGCATAAACATTTTACATTACTAAACACTTGCCATCAATCCACTTTTCATAAGTATATATGTTAGAGTGAGAAAGACTCACCGTTTTCAAAGCTAGAGACCAAAACAACATATAAGCACGACTCCAAAGGCACGACAAGCACAATTTCACGACTTTTGATTTGAGTTGAAAGATAGCCAAGATATGATTTTGTATCACCAACCCAAAGCAAAACAATGAAAGGAGAACAAATGAAATAAAACAAGAGTGAAAAGAAGAAAGAAAGAAAAAAAAAAGAGAAAAAAAAATGAAAGGAAAAGCATGCGCCGGTTCATACCTTCAGGAGATGCTTACGCAAATTTTGATGGAAGCAAAATGAATAATTTATGGTATGGAACTTTTGAACGTGAAATATACATTAGCATTTGCTCACTAATTTATGTAGAGGGCAGGCAAGAGAAAAATGCTTGAACGGTAGAGGCAATTAAGGCATTCAATTCCATCCAATAGGTGGAAACGTATGGGAGGCAAGAGGGAAAGAAATAATTCACACACGGAAATGATTTAAGGCATGATTTGAGCAAGATTTTGGATTCTCAAAAGAGAATATACGGCTCAAAACTTTGCATTGTTAACGCAAGAAAAAAAATTCTAATAGATAACGAAAAGGCAAGAGCAACAATTAAATATATGCCCAAAGTAACGTACAAATTATTTTGTTTCTCTTATTAGATAACGTACAAATTATTTTGTTTCTCTTATTAAATAAATTTAAAATACTAACGTTTCTATTAGGAAAATAAACCATCACTTTAAACCAAAATTTAATAGCTATTGTACCATAATTAATAACATTTGATTTAGCTTCATCCAATTGATTGTTAAATATAAAGTTAAGAAACAGATGTAAACATATGTAAAAGAAATGTAAAGTTTATTTCCCGTTTCACACTAATTATTACTAACTTTTTTTTAAAAAAAAAATGTATACAACAAATCTGACCAAAACAAAAGTGAAACAAATGTTACACAATTGTATACAGTTCAAGATGAAAAAATTTCCTTTAGAATTATAAAATTTAGAATTTCTATTAAAGTTACATTTTTATCCAAATCAAATTTTCAGACATTGTTTATTTTTATTTGGACAAATGATCAGAAATCATTCCAAGAAAATTTCCACAATTAGATTTTTAAGAAAACAAAAGCCAAAGTCTTTAAATAAATGAAAAAATAAAATTTAGGGAAACAAGTAGAAAAGTAAGAAAAAGAAAGGGAAGCCATTACCAGATCTTTGAAGCCGTGAGAAACAAATGAAAATGATCTTTTTTTTTCACGTGAAAACCTAATGAGATGACGGCTACATTAGGATTTTACACGGCTAAGGCAATTAATTGAGGAGTTTAAGGAAATGAAGGGTTTGGGCAAATAAAAGGGCTTACGTTTCAAAGTGATTTACAATCTTCCATATTCTTTTCCTTTTAAAACTTTACATAAACAAAATTTCAGGAGAAAATACTTTACAAACCGAAATCAATTAGAAATATGAGGTAACAAATAGTATAATTTGAAAAAAATATAAAATAATGAAGAAAATGCCTTAAAAATACCAAACAGTGTTCTAAAATTGTGCATAAATCACTGTTAGTCTTGGAAAATTATACATTTCATTATAAAATTATTATGAAGTGGAAAGGAATGTTTTCATGTGAAAATGAGGTAAGAAATGCACAGCTACAATAAAGAAAGGAACGGTCAAAGGAAATTAAATCTATTAATTGGAAAAGAAACGGAAGAAGAAACGTTAAAACGGTTTTACGTTTCTTTACTTTCAAACCTTTTAAACTTCCTATACATATATTCATATACATCTAAATAACTGAAAATTATATAAAAACTCAGTTAAAATTCGAAAATATAACAGATAAACAAAATATTAATAATTAAATATTAATTAGATATGATTAAAATAAGAAAAATAGCACAGAAAATGAAAACTTGACTTAAGAATTAGAAATAACTTCAATACACTTTGAAAAAATTTACTTTAATTTAAATATATGTAAAATGAATAAAATAAAGTAAAACACAGAAAATAACAGTGAGTGCATAAAATAAATAAATAAATTTTTATTATGTATAATTAAATCAAGAAAATGGCTTAAAATTGTAGACTAGGCTTTTAAAATTAGAAATAAATTCAAATGAACTTTAGAAAAATTATATTATCAATTTAAAAATACTTAAAAGTCAAAATATACATTATATAACATATTATCACATATTAAAATAAAATAAAACAATGAAGAAGTAATTTATACAATTTAAAATAGTCATTGTTAAATAACCCTATATACGCACAATATTGTAAAGGGTATAACTTTCACAATTTACATCCAATCTCAACGAAACGAAAAGTGGCGTTCTTATAATTTTATGTACTTTCATAATAAAAAAAAAATTTAAATTTTTAAACTTTTAAAATTTTAAGTTGAAAGTCACAGTTTGACTATTTTGAACAAAATCAGCACTTCAGGCAAATATTTCAACTTACACAAGTTTGGGATTATAACTCATAAAAATCAAGATTATATTTAAATAATAAATTTAATCATTTCAAATAAGTAAAATAAGTTTTTAAATCAAAATCTTACATTAAAAAAAATTAAAATATACAATAAAATAATTACAAAATACAGGGTTGTTACAAAATAAACAAATTTTAATTATATATAATTAAATTAAGAAAATGGCTTAAAATTGTAGACTAGGCTTTAAAATTAGAAATAAATTCAAATGAACTTTAGAAAAATTATATTATCATTTTAAAAAATACTTAAAAGTCAAAATATACATAATATACCATATTATCATATATTAAAGTAAAATATGACAAAGAAGAAGTAACTTATACAATTTAAAATAGTCATTGTTAAATAACCCTATATACGCACAATATTGTAAAGGGTATAACTTTCACAATATACATCCGATTTCAATGAAACGAAAAGCGGTGTTCTTAGAATTTTGTGTACTTTCATAATAAAAGAAAAAAAAAATTTTAAACTTTTAAAATTTTAAGTTGAAAGTCACAGTTTGACTATTTTGACCAAAATCATCATTTCAGGCAAATATTCAACTTACACAAGTTTGGAATTATAACTCATATAAAAACTAAATAATAAATTTAATCATTTCAAATAAGTAAATAAGTTTTTAAATCAAAACCTTACATTAAAAATAATTAAAATATATAATAAAATAATTACAAAATACAAGGTTGTTGCAATGGGTAGACGAGAGAAGAATGGAAATATGGAATTCTTCGTCTAAATTACTTTCCCGACATAAGACTATAGATTTTGGAAAATCGGAGTTTTGAAAAAAATTTGATGTTAGAAATTGTGTGCTAAGTATTGGATGTTAGGAACTGGATGAAAAATTGGTTAAACCATACTCCTATTCATAGAAGTGGGAAACTAGTGTTGGAAAGAAGATTTTTGATATTTGAAAACTTATATATATATGTATGTATGTAGAACTGCCAGCACATATAGATTGTTTGTACCATATTTTCAAAAATTATTTTAAAGAATGCATTCATATAGGAGGCGTCGATTTAGTATTATTCATTATACATCATATATGTTGTGATGCACTATGCACTTGTACACTATTGGCCATGAAATTGGTTGCACACTAATTTGTTGGTAGCTTAAAATGGTTGCATGCCATGTTACATGATTTTTTCCTTAAGGGATACGGAGATGAAATTCTTTTAAGGAGGATGAATGTAGCACCTCATAAAGTAAATGGTAGTTAATTAAATAGGGTAATAGATAATTATTAATGATCAAAAATAGAATTTTTACAAACATCAGAATTTGACTGTAAAATTTGCATTGTTGTTTTCGTGGCGATTTTTTGATCAATTCTCATTATGATGTTTTATGATCGGAGTACAAACGGAGAAGCTATTAACATTTGAAAATTTTAGATTGAAAATAATTAAGAATATATATGGAAATAAATATAAAAAGGGAAAGAAATAACCACTTAACATAAACAATGACCAGTTGACACCCTTATTAGGTTCGATCGACCGCTGACGGTCAATCGACGAGAGTAGAGCGGTCGATGGGTTATCGACAGGCGGTTGATAATGAACCTAGGCCGAATGGTCCATATTTAATCTAATCTAATCGATAGAATTGATTCAAGCGTCATAAATACAAACCTATCCCCTTAGTTTTCTTCTCATATTTTTTGAATCAAAGAGTAGCAACCCGATATCGGGTGGTAATTAATTCAAAATTATTAATAGTGATTTAGTTCATTAAAATGGTTTTAAAAAAACTAATATGATGATTTTGGAATTTGACGATAAATCATTTTTGAGATAAATAATTAATAGTTTGGAATTATGATAATGAGGAATTTAATTATTTTTAAGAAATGTTGATATTTTAAATTTGATTTTAAATATGCTAAAACGAATATAATATTTTTGAAATGATTAGTGTTAATAATAAATAGGTTAGAAAATTATTTTTATAGGGAAAGAAACTTTATTTTAATATGGGCTTTGAAAATATTTAATAAATAAGCTTAGAGGTGAAAATATGGAAGTGAATTGAATTAAGAGAAATAATTATTATATAATTTTTTAATATTAGAAAATCAGTTATGGGAAATAAATATGAATTTATATTTAGTAATTCGAAGCTAAATAAGAAATTTGGAAGTGGATTAGCGAAAAGAGAAGAAGAACCAAAATAATTGTTTTAGATTTTGCATGAAGCCCATTAGACCCATGCTCAGTTAAGTACTTGTAACAAACCGCCTTTCTTGCATTCGAAAGACGAGTCATTATTAGTTTAAAAAATGAGAAAGATAAGAAGAATACTAATCAAACATAGAATCTTACCACATAGGAAACAACATATAATAGACAATGCGTATATTACATAGTCATAGCCAAAATATTGCATCAGAGTTCAATAATACAAGTTCCAAGCTAGGATAATTTACTACTGCTTGTCCACAAAATACATAGACCATACATACATACACATCAAAATAATTAATACTAATAATAGCTATCCATGAAGCCACCTTCTCCAGCCCCCCCCCCCAACATACTTTAGAGAGAAACCTGGATCACTTGACTACTCGTAAAAATTGAGTATCCTAGAGTTTAGGGAAAAGAAAATAAACTCTCGGTCAGACATGGGTCTGGTGTGAGTAAACTCAAACAACAATATTTTCATTTTAAAACTCCTTTGAAAAAACAAAAGGTATCTCGTAGGAATACGCCGCACATAAACACGGACGGGTTTTTACCTAACGATAACCAAAAACACTTTCTATTTAAAACAAGTGATATTATGATAATGCCTAAGGGTTTAAAATAAGTATAAAACATAGCTGAAATGCTTGCATCTCACATTCCAACATATTTAGTTATACAACTAAAACCATAAAGGCACGTATTGAAGATTGGAGTCCATATAATGACAAAGCTACTGGGGTATACCTTTAGATTAGCGTACCGAGATCGTGTCGAACGATCCTGCCAATACAAGACTGGCCTATCCCTTGCTGGATAGTACCGAATATGATCACCCCTTTGGTTGGGATCAACAACCATTTGGGAGTATAGTATATTTGAGCAGGGACTCATTCTAGATGGAAATGATCATACCCTAATAGGTGTGACCCGCATGATCCTACTACATATACCCTATTTTAGTCATTCCCGGTTGATGAGGCCCAAGGCAACGTCATTACCTTTCAAAAATAGAACTTCTCTCTTGGAATTATATCATTGCCTTCCCAATGTTGACACAATGTCAGCATTCATCCATACAATTCGTTTAGAAGATTCGCTCAGAAGATGAACGAACCGAAGACACTACTTCCACAATACGCATTTTGGAATCACCCTAAGGTTTAATGGCAAGATAGCCCTTGCACTTCAAGTCTTGAATCTTGATCATGACTTCGATAGATTCAATTCGAACGCTTTACATTGGTTCGAGGTGGATTTCGAACAACTATTCGTCATCCGATACCTTCTCTTCAAACCTATATTTGATAATTTTAAATCGTTAAGTTATTTGATAGTGAACAACTCCACTATCGGGTGGAAGATTTACATATGGACATACACTTTATATACTTAAGTTATCATACCCGATAATTGAAATTAACCTTCTTGTGTTTATCACGTTACTGGTATTCAACATTTATGCTAAATACAAGTCAATTTACTTTTCATAAAACGTATCAATGTTTTATAATCATTGCTTTAATTCATTTGGCTACTTAATGGTCCAGATGATGAGATCCTCTGATTTAAAATCCCTTAACTTAAAAGAAGACTGATTTAAAACATAACAAATTAAGTTTAAAAAGATAAACTTTAATTTTAGGCTAATTTTAATAACCAACTACAAATTCAGGCCAGTTTAATAACTTATTACAAAGACAGACCACTTTGGCCACATCAGCACCACACGTACTGGAGGCATCACAAATGCCGCAACTATAAATTAAAAAAAAAATGGAGGCATTTGAGATGCCTGAAACGTGCGGCATTTGAATTGCCGCCCAGAGTTATTATTTTATTAAAATAGGTTGCGATGTTTGAAAAGTCGTGAATTATTTAAAGAAGAAAATAATGAGCTACTGGCATTTGAAATGTGTCCAGTATGCGTGGCTTTGATGTGGCACAAAGTGGCCTATTTTTGTAGTAAGTCATAAAAATAGCTTAAATTTGTAACTAGTTTTTAAAATTGACCCAAATTTAATATTTATCCATTTAAATTTAGTTTTGAAAATATTAAAGTATATTTAATTAGATTAAACCCTACTTATTTCTTAATTAAATCAAGATAAATTCTTAATTAAATTTTAATTAACTTACTGAACTTAGTTAAGTCCTAATTAACTTCTTAATGCATCTTAGTTAAGGTTTAAACAATTCATTATCAGTTAAACCCTACCTAATTAAAAGTCAATTAAATAATCATTTAATCAAATAATAATTAATTAACAGTGACAACCCGAAAAATTTCAACATTTGAAATTGTAATATTTAATTGATTTTAAATGTTTTAATGATAGTTTAACTTGAATTTTAAATATCAGAATGAATTTGGCAATTTAACTATTGAATCTAATTATAGAAATTTGGGTAAAATTTTAAATCTTCAATTTTGAGCCTGTTAAAAATAATTTGATCACTTAGAAAATTTATATTGATAATACTAAAGATGATAGAAGCTTCAGAATTGAATTTGGAAATATTTTATTCAGTTTTGGAACTTTTATCGTTTAAATCGATATTTAAAAATAGTCTTCCGAGGCACAATCTCGGAATTCGACGAAACCAGATCCATTGGATTCGTAATAGTTAGTTATTATCGGATTTCAATTTTCGTAGCGTTCGGAGTGATCGTTTGACCATACGATAAGCAAATGCGTTAAAAATTAAATCGAAAATTCGATATTTTAACTAGTTTGAAAAGCTAACTTCTCCATACGATCGAATTTGGACTCGGAACCTTTTCCATTGCATTCGGAATAGGGCTACAATATTATAAATGCCTAGCGACATGCTTCGATAGGAATTCAAAATTTTGAGTTGTATTAATCGAGACAATTTGGATTTGAATTTGAATTTTGTTAAATAATATTATAAAAATATTATAGCTTGTTGAATTCAACACGTAATTGCTGTTTCAAGCACGTGCTTACCAAATGCACACGCGTCTCTCAAAAGAAAAAATGGCAGCCGAGTTCTCTTTACAAAGGAAATCAAATTCACAGTGGAAAAAAATGCCGAGCATGTTAAACGATCGTATCCCCAAATTGAAAGAAAATCGCATAGTCCTTCTTCTATTTCTTTATTCGAAAAAATTCGTTCAAATCGAAAAGGGCGATGAAAAAAAAAGAGGGGAAGCGCACGCGCGCGCTCGCGCGTGCGAATGGGCTCGTGTCGATCGGCGACGATTCGCGAGCAATTGAGGGCGGCAACATCAAAGTCGATGGAGGAGCATATTGTATGCTAGTTTCGAGCCAAGGGAAATCTGGGTCGCGACGCTAACGTCAGCACATGAGTCGAGGAGCTCGAAGGTGGCAGCAGATCTATGGATGGGAGCGACTTCGTTTTGTAGATCGTGAGCGTCGGTGCACGTTGGCAAGGCGGTAGCCCAGTTGCTTGAGATCAGCGGCAAGCGGTGATGGTTGGAGTCGACCTTGACTCGATTGTGAGGTATATGTACGTTTTATGTTTTCAATTTAATATCACCTTAGGTTTATCTGCATTTGTTCAAATTGCTAATTATTTTAAATAATGTAATAAGTGACTAACCTGTTAATAAATTTATTTAATTATTATTTTATAGATAAGGATGTTTTAGAAAATAAACGTTGGATTTGATTTAGGTTTAAAATTAGTTTAGTTAAATACATTTATTAAATATCAATTTAGAATTAATCACTAGTTTAGAACTAAATTATTAGTTGATTGGATTTTTATTAAAAAGAAAATTTATTTATAGATTAATGATTAGTTTAAATATATTCTCATTAACGTATGAAAAAAAATAGTTACTGTAATAGTTCTCACGTAAACAGTAATGGGGTTTTATTAAAGTATAAAATAATTTTGTTTTTAACTTGATAAAATCTACATGCATGTTCTATTTTAAAGACAATAAAAATATCCTTGTTTTAAATCAATATGGAAATTTATTTGTTTGATAAGCTTATCAAGATTATTTTAAAGAAAATTTAGTTTTAAATTTAATGTTTGGTTAAACAAAGATTTTAATTAAAAAGGGAAGTTAGCTTTAAATCAAATTGTTGGTTTATTAAAATTATTTAAAAGGAAATAAATTATTCGATTAGCTCGAGTATTAATGAAATCTTATATAATTATTTATACAAGGTCTAAAACTGTGTGGAAATCAAGCTGGAAAGAAATTGGATGGCATGCACAATAAAAGGTGAGATTTTCTCACTCAAATTTTAATTGAAAATTCCAATTATTGATTGGTTGTGGAATTGTTATAGTTAAATTAAATTGATTGGTTATGTGTTTGGATAATATTTATTGTTAGTTATATTAGTTTAGACCCTATGCGCCGCATAATAGCGGAGGTTATTATATTAAACCCATATACCGCGATATTCCACCTTGAAGTGGAATGGGTATTTAATTGTGTGCTAACGTCTGTGGGTGCAGGGAAACATGTTGGAGGGATCCAACTGGATTCCTCAAATGTTTAATTTGTTGCTTATGTTGTGTGTTGATTATTTCTAATTCGTGTGAATGTTTGTGATTAAAACCGTAAAGGTTGTAATACAGCCAAGTAATATTTCTGGTATCGTAGGATACCAGAAATAAATAGTTAATTGATTTTGAAATTTGGATAGAAAATTTATAATGAATGAATTCACTCAAAGGAATTGGGTGAATTTTAACGAAGGAAATTTAAATAGATAAAGTTTTAACTTTGGAAACTTATCGAATTAATTCCAAAAATATGGGAAATATTTTTATCAAGGAATTTCGAGTAATGTTGTTAAATAGTTGAAGAATTTATTTAAGATACGGATTTTTAAATAATTAAAAGAGATAAAGAAATTTATTTCAAAAGGAAATAAATTTAGAAATTAAATTTGGAATTCGATTGGTTGTGAAGATGATATTTAGGAATCGATTTAAATTCATATATCAGTTGACATTTGGAATGTAAATTTAAAATAAATCGAGAAGATTTATTAATTTATTTGAATGGACTAATTTATATTGAGAAAAGAATTCTTCTCTGGAAAGCCGAGTATATTTTTAAAATAGCCTTTGAATAAAATTTAAAAGTTTTCAGATTTGGTTTTAAAAATAATATTGTTGGAGAAATTAGTTTTGGAGATTGTTTTAAAGTAAAAAAATTCATTTAATTAATTATATAAGGAGTATTTAAAAGATTAAATTGATTTTTGATTAGAAAATAGTTATTTAAATATTCATACTCTATCTACTAATTTTATTTTAAAATTAGTTTCTAGACTTGAATATTGTATGAGATATTAGTATAATATTTTTCATAACTAATATTTAAAGCAAATATTCTAAAATAATTTATTTTAAATTTTTCCAAGTATATTTTGGATAAGTATTTTTATATTATTTTAAAAATTTTGAAATCGCCAAATTTTCAGTGGAAATGAATAAATGTTTTGGAATTGATTTGAAATTTATTTTCAAAAGATTGAAGTGTGAAGTTTTACCTTGTGAAGATATATTGAAAATAATAATAGTTGGAATTCTTTTTTATGAAATCCAGCGACTGTTGTGAATGATGATTGATGGTTAAATAACCAACTATCAATATTAGCCTTTTTAAATGGCATTTGAATTTCGATGCGACCGGGAGTCGAATTCCAACTGGATATTCAAGACCCACATTGAACCTTTGTGATTGTGATGGATCTTTGGTTTAAAAGATCAAAGTGAAATTGTTGTGATTTATTTGAATCTGAATGAACACTTATTTTAAAATAAGCGCTCGTTATTCAGATTTGCCGGGAGAGGACCTTGTGTCATAAAACCCATTCCGAATAATGGTACGACGAAATAGGATTGCATTTGAAGATGGTGTTGAAGATCGGGTATTTTCGAAAGCGAAAGGATGCCTGTTGAACGTCTCTGCACCGGGTTGCTCCGGTATAGTGATTTTATCACCCTTGGTGATGGGGATTCCTGACATGATTAGTGAATTTCTGAATTGCAAGGGCTTCTTTTGAAGTGCCTTCGGTTCCGTTCGATCCCGGAACGGACTTGTATGGATGTGTGTCTGACGTTACACTTTCAGATGTAAAGCTGGTTTTTATCAAATACATTTCTGTTGGTGGCGGAGAATTTATTTTCTTAGCTTAACACGCTTCTCTGAGACGTACGAGCTCAGAGGTTATGTAGTTGATGGTTACTAGTGATGCATTCCCAATTTGTTAGTGTGGCATACGAAGTGCTACTGATTATTTGTTGATCGAAGCACGGCTTTTATGAAAAGAGTAGCTTTGTGGATGAGACTTCATTGGACCTCACACCCCGGAATGGTCAAAACAGGAAGGATGCGGCAAGGTTTTAGGGGGTAGCGCCCCTTAGGGTATGTACATTTCCTTCTGGATAGAAGTGGTATCATGGTATGGAGCCCAGATACTTAACTTATGTGAATGTCGCAAATATATATTACTTTGTGATTGTTGATGTTGAGGATCCTCGGATAAAGGTTGTTTGCAACCGGGGATGGCATACTCATGTAGTAGTTACCTATTTTTGTAGAGGTAACCCGACCTTGTGTTGGCAGAGATCCGGTTCGGTTCTTGGGGCGTCCATCCAGAGGCGTACCCATGTGGCAATGGGAAGTTCCTTGGCCTGACCATTTGTTGGAAATCCAAAGAAACAATACGCGCCCTGTACGGTTTTAGTTGTATAACCTGCCATGGAATGTGGCGGTAACCTGCTATTGAACATGGTAGCTACAGTAGGCATAAGTGCGGAATGCCTATGCTGGCTAAGATTAATATTATACTTTCGAAATGTTTTCCACACTATGCACTAGTAATAATAATATTAAAGGATTTTTCGTATCAAGCATATTTGACTATCATAAGGAGAAATCTCCTCAAATTCTGCGTTTGCATTGAGTGTGTGGCGCGAGGCCTTATGGTCGTTTCATTTTCCAAAAAGCATTACGGATTTCTTTTAAATTCCTTTGTTTTCTTTTGTAAAAGTATAACTATTTTAAGATCTCACACCAGTCCCATGACTGACATGGAGTTTATTGTTCCCTTTCTAAACTCTGGGTGCCCATAATTTTCCACACGGGCAGCCTAGAGTTAGGTTATCAGGTCATTCTGGAATTCAGGAGTTGCGATGGAGATCAGGAGCAAGCTGGATAGCGTAGCGTATCACTACTATATGTTATATTTTCTTCTGCTGTTGTTGTACGCTCTGATAATGTAATGTGATGTAATGTAATAACCGATATAGTGATTCTGTTTAAAGATATTTATTCATCTATTATATTTGTTCCGCTATGAAATGTGAGATTCTGTTGTTGTTTCTGTTCTTCTTCTATCTTCTTCTTCTTAAACCCTAACGGTTCGGTTTTCTGGCATTCGATTGTGCGGCATTTGATACGGTGGACGTATAAATATCGACTTTCGAGCGTCGTAAAACCGGGTCGTTACAATGTGGTATCAGAGCAATTGGTTAAGCGACAACCTTGGCTCTGTTAGGTGTTACTCATTAGAGATAGAATCAGTAATACTCTAGAATGAGTTTGAGTGTAATAATAGATATGAGCGCGTATTTGTTAGTGAATATAAAATTATTTTATATTGTGTTGACTTATCGGTTGATTGTTTATAGATTCTGGTCGTGCAGTCTGGCCAACTGTTTCGATAGGGGTTTCTAAACTCTTAAAAAAGATAAACTGACACAGTATTGTTTTAAAATAGGGTAAATGAAATAATTTTACCCAAAACTATTTTTGTATATAAAAGAAATAAATTTTCTATGAATTATTATAATTTATGGTTGCTTGGTTGTTAGGAAGCTATAATATTAGGTTATTATCATCGTTGTATGAGAAACTGAAATCAAAACCAAAAGCTAAGAAAATAAAAATACAAATGAGATTTGTAAATGTAAATTTTAAATGTAATTTATAATTTGAAATAAAATTCATTAATGGAATGAAATTGGTAATGTGAATGTATAAATGGGATTTATAAATTGAAATGAGATTTGACTTGGATCAAGTTGAATAAAAATCCAAACTTGGGAAAAAAGAAAATAAATGGATTGAATTCAAGTAAACTAATATGATAATTAATTAATCATGGAATAGGAAAGTTGAATTAGTTAAATTAAAACTTGAATTGTGAGTTAAATAAAATGGTTCGAATTTACAGATAAATTCAAATAAGTAGAAATAAATGGAAATAAATGGAAAATTTCCTTGTTATTGATAAATGAATTAGAGATAAATTGAGAATGGGAATTTAAATGGATAAGTGAGTAAAACTAATTTAATTAAACTAGTAGATGGAGTGAATTTGATCAATGAAAATAAAATCAAGAATCTAAATTGGGAAGTGTTACAAGAAAAAAAAAATTTGAATTTTGAATTGAAATAACTTAAGCGAATATTGGACTAAATGGAGCTAATGTTAATAAAGGAATTTAAATGAGTTAGTGAAACTAATTAAAAGAAGGACAAATTTAAATATGGTTCAAAATGAATTGAATTCAACATTCATAAATAAAAGGTAAAATGAATTCATATGGAATTTAGAATCCGATTTAAATATAAGAGATATATAGAATAATTATCTTGAACTTAAGAAATAAATGGTAAAATTCTTAAGTAAAATTTAGAGTTGGGAAATATTGTAAATTATTAAATGGAGGATAAAATGGAAATTGTGAAATGGTTTTAACTAAAATGAATGTGAATATGGAATGCAAAATGAATTGAATAGAATCAATTGGAAATGAAATAAAATAAAGAGTAAATTGAGTTTGTATCAATTTAAATTAGTTATAAACTAGATTGGATATTCTATTAAGTGAATATCGTCGAAATTTGCATAGAAATGGTTGTTGTTTGACATAAACAAATATGTATAAAATTCTAAGAGTTAATAAAAGCAAATCAAATTGATTTTTGAATCAATTGAAATAGATATGAGTTTATCTCGCTTAAAAATAAATTGAATAAAATAAAGTGAGTTGTAAATCAGTTTAATTAAATAGAAATGGTATGTGAATTGATTATAAGCAATTAAATTTGTATCGCAACCATATAAATTGCTTATGGGAACTATTTTTAATGTATTGCTTGTGAAAACTATGTGTTTACTATTGGAAATAAGTGAAATGTGAATAAATTTCTTATATATGTCACTTATGTGTTTCAATTGAGTAAATATAGGTACATGAGGGCCGTTTGGGCTGGATTTGGTCGTGCTAAAATGCTAATAATAACTGCTTTGCTTAAAAATGCTAAATAAGGTACGCCTACGCAATAAAAATAGGAAATATGAACCGTTTTTGCTTTTCCGACCGGGTGGGTCGATGTATATATATTTATATCTTTTGTCAAATTGCAAAAGCTCCTCCGTACAAAGGAGTCTCTGCCAAAATTTTCCGAAAATTTTGGGAGTTAGAAAATTTTTGAAAAATTTTGTTAGCGACAAACAATTTCAAATTGAAAATTGAAGTAAATTAGTGAATGAAACTGAATTAAAATAATGATATGAATCAGTTATAATTGAAAGATAAAATTCAATATTCATAGTAGAAGATAAATTGAATTCAAATAGAATTGTAGTGTAAATTGAACTAAAATAAAATTGAAAATGCGAGATGAAATGAAAATGGATATGTAACTTCAATAGTGAAGTAAAAATTATACAAGGAGTATGATTGAAAATTCTATAAGGAAATGGATTAAACGGTTTTAGATATGGTAATTGGATATATTACTTAATAGCTTACAGGTATTATAAAGGAAAAAGAATTGGATTTAATTTTGAAGATAAAATTGAATTGCTCGACAAAAAGGCATGTATTTCAATTTCAGTATGAAGTTTGGTGATTTTCTTGTCCAGCCACTTGGCGTTTTGTTTTCTTTTGGGATTTGAAGGCCTGTGGTGCCATTTTGTAGTCGTACCGAGCTAGCTGCACAAATGAGACGCTGGCGAAATTTTTCGAAAATTTAGGGTGTTAGAAAAATTTTTGAGAATTTTTTTGAAAGTTTGAAATTCGAATTCAAATCTAAATTTGAATTGGGAAGTAAACAATATTGTTTCGAATTTATAATAGAACTGGGAAAGTTAGTTGAAATGAATCTATAATAAAAGATTTGGGTTGATAAATTGATAAAACTGTTCGGGTTGGAAAATATTACACGGGTTAAGGATCATTCTTCTTAACTAGCAATTTCGGAACGAAATTCTTTTAAGGGGGGAAGGATGTGACAACCCGAAAAATTTCAACATTTGAAATTGTAATATTTAATTGTTTTTAAATGTTTTAATGATAGTTTAACTTGAATTTTAAATATTAGAATGAATTTGGCAATTTAATTGTTGAATCTAATTATAGAAATTTAGGAAAAATTTTAAATCTTCAATTTTGAGGCTGTTAAAAATAATTTAATCGCTTAGAAAATTTATATTGATAATACTAAAGATGATAGAAGCTTCAGGAATTGAATTTGGAAATATTTTATTCAGTTTTGGAATTTATCGTTTAAATCGATATTTAAAAATAGTCTTCCGAGGCACAGTCTCGGAATTCGACGAAACCAGTTCCATTGGATCCATAATAGTTAGTTATTATCGGATTTCAATTTTCGTAGCGTTCGGCGTGATCGTTTGACCATACGATAAGCAAACGCGTTAAAAATTAAATCGAAAATTCGATATTTTAACTAGTTTGAAAAGCTATCTTCTCCATACGATCGAATTTGGACTCAGAACCTTTGCGTTCGGAATAGGGCTATAACATTATAAACGCCGCTAGGCACGCTTTGATAGGAATTTGAAATTTTAAGTTGTATTGATCGAGAGAATTTGGATTTCAATTTGAATTTTGAATATAAATAACATTATAAAAATGTTATAGCTTGTTGAATTCAACACGTAATTGATGTTTCAAGCACATGCTTCCCAAATGCACACGCGTCTCTCAAAAGAAAAATGGCATCCGAGTTCTCTTTACAAGGGAAATCAAATTTACAGAGGAAAAAAATGCCGAGCATGTTAAACGATCGTATCCCCAAATTGAAAGCAAATCCCATAGTCCTTCTTGTAACGACCCAGAATTTTTATTAATTAAAAATTTAATATTTAATTAATTTTAAGTATTAATAAGTGAATTTATAAGGCAAATAAATTTTATTCGAATTATTGGGTTTAATTGAATAATTAAATCGATAATTTAATATGTTAAATTGTGGAAATAATTGGAAATCGAGTTAAATATGATTGAAAATGATTTGTAAAATTTTATTTTATCATATTGAAGTTAGAACGATATTTTAGAACTTTTAAAATCGAATTAAAAGTTAATTTGTGGAAATTGAATATTTTAATATTAAAATCGACTAGTGAAAATAGTCAATTTTCGAATAGTCTCAGAATTGAACGAAACCAGTTCCATTGGATCAGTAATAGTTAGTTATTACCGGATTTCAATTTTCGTGTCAATCGGAATTATCGTTTGAGCGTGGCAGCTCGAAACGCATCGAATTGTTTTTTATATTAATTTGGCGAGTTAAAATAGCCATTTTTCAAAAAGTCTCGGATTTCGACGAAACTAGTTTCATCGGATCCGTAATGTGATATTATTGTATGGTTTCAAATTTCGTGTCAATTGGATTTACCGTTTGTCCGGTACAAATTAAAACGCCTCGAAAATCATTTAAATTGGTTTAATTTAAATCGAACGTTTATAGCCATAACTCGCACAGATGATCGAATTAGCTTTCGAAACCTGTTCCATTGTGTCCGGAACGCAGGATAAACCCTAGGAACGTCAGTTTCGGCGCGTAAATCGGAGTTCGGAATTTCCGGAATGAATAGTGTTCGAAAATTTCCTATAAATACACCAATTTTTTTACAAATTTTAGAAAAAAAAAAGAGAAAACCCTAATTCAAATGCATAGCCGCCAGTATCATAAACCAATGGCCGAAAATTTGTCACCTTCTCCCTCTAATCTCTCTTCATCTATTCAGTTTTAGCCAAAACTTTTAACATGAAAGTTGGAGAGGGGAGTGAGAGCTACAATCTGAACGGTTGTGATGTGAAACGAAGCAACGTGGAGGGCTAGAAGTGGCCACGAGCACCTACAGTTCACGCACGTTTTCCCGTGCCTAGGGGGGCCGAGCTTCACCATATTGGGCGCGGTGGTGGTTTGGGGAGAGACGAGTTGAGTGATGCTCCTTGATCGTGTTCTTGTTACACGAAAAAATCGAATAATTTAACCCTAAAGTTGCAAATGGGTTTCGGCTATTACTGGGAATAATATGCGTTTGGGGGAGATGAGAAGGGGACGGCCTGATGGGTGGGAGAGCAGATCACACGGCCAATATTTGATTTGGGTATAAAATTTATATATAAAGGTTGTAATTAGTTATATAAAATTCGTATAAACTTCAAATATTCGTATCTTTTTCATACGAGGTCGAAAACGCGCGAAACCAGTTGCGTTGGAATCGTATGGACGAGCACTACGCGATGGAATTGGATTGGAGTCGTTTGGAGTTAGTGAGAATTTTGGGTAAAATTAAACGTCCGTTTAATTTTATTCGAAATAAATCGCTAAAACGAAATTGAAATCAAGGTGAGAACTTCTCACTCAATCGAATCAGTTTCGATTTTATTCTAAATAGTTAGATTTAAAATATTTGAATGCATGTTTGAATGATGATTGTTATCTATTGATTGTTAAAATAGACATTATGCGCCGTTAGTAAGCGGATGTTATTTATTAAAAACATATACCGCGAATATTTCATAAACAGTGAAA
Organism: Allium cepa; assembly: GCA_030765085.1. Classification (NCBI taxonomy): domain Eukaryota; kingdom Viridiplantae; phylum Streptophyta; class Magnoliopsida; order Asparagales; family Amaryllidaceae; genus Allium; species Allium cepa. The sequence goes on along the minus strand of CM060934.1, from coordinate 762,635,295 downwards.
TTGGTATTATACATAGTAGCAATATATATATATTGGCATATGTATATATTGGAGTTATTGATTTCCCGCATTGTATAGTGGATGAGACCCTATTGCGCCGTCTATTAAGCGGATAATATTTTAAATCCCATATACCGTGATAATTTCGTACTGGAGCGAAATTGGTATTGTGCTAATGTTTTTGGATGCAGGAAAACAGGTTGGAGGGATCCAACTGGATTCCTCAACAGTTTTTATTTTTGATTTCAGATATTTTGATATTTGATGGACTATCATATACGATATATGATGTCGTTGTTGTCGTGATTGACTATTTGGTGTGTAGCATCATTGGACCAAATTTGGAATTTTAAAATGATTTTTAAAGTGATTTTGAAAGTATACGTTTATAAAATAATTTTGGAATTGATTCATTTTAAATAAATAAACGTATAAATTTTAATGTTATAAAAATTATGATTTTTGAGAAATATAGTTAAAGGTTGATTTTTGAAAATATGAGGTTAATGATTTTATAAAATAGTTTAATCGGGATTTTTGGATTTATTATGAAAAGTTTAAATATAGGATTTATAAAATTTGATTATTTTATAAATCAGAATAGTGAAATTATAAAGAAGTTTAAGTCGTTTTAAAGAATAATATAAATTGATTTATATTAAGAGATTTATAAATGGATATTTATAAATTGAAATATTGATATTATAAAACGAGTTTTTATGAGTGTTCGAATGAAGTGAAAATAGATTGCATAAGTGAATGGAATTTATGGAATTATAAACGGTGAAGTTATAAATGGAATTTTATAAGCAGTAGGTTTATAAAATTTATAAAGTTATTGAAAGAATATATTTGGATTAATAATTGAATCTTATAAGTTATAAGATTTATAATTATGAAGTTCAAAGAAACGATTTTGTAAAATAATCGTTTTATAAGCATTTAACTTATAATATGGACTTTTGGTTCATAATTGAGATATAAACTGGAATAGGTTAATGACGGAAATTTGTAAAAGGAAGTTGTTATAAATAATTAGAAATGGAATTTATAAACGTTGTTTTATAAATTCGCAAACGACTTATTTTGATAAGTAAATTGTTGAAACCTATTAATGGAGTTATATTCACGTTTTTGACTGTGAATAATCCTTTGAAATAAAATGTATAAAAGGATGAAAATTGTTAATGTAGTTATTCACGTTTTTGAATAGTGAATAATATGTTAAAGAAAATGTTTAGAATGTGATGTTTTAAATAGAAATTAAAACGATCTAACGATGTTTTAAAATGTGTTGAGATTCGAAACCATAGATTTCAGCATTGATTGTTGAAATAGACGTTTTCGAGAAATAGAAGGAAATGGTGGACTATAACACTGTTGTTATAGTAAATGATTTCCGAAAGGAAATGTTTTGTATAGTATTGGGATTTTTATATCTATTTTAATTTCGAATCCCTATACTAGTGATTTTGGGTTGTCGTAACGATGTTTTACGCAACATTCGTTTTGGCCCAAATAAATATGTTTAAGAGAAAGATTTCCTTAAAGAATGAAATATAACTTAAGAGATGTTGAATGAAGTTGATATTGGTATCAAAGTAAAATTAATAAAGTTAAGTGATAAATGTGAACTTGAGTTATATAAATGAAATTCAACTTTAGAAATTAAATGAATGGATTGAATGTTAATCAATTGAATGTGAATTAAGTTGATATGAGATAATGAATGTAAGTGTTAATTCATTAAAATCTAATGTTATTGGAAGTTGAATAATTGGATAAAAATCAATTTAATTAAACCAATTGTAAGCAAAGTAATTTGGCTGCAATTAATATACATTGGTTGTTATATGATTGTTAGTTGATTGTATATAATTCATTAAGTATTAATGAAATTGAAAGCTAAAGTAATTGAAATTCAATTGGAAGTTAAATGAATCTTAAATAGAATTGAATTTGATTTGGAAGTGAACCAACTTGAATATGAATTAGTGAATATAAATTAATTGAGAATGAATGTTAGTAAACATCCACTGTTTATGAATCAAATGTGATTTAAATTGAAAACCTATTTCGTTGAATATTAATGAGAATATGAATGAATATTTATTGGTTATGTATGTTAATTGGATGATAGTTGGTTGATGTTTGCATTTGTTGTTTTGTTTCATTTGCTATGTTGACATATATAGTTATTATGTTGCTATATGTTGTATATCGATACTATTTTCTATATGCATGTTCTCATGTTGTTTGTTGAGTGTTTAGTAGGTGCGGATCGCGTTTGCTTCGCATTTGGAGCTCGCTTTCGCGCTATATTAGCCGTATATGCTTGCTAATAAAAATATAAGCTACATATCTCGGATTACATACCGTACTTTTATACTTTTTCCCTGCGGGATGCCTCATTACTTGATGAGATATATATTTGTGATATATATACTGTCATTTTTTTTCGGATCGAGCCGCGCAAAGGAGACTTTGGCGAATTTTTCCGAAAATTTAAGGCGTTAGAAAAAAAAATTTGGAAATAATTTGGAAAATTTTGAAAACTTAACTTTGATTTTGGAATTGAAAGTTAAACAATAGTAATTGTTTTTGAAAAGATAACTAAGTGTGATTTGAAAACTTAGTAAAGTATTGTAAGAAGTTTAACTATGGATTTATGGAAAATTAATAGATTCTGTAACTTTTCTTACTTAATAATCTCGAGGACGAAATTCTTTTAAGGGGGGAAGATTGTAACGACCCAGAATTTTTATTAATTAAAAATTTAATATTTAATTAATTTTAAGTATTAATAAGTGAATTTATAAGGCAAATAAATTTTATTCGAATTATTGGGTTTAATTGAATAATTAAATCGATAATTTAATATGTTAAATTATGGAAATAATTGGAAATCGAGTTAAATATGATTGAAAATGATTTGTAAAATTTTATTTTATCATATTAAAGTTAGAACGATATTTTAGAACTTTTAAAATCGAATTAAAAGTTAATTTGTGAAAATTGAATATTTTAATATTAAAATCGACTAGTGAAAATAGTCAATTTTCGAACAGTCTCAGAATTGAAAGAAACCAGTTCCATTGGATCCGTAATAGTTAGTTATTACCGGATTTCAATTTTCGTGTCAATCGGAGTTATCGTTTGAGCGTGGCAGCTCGAAACGCATCGAATTGTTTTTTTATATTAATTTGGCGAGTTAAAATAGCCATTTTTCAAAAAGTCTCGGATTTCAATGAAACTAGTTTCATCGGATCCGTAATGTGATATTATTGTATGGTTTCAAATTTCGTGTCAATTGGATTTACCGTTTGTCCGGTACAAATTAAAACGTCTAGAAAATCGTTTAAATCGGTTTAATTTAAATCGAACGTTTATAGCCATAACTCGCACAGATGATCGAATTAGCTTTCGAAACCTGTTCCATTGTGTCCGGAACGCGGGATAAACCCTAGGAACGTCAGTTTCGGCGCGTAAATCGGAGTTCGGAATTTCCGGAATGAATAGTGTTCGAAAATTTCCTATAAATACACCATTTTTTCACAAATTTTAGAAAAAAAAAAGAGAAAACCCTAATTCAAATGCATAGCCGCCAGTATCATAAACCAATGGCCGAAAATTGGTCACCTTCTCCCTCTAATCTCTCTTCATCTATTCAGTTTTAGCCAAAACTTTCAACATGAAAGTTGGAGAGGGGAGTGAGAGCTACAATCTGAACGGTTGTGATGTGAAACGAAGCAACGTGGAGGGCTAGAAGTGGCCACGAGCACCTACAGTTCACGCACGTTTTCCCGTGCCTAGGGGGGGCGAGCTTCACCATATTGGGCGCGGTGGTGGTTTGGGGAGAGACGAGTTGAGTGATGCTCCTTGATCGTGTTCTTGTTACACGAAAAAATCGAATAATTTAACCCTAAAGTTGCAAATGGGTTTCGGCTATTACTGGGAATAATATGCGTTTGGGGGAGATGAGAAGGGGACGGCCTGATGGGGGGGGGGAGAGCAGATCACACGGCCAATATTTGATTTGGGTATAAAATTTATATATAAAGGTCGTAATAAGTTATATAAAATTCGTATAAACTTCAAATATTCGTATCTTTTTCATACGAGGTCGAAAACGCGCGAAACCAGTTGCGTTGGAATCGTATGGACGAGCACTACGCGATGGAATTGGATTGGAGTCGTTTGGAGTTAGTGAGAATTTTGGGTAAAATTAAACGTCCGTTTAATTTTATTCGAAATAAATCGCTAAAACGAAATTGAAATCAAGGTGAGAACTTCTCACTCAATCGAATCAGTTTCGATTTTATTCTAAATAGTTAGATTTAAAATATTTGAATGCATGTTTGAATGATGGTTGTTATCTATTGATTGTTAAAATAGACATTATGCGCCGTTAGTAAGCGGATGTTATTTATTAAAAACATATACCGCGAATATTTCATAAACGGTGAAATTGGTATTATATATAGTAACAATATATATATGTTGGCATATGTATATATTGGAGTTATTGATTTCCCGCATTGTATAGCGGATGAGACCCTATTGCGCCGTCTATTAAGCGGATAATATTTTAAATCCCATATACCGCGATAATTTCGTATTGGAGCGAAATTGGTATTGTGCTAATGTTTTTGGATGCAGGAAAACAGGTTGGAGGGATCCAACTGGATTCCTCAATAGTTTTTATTTTTGATTTCAGATATTTTGATATTTGATGGACTATCATATACGATATATGATGTCGTTGTTGTCGTGATTGACTATTTGGTGTGTAGCATTATTGGACCAAATTTGGAATTTTAAAATGATTTTTAAAGTGATTTTGAAAGTATACGTTTATAAAATAATTTTGGAATTGATTCATTTTAAATAAATAAACGTATAAATTTTAATGTTATAAAAATTATGATTTTTGAGAAATATAGTTAAAGGTTGATTTTTGAAAATATGAGGTTAATGATTTTATAAAATAGTTTAATCGGGATTTTTGGATTTATTATGAAAAGTTTAAATATAGGATTTATAAAATTTGATTATTTTATAAATCAGAATAGTGAAATTATAAAGAAGTTTAAAGACGTTTTAAAGAATAATATAAATTGATTTATATTAAGAGATTTATAAATGGATATTTATAAATTGAAATATTGATATTATAAAACGAGTTTTTATAAGTGTTTGAATGAAGTGAAAATAGATTGCATAAGTGAATGGAATTTATGGAATTATAAACGGTGAAGTTATAAATGGAATTTTATAAGCAGTAGGTTTATAAAATTTATAAAGTTATTGAAAGAATATATTTGGATAAATAATTGAATCTTATAAGTTATAAGATTTATAATTATGAAGTTCAAAGAAACGATTTTGTAAAATAATCGTTTTATAAGCATTTAACTTATAATATGGACTTTTGGTTCATAATTGAGATATAAACTGGAATAGGTTAATGACGGAAATTTGTAAAAGGAAGTTGTTATAAATAATTAGAAATGGAATTTATAAACGTTGTTTTATAAATTCGCAAACGACTTATTTTGATAAGTAAATTGTTGAAACCTATTAATGGAGTTATATTCACGTTTTTGACTGTGAATAATCCTTTGAAATAAAATGTATAAAAGGATGAAAATTGTTAACGTAGTTATTCACGTTTTTGAATAGTGAATAATATGTTATAGAAAATGTTTAGAATGTGATGTTTTAAATAGAAATTAAAACGATCTAACGATGTTTTAAAATGTGTTGAGATTCGAAACCATAGATTTCAGCATTGATTGTTGAAATAGACGTTTTCGAGAAATAGAAGGAAATGGTGGACTATAACACTGTTGTTATAGTAAATGATTTCCGAAAGGAAATGTTTTGTATAGTATTGGGATTTATATATCTATTTTAATTTCGAATCCCTATACTAGTGATTTTGGGTTGTCGTAACGATGTTTTACGCAACATTCGTTTTGGCCCAAATAAATATGTTTAAGAGAAAGATTTCCTTAAAGAATGAAATATATACTTAATCTCGATTTAAGTATATTGAATATTTTCCAAGTGTTGAAAATAAATAAAATTTGTGAATTACTTATTTAATAAGTATGGAAATGTTTTCCAATATAAAGTGAATATTTTGAGATTTATCTTTTTGAAGATAAATTGAAATTGAATAAATGAAATCGTATATTCATAGATATTGTGAAATATAAATTCACTAAGGAATTTATAAAAAGGGGAATTTGTTTAAAAATATATATTTATTTATTTTTGAAGTGTGAAAACTGTATATCTAGTAAAGATATCTTTGGGAATTAAATAATTTGGAAAATTATTTGGAATCTGGTGATGTTGTGCATATCCATTGATAGTTCAATAACCGACTATCAATATTTACCTTTGAAAGGTATTTGTTGTGATTTGCTGAATTTGAATGCTACACTTATTTTTAAATTATTGCGCTCGTTATTCGGATTACCCATTCCGAATAGTGATACGACGTAATGGATAGCATTGATGACCGGTGTTGAAGACCGGATATTTGTGAAAGCGATAGGATGACCTATCGATTGTCTCTGCACTGGGTAGCTCCTGGTATAGAGATCCCCTAAGTGATGGGAAATTCGATTGGGATTATGAATACCCGGCTTGCAAGGGCTTCGTGAGAAGTGAATTCGGTTTTGTTCGAGCCCGGAACAGACTTGTATGGATTGTATGTCTAACGTTACAAATTGAGATATAAAGCCGATTTCATTCAAATATATTTCTGTTGGTGGCGGAGAATTTATTCTTTTAGCTTAACACCCTTCTCTGAGACGTACGAGCTCAGAGGTTATGTAGTTGAATGTTATCAGCGATATATTCCCAATTTGGTAATGTGACATGCTGAGTGTTGCTGTGAAATGATCATTGTGTTGATTATTTGTGATATGATCGTTTATTTGATCGTCTATCCTGGTGATCATTTCTATGATCATTTGTTGACCCAAAGCATGGCTTTTGTATAAAGTATGTTTTTGTGGACGTGACTTCGTCGAGCCTCACACCCCGTGAATGGTCAAAACAGGAAAGATGCGGCAAGGTTATGAGGGGTAGCGCCCTTTAGGATGTTCGCATTTCCTTCTGGAAAAGGGTGGTATCATGGTATGGAGCCCAGATACTTACTCATGTTGAAAACACTTTATGATTGTGTGAATTGATTGCGAGCGCTCGGTGAAAGGTCCCAAAGGACCGGGGGATGGCATATTCGGTCAGTTGTTACTCAGTTAGGGGTAACCCGGCCTTGTGTTGGTAGAGATCCGGTTTGGTTCTCGGGGATGTCCATCCAGAAGCATTCTCATGTGGCAATGGGAAGTTCCTTGGCCTGATCATTCGTTGGAAATCCAAAGAAACAATACGAGACTTGTACGGTATTAGTTGTAGAACCTATCATTCACTTATGGTGGCGCCCCACTGTTTGGATGGTAGCTATAGTAGGCATACGATAATGGTCGTATGTTGGCTAAGATTTATATTCTACTTTCGAAATAAATTTTTCCTACACTATGCACTAGTAATAATATAAAATGTTCTTTTAAATGCGTATCAAGCATCTTTGACTATCATAAGGAGAAATCTCCTCCGATTCTGCGTTTGCATGTGTGTGTGTGCGGGAGGCCTTATGGTAGTCTCATTTTTAAAAGCATTGCAAATTGACTTTAAAAATATTCCTCTATTTTGATTTTAAAGATAAATAAACTGTTTTGAGTTCTCACACCAGTCACATGACTGACTCGGAGTTTATTATTTTCCTTCCTAAACTCTGGATGCGCACCAATTCCACACGGGCAGTCAAGAGACAGGTTTATCAGGATATTCTGGATATTCAGGAGTTGCAGGAGGCAAGCTGGATGGCATGGCGTATTACTTATATAGTATTTCTTTTTCCACTGTACTATTTGTTGTTGTTGTTGTACACTCTGATGATATGATGTAATGAAAAGTAATGTAATGTAATGTAATGTAATGTAATAACTGATATAGTTCTTTGTTTAAAGATTATTCATTTATTTTTTATATGTTGTTCCGCTGCGAATTGTGAGATTCTGATGTTGTTCTGTTTTCTTTCTGTTCCGTTCTGTTTTCTTTTCTTTCTATTCTCCTTCGTCTCCATCTTCTATCTTTTTCTCTCCTCTTTTCTTCTTTTCTTCTTTCTTTAAAACCCTCAGTGTTCGGTTTTCCGTCGTTCGATTGCTCGGCAGTCGATATAGTGAGTATCGATGTTGAATTTTCGGAAGTCGAAGAATCCGGTCCTGACACTTCTTCTATTTCATTATTTGAACAAATTCGTTCAAATCGTAAATGGCGATGGAAAAAAAAGAGGGGAAGCGCACGCGCGCACTCGCGCGTGCGAATGGGGTCGTGTCGATCGGCGACGATTCACGAGCAATTGAGGGCGGTAACGTCGAAGTCGATGGAGGAGCATATTGTATGCTAGTTTCGAGCCAAGCGAAATCTGGGTCGCGACGCTAACGTCAGCACATGAGCCGAGCATGAAATCGATGGTGATGGCAATTTATACACGGACGCGTGGAAGTAGCGATGGCGGCGCAACTAACTCGAGGGCTTGGGGAGGAGCTCGAAGGTGGCAGCAGATCTATGGATAGGAGCGACTTCGTTTTGTTGATCGTGAGCATCGGCGCATGTTGGCAAGGCGGCAACCCAGTTGCCTGTGCTCGGCGGCAAGCTGTGATGGTTGGAGTCGACCTTGAAACGACTGTGAGGTATATGTACGATTTATGTTTTCATTTTAATATCAACTTAGGTTTATCTGCATTTGTTCAAATTGCAAATTATTTTAAATAATGTAATATGTGACTAACCTGTTAATAAACTTATTTAAATTATTATTTTTATCGATAAGGATGTTTTATAAAATAAATGTTGGATTTGATTTAGGTTTAAAATTAGTTTAGTTAACTACATTTATTAAAAGAAATTAGTTAAAATATAATTATCAATTTAGAATTAATCACTAGTTTAGAACTAAATTATTAGTTGATTGGATTTTCATTAAAAAGAAAACTTATTTACAGATTAATGATTAGTTTAAATAAATTCTCATTAACGTGTAAAAAAAAAAATAGTTACTGTAATAGTTCTCATGTAAACAGTAAAGGGGTTTTATTAAAGTATAAAATAATTTTGTTTTTAACTTGATAAAATCTACATGCATGTTCTATTTTAAAGACAATAAAAATATCCTTGTTTTAAATCAATATGGAAATTGATTTGTTTGATAAGCTTATTAAAATTATTTTTAAAGAAAATTTAGTTTTACTTTTAATGTTTGGTTAAACAAAGATTTTAATTAAAAAGGGAAGTTATCTTTAAATCAAATTGTCAGTTTATTAAAATTATTTAAAAGGAAATAAATTATTCGATTAGCTCGAGTATTAATGAAATCTTATATAATTATTTATACAAGGTCTAAAACTGTGTGGAAATCAAGCTGGAAAGAAATTGGATGGCATGCACAATAAAAGGTGATATTTTCTCACTCAAAATTTTAATTGAAAATTCCAATTATTGATTGGTTGTGGAATTGTGATAGTTAAATTAAATTGATTTGATTATGTGTTTAGATAATATTTATTGTTAGTTATATTAGTTTAGACCCTATGCGCCACATAATAGCGGAGGTTATTATATTAAACCCATATACCGCGATATTCCACTTTGAAGTGGAATGGATATTTAATTGTGTGCTAAAGTCTGTGGGTGCAGGGAAACATGTTGGAGGAATCCAACTGGATTCCTCAAATGTTTAATTTGTTTCTTATGTTGTGTGTTAATTATTTCTAATTCGTGTGAATGTTTGTGATTAAAACCGTGAAGGCTGTAATACAGCCGAATAATATTTTTGGTATCGTAGGATACCAGAAATAAATAGTTAATTGATTTTGAAATTTGGATAGAAAATTTATAATGAATTCACTCAAAGGAATTGGGTAAATTTTAAAGAAGGAAATTTAAATAGATAAAGTTTTAACATTGGAAACATATCGAATTAACTCCAAAAATATGGGAAATATTTTTATCAAGGAATTTCGAGTAATGTTGTTAAATAGTTGAAGAATTCATTTACGATACGAATTTTTAAATAATTAAAAGAGATAAAGAAATTTATTTCAAAAGGAAATAAATTTAGAAATTAAATTTGGAATTCGATTGGTCGTGAAGATGATATTTAGGAATCGATTTAAATTCATATATCAGTTGATATTTGGAATGTAAATTTAAAATAAATCGAGAAGATTTATTAATTTATTTGAATGGACTAATTTATATTGGGAAAATAATTCTTCTCTGGAAAGCTGAGTATATTTTTAAAATAGCCTTTGAATAAAATTTAAAAGTTTTCAGATTTGGTTTTAAAAATAATATTGTTGGAGAAATTAGTTTTGGAGATTGTTTTAAAGTAAAAAAAATTATTTAATTAATTATATAAGGAGTATTTAAAAGATTAAATTGATTTTTGATTAGAAAATAGTTATTTAAATATTCATACTCTATCTACTAATTTTATTTTAAAATTAGTTTTTGGACTTGAATATTGTATGAGATATTAGTATAATATTTTTCATAACTAATATTTAAAGCAAACATTCTAAAATAATTTATTTTAAATGTTTCCAAGTATATTTCGAATAAGTATTTTTATATTATTTTAAAATATTTGAAATCGGCAGATTTTCAGTGGAAATGAATAAATGTTTGGGAATTGATTTGAAATTTATTTTCAAAAGATTGAAGTGTGAAGTTTTACCTTGCGAAGATATATTGAAAATAATAATAGTTGGAAATTTTTTTTTTAAATCTAGCGACTGTTGTGAATGATGATTGATAGTTAAATAACCAACTATCAATATTAGCCTTTTTAAATGGCATTTGAATTAACGATGCGATCAGGAGTCGAATTCCAACTGGATATTCGAAACCCATATCGAACCTTTGTGATTGTGATGGATCTTTGGTTTAAAGATCAAAGTGAAATTGTTGTGATTTATTTGAATCTAAATGAACACTTATTTTAAAATAAGCGCTCGTTCTTCGGATTTGTCGGGAGAGGACCTTGTGTCATAAAACCCATTCCAAATAACGATACGACGAAATAGGAATGCATTTGAAGACGGTGTTGAAGACCGGGTATTTTCGAAAACAAAAGGATACCTGTTGAATGTCTCTGCACCGGCTTGCTCTGGTATAGAGATTTTATCACCCTTTGTGATGGGCATTCCAGACGTGATTAGTGAACATCCGGATTGCAAGGGCTTCTTTTGAATTGCCTTCGGTTCCGTTCGATCCCGGAACGGACTTGTATGGATGTGTATCTGTCGTTACACTTTGAGATGTAAAGCTGGTTTCTATCAAATACATTTCTTTTGGTGTCGGAGAATTTATTCTCTTAGCTTAACACCCTTCTCTGAAACGTACGAGCTCAGAGGTTATGTAGTTGATGGTTACTAGTAATGCATTCCCAATTTGGTAATGTGGCATACGAAGTGCTGCTGATTATTTGGTTATCGAAGCATGGCTTTTGTGAAAAGAGTAGCTTTGTGGACGAGACTTCGTCGGACCTCACACCTCGGAATGGTCAAAACAGGACGTATGCGACAAGGTTTTAGGGGGTAGCGCCCCTTAGGGTATGTACACTTCCATATGGATAGAAGTGGTATCATGGTATGGAGCCCAGATACTTAACTTATGTGAATGTCACAAATATATATTACTTTGTGATTGTTGATGTTGAGGATCCTCGGGTAAAGGTTGTTTACAACAGGGATGGCATACTCGTGTAGTAGTTACCTATTTTTGCAGAGGTAACCCGACCTTATGTTGGCAGAGATCCGGTTAGGTTCTCGGGGAGTCCATCCAGAGGCGTACCCATGTGGCAATGGGAAGTTCCTTGGCCTGACCATTTGTTGGAAATCCAAAGAAACAATACGCGCCCTGTACGGTTTTAGTTGTATAACCTGCCATGGAATGTGGCGGTAACCTGCTATTGAACATGGTAGTCATAGTAGGCATAAGTGCGGAATGCCTATGCTGGCTAAGATTAATATTATACTTCCGAAATGTTTTTCCACACTATGCACTAGTAATTATAATATTAAAGGATTTTGCGTATCAAGCATATTTGACTATCATTAGGAGAAATCTCCTCAAATTCTGCGTTTGCATTGTGTGTGTGGCGGGAGGCCTTATGGTAGTTTCATTTTCCAAAAAACATTGCGGATTTCTTTTAAATTCCTTTGTTTTCTTTTGTAAAAGTATAACTATTTTAAGATCTCACACCAGTCCCATGATTGACCTGGAGTTTATTGTTCCCTTTCTAAACTCTGGGTGCCCATAATTTTCCACACGGGCAGCCTAGAGTTAGGTTATCAGGTCATTCTGGAATTCAGGAGTTGCTGTGGAGAACAGGAGCAAGCTGGATGGAGTAGTGTATCACTAGTATATGTTATATTTTCTTCTGCTGTTGTTGTACACTCTAATAATGTAATGTGATGTAATGTAATAACTGATATAGTGATTCTTTTAAAGATATTTATTCATCTATTATATTTGTTCCGCTGCAAAATGTGAGATTCTGTTGTTGTTTCTGTTCTTCTTCTATCTTCTTCTTCTTAAACCCTAACGGTTCGGTTTTTTGGCATTCGATTGCGCGACATTTGATATAGTGGACGTATAAATGTCGACTTTCGGGCGTCGTAAAACCGGGTCGTTACATTAACTAATTAACTTAACTAAAAAATAATTAATCATTATACTTCTTAACTTTATTAATCACTAACTAGAACTTTATTAATCATTAATTAGTCATTAACCTTCTTTAAGTGTTACTTAACCCTTAATCACTTACTTAATTGTCAATTAAGTACTAATTGTTTTTAATTAATTTATTAAATAGTAAAATATTAATTTTAATTAGAATTGATCTCTTTTTATATTGCTAATTAAGTTTGAAAAACTTTAGCAAAACCATTTCAAAAGAAAATGTTTTAAAACGAAAATTGGAAATTTTGTCCAAGTGCGTCCATAGCGACTATTGCTATGAGCGCAGTTCGCTTAAACATACTTTAAGCCAAAAACTTGCTTGAATTCTTTTCTATTTCATGTTTGGAAACATAAATTTTAATTTTTTTGAAATTTTGAAACAATTTCCAAACTTTTAAACAAGAAAAACATAGTTTTTGATTTCGAATCGGATCTCATGTCCAACGCAACACACAAATTTGTTAACTTTTACTAAACACAACATACTTTGGTTCTTGGATCACAGCCCTATATCCATATTACCACACTTTTAACATCACAATGAAACACATACAAAAATATATGTTTACATGCTCACTAACTTGACAATACCACATTTAAATATCAAACCAAACACCAACGTCCATCAAATCAACATCGACCAACATAATAACCATTCAGTTTACACATCATACTATCATCACAATAACACCACATAGTAAAGCCAAAAAAAATTCCAAAATAAAGTAGTATACTCGCTGAAACTTCGCAAATGCTTAGCGAACTTCGACTAGACTTTGGAACCAACACACGAACATCGAAGAGTGAAGATTTTTCTAGAGTTTTGAGCTTCAAATGGCTCAACCTAATGGTGTGGGTCTCGGTCTAGGGGTGTGGAGTGGGTGTGGTCTTGGTTTCTTGAAGAATAAAGTGGCGAAATGAATATAGGAAAGTTTAAACTAGATTCGGAAGAGATTTAAAGTGAAAAGTTAGGATTTTTAAATATTTAGAAAGGTTTTAAAAGCCATGGAAATTTTTAGAGAGGAAGTCTTAGAAAATAAAGGATAGAATGTAAATATAAATGTATATGTATGAGTGTGTATTTATAGATGGAGGAAAGTGGAAAATTGCCATTTTATCCTTAGTTTAAAATATCATAATATGTCATTATTTTGACATGTCACATCACCGATTCCTCCCTCTCATATGTCACATCTCCTAGGCCATAATGGATAATAATGATGGTATTTAAGGAAATAACAAGAGATAATGATATGATTTAGTGTATATATAAGTTATTATTTTAAAACCATGTCTTGTCACATCACTTGCTAAACATAATTAACATAAGATAATATACATTAGCGTATTATTATTTGCTTAATTAGTTCTTATATATGTGTATATGTAGTGCACAAAGACGAACAACATTCCCGATAACTTTTCGATGTCGTAAAGTCGAAATTTCGAAAAACGTTCCTCGGTCACATTTTCCATTTTTCTACAAACTATTAATTTGGTAAACTAATTTTAAAAATGATTTTTCCATCATTATTAATTATTTAAAATGAGTTCATTCATAAATAAAAATTCCATTTATTGACGATATAAATTTGCTTAGTTAAAGCTACTAAAACCTAGGTCATTGCATTCTACTCCCTTAAAAGAATTTCATCCTTGAAATTACCAACAAGAGTTAACACAAAAGGAATCATATTTTCATATCATAAAATTCTTACAAAAGGTATACAAGCATCCGAAACAATAAAACATCAATGACATGTACACAATAACTATCCTAACATCCATGCAGGATAAGCTTCCTTTACGTGATCCATAGTTTCCTAAGTGCAATCTTTGGGATTATCACTCCATTAAATCTTAACCAGTCACATCACTTTGTTGCATAATTTCTTCCCATCTTGATACACAATACTAAGTGGATGCCTTACTACTCTCAGATTTGGTTCTATTTCCATGTCATCCTGAACTGACGTCTCCACCATTGAAGATGGATCATGCACTTTTTTTCTCAAATGAGACACATGGAACACATTGTGAACTCCTGACCACATTTTAGGAAACTCAACTCTGTAAGTGAGTGGTCCAATCCTTTTCATGATCTTGAATGGTTCAATGTATCTCGGTGCCAGCTTCCAGCTTTTCCAAATCGAACGACTCCTTTGATGGGAGTTATCTTCACATACACATCGTCGACTTCGAATTCCAAATTCTTCCTTCTCTTGTTAGCATAACTCTTTTTGCAATCCTGAGCTTCCTTCATCCTTCTTCTTACCAATTTAACTTTCTCCGTCGCCTCTCGAATCATATCTGGACCAAGCACTAAATAATCTCCAAATTCTACCCGATACACAAGCGATTTGCACGGTTTCCTATACAGAGCTTCATAAGGCACCATTCCAATGCTAGCTTGGTAGCTGTTGTTATAAGAGAACTTAATCAAGTGAATATGATCCTCCAAAATCAAGAGTATAGGCTCTTAGCATATCTTTCAAAATGCGATTAATTCTTTTAGTCTGGCCATCGGTTTGAAGATGGTAGGCAGTACTTAGACTTAACTCTATTCCTAAAGCTGGTTGCAGAGCTCCCCAGAATTGGCTCATGAAGATAGCATCTCGATCATTTACTATGTTTATTGAAACTCCATGTAGACGAACTATTTCCCTCATATAAATTTCTTCCAGTGAAGCTGTCGTTCTAGTTAGCTTGACAGGAATAAAATGTGCACTCTTTGTTAACCGGTCCACAATGACCGACACTCCTTCGTTTCCTTTCCTGGTTCTGGGTAAACCATCTATGAAATCCAATGATATCATCTCCCATTTCCACTTAGGGATCTCCAAAGGTTGAGTAATTTGGTCGTTTTCTTATGATCTCTCTTAATTTGTTGGCAACTCGCACATCTTCTCACAAAGGTGGAGATATCCTTCTTTATTCTTCGCCACCAAAAGACTCTCCTCATGTCCTTATACATCTTATGAACTCTAGGTGAATACTCAATCTAGATTTGTGACACTCCGATAACACTTCTTGTCTTAGTCTATCTATATCCATAATGCACAATCTTCTGTTGATTCTTAAAACACCTTGGTAATCCATCTCAAAATCTGTACATCGACCTTCCTTGACTCCTCGAATTAACTTCTCCATAGCACTATCCTTCCTTTGGTTCTCCATTATTCTTATCTAAAGAGTCAATGTAACTTCTAAAAGAGACAAAACCGCATCCCTGCTTAAGGTGTCCGCGGTTACATTAGCTTTTCTCAGCATATAAAGAATGTCCAAGTCGTATGCCATCAAGAATTCTAACCATCTTTTCAGTATGAGATTTAGATCTTTTTGGATGAACAGATATTTCAAGGATTATAATTGGTGTAGAGCTTGAATTTTTTACCTAACTGAGTAAGAAGAAAATCCTACTTACAGAATATCTAAAGAAATAAGAAAGTAAGAAATCAAGAAGAAAGGAAAGAATTTTACCTAACAAGTAATGCCTCTATATTTTCAATGCGAATACCACAGCTAATAACTCTAAGTCAGGCGTAGCATAGTTGTTTTCATGTGGCTTCAACTTTTTGCTAGCATACATAATCAATCTTCCATTTTGCATCAGAATAGCTCCTAATCTAACACCACATGCATTAGGAAACACCATAAATTCACTATTTCCATCAGGGACGGCTAGAACTGGCGCACTGGTCAGTCTCTTCTTTAATTCTCCAAATGCTTCCTCACATTTTGGAGTCCATTCAAACTATTCACCTTTCTTAGTCAACTTAGTTAAATGTGAGGAGATTTTAGAATAATCTTGAATGAATCTTCTATAATAACCGTCCAATCCTAGGAAACTACAAACTTCAGTAGGAGTCCGAGGTCGCTTCCTTTCCTACACTACTTTTAACTTTATCGGGTCTACTGAGAAACCATCTCTCGATACAATAGCCCAAAAAATCTTACCTCCGATTGCCAAAAAAGGCACTTAGAAAACTTTGCTTTCAAAACATGCCTCTTAAGGGTTTCTAAAACTACTTCTAAGTGATATCCATGTTCATCGTCCGATTTGGAGTAAATTAAAATATCGTCAATAAAAACAAGCACAAACTTATTTAGAACCTCTTGTAAAATACAATTCATAAGATCCACGAAATTTGCGGGTGCATTGGTCAGCCCAAAAGGCATAACCAACCATTTAAAGAAAAATTCTGGGCCCTTAAATGCAGTTAAGGTTATACTATCCTCAGCAACCCTTAATAGGTGAAATCCGGTAGCTAGATCCATTTAGGAAAATACCTAGCTCCATGAAGGTTGTAAAATAAGTCATCGATATGGAGCAAGGGATGTTTATTTCTAATAGTCAACTTATTCAAATCTCTGTAGTCCACACACAGCCTTAAAGGTCCATTTGACTTAGCCACGAAGACTACGTTGATCCCCAACTCGACTGACTAGGTCTAATCAATCCCCTCTCCCACAAGTCCTAGGTTTTCTTTACTAACTCCACTCTTTCCCTAGAATCCATTCTTCTCTTAGGTTAAACTATGGGTCTTGCACCAGGAACTAGATCGATGTGGAATTCTATCTCCTAAAATGGGGGTAAATTCCTAACTTCTTCAAACACATCGGGAAAGTTCTTAACGACCTCTAAGGATCCTAACCCTTCTTGAGATGCTTCCAAGGTATACAAAAAAATACACATATGAATACCAGGGTCCTCATAAGGTACTTTAGCAATATTTCCCAATTTGGTTGATAATGTTACCGTTCTTTCTCTACAGTCCAAGATAGCCTCATATTTTGATAGTCATTCCATACCGAGAATGTGGTCAAATCGCTCAAAATATAAGATATATAGATCACAAGTAAAATGATGGAAAAGTTAAGAAATTAGCATGTCTTCACACACTAGGTTCAAATGGGTTACACCTTGTAAGGAACCGATTCTTCGACCACGAAGGTCGACATTAATACATCCACTGTATCAACTGCCGAGCAATCGAATGCCGGAAAACCGAACCTTTAGGGTTTAAGAAGAAGAAAAAGATAGAAGAAGAAAGAAAGAAAAAGCAAATAGAAACAATATCAGAATCTCACAATCGCAGCGGAACAACATATAATATATAAATGAATAATCTTTAAATCAAAAGAACTATATTAGTTATTACATTACATCACATTACATTACATTATCAGAGTTTACAAAAACAAACAGCGGAAAAGAAATACTATATACTAGTTGATACGCCAAGCCATCCAGCTTGTCTCCAGATCTCCTCAGCGTCTCTTGAATTCCAGAATGACCTGATAACTTGACTCTAGAGTGCCCGTGTGGAAATTGGTGGGCACCCAGAGTTTAGGAAGGAAACAATAAACTCCAGGTCAATCATAGGACTGGTATGAGAACTTAAAACAGTTTACCTTTAAAAACAACAAAGAATTATTTTAAATTAGATTCGTAATGCTTTTAGAAAATGAGACTACCGTAAGGCCTTCCGCACACGCACACAATGCAAACGCAGAATCGGAGGAGATTTCTCCTTACGATAGTTAAATATGCTTGATACGCAAATTTATTTTCAATATTATTATTATAAGTGCAAAGTGTAGGAAAACAATTCGAAAGTAAAATATAAATCTTAGCCAGCATAGACATTTCGCACTTATGCCTACTATAGCTACCATGTTCAATAGCAGGTTACTGCCACATTCCATGGCAGGTTATACAACTAAAACTGTACATGGCTCGTATTGTTTCTTCGGATTTCCAACTAATGGTCAGGCCAAGACTTCCCATTGCCACATGGGTACGCCTTTGGAAAGACGCCCGGAGACTCCTAACCGGATCTCTGCCAACACAAGGCCGGCTACCACCCTTCCCGGGGAATAAACAAAACCTCAGATATGCCACCCCCGGTCCTTTGGGACCTTTATACGAGAGCTCTCTAAACCAACAAAATCACAAAGTAATTAAATACAGTGTCCACATGAGTAAGTATCTAGGCTCCATACCATGATACTACCATTTTCCAGAAGGAATGGTCATACCCTAGGGAAACTACCCCTGAAACCTTGCTGCATCTTTCCTGTTTCGACCATTGTCGGGTTGTGATGTTCGACGAAGTCTCATCCACAAAGCTACGCTTTTCAAGCCACGCTTTGATCAACAAATGATCAGCAGCACTCAGCATGCCACATTATCAAATTGGGAATATATCCTTGATAACTTTCAACTACATAACCTCTGAGCTCATACGTCTCAGAGAAGGGCGTTAAGCTAAGAGAATAAATTCTCCGCCACCAACAGAAATGTATTTGAAAGAAATCTGCTTTATATCTCAAAATGTAATGTCAGACATTACCATCCATACAAGTCTGTTCTAGGTTCGAACAGAACCGAAGGCACTTCCAAAGAAGCCCTTGCAATCCGGGTATTCACAATTCCGATCGGACTTCCCATCACAAAGGAAATCTCTATACCGTAGCTATCAGTGCAGAGACAATCGATAGGTCATCCTATCATTCTCGCAAATACTGGGTCTTCAACACCGGTCTTCAAATGCTATCCATTATGACGAATCACTATTCGGAATGGGATTCATGACCCAAAGGTCCTCTCCTGGCTAAACCGAATAACGAGCGCTTATTTAAAAAAATAAGTATAGCATTCAAATTCAAGCAAATCACAACAAATACCCATTTAAAGGTAAATATTGATAGTCGGTTATTTAACTATCAATAGATATGCACAACAACACCAGATTCTAAATAATTTCCCAAATTATTTATTTTCCAAAAATATCTTTACAAGATATTATTTCCCACACTTCAAAAATAAATCAATGTTTATTTTTAAACAAATTCCCCTTTCCTTGATAAATTCCATGTGAATTTAAATTTCCAAATATCCATTAATATACGATTTTCAAATCGATTTCAAATATTCACTCTCTATTTATCTTTAAAAGATAAAATCTCAAAACATTTCACTTCATATTAGAAAAAATTTCCATACTTATTTAACAATAAGTAATCCATAAATCTATTTATTTTCAATACTTAGAAAATATTCATATACTTAAATCGCAATTAAGTATATATTTCATTCTTTAAAGAAAACATTCTCTTAAACACATTTATTTGAGTCAAAACGAATGTTGCGTAAAACATTATTAGGACAACCCAAAAATTTAGATAGATATATAAATCCCAATACTATATAAAACATTTCCTTTCGAAAATCACTTACTATAACAACAGCGTTATAGTCCATCTTTTCCTTATTTCTCGATAACGTCTATTTCAACAATGAATGTTGAAATCTATGGTTTCGATAGTTAATGCACTTTAAAACACCTTTAAATCGTTTTAGTTCTATTTAAAAGATCACTTCCTAAAACATTTCTGTAATATATTATTCACTGTCCAAAATCGTTTATATAATCGTTTACCAAATTCAACACTTCTACATAATTAATTAAAGGATTATCCACCGTCCAAAATCGAGAA
This sequence comes from Allium cepa, assembly GCA_030765085.1. Lineage (NCBI taxonomy): Eukaryota > Viridiplantae > Streptophyta > Magnoliopsida > Asparagales > Amaryllidaceae > Allium > Allium cepa. The sequence goes on along the minus strand of CM060934.1, from coordinate 762,614,964 downwards.
TATATCTCCTTTAATAAGCTTTCACATTTACTTATCAAATTCAGTTGGTTTTGGATTTATAAAACAACGTTTATAAATTCACATTTATAAAATTTTATAAAAGCTTTAACTTATAAAATCCCTTAATTAATTAATTCTATTTACATCTCATTTAAATGCCAAAATCCAATTTATAAGTTAATTCTTTATAAATCTTTTATTTTACAAAATCTATTCATTTTATAACTTCATAATTTACAAATCTATAAATTTCGTTTACTTATGAAATCCATTTATACTTCGTTTTACATTTACAAAAACTCGTTTTATAATTCCAGTATTTTTAATTTATAAATATCAATTTTATAAATCTTTTATATAAACCATTTATAATAATTCAAAAATCCCAATTTAAACTATTTATAAAATCATTAACTCTATATTTCAAAAAAAAAAAATCAAATTTCAACTATATTTCTCAAAAATCATAATTTTTATAACATTTAAAATTATAAGTTTATTTATTCAAAATGAATCAATTCAAAATTCAATAAGACGTATACTTTCAAAAATCACTTTAAAATCCTTTTAAATTTGAAAATCATTACTTTAACATTTTTAAAACTCCAAAAATATGCCCAATGCTGTAACAGCACCAAAACATTAACCACGACATCCAAACATTATACATCAATATGATAACATAATATATCGCAAATATCTATAAATAAATCAATACTGTTGAGGAATCTAGTTGGATCCCTCCAACCTATTTTCCTGCATCCACAGATGTTAGCACAATACCAATCCCATTCCAATACGGAATATCGCGGTGGGATTTATAAAAAAATATTATCCGCTATTATGCGGCGCAATAGGGTCTCATCCGCTATATAATGCGGGAAAATCAACTCCAAGTACATATATAATACCAATTCCAATCAAAATGGAATATCGCGGTATATGTTTTTAATAAATAACATCTGCTTAATATACGGCGCATAGGGTCTATTTCAAACAATAGATAATAATTTATCATTCAATCACACAATCAAGCAATTTTAAATCTAACTATTTAAAATTTAAATCGAAACAATTCGATTGAGTGAGAAGTTCTCACCTTGCTTTCAATAACAGTCGCAGTGCTTTATTTCGAATAAAATTAAACGCGCGCTTAAATTTTACCCAAAATTTTCACTGAGACGACCCGACTTTTTCCCCATAAAAAGTCGTATCATCTTTAAGAAAGAAAGGGATAGAAAAGAGAAAAGAAAGAAGAGAAAGAAGAAACAACACTAGAATCTTAACAGCGGAACGAATAAATTATATTATTAACATAAGTATTACATAGTATACAACAATTATCAGAGTTACACAGACAATACAACACATACTAGACAGTTATAAACACCTGTCTAGTTATTACAACTCAAACTCAATATAGAAAACACTCAGAGATACCAACACAGCGGAAAACTGTATATCTATACGCAGAAGCCTCCTGCTCCATTGCTCCTCCACAATTCGTCAAAGCTAACCTAAATCCCTTGGCTACTCGTAAAAATTTGAGTAACTAAGAGTTTAAGAAAAACAGAAATAAACTCCGGGTCAGACATGGGTCTGGTGTGAGTAACAGGTTCAAGTTGCTTAACTTTTAAAAACCTTTTGAAAAGAAAAGGTATCACGTAAGACTTTCCACCCATAAACATGGAAATGTTTTTACCTTACGCTAACCAAAACATTTGATAGGAAATCCGATGATATTATAATAGGTCTAGGATTTTCAAGTAAATAAGAAATAGCTGAAATTGTTACATCTGTTAAATTCCAGCTACTAGCCACAAAAGTGGGTAATACAATCAAAACCGAGGGCACTTATTAGATTTTGGATTCCGTACAATGGCAGGGCTACTGGGGTACCGTCCGTCACAGTACGTGGCCTAGATCGTCGTACCGAGGAGTACGTCCGGCCCCCTGTAACACAAGACCGGAACCATTCCTTACTGAACAGTTTCGAACAAGACCATCCCGCAGTTGTGATCAACAATCGCACCACTAAGCCCGAAAAAAAGGGACATCTAGACGGGGTAAATCTCGTCATACTTGGGCATGACCCACTTAGCTTTGCTGCACCTCCTTTGTTTTAGCCATTCCCGATTGATGAGGCTTGAGGCTAGGATTACCTTTATAGGATATATCACTTAGAATGCTCATCGTCCACCTAACGATGTTCTAAAAGCATTCAATCCATACAAGTTCGTTCCGGGTTCGAACGGAACCGAAGGCATTATCTCGTTACACTCATTTTGGAATCACCCTCAGAGTTAACGACGATAACACTTGCACTTTGAATCTTCATCTTCACTTCAGATTCATGACCTAACGTTAATTTGGATCGATGTTGTTTTTCGGATATCCAAATATGGAAACCCGATCCCGGTCTCATCGAATTCCGAAATGTGTCTTTTAAGGCCAAGTTGTTTTAGAGTTTAAAACAATTCAATTTATCTATATACACACAGATAGATAATTCACATCACAATAGATAATCAACATCATCATCATCAATAGATAATCCATATCATTATAAACAGATAATCCATATCTTTATCACAATGCAACCAATGCATCCATATCATATAACATTACTCATCTCATAGTCGAGATTACAAACGATACAAGGAAACCGATATCAATCATTCATACATAAGCGATGATCTAATGATCACACTATCTATAATTAATTTAAAATGAATTAAGTTAATTACCTAATCTCTAATTAATTTAAAATGAATTAAATTAATTACTTGATCATTATAATCCTGCTTAACTTAACCATCAATTGATTACAAGTCAATTAATTAATCACCATCACATTATTTTATTCAATTAATCATTTTTGATTAACAATATTTCTAATTACAATCGGTAATTAGTCTTTAAATTAATTATATAGGTTAATTATACTTACAATAATTAACCTTTAATCACTTAATCAATTTATTAACTAAAGTTAATTACATTAATCATTTTATTAATTAATTACTTCATTATTAATTATTCCTTAATTAATCAATTCCAAATTACATCATTAATTAATTAATTAATGATTTCTACTTACAATTTAATTAATTTCTCTATTAAAATTAATTACATTAAGTAATTAATCTGCAATTAAACTACATATGTATGTATGTGTATATATATATATATATATATATATATATATATATATATATATATATATTAATCACCCTTGATTAATAACATCCAGTAATTAACTTCCCTTAATTACTTATTCCATAAATTAATTAGTCTTAATTTATTATCTCAATTAATCCTTTGATTAATTCCAAAGTAATTTCATCTAAATGACTTCCATCATTAACACCTTTAGTTACATCTAGTAATTATTAATTATTTCCCTTAGTAATTACAATCCCATTAATTATGTAAAGTAATTATCTATCAAATCATCAAGTTTTAAATTAATTAAAATTGATTAATTAATCTAAACTAATCACATTAAACCAATTAATTACCTTAAGTAATTAATTCATTAATTACTTCCATTAAAACAATTCCAAAAATGATTATTATTAATTAATTAATCTAATTAATTATTAAAAATTAATCACATTAATTAATTGTTAAATAATCTTAGTTAATGAACTTCATTAACATTTCTTAATTACTTAATTAAGAAATTAACTTAGATTAACCATTATTATTTACAAATTAATTAATATTTAATTACAACTTAATTAATCCTAATTATTAAATTAATTAAGTGTTAATTGCAACTTAATTAATTCTTAATCACTTGATTAATAAATCTTAATCATTAATTAAAATTTAATTAACAATCCTTAATTACAGATTAATTAACCTTAATTAATTAATCATAAGTCTTTAATTAATCAATTAAAAATTCTTAATTACTTGATTAACCATCCACATTAATTAATTAAATAATTAATTACCCATTTAACTTAATAATTTAAATGAACACAAATCATTAAAAAAAAATTATCTTTAAGATAAACATTCCTTACTTAATTAATCATTTAAAACAAATTTGTTTTCAATTTTATTTTAAATTCCATTTAAACTTCATTTTTAAACTTAAGATACAAATTTAACTTAAACAAGATTTAAAACAATTCAAAACTTTTATCTCATATGTTAAAAGAAACATCTACTTTATAAAATAAGTTCTAAAAGAATTTAAATCCCAATTCAATTTAAATTCAAATAAATTTAAAAATACATTTACACATTCCAAGTTACTAAAAACAATTTTAATTCAACAATTTCTTTAATTTAAAAACTGAAATACAGTTTTTAAACTCATTCTAGATTTAACTTAAATCTTTAAAGTTTACTTACATTTTAAACTCCACCTTAAATTCAAATCATTTAACCATATAAAGTAATTAAACAAATTTGAATTTAAACTCGTTTTACTTTTATTTTAAAAGCTGAAGTTTAAATTTAATTCTAGATTTAAAAACTAGAATTTAAATTTCTAATTTACCAATTTAAACTTACAGTTTTAAATTCAAACCAATAAATACTTTTCTACTAAAAAGTTTTAAAACCAAATTTAAATTTCAAAATTTAAATTAATTCAAAACTCAGATTCAACTAGTTTTAATTCCTATTTAGTTTCATATTTTAAACTTAATTTAAATTTCCAGTTGGCACTTTCAAACTTTACTTCTAATTTTAAAAACAGAAAATAGTTTTCTGTTTTGATTTAAAACAACTTAAATTTTCTGAATTCAAAATATTTCAAAACCTAAATTCAAACAAATTTTAAATCATGTTCGAGCTCAGGTTTAACTTAGTTTAAATTTTTAGTTTACATTTTAACACCTGCTTTTAAAACTTAAAAACAAAAGTAGGTTTTCTGTTTTATTTAAACCAAACTTAAAATTTGAAAATTCAAATTATTACAAAAACCAGAATTCAAACTATTTGAATTCATATTCAAATTCAGGTTTTAAACTCAGTTCAGATTTTAGTTTACATTTTAAACTCTACTTTCAATTTTAAAATACTAAAACAGGTTCTGTTATTTGAAAAACCTGAAACAATTCAAATACTCGAGCAAACCCATATTTTACTTCGAGCAACATCTTGCCTTGCTTCGAGTCATTTACTCGAATTACCCATGATAAACACGAGAATTAACCCACAGCAGAACCAACTTCACCAAAATGTCCACCAATTTCACTGTGCACCTGTACATCGCCTCCGGCCATCGCTAGCCAACCACACGACCACCATTACCTTTGAAACTCCGGCGACTACTTCATCAATTCTCCAACCTCCATTCCCTAAAACCCCAAGCCACTCGAGCAAGTATACTTGCCGGAATTATCAAATTTTCCAGCAACACTAAAAACTAGGGTTCAAGACTGCAAAACCCAATTACAACCTCAAAAACGAGATACAACCCAATCTAATAATTTTCACAACATCTCTGATCATTTCACCATCTCCAGAAGAAATTTCAACTCAAACAAACACAAATATCATCTGTGCTAATCCAAAATGTAGGATACAGTGAATTTTAAAACTGCTCTTAGGTTTAAGCATTAAAAATTATAATTTTACTTTTAGAAATCCTACTTTTGTATGATGTTTTGATATACAAACCTGAAACATAAATGCATGTAGTTTGAATTTTCATCTTATACCAATTGTTACTCTGTTATATTATATTTCCAGGCAAACAAAAGTTTTATTCACTTCTATAAATTTTAAAACTTTCTCTATGCCTAACAATCAATTTTAGTTTACATCCTAAATCATAACAAAGATTACAATAGGAGGAAATGGATTTTAAATCAAACAGAGGTCTAAAATTGAAGGAACAGAATATGATAGATAATAGCATGCACCCAGAAATACATTCACATATATGTATTCGCAGCAAAATCATATTATAAATTCATTTCTTATTAAAAACATGAAAACAACTTTTACCTACTAAATTAATTTTTAAAAATTGAGTTCCTCACCTGATTTAAAATGCAAAGCAGAGCAAAATTTTCAGTTTTGAAAAGTCCCTGAATCCTTTGAAACTCCTTCTTGAATGCTTTAAAACTGGATTTGTTTGCCTTAAATCTTGATTGTTGCTGATGACTTAATTTTCTTTAATTCCAAGTTTTAAAGAAATGCAGGTATCTAACTTCAGATTGAATAAAATGTGGATTTTCTTGCTTGCTTTATTTCCAGATTTTAAAGAAGACGTGAATGCATAGTTTCTGGTTTTAATTGTTGCATGCAGGTTTGCTTTTTAGGAAGAATTCAAATAGGTTTGTAGGAATTTGATATGCTTTTGAACAGGTAATGATTTGTATTTTTTTTTTGAAGAGATGAAAAAAAGTTTTGTAGATTTGCATGTTTGTTTATAGGAATTGATATGCAATTTTGAAGAAGAAAAGAAATGGTTTTGAGGATTGTTTCAGCTGGAAGAAAATTTTCTTTTTTTAGGAATGAAATGAGAAAAGAAAACGAAATGGAAAAAAATGCAAGTTTATATTACTTATTTATGATTTATTTTAAAATAAAAGAAAATAAAAATTGAAATTTGACACATGTCTTGTATTTTAACACTTATTAATTTACCTATTAATCACTCAACACATGTTAACTCATGCCTTAATATACCTACCCATGTCATTTTAAATAATTAGTATTTTTAATTAAGTGTTAATGAAAGTTTAACTTAATTAATTAGCTCTTTAATACTTAGTTATGTTTTTAAAGAAATAAACCATTATATTTATAAATAAAAACAATATATATAACAATCATTTGAAAATAATATTTTTAATCATTTTAAAATAAAATTATAAAAGAGGTTGTAAATTATTTGTTATTTAAATGAATACATGTTTCATTTATTAATTGTATTTCAAATTTTCATATCTAATTTAAAAATCATATTTATTAATCAATATTTTAAAAAGAAATAAAAAAACATTTTTGTAACTTATTTTAACATTCAAACTTAAGTCAAAATATAATTTAAACAAATAAAACATTTATCCTATATATTTAAAATCATTTATTTATTTTATTAAATAGTTTTGTAAAGCTTAATTCAAAAATAAATCACAATTTCCCAATTTCAAAATATTAAAATTAGAAAATATGCTACACTAATTAAATTTAAAACCAAACTTATCTATTCAAAATATATATAAATATATATACATATTATAAATAGAAAACAGTTTTATTAACTTATTAAAAGATAAATTCACTAATTAAATATTTATTAAAGAAGATTATTGAAGTAATTCAAATTTATTTACACAGATTATTAAATTAATTTAATATTAAACATAGATTACTAAATTGATATTATCCAAAATTTTGGGATATCACATTCACTAGCTCCTATCGACTCCAGTCCAGCTCCATCGCGTAGTATTCGTCAATACAAACCCAACGCAATTCATTTCCTCCAAAACGGACCTCGTATGAAAGAGTTACAGCATTTGAAAGTTCGAACGAATTATAATATAACTAAATTTACAATTTTCTTTTATTATTTTTAACCTTCTACTTCTGGACCATTCATTTCTGTTGATGAGAATCTGGCCGTAGACTCTATTCTTCTTCCCCCAGGTTATAACGTATGCGACCGAACGTGAATCGAACCCATAGCCGCCTATCAAATTGAATTCTCGCGACCTCCTCGAGCCATTTGAAGACGATCGGCGACAAGGATTTTGAAGCTTGTCCATGCCTCTACCTTCGGCCAAGAGTAAGTGAAGTTCGGCCTCTCCAATATCGAGAAAAACGTGCGCAGAATCGAGGTAAACGCGGGCATTTTTCTTGCCCCGTGGTCGACGATAGTCGATCTTAGTTGTATAGATTTACTTGTCTTATCGAGCACTACAATCTTCTAGTTGAGGCCGTAGCTTAATATTGTGTGGATTGGAAGAAAATAAGGGACAAAGAATGGTGGTTTTTGGCCATTGGATATGTCAATGGCGACTAGGGTTAGTTGCTTAGGATTTCTGAAAAAAGAAAAAAGTGGAGGGCTTTTATAGAAAATTTCGCGCGCACTATTCACCTCAAAAATTTTCGAACTCCAAATGAAATGTGCCGCTTGGTGTTTATAATGTTTTACCTTTATTCCGAACGCAATGGAATATATATCGGGAGCCAATTTGATCAAATTATAAAGATAAGTTTTCGAATTGAATTTTTTAAATTTAAAATTCACTCAAATCGATCTCTACGCGTTTTAGCTTGCCTCGGACAAACCGTAATCCCGATTGACACGAAATTTGAAACCTTACAATAATATAAGATTACTGATCCGATGAAACTAGTTTCGTCGAAATCCGAGACTATTTGAAAAATGGCTATTTTTACTCGTCAATTAAATATTAAAATATTCCATTTCTGCAAATTAACTTTTAATTCAATTTGAAAAGTTCTATAACATCATTCTAACCCCATTATGATTTAATACAACTTTAAAAATCAATTTTAATTACATTAAACCCAATTTCCAATTAATTCTGTAATTTCAAATATTAAATTATCGATTTAATTATCCAATTAAATTCTTATATTCAAAATAAAATTTATTCAGCTTATTAAATTTACTTGTGAATATTTAAAGTCAACTAAATATACGAATTTCAAATGACAGAAATGCATTTGAAAGAAATCTGCTTTATATCTCAAAATGTAATGTCAGACATTACCATCCATACAAGTCTGTTCTGGGTTCGAACAGAACTGAAGGCACTTCCAAAGAAGCCCTTACAATCCGGATATTCACAATCCCGATCGGACTTCCCATCACAAAGGAAATCTCTATACCATAGCTATCGGTGCAGAGACAATCGATAGGTCATCCTATCATTCTCGCAAATACCAGGTCTTCAACACCGGTCTTTAAATGCTATCCATTACGACGAATCACTATTCGGAATGGGATTCATGACCCAATGGTCCTCTCCCGACTAAACCGAATAACGAGTGCTTATTTTAAAAAATAAGTGTAGCTTCAAATTCAAGAAAATCACAACAAATACGCATTTAAAGGTAAATATTGATAGTCGATTATTTAACTATCAATAGATATGCACAACATCACCAGATTCTAAATAATTTTCCAAATTATTTATTTTCCAAAAATATCTTTACAAGATATAATTTCCCACACTTCAAAAATAAATCAATGTTTATTTTTAAACAAATTCCCCTTTCCTTGATAAATTCCATGTGAATTTAAATTTCCAAATATTCATTAATATACGATTTTCAAATCGATTTCAAATATTCACTTTCAATTTATCTTTAAAAGATAAAATCTCAAAACATTTCATTTCATATTGGAAAATATTTCCATACTTATTTAACAATAAGTAATTCATAAATCTATTTATTTTCAATACTTATACTTAAATCACAATTAAGTACATATTTCATTCTTTAAAGAAAACATTCTATTAAACACATTTATTTGAGTCAAAACGAATGTTGCATAAAACATCCTTACGACAACCCAAAATCACTAGTATAGAGATTCGAAATTTAGATAGATATATAAATCCCAATACTATATAAAACATTTCCTTTCGAAAATCATTTACTATAACAACAGTGTTACAGTCCATCTTTTCCTTATTTCTCGAAAACGTCTATTTCAACAATGAATGTTGAAATCTATGGTTTTGATAGTTAATGCACTTTAAAACACCTTTAAATCATTTTAGTTCTATTTAAAAGATCACTTCCTAAAACATTTCTGTAATATATTATTCACTGTCCAAAATCGTGTACCAAATTCAACACTTCTACATATTTAATTAAAGGATTATCCACCGTCCAAAATCGTGAATATATCTACTTTAATAAGCTTTCACATTTACTTATCAAATTCAATTGGTTTCGGATTTATAAAACAACGTTTATAAATTCACATTTATGAATTTTATAAAAGCTTCAACTTATAAAATCCATTAATTAATGAATTCTATTTATATCTCATTTAAATGCCAAAATCCAATTTATAAGTTAATTCGTTATAAATCTTTTATTTTACAATATCTATTCATTTTATAACTTCACAATTTATAATTCTATAAATTTCATTTACTTATGAAATCATTTATACTTCATTTTAACACTTATAAAAACTCATTTTATAATTCCAATATTTTTAGTTTATAAATATCAATTTTATATATCTTTTATATAAACCGTTTATAATAATTCAAAAATCCCAATTTAAACTATTTTATAAAATCATTAACTCCATATTTCAAAATAAAAAAAATCAAATTTCAACTATATTTCTCAAAAATCATAATTTTTATAACATTTAAAATTATAACGTTTATTTATTTAAAATGAATCAATTCAAAATTCAATAAGACATATACTTTCAAAAATCACTTTAAAATCCTTTTAAATTTGAAAATCATTACTTTAACATTTTTAAAAGTCTAAAAATATGCCCAATGCTGTAACAGCACCAAAACATCAACTACGGCATCCAAACATCATACATCAATATGATAACAGAATATATCACAAATATCTGTAAATAAATCAATACTGTTGAGGAATCCAGCTGGATGCCTCCAACCTATTTTCCTGCATTCACAGATGTTAGCACAATACCAATCCCATTCCAATACGGAATATCGCGGTGGGATTTATAAAAAATATTATCCGCTATTATGCGGCGCAATAGGGTCTCATCCGCTATATAATGCAGGAAAATCAACTCCAAGTACATATACAATACCAATTCCAATCAAGATGGAATATCGCGGTATATGTTTTTAATAAATAACATCCACTTAATATACGAGGCATAGGGTCTATTTCAAACAATAGATAATAATTTATCATTCAATCACACAATTAAGCAATTTTAAATCTAACTATTTAAAATTTAAATTGAAACAATTCGATTGAGTGAGAAGTTCTCACCTTGCTTTCAATAACAGTCACAGTGCTTTATTTCGAATAAAATTAAACGTGCGTCTAAATTTTACCCAAATTTTTCACTAGCTCCTATCGACTCCAATCCATCTCCATCGCGTAGTATTCGTCAACACGAACCCTACGCTATTCGTTTCGTCCAAAACGCACCTCGTATGAAAGAGTTACAGCATTTTAAAGTTCGAACGAATTATAATATAATTAAATTTACAATTTTCTTTTATTATTTTTAACTCTCTACATCTGGACCGTTTGTTTCTATTGATGAGAATCTGGCCGTGCACTCTATTCTTCTTCCCTCAGGTTACAACATACGCGACCGAACGTGAATTGAACCCATAGCCGCCATATCAAATTGAATTCTCGCGATCTCCTCGAGCCATTTAAAGACGATCGGCGACAAGGGTTTTGAAGCTTGTCCGTGCCTCTACCTTCGGCCAAGAGCAAGTGAAGCTCGGCCTCTCCAATATCAAGAAAAATGTGCGCAAAATCGAGGTAAGTCGGGCATTTTTCTTGCCCTGTGGTCGACGATAGTCGATCTTAGCTGTGTGGGATATTTACCCATTCTTTTGAGGAAACCATCAAGGAATTTAATAATTGATCTTGCATTATATAAGCTTTATGTGATGATTGTGCAATTTTTTTATTGTAGATGGGTGTAGTAATGCTAATAATTTTATCTTATTAAGGGTTTACCATGTAGAAAATTGTGGGGATACAATTTCAAAGGGGAGAGTCTATAACAACCCCACGTCGAGAAGCAATTAATTCAAAATTAATAATAATTATTTAGTTAATTAAAATGGGTTTAAATAAATTTGATGTGATGATTTCAAAATTCGAAAATAAATCATTTTTGTGATAAATAATTAAAAGATAGGAATTATGAATAAACGAGGAATTTAATTAATTTTGAGAAATGTTGATATTTTTAGATTAAAATGTCTTAAATATATTATAAATGAATATAATATTTTTATAACGATTAGTGTTGATAGTAAATAAGGTTACAAAATTTATTTTTTAGGAAATTAAACTTTATTTAAATAAGATTTTTGAATATATTTAATAAATAAGCATAGAGGTGAAAATATAGAAATAAATATTTAAATGAATTGAATTATGGGAAATAATTATTATAAATTTTTGTAATATAGGATAACACTTATGAAAAATAAATACTAATTTTCATTTAGTAATTTAAAGCTAAGTAAATTTTGTAGAAGTGGGTTAGCAAAAAGAAAAGAATAAGGCAAATAGTTGTTTTAGAATTTGCATGAAGCCCATTAAGCCTAAGCTCAATACAAGAAAACTCTCTATCTTTCTTTGCTTCAGGACTAGTCCGGAAATCTCTCCCTCGTTTTATTTCTCAACAGTAAGCTCTTTCTCCTTTACTCTCCACTAATACATAATTATGAAAGCTTAACTTTTTTCTTCAAATACTAATAGAAAACTAAATAAAATTATAAAATTTCAAAATAAGCTTCTCAACGTATTACTACATCTCCTAGCACAAGAAAGTTAGAATTTTGAAGCTTCTTGGATAAGGTTTTACCATTACAGTATGTGGAAAACTAGGTTTTCAAGAAGCTATGAAGTATTACATGAAGAGTGGAGCTTTCTTAAGCTAAAATGAGTGTTTCTCCACTAAAAACTATGTCTAAATTCATGGATTTTATTTCGTATATTGAATGCAATGATTGAAGTTGCTTGATAGTGTAAAATTCATTTTGTAAAATGTTTGCTCATTGTATAAATAATGAACCCACTCACTTTCTAATATTTATCTCGAGTGTGCTATGATCTAATGTTGATTAATGTGTCCATTTGAGTGCTTGAACTGATGTTTGAAAATGGTTAAAAAGTTTGATTAAAATAGAGGAAGAAGTGGGTCGGAATGACGATGGAAGGGGGAAGCAACCTGGAGTTCACACTTCAGGTTTCACCTAAGAGGTCGACCTCTTCCACCCCTTAACTTGATAAATAAACAAATATATATATATATATATATATATATATATATATATATCAAAAGAAAATTTAATAAAATTATACTTGGAAAGTGAAAGTTCGATGAATTGTAATATTAAATTATTTTTGTGAAAAAGTTTTATTTGATATTAATTATCAATCACTAGATTTAGATATTGATTATTTAAGGAAAATTTAGTTTTTAATTTAATAAATCTATAAAAGTCTTATGAAAGTATAATAATTTATGAAATTATCTGTAACTGATATTTAAGAGTTTTCAAAGTATATTTCATGTAATTTTGAATAATTAAAGTTTTGAAAAATATATTATTAATTTAGATCTTAAAAAATTTATTTAAAAAAGCATTTAATTATAGGAAATTATGGAATATCTGTTAATCGCAATATTTAGCTTACAAACTATTTTTGGGGTTTCAAAGGAAAGAAATGATTTTTCTAATGTTATTGGTAAGTATTAAATTACTGTTTAATTTTATAAGAGATCAAGAAATTAGTTATTTATTCTAAAGAATAAATTATATTTGAGTTAGATAATTGTATAGTTAATTATGGAATATATACCTATTATCCATTTATGAGTATTTATTTTGTTATATAAGATTATATGTTTTAAATGATTCACTATCAAATATCGATTTTGTTGTTGTTATATATATATATATATATATATATATATATATATATATATATTTGAATAATCTATTTTATACACTATTCTGATCATTCTTTTCTTATTTATTGAATTGGATTATATGAATGATTCGCCATTGACGTTGATTTTGTTTAGTGATTTGGAATGATACAGTGATGACATTCTTTTATGGTTTTGTGATAATTCCACTTCTTCGTGATGAGGACTTAGAATAAACAGAGTTATAATACCTTTTGGTATGTGACTTTCGGTAAATTTCTCTAGTTATTCTTTGGACTCATTACATAGAATATTGAAGGAGCAGTGTGATGTGTGAGCATTGAATCAACATGTTAGTAACACGTGGTGGTATGGAACGCCGTTGTGTTATTTATTCGGTTATCCTTTGCTCATTAATGACATTCATACGGTGATTTATTAAGTATGACATGGCTCGCTATGGTGAGTCACATATATAGCCATGTGTTGGCATATATATCGTGATGTGTGTCAGTACAAGTATATAGCAGTGTGTCAGATATTATATATATATATATATATATATATATATATATATTTAGTATTTGTCTATCAGTGTTCAACTCCCTTTATAATTTAGGAGTGAAGCAGATTGGCTAGTATCCATCCTAGTGGCCTGATTGTTGTGGTCATGCCCTAGATCCACGACATGTTGTCTTATTTAGCCTACGCTGTGTGTCAACCAATTACTGTGTGTTGGTATATGTTTAGCCCTTATTGTGTCACCTAAGCCACTAGTCTATTACCATTTAGGGGGCATGTGTAGGGCCGCGACCTAGTTCTTGCACAATCAAGCACATTGATGGGTATGCGTCACGATGTCCGTGAGGTAACCAAGGCTATAGGAGCCATGTTGGTGGATATGTGTGTGTCATGTTCGCCAATCACGTGTGTAGTCTACTGGAGAAAGTGTGTCTATCAGTCTCCTGTCTTGTTATGGTGTGTATGACATAGACATTTACTTATACTTTTCCATGAGATGATGAGTTGTGATTATACCTGAGATTGTGTCCAGAATATGATCAATTTCTGTATCCTTCTTTAACGTATGTCATCTAAAATCCTTCTCAGCCGTGTGTTGTCGAATTCCTTTTTCATTGGCATGTATTGCCAACTACTATTTATTGGCATGTGATGCCTAATTATTTTCCTTAGGCATGTGTTGTTGATTATACTTTATAGGCATATGCCTCCAATTATATCTCCTTTTGGTGTGCGTCACCATTAATATATTTTTGTTTTTGGATGATTATTTATATTGATATGTGGATATTTTTATTTATTGATATTGAGTGATAGATCGAGGCTAAGTTACATGCTCGCCTAATTATACATGGTGATATCTCTTTATAGATGTTTTTCTAATATGGATAATGATTTCTACATATATATTATTCAACCATTCGATGTTGAATTTTATGATTTCTGATTTTTGATTTAATATGTTTTCTATTTAGGTGATGACTGTACATATAGTTTCATTATTTCTGATTCGATATATTTTTATAAGGTAATCAAATCATTATGCATGGTCTTGTGATATTTGACATTTATGACATGTTTACGATTATGACATGGTCTTGTGATATTTGACATTTATGACACTGGTCTATTGATATTCGATATATTTTTATAAGGGTGATGAAATCATTATGCATGGTCTTGTGATATTTGATATTTGACATTTATGACATGTATACATGTAAATCTATAATGTATGGGTGAAAGTAGACCCCAAAAGTTGCAAAATAAGGCATTAGTAAGATTGTATTCCAGATTTAGTTATTTGAATATTAATAGCTATTAAACTTGAGTTGAATATTATTTCTAATTCGATTGGGATTATAAGTTTAAATTTTAATTTATCGGAATAAAGATGTTTCTTTGTGAATTTCTATAAATTATCCAACTTTAAAATTATATACGAAAGTGCGTTGTTTGACATAATAAGGAATGTGCCTAAAAGAAAGAGTTGTGCAAAATAGAGATATTTACCGTATTTTTTACTGTTTATTTCAATAAAAAACAGAATAGATAATTCTTGTAACCCCAAAGACATCACAATTCCTCTTTTGAGTAATCTGTCGGAAATTATAGTGTTAGCATTTCATTTTGGGAAAATATAGTTTCAATGCATTAAAATGTAAAAATACCTAAATGTAAAACCCAAGTAACATAAATAGAAATAATAACAATAATCCATTATTGATTTAATATACATGATTTAAATAAGTTAGGGAATAAACAATAAGCAACGAAAGTACGAATAAGACAACATAATAAGGAATTAGGAAAGTTATAGTAATCAAGAAAGGTAACTATCAATTTAAAGGAATTAGTAAACTATACCTAATAGTACTAATTGAAAATGGAGCTGTAAAAGGTATTTAATCTATTAAATTTGAAAGAAGCAGTAGATGACATTAAATGGCATTAATGAAATAAGAGGTAAGTTCATGTAGGTAAATAAATACTAATAATTGAACTTAAGACGCGTAATGATTTTCCAGCTAGAAATTATTTGACTTCAGTAATACCTTTATGACGTATGTGTATTACCAGGTCTAGCTTGAATATTTATATTGACTATAAATGAAACGGCCATTAGTAAGAGTTGGAATGTGAGGCCGGTAAAGTTATGCAAGAGAAGTTTGCCCTCCGAAAGGAGCTACCAATAGTTATGTATACATTGGAATGATGCAAGACATCTTCATCTTTAAAACCCGTGGAGGGATACATTCATATATAGGTGCAAAGAATAAACCAAGGGGGATTTGCTGCTGGTTTGTAGTCTTAAATGGTCAATTAGGGTCTATTATAATCCCAACATGGAGTACTAAGTAACCAGGTGGACATTTCCTTAATTTGCATTAGACAATCTAAATGGGACGGTGGGTGTAACCTTAGTGCTACATCAGCAAGGTAGGTACCATATATTTGAAGAGTAGACTGTACACATAGGTCGAGAGCTCCATCAGACCTTTAGCGGTCAGAAAGTCTTGGGTTATGCCTAAAGATGGACTACATCTCCTACTAGTGTACATCCGTATAGGATATGCAATTGACTCAAAGTTGTTACTTTGTTTATTCATTTTCAGGAGGTGGCGTAGTTAACCTCTAGTCAAGTCTTTGAGACGAATTAGAATATGGCTAAATAGTTATAATGCTATTATTAGGCACTAACGAGAGCTTCATCGGTGTACGCGGACAATTCGGCCTGGATACTATTAGTGGACATTGGACGAAGTGTGAAGTTATGGATTCTAGTGAGGAATATATCCTGGTTCATGGGGGACTATGATACTTACACACACGTATATAATGATTTTATACCTCGGAGTAAGCTGAGTTTATAATATGCGTACATGAATTCAAAATGACTAAGCTTTGAATAATATACATAACACGTAATGGAAAACAATGGACGTAAACTAGTGCCATGGATAAAGTATGTAATTTACCAGTGACTAGATTGTTGTTTTGACACCCATCTTACTATAGCCCACATGATAGATTTAAACAGATAGGTACCGGTACAAGGCTGCAACATTAGGAGGATAGATTTCCTCATGCGTGCTCTGCATTGACAAGGGAACAAGATATCTGAGGTATTGGACTTAGTCAACATATATACTTTAATATACTTTATTATTCTGTTGTGAGTTCCTATTGTCTAGCTCTCTGATATACTTTTGTTTATTGCAAAGTACCAACACTAACGATCTATACCTTAGTGGGCTTAGGTTTTTGATTTAGTGAAAATTCGAGCCCATTAAGGTGCGGATTGTTATAAAATATATTAACTTGTTTGATATTTTCAAGGAGACAGAATAATGGAAGTGCTGAAATCAATTTATGCAAAAAAGGAAGCGAAGTGACCATCATAACCAGAAAACAAATAAGTCAATTTTGTGAATTGTCCACAAAAATACTATCCGTAAGTAAAAACTTATAGTTTACAAAAGTAAATTTAACTTCATTATTTTCTTTAGTGATGCAAAATTGATTGTGCAATATTTATAGTGTTATACATGAAAGACCTATCAAACAAGATTCGAATTTGAAAGAATGAATTATATGAAGACGAAGAAATGCAAAGAAATAAAGAACTCAAATACTATATGATATTGTTACATACGAAAAGCATGGATGGAAATTAGAACCTGAAACTATGAAATTATTAGAGATTGTATAGCTATAGACAATTTTTCTTAAATCATCACAATTTATAAAATGTAATATATTGTTGGGTGTTCGATGTTTGATATTAGATTTTAGATGTTACATATAGGTTGTTTGAAAAACACGGTTGGATGTCAGATGTTGAATATTGGAACTATCAAAACGTGATGTAATGTATTTTTTAACTGACATGTAATATAATATTTTCAAAGGAAATGTTGCTGTGCAGTATAACATTATAAAATTTGTATATTCAGTTCATATATTTGTTGGTAAAATATTCGACAGTTTGTAAAAATCAACTAATAAGGCACGCATGGATTCAAAACTAACTGGATGCACAACCTAATCGGGTAAAATATTTCTCAACCAAATATTTGGCAATTATGAAATTGCATAGAAAATATATGGCTATTGCAGAACCTAATCAAGTACATATAGATGCAAAAACTGATTGGATGCACAACCTAATTGGGTATGTATGAATGCAAAAGCTAATGCATAACCTAATCAAGTACATATAAAAAACAACCTATAACCATGCTATAATAATGATTAACTAGTCTTATACTAGAAAGCGACATATAAAACATACTTTCATGAAAAAATTATATATGTGCGTGACAGATATATAACTAGAATACATGACTTACTATATATATCACTAGAAAATATTAGCCAATTATATATTTTCCTGATAAATATTTGACTAATGCACACCCTAATCATGTACGTATGGATGCAATATCCTATGAAAAAATCTAATCGAGTACGTATGGATACAAAAACTACATAAATGCAGAACTTGATTAGGTATGCACTATAACGACCCACCATTTCAAACCATTCAAATCGATAAGCAGGCACACATGTCAGACTTGAAATGCTCAAAACAATAGAGTTGTAATTTATATTTGGCAAAACTTAGCATATACAACAAATAAATCTATCACAGAATCACAGACAAAAAGTAATACAACAATAAGCAGCATAATAGATAAATTTGTAGTTCATAAAGCTACTATAGATACATCAGAGTCTGAAACAAAATACAATGGAAAATCCCAAGTACATAAAAATCTCAAATACAAAGCAGATGACAAGTCTGAATAGAAATAACCAAAGATAATTGAAATGACTGCAAAGCTGAAAAGATAACAGATGGACCTCCTAGCGAAGCTCTAAGGTGAGTCTCAAATGCTGTGACACTCGGTCTACCCCGAGCATAAAGCAAAATACAAAATACTCGAGTCAGAATTAACATTCTTATACAAGTAAATCAACTCAAGTGAAATATAAAGTAACTCAAAGGATGTTTGGGATTCCACCCATTGAGGATCCTTTAAACTATCTACATACATAGTACAAGACACTACATAGATAATGTCTATAGTAAAGTAATCTATTAAAATAGCATTAAGGCGTTACCCATATCCCCCTTAACACATTTTTGTATATTCCCATAGTCTATACAGTACCGTAACTACTCCATAAACTGGAAGGCTATCAGAGGGCACTCCATAGGTACGGTACAAACCAAACTCGTAGAAGGCACGATAAGGCATGTGAGAAGGCACGCGAGGCAATGCCTAGGGCAGGATTCTACCATTTTTAAAAACCGGGCTAGTGGTAACGCATAGCAGCTACTACCACCCACCTAGAGACACACCCCCAAAATCAAAGGTGCACACAATCAAATCATAAAGTAATAGAATGGTATCGAAGAAGCATGCTCAATCGAAGGTGCGACCCCACTTGGCCCACGTATAGCTCCTGTTTTAGTCACATCAAGCTAACTCTACGGAGTCAGGGTTGCATTCATACCCAATACAGACTTCACCAAACCATCCTACTTTGTTTTGGAATCTCCACCACATACACGGTTGTTAAAGTGGTTTCCGATATTGGCAGAGAGTATGAAAATATCCGATCCCAGCTATTTAACAACCAAAGGCTTATTTCACACCGTGGTCATTTCATTTCAAAACAGTTCATCATCCATATCAAAATATCATATTCATTTCAAAATTATATCACTTTCGAAATCATATTCACTTCCAAAATCATATTCACTTCCAATATTTTAACCATAAAATAGTTTAAACCATCATATCAAATATTCGCATTTAAATCCAATAAATCTAAACCATACATTTCCAACTTAAATAGTTTAAATATTGAAATAGTTTATATATATATATATATTAAAATAGTTATAAATTAAAAATAATTTATATTTAAAAATAGGTTATAGATTAAAATTTTATATATACTAAAAATAGTTTATATATTCAAAAGAGTTTATATCGAAAATATTTTCCAACTAGAATTGTTTCTTCTAATTTCACAAAAAATTCAAATTAACTTTAGTTCCCAAAATTCAATTTCAATTAAAATTCTTATAACAATCATTTTTAATTTATATCGATTTAAAATCTAGGGTTAAACTTCAAATTTAAACCACTTCCAATTCAATAGGTTTGAAAATTTAAATATCCAACAATTTACAATAATTCAATTTAATAAATTTCATTTATATTTAAAATTTCAACTTTAATTTTATCTAAATCCAAATTTAAATTATTCATTAAATCCTCTTTAATCAAAATCAAGTTTTCAAGTTATGGAAACATATGTTTGAATCCCAAAATCACTAAGTACCAAATCAGTCTTATTTAAATTAAATTACAAATCAATTATTAACCAATTAAAATGTTAAGTCAACTTTAATTTATCTTTCCAACCTCTATTTATTAAAGTTATTACAACATCTTTTTTCTAAGTATTAATATATTTAACAAATATTTAGCATATTATATATATTAGTTAAATTAAATTTTTTATTAAGTTTATTATATTAATTATTTTAAATCAAAACCTGTTACTGTTAAATCTAATTTAAATCTTATTTTATATATTTTTAAAAATATAGTTATAAGTAAAATTTTATAATTTACATTTTAAAACTTAAACTATAATATGAAAATTTCCAAAACATATCATTTTAAAAAAATCTAAATTTTACACATATATTAAAATTAAAATATCTATATATTATTTTTTGAAAATCAATAATTTAAAAATCAATATTTATTAAAGCACATATATATTTTCTTCTCAAAATTCGGAAAATCATTTAAAGATAGGCCAACGGTGTCTGTATATAATTTTCTACCTATGGTCAAGTGATATGGATATTTATCATTTTAATTCGCAATTATTTAAATTTACGAGTGTATAACATTTCAACCCGCAATCCCAAATTTCAAAATCAATAAAATCGCTAGGGTTTATCATTTCAACCTATAATGATTTTCC
Source organism: Allium cepa (assembly GCA_030765085.1). Taxonomy (NCBI): domain Eukaryota; kingdom Viridiplantae; phylum Streptophyta; class Magnoliopsida; order Asparagales; family Amaryllidaceae; genus Allium; species Allium cepa. Next base: position 762,593,825 of record CM060934.1, on the reverse strand, counting down.
TTATTTTAAAATATTGTTCGGATATTTATCATTTCAACCTATAGGGAATTTCAAAACTACCAGGGAACTTGCAGTGTGGAAATAATAAAATAATAATATAAATGTTATACTAATCAATAAGAAGCATATATCATAATTAACCATTTAAATATATAACATGTTATGGGGTTATATGTCAATTAATAAAGATAAAAAATTGCAGATGGTAACATACCATGCTTAACAATTTGAATAACTAATAACTCAAATTTAACAACATATTTCAATTGTCATTTCATGTGAATTAAATTTACTAAATGTTAGTCTTAAGTGATAACTCACTTTTCAAGGCTATAGAAATTTAACAATGTAATGAGCTAAGAATCCAAGCACAAATTCCAAAGCCAAGCACGATGGACTTGAATTGATGAGAACAAAATATATAATTTTTTAAAATCTAAAATTTACTTGCATTTTTAAAATAAAATCTTTGTATTATATTTTTAAAATCAATATTTATCAAAACCCATATTTTTAGATTCAACAACATATTTATTTAAACATAATATATACTAAAGTTATTTCAAAAATCTATTTTAAGATATTAATATAAATCAAAATAAGTACCATTAAATATAATATATATAAATACACATACACACTTTTTCCTTCCTTGAAAACAAGATAACTTACATTATATATAAAATCTTACTTTACTATTATATGTATGCACATACATTTTTTTATAAGAGAGGGTTGCATGGACAAAGCACGGCAACGGGAGCCTGTCCCTGCTTTTGGCTCAGATTCCGTTATGCTAGGTGGAGTGTGGTCTGACAGCAGGTGATGGAGGCTCAGACAAGGCAGAGGGTGCGCAGGCAAGCGGGCTACCAAGCACAAGATGGAGGCTGAGGGAAAATGATTGGTGATGAGGCATGAGAGGGTGGGACTGGTGGAGGCGGACGCAGACCCTGCTGCACATGGCTGTGGAGGAAAATGGCGAGGTAGTGTGTGGGTTGTCGTTGCTAGTTTGGCCATTTAGTGGAGATGGGCTGTAAGGCGTGGTGGTTGACTGTTAGGAGAGGCAGGCTGTAGCATGGCTAAGGGGGCAGAGGAAGAGTTTTGTTTTCGGCCAGAGGTGCGATCTGGTGATGGTGGAGACATGTAGAAGGTTGTCACTTTGGTTATGTTGGCAGGTGGAGACATTTGGTGCTAGGGAGAAGAACCGGGCGGCTTGCGGCTGTTAGGGGAAGCAGTTGTGGTGAGAAGCGGAGGCAGGTGATGCTCTGGTCGGAGGGAGATCGGTAGATCTTTGGAGGGTGGTGTTCGGTGTAGAAGAAGGTAGGAGCAGTTTTATCGGAGATGAAGGAAGGATTCCCAAAGCAGGTTCGAAGGAAATCGATATACATTATATATATATATATATATTCAAATGAATGCTTAGAATGAACATAAGTTACAGAATGAAAAAAGGGTAGAGGAAAAATCGGAGTGGAAGAGAACGAACTAGAAAATATAAGTTAAACCATGGGGAAAAGAAAAAGTCATACCTGTTGAATTTAGCAATAATAAAAGCAAATGTGTGACGATCCACATTTCGGAAGGTTTAAATTGACAATAGTCCACACATGCCCAACTTAAACAATTCGAAACGTAGATAATCAATGGGGTTAACTAGGAAACAAATAAGAAAAGAAGAAGAGAACAAAACAGAATCTCAAAGTGGAACGATAAAATATAATAATCAAATAACAGTTCATGAAGATGTTTACTATACATTTGATTATAAACTATACAACATTTATCAGAGTTATATACACACATCAGGGATATATTACCAATGCAGTAGAATAGCATGATGCAGGGAATAATAATAGTAGTAGTATACCAAATCTTCGTTTTCATCCTCCGATGAATAATCTTCAATACGCTGAAAAACTTAGGACTGACCCGAGTTTAATGAAAAACCAAAACACTCGAGTCAGGACTAAAATACTCTTATGTAAGTTAAATCAATATCACGAAATATGAGTGCATAACTTAAAGGATGTTGCAGGATTTTTCATCTTCTAAGGATCCGTCAAACTATCTATATGTAATAGTGTACGCTATAATAGATAAGTCTATCAGTAATAGAAATATCATACTAGCTTTAAGGCTTTACATTATCTTAACACATTTTTATAGCATGTAGTCTATGCAGGTCCTGTAACACAGCCACTAACGTCGATGGCTAGTGAGTCCTCTATAGGTACAATACTAAACCAAAGTCGTAATGGGCTCGTATAAGGATAAATATGATAAGGCACGTGAGGCAATGCCTAACATAGGATTCTACCAGTTTACCCTTTCTGGCCGGTCGTAACCCATCCGTGGCTAACCGTGATAATCAATCCAAACGAAAAAAGTGCACCACTCGAATACGAAATCACATTAATAATACGAGAGATTAATGTCGCTAGTGGTAGCTAACCACAATGGCCAAACATAGGCTCCTGTTTTAGTTATTTTAATTATGACACGAGTGTCAAAGCTATCTATCATCGTTCTCTTACTTCATTCCAGTAAACGTCATCAATCCAACCACTACATTTTGAATATCATCTACGATGTACATAGTTGTTAAAGTGGTTCCAATATTGATAGAGAGTATGCCAATAAGGGGCCCCTAGTCTTTTTAACAACCAGTCGTCATTTTACACACCAGTTGGAACTTTTACATTTCGAAAATAGTTCATACTTGATATCAAAATACCATATTCGATACAAATCAAATCCATATCGAAATATCCATATTCGCTTCAAAAATCGTATTTTACTTCAGAACATCAATTCAGTTATGATATATCGATTTCACTTCGAAATTTGATTCAAGTTACAGTTTGTATTATAATTGCACTTTAACCCAAGTCATATTTAAATCTAAGATACAAATATAAACATTCCACCTTTTAAACTAGTTTGAATTTTGAAGAAAATAGCTTAAATTGTTTTAAAATAGCTTAATAATTTAATAGGAAAAAGAAAATAATTTAAGTAATAAAAATGTTTTACGAAGTAAAATAGTTTGGAAACTCAAAATAGTTTGAATATTCAAAGAAAACAGATTTGAAATAGTTTATACCAAAAAAATTTATTTAAAAATAGTTTCAAAGCCAAGCCGATTCAATTCCAAAAATTCCATTTCCATTTCAATTTACTCGATTCAATTTTGATTTCAAGTCGAATTTTAATTTGAATTCATATTAATTTAAATTAAAATTCCAAATTAATTTCACTTCCAATTTCAAATTAGTTTAAATTTAAATTTCAAATTAATTTCAACTTCAATTCCAAATTTTCAAACCATTTCGATTTATGTCAATTCCGAGTCCATTTCCAGATATCGATTCAAAACACTTAAATTAAATTTTCCTTTAATATCCAATTCAGAAATCCAAACCTTCAAATATAATTAAATTCCAAGCTCAATTTTGAAATATAGTTTAATTCACTTTTACTTGGCAAAATTCAAAATTCAAATAAAAGTCTAATCTGTCAAAACAAATCAATTTCCAAAAATTCAAATCATATTCTGATTATAACCAAAAATCTCAACTTCGATTAATTAAACAATTTCATTTCAAATTTAAATTTCAACATTCCGAGTTCCAATTCAAAAATAATTTGATTTCCATAAATTCGATTCTTATTTCAAAACCAAATCATTTAAATTATTTCAAATCAAAATTTTAAAATCATTTAATTTAACCAATCTGATGTCCGTATATAATTCTCTATCCAATGGCCAGGTGGATTAATCATTTCAATTTAATTCCAGGATTGATATATATCAGTTCAATCCAAAATAAATGTCATAGGTTATATGTCATTTCAACCTATTTCTTATTTATTCGAAATAATTCAATTTCAAGTTTTATATACTGTAAATTATATACAGGGTGATAACCTAATAAATAAATAAATAACCGAAATATCAACCAATAGCATCCATCACAATTAATCATCAAAACAGTCAATAAACACAACAAGCAATTAATTATTGATAAATTGATATTTTACTAGCAGATAAATTATAATTCAATTTTAACTGTCAATTTAAATTCTATCAACTAATTCAGATATCAATTAAATGTCAATTTGATTTTTTCCAACAACCATCTATAAATTTAAATTGCTTCACGATATAAATTTTACTAGGATAAAATATAATAGTTAAACATGAGCATATAAAACTCTCACCTTTCTATCTGAAATTGGAAATAAATTTCAGCTTCAAATAAATACCATCTCGATCCCACATTGTAGACGACATCGATACATTTTCATTGTAATTTGTCTTACTCAAATCCAATCTCGTATGGAAATTTTACGGGTTAAAAATCATTCGATTGTAATTAAAATTTATTAACAAAACAATTATCTTATAAATAAATAAATGGAAACCTTCTTCCTCACGTTCAAGTCAGACTATTAACGGGCACGTGAGTTCCTAGTTACAAGGGTTCTGAAGCTGGAGATCCAGATTGTGATAAAGGAGAATATGGAATTATATTTGTATTTTGAACTCCTTGTAGTAGCTACATCATGCCAGAACATGTCAAGCTTCAATTCGATTTTTTTCACGTGCGATTGATCTTCCCACAAACCATCGCCGCACTCTAGGCCACACGCCTCTACCACCAAGCATCACCTTCCCTCGCTCCTTGGTCGACCACACCTCCACCGTAGTCGTCGTGCCTCTCGTGTTCCATCAGCTTGAACGCGAGTTTGCCCTGTCGCCTTCCTCCTTTGAGAGCCGCCACTATCGATTGCGGGTTTAAGCAAGAATTGGCTTTTTTTTCTAGATCGAGATTAAATTTTTTCATCCTTTCGTTTTCTTTCGAATGGGGCTTGCGATTTAAAAGAATGGGAGAGGAAGAGGATATACTGCCGAAAAAAGGGGAAACGTGGTTTGAAAAAATCTTTCTTCTTATATTATTTTGTAATAATTAGAAATATCTAATTCGATCGACCCGTGAAGTCACGAACTCCAAATGAAGCGTGCCATCTGGCGTTTATAATGTTTTACCACCATTCCGAACACCAATGGAGTCCCAATGTCTAATTTGATCGTATGCAGAAGATAGTTTTTCAAAATCAGTTATTCTACTTAAATTCCGAAATTAAATTTCTATGCGTTTCCATCTCGCACGGCCAAATGTCAAGCCCGATCACTGCAAAACTTGAAATCCTACAATAATCCACTATTATGGATCCGATGAAACTGGTTTCTTCGAAATCCACGATAGTCGCTAAAATGGCTATTTTTACTCTTCAATTAAAACAAGTAATTTCCAAAAATTTATTTAATCACTTATGTTTAATTTTTAAGTATTAACAACCTTCATTGTTGTTTAAATAAAATTTAAGTCAACCTCCGATACCATTTTCATTCAATTATCACATTAAATTTATAAATTTAAAATAGCTAAAATTACGGATCGTTACATACTCTCCCATTCAAAACTTTTTGTCCTCGAAAAGGCGTTAAGTATAGAATTTAACACTTGATATAAGTTATCGAAATAATTAAATTATAAAACATAACCAACTTATTTGCAAAACTATTATTATGCTTCTACTATGCCATTCCGATATCGATTTTACGAAAAATACATTTTACATAGAAAAACAAGATATAAAATTTTTAAAACTTCAAAAATTTCTAATTCCTGGATTTACGAAAAATTTGGACAGAGACTCCTTTGCGCTGCTCGATCATAAATTTTTTACAATTCAGTATATGACATAAATATAACCAATATATATCAAATATACATCTTATCTCAATGACGAGGCATCCCAAAGGGCATAAATATACAATTGCGGTATGTAATCCGAGACAAGTACCTTATTATTTATAGTACGAGTGAGTTCGCTCATATTATGCAAGCAAAAGCATATAAATCTTCGTATACGCTCAAAGGGTCTTCGTATGTATCTATCTCAACTCAAATTAAGATACTAATTGCATATAAAGATATGGAAGCATGTACAAATGAATTACAACTATATAAAATGGATTTTGAATCCTAACAATAAATACAAGCACAAACCCACAACATTCAACAGTCCTATGCAATCAAAACGATTATATCAATGGTTTGCAACAAAAGAAACCATCCAACCATCAATATCCGTCCAATTAATGCAACTAATTCTTAACCATGTGAATTTTACGTTATCCAGTGTCAATTTTTTTATTTTTCATACCCTTCATTCCTATTAACATTTATTTCATTAACATTTTAATTGGTTCATTTCAGTTTAATCAATATTGTAATTCAGTAAACAATTTAAAAATGAAATGTTTAATCCTTAATATAATTTAAAGGATAAAGTGGTTAATGAAAATTGATTACAAGGATTATCAAATAATGATTTTTTTATGATAATTAAGTAATTAATTAAGATAAAAGGATTATCTTTTAATTTGATTAAAGTCCTAAGTGATTAAAGATTAATTGCTTTATTTAAGTTATTAAAAATAATTACTTAATGTAGTAATTTAAAAAATTAACTACTTAATTAATGATTGATTAAAAATTAATTAAAGTAATTAATAAGAGGATAATTAATTATTAATCTAAGTAATTAAAGGTTAATTACTTAATAATTAAAGGTTATTAATTAAAGTAATTAATAAAAGGATAATTAATTTAATATGATAACTAAGGAATAATTAATTAAGTAAAGGGAATTAATTAAGATAAATAATTAAGGTTGATTAATTTCATTAATTAATACCAAATGATTTGTAATTAATTAATCAAGATTTGATAATTAATTCATAAGTAATTAATTTAGTTGGAAATTAAATTGAATTAATTAGATATGGACAATTAATTAATCCTGCTTATAAATGATTATTGAATGCTTGGATTGCTTACGAATGTTTGTATTGTATGAGATGCCTTGAATTGATTGTCCTAACTGATCTATGATATTCTGTTCTGTGAATTGAGCTATGTATAATTTATTCATTTATCTATGATACATTTGTATATTAATTGTGAATTTGTGAATAAACGATAAGCGTTATAAATTATACCGCTTATTGATTTTTCTATACTTGAATCTGTGATGGTTGTTGATATTGCATTATTGTGTAAAACCCCTGGACTATCCATACACACAAATATAAATTTCACGAGGATATTGTTTAAGTCACAGATATTTGAATTTAATAAAATGGTTTTAAAGTTGAATTTTGAATCCAAATGGTTTTGGAAATGGAATTGGGTTAAATATGAAAAGCTTTTGAAAAGGAGTTTTAAAGATAAAAGTTATTTTGAATAACTTGACAAAGTTTTGAAATTTGAAAAATTGTTTTGAATTTGAATCAAGACTTGAAATTGAATTCTATATTTGGGGATTATGGTTTAAAAAGGTTATACAAGTTATAAATGTGTTTATATGGGTTTTAAACCATTATAAAAGTATTGTTTTTGGGAATTTGAATTTAACCCAAGTTTTATACTTGAAGGGTTTTAACTTGTGCAATGTAATTGGAATTTTCCAAAACGAAAACTATTTGTTTTCAAATAATAATTGCTTTCATATAAAGAAAGGATTCCAACTTGTGTTTAAAAGGTTTCAAGTTTGAAATGTAATAGTTTTGAAAGCTATGAACAATTTTTGTGATAGATGGTTGAACCTTGTTTTGAAATTAAAGAGGATCTTAAAAGTGTATCTTTGGTATAAAAAAATTGAAATGAAATTGTTTTGAAAGCGATAGATGAATCTTTATGGAAGATTGGTGAAATTTGTGAAGTGAATCTTTTTGTTTAAAGATTTGAAAAGGGTAATTTGTTTAAAACATTTGAAGAAAAGTTTTGGCTATAAGTTGTGACTTAACGGTGATCCTAATATCCATATGTTTTTAAATATTGCGCTCATATTTTGGTTTAGCCGGGAGAGGACTTTGTGTTATATAACCCATTCCGAATAATGATACAACGTTATGGATTGCATTTGAAGACCGATGGTGAAGACCAGATATTTCGAAAGAGAAAGGATAACTCGTTGAATGTCTCTGCACTAGCTGATCCTCAGTATAGAGATTTGATTACCGTTTGTAATGGGGTGTCCGGGCGTGATTGGGGATTATCCGGATTTGCAAGGGCTTCTTTGTGAAGTGCCTTTGGTTCTGTTCGAACCCGAAACAGACTTGTATGAATGTGTGTCTGACATTACACCTTGAGATGTAAAACTGGTTTCTATCAAATACATTTCTGTTTGGTGGCGGAGAATTTATTCTCTTAGCTTAACACCCTTCTCTGGGACGTACGAGCTCAGAGGTTATGTAGTTGATGGTTACTAGTGATACATTCCCAATTTGGTAATGTGGCATACGAAGTGCTGTTGATCGTTTGTTGATCGAAGCATGGCTTTTGTGTAAAGCGTAGCTTTGTGAACGAGACTGCATCAGGACCTCACAACCCGGTAATGGTCGAAACAGGAAGAACGCAGCAAGGTTATTTAGGGGTTGCACCCTTAAGGTATGTCTATTTCTTCTGGAAAAGGGTGGTATCATGGTATGGAGCCCAGATACTTAACTCATGTGGTCACTGCAAATTTATTACTTTGTGGTTGCTTTGTGGTTGAGAGCTCTCGGATAAAGGTTGCAAACGACCGAGGATGGCATACTTGTAGGTGTTACTTCTGGGCAGGGGTAACCCGACCTTGTGTCGGCAGAGAGTTGGGTAAGTTCTCGGGGCGTCCCTCCAAAGGCTTACCCATGTGGCAATAGGAAGTTCCTTAGCCTGAACATTTATTGGAAGTCCAACGAAACAATACGCGCCTTATACGGTTTTAGTTGTATAACCTGCCATGGAATGTGGCGGTAACCTGCTATTGAACATGGTAGCTATAGTAGGCATACAATAATGGTTGTAATCTAGCTAAGATTAATATTATACTTTCGAAATGTTTTCCACTATGCACTAGTATCAAGCATGTTTGACTATCATAAGGGGAAATCTCCTCTAATTCTGCGTTTGCATGGTGTGTGCGACAGGAGGCTTTATGGTAGTTTCATTTTCCACAAAGCATTGCGCTTTTCTTTTAAAATCTTTTGTTTTTCTTTTGATAAAGATAAAATGTTTTTGTTTTCTCACACCAGTCCCATGACTGACTTGAAGTTTATTTTTCCGTTTCTAAACTCTAGGTGCCTACAATTTTCCACATGGGCGGTCTAGAGTTAGATTTTTAGATAGTCAGCTAGTAGATGTAAATTTCGGTCGCCTCCAGCTTTCTATTTTGAATCCTTTGGTGCCTTTGGGAGCTTCGGCAATGGAGTCATATTCTATTGGATTTTCAATTTCTCTCGAAATCAAAAGATATCATTTCCGTTGTTGTTGTCTTGATGTATATTGATATCATTTGTGTCAAATTATTGTTTTGAATGTTGTATATCAATGTTATATTCATTCTCTTCCGCTATGTTGTTATACTTAATGTGTTATAAGCTTGAGCTAACCAAATTCGGCGTTTGAATCTACGGCATTGGAATATGGGTAATGTATTCGGTGCTGATTTTCGAAGTCGGGTCGTGACAGTTTGGTATCAGAGCTAAGGGTTGAAATTAGCTTTTAGAGTATAACACATTAGGTAACTCATTAGAGATAGGGTGAAGTATTCCCTAGAATGAGTAATCCCTAAGATTTCTGTCCGTATGCCTCAGTGAATTCTCTTACTATCCATTGAGTGTAAGTATGAAAGCAAGAAGAGGACGAGGTAGGGGACAGGGAAATACCACTACAAATGGTCTATACCCTGCAACAATGGAAATAACTTTCTCTATCAATTCTCTTTTTAATCATCATCTGATTTCGACTCTTTGATGATTTCATTATGGCAGCTAAAGAAGAAGCTCTGGTACGATGATGGCCCTACGAATCGTGTAGATAAGTTCCTATTTCGTATTTTTTTCATCGGTTCCTTATCAGCTTTTCATTTTAACTTTAATGAATTTGGAATTTTAAATTGAAATAAATTGGTTACTAAATATAAAGTTAAATTGGATTGTATCAATGAAATGATTTAGGTCAAAACCAAAGTTTAAAGTTTTTGATGTAATTTCGTTTGAGGATTAAAGTCCGAAGAGGGACAAGTTGGTGTATACTTTGGGATATTTCAACCTGGATTGAGTGTCCATTATTTGTTCTATTGGGTCCATATATATTCTACGAGTGGTTAGTTATCCTTCGAACTAACCTATGCCCCTGCTTATTTCGTAGATCTGGTGACCTGAGTATCTTGTGAGATATTGGATGAGTTCGTTCTCACTATTATTGATGATATTCTGATTTAGTAAGCCAAATACAGAATAAATATTCAGTTTGACTTGGAAAACAGTTTCACTATCTTTGTGTATTCATCCTTTGTTGTCTCCCTGGCAAATTTCGAGGATGAAATTTTGTTAAGGGGAGAATCTATAACGATCTCGGTTTTAAGTCGAATTTAAATTGGTAATTAAAATAAATTTTTGGATTAAATTGTGAATTTAGTTGTGAATTAATTTGGGAATAAAAATACATATAAGTTTTTAAAATAAAGAATTTGATTTTGAAATCTAAATATTTTATAAATAGATTATAATTTGGAATTTGAATTTGAAATTAAAAAACATATATGTTGAAAATAAATATTTGGAAAATATTTATAGATTGTACATGAATAAAATATATATTTATAAAAAGATATTGTTTGTTTATTCATTTATAAATACCAATTGATTATATATTAATTTTTGAATTTGAAATTTAAAAATAAATGTTTTGAATAATATCCAATATATATGAGCTCTATTTCAAAATTAACAGAAATTTGTTTTCTAATTTATAATATACATATCCAATATATATTTTGAAAGTTGTATTGGAATTCAATATAGTAAATTTTTAAAAGATATTTGAAAGTTAAATTTTAATTTGATATAAATAGTTAAAAAAAGTTGTTTAAAATTAAAAAATTTATTTTTTTAAAGACTTATATATATATATATATATATATGAATATATAAATAAAGGAAAATGTATATAAATAAATATTTATTAGATTTGATAAAAAAAGGTTTAATACATTTTCTTTTGAAATTTAACTAGAGATAAATAAAAATTTGTTTAAATAATTTAAATTTAAGAACAAAAGTAATTTATAAAATAAAAAGGTATAAAATATAAATACTTAATTAAACAAGGGCTAAAATATAATTTGTAAATAAAATTAAGTGAGGGTTTAAACATAATATTATTACATATGACATTTGTATGTTTATAAAATTATGCACGAACAAGTGATAACAATATTAACAAGTGTAAAAGAAAATAAACATGCAAATAAACATGTGTTAGTTTGTATTTACAAGTGGCATTTTATTTTATTTTAAATTAAATTTATATATAAAAATGAAAAGAGAAACCCGACCACTCATTTTCAGTTCTAAAACTCTTTACTTCTCAATTTCTCTTCATCTTTCTAAAATCAAAACTGAGATGTAAATCAAAACCAGAGAGAAACCAAACCTGGAAATCAAAATACTTCTGGTTTCAAATCAAAATTTATTCAACTCAAACATCAAAATAAAGAAGAAACCAGGCTTAGCCATTCCCCTCTCAAATTCTTCATCTTCAAAACAAGATAAAACCTGATCAATGTAAGATCATCTTCAACTTCAAATTTCAGAGCAAATCAAAATCCAGTTTTCAAAAGATTTAAAGCAATTAACCTATTTTCAACCTAAATACATCCCAAATCAGTTAAACAAATCAGAAGCAAACTACAAAACCTCGAGTGAAAAATCAAACAATAAGCTTATGAAAATCAAAGATTAGTTTCAACTTCAATACATTAGAGCTTCAGATCGAAACCATTTCAATTTTAAAAGCAAGCAAGCTAAGAACTCAACCTGACCAAGTTCAAAAAAAATTCATATGTTCCAGACACATAAATAGTTGTCTCTATTCTTCATTCTAAGGTGACTAAACCTTATTTTTAAAACTGATCTTCTTAATTTTTATGCCTGTGATGATGATGATGTGATTGTACAAAATAAAATGTGATGTACATCTGTATATACATAAAGATATAAGTATGCATGTCTGTGTTTATGTCTATACACCTCTCTGTCTATATAAAAGGTCAACAAATCTAGAAAAAATTGCCTATCTTCTTTTCCGAACAACATTAAGCTTTGATCTTTAAAGAAAAATTGTTAGTAACCTTATAAATTCATTTTCGAAAGTAATTTAAAGTAGGAATATTCAATAAATATTTAGAAAATTAGGTATATCAGTAGGATCTTTTCAAACTTGAAAATTCGATGTTTTTATTTTCAAATTTGGGTTATATAAATAAATTTGTGTTTACAAACTATGATTTTTAAAATAGAAATCAGGATTTTTAACTTTGATTCGAGACAGAAATTTCAATATGAACAGAAAAACTATTTTCGTCAATAACTGATGAACAACGACGAACTATGGGCCGTGCTCAATGTCGAGGGTGGTTTGGTTGATGTTGATTAATGGAAAAATAATAGGAGAATTTTTAGATGAACGTGGTGATGGGTTGACGTCGAACTAGGGCTCGACTACCACTTTGTGTCGATTAGGTCTATGCAGTTATAGTTTCGAAGTCAAGGTGATTTAGATGATCGGACCGGAGGGGAAGGGTTCATGGGTTGTGGCAAAGCTCTGGTTAAGATCTCATGGCTTCTAGTGATCTTGAGTGGTCGGACGAGATGATTTTTCGATGATCGATGGGTTCCTGTATTCGAGCAAGTTACTCAAATTTAAATACGACGAATTGATGGGTATTGAGGGGTTGTGGTGATCGGCAGAGGTGTCGGTGATGTGTCGAAGGAAGCATGGTCAGTCGGAGATGGCCAAGGTGGCGTGCACCGTTCACGTGCTCGCTTGTTCTTTTCTAGTTGTTTAAGCCTTGAAGAAGAAAGGAGATAGCTCGGGTTCGTCTCGAAGAATGTCGCGTAAAACTCGAAGCAAAAGGAAATGAAGAAGGACACAAAGTCAAGCTCGAGATTAAGCTCGGGTATTCAAGCATTTGGCTCGGGTATTGTTAAGTAGGTACCAGGTTTCAAAATTTAAAAAGGAATATGTTTCCAGGTTTTTAAATTTTCAAATAAATCAAAATTTTAAATTTTAAGACAACCAAGTTTGAACTACCATTTTAAAAATAAATTTTCATTTTAAAAATAATTTTATTTGAGTTTAAAGTATTCCAATATATATATATAATCTTTGTTAAAAGTTTATTTTAAATAAACTTAATATTGTAACTCAGTAAACAATTGAAAAGATGAAATGTTTTAATCCTTAGTATAATTTAAAGGATAAAGTTGAAATGATCCAGAATTTCTGTTATTTGAAATTTGTATATTTAATTAATTTTAAATATTTAAAAGTAAAGTTTATAAGCTGAATAAATAATATTTCGTATATCTCGATTTAATTGCACAATTAAATTGTTAATTTAATATTTGAAATTTCTAAAATAATTGAATTTGAATTTAATGTGAACGAAAACGATTTATAAAGCTAAATTAAATCCTATTTGAATTAGAATGATGTTACAGGACCTTTAAAATTTAATTAAAAGTTAATTTGTAGAAATTGAATATTTTAATATTTAATTAACGAGTGAAAATGGTCATTTTTCAAACGGTCTCAGATTTTAACGAAATTAGTTTCATCGGATCCGTAATGTTATATTATTGTAAGATTTTAAATTTCGTGTCAATCGAATTTACGGTTTGTCCGGAGCAAGCTAAACCGCATAGAAATCAGTTTAAGTGAATTTTAAATTTAAATAGTCGATTTGAAAACCTATCTTCCAAATACAATCGAATTGGCTCCCGATATATATTCCGTTGCGTTCGAAATAGGGGTAATACATTATAAACGCCAGGCGGCATGCTTCGTTTGGAGTTCAGAAAAATTTCGGATGAATAGTGTCGTGTAATTTTCTATATAAGGCCATCATTTTTTCTATTTTGCAAAATATTAGGGTTTTAAACCCTAGCCGCTGCCATTGACGTTCTATGGCTAGATTTTCATCTTCTTTCTCCTCTATTATATTCCAATCCACAAATCGATTCAAAAAACTTTCGACTGCAATATTGTAGATCTATGTGAGGGCTTCAAATCCATAAGAGATGATCAAATATGAAGTGAGGTGGAGGAGGATAATTGGACGATTTCTTCACACGTTTATGCATGGTTTTCCATGCCTAGGGATTTTCGAGCTCGCCTGTACTTGGCCTTGGGTAGCTCTCGTCGAGGGCAGTTGAGTGGAAGTTCCTGATCGTCGTGAAGTCGAGTATAAAGCTGGCGATAATTCGTTGAAGAGTGGCGGCTCATGGATTACGGTGTATGCGTGTTTTACTGCTGGGCAAGAAATAATTTTGCATGGCCTGGATTGCTTTGATCGAAATCAATGGCCAGGATTCAACTAGGGTTAGAAAATAAAAAAATAAAATTGTAAATTGATTTATATAAATCGTTTAAGGTTTAAAATACTATAACTTTTTCATACAAGGTCCTTTTCGCACGAAACGAATTGCGTTGGGTCCATATTGACGAGCACTACATTATGGTGCTGGATCGGGATTTATTTGAGCTAGTGAAAAATTTGGTTGAAATTAAATACTCGTTTAATTTTAATCGGAATAATCGCGACGATTACAAGCAATGTGAGTACAACTCACTCTTTCTGACTCACTGATATTTTTATATAAGTGAGAATAAATATTATTATATGATGATTGATGATTGTTTGTTTGATATATGATATGCTGATTGGTATTTGGATATATATACTGCCTAGTGGAGCAGATGACCCCATATGTTCCTGTGTATGAGCGGATGAACCTTTGTACGCACGTCTGCCTCAAAGCGGACATTGTACACATATTCTAATATGTATATTTGTTGCAGGTGACAGGTTAGAGGGATCCAACTGGATTCCTCACCAGTATTGGTTTATTTACAGATATTGATATATATGTTGTTATCATATGACATATGATGTTTTGGATGTTGTGATTGATGTATTTGGTTCTGTTGGAGCATTGGGCTATTTTTGGTAATTTAAAAATGTTAAAGCGATGATTTCCAAATTTAAAAGAGTTTTAAAAGTGATTTTGGAAATAAACCTTTTATTGATTTTTGAATTGTAAAGTAATTGAATTTATTTTGAATAAATAAATATTATAATTTTTATGTTACAAAAATTATGATTTTTGTGAAATATAATCAAAATGTGATTTTTGAAATATGGAGTTAATGATTTGGTAAATAGTTTAAATCGAGTTTTTGGATTATTATAAATGGTTTGACATATAAGATTTATTAAATTGAATTTTATAAATCGGAATAATGGAATTATAATGGAGTTTTAAAATTATTAAAATGAAGTATAATTAAATCTTATAAGTAAATAAGATTTATGAAGTTGCGAAGTTATTAAAGTAATAAATTTTGTAAAATAAATTAATTATAAGTTACTAACTTATAATTTGGCTTTTTGGTATATAATTGAGTTATAAATGGAATTGGTTAATAAAGGAATTTTGTATATTGAAGTTTTGTAAAATAGAAATGTGAATTTATAAACATTGTTTTATAAATGCGAAATCAATTGAATTTGATAAGTAAATATGAAAGCTTATTAAAGGAGATATATTCACGATTTGGACAGTGGATAATCCTTTAATTGAATATGTAGAAGTGTTGAATTTGGTTAGAGATTTATATTCACGATTTTTGATAGTGAATTATCCTTTAAACTAAATGTTGAAATAATATTAAATTTGATAAAGATGTATTCACGATTTTGGAAGGTGAATAATCTCTGAATTAAATAAATTTTTTAGGAAGTTATATTTTAATTGAAGTAAATGGTTTAAATATGTTTTAAAAATGCGTTAAGTATCGAAACCATAGATTTCAACATTTATTGTTGAAATAAACGTTTTCGAAAAGTATAAGGAAATGATGGACTATAACATTGTTGTTATAGTAAATGATTTTCGAAAGGAAATATTTTTATATAGTATTGGGGTTTATATATCTATCTAATTTTCGAATCCCTATACTAGTGATTTTGGGTTATCGTAATGATGTTTTACGTAATATTCATTTTGACCCAAATAAATGTGTTTAAGTGAATATTTTCCTTAAAGGATAAAATTTATACTTAATCCTAATTTAAGTATATGAAATATTTTCTAAGTGTTGAAAATAAATGGAATTGTTAATTACTTATTATTAAATAAGTATATGGTAATGTTTTTCAATATAGAAGTTCATATGGTTTTGAAGATATATCCTTTTAAAGATAATTTGAAGTGAATATTTGGCAAGTAAGTTAACTAATGAAAGATTAATTAAAGGGCCCAGTGATTGTTTTGATGCTGAATATTTGTTTGTATGCTTTGATAGTTAAATAACCGACTACCAAACATTACCCAAATTTTAGTTCCTCGACTTGATGTGGGAACTATTTAGTCGTACACTTAGTACGTAGCCTTCTGTATAGGCTTGATTATCGTTTGTGTTGAGGATGATGATTCGTATAGTGTGGAGTATTACTCCAATCCATCAAGCTTCCTTCTTGGCCCGAAGGATAGCAAGTTGAAAGTTGGTGACGTCATAAGTCTATGAGACTTAGTTTCAGTGTGAGGTTGAGAAACGCTTTTGCGTTGTTGGTGTGAATAGAACGGGATCAGATTTTCTTAGTGATGTTCGTACATGATAGGGGGTTCTAGCTTCTTGTTAGGTAGCGAACGGATGACTCTTACTCCTACGTACATGTCCCTGATTATCCGTACATCTGTATTTGCTTGATTATCCGTTGCATTGCTTAGTTGTTTTAAATTATCGACATTTGTAAAGACAGGTTATTATAACTGTTCAGGCTGATAACTATTGATTGATTGTTGACTCTGATTGATGTGTATATATGTATATACAGTTTTTGTTTAGTAAATATCATTGATATGATATTATAAATTTTCTACTGCGATATGAGATTCTGTATTGTTCTGTTTGGTTTTATCTTCTCTCTTTCTTCTCTTCTCTTCTTCTCTTTTTTTTCTTTCTCTTGACTTTCCATCAGTCTGTGCTTTTTGGGTCAGACATTTGTGGATTATTGTCGATTCAAAGGGTATGGATTTTCAGGTCGTGACATCTGATATCAGAGCTTAGATTTTGTATATTCTTAAGCTTTGATGTATACACAGTATAGATGGGGACAGTAGCACCCTAGATTGAGTTTGAGTGTTGTATATATATGAGCGCGTATTTGTTAGTGAATATAAAATGTTTTATATTGTGTTTGCTTATCCATTGAGGTGTTTGTGAATTCTGGTCGGTATGTGGGATGCCATGTTATTGATAGGGATTTCCAAACATTAAACGAGGCAAGTCGACATAGTATCATTTTAAATTGGGTACATGAAATAATTTTACCTCTATTATATTTTATATAAAATGGAAATGATTTTTCAGAATTATTAAAGTATAAATAAATTAATTGTTTGGTTGTTAGGAAATGTAAATATACATAATTAATAAAAGCCGTTTGAATAATTTAAATAAAAACAACACTTGTAAAATAATAAATTGTATGAGAAAATGAATTATAAAGTAGGGAATTATAATTAAAATGATTTGTAATTGTGAAATAATCCTATATATAAGAAGTGAAACTACATGAATATATTTATAAATATGAGTTATAAATAAAAATGAATTTGGAATAATCTTATATAAGTAAAGTAATAAGTGAAATTATATAAGTATAGATTTATAAATGTGATTTGTAAATAATAAAAAGAATATAAAGCACTGAATTCACTACTGTTGCTGGAAAAAAATAAGGGTGATGACTGCAGCATCATCAATATCATTTTCGAGTTTCTATGTGATGGATTTGCTACCAATAGTAAATTAGAAAATTTAGTTTTGTTGTGAAACAAATTTGAATTTAAAATCCGAGTTGTATGTAACATCCCTCCTTTTCGCACGCTTTAAATCGACATACGTGCCAATTCGAACCATACGAAAGGGCGGATTGTTATGGGGTAAATAAGAAAAACAAGAGAGAAATAAAACAAAACATAATCTCACAGCAGAAGGATAAAATATAATAATCAAATATACAGTTTATAAAGCTGTTTAAATATTCGATTATACTTATACAGCATACATCAGAGTTACACATACCATATAACAATGCAGCAGAACAATATGAGTATAGTGGAACCATATAATGTATATTAATAATAATACTGAAATCTTCGTCTTCGTCCTCCAGAGGTAAAGCCTTCGATCCTGAAATACTCGGACTAACCCAAGCGAATTGAAAAGACAAACACTCGAGTCAGAACTAAAAGATCTTATGTAAGTTAAATCAAAAGAATAAATATGATTGTAGTAACTCAAAAGATGCTCGGGATTACATCTCTTAAGGATCCGTTAAACTATTTACTACGTAGTATATTTCGCTATTATAATAGTGTCTAATTGTAAAATAAACTTACTTTTAAATAGCGTTAAGGCTTTACATTTTCCACCTTAGCACGTAATAGTCCCAGTAGTCCATCCAATATCATAGTTCCTCCTGATCGGGAAGCCACCATAGGAAACCACACGGGCTACGGGAGAAATCCAAACTCGTACAAGGCTCGGTATGGTAGGTGACACGGCACAACTAGGCAATGCCAGGGTAGATATACCAATTACGCTTCTGGGTCGGTGGTAACGCGTAGTGTGCAGCTACCGCCCACCTCGAACAAACTCCCCAAATCAAAGAAATCAAAAGTGAAGGTGACCACCGAATCAATCCAAAGTCAGAGTATAGTATCGAAGGGAAGTGTCCGATCAGAGATGCTACCTCATTAACCCGTCGATCGCTCCTGTTTTAGCTGCCTTATGCCAACTCACGGGAGTTGGGTCCACGTATTTACCTTACAGGAAACGCCGCCACCAACCTACTTCATTCTGGAATCTCCACCATGTACACGGTTGTTAAAGTGGTTTTCGGAGTTGGCAGAGAGTATGACAACTTCTGATCAATGTCTCTTTAACAACCAAACGTTATTATAACACCGCGGTCATTTAAAAATAATTTTACTTTCAAAACCAAAATATAATATCTATTTGAAAACCATATAAATACAGTATCCATTTCAAAACAAACTCATTTGATATTATTTTTATAAAACCCAAATTAATATAATATCATTTTATTTCAAATATATTTCTTTTCCAAAATCATATTACTTTAAAATTTATAATAATTGGAAACCAAACATTTGAATTATAACTATCTAACATAAAACTTCGAAATTTGTAGCTTTAAAACAATAACTTTCAAAACTTAAATGGTTTGGATATTCAACAGTATGTAAAATAGTTGATTTTAAATTACTTTATAAAGTAAATAATTTCCACGCCTTTACCATTATTCACTTCAAATTAAGTCCAAACCCATAAATTTTTAGATTCACTTCCAGTTCAATAAAAACACTTCGATTCCAATATATTTCAAACTTTGAGTAATTAACAATTTCAAAACTAAGGTTGGAAATTTCTATTCAACAATTTATTGTCCTATTATTTAGTTTGAAATATTTACATAATGAATCCAAAATCATTAAAAATAAACTCAAATTTCTAACAACTAAATATTTCCTTCAATTTATTTATACTAGAAATATTCATTTAATTTATCTTGAATAAAAATCCAGTTATAAATATCATACTTTTAAATTTCCATATTTAAATAAGTTTACATCAACTTATGGAGTTTAATTTTTAAATAAGCTCAATTCCAAATAATTTTCCAATTTATCTTCCAATCTTGATTGATTTGAATCATTTAAAACTCTCTATATATACAAAATTTAAACCTGTACTTGAAAAAAAATATAAATTACTAAACTTCATTTTTTCAACTTATTCATTTTTATTTAATAGATTTATACATAGCTTAAATTCAAACATTTAACTATATATGTATATATATAATAATATTTATATAATATCAAATTTTTATATTTATTAAACCGTATCCTATCCAAACCATAGAAATTATTTTCAAAATAATTATATATAGACCGACGGTGTCTGTATAGAATTTTCTATCCTATGGTCAAGTGATACGGATATTTATCATTTCAATCCGCAATTTAAAAATAAAAATTTACGGTTGTATATCATTTCAAACCGCAATCCCGAATGAAATGAAATGCATGATAACTTGCAGATTATATAATGTAGAACACATCATCCATTCACCAAACATCAATCATCAACCATTTATTACAATCACCATCCAATTTGAACAAAACATCAATATATAGCATAAAAAAAATATAACAGGTATCAATGAACAGTTTATATTCAATAATAAGTTAATAACTGTAAAATTGGAAGTTTATACGCAAAAATAAATAAACTTAACTGTCAATTTATATGCAATAATAAATTAAATAAAAATTTAATTTAAATAAATGCAATCTAACTGAGATGATGAATAAAATATGCCAAACAGTCATAAATGAATTTCTACTCATATCATAAATCAATTTAACAAACATAAGAAATTTTAGAAGTTGTGAGTGGGTTAAAACACTTACCTTTTGAATTTAAATTGAATTTAAATCAAATGTAAACCCAAAAATTTGACCGTCTCAGAATTTTTCCAAACCAGCGTCATCAAGTCCGAAATTTCAATACGATCCTAACAAAAAAAACCGCGTGTAAATCGGAGTTCGTACGCAAGAGTTATGGCGATTAATGCGATTTGAAATCAAAATAAAAGAACAAAAAAGAGAGGACATATTCACCTAGTTGCCACGTCATCCCTGCAAATGCTCCCTCTCTGTCACGTGTTTGCTACCGAGCTTCCAGGAAATTCACAAAAATCGAACCCATCAACTAGCCGTTGACCCCAAACTTTGACCGCCGATAACCACCACTCCGCTACGACTTACGGCCACCAAGCACCACCGTAGAGACCCCCCCATCTCCCCCTCTACCGTCCGACACCACCTTGGCACCCCCAGGTCGCCGCCCCTTTTAGGGTTTTTGAAACCCTAAGTCTCCAAATAAGAGCGCCTCCGATCGAATTAGCCCTCCCGACTACCAGCATTAGCTTCCCCTTGTCGAGCTCCTCGATACCCAGAAAGGAATTTCTCGATTGCTGGCCAAATCAAAAACGCCCAAATCACCATATGGGTTTCGAAATTTTGACCTTTGACCATGATTTCCCGCTGATTGAAGCGCAATTTCGAAAAACAAATAGTAGACGCTGATTCGTATCGTCTAGATGTTCGATATATATTTTTTCCAGAATTCTCTAAGGATTTTGAATTTTAGGCTTTGGATTTGATTTTTGAATTTTAAAATTGGATTTAGGGTTTATAGCCATTGGAAAAAGAGGAGGAGTTGATGAAATTTACGTGTAGACAAATAAGAATAGGCGGAGGCTAGGTTTAGTAGGCTATTTATAGATAAAGTTGAAAAATAGATGGATCGGGTTGATAGATATACGTGCTAGCGCTAATGTGGTCCAAAAAGCCCGATCTGACCCCGGAATGAAATTAGGTAAACCCATATATCAAAATAGGTGTTTTAAAATATTCTAAACGCAATGGAAAAGGTTTCGCGTCCAAATTCCATCGTATGGAGAAGTTATGTTGAAATCAATATTTTTAAATTGATTTCAATTGATTTCAATTGCATAAATTTCAAGGCGATTCGAGTCCGTACGATCAAACGACAAGTCCAATCGCTACTAATCTTGAAATTCTATTATAATTCACCGTTACGGATCCGATGAAACTTGTTTCGTTGAAATCCGAGTCAGTGGCCAAAATGGCTATTTTTGTATTAATTAAATAAATTTACAATAAATTGATTAAATCAAATTTCCTATTTAAATTCTGAAATTGACAATCTTTATCACTTATATTTTCTTAATCCCTCGTATTAGTTAAACCAAATCTAGATGTAAATTTAGAGTTAATAAATTTATTCATTTCAACGTTAAATTTCAATTTCATTACATTCGCAAATGATAAATTAAATTTGCAAAAATTCCTTTTAATTGACTTCCATTTAATTATTCAATCTATTAGTAACCAATAGATGAGACTACCATTGGATTCATACTCTATTACGTAAATATCTCCAAATTTCATCTAAATTTATATTTACGTAATTTTTAAATATTAAATCCATTTAATTGAAATAAATCATATTATCGTAATTTAAATTCAAATAAATAATTAAATGTTTATTCCCATTCTTTTTATTCAAACGATCTTTATCCTATAAGCATACTTAACATTTGTTTATATTTCATTACACTGATACTCCTATATACATCTTAGATTTGTATCAACGGTTACATTTAAAAATGTGAATCTTGTCAATTACGCGTATTAATTAAGGTTTTAAACTCAATTAACAAAGTTTCCTAAGTCCAATCCATTTTTACCAAATTTGACAATCCCTAACCATTTGTACTACATTCCTTATTAATGTAATATTTATTAGATTTTATTTCAAATTAACGTACAACTTAATTTCCCTTAATTGAGATCTGATTACCAAATTTTAGTTTAACATACTAAATGAAATAAACAACATATAGATTGTTACATATTTCCTTTACATTCCTTTATAGGTTTATTACTTAACAATCACCATTAAAAAATCCCGTGTATACACAAACTCTATATTTCGTAATCACATTCAATCAATTACGTATTACTTTCCAGCAAGTAATATGATTACTTAGAGAACGTTGATTTTATTCAATTACCCTTTATTGAAATCCAAATTAATTAATTTATTAAATGCTTACATTTATTTCTCTATATTCAATTTGTTTCACCTTATTTACGTCAATACTATTCTCTTATTTTGGTTATTACTTATCAACTTGTTCTAACCTTATTACCTAAATTTCCGTTATTGTAAACCTTTATATTTTTTTCATTTAAATTAAATTTTAAATTCCAATTCAATCAACCATTTCAACATGCAACTTATAATAACTTCTTGCAAGTATGAATGGAATTATCATTTATTCCAATATTTTCTTAATTTACATTAACATATTAGTTAATTCCCTTTAAATGAAATTTATTCAAATTGCTAGTAAATAGGTTTTAAGTCACCAATTACATATTTTAATTTAGCGTTCATTTTCAATATTTGTTTATAAAGTTTTTTATTTCTACTAAATTTAATTACAAAACTCATTAATTCAACCAAATTAAATCCACGAAATTTACGGGTCGTTACATTGTGATTGATAAATACGCGAAACCTGGATTTTTGGCATCCAATAATTGGATAATAAACTGGTTTTATTCGGTGAACAAAAAAATTCTGGTAATAAAGAATGTCAGGATGTAATTGAAGCTATGATAAAGATTGAAATATAAATATCTGGAAATGATATATCTTATAGTAATTTAATTAATATATTAATAGATATGTGTGAAATTTATTATATTGAAATTTTAAGTATATACGTGCACGAGTATATAGGTATGTATATATAAGTAAAATAATTTGAAAGCATTTGATTTGAATGAAAAATAATAAGAATATATACAAGATTTTAGTTTATACATATTCATAACTTTAGAAATTAAATAAATTTTTTAGAAGTTCTTTCTTTCAAGGATGCATACGAACTAAGTTATAAATATATTTAAGTTTAAAATATAAAACATAATAGTCCAAATTTGAATAGAATTTGATAAAAGATTTAATATATATTTCTAAACATAATACATTTTCTTAGTATGTATATATATAAACTTTTAAAAAAATGATCTATAAATTAATTAAATGAAAGGAGTTAAGTATAAAATTTATGTAAGTGTTTAAAAACAAAGTTATAAAATTAAATTTAAACAAGGACTTAAACATAATTAACTTAAAAAATGAAATTTTCAAAACTATGGATATGACAAATAAACACTTGTAAGCTTATGATAACAAGTGGAAAATTCTTTTTTTTGAAATTGTAAAAAAATAACAGAGAATTCAAATTCAACAATAATCTAACTACTCCATGCTAAGACTAGCTCAAATTAGTTTCAAATTTTGGTCAAGCGGTAGTTTCAAATTCTTTCAATTCAAGAGAAAAATCAGCTTCCAGTTTTGAAGCAATCAAAGTATCATCATCTTCAGTTTTCAAAAGCAGGTCCAGGTTCTCTGTTTGCATAAATATAAAGGTGAGTAAACTGCTCTTTAAATATATTTTGATCTGTAAAAGATGATCATTGAAATTTGGATATATAAATTTGCTTGCATATATGAATATATGAAAACGTGGGATGCATGGTTAGAGGCAAGAAGAATTATTCTATTTCAGATTTACAGAGGTTGAGAAAAATTAAAAGTTTATCCATTCTTTTATAAGCTTAAATTATTTAACAAAATATGTTGGATTAACATGATTCAAGTTAAAAATAATAATTTTGAAGTGTAACTTATAAGTAAAGGATACAGAAAATAAAGATATCATTGTGGAAAATCACTCTAGTCAAAAAAATCAAGTGAGTAGATTTCATGTTTTGATTTTGTAACTGGATTCAAATTCGTAAATAATGAATTTTGGGAAACAAATTCTTGATTTTTAAGTTTGCGTGTGTTAAGATTTTGCGAATTGATCAATATTGGGTTTTTTGATGATTTCTGACAATCGGCTGGATGTGGTATGTCGTGATCGTCACTAGAGGAAGATGGAGGTCTATCACACTCAAGAAAATGGCAGTTGATTTTTCTATCAAGTGAGTGGTTCGATCGTGAACGAACTAGGGTTTAAGGAATCTGCGGAGTCATCGCTGTTCCAGGGTTCATCGCGACGTCTAGAGTGAATCGGCCTGGGTGAGGGTGAGTGGAAAAGAAGCATTAGACGTCGGCGAAGCTTGGGTCAGGATGTTGGGTTTTCTGGTGATCGGCACTAGTGTTGCAAGGAGGATTTTGATGATCGCTTAAGTTCCAGTTTTGGGTCGAATGGTTCAATTTCGAAATGTAGTTTCGAGTGTGGTTTCAGGTTGATGATCGGGGAAGGAAGGTTGTGGTTGATGTTTGAGGATGGTCGGCAACCAAACGCGGTTATTGATGGTGACATTCTTGTGCATGGTGTGCACAGATTCGTGCACGGAGGTCTGTAAAAGATGCAGATTTAATGGAGTGAAGTTTCAAGTATTTTCTCGGGTATTTTCTTTAGTGGCTCGATTGGGTCTCCTGTTGTTTCACGTTTGTGTTTTGATGTAACCAGCTGTTAAATTTAAAACTGTAGCTAAGTTTTCTGTCTAAAAGATAGAAGAGGAAGTTCAGGCAAGAGAGGATTGGGGATTGTCTCGAGATTTTAAAGTCTAGGATCGGGTCTGAACCCGAAGCATTTAGCATAGTGATAAATTAAGTTTTTTTTAAGTAAAAGTTAAACTTTGTTAAGTTTTAAAGCAAATTTCAAAGACAATATTAACAAGTCTTCTAAGTAAATAAATTGTCAAATTTTCAAAAGCAAGTTTCGAATATTAAGTATAGGTCTAATGTATATCTTAAATTTAATTAAGATCTTGGGGGAATTTAGATTAATTAAATTAAGTTAAGTAAAAAAAAGAGGAATTAATTAATTAATTAATTAATTAATTATAGATAAATTAATTAGTATAATTAAATCAAAGGATTAATTAATTAATATTTAAGGGTTATAAATTAATTAATTAATTAATTAATGGAAGATTAGTTAAATGGGTAATTAGAGATTAATTACTTAGTTGATAATTACTTAATGAATGTAATCGAGGAATAATTACTTGGTGCTATTAATTAAAAGATTAATTAAGGAAATTAATTAAAGGTTAGTTAATTAATAAATATGATTAATTAACGGATAATTAATCAATGTGGTGATTATAGAAAAGTTAATTAGAGTAATTAATTAAAATCAATGTGATAAATTATTGTTAATTAATTTATAAGAAAAATTAAAGGTTAACTAATTTGTGTAATTAATTAAAAGCTAGTTACTTATTGTAATTAAAGGGTAATTAATCAAGGATGATTATTAGGATGGATAATTAAAAGATCGTTAATTAATTGATTTGTAATTAATTAATGCTAAGTAAAGGTAATCCAAGTGATTAAAGTTAATGATTAATTTGATTGAGATAAATTTGAATAGTTTTGGAAGTGATAATTCTGACTTATGAATGATTGAATGATTTAAATGCCTTGAATTGTTGATATCTTTGATATGAAATGTTTTCTGATATGATATGTTTGGGTGGACAGTGACACTATGGTTATCTATCAGTGACAAATTACTGTGTATAAAAGTGACATCCTATATATAGAGTTGAATTATATCTCACTTGAATAACTTGGGTTAAAGGTGGTATTGAATTCAAAGAGATCGGGGTCGGGTATCAGTAAATATCGAACCCACTTCGATTTTCAACATACAGTGATTCTTTATAGATTGATATGTGAAATTAATAGGCTGGAATGAAATAAATGATGTGAATTTGGTTATTTAATCTGAGTAGTAATGCTTAGATATAATTGTAAGATGTGATGTTGGCTATGGCAAGTTAAGAACTCGTAATAAGGTACGAGTTACCTTGGATTTTAAATAAGTTCTTTGCATTGGAAATTCATGCTAGATGAGTTTACTCACGCTGGTTTTCAGCCTGACCCGAGTGTTATTTTGATGTAATGGTCGGGTCGGACCGAGTACTACAGATTTTCAGGTAAGAACGTTCTGGAGCTCAGGAGGCGAGCTGGATGGCAGGAACGTATGGAGTGTTTCCGATGTGTTATATTGTTGTATATCTGGAACAAGTTATTTTAACTGTCCAGTGATTGTAAAATGTTATAACTCTGATGTATTAAAATGTAATTGACTGATACAACTTTCTTTGTGTAAAGAATACTATTTGATATTATATTTTATCCGCTGCGAATGTGAGATTCAGAGTTTGGTTTTTTGTTTCTTCTTCTTCTATCTCTTTTCTTCTTTTCCTAACTATCTAGAATTTTCAAGATCGAAAATTTCGGGTCGTTGCATTTGGTATCAGAGTTGAAGGTTAAGCGAGAACCTTGGCTCTAGTGGGTGTACTCATTAAGGATAGGGTCAATGGTACCCTAGAATGTGTTGAGTGTATATATGAGAGAGTGTATTTGTTATTTTCTTATATAATGGTTTTAAAAGTAAATGATTTTTATATAAGTTTATATATATAAAGCAATGATTCCTCTAACCATTATATACTAAGGTATTGGTTATTGTATTATTTGAAAATTTTAATAGTGAGAATTAAGTGGTAATAGTAATACAACCAAATTGAAATTAAATGAAGATAATTTTGAAATAGATCCAAACTGGAACTAAAATCCCTAACTCGTAGAACTAAGAATAAGATAAAAATGAATTGCTATCAAGATATGATAATCTTGGGCAGTATCATAAATAGTTATTGTGTTTAGTAATGATATATTTGTTAATCAGTAAGCCAAATGAAGTAAACTTTTCAGATGAGTATAACTTCTAAATTGAAGTATGTTTTGAATTGTGAAGTTTTAAAACCTAAGTCTAGGAACATTTGAATTGTTTCAAAGTGTTAAAGGAAATAATAAATAATATAATTCAGACTATTTTGAATATAGTCTTATTTTAAAATAAGAAGTTGTTCGAAAACTTTAAAGGAATTTGTTTTGAACTAAAACCAAGGGTGGTTTAAAATTTTAAAATTTGGCTTGGTAGGCCAAGAAGTAAATATGTATATATATGTATGGATATACATAATATCAAAGATGATTTGAAAGCGATGAGTTTTTATTTTTCTTTAAGTGTGATGTAAAAACCCAAAGTAAAATAAGTTTTTGAACTTTTAAGTGACAGAAATTTGAAATTTGAATTGGAGAATTCAAATTTTTAGTGGGATTATTAGGTTAAATTGAATTTAACTTAGAAAAGGTTAAATAAGTTATGAACAACCTGATTTGGAACTCAAATTGGGTAAGGTTAGTTGAATTAAGTAAATAGAATTTAACTTTGGGAAAGTTAAATAATTTAACACGCAACATTAATTGGAAATTTCAAGATGAAATTGGGATTTAACTTAGGATGTTAAATGGTTAATTTGGATTGGGAGTTTGTATGATCTCAAAATAGGTTTGAGATCTGGAAATTGGAAATGGTTGGATATTTTGAAATAATTTGAATGATTCCATCCGGTTGTTATTGATAATCTCTAAATTGAAATTGGATTTGTTTAAATGAATAAAGAAGTCGGATGTGGTAATATATCCATTATTAAGATAAAATGGAATCATTTTGGACTTAAGATTTGAATATTTAAGATAGAACTTTAAAGGTTTGGTTTCAAAATTGAAATTTGGTGATAAATTGAAGTTCAAAGATTGAGTTATTTTAGAAAAAAGGATTTGAATTATTATTTGAACTTTGAAATAGGTGAAAAATGGAATTTGAATTCAAAATTAAATGGTTTAAAGATATAAATTTATTTGATTGAAAGGATTAAATCAGCGTTTAAAAATTTAACTCGAATTTATATAATTTCGGATGGTTTAAATTTGAAATTTGAATTGAATTAGTTGAAATTGAATTTGATTTGAATTAATTGGAATTGTGATCGAAGATGTATAAGTTTAAAAATTCAAATGTAAAATTTGAATTGGATTTTGTTGAAATGAAATTGAAGTTGAATGAGTTCAAATTCAAATGGGAATTGGGATTAATTCAATCTGGAATTGATATAAATTGAAATTGGTTCAATTTGAATTTATATAAATTAATTAAAATTGTGATTAAAGTTGAATAAGTAAATTCAAAAGCAATTTGATTTGAATTTAGGAAAGAAATTGAGGATTAATTCAACTTGAATTAGGGTTAACTCAATTTCAATGGAAATTGGAGTTATTTAAATTGGAATTGAGTCAATGTAAATGGAATTGGAAATTTAAATTGAATTGATTTGAAATGGAGATTGGCAATTGAACAGTTTGGCTCTGAACTATTTTTCCAAATAAAATATTTCAATATAAACTGTTTTAAATCTATTTTCCTATGTATTTACTATTTTTAAAACCCAAACTATCTTATACTTGTTTTGCAATTACTTTTGGAACTATTTACTATTTTACAACTGTTTTATAAACTAATTACTATCTTTCAACTATTTTATAACTAACTACTATTTTACAACTATTTTGCAATGATTTGAAATTTCTATAACTATTTGACTATTTTCCCACTATTTTACAATTACATAACTATTTTACAGCTATTTTATAAACTAATAATTATTTTTTAACTACTTGGCTATTTTTATTTTTTCAAGCAATTTTCTAATTTTAAAATGGTCAGAATGCAAACTATTTGTGATTAATTACCAATTGAGATAAGGATTAAAGTGATAATCCAAATGGAATTGAAGCAATTTTTAATAAGTGGATAGAAATTAAAGTGAATGTGATTAGAAAAGGAGATAGTTTATCGATTCGAGTTGGGATTTTTTACTCGATTCTCGACGGCAAACCTGGATATGGATTGTTTATTGGTTTGGGATATTCTCTATAATAGTTATGACCATGCAAGGAGAATGACGGTTTCTGATCAAGAAACCGGATCTGAGTCCGCATTAGAAAGTCGGGTGGACGATACTAGTTCGGAAGAGAAATTATGTGATCGAGTGAGCAATCAGATTGATATAGAGTACGAATGATATGTGTACATCGTACGGGTTTGAATGGAATTGATATTGGAAATTTGTGGATAAGAAATGTGAATTTTTTTTGAAATGAAAGGTATATTTTGTGAAATATATGATGAAGTAAAGGGGAAATTGGACATTTCTATGGTAAAAATTTACTTTATGGAAGTAAGTAAACTGGTAAGTGACTTTATAGAGTAATCAACTTTGAATATTTGATTTGGAATAAACAAAGTTATATATCTTTGTTATATAAAATAAATCTCCCCTTATTGAATCTATTGCCGGAAGAAAAGGATTTTTGAAAGTTTTTGAAGTTTGAAAAGGGAATTTATACAAGTTTAAAGTGATCCAAATATTTCTAAAGTTATATATATATGTGTGTGTGTGTGTGTGTGTGTGTGTGTGTGTGTAAATGATCTTATGAGAATGATTTTGAGAAAGGTTTTTGTAACCTTTGGAAAGGCTATTTGATTTTTGGGTAAAATCAACATTGGAATTTGAAAAGCCTAGTTTGAGAATTATCAATTTTGGGATAATCGATTTTGAGAAAAAGATATTTATATGAGATTCATACTAGATGTATGATTTGGAAGATACTATATGTGTATAATATAATGTGTTTTGAAAATGGCTCTGGAGAAAAAGGCGCTCCCTTGAAATGAACTTCTCAGGAGTACCATAGGTTGGTACTGCCTTGAGCCTCAAAGGGGGAGGTTCTAAAGTTGATCCTGTGAGTAGTCCGAACAAAACTAGTTCCTGAGGATTATGTGTAGTATGTAGCGAAAGTCAAGGGCGTTGATGCCTGCAGAGGCATCTGAGTTATGATGTGATGAGAGTTTAACTCGATGTCACTATGATCTACTGCAGTTCATAGTGAAAGTCGTGTGCCGCTGAGAGCCCACAGTCTACATTTGATTTTATATTGGTAGACTGCGACATATGGTGACATAGCGAAAGTCATGTGTGCCGCTGAGAGCCAACAGTCTATATTTGATTTTACATCCGTAGACTGCGACCTATGTGGGAGTTGAGAAGTTTCATTTTTCGCAACGAAAATAGAGGGCGCTGATGCCTACAGTTACATGGACTTCTACTGTGATCGCAACGTAACTCTGGAATGTAACTGCGATCTACCGCGAGTTCCATGGTGTAATCGAGGGGCACGGAGTGCCTAGAGTTACGTGGACTTTTGCTGTGACGGTAATGTAACCCAGGATGTAACTGCGACTATAACATGTCCAATTTCTCGACGCCCGAAAAATGACATCAATACGTCCACTGTATCGTATGCCGCACAGTCGAATGCCGGAAAACCGAACCGTTAGGGTTTAAAGAAGAAGAAGATAGAAGAAGAAAAGAAGCAATAACAGAATCTCACATATCGCAGCGGCCAACATATAATAGATAAATAAATATCTTTAAACAAATTCACTATATAAGTTATTACATTACATTATCAGAGTGTACAACAACAAATGTACTTAAGTTCATGTAAACATGGTTAATACGAATAATCTTTTCGATATTATCATTAGTGCATGGTGCAGAAAACTTTTCAAAAATATAATATTAATCTTAGCCAGCATAGACATTTACTATGCCTACTATAGCTACCATCTAAACAGTGGTGACCACCATAAGTAAATGGCAGGTTATACAACTAAAACCATAAAGAGCTCGTATTGGATGATTGGATTCCCAACAAATGGTCAGGCAAAGGAACTTCCTGCATAAAATGGAATGCCTCTAGAGGGACGTCCCCGAGAAGCTAACCGGATTTTTGCTACACAAGGCCGGGTTACCTCTGTAACTAGGTAATAACTAACACGAGTATGCCATTCCTCGGTCGTTCCCGACCTTTATCCGAGGGTCCTCGATCCAACAACCACACAGTAAAGTATCTGGGCTGTGACGCCCCACCTCTATACCCACGCTAGCCAAGAACACTACTGTGAATGCTGTCAACTAGCACGGAGAATAAGGCTGTTGAGGAGCGACCATCTGTATAATTGCTTTGTGCGAGTACCGATATGCCGGATAAAAATATAACTTTTCATCTCAAGAGGAAATCCGACATACCGACACAAACTCAAAGCTACTACACAGTGGCTATAATATCTTCGGAAACAAATATAGAAATAAACATAACATAAATCAGTCACAGGACAATTCATATCACAAAGGCGGAAATAGATATGAATATTACACATGGAAGTGTATATCAGAGTAGTGGTCTAAAAGGATCCACAAAATCACAAAAGAATAGTTACATGAACTACACAAAAGAATAAGTATACATTATGGAGTCTATATCTCAAATGTATACAACAAAAACTACTAATCTAAGTAGTTAACCAAAAGCAAGAGAAATCAATCCCAAGAGAGAAGTCAAGCAGAAGCACCTGTAACATCTCGGTCTGACCCGAGTATTATTTAATAAGAAAATAATAAACGGATCAGTCTAACTATAGATATCAGATGAAACGATATATAATCAGAGTTATGACTAAACACATAATAATCAAAAGGCCAAGCTGTGATATATAAGTAGTTGATAATCAACAAGAGATTAATCAATATCACAAAATCTACACAAGAATCCAAGAAGTGTCATACTCTTTATTTCGTTCATCAAACCACAAATATTGACGATAATATCAATGTCAATCGCAAAAGTCAATGACGCACAAATTCCAGAAGACTACACAAGAAATCCAGAAATCACAAAAGTCAATGACACACAAATTCACCAATGCACAAATATCGATAAGACTTATCAATGGAAATCACGAAAAATTGATGAAACACAAATTCTAGAAATCTACACAAGAAATCCAGAAATCACAAAAAGGGGGGGAGGCCTATCACAAACGGGAGCATAAAGCTCACCAACACGTGTATCACAAACGCAACGCTAATTCCATGGTCACTAACCATCACAAATTGAGCCAAAGCTCCACAAACGGCCCGAAGACCATGGGTTGCTACCCCATCACAAATTGAGTCGAAACTCCACAAAACGGGGTTTAGTCTCCCTCGCAGACAAAGAGACATCGCACATTGCTAGTCTAAATCACAAAGATGATCGTCATGATCAACGAGAAGTGTCAATTACACTAAGCTAGTAAATATATGAGTTTAGCTTCATGTCCCATAACCACTTGCTTAACTTAAATATTTACGAACAAACTGTAAATCTCCACTAGAAAATTGTCACAAGAGGTTCAATCGAACAAGTCC
The DNA here is from genome assembly GCA_030765085.1 of Allium cepa. Classification (NCBI taxonomy): domain Eukaryota; kingdom Viridiplantae; phylum Streptophyta; class Magnoliopsida; order Asparagales; family Amaryllidaceae; genus Allium; species Allium cepa. The sequence goes on along the minus strand of CM060934.1, from coordinate 762,560,761 downwards.
AAGAATTAACCGACAAAGTAAACGCAAGCGTTTCATACCACTTGTTTTACTAAGCCGTTTAATTAGATTTCTCATACGAGTGAGGTAAAGGTTGTCTATACTAATAGATTGGAAAACGGTTTTATAAATGAATTTGGTATTAAAATAGTATTGAAATCGCTTGAGGAAAGAGTTTTGATATTTACTACTAGTATAGAAAACCTTTATATTTTTAAAGTGACAAATCACGAAGAAGATTGTAAGAACAATCAATCACAAAAATTCACATACGAAGACGTGAATAAAATCCAACGAAATCGATAAAGGATCCATCGAAATGGATATTCAAAAATCCCTAAAAAGAGTCATCAAAGTCATAATAGATGATAACAACAAATAGGATTATCACGAATCGATTTAAATTGGAATTTCAATCCAAAAAGGCAAATTGGACTCAAACAGCAGGTTCAGTCGACAGAACAGAGTTTTCAGTCGACTGACCCTGTACCTGGAAAATTTCCAGGTTCAGGAAACTTTCTGTTTCCAGTTTTAGTCGACTGTGCAGAGTTTTTCAGTCGACTGAATCATGCCTGGAAACTCTCGGGTTTCAGGTTCAGTCGACTGAACAGAGTTTTCAGTCGACTGAATCATGCCTGGGCTGTTTTTCAGCCTTATTCAAATGAAGAGCAAACTCTTGCAAAATGCAACCGGACGAACATTGGCTCTAAGGGTTTATGCCAATCGGCGACCCGGCCCTATATGCTCCTCGATGCATCACCAAAAGCATGATCAAACATCCATAAAAGGATTTTCGCACAAATTTGGTTCAAAAACCCAAAAATTGGAATATTCCCAAAACCAATCCAAATCAAGAGCAAATGCACATGAATAAGTGTTAGGAATTCATACCCAACAACCAAAGATAATTATAGTCATAGATGTGCGATAAAAATCTCACCTTTTCTCAAAATCAAACAAGAAGAAGCTTGAAAGCAAATGGAGAATCAACCTCTCTTCAACACAACCCAAATGAGCTTGAATCTAAGCTCAAAAACAAGAATATTCCCAAAATTAGGTTTAGGAATTTCTGAAATTGGTAAGAGAATAAGTTGGAGAAGAAGAAGAGAAGCTTACCAATGGGTTCTTCTTGAGTTTGGAGCTAGGAATTTGATTTGCAAGGGAAACTAGGGTTTTGGAGTTTTAATTTCCAATCTCTCCCACCATTAATACTCTAAAAACTGAAATGAGAAGAGAATGAGGGTGAGTGTGGAAGAGTGGCTCAGTTTTGGAGTATAAGTTAACATAGGGCTGAGCCCAAAAACCAAACCCAAAGTAAAAAGTAGCAAAAATCAACTTTCTCCAAACATATCGAAGCTTATACTCAAAAAGGTCGCAAACGGCATTTTAAACTCAATGGGAGTGGTCCCGAGCCCTAATTCGACCGTATGCAAAAAGTAGCTTTTCGGACTAAAATCCGACTAACGATAAAATATTTAAATATAAAATCGATAAATATGCGGGTTGTTACAGACTCCCCTCCTTAAAGAAATTGCGTCCTCGCAATATTACAAGAAGAAGATATATAGTAACAACCATAAAAGCATATTCAACACAAAAGAAGTTTGAAATAAGAAGTTCACCTCAAAGAGCACGAGAAAGTAAGTCTGGATGTGTACGCTCGATGTACTCTCTAGATTCCCAAGAACAATCCTTAGGATTTGAAGACCATTGAACTTTAACAAGTGGAACATCTTTATTTCGAAGTCGTTTGACTTCCGAAGCAATGATACGAATAGGATGTTGCTCATAAGTTAAATTAGGCGAAACTTCAATCTCTTCCACAACACCGGGCTCAAGAATAGAATCAGAATCTCGAAGACATTTCCGAAGTTGAGAAACGTGAAACACGTCATGCATAGCAGAAAACTGAGCCGGTAATAAAAGGCGATAAGCCATGGAACCAATACGTTCGGTGATAGGAAATGGCCCAATATATCGAGGCGCTAGTTTTCCCGATCGACTGAAACGTACAACACCCTTCATAGGTGAAACACGAATGAACACAAGATCTCCCATAGAAAATTCTAACTTCCTTCTCCGGTTATCGGCATAGGATTTTTGTCTACTCTGGGCTTCTTTCATCCTATGACGAATAAGTTCAATTTTCTCTGTGGAATCACGAATAAAATTTGGACCTAAAACCAGCTTCTCACCGGCCTCAAGCCAACAAGAAGGGGATCGGCATGGCCTTCCGTAGAGTGCCTCGAAAGGTGCCATACCAATACTAAATTGGAAGCTATTGTTATAGGAAAATTCAACAAGTGAAATATGATCTTCCCAACTTCCACCAAAATCAAGAACACAAGCACGAAGAAGATCTTCAAGAGTTTGATTCACACGCTCAGTTTGTCCATCGGACTGGGGGTGATAAGCGGTGCCAAAATTAAGCCTCGTTCCTAAAGCTTTTTGAAGACTCTTCCAAAATCCACTAGTAAACAATGGATCACGATCACTAACAATAGAAGTAGGAACACCATGCAATTTAACAATTTCTTTGATAAATATTTTGGCCAAAAGAGGAACGGTTCGATTAGACCGAACGGGAATAAAATGGGCGGATTTAGTAAGTCTATCAACAATTACCCATAAGCTATCATAACCCGATCGAGAACGGGGAAGGCCATCTATAAAATCCATGGAAATTTGATCCCACTTCCAAACTGGAATTTCTAAAGGTTGCAATAACCCTCCGGGCCTTTGATGTTCGGCCTTAACGAGTTGGCAAGTCATGCAATGTTTAACGAAGTTAGCGATGTCAAGTTTCATTCCCTCCCAATAATAAAGTCGCTTCATATCCGCGTACATTTTACTACTACCGGGATGAATGGTAAATTTAGAGTGATGGGAATCTTCTAAAATATCTTTACGAAGGTCCCTAACATTTGGCACGATAAGTCTACCAAATTTCCGAATGCCGCCACGAGAATCGATATTAAAGTCTTTCAAACCTTCAATATCAATTTTATCCTTAATATTTTGGCCAAGAAGAACCAATTCAGTATCTAGCCTTTGAGCTTCAAGAATGCGGTCTAAAAGAGATGGATGAGCCTCAAGGCTACATAAAAAAAATGATGAGCATAAATCGGAAACACGGTCTCGAATTTCGCAAGTGGATAAAATCTCGAGATCGTTCCATTCAGATATCATCATAGAAACAACAGCTTGTTGTTTACGGCTAAGAGCATCGGCGACAAGATTACCCTTACCAGGAGTATAAAGAATATCAAGATCATATGGTGCAAGAAATTCGAGCCAACGCTGTTGACGCAAATTAAGTTCCTTTTGAGAGAATAAATATTTCAAAGACTTATGATCTGTGTAAAGGACAAATTTCTCTCCTAAGAGATAATGACGCCAAATCCGAAGAGCAAAAACAATAGCCGCGAGCTCTAAATCATGAGTGGTATATCTAGTCTCAGCAGGCTTTAATTGCCTAGAAGCATAAGCAATAACGCGTTCCTTTTGCATAAGAACGACACCCAAACCAATGCGACTAGCATCGGTATAAACAACGAAATCTTGATTCCCATCGGGAATAACAAGAATAGGAGCATCAGAAAGAAGTTCTTTTAATTTCTGAAAAGAAGCTTCACATTTTTCCGACCAAATGTATTTAACACCTTTCTTCGTCAAGCTAGTGAGAGGCACGGCAATTTTAGAAAAGTCTTTAATAAAGCGACGGTAATAGCCCGCCAATCCGAGAAAACTACGAATCTCTGTCACACTCTCCGGTCTCTTCCAATCTTGAATCGCTTCAATCTTTGAAGGATCCACAGAAATTCCGGATTCATAAATAATGTGACCGAGAAACTTCACACGAGATTGCCAAAAGTGGCACTTAGAAATTTTTGCCTTTAATTGATTACTCCTAAGAGTTTCCAACAAAATCCGAAGATGTTTTTCATGCTCCTCCTCGGTTTTAGAATAAACAAGAATATCATCGATAAAGATGAGAACAAACCGGTCGAGAAAGTCTTTAAAAACTCGATTCATTAAGTCAACGAAATAAGCCGGGGCATTTGTTAACCCAAATGGCATAACAAGCCATTCATAAGATCCATACCGAGTACGGAACGATGTCAAAGGAATGCTATCCTCTGCAATACGAAGCTGATGAAAACCGGTAACCAAGTCCAATTGTGAAAAGACTCTAGCACCACTAAGTTGATCGAATAGATCATCAATCCGAGGTAAGGGATATTTATTTTTGATAGTAAGATCATTAAGCTTGCGGTAGTCAATGCAAAGCCTAAGTGTACCATCGGATTTCTTCACAAAATTAGCTGAAGCTCCCCAAGGCGAGGAACTAGAGCGAATAAATTGCTTCGTTTCCAATTCAGATAATTGTTTACGCATCTCCTCGTTCTCTTTATTAGACATACGATACGGAGGACGAGTGATAGGTTGAGCTCTCGGAATAAGATTAATTCTGAACTCAATTGCTCGCTTAGGTGGTAATCCTAAAACGGGCTCGAATATGTCGGAAAATTCACAAACGACGTGAATAAGAGAAATAATATCACCCTCATCATCATCATTGTCATCACGAGGATTTAAAGAATATAAAGATGCAACCAAAGCAGAATCTGAATCTTTAAGAATAACAGAAACCTGATTAACAGATTGAGGATGCCGAAGATGAATAGTCCGCTCAGGACATATGATATGAGCTCCATAATTGTTAAGCCAATCCATTCCCAAAATCATTCCAAAGCCTAAATAACGCATGACATGCAAATCGGCTTGGAAAGAAAAAATCACACAAAATAATCTCGACATCTTTACACAATAAACTGATTGTTGCGGATCCACCAACCAGATTCGCAATTCTCAAAGAAGTCATTAAACACAAAACATCCAAAGAAAAAGTATCAACAAGTTCTTTTGATATAAAAGAATGGGACGCACCCGTATCAAAAAGAACTCGAATAGGATGATCACGAAACAAAATAATTCCATCTAGAATAGAGTGAGAAATACCTTGGCCACGAGATGTGTTGCCAGGGGCTTGAGCAACATTTAACTTTCCCTCCTTCTTGCCCTGAAGCTTGGGGCATGAAGATATAACATGACCGGGAACTTTGCAGTAGCGACAAGGAAGAGACTTTGGGCACTTGTTCGCATAATGGTCCTTCGAACCACAATTATAGCATTCCCCACGACCAAAGGAAGAAGTCTTTGCCACGGAGGTTGCTTGCTTCCCTTTCTTATTGGGATAAGGGCCTTTAAATTTGTTTGGCCTCTTTTTGTTGTTGAAGTTTGGTTTGGAACCCACCACTTCAACGTCATTCTCTCTATCCGCCTTTTCAAGACGAAGAGCGATATCAACGAGTTGGTCGAAAGAAACTTCTAACTTTAGAAGTAATGGCTTCTTGAGACTTTTGTTTAAGCCATAAACGAATCTCTGATTCTTCTTAAGAGGGGTGTTGATGTATTCAACCTCATATTTGGAAAGCGACTCGAAGGAGGCGACGTAATCAGTCACAGATGACTCACCTTGAACAAGGTCTATAAATCGTCGAGCCAATGTCACTTTTTCTGCTTCTGGTACGAATTTTAACTCGAAGCGCTCTTGGAAATTCTCCCAGGTGAGATCCGCTTCATTAATCTCAGAAATAAGAAGCTCCTACCAATCCAATGCTCTTTCTCGGAGCATACTAGAGGCCACCTGAACTCGGTGAAGGTCAATAAGATTCATGCGCGAAAAGATGCGATCGCATGCTCTTAGCCAAGCCTGTACTTCAATAACAGTTTCGGAACCTTTGAATGGCTCCCCACCCAAATTTGTGTAATCGCTGCACAAGCGTGCAAATCCCGACTTTGGGTGGGTAGGTTCCGGGTTAGCTCCAGCTGCTTGAGCATTTGTCACTAAATCAAGAAGCTGTTGAGCAGTCATAAAAACTCCATCCTGGGGCGGAGTGCTAGATGGCACGGCTTTGGGGCAGCCAGGTCTAGACATTTCTCTTCCTTTAGAAAGAAAGAAGAGGAATAAAAAGGTCATTCACCAAATTGAATATCAAGCAATCTTGATAGACAAAACAAGGAATCATAAAAGAAAATAGGATAGAACGGTACGTAGACCCGAATAAAATCCTAAAGCACGACTCCTAAGATGAACTTAGGACGATGATCCTTGTTATAATGTTCCATATTGTTCCGAAGTTTGGCTCTGATACCAAGCTGTGACGCCCCACCTCTATACCCACGCTAGGCAAGAACACTACTGTGAATGCTGTCAACTAGCACGGAGAATAAGGCTGTTGAGGAGCGACCATCTGTATAATTGCTTTGTGCGAGTACCGATATGCCGGATAAAAATATAACTTTTCATCTCAAGAGGAAATCCGACATACCGACACAAACTCAAAGCTACTACACAGTGGCTATAATATCTTCGAAAACAAATATAGAAATAAACATAACATAAATCAGTCACAGGACAATTCATATCACAAAGGCGGAAATAGATATGAATATTACACATGGAAGTGTATATCAGAGTAGTGGTCTAAAGGGATCCACAAAATCACAAAAGAATAGTTACATGAACTACACAAAAGAATAAGTATACATTATGGAGTCTATATCTCAAATGTATACAACAAAAACTACTAATCTAAGTAGTTAACCAAAAGCAAGAGAAATCAATCCCAAGAGAGAAGTCAAGCAGAAGCACCTGTAACATCTCGGTCTGACCCGAGTATTATTTAATAAGAAAATAATAAACAGATCAGTCTAACTATAGATATCAGATGAAACGATATAGAATCAGAGTTATGACTAAACACATAATAATCACAAGGCCAATCTGTGATATATAAGTAGTTGATAATCAACAAGAGATTAATCAATATCACAAAATCTACACAAGAATCCAAGAAGTGTCATACTCTTTATTTCGTTCATCAAACCACAAATACTGACGATAATATCAATGTCAATCGCAAAAGTCAATGACACACAAATTCCAGAAGACTACACAAGAAATCCAGAAATCACAAAAGTCAATGACACACAAATTCACCAATGCACAAATATCGATAAGACTTATCAATGGAAATCACGAAAAATTGGTGAAACACAAATTCTGAAAATCTACACAAGAAATCCAGAAATCACAAAAAAAGGGGGGGAGGCCTATCACAAACGGGAGCATAAAGCTCACCAACACGTGTATCATAAACGGAACGCTAATTCCATGGTCGCTAACCATCACAAATTGAGCCGAAGCTCCACAAACGGCCCGAAGACCATGGGTTGCTACCCCATCACAATTGAGTCGAAACTCCACAAAACGGGGTTTAGTCTCCCTCGCAGACAAAGAGACATCGCACATTGCTAGTCTAAATCACAAAGATGATCGTCATGATCAACGAGAAGTGTTAATTACACTAAGCTAGTAAATATATGAGTTTAGCTTCATGTCCCATAACCACTTGCTTAACTTAAATATTTACGAACAAACTGTAAATCTCCACTAGAAAATTGTCACAAGAGGTTCAATCGAACAAGTCCAAGAATTAACGGACAAAGTAAACGCAAGCGTTTCATACCACTTGTTTTACTAAGCCGTTTAAATAGATTTCTCATACGAGTGAGGTAAAGGTTTGTATATACTAATAGATTGGAAAACGGTTTTATAAACGAATTTGGGATTAAAATAGTATTGAAATCGCTTGAGGAAAGAGTTTTGATATTTACTACTAGTATAGAAAACCTTTATATTTTTAAAGTGACAAATCACGAAGAAGATTGTAAGAACAATCAATCACAAAAATTCACATACGAAGACGTGAATAAAATCCAACGAAATCAATAAAGGATCCATCGAAATGGATATTCAAAAATCCCTAAAAAGAGTCATCAAAGTCATAATAGATGATAACAACAAATAGGATTATCACGAATCGATTTAAATTGGAATTTCAATCCAAAAAGGCAAATTGGACTCAAACAGTAGGTTCAGTCGACTGACCCTGTACCTGGAAATTTTCCAGGTTCAGGAAACTTTCTGTTTCCAGTTTCAGTCGACTGTGCAGAGTTTTTCAATCGACTGAATCATGCCTGGAAACTCTCGGGTTTCAGGTTCAGTCGACTGAACAGAGTTTTCAGTTGACTGAATCATGCCTAGGCTGTTTTTCAGCCTTATTCAAATGAAGAGCAAACTCTTCCAAAATGCAACCGGACGAACATTGGCTCTAAGGGTTTATGCCAATCGGCGACCCGGCCCTATATGCTCCTCGATGCATCACCAAAAGCATGATCAAACATCCATAAAAGGATTTTCACACAAATTTGGTTTAAAAACCCAAAAATTGGAATATTCACAATACCAATCCAAATCAAGAGCAAATGCACATGAATAAGTGTTAGGAATTCATACCCAACAACCAAAGATAATTATAGTCATAGATGTGCGATAAAAATCTCACCTTTTCTCAAAATCAAACAAGAAGAAGCTTGAAAGCAAATGGAGAATCAACCTCTCTTCAACACAACCCAAATGAGCTTGAATCTAAGCTCAAAAACAAGAACATTCCCAAAATTAGGTTTAGGAATTTCTGAAATTGGTAAGAGAATAAGTTGGAGAAGAAGAAGAGAAGCTTACCAATGGGTTCTTCTTGAGTTTGGAGCTAGGAATTTGATTTGCAAGGGAAACTAGGGTTTTGGAGTTTTAATTTTCAATCTCTCCCACCATTAATACTCTAAAAACTGAAATGAGAAGAGAATGAGGGTGAGTGTGGAAGAGTGGCTCAGTTTTGGAGTATAAGTTAACATAGGGCTGAGCCCAAAAACCAAACCCAAAGTAAAAAGTAGCAAAAATCAACTTTCTCCAAACATATCGAAGCTTATACTCAAAAAGGTCGCAAACGGCATTTTAAACTCAATGGGAGTGGTCCCGAGCCCTAATTCGACCGTATGCAAAAAGTAGCTTTTCGGACTAAAATCCGACTAACGATAAAATATTTAAATATAAAATCGATAAATATGCGGGTTGTTACATGGGCTCCATACCATGATACCACTTTTTATAAAAAAATCAACATAAGTAAATATCTGGGCTCCGTACCATGATATCACTTTTTATCTAGAAGGAAATGGTCATACCCTCAGGAGGAGCTAACCCCAAATAACCTTGCTGCCACGATTCCTATTTCGACCATTACCGGGTTGTGAGGCTCGACGAAGCCACGTCCACAAATCTATGCTTTTTCACAAAGCCATGCTTCGATCACAAATGATCAACAAACGATCATCAACACACAGCAGCACTTAGCATGCCACATTACCAAATTGGAAATGTATCACTAGTAACCATCAACTACATAACCTCTGAGCTCGTACGTCTCAGAGAAGGGTGTTAAGCTAAGAGAATAAATTCTCCGCCACCAACAGAAATGTATTTGGTAGAAACTAGCTTTACATTTCAAAGTGTAATGTCAAACACACATCCATACAAGTCTGTTCCGGGTTCGAAGAGAACTGAAGGCACTTCCGTAGAAGCCCTTGCAAATCCGGGTGTTCACAATCCCGATCGGACTTTCCATCACTTAGGAAATCTCTATACCGGCACGACTCAATGCAGAGGCAATCGACGGGTTATCCTTTTGTTCTCGAAAATACTCGGTCTTTACCACCAGTCTTCTTATGCTATCCATATCGACGTATCATTATTCTAAAACTGGTTATATGACACAAAGTCCTCTCCCGGCTAAACCGAATAATGAGCGTAAATTTAAAAACATATGGATATGGGATTTCAATTAAGTCACAACTTTAAAATTCACATCTTTCTTTCAAATGGTTTAAACAAATTACCATTTCAAATCTTTTAAATAAAAAGAGTTATTCCACACAGTTCACCTAGTTTTCCAAAGATCCATTCACGGATTTCAAAACAATTTCTGTTTCAATTGGATTAACTCATTAACTCTTTAAATCAAAGATTTAACTTATAGCTTCCAAAACTCGTTTCCAAATATTCATTCATAACTTGGAAAACCATTTTCAATTCAACTTGAACCTCCTTTAATACAAATTGGAGATTCATTTTTTATGTGAGCTTATATCGTTTGAAAACAAATATTTTTTATTTCGGAAATATTAGATTTCATTTATACAAGTTAAAATCTTTGGGTTAATTTAAATTCCCAAAGCAACACTTTATAAAATGGTTTAAGTTCATGTAAACTTATATAGTCTTTTTAAAATCATAAGTTCTCAACATAGAATTCAATTTCAAATTTTTAATTCGAATTTAAATCAAATTTCAAAACTAAATTAAGTTATTCAAATATAATTTTTTATTTTAAAATTCCTTTTCAAAAGTTTTTTTCCACTTTAAATCCGATTTATTTCCAAAACCATTTGGATTCAAAAATTCAATTTCAAAATTATTTCAAAAACCTGTGACTTAACCAATTTCCACGTGCAATCAATATTCGTGTATGTATAGTGCAGTCCAGGGGTTTAACACAATAGTGCACAACATCAACCTTCACAGATTCAATCATATTAACATCGATAAGCGGTATAGTCCATAACGCTTATCTATATACACATATTCATAGATAAAACAAATTTTATCAATGAGATATATCGCAGAATATAAATAAAATTACTATTTGTGAGGAATCCAGTTGGATCGCTCCAACCTGTTTCCTTCCATCCACGGATATTAGCACAACCAATAAATATCGATTCAATCTAATAATAATTATCATATTCAGCCAAACAACCAATCAAACATTTAAATATTTTCTATTTAAATTAACTTGTATCCAGATTTGAGTGAGATTAACTCATCCTGGGTTTTCGACGAGCGTCCAAATTTAAATTAAATCGAACGGTGTTCGGTTTAACCTAAATTTTTTACTTGCTCGGAATGATTCTCGAATTGCTTCACTGCGTAGTACTCGTCGCAGCGATTCCGGCGTTTCCCATGACAACGAATGCATGAGATATTAATTCTTAAAGTTCGAACTATAATTATATAAACAAGTAATTTTTTATTAAAAATATCATTGGCCCCCTTCTTCCACTTCCCAGCGCAAACAAAATCGCACGTACGAACCCACTGCCGCCACTAGGGTTTCAACCCGCTCCCTTGTCGCTCACCGATAGGTTGATCCAATGCCACCACCTCGAACCCCATCACCCAATCGACCTCCACCCAAAACTCGCGCAAGCTCGGTCGCCTCCATCACCAGGAAACTGCGTGCGAACGGCCAGTGAACGTAGCCACATAACACCTCCAATCGACGACGATGGCTCGAATCACCCGTTGGATCTGAAGCTCTTGACGAGATCTTCGATCTTTCAGTTGGAAGAATTCGCTATTACGTGATGGATTGATCGCAAATTGAAGATGAAAGCCGATATTTTTCGGCCATTAAAATGATGTAAACGGCGGTCGTGCTAAATTCTAGGGTTTGGCTTATGAACGTGAATTTATATATGTATATAAACAATATTTTAATATTAATCCATTTAAAGCAACTTTTTCAAATGATCTTCAAACGACGTGTGTCGGCAGGCGTTTATAATGTTTTACCCACGTTCCGAACAAAATGGAACGTGTTTTAGAGGTTAATTTGGTCGTATACGTGAGTTAAAGAAATAAACGATCAATTTTAAATTAAATTGATTAAAATAATTTCTATGTGTTTTAAGATGCGAGGGTCAAACGACAACTCCGATTGCTGCGAAAATGGAAATCCGATAATAACTAACTATTACGGATCCAATGGAACTAGTTACGTTGAATTCCGAGACTGTACCCCGGAAGGCTATTTTAACTCGTCGATTAAATCGAGCGATTTCCAAAATCGTCGAAATCACTTAAAATTCCACTTTTAAAATTTTATTAACTCTAATATAAATCATATAGACTTTATAATTACATTAAAGACTATTCTAATTCACTTTGAACCAAAATCTGATTATTTGCATTATTATATTATTAAATTCCCTTATTAAATTGATATAAAATCCCATATCTCAATTTTATCGACTTTTAATTCTATCCAAAAGTCAAACATCATTATTTAAATCCAAATAAACTTAAAATAAATTTTAGAAACCATTTCATAACCATTTATATCCAAATACATCAATTATCACAATTCCAAATATTTAATTATTATTATTCAAATCCAATTAAATTACCATATTTGAAATTTATCTAATTATATTAATTTAATAAAAATCTTTTTACTTCAAAATCAATTCAAAATCCACATTTAACATTTAAAATGAATTAAAGTTCAAAATTTACGACTAGAAATACTGGGTCGTTAAATCATTCCAACCTTAAAGAATTTCGTCCCCGAAATTACTAAGGTAGAAAGAATGCTCCAAACTCAATAGCAAAACCACTTAGTTAAAATCTCAAATTCACCTTGCCTACACTCTTAAGTTCCAATCAAAACCACTAGTTTCGGTTTCTATTCCAAAATCCTTTTATTTCAATTTTAATTTGAAATCAATTTGTCGTTAACAAAACGTTTCAAGAAATTTCTAACTCCCAAAATTTTCAGAAAATTTTGGCAGAGTCTCCCTTGTACGGAGGTGCTTTTGCAATATCATAGTAGATATAAATATATGTACATCGACCTACACGGTCGAAAAACCAAAAATAGTTCATATTTCCTATTTTTATTGCGTAGGCGTACCTTTTGTTCGCATTTTAAAAGCATGCCGACTAATTTATATTGCTTATACGTGCTCCAACTCTATCGATTGCCTTCCATACCTGTACTTACTCAACAAACACATCAGTTTTCAATAATATGAGAATTTATTAACATTCTATTCATTAAACTAGCCAAACACATCAATTACTTAGTTTAAACAAATAAAACTCATAATTTAAATGTTAACCATATTTTAACAGCAATCCAAAGATTTCAATTCAATTCCAAATTAATTTACAATCAAATTTTTTTATTTCAAATTTGATACATTTGCCTTTCTTTTATGATTCACTTGCATCTATATACAAATCAACTTATTAAAATTGCAATCCATTCCAATTTATTCAAAAATCAACTTTATTTGCTTTTCTTAATTTATTAGCTTTGTTTGCAACAAAACGACTAACCTCAATGCAAATTTGATATCATTCAAGCAAACAACAATTACTGAAGTTTATGACCATTTTAAATTAACCCCAAACCAAACTATATTAATTTTACTTCATTTGAAATTATTTACAACCCAAACATCCTCATTTTTATTCCATTATCAAATTAAATTCTTATTCTTACACTTCGAATTCATTATCCATATAGGTTTATATTAATATCATTCAATTCTGGGTTATATACAACTCATACATTCTTATTTCATCGCAATAAGAAATTAAAATTCTTTCGCTTGCATTAAAATTTTATTATCTAAATAAATTCCATTAAAGACCATTTCATAATTTTGACAACAACATTCCACAATTTTCTTAAGTTATTTCAATTCCAAAGTATCTCAATTTCTTCTTGAATCATATTTATTTTAAATTTGATTCTTATCCCATCAAATTCCAATCCATTACAATTCCATTTAATTTAATCACTTATTCAATCCATAAAAAATTTATTTTATTAACAATGAGACCACTTTAAATCATTTCACTCATTTGAATTTATTTATAATTAAGACCATCAATATTGTAATCTAATTCCATTATTAATTCACACTCAACTTTTTATTGCAAAAATTAAATCCCATACCAGAACTGGGTTTTACCTTTCTTTTCAAAATTTTCTTAACGAACCACCAAAATTCCATTCATGCCATTACAAATTCCATTTAATTTAGTTTACACTAAATTCATCTTCATCCTATTCTTTTAAATTTAGTTGAGTTAAAATTTTATTCATACAATATCCTTTCAACTTAATTAAATTTTCTTTCAATTCAGTTCTTTTTCAATTCTAATTCAAGTTTAACTAAATTTTATTTAACCAACTTAAATTCATTCCACTTCATTTACTACTTAAATAAGAATTGAATTTCATTCAATATTATTTATAACATAACTAAATTTTGGTTTCAATTTAATCCAAATTTAACTTAATTTCTTTTTTAACTTAAATTAAATCCAATTCGGTCCAATTTTATTTTTCTATTCAATTAAAAAAAATCTCAAAAAATATATAAGTTCAAAATTTATTTACTAATTTTTGTCCATTCACATCTTATATTTTTCTTTTCCTTATCACATTCAACATTCATTTTAATTTGAATTCACCATACCATTCAACTATTTTTCATTTTTGATTATAATTCCATTTTCTATTTATAAGTTCATCAACTTTTAGTTTATATTGCTCATCTGAGTTATTTTCATCTTATAATCTCAATTCCATATTATCTATATAACACTTAATAGCTTAAGGATATAATTTTTTTTATCACTCAATCATAGTCATTTTACATTCCAACTTTATATCCAATTTAATTCAATTCCAATTCCAATTTATATTTAACTTATCCTGAGTTAAATGTAAATATATTTTATTCACTATCATTTACTTAAGTTAAATTTTAATTCCAGGAATAAAATTTTCATTTTCTTTCTTATTAATATCAACTTGACTTAATAAATTCAATTGTTGTTTTATCTTAACCTCTTACATGATTAAATAGAGTTCCTAGAATTCAATTACCCGGTTTTATTTCAAAACCATTTTGAAATAATAATTAACTCATACCTACTTGGTGTATCAAATCAAACTTCCAGATTCCAAGACACTTGGTTTTTACCAAAACAAATTTCCCCTTTGAAATTTCTAAAACACCTTGTATACCAAACAAATCTAAACAAATATCATACCCAATTATTATGGAAGCAATCCATCACTTTAGAAACTCGAAAATGAATTCTAATGATGTGGCCAGCATCATCAGGATTATTTTCCAGCGACTGAAGTGAGTTCAGTGCTTTCTCATTTCAACGAATTCTTTTCAAAACAATTCTCATTTAGAAATATTTTCCAAAATAATACTCCATCATTGCCTTCAAACACTTTGAAAACATTTCAATCATTCCACAGATTTTAAATTCCCAACCTTTGTTTTAAATTCGTTTTAAACACTTTTCAAAATTCCCGGGATTTAAATTCTTGTTTAATTCAAATTTAGTTATTCTTCGTTTAGATAAATCATACTTATACAATTTTATTTGGTTATAAACCCTTTCAAACTCTAGATTCTTATATTTGATTATAACATTAACAACCAAACATCCAAATATATATAATATTTTCAGAAAAAATATTCCTTTTATATTAAAATAAAATTTTGGGTAAAATTATTTCATTTCCCCCGCTTTAAAACAATACCATGTCGTTCTATCTTGTTTAAGAGTTTAAAAAACACCTATCGATACAGTTGTACTTTCCGTACCGACCAGAATTCATAAACACTCAACCAATAAGTCAACACAGTATAAAAACAATTTTTATATTCACCAACAAATACGCGCTCATGTCTATTATTACACTCAAACTCATTCTAGAGTACTACTGACTCTATTTATAATGAGTAACACCCAACAGAGCTAAGGTTGTCGCTAAACCAAATGCTCTGATACCACATGTAACATGTCCGATTTCTCGATGTCCGAAAAGCAACATCAATACGTCCACTATATCGAATGCCGCACAGTCGAATGCCAGAAAACCGAATCGTTAGGGTTTAAAGAAGAAGAAGATAGAAGAAGAACAGAAACAATAACAGAATCTCACATATCGCAGCGGCTAACATATAATAGATAAATAAATATCTTTAAACAAAATCACTATATCAGTTATTACATCACATTATCAGAGTGTACCACAACAAATAGAGGAAAGTAATATTACATATACTAGTGATACGCTTCGTTGCCCAGCTTGCTCCTGATCTCCACAGCATCTCTTTTTCAATTATTGCTCCCGAATAATTCTAACCTAACTCTAGGCTGCCCGTATGGAAAATCATGGGCACCCAGAGTTTAGAAAGGGAACAATAAACTCCAGTTCAGTCGTGGGACTGGTGTGAGATCTCAAAAACAATTATTTTCACGAAGAAAAAGAAAAGAAAAGAAATCCGCTATGCTTTTTAGAAAATGAAACTACCATAAGGCCTTCCGCCACGCACACAATGCAAACGCAGAATTGGAGGAGATTTCTCCTTATGATAGTCAAACATGCTTAATACGCAAAATCTTTTCGATATTATCATTTGTGCATTGTGCAGAAAACTTTTTGAAAATATAATATTAATCTTAGCCAGCATAGACATTTCATATTATGCCTACTATAGCTACCATCTAAACAGTGGTGACCACCATAAGTAAATGGCAAGTTATACAACTAAAGCTGTAAAGAGCTCGTATTGGATGATTGGATTTCCAACAAATGGTCAGGTAAAGGAACTTCCCGCATAAAATGGAACGCCTCTGGAGGGACGTCCTCGAGAACCAAACCGGATCTCTTCTACACAAGGCTGGGTTACCTCTGTAACTAGGTAACAACTGACATGAGTATGCCATCCCCCAGTCGTTACCGACCTTTATCCGAGGGCCCTCAATCCAACAACCACACAGTAAAGTATCTGGGCTCCATACCATGATACCACTTTTTTAAAAAAAAATCAACATAAGTAAATATCTGGGCTCCATACCATGATATCACTTTTTATCCAGAAGGAAATGGTCATACCCTCAGGAGGAGCTACCCCCAAATAACCTTGCTGCCACGATTCATGTTTCGACCATTACCGGGTTGTGAGACTTGACGAAGCCACGTCCATAAAGCTACGCTTTTTCACGAAGCTATGCTTCGATCACAAATGATCAACAAACGATCATCAACACACAGCAGCACTTAGCATGCCACATTACCAAATTGGGAATGTATCACTAGTAAACATCAACTACATAACCTCTGAGCTCGTACGTATCAGAGAAGGGTGTTAAGCTAAGAGAATAAATTCTCCGCCACCAACAGAAATGTATTTGATAGAAACCAACTTTATATCTCAAAGTGTAATGTCAGACACACATCCATACAAGTATGTTCCGGGTTCGAATAGAACCAATGGCACTTCCGTAGAAGCCCTTGCAAATCTGGGTATTCACAATCCCGATCGGACTTTCCATCACTTAGGAAATCTCTATACCGGCGCGACTCAGTGCAGAGACAATCGACGGGATATCCTTTCATTCTCGAAAATACCCAGTCTTCACCACCGGTCTTCAAATGCTATCCATATCGACATATCATTATTCGAAATGGGTTATATGACACAAAGTACTCTTCCGGCTAAACCGAATAATGAGCGTAAATTTAAAAACATATAGATAAGGGATTTCAATTAAGTCACAACTTTAAAATTCAAACCTTTCTTTCAAATGGTCTAAACAAATTACCATCTCAAATCTTTTAGACAAAAAGATTTATTCCACACAGTTCACCCAGTTTCACAAAGAATCATTCACGGATTTCAAAACAATTTCTGTTTCAATTGGATTAACCCATTAACTCTTTAAATCAAAGATTTAACTTATATCTTCCAAAACTCGTTTTCAAATATTCATTCATAACTTGGAAAACCATTTTCAATTCAACTTGAAACTCCTTTAATACAAATTGGAAATTCATTTCTTATATGAAATCTTATATCGTTTGAAAAAAATAGTTTTTATTTTGGAAAAATCAGATTTCATTTATACAAGTTAAAATCTTTGGGTTAATTTAAATTCCCAAAGCAACACTTTATAAAATGGTTTAAGTTCATGTAAACTTATATAATCTTTTTAAAATCATAAGTTCTCAACATAGAATTCAATTTCAAATTTTTAATTCAAATTTAAATCAAATTTCAAAACTAAATTAAGTTATTCAAAAATTACTTTTTATTTTAAAATTCCTTTTCAAAAGTTTTTTTCCACTTTAAATCCGATTTATTTCCAAAACCATTTGGATTTAAAAATTCAATTTCAAAATTATTTCAAAAACCTCTTACTTAACCAATTTCGATATGCAATCCATATTCGATTGTGTATAGTGTAGTCCAGGGGTTTAACACAATAGTCCACAACATCAACCATCACAGATTCAATCATATTAACATCGATAAGCGGTATAGTCCATAACGCTTATCTATATACACATATTCATAGATAAAACAAATTTATCAATGAGATATATCACAGAATATAAATAAAATTACTATTTGTGAGGAATCCAGTTGGATCCCTCCAACCTGTTTCCCTGCATCCATAGATATTAGCACAACCAATAAATATCGATTCAATCTGATAATAATTATCATATTCAGCCAACCAACCAATCAAACATTTAAATATTAGCTATTTAAATTAACCGGTATCTAGATTTGAGTGAGATTAACTCACCTTGGGTTTTCGACGAGCGTTCAAATTTAAATTAAATCGAACGGTGTTCGATTTAACCTAAATTTTTTACTTGCTCGAAATGATTCCAGAATTGCTCCATTGCGTGTACACGTCGCTGCGATTCCGGCGTTTCTTGTTTCGTCGAAATCTGACAACGAATGCATGAGATATTAATTCTTAAAATTCGAACTATAATTATATAAACAATTAACTTATTTTATTAAAAACACCATCGGCGCCCTTGTTCCACTTCCCAGCGCAAACAATATCGCGTGCACGAACCCACTGCCGCCACTAGGGTTTCAACCCGCTCCCTTATCGCTCACCGATAGGTTGATCCAAGGCTACCACCTCGAACCCCATCGCCGACTCGACCTCCACCCAAAACCCGCACGAGCTCGGTCGCCTCTATCACCAGGAAACTGCACGCGAACTGCCAGCGAATGCAGCCACATAGCACCTTCAATCGACGACGATATCTCGAATCACCCGTTGGATCTGAAGCTCTTGATGAGCTCTTTGATCTTCCAGTTGGAAGAATTCGCTATTACATGATGGATTGATCGCAAATTAAAGATGAAAGTCGATATTTTTCGGCCATTAAAATGATGTAAACGGCGACCGTGCTAAATTCTAGGGTTTGGCTTATAAACGTGAATTTATATATGTATATAAACAATATTTTAATATTAAATCCATTTAAAGCAACTTTTTCAAACGACCTCCAAACGACATGTGCCGACAGGCATTTATATTGTTTTACCCACGTTTCGAACACAATGGAACGTGTTTTGGAGGCTAATTTGGTCGTATGCGCGAGTTATAGAAATAAACGATCAATTTTAAATTCAATCGATTAAAATAGTTTCTGTGCTTTTTCAGCTGCCAAGTTCAAACGACAACTCCGATTGCTGCGAAAATTGAAATCCGATAATATCTAGCTATTACGGATCCAATGGAACTAGTTTCGTCGAATTCCGAGATTGTGCCCCGGGAGGCTATTTTAACTCGTCGATTAAATCGAGCGATTTCCAAAATCGTCGAAATCACTTAAAATTCCACTTTTAAAATTTTATTAACTCTATTATAAATCATATAGACTTTATAATTACATTAAAGACTATTCTGATTCACTTTGAACCAAAATCTGATTATTTGCATTATTATATTATTAAATTCCCTTATTAAATTAATATATAATCCCAAATCGTAATTTTATCGACTTTTAATTCTATCCAAAAGTCCAACATCATTATTTAAATCCAAATGAACTTAAAATAAATTTTAGAAACCATTTCATAACTATTTATATCCAGATACACCAATTATCACAATTCCAAATATTTGGTTATTATTATTCAAATCCAATTAATTTACCATATTTGAAATTTAACTAATTATATTAGTTTAACAAAAATCTTTGTACTTCAAAATCAATTCAAAATCCACATTTAACATTTGAAATGAATTAAATGTTCAAAATTTACGACTAGAAATACTGGGTCGTTACAGCGACCATGGATGGGGGTGATGATTTCCAGAGCATTCTCACCATAGATATTTCCTCAATTTTCAGAACTGTTTTCTATATTTTCAATAAAATTATTGTCCAAGTATTTTCACTAAGTGTTGAAAACGGGTTTACTAAGTACTTATAGGTTTTTAGTCTTACGCCTGATCAACATATGACGGAATTTCTGTAAGAACGAGGACGGACTTGTTAAAACATTGAGTTATAAAAAGAATTTTTATAAAAACTATTTTATAATATTATGTAGATTTTAAAAAGTGTTTTAAAAAGTGATCAGAGATTAATTTTTTCTGATAATAAACATTTAATAATTCTGGCTTCGTTCCTTTTCGTGGACGAAAAGATTCAAAGGGGGGATGAATGTGATAACCCAGATTTTTGGCATCTGATAATTGGGTAATAAATTGGTTTTATTCAATGAACAGACAAAATGCTGGTAATAAAGGATATTAGGATGTAATTGAAACTATGATAAATATGGAATATAAATATCTGGAAATGATATATCTTATAGTAAATTAATTAATATATTAATAGATATGTGTAAACTTTATTATATTGAAATTTTAAGTGTATAGGTACACGAGTATATATGTATGTATATATATGTAAATAATTTGAAAGCATTTGAATAAATACAAGATTTTAGTTTATATATATTCATAACTTTTGAAATTAAATAATTCTTTTAGAAGTTCTTTCTTTTAAAAATGCATACGAACTAAGTTATGAATATATTAAGTTTAAAATATAAAACATAATAGTCCAAATTTGAATAGAATTTGATAAAAGATTTAATATACATTTATAAACATAATAGATTTTCTTAGTGTGTGTATATATATAAACTTTTAAAAAAAGATCCATAAATTAATTAAATGAAAGGAGCTAAGTATAAAATTTAATAAAATTTAAGTAAGGGTTTAAAAAACAAATTTATAAAATTAAATTTAAACAAGGACTTAAAACATAATTAACTTAACAAGTGACATTTGTAAAACTATGGATATGAGAAATAAACATGTGTAAGCTTATGATAACAAGTGGCAAAATTATTTTTTTGAAATTGTAAAAAAAATAATCAGAGAATTCAAATTCAACAACAATCTAACGAATGCATGCTAAGACTAGCTCGAATCATTTTCAAATTTTGGTCAAGCAGCAGTTTCAAATTCTTCCAATTCAAGAGCTAAAGCAGCTTCCAATTTTTAAGCAATCAAAGTATCATCATCTTCAGTTTTCAAGCAGGTTCAGGTTCTTTGTTTGCATAAATATAAAGGTGAGTAAACTGCTCTTTAAATATATTTTGATCTGTATAAGATGATCATTGAAGTTTGGATATATAAATTTGCTTGCATATATGAATATATGAAAATGTGGGATGCATGTTTAGAGACAAGAAGAATTGTTCTGTTTTAGATTTATAGAGGTTGAGACAAATTCAAATTCCAAAATCCTTTATCAATTCTCTTATAAGCTTAAATTATTTGACAAAATATGTTGCATTGACATGATTCAAGTTTAGAAAATAATTTTGAAGTGTAATTTATAAGTAAAGGATACAAAAAATCAAGATATCACTGTCGAAAATCACTATAGTCAAAAAATAAAGTGAGTAGATTTCAAGTTCTGATTTTGTAACTGGATTCAAATTCGTAAATAATGAATTTTGGGAAACAGATTCTTGATTTTTAAGTTTTGGTGTGTTAAGATTTTGTGAATTGATCAATATTGGGTTTTCTGATGATTTCTGACAATCGGCTGGATGTGGTATGTCATGCTCGTCACTAGAGCAAGATGGAGGTCTATCACACTCAAGAAAATGGCAGTTGATTTTTCTATCAAGTGAGTGGTTCGATCGTGATCGAACTAGGGTTTAAGGAATCTAGGGAGTCGTTGTTGTTCCTCTGTTCGTCGCGACGTCTAGAGTGAATAGATCTGGGTGAGGGTGAGTGGAAAAGAAGCATTAGACGTCGGCGAAGCTTGGGTCAGGATGTTGGGTTTTTTGGTGATCGGCACTAGTGTTGTGAGGAGAATTTTGATGATCGCTTAAGTTCCAGTTTTGGGTCGAATGGTTCAATTTCGAAATGGAGTTTCGAGTGTGGTTTCAGGTTGATGAATGGGAAGGAAGGTCTGGTTGATGTTTGAGGATGGTCGACAACAAAATACGGTGATCGATGGTGACGTTCATGTGCACGGTGTGCACGGATTCATGCATGGAGATCTGTAGAAGATGCAGATTTAATGGAGTGAAGTTTCGAGTATTTTGTCGGGTATTTTCTTTAGTGGCTCGAGTGGGTATCCTATTGTTTCACGTTCGTGTTTTGATGTGATCAGCTGTTAAATCTAAAACTGTAGCTAAGTTTTCTGTCTAAAAGAAAGAAAAGGAAGTTCACGCATGAGAGGATCGGGGATTGTCTCGAGATTTTGAAGTCTAGGATCGGGTCTGAACCCGAAGCATTTAGCATACTGATTAACTAAGTTTTTTTTAAGTAAAAGTTAAACTTTGTTAAGTTTCAAAGCAAATTTCAAAGAAAATATTAACAAGTATTCAAAGTAAATAAATTGTCAAATTTTCAAAAGCAAGTTTCGAGTATTAAGTATAGGTCTAATGTATATCTTAAATTTAATTAAGATCTTGGGGGAATTTAGATTAATTAAATTATGTTAAGTAAATAAAAGTGGAATTAATTAATTAATTAATTGTATAGAAATTAATTAGTATAATTAAATCAAAGGATTGATTAATTAATATTTGAGGGTTATAAATTAATTAATTAACTAATGAAAGATTAATTAAATAGGTAATTAGAGATTAATTACTTAGTTGATAATTACTTAATGAAAGTAATCGAGGATTAATTACTTGGTGTTATTAATTAAAATAATAACTAAGGAAATTAATTAAAGGTTAGTTAATTAATAAATATGATTAATTAAAGGATAAATAATCAATGTAGTGATTATAGAATAATTAATTAGAGTAATTAATTAAGAATCAATGTGATAAATTATTGTTAATTAATTTATAAGAATAATTAAAGGTTAATTAATCTGTGTAATTAATTAATAGCTAATTACTTATTGTAATTAAAGGGTAATTAATCAAGGATGATTAATTAAGATGGATAATTAAAAGATCATTAATTAATTGATTTGTAACTAATTAATGTTAAGTAAAGGTAATCCAAGTGATTAAAGTTAATAATTAATTTGATTGACATAAATTTAAATAATTTTGGAAGTGATAAATCTGACTTATGAATGATTGAATGATGTAAATGCCTTGAATTGGTTGATATCTTTCATATGAAATGTTTTCTGATATGACATGTTTGGGTGGACAGTGATAGTATGGTTATCTATCGTTGATGAACTACTGTGTATAAAAGTGACATCCTGTATATGGAGTTGAATTGTATCTCACTTGAATAACTTAGGTTAAAGGTGGTATTGAATTCGAAGAGACCGGGGTCGGGTATTAGTAAATACCTGAACCCACTTCGATTTGTAACCTACAATGATTCTTTATAGATTGATATGTGAAATTAATAGGCTGGAATGAAATAAATGATGTGAATTTGGTCATTTAATCTGAGTAGTAATGCTTAGATATGATTGTATGATGTGATGTTGGTTATGGCAAGTTAAGAACTCATAATAAGGTACGAGTTACCTCGGATTTTGAATAAGTTCTTTGCATTGGAAATCCATGCTAGATGAGTTTATTCATGCTGGTTTCCAGCCTAACTCGGGTGTTACTTTGATGTAATGCTCGGGTCAGAGCGAGTATTACAGATTTCAGGTAAGGATGTTCTGGAGCTTAGGAGACGAGCTGGATGGCAGGAACGTATGGAGTGTTTCTGCTGTGTTATATTATTGTATATCTGGAACAAGTTATTTTAACTGTCCAGTGATTGTAAAATGTTGTAACTCTGATGTATTAAAATGTAATTGACTGATATAACTTTCTTTGTGTAAAGAATATTATTTGATATTATATTTTATCCCCTGCGAATGTGAGATTTTGAGTTTGGTTTTTTTGTTTCTTCTTCTATCTCTTTTCTTCTTTTCCTAACTATCTGGAATTTTCGGGATCGAAAACTCAAGGTCATTACAAAATATAAGTAAAATAAGTTTTGGACTTATAAAATGAAGTAAAGATTTAATTTTGGTAAAGTTGAAATAAATTTGAATTAGCATATTAGATATATGATTTGAAATTTAACTAAAGGAAAGTTAAATAAAAGTGAATTGGATTTTAACTGGATTTGATAATTTATTGGAATGGAAATTAAACTTAAAAGATAAGTGCTTATATGACATGAATTTGCATGTTTGAATAAATAAGATTTTTAACTATAAAGTGAGAAAATGTAAGTAAAACCAATTGTTAAAAATGGTTAAAAGTAAAACCAGCTATGAATTTGAATGGTGAGTTGAAATTTGACTGAAGTAAAAGTTAAATAAAATAGAATTTGAAATGAATTAGAGATGAACTTAAGTTGTATAGTGAAAGTAAAGGTAAATGAAGTTGAAATGAAAGATAACTTAAGTGATGTTAAATGAAGTTGATTTTGGTATCCAAGTAAATTAATAAAGTGAATTAATAAAATGAAGTGATGAATGTGAATTTGAGTTATATAAAGAAATTCAACTTTTGTTTGTAGATTGAATTAGCAATTGAAATAATGAAATATGGATTGAATGTTAATCAATCGAATTTTAATAGAATTGATTGAATTGATTTGGAAGTGAACAAATTGGAATATAAATTAGTGAATGTAAACTAATTGAATATGAATAAATGAATATTAGAGAAATCCAATGTTAATGAATCAAATGTTATTTAATTGAAAACCAATTCAATGAATATTAGTAAGAAGTGAATGTATATTGATTTGGTTATGCATAGATTGGATAGATATGGTGTGTTGGATGTTAGTGGGATGATAGTTGTACGATGGTTAGATTTGTTGCTTTTGATTGCATTTGTTATGTTGGCATATATAGTTGTATTGGTATGTGTTGTATATTGATATTATTTTCATATATACATGTTTCTCATTGTTTGTTGAGTATTTAGTAGGTGCGTATGGCGTAT
The DNA here is from genome assembly GCA_030765085.1 of Allium cepa. Classification (NCBI taxonomy): domain Eukaryota; kingdom Viridiplantae; phylum Streptophyta; class Magnoliopsida; order Asparagales; family Amaryllidaceae; genus Allium; species Allium cepa. Next base: position 762,535,687 of record CM060934.1, on the reverse strand, counting down.
GCTTCGCATTTGGAGCTCGCTTTTCATGCTATATTAGCCGCATATGCTCGCTAATAATATATAAGGTACATATCTCGGATTACATATCGTATTTTTACACTTTTTCCCTACGGGATGCCTCATCCTTGATGATGAGATGTATATTTGTGATATATATATATATGTTGTGATCCTACTACGATCAAACCGCGCAAAGGAGACGCTGGCGAATTTTTTAAAAAAAAATTAAGGCGTTGGAAAATTTTTGGAAATTTTGTTGGTAACTAAAATTGTGATATTGGGTTATAAAGTTAAATGATATTAGTTGGTTTTAAAAGATAACTAAGTAGATATGAAAACTTAGAAAAGTTTTTGTAAGTTTAACTATTGGATTTTGGAAAAATTTAAAAGGTTAAATAGATTTGGTAAATCTAATTTGAATGAATTGTTTTTAAAAGTTAATTGATTTTGTGACTTTTTCTTACTTGGTAATTTCGGAGATGAAATTCTTTTAAGTAGGGGAGAATATAACGACCAGGAATTTCTGTCATTTTAAATTCTTATATTTAATTAATTTTAAATATTTAAAAGTAAAGTTTATAAGCTGAATAAATAGTATTTCGAATATCTCGATTTAATTAGATAATTAAATTGTTAATTTAATATTTGAAATTTCTAAAATAATTGTATTTGAATTTAATGTGAATGAAAATGATTAATAAATTTGAATTAAATCCTAGTTGAATTAGAATGATGTTACATGACTTTTAAATCGAATTAAAAGTTAATTTGTAGAAATTGAATATTTTAATATTCAATTAACGAGTGAAAACGTTCTTTTTTTCAAACAATCTCAGATTTCGATGAAATCAGTTTCATCGCATCCGTAATGTTTTATTATTGTAATATTTCAAATTTCGTGTCAATTGGAGTTACGGTTTATCCGGGGCAAGCTAAAACACGTAGAAATCGGTTTAAGTGAATTTTAAATTTAAATAGTCGATTTGAAAACCTATCTTTCAAATACGATCGAATTGGCTCCCGATATATATTCCACTGCATTCGGAATAGGGGTAAACATTATAAACGTTAGGAGGCAAGCTTCATTTGGATTTCAGAAAAATTTCGGATAAACAGTGTCGTGTAATTTTCTATATAAGGCCATCATTTTTTCTATTTTGCAAAATATTAGGGTTTTAAACCCTAGTCGCTGCCATTAACGTTCTATGGCCAGAATTTCATCTTCTCTCTCCTCTATTATCTTCCAATCCACAAATCGATTCAAAAAACTTTCAACTGCAATATTATAGATCTATGTGAGGGCTTCAAATCCATACGGAGATGATCGAATATGACGCGACGTGGAGAAGGAAAATTGGCCGCGTTCTTCATGCGTTTGTGCATGGTTTTCCATGCCTAGGGGTGGCCGAGTTCGCTTATGCTCTGGTCATGGGTAGCTCTCGTCGAGGGCAGTTGAGTGGAAGTTCCTGATCGTCGTGAAGTCGAGTATAAAGGTGGCGATAATTCATTGAAGAGTGGCGGCTATGTGTTAGGGTGTGTGCATGTTGCACTAATGGAGAAGAAGCAATTTTGCACGGCCTGGATTGCTTGGATCAAAATCAATGGCCAGGATTCAACTAGGGTAGGAAAATAAAAAACTAAAATTGTAAATTGATTTATATAAATTCGTTTAAAGTTTAAAATACAATAACTTTTTCATATGAGGTCCGTTTCGCACAAAACGAATTGCTTTGGGTCCGTATTGACGAGCATTACATTATGGAGCTAGATTGTGATTTATTTGAGCTGGTGAAATTTTGGTTGAAATTAAACGCTCGTTTAATTTTAATAGGAATAAATCGATATCGTGATAACTACAAGCAATGTGAGTACAACTCACTCTTTCTGACTCAGTGATATTTTTGTATAAGTGGGAATAAATATTATTATATGATGAGTGATGATTGTTTGGATGATATATGATATATTGATTGGTATTTTGATATATATATATATATATATATATATATATATATATATATATATATATGCCTGCCTAGTGGAGCAGATGACCCTATACGTTCCTGAGTATGAGCGGATGACCCTTTGTACGCGGATCTGCCTCGAAGCGGACATTGTACACATATTCTAATATATATATTTGTTGCAGGTGACAGGTTGGATGGATCTAACTAGATTCCTCACCAGTATCGATTTATTTACATATATTGATATATATGCTGTTATAATATGATATATGATGTTTTGGATGTTGTGATTGATGTATTTGGTTCTGTTGCAGCATTGGGCCTATTTTTGGTAATTTAAAAATGTTATATCGATGATTTCCAAATTTAAAAGGGTTTTACAAGTGATTTTGGAAATAAACGTTTTATTGATTTTTGAACTGTAAAGGAATTGAATTTTTTTGAATAAATAAATATTATATTCTTTATGTTATAAAACTTATGATTTTTGTGAAATATAATAAAAATGTGATTTTGAAATATTGAGTTAATGATTTGGTAAATAGTTTAAATTGAGTTTTTGGATTATTATAAATGGTTTTACATATAAGATTTATTAAATTGAATTTTATAAATCGGAATAATGGAATTATAATGGAGTTTTAAAATTGTTAAAACGAAGTATAAGTAAATCTTATAAGTAAATAAGATTTATGAAGTTGCGAAGTTGTTTAAGTAATGAATTTTGTAAAATAAATGAATTATAAGTTATTAACTTATAATTTGGCTTTTTGGTATACAATTGAGTTATAAATGGAATTGGTTAATAAAGGAATTTTGTATATTGAAGTTTTTATAAAATAGAAATGTGAATTTAAAAATATTGTTTTATAAATGCGAAATCGATTGAATTTGATAAGTAAATATGAAAGCTTATTAAAGGAGATATATTGACGATTTTGGACAGTGGATAATCCTTTAATTAAATATGTAGAAGTGTTGAATATGGTCAGAGATTTATATTCACAATTTTTGACTGTGAATTATCCTTTAAATTAAATCTTGAAATAATATTAAATTTGGAAAAGAAGATGTATTCACGATTTTGGACAGTGAATAATCTTTGAAGTAAATAATTTTTTTGGGAAGTGATATTTTAATTGAAGTAAATGATTTAAATATGTTTTAAAATTGTGTTAAGTATAGAAACCATAGATTTCAACATTTATTGTTGAAATGGACGTTTTCGAAAAGTATAAGGAAATAGTGGAGTATAACACTGTTGTTATAGTAAATGATTTCCGAAAGAAAATCTTTTTATATAGTATTTGGGTTTATATATCTATCTAATTTTTGAATCCCTATACTAGTGATTTTGGGTTGTCGTAATGATGTTTTACGCAACATTTGTTTTGACCCAAATAAATGTATTTAAGTGAATGTTTTCCTTAAAGAATAAAATATATACTTAATCATAATTTAAATATATGAAATATTTTCTAAGTGTTGAAAATAAATAGAACCGTGAATTACTTATTATTAAATAAGTATATGGAAATGTTTTCCAATATAGAAGTTGAAATGGTTTTGAGGATATATCCTTTTAAAGATAATTTGAAGTGAATATTTGGCAAGTAATTTAATTAATGAAAGATTAATTAAAGGGCCCAGTGATTGTTATGGTGCTGAATATTTGTTTGTTTGCTTTGATAGTTAAATAACCGACTATCAAACATTAGCCAAAATTTAGTTCCTCGACTTGACGTAGGAACTATTTAGTAGTACACTTAGTACGTATCCTTCTATATATGCTTGATTATCGTTTGTGTTGAGGATGATGATTCGTATAGTGTGGAGTATTACTCCAATCTATCGAGCTTCCTTCTTGGCCCGAAGGGTAGCAAGTTGAAAGTTAGAGACGTGATAAGTCTATGAGACTTTGTTTTTGTGAGAGTTTGAGAAACGCTATTGCGTTATTGGTGCGAAGAGACCGGGATCAGATTTATCTGAAAACCACTTCGGACCAACGTATATGCGACGATTATGTAGGCTGCTTGTGATTGTAACGACCCAGAATTTTATTTAATTAAAATTTGGATATTTAATTAATTTTAAATATTAATAAGTGAATTTATAAGTCGAATAAGTTTTTATTTGAATAATTGGATTTAATTGGATAATTAAATCGATAATTTAATATGTTAAATTATGGGAATAATTGAAAATTGAGTTAAATATGATTGAAAATGATTTGTAAAATTTTATTTTATCATATTGAAGTTAGAATGATATTTTAGAACTTTTAAAATCGAATTAAAAGTTTATTTGTGAAAATTGAATATTTTAATATTTAAATCGACTAGTGAAAATAGTCAATTTTGAACAGTCTCATAATTGAACGAAACCAGTTCCATTGGATCCGTAATAGTTAGTTATTATCGGAATTCAATTTTCATGTCAATCGGAGTTATCGTTTGATCGTGGCAGCTCGAAACGCATCGAATTGTTTTTAATATTAATTTGGCGAGTTAAAATAGCCATTTTTCAAACAGTCTCGGATTTCGACGAAACCAGTTTCATCGGATCCGTAATGTGATATTATTGTAAGGTTTCAAATTTCGTGTCAATCGGATTTACCGTTTGTCCGGTACAAATTAAAACGCCTAGAAAATCGCTTAAATCGGTTTAATTTAAATTGAACGTTTATTGCCATAACTCGCACAGATGACCGAATTAGCTCCCGAAACATGTTCCATTGCGTTCGGAACGCGGGGTAAACCTTAGAAACGCCAACCGGCACGCTTCGTTTGGAGTTCGGAATTTCCGGAATGAATAGTGTCGTTCATTTCCTTATAAATAGCCCCTACCCTTCATAAATTAAAAAAAAATAAAATAAAAAATAAAACCTAATTCTCTAAAACCCTAGCCGCCACCCCCTTTCACCAATGGCCAGAAAACACCCACGTTCTCCCCTCGATTTCTCCAAATCCATCAACAATTAGACGAAGACATCAACTAACAAAATGAAGAGCTCGATGAGATCCTTATATTCAGCGGTGGAGATCGAGATTGGAGTTGTATTTTGTGAGATTTTTAGCCGCGTTCCCCTTGCGTTCGTGCACGCATTTCTATGCAGGAGGGGGGACCGAGTTGAGCAAGGTTGCAACCGAGTGGAGTGTTGGGTGAGGGCTTCGACATGGAGCTACCTGATCGACATGTAGTTGTGTATTTTGGTTGCTAAATTTAAACCCTAATTTAGATATTGGGTTCGGCTATGTCTGTAGTTGCACGCGTGCATTTGGGAAGATGGTGGGGGGCCGTTGGATTTGAAATGGATGGTGACGATGGGTTAGGTATAAAAATATAAAATAAAAGTTGTAATTTATATGCTTTATAAAATCGTGTAATGTTCAAATATTCATAACTATTTCATACGAGGTCGAAAACGCGCGAAACCAGTTGCGTTGGAATCGTATGGATGAGCACTACGCGATGGAATTGGATTGGAGTCATTTGGAGTTAGTGAGAATTTTGGGTAAAATTAAACGTCCGTTTAATTTTATTCGAAATAAATCGCTAAAACGAAATTGAAATCAAGGTGAGAACTTCTCACTCAATCGAATCAGTTTCGATTTTATTTTAAATAGTTAGATTTAAAATATTTGAATTCATGTTTGAATGATGATTGTTATCTATTGATTGTTAAAATAGACATTATGCGCCGTTAGTAAGCGGAGGTTATTTATTAAAAACATATACCGCGAATATTTCATAAACAGTGAAATTGGTATTATATATAACAGCAATATATATATATTGGCATATGTATATATTGGAGTTATTGATTTCCCGCATTTGTATAGCGGATGAGACCCTATTGCGCCGTCTATTAAGCGGATAATATTTTAAATCCCATATACCGCGATAATTTCGTACTGAAGCGAAATTGGTATTGTGCAAATGTTTGTGGATGCAGGGAAACAGGTTGGAGGGATCCAACTGGATTCCTTAACAGTATTTATTTGATTTCAGATATTTTGATATTTGATGGATTATCATATTGATATATGATATCGTTGTAGTCGTGATTGACTATTTGGTGTGTAGCATCATTGGACCAAATTTGGAATTTTAAAAGGATTTAAAAGTGATCTTTGAAAATATAAAATATTTTTGGAATTGATCCATTTTAAATAAATAAACGTTATACTTTTAAAAGTTATATAAAATTATGATTTTTGAGAAATACGGTTAAAGTTGATTTTTGAGAAATATGGATTAATGATTTTATAAAAGAGTTTAAATCGGGACTAATTGAATTTATTGTGAAAAGTTTAAATATAGGATTTATAAAATTTGATTTTTTTATAACTCAAGAGAATGGTGAAATTATAAAGGAGATTAAAGATGTTTTAAATAATAGTATAAATTGATTTTATAAAGGATTTATAAATTGATATTTATAAATTAAAACATTTGAATTATAAAACGAGTTTTTTTATAAGGGTTTGAATGAAGTGAAAATGGATTGCATAAGTGAATGGAATTTATAAAATTATAAATGGTGAAGTTATAAATGAAATTTATAAATGGTAAGATTTATAAATTTTGTGAAGTTATTAAAGAATATATTTGGATAAATAATTGAATCTTATAAGTTATAAGATTTATAATTATGAAGTTTAAAAGAACGATTTTGTAAAATAATCGTTTTATAAGTATTTGACTTATAATATGAACCTTTAGTTTATAATTGAGTTATAAATCGAATAGGTTAATAAAGGAATTTATAAAAGGAAGTTGTTATAAAATAAATAGAAATGGAGTTTATAAACGTTGTTTTATAAATTCGCAAACGACATATTTTGATAAGTAAATTGTTGAAACTTATTAATGGAGTTATATTCACGTTTTAGACAGTGAATAATCCTTTAAAATAAAATGTATAGAAAGGATGAAATTGATTAACGTAGTATATTCACGTTTTTGAATAGTGAATATTATGTTAAAGAAATTATTTTAGATTTGATGTTTTAAATAGAATTAAAACGATCTAACGATGTTTTAAATTGTGTTGAGATTCGAAACCATAGATTTCAACATTCATTGTCGAAATAGACGTTTTCGAGAAGTAGAAGGAAATGGTGGACTATAACACTGTTGTTATAGTAAATGATTTCCGAAAGGAAATGTTTTGTATAGTATTGGGATTTATATATCTATTTTAAAATCGAATCCCTATACTAGTGATTTTGGGATGTCGTAACGATGTTTTACGCAACATTCGTTTTGGCCCAAATAAATATGTTTAAGAGAATGATTTCCTTAAAGAATGAAATATATACTAAATCTCGATTTAAGTATATTGAATATTTTCCAAAGGTTGAAAATAAATAAAATATGTGAATTTCTTATGAATAAATAAGTATGGAAATGTTTTCCAATATAAAGTGAATATTTTGAGAATTTATCTTTTTGAAGATAAATTGAAATGAATAATTGAAATCGTATATGCATGGATACTGTGAAATATAAATTCACTATGGAATTTATGAATGAAAAGGGGAATTTGTTTAAAAATAAATATTGATTTATTTTTGAAGTGTGAAAATTATATATCTAGTAAAGATATTTTGGAAAATAAATAATTTGGAAAATTATTTGGAATCTGGTGATGTTGTGCATATCTATTGATAGTTCAATAACCGACTATCAATATTTCCCTTTGAATGGGTAATTGATGTGATTTGTTTGAATTTAAATGCCACACTTATTTTTAAATAAGCGCTCACTATTCGGGTTAACCGGGAAAGGACCATGGGGTCGTATAACCCATTCCGAATATGTGATACGTCGTTGTGAATTGCATTTGAAGACCGGTGTTGAAGACCGGATCTTTTTGAAAGCGAAAGGACAACTCGTCGATTGTCTTTGCACCGAGTAGCTACGGTATAGAGACTCCCTATGTGATGGGAAGTCCGGACGTGATTAGAGATTATCCGGATTGCAAGGACTTCTTTGTAAGTGCCTTCGGTTTTGTTCGAGCCCGGAACAGACTTGTATGGATTGTATGTCTGACGTTACAAATTGAGATATAAAGCAGATTTCTTTCAAATATATTTCTGTTGGTGGCGGAGAATTTATTCTTTTAGCTTAACACCCTTCTTTGAGACGTACGAGCTCAGAGGTTATGTAGTTGAATGTTATCAGCGATATATTCCCAATTTGGTAATGTGACATGCTGAGTGTTGCTGTGAAATGATCATTGTGTTGATTATTTGTGATAGGATCATTTATTTGATCGTCTATTCTGGTGATCATTTCTATGATCATTTGTTGACCCAAAGCATGGCTTTTGTATAAAGTATGTTTTTGTGGACGTGACTTCGTCGAGCCTCACACCCCGTGAATGGTCAAAACAGGAAAGATGCAGCAAGGTTATGAGGGGTAGCGCCCTTTAGGATATGTGCATTTCCTTCTGGAAAAGGGTGGTATCATGGTATGGAGCGCAGATACTTACTCATGTTGAAAACACTTTATGATTGTGTGAATTGATTGCGAGCGCTCGATGAAAGGTCCCAAAGGACCGGGGGATGGCATATTCGGTCAGTTGTTACTCAGTTAGGAGTAACCCGGCCTTGTGTTGGTAGAGATCCGGTTTGGTTCTCGGGGATGTCCATCCAGAGGCATTCTCATGTGGCAATGGGAAGTTCCTTGGCCTGATCATTCGTTGGAAATCCAAAGAAACAATACGAGACTTGTACGGTTTTTAGTTGTAGAACCTGCCATTTAATATGGTAGCTATAGTAAGCATACTATAATGGTACCTATGCTGGCTAAGATTTATATTCTACTTTCGAAATGAATTTTTCCTACACTATGCACTAGTAATAATATCGAATGTTCTTTTTAATACGTATCAAGCATCTTTGACTATCATAAGGAGAAATCTCCTCCGATTCTGCGTTTGCATTGTGTGTGTGTGCGGGAGGCCTTATGGTAGTCTCATTTTTAAAAGCATTGCGAATTGACTTTAAAAATATTCCTCTATTTTGATTTTAAAGATAAATAAACTGTTTTGAGTTCTCACACCAGTCTCATGACTGACTCGGAGTTTATTGTTTTCCTTCCTAAACTCTGGGTGCCCACCAATTTCCACACGGGCAGTCAAGAGTTAAGGATTATCAGGATATTCTGGATATGGAGGAGTTGCTGGAGGCAAGATGGATGGCATGGCGTATTACTAGTATATAGTATTTCTTTTTCCGCTACACTATTTGTTGTTGTTGTACACTCTGATGATATGGTGAAATGTAATGAAATGTATGAAATGTAATAACTGATATAGTTCTTTGTTTAAAGATTATTCATTTATTTATTATATGTTGTTCCGCTGCGAATTGTGAGATTCTGTTATAGTTCTGTTGTTTTCTTTCTGTCCCGTTCTACTTTCTTTTTCCTCTATTTTCTATCTTCTTCTCTTTCTTTTCTTTTTCTTCTTCTTAAACATTGATAATTCGTATTTCTGTTCATCTTGAATTAATCTATGGAGATTAGTGTATATTCAAGGAGTACGGATTTGCGGGTCTTCACAGGTGGTATCAGAGCATATGGTTAAGCGACAACCATGGTTCTGTTGGGTATTACTCATTAGAGATAGAGTCAGTAGTACTCTAGAATGAGTTTGAGTGTAATAATAGCTATGAGAGCGTATTTGTTAGTGAATATAAAATTGTTTTATATTGTGATGATTGGTTTGTTGAGTGGCATATGAACCTTCGTCAGCGTGGTCTCGACAACTATGCCGAAGGGGTTTCTAAACACTTAAATAGAACAATTCGGCACAGTATTGTTTTAAATTGGGTAAATGAAATAATTTTACCTTGATTATATTTTGTATATAATGAAATAATTTTTTAGAATTATTAAAGTGTATATAAGTTGATTGTTTAGTTGTTTGAATAATCTAAATAAAAGAATAATTGTATAAGCAAAAGAATTATAAGAATTGAATTATAATTAAAGTGATTTACAATTGTGAAATAAACTTATATATATGAGAAGTGAAACTATATGAATATATTTATAAATATGAGTTGAAATAAAAAAATGAATTTAAAGTTAAATGAAAATTTACTTAGAATTGAAATGCTGAAATGAATTAGCAACTAGATTAATGAATGGATTGAATGTTAATCAATTGAATGTAAATTAAGTTGATATGAAATAATGAATATAAGTGTTAATTCATTAAAATCTAATGTTATTGGAAGTTGAATAGTTGAATGAAAATCAATTTAATTTAAACCAATTGAAAGCAAAGGAATTTGGTTGTAATTAATATACATTGGTTGATATATGATTGTTAGTTGATTGTATATAATTCATTAAGTGTTAATGAAATTGAAAGCTATGTAATTGAATTCAAATTAGAAGTAAATAAATTTGAATAGAATTGAATTTGATTTGGAAGTGAACCAACTTGAATATGAATTAGTGAATATAAACTAATTGAAAATGAATGTTAGTAAAAACATCCACTATTAATGAATCACATGTGATTTAAATGGAAAACCTATTTCATTGAATATCAATGAGAATATGAATGAATATATATATTGGTTATGGATGTTAGTTGGTTGATGGTTGAATATATATTGCTATTGAATGCATTTCTATGTTAGCATATGTAGTTATTATGCTACTATATGTTGTATATCGATACTATGTTCATATATGCATGTTCTCATGTTGTTTGTTGAGTGATTAGTAGGTGCGGATCGCGTTTGCTTCGCATTTGGAGCTCGCTTTTGCACTATATTAGCCGTATATGCTTGCTAATAAATATAAGGTACATATCTCGGATTACATACCGTACTTTTACACTTTTTCCCTTCGGGATGCCTCATTACTTGATGAGATGTATATTTGTGATATATATACTGTCATTTTTTTTTCGGATCGAGCCGCGCAAAGGAGACTATGGCGAATTTTTCCGAAAATTTAAGGCGTTAGAAAAAATTTGAGAAATTTGGAAAATTCCGAAAACTTTAACTTTGATTTAGAATTGAAAGTTAAACAATAGTAATTGTTTTTGAAAAGATAACTAAGTATGATTTGAAAACTTAGTAAGTTTTGTAAGAGGTTTAATTATGATTTTGGGAAAGTTAATAAATTCCGTAATTTTTCTTACCTGTTAATTTCGAGGACGAAATTCTTTTAAGGGGGAAGATTGTAACGACCCAGAATTTTATTTAATTAAAATTTGGATATTTAATTAATTTTAAATATTAATAAGTGAATTTATAAGTCGAATAAGTTTTTATTTGAATAATTGGATTTAATTGGATAATTAAATCGATAATTTAATATGTTAAATTATGGGAATAATTGAAAATTGAGTTAAATATGATTGAAAATGATTTGTAAAATTTTATTGTATCATATTGAAGTTAGAATGATATTTTAGAACTTTTAAAATCGAATTAAAAGTTTATTTGTGAAAATTAAATATTTTAATATTTAAATCGACTAGTGAAAATAGTCAATTTTTGAACAGTCTCAGAATTGAACGAAACCAGTTCCATTGGATCCGTAATAGTTAGTTATTATTGGATTTCAATTTTCGTGTCAATCAGAGTTATCGTTTGATCGTGGCAGCTCGAAACGCATCGAATTGTTTTTAATATTAATTTGGCGAGTTAAAATAGCCATTTTTCAAACAGTCTCGGATTTTGACGAAACCAGTTTCATCGGATCCATAATGTGATATTATTGTAAGGTTTCAAATTTCGTGTCAATCGGATTTACCGTTTGTCCGGTACAAATTAAAACGCCTAGAAAATCGCTTAAATCGGTTTAATTTAAATTGAACGTTTATTGCCATAACTCGCACAGATGACCGAATTAGCTCCCGAAACATGTTCCATTGTGTTCAGAACGCGGGGTAAACCTTAGAAACGCCAACCGGCACGCTTCGTTTGGAGTTCGGAATTTCCGGAATGAATAGTGTCGTTCATTTCCTTATAAATAGCCCCTACCCTTCATAAATTAAAAAAAATAAAAATAAAAAAATAAAACCTAATTCTCTAAAACCCTAGCCTCCACCCCCTTTCACCAATGGCCAGAAAACACCCACGTTCTCCCCTCGATTCCTCCAAATCCATCAACAATTAGACGAAGACATCAACTAACGAAATGAAGAGCTCGATGAGATCCTTATATTCAACGGTGGAGATCGAGATTGGAGTTGTATTTTGTGAGATTTTTAGCCGTGTTCCCCTTGCGTTCGTGCACGCATTTCTATGCAGGGGGGACCGAGTTGAGCAAGGTTGCAGCCGAGTGGAGTGTTGGGTGAGGGCTTCGACATGGAGCTACCTGATCGACATGTAGTTGTGTATTTTGGTTGCTAAATTTAAACCCTAATTTAGATATTGGGTTCGGCTATGTCTGTAGTTGCACGCGTGCATTTGGGAAGATGGTGGGGGGCCGTTGGATTTGAAATGGATGGTGATGATGGGTTAGGTATAAAAATATAAAATAAAAGTTGTAATTTATATGCTTTATAAAATCGTGTAATGTTCAAATATTCATAACTTTTTCATACGAGGTCGAAAACGCGCGAAACCAGTTGCGTTGGAATCGTATGGACGAGCACTACGCGATGGAATTGGATTGGAGTCGTTTGGAGTTAGTGAGAATTTTGGGTAAAATTAAACGTCCGTTTAATTTTATTCGAAATAAATCGCTAAAACGAAATTGAAATCAAGGTGAGAACTTCTCACTCAATCGAATCAGTTTCGATTTTATTTTAAATAGTTAGATTTAAAATATTTGAATGCATGTTTGAATGATGATTGTTATCTATTGATTGTTAAAATAGACATTATGCGCCGTTAGTAAGCGGAGGTTATTTATTAAAAACATATACCGCGAATATTTCATAAACAGTGAAATTGGTATTATATATAATAGCAATATATATATATTGGCATTTGTATATATTGGAGTTATTGATTTCCCGCATTTGTATAGCGGATGAGACCCTATTGCACCGTCTATTAAGCGGATAATATTTTAAATCCCATATACCGCGATAATTTCGTACTGGAGCGAAATTGGTATTGTGCTAACGTTTGTGGATGCAGGGAAACAGGTTGGAGGGATCCAACTGGATTCCTCAACAGTATTTATTTGATTTCCGATATTTTGATATTTGATGGATTATCATATTGATATATGATATCGTTGTAGTCGTGATTGACTATTTGGTGTGTAGCATCATTGGACCAAATTTGGAATTTTAAAAGGATTTAAAAGTGATCTTTGAAAATATAAAATATTTTTGGAATAGATCCATTTTAAATAAATAAACGTTATACTTTTAAAAGTTATATAAAATTATGATTTTTGAGAAATACGGTTAAAGTTGATTTTTGAGAAATATGGATTAATGATTTTATAAAAGAGTTTAAATCGGGACTAATTGAATTTATTGTGAAAAGTTTAAATATAGGATTTATAAAATTTGATTTTTTTATAAATCAAGAGAATGGTGAAATTATAAAGGAGATTAAAGATGTTTTAAATAATAGTATAAACTGATTTTATAAAGGATTTATAAATTGATATTTATAAATTAAAACATTTGAATTATAAAACGAGTTTTTTTTATAAGGGTTTGAATGAAGTGAAAATGGATTGCATAAGTGAATGGAATTTATAAAATTATAAATGGTGAAGTTATAAATGAAATTTATAAATGGTAAGATTTATAAATTTTGTGAAGTTATTAAAGAATATATTTGGATAGATAATTGAATCTTATAAGTTATAAGATTTATAATTATGAAGTTTAAAAGAACGATTTTGTAAAATAATCGTTTTATAAGTATTTGACTTATAATATGAACCTTTAGTTTATAATTGAGTTATAAATCGAATAGGTTAATAAAGGAATTTATAAAAGGAAGTTGTTATAAAATAAATAGAAATGGAGTTTATAAACGTTGTTTTATAAATTCGCAAACGACTTATTTTGATAAGTAAATTGTTGAAACTTATTAATGGAGTTATATTCACGTTTTAGACAGTGAATAATCCTTTAAAATAAAATGTATAGAAAGGATGAAATTGATTAACGTAGTATATTCACGTTTTTGAATAGTGAATATTATGTTAAAGAAATTATTTTAGATTTGATGTTTTAAATAGAATTAAAACGATCTAACGATGTTTTAAATTGTGTTGAGATTCGAAACCATAGATTTCAACATTCATTGTTGAAATAGACGTTTTCGAGAAGTAGAAGGAAATGGTGGACTATAACACTGTTGTTATAGTAAATGATTTCCGAAAGGAAATGTTTTGTATAGTATTGGGACTTATATATCTATTTTAAAATCGAATCCCTATACTAGTGATTTTGGGATGTCGTAATGATGTTTTACGCAACATTCGTTTTGGCCCAAATAAATATGTTTAAGAGAATGATTTCCTTAAAGAATGAAATCTATACTAAATCTCGATTTAAGTATATTGAATATTTTCCAAAGGTTGAAAATAAATAAAATATGTGAATTTCTTATGAATAAATAAGTATGGAAATGTTTTCCAATATAAAGTGAATATTTTGAGAATTTATCTTTTTGAAGATAAATTGAAATGAATAATTGAAATCGTATATGCATGGATACTGTGAAATATAAATTCACTATGGAATTTATGAATGAAAAGGGGAATTTGTTTAAAAATAAATATTGATTTATTTTTGAAGTGTGAAAATTATATATCTAGTAAAGATATTTTGGAAAATAAATAATTTGGAAAATTATTTGGAATCTGGTGATGTTGTGCATATCTATTGATAGTTCAATAACCGACTATCAATATTTCCCTTTGAATGGGTAATTGATGTGATTTGTTTGAATTCGAATGCCACACTTATTTTTAAATAAGCGCTCACTATTTGGGTTAACCGGGAAAGGACCATGGGGTCGTATAACCCATTCCGAATATGTGATGCGTCGTTGTGAATTGCATTTGAAGACCGGTGTTGAAGACCGGATCTTTTTGAAAGCGAAAGGACAACTCGTCGATTGTCTTTGCACCGAGTAGCTACGGTATAGAGACTCCCTATGTGATGGGAAGTCCGGACGTGATTAGAGATTATCCGGATTGCAAGGACTTCTTTGTAAGTGCCTTCGGTTTTGTTCGAGCCCGGAACAGACTTGTATGGATTGTATGTCTGACGTTACAAATTGAGATATAAAGCAGATTTCTTTCAAATATATTTATGTTGGTGGCGGAGAATTTATTCTTTTAGCTTAACACCCTTCTCTGAGACGTACGAGCTCAGAGGTTATGTAGTTGAATGTTATCAGCGATGTATTCCCAATTTGGTAATGTGACATGCTGAGTGTTGCTGTGAAATGATCATTGTGTTGATTATTTGTGATAGGATCATTTATTTGATCGTCTATTCTGGTGATCATTTCTATGATCATTTGTTGACCCAAAGCATGGCTTTTGTATAAAGTATGTTTTTGTGGACGTGACTTCGTCGAGCCTCACACCCCGTGAATGGTCAAAACAGGAAAGATGCAGCAAGGTTATGAGGGGTAGCGCCCTTTAGGATATGTGCATTTCCTTCTGGAAAAGGGTGGTATCATGGTATGGAGCCCAGATACTTACTCATGTTGAAAACACTTTATGATTGTGTGAATTGATTGCGAGCGCTCGGTGAAAGGTCCCAAAGGACCGGGGGATGGCATATTCGGTCAGTTGTTACTCAGTTAGGAGTAACCCGGCCTTGTGTTGGTAGAGATCCGGTTTGGTTCTCGGGGATGTCCATCCAGAGGCATTCTCATGTGGCAATGGGAAGTTCCTTGGCCTGATCATTCGTTGGAAATCCAAAGAAACAATACGAGACTTGTACGGTTTTAGTTGTAGAACCTGCCATTTAATATGGTAGCTATAGTAAGCATACTATAATGGTACCTATGCTGGCTAAGATTTATATTCTACTTTCGAAATGAATTTTTCCTACACTATGCACTAGTAATAATATCGAATGTTCTTTTTAATACGTATCAAGCATCTTTGACTATCATAAGGAGAAATCTCCTCCGATTCTGCGTTTGCATTGTGTGTGTGTGTGGGAGGCCTTATGGTAGTCTCATTTTTAAAAGCATTGCGAATTGACTTTAAAAATATTCCTCTATTTTGATTTTAAAGATAAATAAACTGTTTTGAGTTCTCACACCAGTCTCATGACTGACTCGGAGTTTATTGTTTTCCTTCCTAAACTCTGGGTGCCCACCAATTTCCACACGGGCAGTCAAGAGTTAAGGATTATCAGGATATTCTGGATATGGAGGAGTTGCTGGAGGCAAGATGGATGGCATGGCGTATTACTAGTATATAGTATTTCTTTTTCCGCTGCACTATTTGTTGTTGTTGTACACTCTGATGATATGGTGAAATGTAATGAAATGTATGAAATGTAATAACTGATATAGTTCTTTGTTTAAAGATTATTCATTTATTTATTATATGTTGTTCCACTGCGAATTGTGAGATTCTGTTACAGTTCTGTTGTTTTCTTTCTGTCCCGTTCTACTTTCTTTTTCCTCTATTTTCTATCTTCTTCTCTTTCTTTTCTTTTTCTTCTTCTTAAACATTGATAATTCGTATTTCTGTTCATCTTGAATTAATCTATGGAGATTAGTGTATATTCAAGGAGTATGGATTTGCGGGTCTTCACAGTGATGATATTGGTATTCTTGATTTTCATAGTGGGGGACTGCTTGTTGATCGTTTGCGGTTAAAATCCTAATATACATCCAGTAGCAGTGGTCTCTTCATTATGAAATATCCAATGCAAGGTCTATTTTCTACTAATCCTATGGATTTCCCAATAGGATGTGGTAGGAAAGTACCTTCTGTTTTTCCTGTTCCTGAACAACTCGTATGGATGTTTGTCTGACATTGCATTTCTAAAGATTATGCACATTGGTTTTTACAACGTACATCAGTGGTGGCGGAGAAGGCAACTTCTCTTAGCTTAACACCTTCATTGAGACGTATAAGCTTAAGGGTTGTATTTTTATGGAAGGAAATTAGTAGTCAACGTAAATGGCCGTGTGGCATTCTAAGTGATGTGATATGTGATGGTGAAAGGTAATCGTTACCTCGTCAGGCCTCATCAACCGAAAATGACCAAAACAGGGTTAGATGTGGCAAGCCTAAGTGGTTCATCCCCAAGTAGGATATGATCATCTCTTCTAGATATATCTTTACACGCTATGACGTCGTGTATCCGATTATTGTGGTTTGTATGCTAGAGAGCCCTCGGTAAAGGTCGGAAACGACCGAAGGATGACATATTCGGTACCATCTAGTTATAGAGGTGGGCCAGTCTTGTGTTGGTAGAGAAACTTTGTGATGGTTTCTCGGTACATTCTTCTAGAGATGTACTGGCGGAAGGTAGTCCTTTCACCTAGTCATTTGTATGGAAATCCAAACTCCACGTTCCTGCCATTTTATTCGTAAAGCCTAGTATGCTAGAATTTAATACTGGTAACAATTTCGGCTATTTTGAATATTATTTGTATACTAGACACTAGTATAATATCGCATGAGTTCGATATGAGATGTTTTAGTTATCGTAAGGTAAAACGTGTTCTTGTTTATGTGTGGACTTAGATACTTTTGTTTTGATAAAGGAAAAGTTTGGTAATTTAATAAATTCAGTTGAGTTTATTTCTCACGCTGGTTTACCAGACTGATCCAGGCGTTCTTCCCTTTCAATGCTTAGGTCAGATCGAGTACATTTATAGGTTATGCCTTGGTGCTTTTGGAGCTTCAGCAGGAGAGCTGGAGATTTACATTTTCGTACATCCGTATTTGCTTGATTATCCGCTACATTGCTTAGTTGTTTTAAATTATCGACATTTGTAAGGACAAGTTATTATAACTGTTCAGGCTGATAACTGTTGATTGATTATTGACTCTAATTGATGTGTGTATATATACAGTTTCTGTTTTGCAAAAATCATTGATATGATATTACATATTTTCCGCTGCGATGTGAGATTCTGTATTGTTCTGTTTGGTTCTATTTTCTCTCTTTCTTCTCTTCTCTTCTTCTCTCTTCTTTTCTTTCTCTAGACTTTCCATCAGTCAGTGCTTTTTGGGTCGGACATGTTTGGATTATTGTTGATTCACAGAGTACAGATTTTCGGGTCGTCACAAAAGTGGTTAATGAGAATTGATTACAAGGATTATCAAATAAAGATTTTTTATGATAATTAAGTAAGTAATTAAATAAAAGGATTATCTTTTAATTTGATTAAAGTATTAAGTGATTAAAGATTAATTACTTGATTTAAGTTACTAAAAATAATCACTTAATGTAAGTAATTTAAAAGAATAACTACTTAATTAATGATTGATTAGAAATTAATTAAATTAATTAATAAGAGGATAATTAATTATTAATCTAAGTAATTAAAGGTTAATTACTTAATAATTAAAGTTTATTAATTAAAATAATTAATAAGAGGATAATTAATTTAATGTGATTAATTAAGGAATAATTAATTAAGCAAAGGTAATTAATTAAGATAAATAATTAAGGTTGATTAATTTCATTAATTAATATCGAATGATTTGTAATTAATTAATCAAGATTTGATAATTAATTCTTAAGCACTTAATTTAATTGGAAATTAAATTGGATTAATTAGGATTTGAACAATTAATTAATCCTACTTATAAATGATTATTGGATGCTTGGATTGCTTATGAATGTTTTTATTGTATGAAATGCCTTTAATTGACTGTCCTATCTGATCTGTGTTATTCTGTTCTGTGAATTGAGTTGTGTATAATTTATTCATTTATCTATGATACATTTGTATATTATCTGTGAATCTGTGAAAGAACGATAAGCATTGTTGATTATATCTCTTATTGATTTTGCTATGCTTGAAATTGTGATGGTTGTTGATATTGCACTATTGTGTAAAACCCCGGGACTATACCATACACACACAAATATGGATTGTATTAAGTCACGGATATTTGAATTTAATAAAATGGTTTTAATGTTGAATTTTGAATCCAAATGGTTTTGGAAATGGAATTAGGTTAAATGTGAAAAGCTTTTGAAAAGGAGTTTTAAAGATAAAAGTTATTTTGAATAACTTGATAAAGTTTTGATATTTGAAAAAAATTGATTTGAAATTGAATTCAAGATTTGAAATTGAATTTTATATTTGGGAATTATGGTTTAAAAAGGTTATGCAAGTTATAAATGTGTTTATATGGGTTTTAAACCATTTTAAAAGTATTTTTTTGGGAATTTGAATTTAGCTCAAGTTTTATACTTGAAGGGTTTTAACTTGTGCAAATGTAATCGGATTTTTCCGAAACGAAAACTATTCGTTTTCAAATAATAATAGCTTTCATATAAAAAAAGGATTTCTAATTTGTGTTGAAAAGATTTCAAGTTTGAAATGGAATAGTTTTGAAAGCTATGAACGAATCTTTGTGAAAGATGGTTGAACCTTGTTTTGAAATTGAAAAGGATCTTAAAAGTGTATCTTTGGTATAAGAGATTCGAAATGGAATTGTTTCGAAAGCTATGAATGAATCTTTATGGAAGATTGGTGAATTTTATGAAGTGGATCAATTTGTTTAAAGATTTGAAAAGGGTAATTTGTTTAAAACATTTGAAGAAAGGTTTTGGGCTATAAGTTATGACTTAACTGAGATCCCAATATCCATATGTTTTTAAATATTGCGCTCATTATTTGGTTTAGCCAGGAGAGGACTTTGTGTCATATAACCCATTTCAATTAATGATATGACATTATGCATTGCATTTGAAGACCAGTGGTGATGACCGGATATTTTCGAAAGTAAATTGTAACTAGTCGAATGTCTCTGCACCGGCTGATCTCCGGTATAGAGATTTGATTACCCTTTGTGATGGGAAGTCGGGACATGATTAGGGATTATCCGGATTTGCAAGGGCTTCTTTGTGAAGTGCCTTCGGTTCAGTTCGAACCCAGAACATACTTGTATAGACGTGTGTCTGACATTACATTTTGAGATGTAAAGCTGGTTTCTATCAAATACATTGCTGTTTGGTAGCGGAGAATTTATTCCCTTAGCCTAACACCATTCTCTGAGACGTACGAGCTCAGAGGTTATGTAGTTGATGGTTACTAGTGATACATTCCCAATTTGGTAATGTGGCATACGAAGTGATGCTGATCATTTGTTGATCGAAGCAAGACTTTTGTGTAAAGCGTGGCTTTGTGGATGAGACTACATCGAAACAGAAAGAATGCAGCAAGGTTATTTAGGGGTCACACCCCTAGGGTATGTCCATTTCTTCTGGAAAAGGGTGGTATCATGGTATGGAGCCCAGGTACTTAACTCATGTGGTTACTGCAAATTTATTACTTTGTGGTTGCTTTGTTGTTGAGAGCTCTCGAATAAAGGTCACAAACGACTAGGGATGGCATACGTATAGGTGTTACTTTCGGACAGGGGTAACCCGACCTTGTGTTGGCAGAGAGCTGGGTAAGTTCTCGGGGCGTCCCTTTAGAAGCGTACCCATGTGGCAATAGGAAGTTCCTTACCCCGACCATTTGTTGGAAATCCAAAGAAATAATATGCGCCTTGTACGGTTCTAGTTGTATAACCTGCCATGGAATGTGGTAGTAACCTGCTATTAAACATGGTAGTTATAGTAGGCATACAATAATGGTTGTATGCTGGCTAAGATTAATATTATACTTTCGAAATGTTTTCCACTATGCATGAATAATAATATAAAAAGGGTTTTTTGCGTGTCAAGCATGTTTGACTATCATAAGGAGATATCTCCTCCAATTCTGCGTTTGCATGGTGTGTGGGGCAGGAGGCCTTATAGTTTCATTTTCCAAAAAGCATTGCAAATTTCTTTCAAAATATTTTGTTTTGCTTTTCATAAAGATAAACTGTTTTTGTTTGCTCGCACCAGTCCCATGACTGACCTGGAGCTTATTGTTCCCTTTCTAAGCTCTGGGTGCCCACAATTTTCCACATGGGCAGTCTAGAGTTAGATTTTCAGATAGTCGGCTAGTAGATTTAGATTTCGGTCGCCTCCAGCTTTCTATTTTGAATCCTTTAAAGTCCTTGGGAGCTTCGACAATGGAGTCATATTTTATTAGATTTTCACTTTCTCTCGAAGTCGAAAGATATCATTTCCGTTGTTGTTGTCTTGATGTATATTGATATCATTTGTGTCAAATTATTATATTGAATGTTGTATATCAATGATATATTTATTTTCTTCCAATGTGTTGTTATACTTAATGTGTTATAAGCCCCGACGAACCAGATTCAGCGTTTGACTCTGCGGCATTCGAATACGGGTGATGTATTCAGTGTCGATTTTCGAAGGTCAAAATTCAGATTGTGACATATTAATTCTCAAATCTGTATGTTATACAATTTATTCATTCAAAATTTCATTTTATCTAATTCATTTCAAATGCATTACATTTTATTACTTTGTCTACTTCATTCTACTAACTCAATTTTACTTTACTATCCATAAGTTAATTATTTTATTTCATTTCTTAAATTTAATTTTTTTCTTTCTGTTTGCTAAACCAAAATTTTAACCATTTTAAATTAGGTTTGATTTTCCTATTCAAATTTATAAGCTATAACTTATTTCTTATATACTAATTCAAAATTTTAAGTTCAAAACTATTTCCATATATTTCTTAAGTCGCACTTAGAATATTTTCTTTTTCATAACCAAAACTTATTTTAATCAAAAATAAATTTCTTTTGGTAGTAATTTTAACTTAGAAACTCGAAAATGAACATTGGCGATGCTGCAGTCATCCGTAGAATTATTTTCCAATAACCTTGCGAGTTTAGTGCTTTTATTTCTTCAATAATCCTTTCACAATATTTTTTCTAGTCAAAACTCTTCCAAATAATACTAATATTAATTTTGAAGGCATCGTATATAATTTTGAAAAAAAAAGGTTTTTAAACTCTAAAATTCTCAAATTTTAAAATAGTTTCTATATATGAGCTATATTTCAAATATACTTATTCAAATTTCCTTACCTTATTACCAAAATATTTAATTAATTTACAACTTGGTCATTTTAAACGATTCTTATGGCAATTATATTTCAATTCAATTTATTTATCAATGCTTCATAAAATAAAATTCATTAAGTATTCATTTTATTTTTTATTTCAACCAATAATCGATGATAATTAAATATTATCATCACCAAACAATAATTTCATTAATAATTAACCTTATATATATAATATAATATAGGTAAAATCATTTCATTTACTTGATTTTAAAATAATATTATGTCGACTTGCCTCGTTTAAGTGTTTAGAAATCCATATCAATAACATGGCATCCTACGCATCGACCAGAATTCATAAACAACTCTACGGATAAGTAAACACAATATAAAACATTTTATAACACTAACAAGTACGCTCTCTCGTATATACACACTAAAATAGACTCATTCTAGGGTAGTAATACCCTATCTCTAATGAGTCAAACCCCAAAAGCCAAGGTTATCGCTAAACCTGGCTTTGATACCAACAGTAACGACCCACATTTCATAAGGTTCAAATTGACAATAATCCACATATGTCCAACTTATACAATCTGGAATATAGATAATCAATAGGGTTAATTAAGAAAAAATAATAAGAAAATAAGAAGTGAAAAAAACAGAATCTCACAGTGGAATAATAAGATATAATAAGCAAATAACAGTTCATGAAGTTGTTTACTATACATTTGATTATAAACTATACAACATTTATCAGAGTGATATATATACACATCAGGGATAAATAATGTAACAACCCTGGTTTTAGTGATTACTTGTTAAAATTATAATTTAATATTGAGAATTAAATACAGTTAGTGATTGAAATTATTTATTTGAAATAAACAATGAATTTTGAGAATAAAAAGAGAATTTTGAAACTTCATTATAGTTGTTTGACTTAATAATAAGTGGAAGAAGATTTTTATTTGGAGATAGTGCAATAATTTTATTAATTATTGTCATTCGCTTCTTTTAATAATTTTTAAAAGGAGTATTTGATTTTTAAAGAGTTTTAAAATAAAAAGGTGAAATTGGGTTTAAAAATATGATTTGATCATAAATTTGAGTTTAAAATGTTTGGTTACATTTTATTACACAAGAAGATTATTTTTGTTTAATTTTTGGAGTTGAAAATATTGATTTATGTAATTATAAGTGTAATTGGCTATTTATTTAAAAATAAGGGTTTTTAATAATAGGAATAGTTTTATAACGAAATTTATCCTTTTATTAAGTAAAAAATACATTAATTAACATGTAAACAAGGTTTTATAATCTTATCATGTGAAAACTTTGAAACATTTGATGTTTGTTTAATAACAGAAGTTTTTACTAGTGCATAAAGTGAAAAATGAATTGATTTAGGCTATTTCTTTTATTAATGGGACTTATGCCCATCTAGTCACTTCGTCTGTAGAAATAAATAAGGAATATCTCATCTTCCTTCTACGTACAATTACTTCCCTTTACTATCAAAATTTCAGAAAGCTTCAAATAGTGAGAAAACCATTTTCGCTTATAAATCCTAGCAAATCGTAAAATTAAACTCAAATCTTGTGTTTTTAAAATCAAATTAGAGCTAAATCAATAGGTAATCAAAATCAAAAACCATTTATTCATCAAAAATCAAGTTTTGAAAGTGTTTCTCTGTTAACAGTAGTTGTTTCTTCTTACATGTCCTTATTTCAAATTTATACAATATTTTAAAGCTCAAATTTAAGAAAAGCTCTAATCTTTTGGCTAATAATTCATATTTTTTCTCATGTATAGCAAGGTGAGTTTAAAACTCAAATTTTCTAGCTTTGATTGAGATTTCAAGGTAAGAAATTTCAATTTTGTTTGTTGCATGTTCATTTGTGAAATCGCTGTCAGTAAATTAGGCATATCTCTTTCATTTTAAATCAAAATTTGATAATTTTGGATGATTTACAAAGCATAGAAATAGGTCAACAAGTTTCATGTTTTGAGTTTTCTACAATTTTGATGTTTACTTGATCAAAATCATGCTTGTTTGTTGTTGTCCTGAGAGCAAATCGACAGCAACAACAATCACAGGCCTGAGAATTGTTTTGGCAAAAAGTTACACATTTCTTATCCAAATTTAATAATTTTGAATGTTCTAAAAAGTTTGGCTATAGATCTATAAGTTTTATGTTTTGAGTTTTCTAGAATTTTGAAGTTATCTGGATCAAAGTTGAGTGTTTCTATTGCTATCCCGAGAGCAAAACTAACATTTGCTCTATATTTGAATCTGAAACGGTATTAATCATAACTCCTTCGTTTCTCAGCCAAATTCAATAATTTTAGATGTTCTGGAAAGCTTATATCATATAATACAATTTTTATGTTTTGAGTTTTCTGAAATTTTAAAGTTTGCTTGGTCGAAATTATGTTTGTATATTGCTGTCCTGAGTGCAAAATGACAGCAATAACAATATTAACCTTAGAATTGTATTAGCTCATTTTTGCTCTCATTCTCTTTCGGTTTTGATGTTGTTTTTGAGATATTTTGAGAGCTGTAATGCCTATCAATAGGCTATCTATATTTGGAGAATTTGAAATTCAAATTTAAATAGAATTTGAATTGATTTTGGTTAAATTTGAATTGAATTCATATTGAATTCAAGTTATCGGTCTTGAGTTATCTCTCTTGTTTCTCACCGTTTTCGAGCATGGTTTTCACTAAACCATTTTTGAAGTGATTTTTCAAATAAATGGACATTTCAATTTATTATTATATAGTATTTCAAAATTATTTTTCTATTATAAAATCTATTTATTTCCTATAGTAAAGGAATTTCAAATATTGGTTTTATTAATCTTTTTTGGGAAAAGTTTTAAAAGCCCGTTTCCTCTAGTAAACTATTTTAAATATAAAACATACACTTTTACACTATTCGAATGTACGAGAAAGAGAATTAAATGATTTAGTAAAACACGTGGTATGCGACATGTGCGTTTACTATTTCGGTTAATTGCGGACTTGTACGATCGAAGCTATTTGAGATTATTGATTTTGAGATATTTTTCCATTTTATGGCGTATTTTGAGTTTTATAATTTCTATTTATTGAAATTATTTAAGATGCCAATATTTGGCAAGTATTATGGTTTGGAATCTCGTATATAGGAGTATGGTCGATGAGAACCATCACGATATTTCGTTTACATGCCAATGGTATAAGGCAAGTCTTGAGTATATGATTTCATATTTTGAGATTTATTCTTTATGAAGAACCATCATGATATTTTCACTTTTTGATGAGATGAGACAAGTAACGATGCCAATTAATACTTGTCGATGAGATGAGACAAGTATGATGTCCCTATATCACTCGCCAATGAGACTAGGCAAGATATGAGTTCCTGAGTTTTATGATATTTCTAGTGTGGCATCGTCTAACAGCTAGTAAACCGCTAAGTGGGAAAGTGTGGTAAGGGACACACATTGACACTTTTAGGTTCATATCTGTGAGTTTGTGACATGTTCACGATGTTTACCTAACAAACTGCTTTGAGAGGTGTTAGTGACCTTGTTAGTGCTGACAAAATGGCTTGGAGAGGTGTCAACGACCTTGTCATGAGGACGAAGTGCTTTGGGAGGTGTTAGCGACCCTGTCCGAGGCTTCGGCCGTCTTAGTTTAGCACGTGCAACATTGCTTCGACATTGCAATTGGGGATTTGGCCAATCCGGGTTTTCTGGATTTTCTGTTTTATTACATCGATAGCCTAGTGCTATATAAGATATTATATATGTGGTGATTTCATTTATGATGTTTTAAATTCTTATTGAGTTTCTTAAGTCATGAGTTTGGATGATCTCATGATTTTATAGGATATTCTGGGATTTTCCATTTTGACGAGTTGAGATTGAGATTTATATACATTTATACTAACGAGATGAGGTATAATTGAATTTGGAGTTCTTCTATATTTGAGTTTTGGATCATCCTATTTGAGAATGTTTTATGTTTTCCATTTGGCGAGAGTTTGTATTGATGTTTCTCCTTTTGAGGAGATATGGTTCATGGAAATCATGTAGACATTTTGGGATGTCTATGATGATATGAGGCGAATATTTATATTATTTGAGTATTATTATTGAATTTTCCACTTTGTATATTTAAGTGACATTAGTCCACTTAAGTCATGGGTTGTATTCTTTCTGTTGCCTTTTCTCATTTGAAAAGAATTATCACCTTGTGTCTTATGCTTCATATTATCATCTATCCTCATTAACTGATTGTTTTAGCTAGACTGATCCATGTATTTTGTACTCGGGTCAGATCAAGTTGTTTTAGGTTAGCTATCAGTTACAGGACTTAGCTTTGATGCATCTACTTGGATATCAGCCTAGCACTTTTGTGTAGTTTATATTTCTTTTCGCTTGACTCTGATATGTATTTGACTGGATGTATATAGTATGGTCTATGTAACACTTTTGTATATCGGTTTGTGTCATACTGGGATGTATCGGTGTATATGTATTTATATATGATGATTATCGTTCTACGATGTGATATGCATTCTGTTGTTGTATTTTGTTCTGATAGATCCATTAGCCACATATAGTTTTTTATTAATCATTTATTAGATATGTCGATCCACTTGAAATAGATAAAAAATATAAAGCATTTATCGACGTATGCAGTAGATGTTTAAGACAAGATTATATATAGTCGCTCCTAACTAGCCATATTTTCAGCATTAGCAGACAGAATTACCCAGTAATTCTCTTTGTTAATGTGGGTCTCGGGGTAGGGTGTCACAACTTAGTATTAGAGCCGAGTTTAGAACAAAGTATGATAAACACAAAATAGAAACACATATTACGGTACATCTAAGTGTAATACAAGTGTTCCGAATCCCTTAATCATCATATCCTTTACCTTATCATGTCCTTTGGAGTAGATAATTTGGGATATGTCTAGGAATATGTTTTGTTCCGTAATATTCCCCAATTTAATTGATGACATCTTATCTTAGGAGTAATCCTAATCGTGATTGTTTTATTCAAGTCCTCTTCAATACCAGTGCTTGACACCCATCCGTGTTGAAGGAGTTTATTGATGATCTTTGATGTTCTTATCTTGTGATTTCTTTGAGGATTATGAATCCTATTTAGGGGATCTACAATATTTGGTCTGACATTAAGGATTTTTGGATTTTTCCTTATAGCTTATCTTTTCATGTGAATTAGCACGCTTTTTCCTATCTAGAGTTTGGCATGATTTGAATTGGGGTAGCTTGGGCATTTTCTAGTTGCATTTTGTGATCCGAAGGATCTTATATTTAGGCATCCTAATTTTGCCTAATTTGTTGTTTCTTGCACTTCGGAATGTTAACGATGATTTTGAAGTATCTGTATTTACTCTTGAGTTTCGAGATGTTGATGATATATCTCGAATTCCTATCATTATGAGTCTTTTGACTTCTGTGAGTCCGCTTCAGGTATGATACCCAATCGGGCAATCTAATATTGTATTGACTTCATTCCTAGCTCTTAGCCTTTCGGTTATCCTCCCACGAGGATGTCCACTATGGAAATAAGGCGAGTCATAGAATTTATTTATTATTGCCATTCTTACTCCTTTTTGAGATAATCCTCATTGGATACTCAATTGTAGAGATACTTGTGAGATTACTTCACTAGAAGTAATGATATGCTGTTAGTGTTCTTCTTCTCATTTGAGAAGATATCTTAACCTTACTGTTATGTCTCATTGATCTTTTTTTAATCCACTGTGAGGTGCTTAGGTCACTCCTCGGCTTGACCTTACACCGATCTCTCATGAGCTATGAGTCATGGAGTATAGCGTTACTCTTACCGCGTCTCACACTCGGTGTGAGTCTTGTGATTGGTTCTTTATACCGTAAGAAATAATGGACACTCCAGTTCATTCCGTCAACCTTGAGGATCGAGTATTCTGGGAATATCTCGTGAGCCCTTCTTGTGTTTTTGATTTTGAGAATCAATAATAAGTTATGTTTTCAAATTTTCCAAAACAAAATTAAAATTGAAGATATGTTTCTAAGAGAAATTGGATTATTATTTTTAGGGAAAAACAAAAAATATTTTAAGTATTATATATAGGGTATTTATTTTTAAAGAAAATTATTTTTTGTGTCGGTTTGTCCATCTAGTGCTTTAATAATTCTGATCGATGCGTTTGGCCAACGTTATCGATAGGGATTTCCTAAACGCTGTGATGAGATAGTCAGACACGGTAAATTGAGTTTTAATAAGTAAAGTTTGAAAATGATTAATATGGTGGAGTATTAATTTTATTTTAGATGTTTAATAAAACCATTGAACCATAGTGAGTGTTGGAGGAGTGGCGAGGCAGTTTTGATTGTTTGATCAACTATGTAGCCAATCGATGGGGTCATTCACTATATATCAATGATGAGGCAATGCCCTTATATTATTTGAAATATGAGAAATTGAACATGGTTATTTGGGTAAGTAAAGTGAATAATTATAATTAAGGGGATGTCTTAATTAGAAGAAAATATCATTTGATGCTTTGATTAATAAAATGATGTATTTAAGGTAAAAGAATACTTTGGTTTGAATATTAAAATATTAATTGAATATTTTAGTACAAGTTATTAATGATGACTGTAAAAATTTATTTTGATGGATAATCAATAATCATCTCTTGATAATGGAAGAAATTAGTTATCTCTTTCAAAATTAATTTTCGTAGTTAATTGTTTTTAAAGCTAGATTTTGGAAAGTAATGAAAATATTTCCACTTAATAAAATGTTTTATGGTGATTACATAAAGTTGATCATAATTTTATATGTTTTAGCTTTCCAGGGAAAAATAGGATCATTTGATAAATGATTCAGGAAAATGCTTGTTTGAAATTTTAGTTTGAAATTAAAATGGTTTGGGAGAATTTCAAATTTTAAATTGATTTTAAAAGATGAAATTTCATTTAGAAACGTGTTGTACTAAAATAGTGATAACTAGAGATTTACAACTCCAAACGAGCTCAATCTTTTTGCAAATGATAGAGCTGTTAGTAAGCTATAAATTTTATTTTTACAGCTTTTAAATATTTTGCTACTAACTGATTCTAAAATTGATTTGAATGCGGATAGGCAGTTCTGCTCTATTACATAATTTTCTAAGATTAAACTGAAAGTAAATTTAACATAACTTTCAAAAATAAATCCGATTTTGATGACCTTTATATTGGTAGAAAGCACGGACTGATTAGAACAATTTCATTTTATAAAGCTCTTCAAATTTTGTTGTTTTCTCGATCAAAACAGGTCATCTTTACAGCATGTCTGAAATAAAATTGATTTATTTCCCCTCAATAGCTAAGTGTAGGATTTCTTATTTATGATCATGAACTAAAATCATCTATTTGAGTCAAGTATAGGTGAAAAGAGGATAGTTGAAATGCATGTTGAGCAAAAAGAATATATATAAGTTTGTGCAAACTCGCTTTAAATTGCTAAAAAGAAAGGTACGTTTTCAGGTTAATTTTAAGAGTTAAATGATACATATTTTGTGTTTCCGACCTAATGGTTGATATATATAATTTAAAACATTTTTGTAATATTGTATACGGCCCTCCACAAAGGAGGCTCCATTGATATTTCCACAAATTTATAACACTTAGAAAATTTGAGAAACAAATTGAAAAATATGTATGTTGCAAACTAGAGAATATCTATGGAAGAATTAGAGAATAAACCACCTTTTATTTGATCTATCTTGTCTCTTTTGTGTCTATCTTGTATTGGTGTGGTTCCTTCCGTAGTGTCATACGAAAAATCATATCGATAATCATTTTGTTGGTTAGAGTTCGGGTTGGAGTTGTGCTAAATCCCAACTCTACTCAATGATCTTTTGAGAAATCAATTTCATTCGATTAATTTTTTATGTATAGGATCTTGTTGAGTTTCTATTTCAAAGGTGAGACTGCATTCGAAATTTTATGTGATGCTCGGAAAATTTAATGGTTTGCTAGTCTCGATATTAGCGCTTTGGAAGCCATGGAATTAATAGAGCGAGCCTTGTCTTGGTTTTCTACCATCCTATCTTGAGAGTGTGAGAATTTCTTTTAAACTCGAGCTAGTCTATCCTACCTTCAATTGATGAAATTAATAGGTCGAATACAAACTCTTCTCTAGAAATTGCGATGAAGCAATTTATTAATAGGGGGAGTCTGTAACAACCCTGGTTTTAGTGATTATTTGTTAAAATTATAATTTAATATTGAGAAATAAATACAATTGGAGATTTAAATTGTTTATTTGAAATAAACAATAAATTTTGGGAACAAAAAGAGAAAATAACGTTTTGGAACTTCATTATAGTGGTTTGACTTAATAATTAGTGGAAGGTGATTTTTATTTGATGATAGTGCAATAATTTTATTAACTATTGTCATTTTCTTCTTTTAATAATTTTTAAAAGGAGTATTTGATTTTTAAAGAGTGTTATACTAAATGAAAAGGTGAAATTGGGTTCAGAAATATGATTTGATCATAAAATTTTGTTTAAAATGATTGGTTACATTTTATTATACAGAAGATTATTTTTGTTTAATTTTGGAGTTAAAAATAGTGATTTATGTAGTTATATATGTAATTGGCTATTTATTTAAAAATAAGGGATTTTAATAATTGAAATATTTTTATAACAAAATTTATCCTTTTATTAAGTACAAAATAAATAAATTAACATGTAAACAAGGTTTCATAATTTTATCGTGTGAAAACTTTGAAACATTTGATGTTTGTTTAATAACATAAGTGTTTGCTAGTGTATACAATGAAAAATGAATTAATTTAGGCTATTTCTTTTATTAATGGGTCTTAAGCCCATCTAGTCACTTAGTTTGTAGAAATAAATGAGGAATATCTCATCTTCCTTCTACGTACAATTACTTCTCTTTACTGTCAAAATTCCAGAAAGCTTGAGATAGTGAGAAACCCATTTTCTCTTGTAAACCCTAGCCAAAAATCATCAAATCAAACTCAATCTTGTGTTTTTAAAATCAAATTAGAGCTAAATCAACATGTAATCAAAATATAAAACCATTTATTCATCAAAAATCAAGTTTTGAAAGTGTTTCTTTGTTAACAATACTTGTTTCTTCTTGCATGTCCTTGTTTCAAGTTTACACAGGTTTTGGAAGCTCAAATTTAAACAAAGCTCCAACCTTTCGGTTAATAATTCAAGCAAAAAGTATAGCAAAGTGAGTTTAAAACTCACATTTTCTAGCTTTGATTGAGATTTCAAGGTAAGAAATCTCAATTTTGTTTGTTGCATGTTCATTTATGAAATCACCGTCAGTAAATTGGGCATATCTCTTTCGTTTTAAACCAGAATTTGATACTTTGGATATTCTGGAAAGCTTATAAATAGTGCTACAAGTTTCATATTTTGAGTTTTCTATAATTTAGATGCTTGCTTGATCAAAATCTTGCTTGTTTATTGTTGTCCCGAGAGCAAATCGACAGTAGCAACAATCACAGGCCCAAGAATTGTTTTGGTCACAAGTTACACGTTTTTATCCAAATTTAACAATTTTGGATGTTATAGCAAGCTTGGACATAGAGATACAAGTTTTATGTTTTGAGTTTTCTAGAATTTTGAAGTTATCTAGGTCAAAATTGAGTGTTTTTATTTCTATCCCGACAGCAAAACTAACATTTGCTCTATATTTGAATCTGAAACGGTATTAACCATAACTCCTTCATTTCTTAACCATATTAAATAATTTTAGATGTTATGGAAAGCTTATATCATATACTACAAGTTTTATGTTTTTAGTCTTCTAAAATTTTAATGTTTTCTTGGTCGAAATTATGTTTGCATGTTGTTGTCTTGAGTGCAAAATGACAGCAATAACAATCATTAACCTTAGAATTGTATTAGCTCATTTTTGCTCTCATTCTCTTTCGGTTTTGATGTTGTTTTTTCGATATTTTGAGAGCTATAATGCCTATCAGTAGGCTAGCTATATTTGAAGAATTTGAAATTCAAATTTAAATTGAATCTGAATTGATTTTGGTTAAATTTGAATTGAAATCGCTTGAATTCAAGTTATCGTTCTTGAGTTATCTTTCTTGTTTTTATTGTTTTCGAGCACGGTTTTCAGTAGACCATTTCTGAAGTGATTTTTGAAATAAATGGACATTTCAAATTATTATCATATAGTATTTTAAAATTATTTTTCTAACATGAAATCTATTTATTTCCTATAGTAAAGGAATTTCAAATATTGGTTTTATTAATCTTTTCGGGAAAAAGTTTTAAAAGCACGTTTCCTGAGGAAAAATATTTTAAATATAAAACATATACTTTACACTATTCGAAGTATGAGAAAGATAATTGAAAGATTTAGTAAAAAACATGGTATGAGACATGTGCGATTACTATTTCGTTAATTCCGGACTTGTACGATCGAAGCTATTTGAGATTATTGATTCGGAGATGTTTTGCCATTTTATGGCACATTTTGATTTTTATAATTTCTATTTATTGGAATTATTTAAGATGGCCAATATTTGGAAAGTATTGTGGTTTGAGATCTCCTATGTAGGACTATGGTCGATGAGAACCATCATGATGTTTTTTTTACTTGCCAATGATATAAGGAAAGTCTTGAGTATATGATTTCGTATTTTAAGATTTATGGTTTATGAGGAACCTTCATGATGTTTTCACTTGTCGATGAGATAAGACAAGTTACGATGCTATTTTATACTTGTCGATGAGATAAGACAAGTATAATATCCCTTTATCACTCGCTAATGAGACTAGACAAGATATGATTTTCTAAGTTTTATGATATTTCTAGTGTGGCATCGACTAGCGGCTAGTAAACCGCTAAGTGCGAACGAATGGTATGGGACACACGGTAACAATTTTGGTTCCTATCCACGAGTTTGTGACACATTCACGATGTTTACCTAAGAAACTGCTTTGGGAGGTGTTAGCGACCTTATTAGGGCTGACAAAATGGCTTGGAGTGGTGTCGACGACCTTGTCGTGAGGACGAACTGCTTTGGGAGGTGTTAGCGACCTTGTTTGACACTTCGACCATCTGAGTTTGATACGTGCAACATTGCTTCGGCATTGCAATCGGGGATTTGGCCAATATGGGTGTGCTGGGTTTTCTGTTTTATTGTGATTTCACCATTTTAATATGTTTTATTATGTCGATAGCCTAGTGCTGTATGAGATGTTATATATGTGGTGATTTCATTTATGATGTTTTGAACTTTTATTGAGTTCCTTGAGTCATGAGTTCGGATGATTCTTGATTTTATAGGATATTCCGGGTATCGCCATTTTGGCGAGTTGAGATTGAGATTTATATACATCTATACCAATGAGATGAGGTATAATTGAATTTGGAGATTCTTCTATATTTGAGTTTTGGATCATCTTATTTGAGAATGGTTCATGTTTTCCATTTTGGCGAGAGTTTGTGTTGATGTTTCTCCTTTTGAGGAGATATGGTTCATGGAAATCATGTAGACATCTTTGGGATATCATTGATAATATGAGGCGAATGTTTATATTATTTGAGTATTATTATTGACTTTACCTCTTTTGAGGTCTTTGTATACTTAAGTTACATTAGTTCGCTTAAATCATGGGTTGTATTCTTTCTGTTGCCTTTTCTCATTTGAAAAGAATTATCACCTTGTGTCTTATGCTTCATATTATCGTCTATCCTCATTAGCTGATTGTCTTAGGTAGACTGACCTATGTATATTGTACTCGGGTCAAATCGAGTTGTTTCAGGTTAGCTATCAGTTACGGGACTTAGGTTTGATGCATCTGCTTGGATATCAGCCTAGTACTTTTGTGTAGTTTGTATTTCTTTCTGCTTCACTCTGACATGTATTTGATTGGATGTATATAGTGTTGTCTCTGTACCACTTTTGTGTATCAATTTGTATCTTACTGGGATGTATCTGCGTATATGTATTTATATTTGATGATTATTGTTCTATGATGTGATATGCATTCTGTTATTGTATTTTGTTCTGATAGATCCATTAACCACCTATAGTTTTGTATTAAGCATTTCTTGGATATGTCGATCCACTTGAAATAGAAAAAATATAGAGCATTTATCAACGTATGCAGTAGATGTTTAAGACAAGATTATAGATGGTCGCACCTAACTAGTCATATTCTCCGCATTAGCGGATAGAATTACCCAGTATTTCTCTTTGTTAATGTGGGTCTCAGGGTAGGGTGTCACAAGTAATCAATGCAGCATAATAGCATGATGCAGTGAGCAATAATCGTAGTAGTTTACCAAATCTTCGCCTTCGTCCTCTGGAGAATAATCTTCACTACGCTGAAAAACTCAGTACTTCCCTGAGTGTAATGAAAAGACAATGCACTCAAGTCAGGAATAATATACTCTTATGTAAGTCAAATCAATATCACGAAATATGAGTGCAATAACTTAGGAGATGTTACGAGATTTTCCATCTCCTAAGGATCCGTCAAACTATCTATATGCAATAGTGTACATTATAATTGATAATGTCTATCAATAAAATAAATATCAAAATAGCGTTAATGCTTTACATTATCCTCCTTAACACATTTTTATAGCACGTAGTCTATGAAGGTCTTATAACACAACCAGTAACGTCAGTAGCCAGTGAATCCCTATAGGTACAGTACTAAACTAAATTCGTAAGAGGCTCGTATAAGGATAAATGTGACAAGGCACGTGAGGCAATGCCCAAGATAGGATTCTACTAGTTTACCCTTTCTAGCTTGTCGTAACCCATCCGTGGCCGACCGCGACAATCAATTCAAATGAAAAAAGTGCACCCATCGAATATATCACAATAGTAGTAGAGGGATCAACGTTGCTAGAGGTAGCTAAACTCAATGGCCAGACATAGGCTCCTGTTTTAGTCATTTTAATTATGACACTAGTGTCAAAGCTATCTATCATTGCTCTCTTACTTCATTTCAGTAAACATCGCCAATCCAACCACTGTATTCTGGATATCACCCATCGCGTACACAGTTGTTAAATTGGTTCCAATTTGATTGAGAGTATGCCAATAAGAGGTCCCGATCTCTTTTATAACCAATCGTCATTTTACACATCGGTTGGTACTTTTACATTTCGAAAATAGTTCGTACTTGATATCAAAATACCATATTCTCTTCAAAATCAAATCCATACCGAAATTTACCATATTCGCTTCAAAAATCATATTTACTTCAAAACATCAATTCAGTTTGATATATCGATTTCACTTCGAAATTTGATTCGAATTACAATTTTGGTAATAACTTCGCTTTAATCCAATTTGTATTTAAATCCAAGATTCAAATATAAACATTCTACCCCTTTAACAAATTTGAATTTTTAAGAAAATACTTGAATAATTTTAAAATAACTTAATTGTTTAACAGGAAATAGAAAATAATTTAAGTAATAAAAATGGTTTATAAAGTAAAATAGTTTGGAAAATCAAAATAGTTTGAATATTTAATGAAAATAGATTTGAAATAGTTTATGAAAAAACTTATTTAAAAGTAGTCTCAAAAAAGTAAAACCGATTCAATTCCAAATTTTCAATTCAAATCAATTTCCATTTTCATTCTGATTTACTTGATTCAATTTCGATTTCAAGTCGAATTTTAAATTTCAATTCCAAATTAA
Organism: Allium cepa; assembly: GCA_030765085.1. NCBI lineage: Eukaryota > Viridiplantae > Streptophyta > Magnoliopsida > Asparagales > Amaryllidaceae > Allium > Allium cepa. The sequence goes on along the minus strand of CM060934.1, from coordinate 762,499,891 downwards.
GTTAAATTCAAATTCCAAATTAATTACACTTCCAATTTCAAATTAATTTAAGTTCAAATTTTAAATCAATTTCAACTTCGATTCCAAATTTTCAAACCATTTCGGTTTATATCAATTTCGATTCCATTTTCAAATATCGATTCAAAACACTTAAATTAAATTTTCCTCTAATATCCAATTCAAAAATCCAAATCTTCAAATATTATTAAATTCCAAGCTTAATTTTGAAATATAGTTTATATCACTTTTACTTAGAAATCTTCCAAATTCAAATAAAAGTCTAATCTTTCAAAACAAATAATTTCCGAAAATTGAAATTATATTTCGATTATAACCAAAAATCTCAACTTCGATTAATTAAACAATTTTGTTTCAAATTTAAATTTCAACATTCCGTCTTCCAATTCGAAAATAATTTGATTTCCATAAATTTGACTTTTATTTCTGAAACTGAATCATTTAAATAATTTCAAATCAAAATTTTAAGATCGTTTAGTTTAACCAATCTAGTGTCCGCATATGATTCTCTATCCTATGGCCAAGTGGATTAATCATTTCAATTTAATTCCAGGGATGTATATATATCATTTCAATCCAAAAATAATGTCATAGGTATATATCATTTCGACCTATTTCTTAGTTTGTTCGAAATAATTCAATTTACAGTTTTATATATTGTAAATAATATACAAGGTGATAACATGATAAATAAACATCCCAAATATCAACCAATAACATCCATCACAAACGATCATCCAAAGAGTCAATAATCACAATAAGAAACTAATTATCGATAAATTGGAAATTTTACTAACAGGTAAATTATAATTCAATTTTAACTGTCAATTTAAATTCTATCAATTAATTCAGATGTCAATTTAATGTCAATTTAAATTTATCCAACAACCATCAACAAATTTAAATTACTTCACAATATAAATTTTACTAGCATAAAATATAATAGTCAAATGTGAGCATATAAAACACTCACCTTTCTATTAGAGACTAAAAATAAATTTCAGCTTCAAATAAATACCATCTCGATCCTACGGCATAGACGATGTCGATATGAATTTATTTTACTCAAATTTGACCTTGTATGAAAATTTTACGAGTTAAAAAACATTCAATTGTAATTAAAATTCATTAATAAAACAATTATAATAAATAAATAAAAACCTTCTTCCTTACTTCCAAGTCGGACTATTAACTGGGACATGAGTTCCTAGTTGCGAGGAATCTAAAGCCGGAGATCCTAATTGTGATAAAGAAGAATATGGAATTGTATTTATATGTTGAACTTCTTGCAGCAGCTACACCATGCCAGAACATGTTAAGCTTCAATTTGATTTTTTTCCATACGCGATTGATCTTCCCATAAACCTTGTCGTGCCCTAGGCCACGCAACTCCACCACCGAGCATCACCTTCCCATGTGCCTCGGTCAACAAACCTCCACCATAGTCGTCGTGCCTCTCGTTTTCCATCAGCTCGAACGCGATTTTGCCCTGTCGCCTGACTCCATCGAGAGCAGCCGCTGTTGATCGTGGGTTCAAGCAAGAATTGGGTTTTTTCCTAGGCCGAGGTTAATTTTTTTCCTTCCGCTCATTTTTTTCCGAATGGGGCCTGTGATTTAAAAGAATGGGAGAGGAATAAGATATATGGCTGAAAAAGGGGAAACGTGGTTTGAAAAAATCTTTCTACGTATATTATTTTATAATAATTAGAAATATCTGATTCGATCGACCCGCAAAGTCACGAACTCCAAGAAAAGCATACCGCCTGGTGTTTATAATATTTTACTCCCATTCTGAATAAAATAAAACTAGTCCTAAGGTCTAATTCGATCATATGCAGAAATAGCTTTTCAAAGCCAATTATTCTAATTAAATTCTGAAATTAAATTTCTATGCGTTTCAAGCTCGCACGGCTAAACAACAAATCCGATCACTACGAAACTTGAAATCCTATAATAATCCACTATTACGGATCCGATAAAATTGGTTGTTTCGAAATCTGAGACAGTCGCCAAAATGGCTATTTTTACTCATTGATCAAAACAAGTAATTTCTAGAAATTTATCTTATCACTTAAGTTTGATTTTTAAGTATTAATAAACTTCATTGTCGTTTAAATAAAATTTGAATCAACCTCCGATACCATTTTCATTCAATAATCAAATTAAATTTATAAATTTAAAATAGCTAAAAATAATGTTCGTTACAAAAGCCCGTTTGTTTTCACCCTTTGTACAATTAAATGGCCATAGAGAAACCAAAAGGCTCCAAAAAGGGTGCCGATACGGCTAACTGTTTCGCAGGTTTCAAAGTGTACCGAATGGAAAATTACAGGAATGAATATACTACAGCGATTAGCACGACGAGATGAACAGAATGGTACATAGATATGAGAGATACAACCATCCTATCAAAACTTGATATTTTGCTGCTAGATTGCTGCTAATTCTTTGAAATTAATATAAACGAGGTTAGAACAGTCCAAAATTGGCAAAACAAAATACAATGTCTCACTTAGACTATGATTTAAATTTTTATTATATAAAAATATTCAGGTTTCAAAATTATTTTATTTTCATCATTTTAACTGATTTTGATTGAAACTGAATATTACACAACAGAACCAACTTTCATATTTTCCAATGAAAATCTTCCATTCGCTATTCTTCAATAGACGCATATCAAATATCAAATTTTCATAGATAAATTTTATTGTTTATTTTCAATAAACAAATTAGTTAATTACGTTATTTAAATCGTTAAAATCTCCAGGTTGTTACACTCTTCCCCACTCAAAATCTTTTGTCCCCAAAAAGGAACGAGATAGAAGAATAGAAGTAACGAAAAAGAAAGATAGGTTCAAAAACACAGTAATAGATACAATAATTAATTCAAAAGCATATATATATATATATTAATTAGTTTTTAAATTGATTATATTTAACTAATTTGGTTTCAATCCATATTATTCAACAAATCAATATTTAATTGCATTACATTCAATTTATTTACTTTTAGTTTATTAACATTCGTCACAAATTCTCTTTCAAACAAATTTTATTTTATTTAACCTATTCATTAATCCATTTAACTTCACTTGAGTTAATTCCACTTAAAAAATGAATTTACTATTCTTTGGTTCATATTTATTTAAATAGCATTCTTTATTTATTATTCAATTTACTTCAACATAGATTAAGTGTATAAACATTTATTATAACCACTAAATTTTTATTTATAAATTCCCTTAACAAAATTTCATTTTTTGGACATCTCATTATTTACATTTATATTGTATATTATTCAATTACATACTCTTATTATGTAGCATCCGGAATTTTTAACAATATCAATTTAATAATCTGTGCTAAAATTAAATTGATATTGATATTTTTGTTAATAATAATTCAAATTGGTTTAATAATTTTTTTCAATAAATATTGGTTATTTCATCTTATAAAAATAATGAATTGGTTTTATAAATATATGATTTATATTTTAAATAGATTAGCATTGTTTTAATCTAATAAATAAAACATATTTTTCTAATTCTTATTATTTGTAGTAATTTGGAAAATTTGTTTTTATTTAATATTAGTTTTAAAAGTCATTAAATAAATGATTTTGGTTTAAACTAAATAAATGAATCATGTTTTAAAATTCTAATACATATATTAATAATTTGGAAATTTGATTTAATTTAATATAAAGTTTTCAAAACTATTTAATAAATAAATATATGATTTTAAAACTGATAAAACAAATGTTTAAATGTTTATATTAATTTTGGCTTGAGTTTTAAATTTAAAATAAATTAATAAAAAGATTTTATAGCTTAACAAAATAGGTAATTTATTTATAAAGATATAATTTCTTTTATAATTATTTTAAATTAATAATGGAATATTTCTAAAAATAATATCAATAGTGTATTGTCTTTATAAATAGATTTTGAATAAAAATGGCAATTGTTATTTCAAGTTTAATTTGTAGTTATAACTTGATTTTTAAATATTAGATTTTGAATTGGTTTGAATTTAAATTCCAAAGTATAGATTTTTGATTGTTTTAATTTTTATATGTATAAGTTTTATTTACAAACATGATTTGTTTTTATTTCTTTTATAAATTTATATACATATTTAATATTAACTAACAAATTAAAATTAGGCTTAATGCGCACATTAATTTGTAAATTAAGTACTAATTATTTTAAAGGGACAAGTGTAGTATTCTTAAGGCCTCATTATACAAATGTTCAAAAATTAACATATCAATTTGACAAATGTTGAAAATTTTACAAGTGGCCTCTTTTAAATTAGATTTTCTTTTATTTAATTAAATCTAAAAATACACTAATATAAACCTACATCTACATCTCTTTCTTCCTTTTCTCATTTTTTTCCTAATCAAAGACAAGTGAAGCTTTAATTTCAGATCAATTGCAGATCTAAAAATATGAAAACCCAAAATCAAACCCTCCTCAAAAAAAATTCTGTGGACTGCAAACAAAATCCTGCATTTTTAATCTGCAATTACATGCATCTTCAAGAACCAAAATCCTGTTCAATAACAAAAATCAAAACCCTTCCTTTATCAAGAAGGTCTGCATCACTTTCAATCTAGAAAATGAATTTTGCATGTCACCTGAAAAAAAGGGGCAAATCTGCTTACAATCCGTAAATAAGCAACCTGAATTATCAAGCTATCAGCAGAAATTAAATTTTAACCTACATCAATTTAACAAGAAGCAAGCTCAAAGTATAGTTTTTCAAGCATCAAAACACTCTCTATTTTCAAGGCTTCAACCCAGTTTTTCCAACTATTCAGAGTTTTCAAAGCTTCATTTCAGTTTAAATCATCTCTACTTCTTTTAAAAGGCGAGTAACTTTAACATCTTAAACTTTAAATATGTTGCGTGTTAAAATGTTTGATATAAATAAGTATTGTTTGTGTGTTTATAAAAGTCTGATGTAAATATGTTTGTGTATGCATGCTGTTTGTGCTCTGCTATGTCCCCAGATCCATCTTCCCATTTAAAAAAATCCTCTACAATTGATTTAATTTATGATAGTATCTGGATTTTAAAATAAAAAAGAAAACGTTTGCTTATCATAAATTAGAATTAAAAATTAAATCAAACTAGAGAGACTTGTTTTGCCTCTGGAGATATTGAATGTATCAATGCATCTTGAACTTTATCAAAACTCAAACATGTTAAATTTGTAATTCAGTATCATAAAACAAAAGTAATAACAAACACTTGATTTTTAAATCAAGAATTTGTATTTTTAGGTATTAGTTGAAAGTGCAGTTAGATATTGAACTGAAAATAGGACTTTAGGCAATTTCTGATGATCTTTGGACTGAGGAAGCTCGGGGTTCTTCTGAGTAGTAGAGGATGGTTTGTAGATGCTTAGAAAAATCATTAATGATGTTGAAATTCGGTGAGGAAGGTGCAGTTTTGAAAATTCTTTTTTAAACCCTAGTTTTAATGGGTTTAAAGAATCGGTCATTTTGATCTGAATAGTTGATCGAGTTATAAGATGTTTTGGGAATCGGTAGTGGGTGCGTGGTTGAAGATAAGGCCAGAGTAGTTGATCATCAGGTGGACGGAGCGGCGAGAGATGGCCGTTGACAAGTTTTGAAGGGAAACCTGTTTATGGATTTTCCAGGTTTGGGAATTTGCGTACGAATTTGATTTCTTGAATGATGGTTCAATCTGATGATTTCATTTGGGCATTGGTATGTTTTTGGGTGAAGTGCGATCATCTCTGATGATCAGAGGAGGCTGTGGTCGCCGTGCATATGCACGGTGATGGGTTTACTGATGATGTTTGGGTTTAGTTGATAACAGGGGAAGTTTTTGGTTTTGCTCGAAGTAAGTGGGTAGTTGGATCGGGGAAGTCAGGCATAAAACTCGAAGCAGGTTGGGGTGTCTCGGGTTTCAGGTGATGTTACAGGTTTTGACAAACCTGTACCCAGTTTGTATAAATTTTTAGAACCTGAAGTTTTTAATAAAAAAAAATTTTTTTTTGGCAATACCGAAGGGGTTAAATGGACCCCTACCATATTATTGCTACACTCGAAAGAGGAGGAAGTACAAGTCAAAAACTTGCAGAATTACACGAGAAAACAGAGTGCAACAAACACTGGGGATACACAAAGAAAACACAACAAATAAGCATAAAAAAAAAGATAGCCTAGCAGAAGATACCAGGATCAAAAGCAAAAGAGACATGGCAAATATCACGTCTAATTTCCTGCTTCAAATGCCTCTCGAAAAGTTCTGGCGTTAAGCTTTTATCCGGTCGGAAGATGTGACAGTTTCTTTCATCCCAGACCACTTTCATGAATTTTTTGACGACGTATAAGAAAAGTCTATTCGAGTCACTTTTACCACCAGTGTTATCATAGATATATTTCCACTGCATAACATTGTCAGCTCCTTTCCACCTTCTACCAATTCTCATAATCCAAGTCTTCCAAATAGCATTCAAATACGCGCATTCAAAAAACAAACGCTCAACCAACTCAGGAGAATGATGGCAGAAAACACAGCAAGCATCAACTGGAACACCTCTGGTTAGTAACTTAACTTTAGTATTAAAAGCCCTATTCATCACTTTCCAGCGAAGTAAATTATCAGTCTGAACATTGTCCCTTCGCCATATTCTCCTCCTCCATTTGTATTTCTCTCCACCCGCCCCAGTAAGGAAAGAGTAAGTTTCTTTGATACTGAAGCTAGTAGCATTAATTCCCCACTGGACACTGCACCCCCTATCATTCTTAACTTCACACTTAGCCGCCAAGTTCCAAAATTGCTGAATTCTAAAATTGGAAGTCCTAGGAAGACGTAAGGAATTGCCATGGATGAAGCTCTGAACTGTCGCTTCCTGTCTCACACCAGTTTGCACTAACTCGGCATAAGAAAGAACACTCCTCAATATTACTCCACTGTCAATCCAAGGATCGTCCCAAAAACTAATGGCATTGCTATGATTTAGTGTGTATCGGACAAGAGGAAGAATATCATCCGTAAGCTTGAAAATAGATCTCCACGTCCAGCTGATCTTTGAAGGGGCAGCCATTTTCCAAAAGTTGCATCCACGAAGCACATGAACCTTGGACCATGTAACCCAAATATTATTTTTGGCAGTAATGTAGTCATAGATGAGACGAGCCATAGCAGACTTATTCCAGTGGAGCATGTTAATAATTCCAAGGCCACCATAAGCAATAGGTTTTTCTAATTTCTTGAAACTAATAGGGGCAAGAAAACGACCCACGGTATTCCCTGTCCAAATGAATCTTATGCAAGCTGAACGAATCATGTTGATAAGTTTCTGAGGTAGTATAAACGTTCTAGCCCAATAAACTTGTATGGAGAAGATTATAGATTTAGTTAGTGTAACTCTACCAGCTTGGCTCAACAGATTGCTCGACTAGGACTCAAGTCTAGATATTATCGTTTCATACAGGGGCAAACATTGATTGACAGAGATTTTGGCGAAAGTTAGGGGAAGCCCAAGATAAGAAACAGTGTTATTATTGATGCTTAAACCAGTTATAGAACGAATAGTGTTGTTTTGAGAAGAAGTGAGGCCGGATGTCATCATTTCAGATTTGAGGAGATTGATAGATAAACCAGTAATAGCATGAAAAACATGAAGAGTATCCATGATGGCAATCAGAGTAGAGCTGTCCGGAGAACAGAAAATAACAAGGTCATCCGCGAACATCAATGATAGAATCTCCGGGTTAGCGCATCTTGGGTGGGGTTTGATTTGCCCTGAAGAAACTTTAACCTTAAACAGTTGAGTTAGGAGTTCCATTATGAGAATGAATATATACGGTGATATTGGGTCCCCCTGACGAATGCCATGCATAGTTCCGAAGAAACCCACACTGGAACCATTAACGTTGATCGAGAAGCGAACGGTGGAGAGACATTCAATAGTCCAAGCAATGAAGGAAGCAGGAAAATTCATACACTACATAACTTGAACAATGGCTTCCCGCCGTAGCATGTCGAAAGCCTTCATGATGTCCAATTTCAGCATTGCATTAGGAGAGGAGTTCTTGTTATTGTATCCATTCAGAAGCTCATGAGCCAATAAGACATTATCAAAGATGTTTCGCCCTGGCAGCAAAGCAGCTTGATTAGAAGAAATAATGTTTTTCATGACAGATTTCATCCTTGTCGTGATAATTTTGGAGATACACTTGTATATTGAATTGCAGCACGAGATAGGCCTGAAGGATGATACTGAGTTAGGATCGTTGACTTTAGGAATCAAAGCAATGTTTGTGTTGTTGAAAGAAGGAATCAGTTTGGTATTTTTGAAAAATTCTTCACCGCACGCAAAACTTCCAATTTGACAATGTCCCAACAAACAAAGTAGAAGTTCGCATTAAAACCATCCGGACCACCCGCCGACTTCCTATTTAAAGAAAACATCGTCGACCTGATCTCTTCATCCGTAACAGCAAGTTTCAAGGAGGCATGTTCTTCGGCAGACAGCTTAGGAAGGGATGTGGGGTCGATGAGGTTGATGTCAGGAACAAAGCCGTAGTCGTCGTTGAGAAGATTGGTGAAATGATTCATGAAAGCCTCGTCCACACCCTGTTTACTATTCTGAACATTACCATCATCATCAAGAATGGTAATAATATTTTCTCTGGAATGCTTCGCCTTTATGTTAGCATGGAAGAAAGCACTGTTCCTGTCACCATCAGTTCTCCATTTAAGTCTAGCTTTTTGATTCATCATAGAAATCTCACTGGAAAAAGCAGCATAGTACTGATTTGATATGTACATCTCCATAGCACTAATAGTAGTATTGTGGGGATCATCCTGCATGTCTATTTGAATCGCTTCCAATTTATTCCTCCAAAAAGTACTTCGTTTACTTCCATCACCAAATCTGTTCCTAGACCATTGTTTGAGAGCCAGCTTTGTATTTTTCAACTTGACCTGCAAAATAGACATAGGGTTACCAAAAACAGGTTTCGCCCAAACTTCTTTAACAGTGTCAAAAAAATCAGGTTCATTAACCCATGTATTAAAAAATTTGAAACTTGATTTGCTTTTGATGCCATCATCCCTGAGATGAATAATTAGGGGAGAGTGGTCGGAAAGGAGCGGAGGAGGAAGGTGGTTATGTAAGGTATGCCATTTGGAGAGGCTAGAAGGTTGCCAAAAGCATGGTCGATCTTAGAGTAGGTCCTACTTCCATGTCGACGTTGTTGTTCCAAGAGAATCTCATACCAGTAGTCTTAATATCAATTAAGTCAGAATCAATAACTACGGAACGAAGAGGTTGTATTTCATTAAAAGACAACGGATTGCCACCCAATCTGTCAGCAAGTTTGTTACAGCAGCTGAAGTCACCAAAAATGATCCATGGGTGAGTATCTTGACGAAGCGCTGGAAGGTCGAGGAGAAAAGAATTTCTAGCAGCTTTATTATTAGATGCATAGACAACAGAAATGCAAAAGGTATTCGAGGTGATGATATTTTTAGCATGGCAGTGAATGATTTGAGAATTAGCGAATACTTTGGACAGGAGGATCAAGTTTGGGTCGAAAACAATGAGTATTCTACCATAAGGCGCCTCATCAAGAGTGTGAATGACTTCCCACCCTGGGTTAATATAATTAGCAGCTTTGATAGAGTGGGCCAGATTTAACTTTGTTTCAAGAATGGCTAACATACAAAGGTTATGCTGAGATATCATATTTTTGCATTGGGATAGTTTGGTTTCATGGTGTGCCCCTCTGACATTCCATGCTCCAATGGTTTGCATCATTGAGCGGACGAATTTTCAAAAGGGGTGATAGATTTCTTGCTTCGAAGGACCATATTCGAGGCACTGGTGTTGTGAGGAGAGGGAGATAGAATTTTAGCTTGTCTTGATTTTTGTAACTGAGGGGAAGAAAAAGCCGGCTGAGGGATACTAATTAGCGAAGAAGAGATTTTTTGGAGGGGAGTGTGAAGAGTTGAAAAATTAGCAGTAGCATTGTTCAGGCTACTAAAATTAGATGTTGGAGATATGGTTTGAGGAGGGTTGACAGTGTTAGTGATTACAATAGGAGGTGCAGGGTCGTGACAGTCGTGCACGTGCACACTGTGCACGAAAGAATCTGCAGTTGTTGTTGGCTGATGAGAAGAAGAGCAGTTTTCATGGTTGTTAATAGTTGGATTAACTGTGTCAAGAGGGATGTAGGACTTGGTATTCAAAGATCGAAATCCCGAGTTTGCAGACGATGGTAGTGAAGAAATTAGAACATCAGTGGAATACCCACTGCTTTGTGTTACTCCCGAAGAAAATACTGTAAGATCAGGTGGTGCTTCGGGAAAACATAATCCAGATGCATTGTTTTGAGTAAGAGTTGTAATAGTACATTTTAAACCAGTTGTAGCATTATCGGCAGATGCAAACAAGTTATCAACCGCTGGAAAATTAGCCTCTTGTGGATGCTCCATTTCCATTTTATTATTTTCAAGCATTTGAGCATTATCATTATCTTTTTTACCTTCCACTATTTGAATACTATCAAAACTGTTACTCACCGGTAAGCCTGTCAATATCCAAAACATACTCAACATTATGTTTTTGATTTCCTTCCTTATCAGCATTCACTTCATTCTCTTTGTTTATTTCTATATTTTCCTTTAACTCTTCTACCTTTTTTCCAATTGTTCTCACACTTTCTATTTCCCTATCTTGAAGATTTTCCTTACTGATATCCCGTCTGAAATTCCTATTTGTTCCCATCTTTTTCCTGTTATACCCCACCCTTTGCCATATTTGAACTTGCTTGTTAGTCTTTTCTTTGATTTTTGAAGGCTTTTCCTTGTGCTCATTACCTATCTCCTTGCCAAAAACTGGAGTAACAGTTTCAACCTTCTTGTCACACGAATCCTTAACGTGCCCGAAGGAGTTGCATTGAACGCAAATGTGTGGTTTCCATAAATACTCTAAAAAAATACGCTGAACACCTCCATCAGCCAGGCTAGTAAGGAAATCATTAGGTAACTCCCTATTAGGCTTGATTTCAATCATGCATTTCGCAAATTCCAATCTTTCAAGTCTCTCGGTCCTTTTATCCATACAGAGCAGTTTACCTATTCGACTACTAATCCAGTTAATGCCAAGGTGAGACCAGGCAAAAAGAGGAATATTGCGAAGATGAACCCACACAGGCACTGAGGGAACAGATCCACATGCATTGCTAACAGTAGCATCATATGGTCTAATGATAAAAACTTTATTGTTCATAATGATGGGGTCGCCAAGTAAAATTTTGCTTTTATCTTCTTCAGACGACAACAGGAAAAGAAAAATAACTCCATCAGATTTAACTTGCACAGAACCTTTAAGTTTCCAGATATTTTTCAACTTAGCTACTACAGAAGAGTAAGACAATGGTTTATCAAGGAAAAAACCCACCAACTATTCATTCCATACAGAGGAGCCTGCCTGAACTACGTCGTCTACCAAGTCAAGCACATCACCGGAGTAGGATGGAACAAAGTCAACAGGTTTGTACTTTCCCGCGTTGAGAGGTTTGCGCTTAAATAAAGAAGTCCAAGCTTGTTGACTGTAACCAAGTTGGGTACGAGATGGATCTGCATGAGGCGGGAAGAGAGGAATGGCGTTTGGAGGTGAGATAAGAGGAATACCTACCAGAGAAGCACGGGATGATAGGTTCAAAGGCGGAGGGTCAGGCGGGTATGGAGGTCGTTTTTTCTTGGCAGAAGAAGCTAGGTTAGTAGAACAATCAATGATGGGATGGGTGATTGACACGGTGGAGGGAGAAAGAACTGAAAGAGGTGGAACAGGGGATGGCAGAACAGGAGATGTTGGAACAGTAGAGGGTGGTACAATGAAGGACGGAGGAGGGACTAGGAAGGACGGAATGGATACGGGAGGGATGGGAGAAGACGACATCAAAAACCTAACAAGGTTTTAAACCTAGTTTAAATTCAGGTTTGAATTTTTGAAACTCAGGTTTAAATTTAAAATCTCAGATTTAAAATAAAAATAAAGTTTTAAAAATTGAATTTAATTAACTATTTTATTTTGGTAAAAGTAGTTTGTGCTTCTTAAAAATGAAGTTCTTGTTAAAATATGAGCAAGTTTAAATGAAGTTTAAATTTGGGAATTTAGAAAATGAATTTCAGTTTTTGAAATTAAAAGAAGGTTTAAATTTGAAAGCTTTTAACAAAATGTAAACTGGAATTTTTGAAATTTTGAAGTGAATTTCGTTTCAAATTTTTTATGAAATTTAAATTCTAAGACAAACACTTGTTTGTCTTGCAATTTAAAAAGATTTGAATTGTTTAAACTTTGATAAGTTTAAATTATTTTTATTTTAAAACTTTTATTTAAAATGAAATTTAAAAGTAATTTCAAAAGTACTTTGTTTCAAACAAATTTGTTTTAAAACATAATTAAGAAATGGTTTTATCTTAAATTTAAGTTAAAGATTAATGTTTTAGAATTGATTTAATTAATAAGGTAATTAAGATTAATTAATTTAATTTAATTAATTAATTGATTAGGGAATAATTAACAATTGTTTAAGGATTAACGTATTTATAATTAAGATCATTAGTTAGATTATTAATTAATGATTAATGGTTTACTAATTAATCAATTAAGTTAAATTCATGGTTAATTAATTAAATAATTAAGAATTAATTAAGTTTCTATTAACTTTTAATTAATTAAATAATTAGACTTTAATTAATAGATAATTAAAGATGATTTTATTTGTGATTAATCTAAGTTAATTACTTAATAAAAATAATTAAGAATGGTTAATAAAGGTCATTAACCAGGAATATTAAATAATTAATTAATGTGGTTAATTTTAATAATTAATCAGATTAATTAATTTAATAATAATCAATTGTAATAAGTGTAATTACTTTTTGATGTAATTTAGAAATTAATTACTTAGGGTAATTGATTGTGTTAAGTATGATTGTTTAATTTAATTCATTAAGATTAATTAATTTTAAACACAGGATGTTTTAATGATAATTACTGTATGTAATGAATGGATTGAAAATTACTTAGTGAAGTAATTGATTGATAATTACAGTTTGTAACTAATTGAAGATGTTGTAAGAATGAAGTAATTTGGAGTATAATTACTTAGAAATTAATCAAGAGATAAATTAAGAAATTAATTAAGGAATAACTAATTTGTTCTAATGAAGTAATTAAGTGAGTTAATTACTGTTTATGGTTAATCAAGAGGAATGATTGATAATTATGGATTAATTACTCAAGGTAATTAATTTAAGAGGATTATTAATTTAATATAATTAAGGATCATTGATTATTTAATTAAAAGTTGATTAATTATGATTAATTAATCAATAATAAGTAATTAAAGGTAATTAACGGATGTAATTAGTTACAATTTAATTAATTGAAGTAATTAAATTTTAATTACTGTTTTTGTTTAAGAATAATTAATTTATGAAATTATTAAGGATAATTACTTGAATGTAATTAAATAATAATTAATCAAGGATGATTAATTAAGGTGATTAATTTGAATAATTAATCAATTGATTGTAAATCAATTAAATGGTTGAGTAAGCAAGATTTATATTGATGAAGTAATTAATTTAATTTATTTTAAACTAATTAAAGATGAAGTAATTAATTTAATACACTTTAAATTAATTAATGATGGAGGTAATTAATTTAATTCATTTTAAATTAATTATATTGTGATGAGTAAATCATTGCTTATGTATGAATGGATGACATTGATTTCCTTGAATGGATGAGATCTCAGAAATAAGATAAGTAATGTTATGTGGTATGAATGCTTGGTTGCATTGTGATGATAATATAGATTATCTATTGTGATGATGATATGGATTACCTATTTTGATATGGATCATCTGTTTATTTGATATTGTTGATTACCTATTGTGATTTGTGAGTTATCTATCCGTGTGTATATAGATAATTGAATTATTTAACCTTAAACAACTTGGACCTAAAAGACACGTTTTGGATTTCGATGAGACCGGGATCGGGTTTCCATATTTGGATATCCAAAAACCACATCGATCCAAAATAACGGTAGGTCGTGAATCTAAAGTGAAGATGAAGGTTCAGAGTGCAAGGGTTATTGTCGTTAACTCTGAGGGTGATTCCAAAATGAGTGTAACGAGATAACGCCTTCGGTTTTGTTCGAACTCGGAACGAACTTGTTTGGATTGAATGCTTTCAGAACATCGTCAGGTGGACGATGAGCATTCTAAGTTATGTGTTCACTAAAGGTAATCGTAGCCTCAAGCCTCATCAACCGGGAATAGCTAAAACAGGAGAGGTGCAGCAAGGCTAAGTGGGTCATGCCCAAGTAGGATGAGATTTTCCCCTATCTAGAGGTCCCTTTTATTTCGGCTGTGTGGACAGTTGTTGAGCTCCAACTGTCGGGGTTGTCTTGTTCGAGAATGTCCAGTAAGGGATGGTTCCGGCCTAGTGTTGCAGGGGAGCGGGCGTACTCCTCGGTACATTGATCTAGGCCACGTACTGTTACTGGCGGTACCCCAGTAGCCCTGCCATTGTATGAAATCCAAAATCCAATAAGTGCCAACGGTTTTGATTGTATTGCCCACTTTTGTGGCTAGTAGTTGGAATTTAATCATGTAACAATTTCGGCTATTTCATATTTACTTGAAAACCCTAGACCTATTATAATATCATCGGATTTCCTATCAAATGTTTTGGTTAGCGTAAGGTAAAAACTTTTCCACGTTTATGTGTGGGAAGTCTTACGTGATACCTTTCTTTTCAAAAGGTTTTTGAAAATTAAGCAACCTTAACCTGTTACTCACACCAGACCCATGTCCGACCTGGAGTTTATTATGCTTTTCTTAAACTCTTAGGTACGCAAATTTTTACGAGTAGCAAAGGGATTCAGGTTAGCTTTGACGAATATTGGAGGAGCAATGGAGCAGGAGGCTTCTACGAGTAGATATATAATTTTCCGCTGTATTGGTTTCTATGAGTAGTTCTCTTGTATTGTTTTGAGTTGTATAACTAGACAGGCGTTTATAACTGTCTAGTATGTGTTGTATTATCTGTGTAACTCTGATGGTGGTTGTAAACTGTTTAATATTTATTTATTAATATAATTTATTTGTTTTGCTGTTTAGATTCTGTTGTTGTTTCTTCTTTCTCTTCTTTCTTTTCTCTTTTCTATCCCTTTCTTTCTTATTAATGATGCGTCATTCTGTGGAGACGGATGGCGGGTCATTACAGTGGTATCAGAGCATTAGGTTGAGTGAATACCTAGGCTCTGTAGTGGTGTCTATCTTGAGAGAGCGTATTTTAATTTTTTATATATTACTATATATATATATATTTATGCTACCTATCTGTTGGGTTACCTGTTCAGGTTTTCCAATATAAGTGATAAAGGTAGATGGGATAGTGGTTTGTGTAACACTACTATCATTGGTTGGAGTTTGAATGTTAGAGGTTGGAAGTGCATCCGTCGAGACTATAGACCTAATACCGTCTCGAGTGAATTTTGTAGTGATGAAGGATTTCATCGATCTCTGAAGGAAACCTGTGAAGGTTCGGAGTCCATTTTTGAAGTTGGATAAGTAGAGTTTGGATCTGTTGGCTGAGTAGAAACGAGTGATGGTATCTTGATACCTTAGGGAAGTAGCTGCGTGATGAGACGCAGTAACTATGGATGTCTCCGAAAATGTTTTCTTTTGGAGAAAGTGTAGGGAAGTGTGTCTGCTTCGGTGTTGTGGCTGAGTTCAGCAGGACGATTGTGTTTGGTTGGAAGTCCGAGTTTCTCGAAGAGCTTTGGGTTAGGAGATCTTTGGCATCGGTGGTAGCAGTGCAGCTCGGAGTGTTTTGTGTCGGCAAAGAGATTTTCTAGTTTAGCAGTTTTTCTGAAATGGAGTTTAGAAGCAGCAGAGTGGACCCATTTTTTGGTGGATTGGCTAGTTAAGTGTAAGCTGTTCTGATTGGTAAAAGGGAGAACAGTTTTCCTTGGAATCAGTTTGGATTGATCGCAAAAGTGACTTGCAATTGTTTGAGTATTCTCTAGGGTTATCAAAGCTTTTCCGGATGTCTTCAGATAAGTCAGAGATTTTGTCCATGTCTGGAAATTGAGTTTCCTTAACGACTACGATTCCAGGAGTACTACCAGTGGTTCAGCATAATATTAGGATGATTCCAAGAGATTGAGTTGGTGTAGCAGCTCAGAGTTTTGGAGGAAATTCTAAATTTTTCTTTATGGATCAGATGAACTATATCTATAGGGTGTGTCGTTGAATTGTGCTTGTGTTCTTCTTCAGCATTTTCTTCTACTTCGGATCAGAATTGAGCAGCGGAAGAAGTTGGAAAGTGTATCTGCATTTCTTTTCTGGATAAGAGAAATTGTTGTCTTCTGATGTTTGAGGAGTAGGATTTGATCTTGATTGATCTTGAGGAGATCATTTTGTTGAGATGATTGGTCTTGTATGTTTCTAGGGGCATCAGCGTAGGTTGAGCAGATCAGGAAGGTTGTAGACAGACAAGATCGTCCGAAGATTTTTGTGGATAAGAAACGAAGGAATTTGGATTCCGGAGTCGGAGATTTGATTTTGAATAAGTTTTCTCCGATCGTAAAGGAGCTATTAAATTGAGTAAGGCTGGGAAGCTAGCTCTGAAATGTTTTGGATCTTTTTGTGATCTTGGAGAATAAGTAATTGATCTACAGGATTGAATTGCCAGTTTGGATAACTGGGATTCGATGAGTTTCACGTATCTCTGAGGGAATACGTGTATCATCTATCTCTGGTTGTGGAACCAGCAGTTCTGGAGTTTTGGTTGTTGAGTCAGACTCGTCGGTAGTCTGATATTTTGTCTAGTGTTATAGATCTAGTTGAATAAGAGCTTTGTAGCTTCATAGTATTGATTGTTTGATTTCTATAGAGCGAGTATCCCGGTATATATATAGACACCTGGGAAAACTCGAAGAAATTTTATCCAAAATTTTGTCTGGATAATTAGATTTGTTTGATTAGATGAATTGGCTGCTATGGTTGTTAGCATATGTTTGATATATGCTTGTGTTTTAAAAATTAAATCTTTAATAAGATTATTAAATTACCTTTGTTTTAAATTTCGAGGACGAAATTCTTTTAAGGGGGAAAGATTGTAACATCCCGGAATTTTTAACAATATCAATTTAATAATCTGTATTAAAATTAGATTGATATTGATATTGATATTTTTGTTAATAATAATTAAAATTGGTTTAATGATTTTCTTCAATAAATATTTAAATTGGTTATTTTATCGTTTAAAAATAATAAATTGGTTTCTATTTATGATATAAATATATGGTTTATATTTTAAATAAATTAGCATTGTTTTAATCTAATAAATAAAACATATTTTTCTAATTATTATTATTTGTAGTAATTTGGAAATTTTGTTTTTATTTAATATTAGCTTTTCAAAGTTATTAAATAAATGATCTTGGTTTAAACTAAATAAATGAATCATGTTTTAAAATTCTAATACATATATTAATAATTTGGAAATTTGATTTAATTTAATATTAAGTTTTCAAAACTATTTAATAAATAAATATATGATTTTAAAATTGATAAAACAAATGTTTAAATGTTTGTAATAATTTTAGCTTGAGTTTTAAATTTAAAATAAATTAACAAAAAGGTTTTATAGCTTAAAAAAATTGGTAATTTATTTATAAAGATATAATTTCTTTTATAATTATTTTAAATTAATAATAGAATATTCCTAAAAATAATATCAATAGTGTATTGTCTTTATAAATAGATTTTGAATAAAAATGGCAATTGTTATTTCAAGTTTAATTTGTAGTCATAACTTGACTTTTAAATATTAGATTTTGAATTTGATTTGAATTTAAATTCCAAAGTATAAATTTTTGATTGTTTTAATTTTTATATGTATAAGTTTTATTTATAAACATGATTTGTTTTTATTTCTTTTATAAATTTATATACATATTTAATATTAACTAACAAATTAAAATTAGGCTTAATACACACATTAATTTGTAAATTAAGTACTAATTATTTTAAAGGGACAAGTGTAGTATTCTTAAGGCCTCATTATACAAATGTTCAAAAACTAACATATCAATTTGACAAATGTTGAAAATTTTACAAGTGGCCTCTTTTAAATTAGATTTTCTTTTATTTAATTAAATCTGAAAATACACTAATATAAACCTACATCTACATCTCTTTCTTCCTTTTCTCATTTTTTTCCTAATCAAAGACAAGTGAAGCTTTAATTTCAGATCAATTGCAGATCTAAAAATATGAAAACCCAAAATCAAACCCTCTTCAAAAAAATTCGGTGGCCTACAAACAAAATCCTGCATTTTTAATCTGCAATTACATGCATCTTCAAGAACCAAAATCCTATTCAATAACAAAATCAAAACCCCTCCTTTATCAAGAAGGTCTGCATCACTTTCAATCTAGAAAATGAATTTTGCATGTCACATGGAAAAAAAAGGGCAAATCTGCTTACAATCTGGAAATAAGCAACCTGAATTATCAAGCTATAAGCATAAATTAAATTTTAACCTGCATCAATTTAACAAGAAGCTAGCTCAAAGTATAGTTTTTCAAGCATCAAAACACTCTCTGTTTTCAAGGCTTCAACCCAGTTTTTCCATGTATTCAGAGTTTTCAAAGCTTCATCTCAGTTTAAATCATCTCTGCTTCTTTTAAAAGGTGAGTAACTTTAAAATCTTAAAATTTAAATAGGTTGCATGTTAAAATGTTTGATATAAATAAGTATTGTTTGTGTGTTTATAAAAGTATGATGTAAATATGTTTGTGTATGCATGCTGTTTGTGCTCTGTTGTGTCCCTAGATCCATCTTCCTATTTAAAAAAAAATCCTCTACAATTGATTTAATTTGTGATAGTATCTGGATTTTAAAATAAAAAGAAAATGTTTGCTTATCATAGAATAGAATTAATAATTAAATCAAACTAGACAGAGTTGTTTTGCCTCTGGAGATATTGAATGTATCAGTGCATGTTGATCTTTATCAAAACTCAAACATGTTAAATTTGTAATTCGGTATCATAAAACAAAAGTAATAACAACTTGATTTTTAAATCAAGAATTAGTATTTTTAGGTATTAGTTGAAAGTGTAGTTAGATATTGAACTGAAAATAGGATTTTAGGCAATTTCTGATGATCTTTGGGCTGAGGAAGGTGCAGTTTTGAAAATTCATTTTTAAACCCTAGTTTTAGGGTTTAAAGAATCGGTTATTTTGATCTGAATAGTTGATCGAGTGGTAAGATGTTTTGGGAATCGGTAGTGGGTACGTGGTTGAAGATGAGGTCGGAGTAGTTGATCGTCAGGTGGACGGAGCGGCGAGAGAAGGCCGTTGACAGGTTTTGACGGAAACCTGTTTATGGATTTTCCAGGTTCGGGAATTTGCGTACGAATTTGATTTCTTGAATGATGGTTCAATATGATGATTTCATTTGGGCATTGGTGTGTTTTTGGATGAAGTACGATCATCTCTGATGATCAAAGAAGGCTGTGGTCGCCGTGCATATGCACGGTAATGGGTTTACTGATGAGGTTTGGGTTTAGTTGGTAACAGGGGAAGTTTTTGGTTTTTCTCGAAGTAAGTGGGTAGTTGGCTCGGGGAAGTCAGGCATAAAACTCGAAGCAGGTTGGGGTGTCTCGGGTTTCAGGTGATGTTATAGGTTTAGACACACCTGTACGCAGTTTGTATAAATTTTTAGAACCTGAAGTTTTAAATAAATAAAAAAAGGTTTTAAACCTAGTTTAAATTCAGGTTTGAATTTTTGAAACTCAGGTTTAAATTTAAAATCTCAGATTTTAAATAAAAATAAAGTTCTAAAAATTGAACTTGATTAACTACTTTATTTTGGTAAAAGTAGTTTGAACTTTTTAAAAATGAAGTTCTTGTTAACATATGAGCAAGTTTAAATGAAGTTTAAATCTGGGAATATAGAAAATGAATTTCAGTTTTTGAAATTAAAAGAAGGTTTAAATTTGAAAGATTTTAACAAAATGTAAATTGAAAATTTTAAAATTTTAAAGTGAATTTAGTTTCAAAATTTTTATGAAATTTAAATTCTAAGACAAACATTGTTTGTCTTGCAATTTAAAAAGTTTTAAATTGTTTAAACTTTGATAAGTTTAAATTATTTTTATTTTAAAACTTGTATTTAAAATGAAATTTAAAAGTAATTTCAAAAGTGCTTTGTTTCAAACAAATTTGTTTTAAAACATAATTAAGAAATGGTTTTATCTTAAATTTAAGTTAAAGATTAATGTTTTAGAATTGATTTAATTAATAAAGTAATTAAGATTAATTAATTAATTTAATTAATTAATTAACTAGGGAATAATTAATAATTGATTAAGGATTAAACTATTTATAATTAAGATCATTAGTTAGATTATTAATTAATGATTAATGGTTTATTAATTAATCAATTAAGTTAAATTCATGGTTAATTAATTAAATAATTAAGAATTAATTTTCTATTAACTCTTAATCAATTAAATTATTAGACTTTAATTAATAGACAATTAAAGATGATTTTATTTGTGATTAATCTAAGTTAATTACTTAATAAAAATAATTGAAGAATGGTTAATAAAGGTCATTAACCAGGATAATTTAATAACTAATTAATGTGGTTAATTTTAATAATTAATCAGATTAATTAATTTAATAATAATCAATTGTAATAAGTGTAATTAATTTATGAAGTAATTTAGAAATTAATTACTTAGGGTAATTAATTATGTTAAATGTGATTGTTTAATTTAATTAATTAAGATTAATTAATTTTAAATACAAGATGTTTTAATGATAATTATTGTATGTAATGAATGGATTGAAAATTACTTAGTGAAGTAATTGATTGATAATTACAGATTGTAACTAATTGAAGATGTTGTAAGAATGAAGTAATTTGGAGTATAATTAATTTGAAATTAATCAAGAGATAAATTAAGAAATTAATTAAGAAATAATTAATTTGTTTTAATGAAGTAATTAAGTGAGTTAATTACTGTTTATGGTTAATCAAGAGGAATGATTGATAACTATGGATTAATTACTCAAGGTAATTAATTTGAGAGGATTATTAATTTAATATAATTAAGGAACATTAATTATTTAATTAAAAGTTGATTAATTATGATTAATTAATCAATAATAAGCAATTAAAGGTAATTAACGGATGTAATTAATTAAGGAATAATGTAATTAATTACAATTTAATTAATTGAAGTAATTAAATGTTAATTACTATTTTTATTTAAGAATAATTAATTTATGAAATTAATTAAGGATAATTACATGAATGTAATTAAAGAATAATTAATCAAGGATGATTAATTAAGGTAATTAATTTGAATAATTAATCAATTGATTGTAAATCAATTAAATGGTTGAGTAATCAAGATTTATATTGATGAAGTAATTAATTCAATTTATTTTTAAATTATTTAATGATGAAGTAATTAATTTAATTCACTTTAAATTAATTAGTGATGGAGATAATTAATTTAATTCATTTTAAATTAATTATATTGTGATGAGTAAATCATTGCTTATGTATGAATGGATGACATTGATTTCCTTGAATGGATGAGATCTCGGAAATGAGATAAGTAATGTTGTGTGGTATGAATGCTTGGTTGCATTGTGATGATAATATAGATTATCTATTGTGATGATGATATGGATTACCTATTTTGATATGGATCATCTGTTTGTTTGATAATGTTGATTATCTATTATGATTTGTAAGTTATCTATCTGTCTGTATATAGATAGTTGAATTGTTCAACCTTAAACAACTAGGACCTAAAAGACACGTTTTGGATTTCGATGAGACCGGGATCGGGTTCCATATTTGGATATCCAAAAACCACATCAGTCCAAAGTAACGGTAGGTCGTGAATCTCAAGTGAAGATGAAGATTCAGAGTGCAAGGGTTATTGTCATTAACTCTGAGGGTGATTCCAAAATGAGTGTAACGAGATAACGCCTTCAGTTTCGTTCGAACCCGGAACGAACTTGTATGGATTGAATGCTTTTAGAACATCGTCAGGTGGACGATGAGCATTCTAAGTGATGTGTTCATTAAAGGTAATCGTAGCCTCAAGCCTCATCAACCGGGAATGGCTAAAACAGGGGAGGTGCAGCAAGGCTAAGTGGGTCATGCCCAAGTAGGACGAGATTTTCCCCAGTCTAGAGGTCCCTTTTATTTCGACTGTGTGGACGGTTGTTGAGCTCCAACTATCAGGGTTGTCTTGTTCAAGACTGTCCAGTAAGGGATGGTTCTGGCCTTGTGTTGCAGGGGAGCGGGCGTACTCCTCGGACGTTGATCTACGCCACGTACTATGACGGGCGGTACCCCAGTAGCCCTGCCATTGTATGGAATCCAAAATCCAATAAGTGCCAACGGTTTTGATTGTATTACCCACTTTTGTGGCTAGTAGCTGGAATTTAATCATGTAACAATTTCGGCTATTTCATATTTACTTGAAAACCCTAGACCTATTATAATATCATCGGATTTCCTATCAAATGTTTTGGTTAGCGTAAGGTAAAAACTTTTCCATGTTTATGTGTGGGAAGTTTTACGTGATACCTTTCTTTTCAAAAGGTTTTTGAAAATTAAGCAACCTTAATCTGTTACTCACACCAGACCCATGTCTGACCCGGAGTTTATTCTGTTTTTCTTAAACTCTTGGGTACTCAAATTTTTACGAGTAGCCAAGGTATTCAGGTTAGCTTTGACGAATATTTGAGGAGCAATGGAGCAGGAGGCTTCTGCGAGTAGATATATAATTTCCCGCTGTGTTGGTTTCTCTGAGTAGTTCTCTTGTATTATTTTGAGTTGTATAACTAGACAGGCGTTTATAACTGTCTAGTGTGTGTTGTATTATCTGTGTAACTCTGATGGTGGTTGTAAACTGTGTAATATTTATGTTATTAGTATAATTTATTCGTTCCTCAATTTAGATTCTGATGTTGTTTCTTCTTTCTCTTCTTTCTTTTCTCTTTTCTATCCCTTTCTTTCTTATTAATGATGCGTCATTCTGTAGAGACGGATGGCGGGTCATTACATGTTACATTCAAACTTTTTTCCATCTAAGTTTTATACTGTTTCTAGGTGTAATTGAGCACTATATAAATTTACTTTTTATTTACAACACTTCTATTAAGAAAAATTTAGGTTGAACATTTTTATTACTTGAGTTTCTCTTGTATAACCTTCAATTACATATTCACATAAACATTTAACTTTTTATATTTTAGGTAAGTTATATATGCTTTAGAATGAAATTAAGTATTATACAAAAAAATTTCCTAGTTCAACTATTTCAAGTTGTTTCAATTCGATTTCTCATTTTAAACGCTCCAATTATTCAAAAAAATTTCTTCATTTTAATAATTGAAAACCATTACTTAACATTAAATGTAAGAGTTAAATTTTAGGTTTCACATCAAACCATTTTTAAATAAATAAATGTACATTAGTCAAGAATATTAAAATCAAAACCATTTTCCAAAACAAAAGTGTAGCAAAGCTACTTAGTGGTCTCCCCATTTGAGACTCAAAAATAAATGTCGATGATGTTGTAGTCATCACCGAGATTATTTTCCAGCGACAAAAAGGAGAGTATTCACTTACTTCTTTTAAAATTCTTTGGAAATAATTTCTATTCGAAAATACTTCAAATAACATTTTTTTTTTAAGACTTTGAAAACCAAATTTAGAAAAGCACCCAAAATTACTCAAATCCTCAATTTAAATTCATTTCATTTGCAAATCGAATTTATAAATCATATTTTAAAGTTTCATCTCCTTATAACATGCAATAATATTTAATGGTTTAGGAATGTTGATAAAAAAATAAATGATAATCTAGTATTATCATTTCTAACAAACAATTCATTTAACTATCAAATTTCAGAAAATTATACCTATATATATATATATAATATAATCATATATAAAATTATTTCATTTACCAATTTCGAAACCA
This sequence comes from Allium cepa, assembly GCA_030765085.1. NCBI lineage: Eukaryota > Viridiplantae > Streptophyta > Magnoliopsida > Asparagales > Amaryllidaceae > Allium > Allium cepa. The sequence continues at coordinate 762,475,761 of CM060934.1, read as the reverse complement.
ATATTGTGTCAGTTTGCTCTGTTCAAGAATTTTGTAATTCCTATCGATATCGTTGGCCAGACGAATCGATTGAAACCCTAAGTAAGACTTACCAACTCAAACAACAAAATATAAAACATTTTTATATTAGTTACAGATACACTCCTCACAAGATGAATCAAGAATTGGTTCTGGAACAAAGATAGAGATTCAAATTTAGAGGGACCCTAATCAAAGAGAATTCTAACCAAGAAGAGAGGCTCGAAGGGAAGATTAGATAATTAAATTACAGAGAAGCAAAGATGGATAGATTTATATGAATCGCAGCGACCTTAACTGGGTCAACCGAGACTTAGAAATACGAGAATACCATCAACGAAACCTAGGACAACTTATTGGGAACATCATGAAAAATGTGATTCATAAGATCAACGAAGAAGGTAGGAGCATTGGTTAATCCAAAGGACATGACTACCATCATAGAAACCATTCTCCGTTCGAAAAGCTGCCTTGGGAATACTCTCCTCGGCTACACGAAGCTGGTGAAAACCGGTAGCAAGATCGAGCTCTAGGAATAAGATCGATGCAGAATTTAATTTCCCAATAGGGGAGGAGAAGTGACATCACCAAAGACATCCGAAAATAGATGGACCACTGCGGTGGATTCAAGATCATTAGGCTGAGAATCAAATGAAAAGATAAATCTGCCTACAAAATCCTGGGGCATTCAACATTCAATCATAAGAGAATTACCTGGGTCGTCTACTAAAGAAATGGTTCAGGCTTTGAAAGAAATGACTGCACCAAACTGAGGACACAGGAATATCCGATGAATCGACGCATGTTGTAAAGGAGTTTCACCCTTTAACAAATCATACTAAGGTTGGCGGGACCACCGATGGGAGTAGCCATACAAAAAGGATGAAGTTGCCAGTTGAGGTTGCAAGATGTGCTTAGATTTATTACAGAGATAAAAAAAGAGCTATGGGATGCTCCGGTATCAAGAGGAACATGAACAGGAAAAGACACGAATTGATTTCAGGATAAAGGGAAAGTTCCAAAATTCAAAAGAAATCCTAATCCAGGATGATCCTAACAAGGAATTTCAAGCTCGAACGAAGAAGATTTTGTAATTTATTTTACTCATTCTATGGTACTACTACCCTATCTCTAATGAGTTTTTTACTCCATATGTTAAGTTTTGCCTAAACCAGAGCTCAGATACCAACTGTAACGACCCGCTAATTCAAACCATTCAAATCGACAAGTAGACACACATGTCAGAGTTGAATTGCTCAAAACAATGGATTGTTAATTTATACTTGGAAAAACTTAGCATATACAGTAAATAAATTAATCACAGAATCACAGACACGGAGTAATATAATTGTTAGTCCTTGAGATGATGATTTTGATGACAACAACCTTAGAATAAGATTATAAAATATAAAAGCTAACATTATAGTTTAGATATATCTGTATATGTAGGATTTGACCATGCAGGTACCAAGAATGAAGACTGTACAGTAGAGAGAATTAAAATATCAAGATTGAAGACTCGTGAGTATCAAGATTATCAAGAGTTCAAGATTTCAATATAAGTAATTTAATTAGGAATTCTGTTAAAACTCCTAAAAAAGCACTGGCATCTTAAAATCCAATTTATTCATGCAATGGAATCCACTTCGAACCTGTTAAAGGGATGGAACCTAAGTAGGAAGGAACCTACGGAAAATCTAGTGGAACGTTGTTTTGTATCCGCTAACCTTTTATTCAAATGTTTTTACAAAATTATATCTTGTTTTCAAAATGATTTCAAAACCTTACTTTTAAAAGAATCAAAAACATCTATTCGGGTTTTAAATACTTTTAGCCTCAAAATAATCTTTATTTTCAAAATCAAATTATCCTTGGTTTTAGACTATCTTTTAATAATAATATATTTAACTTTTAATATTTATACTTAGATTTAAATATAAAATTATAGTGAATTTTATATATATCAAAATATTATTCTCTATACTTTTTTATGTATTTTAACTATAGTTAAGTATATTTAAAAACTTGAAAAATAGTTTTAATACAAGATGAAAGTTATTGTCAAAGAAAAACAAATTGCCAAAATTTCCATAGGCATGTCGACAACCTCAAGTACCCCTTGTCGACATGGTAGCAGTTTATTTCAAAATTTTGCATTTCAAAGGAAATGTCTATTCGTCATATCCTTTCACGCATGGACATGGCTGTTGTTCTACTATAAATAGGGGTAGTTTTGAATGAATTTGTATTCATATTTTATCTAATTTCACTCCTCTTCTTCTTCCGCATTTCTTTATACACATTTTTACCATTACTCTGCCGAACAACATTGAATCTAACTAGATCATTTCTTTTTTGATTCTCTATCACTATCTCAACAAGATCTTAGTGCTATTCACAGCTATAGATTCTTTGTAATAAACTAAGCGAGAAAAGGTGTGATTGTAGCCTGTGAAATCAATCAAGCGAGAAAATATGTGATTGTAGCCTTGGAAATTAATTGGGTGAACTTGTTGCCCGTAAATTCAAGTATCTCTACCCAAAGGATTGTGAATCGGAATAGTGTACCTCATGGCCTTGAAATCGAGGGTGTGATTGTACAATTGCTTTTGAAAGGAAATCCATACTTATGTGAGGGACTGGATGTAGGGTAACTTCGAACCAGTATAAAATCCGGTGTGTTCTTTCCTTTATTGCTTTTACTTTATTTCTACATCTGTGTTTGTTCCTGTCATCATATCTGTGTCTAAATATTGCGTACATTTGTGTTCAAATTAACAAAAACTCAAAAAGATTTAGCAATTCCTTTAAACACTATTCACCCCTCCCCTCTAGTGTTAATTCTAGCGTTAAGATCTGTATTCCGCATTTCTCACATTATGTATCAGAGCAAGGTTTTCATAATTTCATAATATGATTTTTGAATTTTTTTTTTAAAATGGATATGTTTAAAAAACTTGTTAATAATAGTTTAGAAATATTTAGATCATCATTGTCTCTTGAGTCTGCATATAATCAATATTCAAATTCAAGTTGTCTGCCAAAATTATATGATGTGCAGGAAACATGCTTTATGGGTGTTGAGGAATCAATCCACAATGGATTACTTGTGAAAATCAAAAAGAATAAATGGATACTCGATAGTGGATGTTCTAGACACATGACTGGGAATCCAGATATGCTGAATGATATAATATACAAAGACGGAGGACTGATTAACTTTGGAGACAACTCAAAAGGATATGTGATTGGCATCGGCAAAGTCGGTAACTCTGAAACTCCTATTATTACTAATGTTTTGCTAGTTAAGAATCTGAAACATAATCTGCTAAGTGTTAGTCAACTTTGCGATAAAGGATATAAAATTAAATCTGAAAAAGATAAGTGTCACATTGAAGATAATAATTCGACTATAATATTTGAGGGACTTAGGAAAAAGAATATTAATATTCTTAGTATTAAAGTCTCAAATGATAACTTATGTCTTTTGGCAAATACAAGTGATCCTTAGATTTGGCATAAGGGATTTGGACATTTGAATTTCAAACTCTTATCTAGACTGTCAAAACATGATCTAGTAAGAGGTCTCCCTAAAATAAATTTTAAAATAGATAGCCTATGTGACGCATGTCAATTAGGAAAACTTAGAAAAAGTTCCTTTAAATTAAAAGATATGATTTCAACCTCAAAATCTCTTGAATTACTTCATCTTGATTTATTTGGTCCATCTAGAATTCTGTCAATAAATCATAGTAAATATGTTTTTGTAATTGTAGATGATTATTCTAGATTTACATGGGCAATATTTTTGAAACAAAAAGTCGTACTTTTGAATGTTTTAAGAACTTTACAAAATGGATTAAAAATCAACTTTCTCTAAAAATTATAACCATCCGTAGTGATCACGGTGGTAAATTTAAAAATGAAAAGTTTGAGGAATTTTGCAATAAAAAGGGAATAACTAACAATTTTTCATTTCCAAGAACTCCACAACAAAACGGAGTAGTAGAACGTAAAAATAGGACGATTCAAGAGTGTGCGAGAACTATGCTTTCAGATAGTAAATTACCAAAGTATTTTTGGACAGAAGTAGTTGCTACCGCCTGTTATATTTTAAATAGAATTTTAATTAGACCTTTAACTGATAAGACATCTTATGAACTTCTTCACAGAAAGAAAACTAAGGTATCTTATTTTTAGAATTTTTGAAAGTAAATGTTTTATTTTAAATACAAAAGATAACTTAGATAAATTTGATCCTAAATCCAACAAAGGTATTTTTATTGAATATTCTAATAAAAGTAAAGCGTACAGAGTGTTTAATTTAAGAACTAACACCATCGAAGAAACAATGCATGTTTCATTCGATGAAAATCTCAAATTTTTTGAAGATATAAACGATGAAAAGGATTTAATCACTCAAAATCAAGAGTCAATTGAAACTAATAGTGAAATTAATTATCCTAATAAAAGAATTAAACTTTTAAAAGATCATCCTATAGAAAATATACTAGGAGATATGCAAACTGTTGTTACAACTAGAAATCAATCAAGTAAAATGAGAAATGTAGCCTTTATATTAACTATTGAACCCAAAAATCCAAAAGAAGCATCAACTAGTGATTCATGGATTTTGGCTATGCAAGAAGAACTAAATCAATTCACTAGAAATGATGTTTAAGAACTTTTTCCTAGACCTGAAAATAAAACTATAATGGAACTAAATGGGTTTATAAAAATAAAATGAATGAACAAGGAGAGGTTGTTAGAAATAAAGCCCGGTTAGTCGCTCAAGGTTATCATCAAGAAGAAAGAATAGAGTTTGATGAAACTTTGCTCCTGTAGCCAGATTAGAAGCATATATCAAATGGATGTTAAAAGTGCCTTTTTAAATGGATTTGTAAAAGAGAAAGTATATGTTAAACAACCACCACTTTTTGAAAATGAAAAATTACCAAATCATGTTTACAAACTTAAGAAAGCTCTATATGGTCTAAAACAAGCCCTAGAGCTTGGTATGATAGGCTAAGATCTTACTTATTACAATCAAACTTTGAAATTGGTAAAGTAGATAATACTCTTTTTATTAAAAGAAATAAAAATGATATTCAACTAATACAAGTCTACGTAGATGATATCATTTTCAGATCAACTAATTTTGAAATGAATAAAGAATTTTCTGAAATAATGACAAAAGAGTTTGAGATGAGTCATATGAGTGAATTAAACTTCTTTTTAGGATTACAAATAAAATAATTAGATAATGGTATCTTTATTAGTCAAGAAAAATATGCTAAAGACCTAGTTAGTAAATTTGGTTTGACTACTGCAAGTGGAAAACCCACTCCCATGGCAACCAATGAGTACCTAAGTAAAGAAGATCTCTCGAAAAATGTAGATCAAAAATTATATAGAGGAATGGTTGGATCACTACTCTATATCACTGCTAGTAGACCTAATATCATGCATAGAGTTTGTCTCTGTGCAAGATATCAATCCCAACCTAAAGAGACCCACTTAAAAGCTGTAAAACGTATCATAAGATATGTTAAACACACCTTTGATTATGGTTTATTTTATCCTAAAAATGATTCTTTTGACTTAATATCTTACTGTGATGCTGATTATGCTGGTTGTAAATCAGACCGAAAAAGTACAAGTGGAACTTGTCACTTTTGGGGCATTCTCTGATTTCCTGGTTTAGTAAAAAGCAAAACACAGTTTCTTTATCAACAACCGAAGCAGAGTATATTTCTGCTGCTTTGGCTTGTTCTCAAGTAATATATATGCAACAAATTTTAAAAGATTTTGGTTTAAATATCTCAAAATCACCAATTTATTGTGATGATAGTAGTGCAATAAATTTATCCAAAAATACTACTCATCATGCTCGAACTAAACATACAGACGTCATTTTCTCAGAGATAATATAAGTAAGGAAGTAATTACTCTCGATTATATCAACTCTGAGAATTAAATTGCTGATATCTTAACAAAACCCTTAAATGAATCAATATTTACTAAATTAAGAAGAGAATTAGGTATTTGTTCAATAACTAAAGTATAAAATATAAAAGTATAATTAAAAATTAAATCAAAATAAATCAAATAGTAAAAATATCAAGCACAATGTTGACAACCTCCCTCTACCCATGTCGACATATAACGATTTTTTATTTTTCCCACCAAAATCCAAATAAGTGGTTATATATTCTTATTATTTCGAAATTTTGATCATTCTCTCTTGTCTATCTCTGTTCTAACTTCTGAAAAAATTTAAACAATGGCCTCCCCTTCCAAATCAAACAAAAATTCAACCTTTTCATTTCCTTCTCCTTCTACTGGACCATTTCAACGAACTACGCTCGCACGAGTGACGAAAATGGAGGATTCTTTGAAGGATGCACTACAACTTATGACTGAAATCCAAGTGGTGCAACTTAGAATGGCCAAAGAACAAGAACGGTAAGGCAAAATCCCTAGAAATTTGCAAAAGTTTCTAATGGACAATCATGCTAATTCGATCTTGATTGATGAAGAGTCTTCAAGAGATCAAGTGCAAGAGGACAGCGAGGAAGAAGAAGAAGCCTTCATGGAAGAAGAGCATGCTGAAGATGATGACAAAGTCGTTTGCGTTGGCGAAGTGTGCTTTGACAAGGATGGAAATCTAGTCGAACAACGTAGAAATTTCAGCCCAAATTTTTCGATTCATAGATCTCCCATTTTCAAGGACACACATTAGTTTCTTTTCTCTCTTTCCTTTTGTTGTATGTTCTTTCTTACGATCTCTACGAAAATGTAAATATAACAATATATAATTAATAAATAATTTACGTTCTTATATTTGAATTCACACGATCATCACTATTATAAGTATTATCATAGATTCTTAGTTAGGATAGTTAGACTAAGTTTTAGTTTCAAAATTAAGGGATGATTATTTATGATAACACTATCATTATAATCACATGTCCTAGAGTATTAGATTAAGGGGAAGTTATATTGTTTCGAGTTAGTTTTTGTTGATGACAAAGGGGGAGAAGTATAAAATAGGATAGTTAGACATATATTAAGGGGGAGTTATTAGTTTTAGGGGGAGTTATTAGGATAGAAGTAATATTTTATAAACAAAGGTTGTCATCATCAAAAAAGGGGAGATTGTTAGTCCTTGAGATGATGGTTTCGATGACAACAACCTTAGAATAAGATTATAAAATATAAATACTAACATTATAGTTTAGATATATATATATATATATATATATATATATATATATATATATATATATGCAGGATTTAACCATGCAGGTACCAAGAATGAAGATTGTACAGTATAGAGATTCAAATATCAAGATTGAAGACTCATGAGTATTAAGATTATCAAGAGTTCAAGATTTTAATATAAGTAATTTAATTAGGAATTCTGTTAAAACTCCTAGAAAAGCACTGACATTTTAAAATCCAATTTATTCGCGGAATGGAACCACTTCGAGCTGTTAAAGGGATGAAACCCTAAGTAGGATGGAACATACGAAAAATCTAATGGAATATTGTTTTGTATCCGCTAACATTTTATTCAAATGTTTTTACAAAATTATATCTTATTTTCAAAATGATTTCAAAACCTTCCTTTTAAAAGAATCAAAAACATCTATCCTGGTTTTAAATACTTTTAGCCTCAAAATAATCTTTATTTTCAAAATCAAATTATCCTTGGTTTTGAACTATCTTTTAATTATAATACATTTAACCTTTAATATTTATACTTAGATTTAAATATAAAATTATTGTAAAATTTTATATATATCAAAATATTATTCTCTACATTTATTTTTGTATTTTAACTATAGTTAAGTATATTTATAAAGTTTAAAAATAGTTTTAATACAGATGAAAGTTATTTTCAAAGAAAAACAAATTATCAAAATTTCCTTAGGCATATCGACAACCTCAAGTACCCCTTGTCGACATGGTAGCAGTTATTCCAAAAATTTGAATTTCAAAGGAAGTGTCTATTCGTTATATCCTTTCACGAATGGACATGGTTGTTGTTCTACTATAAATAGGGGTAGTTTTGAACTAATTTGTATTCATATTTTCTCTGATTTCACTCCTCTTCTTCTTCCACATTTCTTTATACACATTTTTACCATTACTCTACCGAAATCAACATTGAATCTAACTAGATCATTTCTAGTTTGATTCTCTATCACTATCTCAACAAGATCTCAGTGCTATTCAGAGTTATAGGCTTCTTTATAATAAACTAAGCGAGAAAAGGTGTGATTGTAGCTTATGAAATCAATCAAGTGAGAAAAGGTGTGATTGTAGCTTATGAAATCAATCAAGCGAGAAAAGGTGTGATTGTAGCCTTGGAAATCAGTTGGGTGAACTTGTTGCCCGAGAAATCAAGTATCTCTACCCAGGGAATTGTGAATATGGAGTGGTGTACCTCGTGGGCTTGAAATCGAGGGTGTAAATGTACAAATGCTTTTGAAAGGAAATCCGTACTTATGCGCGGGACTGGATGTAGAGTAACTCTGAACCAGTATAAAATACGGTGTGTTCTTTCCTTTATTTATTTTACTTTATTTCTGCATCTGTGTTTGTTTCTGTGATCATATCTATGTTTGAATATTGTATACATTTGTATTCAAATTAACAAAAACTCAAAAAGGTTTAGCAATTCCTTTAAACACTATTAACCCCCTTCTAGTATTAATTCTAGCCTTAAGATCCGTATTCCGCATTTCTCATAATAACAACAAGCAGCAGAATATATAAATAGTAGTTCATGAAGCTACTACAGATACATCAGAGTCTGAAACAAAATACAATAGAAAATCCCAAGTACATAGAAGTCTCAAATACAAAGCAGATGAAAAGTCTGAATAGAAATAACCAGAAATAACTGCAAAGCTGAAAATATAACAGATGGATCTCCAAACGAAGCTCCAAGGCGAGTCTCGAATGTTGTGACACTTAGTCTAACCCGAGCATAAAGTAATACATAAAATACTCCAGTCAGGATTAACATTCTTATATAAGTAAATCAACTCAAGTAAAATGTCAAGTGAAATACAAAGTAACTCAAAGAATGTTTGGGATTCCACCCTTTGAGGATCCATTAAACTATCTACGTACATAGTACAATATGTTACATAGATATTGTCTATAGTAAAGTAAACTATTAAAATAGCGTTAAGGTGTTACCTATATTCCCCTAAACACATTTTTATATATTCCTGTGGTCTATACGGTACCGTAATTCCTACATAAACTGGAGGGCTATCAGAGGGCACTTTTTAGGTACGGTATAAATCAAACTCATAGAAGGCGTGATAAGGCATGTGACAAGGCACGCGAGGCAATGCCTACGGTAGGATTCTACCGTTTTGTAGAACTGGGCTGGTGGTAATGTGAAGCAGCTACTACCGCCCACCTTAAGACATATTCCCAAAATTAAAGGTGCACCCAATCAAATCACAAAGTAATATAATGGTATCAAGGAAGCATGCTCGATCGAAGGTGCGACCTCAGTTGGACCAGGTATAGCTCTTGTTTAATCAATTCAAGCTGACTCTCTGGAGTCAGGGTTGCATTCGTACCCCCATACAGACGTCGCCGAACCATCCTACTTCGTTCTAGAATCTCCACCACGTACACGGTTGTTAAAGTGGTTTTTGGTATTGGCAGAGAGTATGACAATATTTGATCCTTATCTCTTTAACAACCAAAAGCTTATTTCACACGGTGGTCATTTCGTTTCAAAATAGTTCATCATCCATATCAATATATCATATTCATTTCAAAATCATATCACTTTCGAAATCATATTCACTTCCAAAATCATATTTACTTCCATATTATAACCACAAAATATTTTAAACCACAATATCCAAATATTCACATTTAAATTCGTTAAATCTAATGACACAGTTCCATCTTAAATAGTTTAAATAATAAAATAGTTTATATATATGACATAGTTATCAATTAAAAATAGTTTATGTTTAAAAATAGATTATAGATTAAAATAGTAGTTATATTAAAATTAGTTTATATATTCAAAAGAGTTTATATCGAAAATAATTTCTGATTAGAATTGTTTCTTCTAATTTCACAAAACAATTTAAATCAACTTTAGTTCCAAAAATTCAATTTAAATCAATCTCAGTTCAGCAATTTCAACTTCAATTCGAATTCTCATTAAAATCATTTTTAATTTATATTGATTTCAAATCCAAGGTTGAACTTCAAATTTAAAGCACTTCCAATCATTAGGTTTCAAAATTAAATATCCAATAATTTACAATAACTCAATTTGATAAATTTCATTTATATTTAAAATTTGAACTTTAATTTTGTTTAAATTTAAAAAGATTCACTTAATCACTTTAATAACATTTAAATAAAATCTCAAATCAAAATTTTAAATCAAAATTGAATATTCAATTTTATCCAAATTTAAACTATTCATTAAATCCTCTTTAATCAAAATCAAGTTATCAAGTTATAGAAACATATCTTTAAATCTCAAAATCACTATGTTCCAAATCAGCCTTATTTGAATTAAATTACAAATAAATTCTTATTTAAGTTCAATTACTGGCCAATTAAAATGTCAAGTCAACTTTAATTTATTTTTCCAACCTCTATTTAATTATTACCTTTTTAAGTATTAATATAAATTTTTAATAAATATTAAAACATATTATATATTTAGTTAAATTATATTTTTTATTAAATTTATTGTATTAATTATTATTAAATTAAATCTCATTATTATTAAATCTAATTTAAATCTTATTTTATACATTATAAAATAATAAAGTTATAAGTAAATTTTATAATTTACATTTTAAAACTTAACTTATAATTTTAAAATTTCCAGAACATATAATTTTGAAAATATCTAAATTTTACACACATATTAAAATTAAAATATCTATATATTATATTTAAAAAATTAATAATTTAAAAATCATTATTTATTAAACAACATAAATTTTCCTTTCAAAATTCCTGAAATCATTTAAAGATAGACCAACGGTGTCCGTATATAATTTTCTACCCTATGGTCAAGTGATACGGTTATTTATGATTTCAATTCGAAATTATTTAGATTTATAGATATATATCATTTCAACCCGTAATCCCAAATTTCAAAATCAATTAGATCACTTAGGTTTATCATTTCAACCCATAATGATTTTCCCTATTCTAAAATATCGTTCGGGTATATATCATTTCAACCCATAGGGAATTTCTAAACTACCAGAGAACTTGCAGTGTAGGAATAATAAAATAATAATATAAATGATATACTTATCAATAACAAGCATATATCATAATTAACCATTTAAATATATATATAACAGGTTATGGTGTCATGCATCAATTATAAAAGAGAAACAATTGCAGACAATGACATATCACGCTTAACAATTTGAACAACTAACAATTCAAATTTAACAACATATTTCAATTGTAATTTCATGTGAATTAAATTTACGAAATATAAGAATGTTAATCGTGAGTGATCACTCACCTTTCGAGTTTAGAGAAATTTGACAATGAAATGAGCTACGAATCCAAGCACAAATTCCAAGCAAAGCACTGGACTTGAATCGACGAAAACAAAATATATAATTTTTATAAATCTAAAATTTACTCACATTTTTAAACAAAATCTTTATATTATATTTTTAAAATCAATATTTATCAAAATCCATATTTTCAAATTCAACAATTTATTATTTAAACATAATACATCTATTAAAGTTATTTCAAAAATCTATTTTAAAATATTAATATAAATATGAATAAATACCTTTAAACATATAATATATGTATACACACACACACTTTTTACTTCTTTGAAAACAAGATAACTTACATTATATATAAAATCTTACTTTACTACTGTATGTGTATACATATGTATTTTTTTAAGAGAGGGCTGCCTTGACAAAGCATGACAAGAGGAGGCTTCCGCTGCTCTTGGCTCGGGTTTGGCGATGGAAGGTAGAGTGTGGTCTGACGGTAGGAGATGGAGGTTCGGACAAGGCAGAGGGTGGGGATACAAGTGGACTGTCGAGCACAAGTGGAGTGGAGGGAAAATGATTAGTGATGAGGCATGAGAGGGTGGGAGTAGTGGAGGCGGACGCAGACCCTAGGGCATATGACTATGGACGAAAATGGCGGGGCAGTGTGTAGGCAGTCGTTGCGAGTTTGGCTGTCGAGTGGAGATGCCTGTAAGGCGTGGTGGTTGATTGTTGGTGGAGGAGGGATGTAATGTGGCTAAGGGGCGGAGGAAGGGTTTTGTCTTTAGCCAGAGGTGTGATCTGGTGTGGGTAAAGATGTGGAGAAGGTTGTCGATTTGGTTATTTTGGCAGGCAGAGGCATTTGGTGCTAGGGAAAAGGACTGGGCGGCTTGCGGCTGTTAAAGGAAGAGGTTGCGGTGAGAAGTAGAGGTTGGTGGTGCTCTGGTCGGAGGGTGATGTTCGGTGCATAAGAAGGCAGGAGCAATCTTCTCGGAGTAAAAGGAACGAATTCCAATTGCAGGTACGAAGGTAGCCCAATATACTTTATATTATATATTTTTTAATAAAAGCTTAGAATAAACAGAAGTTACAGAACAAAAAGAAAGGGAAGTGAAAAAATAAGAGTGGAAGAGAACGAACTAGAAAATATAAATTAAATCATGGGGAAAAGCAAAAGCCATACCTGCTGAATTCAGGAATAATAAAACCAAATGCCTGTTTGTTTTCTCCCGGTGTACAATTGAATGGCCATAGAGAAACCAAAAGGCTTATAAAACGAGTACCGATACAGCCACCTGTTTCACAGGTTTCGCCGCGTACCGAACGTCGAATTACAAGAACGAATATACTGTAGAGATCAGCATGACGAGACGAATAGAATGGTACATAGATATGAGAGATATGACCACCCTATCAAAACTCGATATTTTGCTACTAGACTAGTGCTAATCTCCGAAAATAAGATAAACGCGGCTAGTGCAGTCTAAATTTGGCAAAACGAAATACGACATCTCACTTAGAAAATGATTTACACTTTTGTTATACAAAAATATTCAAGTTTTAAAAATATTTTATTTTCATCAATTTAAATGATTTTAAATTGAAATTGAAAATTACACAACATAATTAACTTTTATATTTTCCAATGAAAATCTGCCATTTGTTGTGCTTCAATAGACGCATACCAAATATAAAATTTTAATTATCAAATTTTATTGTTTATTTTCAAGATTTTTTTTTAGTTAATTACGTTATTTAAATCGTCAAAATCTCTGGGTCGTTACATGTACGGATGTAAAAGCTAACCGAATACATAACCTAATCGGGTATATACGAAAACCTATAACTAGGTTAGAACAATAGTTAACCGAGCTAATCAACGAGTGAAAAAACTAACTAAATGCACCACCTAATCAATGAATTATGGATGCAAAAGCTAATCATATACACAACCTACTCGAGTACATATGATGTAAAAGCTAACCAAATGCACAAATTAATGAGTACATATTAAAATCGATTTGCAACCGAGTTAGAACAACGGCTAACCAAGCGAATCATTGAATCCAAAAGCTAACATGATGCACAACCTAATCAGGTATATATGAATGCAAAAACTAATTGTATACTTAACCTTGTCAAGTACACATGGATGCAAAAGCTAAACGAACGCACAAACTAATATACATATGGAAACCAATCTATAACTGATTTAGAACAACGGTTAACCGAGCTAATAATTAAATGAAAAACCTAACCGGATGCATAATCTAATTGGACATGTATGGATGCAAAAGATACTCCAACCTAATCCAGTATGTATAGATGCAAAAGCTAATTGAATGCATAACTAACCGAGCAGGTATGGAAATAATTTGGTAACTGAGTTAGAAAAATGGTTAGCCGAGCTAATCATCGAGTGCAAAGCTAACTGGATGCAAAGTCTAATCATGTATGTATGGATGTATAAGCTCAACCTAATTAGGTACATATGGAAACTAATCTATAACCAAAATAGAATTATAGTTAACCGAGCTAATCATTAAATGCAAAAGTTAACCGAATGCACAACCTAATCGGATGCATATGGATGCAAAAGCTAACTGTATACATAACCTAATCAGGAATGTATGGATGCAAAAGCTAACCGAATGTACAGCCTTATTGGGCACATATGGAAACTAATTAATAACCGGTTAGAATAATGGTTAACCGAGATAATCATAAGCTAGTAATTTTAAGCCTAACTAGGTACATATAATTGCAAAAGCTAATTATATGTATAAACTAATAGGTACATATGGATGTAAAAGCTAACTGAATACACAGCCTAATCGACTACATGTAAACAAATTTGTAATCAATTTAGACTAATGGTTGCCCAAGCTAATCATCAAATGCAAAAGTTAACCAAATGCACAACCTAATCGGGTATGTATGGATGGAAAAACTAACCGTATACACAACCTTATCAGGTATGTATAAATGGAAAACTTATGTACAAAGGGTACATGTGGAAACTGATCTGTAATCGAGTTAGAACAATGGTTAATCGAGCTAATCATCGAATGCCCATGCTAACTGGATGCACAACCAAATCAGGTATGCATGGATGCAAAAGCTAACATATTCACAACCTAACCGGGTATGTATGGATGCAAAAGCTAACCAAATACATAGCCTAATAGGATACATACGGAAATCAATCTATAACCGAGTTAGAACAATAGTTAATCGAGCTAATAATCAAATTAAAAAGCTAACTAGATACACAATCTAATTGGGTACCTATAGATGCAAAAACTAATCGTATACATAACCTATTTGGGTATGTATGGATGCAAAAGCTAACGGAATGTACAACCTAATAGGGTATATATGAAAACCAATATGTAATAAAGTTAAAACAATGGTTAACCAAGATAATCAAATGGTTAACCAACCTAATTAGAGATGTATAGATACAAAAGCTAGCCAAATGCACAACCTAATTACATACATATGGATGTAAAAACTAACCAACTACACAACATAATTATATATATATATATATATATATATATATATGTAAAAGATAACCAAACGCACAATCTAACAGGTACGAATAGGAAACTACCTATAATCGAGTTAGAATAATGATTAATCGAGCTTATCTTCGAAAGCAACACCTAGACAATAAAACGTATTATCATGGAAAAACATATATACAAACATATGTAAAACATATATATATGCATGATAGATATCTAATGAATAAACAAAACCAACTAAATATATGTTTGACAAATAATTGATTGGCAATTATTTGTTTGCTAGGCCAATATTTGCCAGCGGTTATTAGCTAGGAAAACAAAATAATAATATTAATTCATATTCAAAATAACTAAATAAATAAAATAACAATACCAAATTATGAACCATTTAATTCAATTAAATAGAACATGAATGTACATTAATAGTCTTCAAAATATAAGCCTATAAGGTACAAAATTGATTTCTTAATAAACAAGTTCTTTTGTTATGACCTAGTTTCTTATGCAAATTTCAATTTTTGTACTTATTCATCTCACTAACCAACTTAACCAGTTTTGAAGAAATGACCTTCCGACATCACGTCTTCTCTTAGGTTGATGTACTGTAACATCTTCCATTTAAAATTAATAAGTGGATGATTCAGGTGAGGATATAATGCTCAGAAATAGGATATTTTGAAATAGTCCTCAACATATGAATGAACATCCTAATCATAAGCAATAATACATCTAATAATATAAGGCATATGGAACCCTCTCAATGTGCTATAAGTTACAACTACATTATAGAATGCTCAAATCTACATGATAAGATTGAGTTGACTGAATTTCTAAACAAAAATAGTTGATTTAATAACATTCCATTGAATACCCTCAAGGTATAAATCCCTTAAACGCTTTATCCATAACAGGGCATAATTGGCTATTCCAAGTTTTACTCACGTAGATCAGACATAAGTTTCATGAGCTTCAATCCTATCTAAACATGCAATGAAAGGTAAATATCTTTCCACTAAAATCTATTGATTAAAAAGTTTCGCACAATTCGAGCGCATTTGCCATATCGAATTACAACAGAAAACACCAGCTGTGACGACCCATCTTTCAATCCCCAGAAAGACGTATCATCAATATGAAAAGAAAAGGACAACAACATCAGAATCTCACAACGGAAATGGAATAAAATATCATATTACACATATCCATTACATAGTTTCACACAACAGAGTACACAAAATAATACGAATTCATTACATTAGACATTTATAAGAGTCTCCCAATCCATACAACCCAAAATACAACATCAAAATGTCACTACAGCGGATAGATAGATAGGTACGTCTGGACTCCAGCTCTAGCTTCCAAAACATTGTCAATTCCAACCTGATCACTTGGCTACTCATAAAAATTTGAGTACCCAAGAGTTTATGAAAAACAAAATAAACTCCGGGTCAGACATGGGTCTGGTGTGAGTAAACAGGTTAAAGTTGTTTAACTTTAAAATCATTTGAAAACAAAAGGTATCACGTAAGACTCCCCTCACATAAACATGAGTAAGTTTTTACCTTACGCTAACCAAATCATTTGATAGGAAATCCAGTGATATTATAAGAGGGTCTAGGGTTTTCAAAATAAAATACAGTTATAGCTGGAATGCTTACATCTCATGTTCAAACATGGTTGGGCACGATCAAAACCGTACAGGCACTTATTCGAGTTTGGATTCCATACAAAGGCAGGGCTACTGGGGTACCGCCTGTCACAGTATGGGGTCTAGATCACCGTACCGAGGAGCCACCCTAACTCTCCAACAACACAAGGTCGGAACCATCCCTTACTGGACAGCTCCGAACAAGACAACCCCGCAGTTGTGGCCAACAACTACCCACACAGCCGAAATAATAAGGGACTTTCTAGATAGGGGAAAATCTCGTCCTACTTGGGCATGACCCATTTAGCCTTGCTGCACCTCCCCTGTTTTAGCCATTCCCGGTTGATGAGGCTTGAGGCTACGATTACCTTTATAGAACACATTTCTTAGAATGCTCATCGTCCTCCTGGCGATGTGCTGAAAACATTCAATCCATACAAGTTCATTCCGGGTTCGAACGAAACCGAAGGCATTATTTCGTTACACTCATTTTGGAATCACCCTCAGAGTTAACGACAATAACCCTTGCACTCTGAAACTCCATCTCAATCTTCACTTTGAGATGTTATGACCTAACGTTTAACTTGGATCGATTTGGTTTTCGGAAAATCAACTTGATTCCCGATCCCGGTCTCATTGAAATCCAAACGCCATCTTAAATGTCAAGTTGTTTAAAGATTTAAACAATTTAATTCAATTTTAAACATTGAATTCACACAGCATTATCCACAGATAATAGCAAACATCTAGCACAGATATAATATCTCATCACAGAATACCTCAGATTATCACTCAACAGATATCAACCAAATCCAGACATTCAATTCAAAACAATCATCCATAAGCAAGCATATTTCTAATTCATATTATAATTAATTTAATTAATTCAAATTAAATTAATTACTTAAGAATTAAACACTTTACCTTGCTTAACTAATCGTTAATTAATTAATCACAATTATTTAATTAGTTAATCACTTCTTAATTAACCACCTATCAATTAATTAATCTTAAATTAATTAATTATCCTTTAATTATTAGTTAATAACTCTAATTTTTTATTAATAGTACTTGATTTAAAAATTAATCATTCCTTAATTAATTACTAATTAACCCTTAATTAATCATTAACTAATATGATTTAGTTGCTTAATTGATCACAAATTATAAATTAATTTATCTCAATTACTTAATTAATTATAATTAATTAACCTTAATCATTTAATTAATTAATTCTTAATCATAAATTAATTAACTATTAATTATAAATTAATTAATGTTTAATTACTTAATTAATTAACTCTAATTATTTAATTAATTAATTCTTAATTATAATTAATTAATCACTAATCACTTAATTAATTAATCTTTATTTATTTATTTAATTATGTATTAATTATAATTAATTTAATTCTTAATTATCAATTAATTAATACATAACTAATTAATTAGACCTTTATAAATTAATTAATCTAAAATTATTAATTAATTTAACTTTAATTACTTTTATTAATTAAAGTAATCTTTAATCTATAAAAACTTAATTAACTTCCAAACAAATCAATTTCATTAATTACTTAACATTATAACATATTTAAAACATTTCCATTTTGTTTAAACTTAATTACATTTTAAAAGGTTAAATTTTAAAGAATGCAAAATCATCGCAAAATTTAGTTATCAAATTATAAATTACTTTAAATAAAATAGTTTATCATTATCATAGGTAGTTGAAATAAATTTTAAATTTTAAATTTTAAAACAAGTTTTGAAAAACTTTTTAAACATCACTTGTTATGGGTTCAACCCGACCAAACTCGAGACTAACTCGGGTTTCCTTCCTCATCTTCCTTCCATTTCTTTTCTAAAACTTACTTAAGTTAAAACTTGAATTTCATGAAACGGGAAAGAAGCAAACTCACACGAACCCAGGCACGAACAACAGAAGCATCACCCCGTGCCATAACGCGAGCCAAAACCCCCTTCACTTGATCATCAATTCGAGTTACCCCAACACCATCCTCACTGACACAACCTAAGACACCGTACACGTGCACGACGTACCAACGCCGCCCCCACCACCAGCAACACCGCGCGCAATCTCCACATCGACCACTGATACGACTCTGACCCTTGAACATCCATCACGCTATCCTCTTCGAAATCGAGGTAGCTCGCACCCATCAAGAACATCCACTTCGCCAAAAAAACCACCGAACCCATCGACTTCGACCACCGTTCGTCATTAAATTTCGGCCACATCACCGCATTTTAAATACAGGTCTTAAACCCTAAACCCACGTCGTCCGGCCACCTCATCGGTCGAGAACATCTCCTTTCATTTTTGCCATGACCACCCATCATCATTCCACCCCAGACGAACCCCTGACCACCATAGTCCCACCGTCCACCAGAATTTTGCCCAGAAACTAATTTGTGGTCATCATCAAAATACTGCCCCAAAACCCATCTAAAAATCATGATTTTTACTTTCAAAATCATGTTTTGCAGAGTTGATTCAAGATATAAAATTGAATCAACAAATTTCAATACTTGATTTTATCATGTTCTTAAATTTCCTACTGTATCTTCTTGATTATAGAAGATATTCAAACAAATTTTATTTGAATAAAATTTTAAACTTTAATTTGTGATTAAATAAACATACTGTGTTTGAAAACTCAAGCTTAATAGTGATTTGTTATGGAAATTTTGAATTTTTGTTTTAGTTTTTACTCTGTAATTTGGAAAACAGAGAAGTATCTGGCAGTTTTAAACATGCACAGTTTAATACAAAATATACACAAAGATTTCACCTATATATATACATGCAAGACATCCAACATCTCAGAAAATTCACATACACAAATTTTATTACTTAAATTTTCCAATTAAAAGTTTACTCACCTGAAACTTATTCCAACCAGAGACCAAAAATTTGAAATCTGGAAAAATATAGACTGCAGATCTTAAAACTGGAAATTCAGAGAAGAAATGTCTAAGGAAGTTGTTTGTTTGCTTTTCCACTTGAATTAAATCAGAACTTTAGATTGAAACTGAGGAGATCTTTGAATTTGCCTTACATGAATTTGATTTTAACAGGATTTTTTATATTTTGCTTATGGATTTGGAAGTTTGAAATAAACTTGGATTGTTGTTTTAATTTTTTTGGGTTGAGAGAGTGGAAATTGATGATTTTTTTAGATTTGTAATTGAAGTAGTGATTTATTCTTGCTTTTAGAAAATGAGATGGGAAAATTTAGATGAAGAAGATGAAATAACCTTTTATAGATTAAATTTTGTTTTATTAAAATTAAAGAAAATAATTTACAAATGTGACACTTGTCACTAACCATAGTTATTTTCTTAACATATATTATTAGAGGAATTTACAAATCTACACATGTAATTCTCATGCAAAATAGGTTTTTAAATGTTTTTATAATTAATTTTCAAATTTTTAAATACATTTTTAATTTATATAAATCAATTCTTTTTAAAAGAAATAAATATAAATCAAATTTAATATTCTAAATAAAATAATAGAAACATACTTTTAAAATCAAAGTATGATTTAAGATATAAATAACTATATTTTGAAATTCAATTTAACAATCCAAATTCAAATAAAATTTCAAATTCAATTTAAAAATCAAATTTGATATGTACATATAATTCTAACAAATCTATTTCCACTTTATATATTAATTTTCAATTAAAATTAATATATTTACAATACAATTATTATTATTGTTTTAAAACAACAATTTATCAATTTTAATTAACTTATTAAAAAGATTATCACATTTAAATTGGGTTTGAAATTCCAGAATATCACATTCCTCCCCCCTTAAAAGAATTTCGTCCCCGAAATTTAAACAAAAGATAATCCAAATTTTTCATTTTATTTCAACAATTCAAGCATACATATCATCCATACACTATCAACCAACAAACAAATCATCCAAACAACAATTCATTCAATACAAACATCATTAGCTATCCGGAGACATATCCGGATAAGCCTTCCTAAAACTATCCAGAGTCTCCCAGGTACAATCTCTGGGATCCTCACTCCACTGGACTTTAACAAGGCTCACTATCTTGCTTCTGAGTTGCCTCTTGTCTTAATCAACAATCTGAACAGGATGTCTGACAACTGATAAGTCCGGCTCAACCTCTAAGTCTTCCTGCACAATTGGCTCCACAATAAGAGTTGGATCGTGCACGTATTTCCATAGATGAGATACGTGGAAAACATTGTGAATTCCAGCCATCCGGACTGGCAATTCAATCCTATATTCTACGGCACCAATCCTCTCGAGCACTCGAAATGGACCAATATATCTCGGGGTGAGTTTCCTTGTCTTCCCAAATCTTATTACTCCTTTAATAGGGGAAACTTTGACAAAGACAAAATCACCAATCTCGAAACCCAATTGTCTTCATCTTTTATCCGCGTATTTCTTTTGACGATCCTGAGAAGCTCTCAACCTTTTTTTTGATAGGCTCAACTTTAGCAGATGCTTCACGGATCAGATCTGGTCCAAGCACAAGACGGTCTTTCGACTCTATCAACAGGCTGGGGATCTACATGGTCTCCCATACAGAGATTCATAAGGAGCCATCTTAATACTTGCTTGGTAACTGTTATTATAAGAGAATTCCACGAGATGTAGATGGTCTTCCCATGATCCACCAAAATACAATACACAGGCTCTCAGCATATCTTCTAGAATTCGATTAAGCCTTTTCGTCTGCCCATTTGTCTGGGGATGACATGTTGTACTCAATCTCAAACTTGTTCCCATAGCCGACTGCAAAGCCTCCTAGAACTTGCTGGTGAAGATAGGATCTCGATCACTTACTATACTAACCGGAACACCAAGCACTGACTATCTCTCTCAAGAAAATTTCCGCCAGAGAAGCTGCAGTACGGGTTTCCTTAACCGGTATAAAATGAGCGTTTTTAGTTAGGCGATCAACAATCACCCATATTTTGGTTCTAGGCAAACCGTCGATGAAATCCATCGAAATCATCTCCCATTTCCACATTGGGATTTCCATAGGTTGCAACAAATCGGCTGACTTCTGCTGATCTCCTTTAACTTGCTGGCAGATAGCACAACTATTAACGAAAGCAGCTACATCTTTCTTCATGCCCGGCCACCAGAAAATCCTTCTCATATCCTTATACATCTTTGAGATTCCTGGATGGTTATTTAATCTGGAGCAATGACTCTCAGATAAGACTTCGTGCCTCAATCCATCTATATCAGGTACACACAAACGACCATTAATCCCCAATGCTCCTTGATTGTCCACCTTGAAATCCGAATAGCAACCATCCTTGGTTCCAAGAATCAGTTCTTCAAAAGATCTATCCTCCATTTGCTTGCTTATGATTCTTTCCTGGAGAGACAGAACAGCTTCCAAAAGAGATAGAACTGCATTCCTACTAAGAGCGTCTGCGGCAACGTTCGCCTTTCCCAGGGTATACAGAATATCCAAACATACGATGCCAAAAATTCGACCCATCGCTGCTGTCTTAGATTAAGATCCTTTTGAGAGAAAAGATATTTCAACGGTTTGTGATCCGTGAATAGCTCGAACTTCTCTCCTAAAAGATAGTGCCTCCAGATCTTTAAAGCAAAAACAATGGCCAACAGCTCTAGATCGTGCGTAGCATAGTTTCATTCATTTGGCTTCAATTACCAACTCGCATACGCAATTACCCTACCATTTTGCATTAGAACTGCTCCCAATCCAATAATATAGGCATCAGTATAAGCCTCAAACTTACTCTTCCCATCCGGAATAGCCAATATAGGAGCACTTGTCAACCTTGCCATTAGATTCTGAAAAGCCTCCTCACATTCAGGTGTCCACTTAAGTTTAGCTCCCTTCCTTGTCAGCTTAGTTAGGTGTGAAGAGATCTTGGAATAATCCCTAATAAACTTTCTGTAGTAGCCAGCCAATCCCAAAAAACTGCGAACTTCTGTTGGTTTCCGAGGCTGCTTCCACTCCAAAATAGTCTCAACCTTCGCTGGATCTACAGAGATTCCTTCACCAGAAACAATGTGCCCTAAAATTTTTACTTCTGATTTCCAAAAATGACACTTAGAGAACATCGCCTTCAAAACATGCCTTCTCAGAGTTTCCAATACTATTCTCAAGTGCTGCTTGTGCTCTTCTTCCGACTTAGAGTAGACCAAGATAACATCGATGAACACCAAAACGAATTTATTCAATACATCTCTAAAGACTCGGTTCATCAGGTCGACAAAGTAGGTAGGAGCATTGGTTAAACCGAAAGGCATAACCAACCACTCATAGAAACAATTAGGTCCTCTAAATGCAGTTAACGGAATACTGTCCTCGGCTACCCTTAACTGATGGAAACCTGATGCTATATCCAATTGAGAAAAGATTGAAGCTCCATGAAGCTGGTCGAAGAGATCATCAATACAAGGAAGAGGATACTTATTTTGGATGGTCACTTCGTTCAATTCTCGATAGTCTACGCAGAACCTTAGTGACCAATCCGACTTGGTGACAAACACCGCAGTAGAGCCCCAACAATAAAAACTGGGCCTAATCAAACCCTTCTCCAACAGATCTTGAGTTTGCTTCACTGGTTCCTCCCTCTCCCTAGGATCCATCCTCCTACTTGGCTAGATTACCGGTACTGCTCCTGGAACCAAATTTATGCGAAACTTTATTTCTCAGTGCGGAGGTGAACACTTAACTTCCTCGAATACATCTGAGAAATCTTGGACCACTTCAATATCTTCAACCTCCTTTTGAGAAGTCTCAACTCCATGTAAAAGACTACTCAAGTGAATTCCAGAGTTATCGCACATTACTCTAGCAATTCTACCCAGATCAGTTTCCAACGTAACTGTTCTCTCATCACAATTTAAGACAGCCTTATACTTATCAAGCCAATCCATCCCCAAAATAAGGTCAAACCCCTTAAAATCCAACACATAAGGGTTACAAGAAAAAGTAAGGGACAGGTAGGAGTTTTTCAAATCCTTACAAATCATATCTAATTTGGTTACCCCTCCTATAGGATTAGATAACATATGGGATTGTCTACAGTACTAGGGGTAAGAAAGAACTTCTCTACGGATTCCGGAGAAATAAAACTCAAAGAAGCACCAGAATCAAACAAAACTTTAATATACTTGCCATCTAAAAGTAATGTACCTTCCAATACTCCTTTGCCCTTAGATGAGGTTGATGGTGCACCTTCCAAACCAAATACTTTATTCTGCTGGACTTTATGAAGAAGTGAGCAATCCCTGATCATATGACCCGGTTGATGGCAGTTGAAGAAAAGAGATTTCTGAACCAAAGCTGAACCTGGTCCACTATAATGCGGTTGCTGCTGCTTTCTTTCTTGAGGACACTGATTTGCCAAATGCCTGATTTCCTGACAATTATAGCACTTGCGAGGTCCATTGTTGCTTCCAGATTTCTTCTTGTTTTGCCTCTTCCAATTGGGATTGAATTTCCTCTTATTTGGGTTAGAAGAATTCCCTCCGGATGCAGCTACTCATGCCACTGATCTCTTATTCATCAAATCCTCATATCTTAATGCCATATCAATTAACTCCACAAAAGATCCTTTCAGCTGCGCTGTCATCCTTTCATGAAACTCTGGCCTCAATCCTTGCATAAACATCTCGTTCTTTTTTAGAGGAGTGTCTATAAGCCCTAGATCATAGCAAGATAACTCGTTGAATTTGCACTCGTACTCCGCTATAGTCATGCCCCCTTGCTTTAAATTCAGAAAATCCTGATAAAGACAAGATTTCCCTGCTGTAGGCATGAATTTCTCCTCAAACAACTCCTTAAATTCTTTCCAAGACATATCGTCCTCCGAGACATTTGCTTTCACTGCATCCCACCAGGCTGCAACACCTCCTTGCAATTGCCACGAAGCCATTACCCTCTTCTTCTCATCCGATAATTTCATGCACTTAAAGATTTTCTCACAAGAGCGTAGCCATGCTTGGACCTCAATTATAGTCTCTAACCTTTAAATGGTTTTCCTCCAAGGTTGACGAAGTCCTTGCATAAAGCAGCAAAACTGACTGGAGGCGGTACTGGATTAACAGCCTCATTATCAGCCTGACCTCTTCTATCATTGGTCGATGTACTTCCTACAACCCTTCCCCTTCTACCTCTAGAACTCATTCTGGCTACCTGGACAGGTAACCTAACCAATTTAGATAGGGATATAGTTATATAAGAAAATTATAGATACGCACTCTCAAGATAGATACTACTCCAGAGCGAAGGTTTTTCTCAACTTATGCTCTGATACCAACTGTGACGACCCGTCTTTCAATCCTCAGAAAGACGTATCATCAATAAGAAAATAAAGAGATAAAAATAGAAAAGATAGAAAGAAAGGACAACAACATCAGAATCTCACAGCGGAAACGGAACAAAATATAATATTACACATATCCATTACATAGTTTCACACAACAGAGTACAAAAAATAACACAACTTCATTACATTAGACATTTATAAGAGTTTGCCAATCCATACAACCCAATATACAACATCTCACTACGGCGGATAGATAGATAGGTACGTCTGGACTCCAGCTCTAGCTTCCAAAACATTGTCAATTCCAACCTTATCACTTGGCTAGTCATAAAAATTTGAGTATCCAAGAGTTTATGAAAAACAAAATAAACTCCGGGTCAGACATGGGTCTGGTGTGAGTAAACAGGTTAAAGTTGTTTAACTTTAAAATCATTTGAAAACAAAAGGTATCACATAAGACTCCCCACACATAAACACGGGTAAGTTTTTACCTTACGCTAACCAAATCATTTGATAGGAAATCCACTGATATTATAATAGGGTCTAGGGTTTTCAAAATAAAATACAGAAATAGCTGGAATGCTTACATCTCACATTCAAACATAGTTGGGCACAATCAAAACGTACATGCACTTATTGGAGTTTGGATTCCATATAATGGCAGGGCTACTGGGGTACCGCCTGTCACAGTGCGGGGCCTAGATCATCGTACCGAAGAGCCACCCTGACTCCCCTGCAATACAAGGCCGGAACCATCTCTTACTGGACAGCTCCGAACAAGACAACCCCGCAGTTGTGGCCAACAACTGCCCACACAGCCGAAATAATAAGGGACTTCTAGATAGGAAAATCTCGTCCTACTTGGGCATGACCCACTTAGCCTTACTGCACCTCCCCTGTTTTAGCCATTCTCGGTTGATGAGGCTTGAGGCTATGATTACCTTTATAGAACACATTTCTTAGAATGCTCATCGTCCTCTTGGCGATGTGCTGAAAACATTCAATCCATACAAGTTCGTTCCGGGTTCGAACGAAACCGAAGGCATTATTTCGTTACATTCATTTTGGAATAACCCTTGCACTCTGAAACTCCATCTCGATCTTCACTTTGAGATGTCACCACCTAATGTTTAATTTGGATCGATGTGGTTTTCGAAAAATCAACTTGATTCCCGATCCTGGTCTCATCGAAATCCAAACGCCATCTTAAAGGTCAAGTTGTTTAAAGATTTAAACAATTCAATTCAATTTTAAACATTGAATTCACACAGCATTATCCACAGATAATAACAAACATCTATCACAGATATAATATCTCATCACAGAATATCTCAGATTATCATTCAACAGATATCAACCAAATCCAGACATTCAATTCAAAACAATCATCCATAAGCAAGCGTATTTCTAATTCATATTATAATTAGTTTAATTGATTCAAATTAAATTAATTACTTAAGAATTAATCACTTTACCTTGCTTAACTAATCATTAATTAATTAATCACAATCATTTAATTAATTAATCACTTCTTAATTAACCTCTTATCAATTAATTAATCTTAAATTAATTAATTATCCTTTAATTATTAGTTAATAACTCTAATTTTTTATTATTAATACTTGATTTAAAAATTAATCATTCCTTAATTAATTACTAATTAACCCTTAATTAACAATTAATTAATCTTAATTAATTGCTTAATTGATCACAAATTATAAATTAATTTATCTTAATTACTTAATTAATTATAATTGATTATCCTTAATCATTTAATTAATTAGTTCTTAATCATAAATTAATTAACTATTAATTATAAATTAATTAATGTTTAATTACTTAATTAATTAACTCTAATTATTTAATTAATTAATTCTTAATTATTAATTAATTAATCACTAATCACTTAATTAATTATTCACTAATCACTTAATTAATCTTTATTTATTTAATTTATTATCTATTAATTATAATTTAATTTAATTCTTAGTTATCAATTAATTAATCCATAACTAATTAATTAGACCTTTGTAAATTAATTAATCTAAAATTATTAATTAATCTAACTTTAATTACTTTTATTAATTAAAGTAATCTTAATCCATAAAAACTTAATTAATTTTCAAACAAATCAATTTCATTAATTACTTAAAATTATTACATATTTAAAACATTTCCATTTTGTTTAAACTTAATTACATTTTAAAAAGTTAAATTTAAAAGAATACAAAATCATCTCAAAATTTAGTTATCAAAGTATAAATTACTTTAAATAAAATAGTTTATCATTATCATAAGTAGTTGAAATAAATTTTAAATTTTAAATTTTAAAACAAGTTTTGAAAAACTTTTTAAACATCACTTGTTATGGGTTCCACCCGACCAAACTCGAGACTAACTCGGGTTTCCTTCCTCATCTTCCTTCCATTTCTTTTCCAAAATTTACTTAAGTTAAAACTTGAATTTCATGAAACAGGAAAGAAGCAAACTCACACGAACCCAGGCACGAACAACAACAGCATCACCCCATGCCATAACGCGAGCCAGAACCCCCTTCACTCGATCATCACTTCGAGTTACCCCAACACCATCCTCACTGGCACAACCAAAGACACTGTACACGTGTACGACGCACCAACACCGCGTGCAAACTCCACATCGACCACTGATATGACTCTGACCCCTGACCATCCATCACCCAATCCTCTTTGAAATCGAGGTAGCTCGCACCCATCAGGAACAACCACTTCGCCAGAAAAATCACCGAACCTATCGACTTCGACCACCGTTCATCACGAAATTTTGGCAAAATCACCGCTTGCCTCATACGCAACTATCCCCTAAATTTTACGCAACTCGTTTCATTCCTGAATTTCCAATCATGACATTTTGAGCAACACAGGGCTTAAACCCTAAACCCACGTCGTCCGGCCACCTCATCGATCGAGAACATCTCCGTTCGTTTTTGCCGTGACCACCCATCATCACTCCACTTCCAGACGAACCCCTGACCACCATAGTCCTACCGTCCACCAGAATTTGCCCAGAAACTAATTTCTGGTCATCATCAAAATACTGCCCCAAACCCCATCTAAAAATCATGATTTTTACTTTAAAAATCATGTTCTGCAGAGTTGATTCAAGATATAAAATTGAATCAACAAATTTCAATACTTGATTTTATCATGTCCTTAAATTTCCTACTGTATCTTCTTGATTACAGAAGATATTCAAACAAATTTTATTTGAATAAAATTTTAAACTTTAATTTGTCATTGAATAAACATACTGTGTTTGAAAACTCAAGCCTAACAGTGATTTGTTATGGAAATTTTGAATTTTGGTTTTAGTTTTTACTCTATAATTTGGAAAACATAGAAGTATCAGGCAGTTTTAAACATGCACAGTTTAATACAAAATATACACAAAGATTTCACCTATATACATACATGCAAGACATCCAACATCTCAGAAATTCACATGCATAAATTTTATTGCTCAAATTTTCCAATTAAAAGTTTACTCACCTGAAACTTATTCCAAGCAAAGACCAAAAATTTGAAATCTGGAAAAAAAAGGACTGCAGATCTTAAAACTGGAAATTCAGAGAAGAAATTCCCGATGAAGTTGTTTGTTTGCTTTTCCACTTGAATTAAATCAGAACTTTAGATTTGAAACTGAGGATAGCTTTGAATTTGCCTTACATGAATTTGATTTTTACAGGATTTTGTATATTTTGCTTGTGGATTTGGAAGTTTGAAATAAACTTAGATTCTTGTTTTAATTTTTTTTGGTTGAGAGAGTGGAAATTGATGAATTTTTCAGATTTGTAGTTGAAGTAGTGATTTATTCTTGCTTTTAGAAAATGAGATAGGAAAATTTAGATGAAGGAGATGAAATAACCTTTTATAGATTAAATTATGTTTTATTAAAATTAAAGAAAATAATTTACAAATATGACACTTGTCACTAATCATAGTTATTTTCTTAACACATGTTATTAGAGGAATTTACAAATCTACACATGTAATTCTCATGTAAAATAGGTTTTTAAATGTTTTTATAATTAATTTTCAAATTTTCAAATACATTTTTAATTCATATGAATCAATTCTTTTAAAAAGAAATAAATATAAATCAAATTTTATATTCTAAATAAAATCATAGAAATACACTTTTAAAATCAAAGTACGATTTAAGATATAAATAGCTATATTTTGAATCTCAATTCAACAATCAAATTTAAATAAAATTCCAAATTCAATTTAAAAATCAAATTTGATATGTACATATAATTTTAACAAATCATTTCCACTTGTATATATTAATTTTTTAATTAAAATTAATATATTTACAATACAATTATTATTATTGTTTTAAAACAACAATTTATCAATTTAATTAACTTATTAAAAAATTATCACATTTAAATTGGGTTTGGAATTCCGGAATATCACACCAGCAACCTTTTCAAAAGGCAAACCATGCAAAAATAATCTATTTTTGCTCCACCAGCACTCAGATCTCAGACAAACTTGATTAAATATATCTATTATATCAGCGTCAGCAACTTTAAAAAACAAAGAAATATTGTATTTCGTTTTACCTCGAGGACACCTTTTTGTTACAAAAAATTCTTCAAACTATTCTTTAAATGATAGTAACAAGAATCATGAGCTAAACTTAGACTCGAAGAACACCAAGAAAAAGACTATGATGTTGATCATACACAAAAGTGAAATCATGGTTATCTCACATAACATTTCATTAAGCTTTGTTAAAAACCAATGCCAATTAGGTTCATCTTCACCAGATACAATGCCAAAAGCTAGTGGAAGAAACCTAAAATAAAAAAATACATATATTATATTCATATAATACAAATGGATGCACAAAATATACAAATTACAACAGCATAGATATGTTAAATATTTGCCATGAAAACAAGGCAATTATTTGACATTGAAATATTTGACAACCTAAATCATCAAAAATAACAAAGAAACTAAAACATACTAAAAAAATTTGCCAGGTAAATAAAGTAACAATTATAATGCTAATTAAAAAAATAACAGACAAACTGAGTAAACTGCAACAATAGAGCATTGTCAAATATTTGCCAGCTAAATAAGGCAAATATTTGATTGACTAGAATATTGAACAATTATATTCCAAATTTCAAAACTAAATCATACCTTGATCACCATTCTTAGCATTAGCAGATAAAATAAAACATTGTCCTTTATTTCTCATAAAGTCCTATCAAGAAAAATTAAAGGAAGACAATGATGAAATCCATATCTACATATTTCCAACCATTGAAAACTTTCTCAAATTCATGACCAACAAGATCACCTTGAAGTTCAACCATACTATCAGGATTACAAACAACTACAGCTTAAAAAAAAGATTTCAAATGATGATACGAAAAAAATCATTTCCAAGTATATCTTCATGGGCCAATCTTTTTCCCAGATAGGCAAAATAGTAATTTAACACTATACCGTACTCGGTATAAAATAACTGAACAATATCTTTCATTTTCATTAAAGGATTTGAGCAAATAAAATCAATAACCAACTTCTTAATTACTCTGCTAGAAATAGGTGGATGGTCAACGTCTATAATACAAGCACCACATGAATGATTAGGTTATATAGTTTTAGTAACAAAAAAACTGGCAGGTTAAATTTACAAGAAGCATGAATACGAAATGTACAACCTTCCAGTGAAAAAATAAGTGTAACTCACTCCCTATCATTTTTAACTACATTACTTTATATTCGTTCTTAGTACAATATATCATGAGATACAATCGGAATTTTTCAACACCACTAGCGAATCTTTGACCAACACCCATAAAAACTGGATTGCTAGATTCATTTTTTAACAATTGATTGTTTCAAAGTAGAACTAGAATCAGCCAATGAATCGATGATTAAAGAAGCAGATGTGCCACTCTTAGTAAAAGAACTAGGATGAAGAACTATAAGAACCAAAATTGGCCGAAATATTTTTACACTACTTATGTATAACCACAAATGGAAAATCACCATGGCTATGAGCAACTAGCAACAATGTACTATGTAAATCAGAGTTGGTTTTAGCTGCCATTTTTCTATCAACTCCTTCATGAACAAATTCAATAGAACTAGGTGTTCCTTCAGGCCAATAGTCACAAATATCAATTTCAATCTCAACACATAAACACTCAAACGAAGCCACCTACTATATGTATTTTTACCCAACATAAAAATGACAAGGACATCAATTGAATCAGGCCTGTAAAAATACATATAATATTAAAATAAAAGTACTGCAACATGAAAAATAGGAGAAACTAGCATGGCAAATGTTTGCAATGCAATTATTTGTGCAAAAAATATCTGTCAAACAAATATTTGTCTTATGAATAATGGTCTGCATAAAACTTAACAGAAATCATATAATTTTCATGTCATACAATACCAGCAACATTGTTAAGCTATAAAAATAACAACACAACTAAGCTAACCAATTGCAACAATAATAAAAACAACCACATTCGATTCAACATAGGTAAATGTTTTCCATATAAATAATGCCCTGTATAAAATTTCACCGGCATATCCTGTACATTTTATGTCATAAAATACAAAAAATAGTTGAACTATAGTAAGTACAACATAATTAAGTTATCCAATTACATCAATGAAAAAACAACTACATTTAATTCAACATGGTGCACATTAAAAAATAATCAAAATAACTAACCTCGAAGTCGTTTATATAACACAAAATCAAAGAAGAAGAAGATGTACAAAACAAATTAAATTCATAAAAAACCTTTCCAATCAATAAACGGCTAGGATGAAAAAGAGCATAAGATATAGAGGAGCATGCTATTTGGATGAGCAAAAATGGAAGAATTTAACAAGATGAACAAAAGAATCTTCATGAAATTGAAAGTGATGAAAATAATTCTTCAAAGCGCACGAGAATTGATTTTAGAAGGAGAGGGGCAAATATAGGAACGTTATTAAGTATAGAATTTTGAAAAACAAAAGCAGGGACGTAAAACATAATGTAAAATTAGGAGGGATGTAATCTAAAAAATAATTGAAAATAAGGACGTGTGACAAATTACCACTTTATTTTTTTCCAAAAAGCGAAAAAGAAAATACGTTTGTACCACCTAAAGATTCTCCTTCCATTCCTCACTTTTAAAAATAAATCATATCATTATACTCATTTTTCTCCCTTGGGTTAGCGATGAAGTTACCCACAACTGAGTCCATAAATTAGGAAAAATGCTTCAGTTACCCTAACTACCACACGTGCAAAATAATAAGAACCCACTCGTTGCGTGGTTGGGTGTTAACAACACCTTTGTTGTCGCAAGCCAATGTGTTTTCTTTTTAAAAAACTGCACTGGCAAGTAAGTGTTTTTGGAATTGAGCCAGCCTGCAATGAAAGAAATTGAAAATTTTCAAAAAAAAAAA
Source organism: Allium cepa (assembly GCA_030765085.1). Taxonomy (NCBI): domain Eukaryota; kingdom Viridiplantae; phylum Streptophyta; class Magnoliopsida; order Asparagales; family Amaryllidaceae; genus Allium; species Allium cepa. The sequence continues at coordinate 762,443,185 of CM060934.1, read as the reverse complement.
TTCCACTTTGGATTTTAATTGGGCCTATGAAGTCTAAATTTATATAGTACTTTTCTAAATTTTCTTTTAAATAAAGCTAGTGTTCTATTTAAACCTATGAATAAAGTCTTATTTTATTTATTTTGAATTATGTCTTAAGCAAGTGTATCATATACCCATTTTTGTAAATGTGCACATGCAATATAATAATGTGTACATGATTTAACATGCCCATAAGGTACTAGGATTTACACTACTACGGACATGTTATCCATCTTATATTCGATTATACCATATAAATATACGTACAACTTCATCGACATTTTACAAACATATTATATATATAATATAAGGGTGAAAATAAAGGACCACTACATTATTCTTACGGCTCAGCCTTACACTCTTTGCATGCTGCTTGCCTTCAGACTAGCTTGCCTCCTGCCTTGTAGCCACTAGTAGTATAGAGACAACTAACAAGGAGACAACCAACAAGGTGACCAACGGGACCCGGATTTCTTCTTATTATTTGCACGTGATTGGGGAGATTGGGCGTAACAAGGGATGGGGTATTTTGGTCTAAGGTACCTAAACCAAATGGATTTAGCAGTTTATCCTTGGAGTGTGTAAGTTTTAGAAATGAAAGGCTGAATCATATCAAAGAATAAGAATTATAGTAATAATTAATACTCCTTGTAACTTTATTGCCTCAATATAATAAAAGAATTAATACAGTAACTAATACTCTTGGTAACTTACATAGCCTTTTCATTTCAAAACAAAAAGATGAGAAATACAAATAAATATATGTATATATGAAATAATGATAAATTTTATAATATATATATATATATATGCATAAATAAATAAACACTTAAAGAATTATATACAAATATATTAAAAAAATACCTCTCCCATGAGGAGAGAAACTGCCAGCATGCAATTTAAGGTATTAGGGAAAATTCTTTCAATCTTGCAATAACTCCTTGTAATCAAAGTTAGCTGAGAGGGATTTGGAAAAGTGTTTATTTACTATCATACTCCCTATGTGTGTACAACGATGAAATCGGTTTTCTTGATATAAAATTAAATGTCGATTTAAGAAAATTGGTGGCTTTTACTGATAATCAAGAAAACTCTCCAAGCTGGAGGATCTTTAACAATTTTTCGCATCCTTCATGCCTGCTTTTTTCAATTCAAATTGAGGTTTTCCTCATGGAATGGAAAGCCAGATCTGTGCAAACCCTAAGAGATACGATTAACGACGTCGACTTCTGTCTTTGAGGGGAATAACTATAACAACCCAAAACTTTCGTCATTGAATTTTGAATATTTAATTAATTTTAAATATTTAAATAATTGAGTTTTGGAATTTAATAACTTATATTCAAATATAGGGATTACATAAATACTTGGATTTTTAAATTAAATATGGATTGAATAACCTAATTTAACTCATTTTAATTGGTATATAATGGTGAATTTGTTTTGTAAATTTATCTACAACAATAAATATTTCGAATAATAATAAGAAAATTTTATTTGTCAATAAAATGTATTGATTTTTATTTTAGCATTTTAATTTAGTTTATAGATTTTTTTTCATTATTTTAATTTGGAAAATATATAAATTATCGTTTGACGATATTTCGACAAATGATGATATTTTTTAGATTTCATATATTATAATACCTAATACATTCCATTATCGATTTGAGATCGTGTTGCACTTCTGAGTGTGACCATATTTTTTTAGCATTCGCAGTTTATACGAGAATGAAACTCTGTGTAGCATCGCGTTGGAAATTTCAACTTCAAACAAACATAACTACGATCATGCACACAAATTTTTTCCTTTACCGTTCCATTAATTATCCAAATATTCAATTCATTTCCATGGTCACATCATTTCTTTCTTCTTCCTCTGTTCTTCATTTCCAATTAACAATAAAATGGCCATGTCTTCGAAATTCAAAAATCTAACACGTTTCTGGACAATAATGGTTAAAACAAGCGTCTTTAGAATAATGTTGGAGAGCTCTTTAACTGGATGCGGATTGGATGAAGCGCGATCGTGGATTTGCGATGTTCAAAATTTGTAGTCGACCTAAGGTTTCGAATAGCAGCGATTTTAGGTAGTGTCAGGCTGCAGGTTGGTTGATTTGGTTTTCTCGTTTGAAGGAGCGTATGCGGGGCATTGTGGTGAGGCACAACATTTAGGTGGTGATTGCGATCGTGAGGAATTGGTTCGAGTGACGTCAAGTCGCATTCTTCTAAGGGCAGTTGAGCTTGGAGTATAGAGGACTAGTGCGGTAAGATAGCAGAGAATAGTTCAATGGTGAAGTCGATTCGCAAATATCGTCGAGAGTTGCTTCATTTCAGCTATTAAACATGCATGATTGTTTCCCTGTACTTGTCGATTTGGGGAGGATAGTTTTTTGAGGGGAAGATAGATTTAGATTGGGTAATTGAATAGTTAATTAAAGTAATTAAGGATTAATTATATTATTTAAATTTACCAATCTTATGACATCAATACCTATTTTATACTAAATCCAAATCAAACGCGGTCAGTTGTGTTGCATTCGTAATGTTGAGAACTAAGTTTAGGTTGAGATTGGAGTTTGTAGAATTTCGAGCTATATTTGGTTATAGGCGGAACTAGAATGCTTAGATGATAATTGGAATTTCGTTAAGTTTATTCACTATTAAATCAGTTATATAATATCTGTGATGCTATAAATTTATTTTTGAATGCTTAGTTGATAGTTTAGACATTATTGTTGTTTGATTATTTGTTTGGTTAAAATCCCGCTTTGGAAAACGGAAGACATATTGACTTAATTTATATAAACACATATGATTATATGTTTTGTTCGTTACCATTATTTTGCAGGGAACTTTTACAGAGAGACCCTAAAGGGTTTCTCGTCAATAATTATTATTTATTTTCCTATACTACATATATTGATGTTTAGTTGAAATTAATCACGATATTATATTTAAATTGTTTAAGTGTCATTGTAGCAATTTTTGCTATATCGTCAATTACTGAGTATATCATCTCCAAAACCCTTTGTGTATATTGAACTTGAGCTTGTATTTTCACAAAATTAGATGTTTAAAATTCTTTAGTCATTTTAATTAATGATATTTTAATTTAATTAATCATTTAAATTAATGTTTATTTGAATTTAATAAATTGTTTTAATTAATAATGTTTAAAATTTATTAATCATTTTAATTAATGATATTTGAATTTAGTCAATCATTTTAAGTAATGGTATTATGTACTCATTCTAATTAAGATATTTGAATGTAATTAATCATTTTAACTAATGATATTTAAAGTTAATTATATAATTTAACAAAGGTATCTAAGTTAATTAATTAACTTAATAAAAGTGATTAAAGTAATTCAAAGAAAGTGTTTTAAAATTAATTTCCTGACTAAGTAAAAGTTTTTTAGAAATAATTAACTGTTTAAATAAAGATAATCGATCGATTTATTAAAAGAGATTATAAATTTGATTTATTATCTTTTAGAATAATTAATGTTTGTTTAAATTTATAAAAGGGATTTTTAATTTGATTTATTTTGTATATGAAAACTAATGTGGTTTTAAAAGTTATAAAAAGGTTATGTATATTATCCTTTTGGATAATTAACCTTTGATTTAAAATTGATAAAAGTAATTTAATTGATTTATTATCTTTTAGGATAGTAAATATCGTTTTAAAATTTATAAATAACAGTTTATAAACAAGAAGAGCGGCGACGACCCATAAATCCATCACGTTTAGAGCTGACAATAAACCTGTAACAGCCCGCAATCCGTACCCTTTTGAGTCGCCAGTATTCTCCATCAAACCAACTCAAAGTGGTCGGAAATACAAACCATTAGGATTAAATAAGAAAAAGGTAGAAGAAGAAAATAGAAACAACATCAAAATCTCACAATCAAAGCGGAGTTATATATAATAGATAAATGACTGATCTTTATACATAAAGAACTAAACCTGTTTTATACATTACATCATTAGAGTACAACACAATCATTAGCAAAATACTAGATAGTTATAACAACTTGTCCTCAGAAAAGCTAACTATACAGCTTATACGGCACAGCGGAATATACATCAAGTACGTGTGATACGCCTCGCCATCCAGCTCGTCTCTAGAGCTCCACAACATCATATCCTGTATCCTATAATACTCGGTCTAACCCGAGCATTATAGTGAAATAACACCGGAGTCATTCTGGAAAACCAGCATGAGAAAACACACTCGATTGGATTATTAAAGTTTTCAAAATCCTTTGGAATCAAAGGTATCTCGTAAGACCACGCCATAAATAAACATGCCGGATTTTTACCTTACGATAACCAAAACATTTTCTATCAAATTCATTTGACATTATAATAGTGTCTATTGAAAGTAAAGTAGAATATAGCTGAAATGCTTCCATCTCACGTTCCAGCATAGTTGGGCACAATCAAAACCGTATAGGCGCTTATTGGAGATTAGATTCCATACAATGGCAGGGCTACTGGGGTACCGTCCGTCATAGTACCTGGCCTAGATCAGAGTACCGAGGACCACTCCTGATCCCTGACAACACAAAACCAGAGCTACCCCTTACTGGATAGTCCAAACAAGATCACCCCGCGGTTGGGATCTACAACCGCCCACACAGCCGAAATCAGAAAGGGACATCTAGACAGGGATGACCTTACCCTAATCGGGTGCTACCCACTTAACCTTGCTACACCTCCCCTATTTTAGCCATTCTCGGTTGATGAGGCTTGAGGCTATGCGTTACCTTTTTAGCACACATTCACTTAGAATGCTCATCATCCTCCCGACGACGATCTGATAGCATTCCTCCAAACAAGTTGCCCTGGCTCTGGGCAAACCAAATCACGGTCTTCATCATCTTCACGGTATTCATTCGCAAACATTCAAATCAGATCGAAGTGGTTTTTGGGTAATTAAATCCGACCCCGGTCTTCGAAAAGATCAGCGCATTGGCCAATATTGATAGTCGGTTATTTAACTATCAAATAACATCCACAAACAATCCATCAGGCCTTAACAATTTTCCAATTTATTTATTCAAAATATCTTCATAAGATTATTTTTCTACACTTCAACCCTTTTGAAAATAGTTTTCAAATCACCTTTTCCTCTTGTGGAATAATTTCCAACCAATTGTTTATTTCCACTAAAAACGCCAAATCTTATTGAATTTAGATTTTAAAACAGATTAAATCACTTTACCCAAAAATATACACTTAACACGTTTGAAATAAAACTACTTAAATCACTTTATTCAAAATATTAGTTATAAAGTTCTATAATAATTTTCCAAGAAAAACTTTAGCCAAAACTTTTTTAAATAAATCTATTGTATAAAGTATAAATACTTATAATTATCTTTTAAATCATAATGCTAATTTATCCTTTGAAAATAATTACCACTATAATTAATTTAATAAATATTTACTTTAAAAAATTTAAAACAATTTTAGATAATAAATTTTTCTAAAGACATTCTTCTTTTAAAACATCTTTTAAAACTTCTAATTTATAATTAAACCTTCTTTTGGAAATAACTTAGCTTTTTAGGAAAAATACACTTTCCCTTCCAATACAACAGTCTTATCATTATAAATCCTTCTCGATTTATCCCAATTTAATTTACATCACAATCCCATAAATTTTCCTTACCACACTTTTAAAAATAAAGCACCATTTATTTTTAAAACAGATTATTATCTCCTTGTAAGTTCCCACCGTGAATTTATACTTTAAAATTATCCACTGACAAATGTTTCACTTTATTTACAAACCCCGTTTACAAATTCCATAATCTCGTTTTCCTATAAATCCAGTTTCAAACACTTAGTCGATTTTCAAATCGATTTTTAAAATTAAATTCGTTTTAAAATAAATTCCTTAACTTTCCCAAATTTATTCCAAAACACGTTTATCTCATATTCACACCTTTATTTATGTTTTAAAATCTTATTTAAATTGAAAATACCAATTTCATACTTTATTTCAAAATTCTGCTTTATTTTTCCCAACTCATTTTAAACTTAAAAAATTCTTTAATTCTTAACAATATCGCTTACGTCTTCAAAATTCATTTATTTCCATTTATTCAATAATCTCTTTTTCCATACTCGGAATTTTTTTGATCGGAATTTTAAAATCAATTTTTTGTCCTTTTCCAAAATTCGTTATTTTAATTTATTCAAATTCACTATAATTATTTTACTTAAAATTCTCTCTTTTATTTTCCTTTAAAAATTCAATCTTTACATTTTTCATCTCTTCAAACACCCAAAATATATTCGTCCAAATCATAGTATTCCATAACTTCAATTTCAATATAATATATCCCAGATTATCACATAAAACATATCACTGAATATGAAAATAAATTTCAATATTTTGAGAAATCCAGTTGGATCCTTCCAACCTGTTTCCCTGCATCCACAGATGTTAGCACAATATAAAAATACCAACCCATTTCAAGGTGCGATATCGCAGTATGTGGGGTCATCCACTATTATGCAAGGCGCATAGGGTCTCATTCGCTATATAATGCGGGAAATCAATCACTCCAATATATACACACACACTACTATATATACTATCACATCCAGACTGATAATAATTATCAATTTAAGAAATCAACCAATAATTCTAATTTTATCTATTTAAATTAACTGATAATCCAGATGTGAGTGAGATTAACCCACCTTTGCTTTTTTTTTGCAATCCGACCCAAACCGGCTTGTCTCTTCACGATTTTGGACCTTATATAACATTATACAGTGTATTAATATTTAAACAATCAAATAATAAATCACCATTTAAAATTTCTATTTTCTAAACCTTATGTACATATATATTATTTTCCGTGTCTGTATATACACATACTTATTAAATTCTTAATGAAAAAATCTCTTTCTAGCATATGTATTAAAACATAAATGATTTTTATACTACACTATAATATACTTTTTCTCTTCTGTAAATCTAAAATCTTACCTATATATATATATATATATATATATATTCTGTTTAAAACTTATATATATACACAATTTTTTTAAAAATAAAGCTTGACCTTACTGTTTATAAAATTAACGAACCAAAATTATAGAAATCAAGTTCAATTGTTCTCACCGAAAAAAATCTGGCGACCCCCTCACCGTCATCGATCTAACTTAGCCTCACGCGCCGCCACGCCTCACGTCGATCATGACCCCTCGTTCTTCCTTTCCCCAACTCGACCTCTTCATCTCACAAGCTTCGAGCTCGTCCTACCCTAGGGTCTCGTGACCTGATGCCCCACCATTGCCGAGGTGACACGAACTAAATTTGGGGGCTTCCAGCGTGAAAATCAATGTTTGGTGTCAACCTTCGTATCTCATTGATTCGAGATGCCGCGTGACTCGAAAGGAGGCGATTTCAAGCTTGAAATCGCTGGAAGTTAGTGATTTCTATACGAATTCGAAGGTGGTTAACATCTTCGGTTGTAGTTGCAACATCAAATGTTGCTTCATTGTGGTGATGGAAGAGACAAGTTGATGGAATTGGGTTTGATTGAAATTGCAGAGAAAGATTGGAATTATATATATATATATATATATATATATATATATATATATATATATTCGAAGAAATTCGATTTCGAATTTTATTCTACCATTTTTTTCGATTTTGATTATCTTTTTTTATTTGCAAATGAATTAGATAACGAGAGTTTATAAAATGGGAATGAAGGAGATAGGATGAGATGTTAGTATGTTTAGACCAACTTGCTACAGTGCCTTGAAAAGAACAAAAGCTGAAGTGAAAATAGTTTGATGTGAATAAAGTTTTTAGCGGGCGTTAGCTAGAACTTTAAAGATATATATATATATTATTAAATTCAAATTGTCTCGATTTGTGTAGCCTAAAATCTCGACCTTCTATCGAGGCATACCGCTAGGCATTCATAATGTTATGCGCTATTTCAAACGTAATGGAAAAGGTTTCGAGTCCTAATTCGAACGTATGGAGAAGATAGCTTTTTGGACCTAGTTATTATAATGAATATTCGATATAAATTTCAACACGTTTTTATACCGTACGATCACACAACAACTCCAAACGCTACGAAAATTGAAATCCGACAATAATACAATATTACGGATCCAATGGAACTGGTTTCGTCGAATTCCAAACTGTGCCTCGGAAGGCTATTTTTAAATATCAATTTAAATGATACAATTTCAAAACTTAACAAAACACTTCCAAATTCAATTCTAAAGCTTTCATTATCTTCATTACTATTAATATAAATTTTATAAGCCTTTGAAATATTTTTAACCAGCCCAGAATACCCGATTCAGCCATTTACCTAATTTCTAATTATTAAATTCAATAATTAAATCACCCAATACATAGTTATATTTGAAATTCAAGTTAAATATTAACTTTTACATATTTAAAATCAATTAAATATATTAATTTCAAATATTTAAAATTCTAGGTCCTCACATTACCACACATATCCAGCCCAAACCAAATGGAAAGACAGATAATCATGAGAAAGAAAGAATAAAAGAGAGGAGGAGAAGAAGAAAAAATAGAAGAAACTAAAACAATTACAAAATCTGACAGTCGTCGTGGAGAAACATATAATATCGTATCAATGTACTTTACAAAACATAAACTCTAATATACATGCATCTATCAGAGTACAACAGATCAATAACTAATCATCACTTGGACAACTATAATAACATGTCCTTACAATTGCTAATAATTTAACAATAATACAGTGGAAAATAAACATATACGTAGAATACGATTGAGGACTTCCACCTCGGCTGCGGAACCTCCAAAGCATCCAAATCAACATTTGTAAACAAACTGAGTCTGACCAAGCATTAAAGGGAAGAACGCTCGAATCAGTTTGGTAAACCAGCGTGAGAAAACAAATCTCAACTGAATTTATTTTAAATCTATAAAGCTTTTCTTTACCAAAACAAAGGTATCTCGTAAGATCAGCCCACACATAAATACAGAAATGTTTTTACCTTACGATAGCCAAAACCTTTCATATTAAATCCTGGTATATTATACTAATGTCTAGTATACAAATAATATGAATCATAGCCAAAATTGTACATTGATTAAATTCCAGCATACTAGCCACAAACGTGGGTTTTACAAACAAAATGGCAAGCACGTAGTGGAGAATTGATTTCCATACAAATGACCTGGTGAAGGGACTATCTTTTGGCTATACATCTCTAGAGGAATGTACCGAGACACAAAAAATCTGCCCTCCACCAACATAAGACCGACCTATCTTTCTCACTAGATAGTACCGAATATGTCATCACCCTGGTCATTATCAACCTATCCAAGGGCCCTCATAGCATACATCCATAATAATTTATAACCCGAAAGTCATAGACGAAATAAATATATCGAGACGAGGATGATCATATCCTAATAGTTGCGAACCACATAGCCCTATTGCATCTACCCTATTTCGATCATTTCCAAGTGTGAGGCCAAAGGTCACGTTTACCTTTCACATAACACCTATCATAATCTTTGAATGCCACATTACCATTCCATCAATCACTATTGACTTTTACAAACAAACAACCTATGAGCACATATGTCTCAGATAAGGGTGTTAAGCTAAGAGAAATTGCCTTCTCTGCCAACAAACAGATGTACGTTTATAAAAGTCAACGATGTAATCTAAAAAATGCAATGTCAAATGTCCATCCATGCAAGTTGTTCTAGAATAGGACAAACTGAAGGCACTCTCTTACCACATCCTGTTGGGAATTACCCCTAAGATTACTAGCGAATAGTTTTTGCATTGGATATTTCAAAATGAAGAGACCACTGCTACTATATGTATATTGGGAGTTTATCCCCAAACATTCAACAAGTAGTCCTTCATTATGAAAATCCCAAATATCAATGTCTTCCAAACCTGCATATTCGAATTCATATATATTGGTCCGAAGTGGTTCTTAGATAATTCTATCCCCGGTCTCTCCGAATCAAGAATGATAAAGAGGCCAAATATTTGATAGTCGGTTATTTAACTATCAAAGCAAACAATAATATCTAACACCATAATTAATCACTAGGCCCATTTAATTAATCTTTTATTAATTAAACCAATCTCCAAATATTTACTTCAGATTATCTTTTAAAAGATATATTCTCAAAACCATTTCAATCTTTCTATGTAGAAAACATTTCCATATGCTTATATCAATGATATAAGCATATTCACAAATCATTTCATTTCAACGCTTAGAAAATATTTTCATATTCTTATTTAACGGTATAATCATATTCAATAACACTACCATTCAGAGACATGCCAAATAGATTTCTATAACCATACAACTTCAGAGTTTGTACGCCTTCGGACGGGTGTTAAGTATAGGAAGCAAAGCTCCTACACCACCAAGCCTTTAGTACGACCATAAGAACCGATTAGTATAGGGATTCATTTAATATATATATATATATATATACACATATATATACATATGTATATATGTCTATATGTATGTATATATGTATGTGGTGCATATATGTATATAAGATCCCATATACTATATAAGACACTTCCTTTCGAAAATCATTTACTATAACAATTGTGTTATAGTACATGCCTTTCTTACTTCCCCGAAAGCGTCTATTACAAGAATAACTATTGAAATCTATATTTTCGATACTTATCACATTTTAAAACATTTTTCAAACCAATAAATTCCATTTAAAACCATTATTTCATCAAAATATTTCTTTCAACGTTACTTTAAATAAAGTTCCATATTTACATCTTAACATAAAAAAATTCCAAATTTATAAAACTATTTTTACAAAATTTCCTTTTTATTTTATAAAACTTCTATTTTATAAAATCCATTTATTTACAAAATTCTATTTGTAAATCCATCCTTTATAAAACTAACTCTACAATCAAAATTCATTTATAAATCCATTTCTTTGTAAAATCTATTTCAAATCTGTTTACAAAATAACTTCAAATTCTTTTACTATAACATTTATAAATCAACTTATTTATTTATAAAAATATCACTTTAATAAATCATTTTTTATAAACTTATTCAAAAATCTCAAATCAAAGTATTTCTCAAAACAATATTTTTATAACATCAAAATCATAACTTTTATTTATTTAAAACAAATTCATTCTTTTAATAATTTAAAAAATGTTAACACATATATATCTTCAAGGTTACTTCAAAATCCTTTTAAAATCGAAATCATCATTTCAATATTTCAAAATATAAAAAATAAGGCCTAGTGCTACCATGGCACTAAATAAGTCAAATCACATCAAAGACATCATTATGACATCCAAAACATCATATATCGGCGTATATACGAAAATAAATAAAAAAATCAAGGAATCTTATTGGATCCCTCCAACATGTCCCCCTACATCACAGACAACATAAAATTATAAAAATAAAATCAACTGCTTCGAGCCAGGATTCGTATACAAAGGGTCATCCACGCTTATATGGGAACATAATAGAGTCTCATCCCTCCAACATGCAAGAATATATCCAACCAACTAATATATATGTAGTATAGCATCCAAACAAGCAACAAACAATATAAATAATATTATTCTTACTTATATAAAAAGATATAGGCAGGTCAGAGAGGTGAGTTAACTCACAAAAAGGTAAAAAATCGCCTACGCGCTCCGTTTTGAATTAAAATTGAACGGTCATTCAATTTAACTCAAAAATCCTATTAGCTCCAAATTCATCCATTCTAAATCCATAGCGTAATGCTCGCTGATATGAATGCAGTGCAACTCGTTGCGCTTGAAACAAACCTCGTACAAAAAAGTTATGAATTAATTAAACATACGAGATAATTAAAAATATAATTAACTGAATTAAAATTTTAAAACTCACTCTATCCTCTCTTCCCTCCCTCACACGCTTCTTCCTCCAGGCTACAGGCTCGCGCAGCCCTCCCTCCCTTATGCGTGAGTATGCGTGACCAATCCGCCTGAACCTAAAAACACTGCAGCCAAACGTGAGTGATTTGACGCTATGTCGAGCGACGATCCATTCTTATAGATTTATTCGTGGAGACGAGCTCTCCAACTTTCATGTTGGATGTTTCTGCTAATTTTTCTCTTTACTTGCCGTGCAATAATAGTCGTTGGATAGTGGAGTTTTAATGGTGGCTGAAAATCTATTTAGGGTTAGGTTTTGCAAACGAAAGGAATTGGGAGTTATTTATAAAAAAATTCGTATGCCTCTATTCATCTATGAAAATTCCGAACTCCAAACGAAGCGTTCTGCTTAGAGTTCTATATGTTATACTCCTATTTTGAATATAATTGAATATATATTGGAAGCCAATCCCATCATATACAGAAGATAGCTTTTCAAAATCGAATTATTTTAATTAAATTCCTTTAATTAGTTTCTATACGTTTCGAAGTTGCACGGCTAAAAGGTACATCCAATCGACAGGAAATTCGACAACATATTATAATCCACTATTTTGGATCCAATGAAACGGGTTTCGTCGAAATCCGAGACAATGCCCAAAAAGACTATTTTTACATGTTAATTAAAATATAAAATCTCCAATATCGATTTATTCATTTTTAATTCAAATTAAAAGTTTACTAACTCCATTCTAATTTAAATAGAATTGAAATCAACTTTATAAATCATTTTTCATTCATATTAAATTCAAGGTTCAATTATTTAAATGATTTCAAATTTTAAATTTAGCAATTTAGTTATCAAATAAATCATTATATTTGAAATATAAGTTATTTAACTTATAAAATTTAACTTTAAGTTTTAAAATCAATTAAATATTCTAATTTTGGATAACTAAAATTCTAGGTCGTTACGTTCTCCTTTCCTTAAAGGAATTTCGTCCCCGAAATTACCAAGTAAGAAAAATGTCACAAAACTCATTAACTTTTCAAATCAATTAGCTGAAATAGATCACCAAATTCATTTAAACCTTTTAACTTTCGAAATCAATTAGTTAAACTTTTGATAATTTTTTTCTAAGACTTCAAATTCAATTCATAGTTATTAACTAATACCATTCCAAATTATAACTCAAAATCAAACTTTTAGTTATCAAAAACTTTTCAAAATACTCAAAAAAATTCTAATGCCTTAAATCTACAAAAAAATTCACCAACGTCTCCTTTATGCGCTTCAATCGTAATAAATCAATATATATATATATATATAATCAAAAATATACATCGCATCTTTGAGGATGAGGCATGCCGTAGGGAAAAAGTGTAAAAGTACAATATGTAATCCGAGATATGTACCCTTTATTATATTAGCGAGCATATACAACGAATATAATGCGAAAGCGAGCTACAAATGCGAAGCATACGCCATCTGCACCTACTAAATGCTCAATAACAAAAGAGAACAAGTATATAGAGAGTAATATCAATATATAACATATCTACTATAACAACTGTATGCAAATATAGCAATTGCAACGAAAGAAACCATCAAACAATTTATATTCATTCAATTAGTTCACATTTATATCAATTTACATTTTTTAATGTCAACATTTAATTTATTAAAGTCTTATGATGTACATTTATCATCCATATGCAAAACCATACCTGATTACTTGCTCGATCACACAATTTTACTTCTGAACTAGTATCATTCACACGACCACAGTAGTGTGGACTCAGATTCAGTTCCTTGACTAGAAAATCGTCATTCTGCTTGCACAGCCATATACTATGATAGAGAATATTAGAACCAAACAAAAATCCATATTCAGGGTTCGTCTCAAGAAATTGACTGAAAAATCTCAACTCGGATCGGTGTAAATCACCTCAAAATCGTATATTCGAATCTGGAATAAACAGTTATGCGAGTAAAATAATATATGTACAACTTACGTATTAATTCCAATTGATTTCTTATTATATCTCATTCTTTTTCCTGATTCTTTTAGTTATTTTCAATTCCTTTTATATTCATTCAATCTGCGTTCACTTTAAAATCAAATTCAATTATTCATATTCATTTCACTTACATTCAATACATTAATATTCACTTAGATTCAATTCATGTTTAACAACATTTCATTTCGTATACAATTTACTTGGCATATTTCCTTTAGTATTAACAACACGTAATCGACCATTTCGTACAATTATTTGCTTAAGTTTGTAAACAATTTTACACAATACATCTTATGTTTATTTCACTTTAAAACTTAAGTTCTTATTCTGTAATGACATGCAAATTCGTACCCCTTTGAGTCGACAATATTCTCCATCAGTTCAACTCAAATTGGACAAAAATATGAAACACTAGGGTTAAAGAAGAAAGAGGTAGAAGAAGAAATAAAAAACAACATCCGAATCTCACAATCGCAGCGGAACAAAATATAATATGTAACAACAGATTTTCATACAAAAGAATTTGTAACTGTTTAATAATTACAATCATCATAGTACACACTCAAACAATAGCACAATACTGGACAGTTATAATAACTTGTCCTCACAAAGCTGAATATGAAACATACCATACACGGCGGAATATAAGTCAGATACGTGATGTACGACTCATCATCCAGCTCGTCTCCTGAACTCCATAGCATCCTGTCCTGTATCTGTAATACTCAGTCTAACCCGAGCATTATGATAAAATAACACCCGAGTCAGTCTGGAAAACCAGCATGAGAAAACAAACTTAGTTGGATTATTAAGCTTTCAAAATCCATTGAAATCAAAGGTATCTCGTAAGACCACGCCACAAATAAACATTCTGTGTTTTTACCTTACGATAACCAAAATATTTTTATCAAATCCATTTGATATTATAATAGTGTCTATAGAAAGTAAAAATAGAATCTAGCTGAAATGCTTGCATCTCACGTACCAGCAATATTTGGGCATAATCAAAACTGTACGGGCGCTTATTGGAGATTGGATTCCATAAAATGGCATGGCTACTATGGTACGCCCGTCACAGTACCTGGTCTAGATCAACGTACCGAGGACCACTCCCGATCCCCTGCAGCACAAGACCGGTCTACCCCTAACCTGGATAGACCGAAAAAGATCACCCTGTGGTTGGGATCAGCAATCGTCCACTTAGCTGAGATAAAAAAGGGACTCTAGACAGGGATGACCTTACCCTACTTGGGTGCTACCCTGTTTTAGCCATTCCCGGTTGATGAGGCTTGAGGCTATGCGTTGCCTTTTTAGAATGCATTCACTTAGAATGGTCATGGTCCTTCAATGACGATGGTTTGATAGCATTCGTCCATACAAGTTGCCCTGGGTCTGAACAAACCGAATTATCATCATCATCAACTTCACGGTTTTCATACACGAATGTTCAAACTGGATCGAAGTTGTTTTTGGATAATTACACCCGATCCTGGTCTCTTCGAAACGATCAGCGCATTGGCCAATATTGATAGTCGGTTATTTAACTATCAAATAACATTCACAAGCGAAATATTTTATTTCCGCTGAAAGGCACCAAGTCTTATCATATTTAATTTTCACGTTAATTAAATCACTTTATCCAAAAATATACACTTAACATTTAAAATAAAACTTCTTAAATCACTTTATACAAAATAATAGTTATGAAATTCTACAATAATTTCCCAATTAAAAATTTAGCCAAAAAGAACTTTTAAAATAAAAATATTATACAAGGTATAAATTTTAATAGTTATCCTTTAAAATCACAATACCAAATTTAACATTTAAAAACAATTAACTATTAAAATTTTATTGATTAATATTTACTTGTAAGACTTTTAAAACAATTTAAATAATAAATTAAAAACATTCCTTTAAAACATCTTTAAAATTTCTAATTTATACTTAAAAATCTTTCTTTGAAAACATACTTAGCTTTTCAAGAAAATACACTTTCCACTCCGGTATATCCCATCCAATCATTTATAAATCCTTCTTGATTTATTTCCAGTTCAATTTACGTCTCAATCCCGTAAATCCCTTTCCGTGCTTTTAAAAAATAAAACTCTCCTTTTATTTTTGAATCCAATTACTCATTCATTTATAAATTCCCACCGTGAATTTAAAATCTCAAATATCCACTGATATTTACTTCACTTAATTTATAAACCCCGTTTGTAAATTCCATAGTCTCATTCTCCTTTTATTCGCTATTTTCAAAACACTTAATCGATTTCAAATCAATTCTCTGAATTTGATTCCCTTCAAAATTTATTTCTTGATTTATCTAAATTTATCCCAAATCCATTAATTCCATATTCACTTATTTATTATGATTTAAAACCTTATTTTAAACTGAAATATCAATTCCATACTTTTTTCAACATTCTCCTTTTGTTTTTCCCAAAACCTTTAAAACTTAAACTTTTAAAATAAATTCTTTGTACTTCAAATCAATATTACTTAAGTCTTTACTTTTTAAAATCGTTTAGTTCATACTTATCCAAAGACTTTATTCTTTTCCATATTCCGAAATTTATTAAACTGGATTCAAAAAATCAACGATTTATTTTTTTCGATTCTTTTCCTTTTAATTTTATCATCATTACTATAAATTTCTTACTTTAATTTTTCCTTTTTATTTCCCTTTAAAAATTCAATATTCATATTTTTAAAATGCCATAATATATCCAGTAATATATTAACATTAAATAAATTAATTTTTCAACATAATATATCATAAAATTATTCAACATTTCATATAACAGAATATAAAAATAAATTCAACATTTTTTAGGAATTCAGTTGGATCCCTCCAACCTATTACCCTTTATCCACGGATGTTAGTACAATATAAAAATACCAATCCCACTTCGAGGGGGATATTGCGATATATAGGGTCATCCGCTATTATGCGGGGCGCATTGGGTCTCATCCCTATATAATGCGGGAATATCAATCACTCCAATATATATATATATATATATATATATATATATATATATACACACACACACACACAATATCGCATCCAAACTGATAATAAATTATCAATTCAAGCAATCAATCAATAGTTTAATTTTAACTATTTAAATTCACCAGCAATCCAATTTGAGTGAGATTAACTCACCTTTGTCCTTTTAATTTGCAATCCGATCCAAACCTGCTTGTCTCTCCATGATTTTAGACCTTGGTAAACATTATATAGTTTATTAACATTTTAAATCATCGAACAATCAATTTCCCTTTTAATAATTTAACTAACCAATAATTTAATTTAAACTAATTTTACTTTAATAAATTATCTTTAGTAACTAAAATAATTTAATAAGTTGATTGAACAAGTTAATCACCCTAATAATACATATTTTTAAAATTAAGCAGCAAGTGAATATATATATATATATATATGTATATGTATATTTATTTTCTTTTTCAAACTACATATATTTTTATAAAATAGTCTATAGAGGTTCCAAAATCCGATTTTATACAAATTCTTCAAACCCTTGAAAAAAATTTCCTATCTTTATCCCAAAATCCTATATATGTTTAAATTAAAACCTGTATGTTCATTTATACCTATATATATATATTTCTGCTTACTGTTATTATACCTACCCATCTAAATTTTAAATTAAAATTCTATTCAAATTAACAACAGGTTGATATATATTATCTGTTTTCTAAACTACATATATATATATATATATATATATAAATTAAATTAAAAACCAAAAGCAGATATACCTCACCGCTCATAGCTTAACGTGCGCACAATCGAGGCCATCGATTCTCGCATTTTTTCGAACAGCCAACCTTGATCCACTCGTGGTCGAGCACCGGCCCTGACGTCCCCCCGACCACTAATCCCTCCTCCATTGGCTATAGTTGCGGCTTCGTCCCCCAAATCGAACATCGTGCAACCTAATGTTGCCATACCTCCCAGCCTACGTGCGCCTCGACCTCACCCTATCGACAATATGCCTTGTGACCAAACTCGAGTTCGACATTCCAAAACCCTAAACACCACGACCCTAGCTGCGACAGCGATTCGACACAGCTTGAAAACGAGCTCGCGATTTTCCCTTGGCCTTTTTTGCCGATCAATTTGTGAATAAACTGAAGGGAGGGAGAGGGATTAGTTTCGAACGAGAGAAGAAGACATTGCATTTTTTTAAGTTGATTAAAATCCTTTTGTTTATGTATCAGCCATGGCTTAGTTTCCAACTGGGAAGAAAAGAGAGTAAGGAGGCCGCAGGCATACCCATGTTATATATATATATATTTGAAATGTTTTAACATTATTATTATTATTATTTAAAACTGTTGCATTTTCACAAGAAGGAATGGAGGGAACAGGAAGAGACATTAACCTGCTACAACCAACTTGCTACAATGATTTGAAATGAGAATTGAAAAAGTGCTAATGTGATAAGTTGTCCAGTAAAAAGCACATATATAATATTATTTAAATTTTAACATTCTCGAATTTTGCAACTCAAAATCTCGACCTCCTACCGAGACGTTCTGCTAGGCATTCATATTGTTGTACCCCTATTCCGAACGCAATGGAAAAGGTTTCGAATCCTGGTTTGATCGTATGGAGAAGATTACTTTTTGGACTCAATAATTATATTGAATTTTCGGTATAAATTTCAACGCATTTATATATCGTACGATCACATGACAACTCCGAATGCAATGAAATTTTTAATCCGATAATAATACACTATTATAGATCCAATGGAATGGGTTTCGTCGAATTCCAAGACTGTGCCTCGGAAGACTATTTTTAAATGTCAATTAAATGATATATTTTTAAAACCGAACAAAACACTTTTAAATTCAAATTTAAAACTTTTATTATCTTCAGTATTACCAATACAAATTTTACAAGCCTTCTAATTATTTTTAACAAGCTCGAAACTCTCGTTCTCATATTTTACCCAATTTCTAATTATTTAATTCAATAATTAAATCATCTAATGAATAGTTATATTTGAAATTCAAGTTAAAAATTAACTTTTAAATATTTAAAATCAATTAAATATTCCAATTTCAAATATCAAAATTCTGGGTCGTTACATTCCTCTCCCTTATAAGTATTTCGTCCTCGAAATTGCTAGTTAAGAAGAATGGTCCACAACCCGTTAACCATTTTCCCAAAGCCAAACAGTTTCAACAACTTCTCAAGACAATCTTTTTATTATAGACACACTATCACTCTCACTAACTTTCCAAACTCACCCATTTGTTCCAAATAATATTGTACCCTTAAAAATTAAAATTATAGTTTAAACCAAAATTTAAACTATCAAAATTTTCTCAAAATTTTGATAACTACCTAAATTTTCGAAATTTTTTGCCAGCTTCTTCTTTGCACGGTAACTCGGAACAACTACAAAATTGCCTCTACGGGCCCCAAATTTTCAAAAGAAAATAAAAGCCAAGTGGTTAGATCAGAAAACCACCAAATTTCATATGCTAATTTAAACACATACCTTTTTTTCCGACAACTAAGTTTATCTTCCGAAATCAAAAACACCAATTTTCCTTTGCTTTTAAATACATGTATATGTTTCTTAGCAATAATATCCTATCACAGAATTCAAATTCATTTTATTCATTTCTTTATAAAATTTTCAATATTTACTTTACTTAAGCCCGTACGATGCCCAAATATCATCAGTATGCAATATCAGATCTGAACGCTCACTCGATCGTACAATTTCACTTCCGAACTAGTATCGTTCACCCGACTCTCTGGTGCGGACTCAGATCTGGTTTCTTGAACAGAAACCATCATTTTCCTTACATAGCCATATACTATGATAGAGAATTTATAAAATCAATCAAAAATCCATATTCGGGGTTCGCCGTCGAAAATCGAGTGAAAAATCCTAACTCGGATCGATATAACTATTTCAAAATTCTATGCTCGAATCTGGATCAAATTACTATGCGAATAAAATAATATACGTACATCCTACGTATTTATCTCCATTGAGTTTTAGCTATATCAATTTCCTCTTTTTATTCACTTTATTTTGATTTCTATTCACTTATCCACACTTATCATTTCATATGCCTTCATTAAATCTTCATTCATTAACTAACTTAGTATGTCTCTCAATTCACATTATACTTAAGAATTTCACCATCCATTTCTTAAGTTCAATATAAATATTTTATACAACCTCTTATATCTATTTCCTCTTTATCACTTTGGTTTTATCTCAATTTTTATTCACTTTCCATTTTCAATTCCATTCGAATTCAATTTGCTTCAATTTACTAACTAATTTCAAACCTCAATAATTTTATCTCCAAACTTTATTTTATTCAACATGATTCAAGTTAGATCTCATTTCATTATTCAATTCCAATTTGTTTACTTACTAATTTAAATCAATTAGTTCATCCAATACCTTTTTTTCAATTTCACTTTAGTTAACATAATTCTAGTTACCATTCCGATATTCAATTTAAATTCCATTTACCCACAATCTGAATTTAATTTATTCATTCACAAATTCATTTCAACTAAATAAATTTTATTTCAATGACCATCCCATTTAGCTTACTTAGATTTATTTCCTCAAAATCCACTTTTATTTAACTTAATTTAGTTAAATTCCATTTCCAATAAAAATTTAAATTCCATAAGTTTTCCAAATTATTTAAATTCCATTCACTACTCTTTTCCAATTTACTTCATCTAATTGGCTTATTTTCTAACTTATTTCGTTTTCTTACTTATTTTAATTTAATTCTTCTTAAGTTAAATTTTATTCTAAACAAATTTCAATTTTTTTAAGTTTTCAAACCCATTTATTATTCCACAAATATTTTAAATAAGATTCCAGAGTTTAAACAATTTCTCAACATTTCAAAATCACCGTTGAAATCAACTATATCAAAAATCCCTTGGTATATCAAATTATCCCTTTGCATTTCAAAAACAAACCCAATTTTGCAAAAAACTTCATTTTAAAACACTCAGGCAGCAATTCCTTTCTTGGAAACTCGAAAATGAACACCGACGATGTCATGATCATCATCAGAATTATTTTCCAGCGACCGAAGCTAGGTTAGTGCTTTTATTCTTTTTTAAAAAAAAATTCAAATATATTTAATTCTAAATCTCACCAGACTTCATATCCAATTCAAAAATATTTCCGAATAATATCATATTATTCCTCTAAAACCTTTGGTAATCGTTTTTAAACTCAATGGAAACTAATTTCCCAAATTTTCGATTTTCAAATCCTTTCAATCTATATTCAAATATTACTCTGAAATTTTATACCATTTCAATTATAAATCACATTTATAATTCACATTTGCAAATTCCATTCTGCTATATGAATTTATTTCCTTAACTTTTTGGTTATACATTATTCCCTTATTTCAATTTCTGCACAACAATGATAACAATTTAATATTATCATTTCCTTACAACCAAGAAACCATAAATACGTATAATAATTTATGGAAAATTATTTCTTTCATATATAGAAATAAT
Organism: Allium cepa; assembly: GCA_030765085.1. Classification (NCBI taxonomy): domain Eukaryota; kingdom Viridiplantae; phylum Streptophyta; class Magnoliopsida; order Asparagales; family Amaryllidaceae; genus Allium; species Allium cepa. The sequence continues at coordinate 762,421,627 of CM060934.1, read as the reverse complement.
TTCGGTAAAATTATTTTATTTACCCTATTTAAAACAATTCCGTGACGAATTGTTCTGTACAAGTGTTTAGAGATCCCTATCAATAACGTTAATTACTTATATTGACCAAAATCCATAAGCCACTCAACAAACCAATCAACACAATATAAAACAATTTTATATTCACTAACATATACGCGCTCATATCTATTAATACACTCAAACTCATTCTAGAGTACCGCTGACTCTATTTCTAATGAGTAATCCCTTCCAGAGACAAGGTTCTTGCTTAACCTTCAGCTCTGAAACCAAGTGTAACGACCTGTAAATTTGTACACCTTTGAGTCGACAATATTCTCCATCAGTTCAACTCAACTTGGATGGAAATACGAACCATTAGGGTTAAAGAGGAAAGAGGAAGAAGAAGAAATAGAAAACAACATCAGAATCTGACGATCACAGCGGAACAAAATATAATATGTAACAACAAATTTTTATACAAAAGAATCTACAACAGTTTAATACTTAGAATCATCAGAGTACACACTCAAACAATAGCACAATAGTGGATACTTATAATAACTTGTCCTCACAAAGCTGAATATACAGCATACCATATACAACGGAATATAAGTCAGATATGTAATATATGTCTCGTCATCCAGCTCGTCGCCTGAACTCCATAACATCTTGTCATGTATTTGTAATACTCGGTCTGACCCGAGCATTATAACAAAATAACACGCAGTTAGTCTGGAAAACCAGCGTGAGAAAACACACTCAATTGGATTATTACAGTTTTCAAAATCCTTTGAAATCAAAGGTATCTCAAAAGACCACGCCACAATTATACATGCTGGGTTTTTACCTAATGATAACCAAAACACTTTTGTCAAATCCTTCTGATATTATAATACTGTCTATAGAAAGTAAAATAGAACCTAGCTCAAATGCTTGCATCTCACGTTCCAGCAATAGTTGGGCACAATCAAAACCATACGGGGGCTTATTGGAGATTGGATTCCATATAATGGCAGGGCTACTGGGGTACCATCCGTCACACTACCTGGTTTATATCAGCATACCAAGGACCACTCCCGATCCCCTACAACATAAGACCGATCTACCCCTAACCTGAATAGACCGAATAAGATCACCCTGTGGTTGGGATCAGCAACTGCCCACTTAGCCGAGATCAAAAAGGAACTCTAGTCAGGGATGACCTTACCCTACTTGGGTGCTACCCACTTAGCCTTGCTACACCTCCCCTGTTTTAGCTATTCCCGGTTGATGAGGCTTGAGGCTATGCGTTATCTTTTTTAAACACATTCACTTAGAATGCTCATCGTCCTCCAGTGATGATGGTCTGATAGCATTCGACCATACAAGTTGCCCTAGGTCTGAACAAACTGAATCACCATCTTCATCATCTTCACATTCTTCGTTTGCAAACGTTCAAACTGGAACGGAGAGGTTTTCGGATAATTAAACCCAATCCCGGTCTCTTCGAAACGATCAGCGCATTAGCCAATATTTATAGTCGGTTATTTAACTATCAAATAACATTCACATGCCAAATATCTTACTTCCACTGAAAAGCACCAAGTCTTGTCAAATTTAATTTTCACATAAATTAAATCACTTTATCCAAAAATATACACTTAACATTTAAAAAAGAACATCTTAAATCACTTTATTCAAATTAATAGTTATGAAATTCTGCAATAATTTCCCATGTAAAACTTTAGCCAAAAACGACTTTAAAAATAAAACTATTATACAAGGTAAAAATATATAATAGTTATCCCTTAAAATCATAATACCAAATTTAACTTTTAAAAACAATTAATAACTAAAATTTTCTTAATTATATTTACTGTAAGACTTTTAAAACAATTTAGATAATAAATTTTTCTAAAAACAGTCCTTTTAAACATCTTTAAAATTTCTAATTCATATAAAAATCTTTCTTTGTAAACATACTTAGCTTTTAGGAAAATACACTTTCCACTCCAATATATCCCATCTAATCATTTATAAATTCTTCCCGATTTATTTCCAGTTTAATTTACTTCTCAACCCCATAAATCTCTTTTCATACTTTTAAAAAATAAAACTCTCTTTTATTTTTAATACGAATTACTCATTCATTTACAAATTCCCACTGTGAATATAAAATATCAAATATCCACTGATATTTACCTTACTTAATTTAAAAACTGCGTTTATAAATTCCATAGTTTCATTCTCCTTTTAATCACTATTTCCAAAAAACTTAATCGATTTCAAATCGATTCTCTGAATTAGATTTCCCTTTAAAATTTATTTCTCGATTTATCCAAATTTATCCCGAAATCCGTTAATTCCAAATTCACTTCTTTATTATGATTTATAACCTTATTTAAATCTAAAATATCAATTCCATACTCTATTTCAACATTCTCCTTTTATTTTTCCCAAAACCTTTAAAACTTAAACTTTTAAAATAAATTTTTTGTACTTCAAATCAATATTGCTTAAGTCCTTACCTTTTAAAATTCTTTACTTCCTATTTATCCAAAGACTTTATTCTTTTCCATTTTCTCGAATTTATTAAATTGGATTCAAAAATCAACTATTTATTTTTTTCGATTCTTTTCTTTTTAAATTTATCATCTTTATTATAAATTTCTTACTTTATTTTTTCCTTTTTATTTCCCTTTAAAAATTCAATATTTATATATTTAAAATGCAACAATACGTCCAACAATATATTAACATCAAACAAATTAATTTTTCAACATAATATATCACAGAATTATTCAACGTTTCATATAACTGAATATGAAAATAAATTCAACAATTTTGAGGAATCCAGTTGGATCCCTCCAACCTATTCCCCTGCATCCATAGATGTTAGCACAGTATAAAAGTACCAATCCCACTTCGAGGGGATATCACGGTATATAGGGTCATCCGCTATTATGCGGGGCACATAGGGTCTCATTCGCAATATAATGCAGGAATATCAATCACTCCAATATATATAATACTATAACGACCTGGAATTTTCGATCCCGAAAATTCCAGATAGTTAGGAAAGAAGAAAAGAGAAAGAAGAAGAAACAGGAACAAATCACAGAAATCTCACATTCGCAGCGGGTCAAAATACAATATTACATAAATAATAGTTTACAAAAGAAGAACTGTATCAGTACACTTACATTTTTTATACATCAGAGTTAATAACCAATACACAACACCGGACAGTTTAAACAAATATGTCCAAGATAAACTATAATATATACAGCGGAATACGCTTCATACATTCCTGCCATCCAGCGCCTCCTGAGCTCCAAAACATGCTTACCTGAAAATCAGTAATGCTTGGTCTGACCCGAGCATTACATCAAAGTAACACCTGGGTCAGGTTGGAAACCAGTATGAGTAAACCCATCTTACATGAAATACACCAAAATAATAACCTATTTAAAACCCGGGGTAACTCGTAATAATTTAACAAATTTACAGGTTTGGTATAGACAACACTTATTACACTCATCAATTTCTAAGTATCGTACTTAGATTAAATGGTCCATTTCACTTAAGGCATTCCATTCCAGTCTATTTGTTTCACATACCAAATCTGTACAGAATTATTATAGATTACAAATCAAAGTGGTTTCGAGTATTTACTAATACCCGACTCCGATCTCTTCGAACTCAATTTCCATCTTAACCCCCATTAATTAAGTGAAACACAATTCAACCTTTAATACTAGATATCACTTTTAATATAGCAATTCATCAACAACAGATAACCACACAATCACCATACAAGACAAACATATCATATCACAAACATTTTATGCCAGAAATATCAACCAATCATTCATAAGCAAGATTGATTAGTCACCCATTCCTAATTAAATCAAATTAATTTCCTTAATCACTTTTCAACTTGCTTGCTTAACAATAATTAATTACAAACCACTAATTAATCATCCCTTAATTATCCTTCTAATCACATTCAGTAATTGGCCTTTAATTAATTTACCACATTTATTAATCAACCTTGATTAATCACATTCAGTAATTACTTATTCTTAATTACTTACATTAAATAATTAACTACTTAATTAATTGATAAATCCTTTAATTAATTACACTGAGTAATTAATGCTTAAATTACTTCCATTAAGTAATTATTCTTTAATTACTTTCCATCAACTAATTACCCATTAATTAATTACATTCTGTAATTATCCATTAATTAATGACATTCGGTAATTGTTCTTTAATTACTTTCATTATCATTAATAATTTATTTCATTATGTGATTAATTCTCAATTAATCACATTAGTAAATCAATCCATTAAATTGATTTCTTAAATTAATTAATCTTTATTAATTATCATAAAAATAATTAATTTATTTCCTTAATCGATTACATTTATCAATTTAACAATCCTTTATTACATTAGATAATCAATACATTATTTAAATCACCTTTGAATCATTATACAACTCCTTTAAAAAAAATTTAAAAGTGTTTTAAAACTTGAAATCTCGTTTAAATTTTGCTAATACTTTGTTTCTGAACTTGGGTTGTATTTTCTTTTAAAAATTTACGTTTAATAAACCTTTTAAAAAAAACTTGATTAAGCATTTTTCTCTTGAAAACACATTATTTAATAACCTTAAAAACTTTTATAACTTTAAAACTTGTTTACAAACAATTTGCTTTTAACTTAGATTCAAAATTTACTTCTTATTTTTAAAACTTGCGTACGATTTCATTTTGTCATTAAAACTAGGCTCGACTAAACCCAACCCGAGCCTAGCCTAATGTTTTCCCTGGTCCTTCCCCGAGTACTCATGATCTACCCACCTGCTCGATTCACACACGCGATCGCTCGTGTACAACTTCGAGTTCCTTCTCGTCTTCCCCAACCTTACAACCCATAGCATAAACGAATCCACAAACGTGCACATGCACGTGCACAGGAACTCTGGCCACTACCCACCGATGTCGCGACCTTCCTCATGTCACCGATCATCTCGCCATACCTCACACGAACCTAGATTGTCAAAATCAACATCAAATCGAAATCGAGACATTCGATCGAAACTGGAACGAAACCCAAGACCCAAAACCACTTCGCCGTCGACGAACGCCTCCACCTGACACCAAACTGCTGTAACCCAAGGCACGCCTCGAACCGCTGAAGCTTTTCCCCCATATGCGGTTCGTTCCGATGCATCGACGACAACAAACTGGCTATGATTCCGACCCATACTAAAAACAGAAATGCAACCCTACTTCGCCTCTTCACGACCACCACGGCCCTCGATAACAACATCCACCATTTTTCCAAAGATCACTATACCCATAGCCATCTCTGAAAACAAACTCGAGCTTCAATTCGATGCCGATCAACAGCAATGTCCAAAATCCCAAAAACGATCAACACCAAATAACTCCTCGAATCCCAAACTAAAAATCACAATCTTCACACCTAAATTCACGATTTCCTACCCCGAATCTATTTGTTAATCAAATTGTAAAATTGTTTTTATAAAATTTTGACCAATTTATGATTTCCACAGTATTTTCTTATTTCTAAGA